>CATOUR010000069.1:0-1243385 GCA_951848785.1 Callosobruchus maculatus
GGGGGAGAGGGAGCGGGAGAGGGAGCGGGAGAGGGAGCGGGAGAGGGATAGGGAGCGGGAGAGGGATAGGGAGCGGGAGAGGGATAGGGAGCGGGAGAGGGAGCGGGAGAGGGAGCGGGAGAGGGAGCGGGAGCGGGAGAGGGAGCGGGAGAGGGAGCTGGAGAGGGAGCTGGAGAGGGACCTGGAGAGGGAGCTGGAGAGGGAGCTGGAGAGGGAGCTGGAGAGGGAGCGGGAGCTGGAGAGGGAGCGGGAGCTGGAGAGGGAGCGGGAGAGGGAGCGGGAGCGGGAGAGGGAGCGGGAGAGGGAACGGGAGAGGGAGCGGGAGCGGGAGAGGGAGAGAGAGAGAGAGGGAGCGGGGAGCGGGAGAGGGAGAGGGAGAGAGAGAGAGAGAGAGAGAGAGAGAGAGAGAGAGAGAGGGAGAGGGAGAGGGTGAGGGTGAGGGAGAGGGAGAGGGAGAGGGAGAGGGAGAGGGAGAGGAAGAGGGAGAGGGAGAGGGAGAGGGAGAGGGAGAGGAAGAGGGAGAGGGAGAGGGGAGAGGGACAGGGAGAGGGAGAGGGAGAGGGAGAGGGAGAGGGAGAGGGACAGGGACAGGGAGAGGGAGAGGGAGAGGGAGAGGGAGAGGAGAGGGAGAGGAGAGGGAGAGGGAGAGGGAGAGGGAGAGGGAGAGGGAGAGGGAGAGGGAGAGGGAGAGGAGGGGAGGGGGAGGGAGAGGGAGAGGGAGAGGGAGAGGGAGAGGGAGAGGGAGAGGGAGAGGGAGAGGGAGAGGGAGAGGGAGAGGGAGAGGGAGAGGGAGAGGGAGAGGGAGAGGGAGAGGGAGAGGGAGAGGGAGAGGGAGAGGGGAGAGGGAGAGGGAGAGGGAGAGGAGAGGGAGAGGGAGAGGGAGAGGGAGAGGGAGAGGGAGAGGGAGAGGGAGAGGAGAGGGAGAGGGAGAGGGAGAGGGAGAGGGAGAGGGAGAGGGAGAGGGAGAGGAGAGGGAGAGGGAGAGGGAGAGGGAGAGGGAGAGGGAGAGGGAGAGGGAGAGGGAGAGGGAGAGGGAGAGGAGAGGGAGAGGGAGAGGGAGAGGGAGAGGGAGAGGGAGAGGGAGAGGGAGAGGGAGAGGGAGAGGGAGAGGGAGAGAGGGAGAGGGAGAGGGAGAGGGAGAGGGAGAGGGAGAGGGAGAGGGAGAGGGAGAGGGAGAGGGAGAGGGAGAGGGAGAGGGAGAGGGAGAGGGAGAGGGAGAGGGAGAGGGAGAGGGAGAGGAGAGGGAGAAACTGACAATACCGTACTCCAAAATTAACCTAGAAAATTGTCCTGACTGCAACGAAATGTCATGTTGATATTGAGTATTACTGAAGCGAGCCTTACGTAAGGGACCCTCTAGAGCTGTCGAAACATAAAACCTTACTTAAAGGACCCTCAATTATTAAGGGACCCTTAAGTACCGGCTATGAATACGACCCTAAAACTCGCAGTTTAACGCAGGTTCCATCCAAAAGTGAACGATGTTCTAGTTGTGTAACATACTCAATGCTTTTTTTGAAAAAAGACCATAAACGGCGCCGCCGTAATTTTTTTATTTGCTACAAACACAAATTCACACGTATTTACAGCGGTAGTTAAGCGTAGACTTTCTCCGATCTAACCGCCGGATTTGGCTATCGAGAATAAGTATCGCTCGTCGCGGAATTCATACAATTTATATTCATTCTCGCACGTCTTGCAATAAATAGACAAAGCCGCAGAGACCATTTATGGTCGATAAAGAATTACCAAGAGTGCGTCGCGCATTTCTAATTTCTTGTTTTAACTTCCTCCCGGTTTATAATAGCCTTTGTTTATCGACCTTCAAGTAATGAAGATTCTAGCGTATTTATGCATTGTTGTCTGATAAAAGCTCATTTACTACATATTAGTTGTACACATTTTAGTGAACAGAAACACAACTAAACATTTTGGAAATCAACTATGGAAAGATGGCGTGTAATGGTAATACTTGACAAAAGGGATCTCAGAAGCTAGGAAATAGATAATATTTACAATTACTTTTAAGCGTTTTTAATGAAATTCCCGTCAGAAATTTAAAAATCACCTAGATCATTGTTTGGTCAATAACAGGCAACATTTGATCACTTACTGCAATAAACAGTGATATTTTCATATGTTTTTACATTCTATTTGAACAAGTTAAGATACATAAGGATTCTAATTTTCTCGAAAACGAATCGAGCGATTTAAAAAATCAAACGTCAAAATAAACTACTTCCACATACCTTTAAAACAGGATGACCTTGGGGGGGGGGGGAGAGGGTTCAAGGGGATGAAGTAGCTTTTGGCGTTTTTCTTTTAGTCGGCGGTTTTTGAGAAATCTGGGGTGGGAACTACCTTTATTTGTACTTTTTTTCAGAATTCAATAAGAAATAATCGTTTAGTTTCACATTAAGTTTTGAGTTTGCCTACAGATTGGACATACACTTCTAAATTATTATGTTATTTTTCTTCTTCATAAGATTCAGGATTCTTTGTACGTTTTTCTCGTCTTAATCTTTGGAGCTCGGTTCTCATAGTTTGATTTACGTTTTGTCATATTCACTGAATAGAATTTTATAAATAACTACGGGGATGATTTTAATAAAAGCAGGCACCTAGATTTGTTATGAACCACCAAAAAAATTACGAAAATAAGAATTTGTGCTGAGTGTACCTGTGGACGAATTTTAACCGAGGGGTAGGCAACTTACAATACATTGATTTTTGTTACATCTATTATCGAATTTCCCAGTTAAACTTGACTGCTTATAGGTGTACCAGAGATCTGGATACACGTTTTTTAAATGACTATTAGAATTGGGCAGTTTTGAGTATTTGTTATTTATTATCCTAAATCTAAAAACCTATTAATGGGATGACACTGGTTGGAAATGTGTTGGTGTCGGACCAAAAAAGAAAATATTGAAGTGTTCATCTCTTGCAGTACAGGATTTTCTTACACATTTTATTAGCATTTATTAGAAAAAAAATTGTTTCGGTACTTAGCATCTTTTCTTAAACAGATGTTAGATTAGTTTAATTTCTTTTCCTGGAAGTATTATCCCTACTTTATCAAGATCTGGTTGCCTAAAATGAACCATTTGCAACACCATCTTAATGTTGCTTTTCTCTTGTTGTTAACAAATATAAAAATAATGTATGCTACCCAAAATATTCCTCAAGGTTGAGAGATTTGTTTTGTATTATCAATTTATTTTACTTTTTTAATGGCACACATGTACAGATAATTTTTCAAAATTTGGTTCAATGTGGGCAATCGAACCCTATACCTTTTCTAATGTATTAATTCCTAAACACCACTGTAACATAATAAACCATAACATAACTCCTGTATATCGGACATAATCTTGATGTTATCGCGTCCCCCCTTTTTACCGTTCATGAGGCTAATAAAATCATGAGTCTTATCGTAATCGTACGCACTACAAAAAATAAATGTCTAGAGTCATTAATTCTTACGTTCTCTTTGACACGGAATACCACCTGACAGCTATATATTCTCATAGCCGAGGACCACTAGACTAGGATAAAAATCGATCGAACTGCACATAATGTCTTTCTGTGATACGACACCTTGATACGAGGGTGTTTTGATAAATTCATTACTATGTAACC
Organism: Callosobruchus maculatus; assembly: GCA_951848785.1. Classification (NCBI taxonomy): domain Eukaryota; kingdom Metazoa; phylum Arthropoda; class Insecta; order Coleoptera; family Chrysomelidae; genus Callosobruchus; species Callosobruchus maculatus. The sequence goes on from CATOUR010000069.1 coordinate 3,643, forward strand.
TTAGTGCAAAATAAACGTTATATTTGTATTTGTATGTCGAAATCGGCCGTCAATACATAGTTTTTCAATGACCCCCGAATATACGTACAACCCAGGCGTTAGCAAGTTCCAGCTAAACGACCCTCGTACTTGAGCAAAAACCAACGCAAAAACTAACTGGCGCATGCGGCCGCAGCATCGCTTTCATGTGAGTTCTTCAAAGTGCCGACGGAGAGTGATCCAACTTATATGTATTCCGTAAACTTTGAAATTACTATATATTTTCCATTATATAGTTTATAGCTCTAGGTCATTTTTTTACCAAATCGTTAGTGTCGTATAAAGGAAAATAAAAAACAATATAGCATCTTCATTCCAGATTAGTACTATTCCATATTCCATTATGTCTGATGTTAGCCCTATTTTTAAGGTATTTGTTATTAAGACATACCAGATTTAATACTTTATTATAAAAAAACTGCTTTTCCGATGAATCGTGCAAGAAGAAAGTCCTTAAGGAGCAAAGACTTAGATTTACACCGTCCTCTTACATGTCTTGCGAATACAATAAAAATAAAAGAGGAGTTGTGGTAGCTCATCGATTTATTGGTGTTTTAATCTATCATATGTTCATTTTATCAAGAACTACATACATCGAATAACATCGTTACCTTACCACTGGTAGCACACGCGTATCCAAATAGGTACTTGGGTTCCAATAAACTCAAAAAAATACGTAATATTCAATAAGTTCTTCTAGAATTCTTGAGGAGTACCAGCAATTTTTTCAAAAATATTATTGTAATAACTTATACTGAAGTTTTCCTTCTCTGTATTGGATGCGTTCGGTCTGTTGTACCTAATTTGTATGAATAAAATGCTTGTCAGGACTTTTCCTTGCAAAAACTGCATAAGTCGAGACCTCAAAAATATTTTTTTAAAAAACCTCGTTGAAAAACATACATCTTTTACATTATTTATATTAAAGACTTACTTACACAACAATATAAAATAGTTTGAGTACTCGATTCTTCAATTTTATTCAATTATTCGATTTTTTCCTCTCCTGTAAAATTGCGTTTTATGACTTATATCGTTTTTGAAACGAGCGATTCAATCATTATCTTGTTAATCATTTCAACGACACCGCGGTGGACCTCAACAGCAAGAAGTGGCTCCATTTTTTCGTCGACAGAAAGATATTAGAGGCATCAGGCGGGTTTTCAAACAGCCAATCCTTTATTTAGGAAGTTGGGCACATTATAATTTGTTGGTGGCGGCAAACGGTGGCGGTGGCCGACAGCTGTTGCGCGGCACGGCAGCTGTCCCAAGTCCGGAGAAGAAGAACGGTCGGCGGAAGGAAAAGAAAAGGATCGACGGACGTTTTATCATACCGGGTTCGGTTCCTTTCCGTCTATTGTACGACTTTCTGCATGGCTGGGGCGCTTAGATTTCTATCTGGTCCGAATGAATGAGCGAGGTTTGGTGGATGGCTTATGACTATGATGTTTTTTTCTTAAAGTAACATTTTGGCTCAAAAGTTCCTAGACTAACATAAAAAGCCCTATGTTTTTGATAAAGTGCATTTTATTTATTTTGTACACCACCAACAGTACAAACCAATTACTGGTGGGAAACAATGGATAAGAACAAAAACACAGTTGTATAAGTTCAGGATAACAACACACCAAACTGACCTATGCGAAGAACAGAAATAATAAAATACAGCAAGATCTAAGCTAAGCTGTCGACATATATACAATCACATAAATACAAAGATATATAGACACATATACAAGCATACAAAGTATCAATTACTGTGAACATGAATTAGTAGTGGGCCAAACAGATTGCCTTACAGGTAGTTTTTAATGCTGATACAGATATATTAAAAATATAGCAATGACCCTGAAAATAATTCTAGCAGGAACAAAAAGAGTACAGAGGTGAATGGAACAGCACGTTAGTCCGCGGGATGGCTAGGTAGAACGTGAGATTATTTCTAGTACTAAACCTAGGTGCGCTAAAACTTATCAGATTTAAAAACGATTGAACTGATTCAATTTTGTTATTTACAAGTTTAAACAAAAATACCAGCGTGTGGATTTTCCTTCTATCATCAAGACTTAGGAGACCATATCTCAGTAGTATTGAATTGTGTGGTATTCCTATTAGTATTAGTATTATTATTCAATACTCGCAAGTGAAATCTGAACACCTAGAAAAAAATGGAGTCAAGTTGATTGACTCAGTACCTCCCAGACATAACGGTGATATCATTTTATTATTTTCCCTTTGCATGGAGCTATAGTCCTTGCAACCAAATCATCGCCCGCCTGCCCTCTAAAAACATCCTGCACAAAAACTCTAGTAAATAGCTTCTTAAATCTCTCCGTAGAAACTAAAACGACATAATTTTTATTCTGCGAGCTTCAACTGGATGAAAAGAAACCATTAGGAACCCCCAAAAGGTCCAAAAACGAAGTTCGAGCTGTTTTTATATTATATTAGTTTCTTTATTGGTGCTGCGCCGCCACTGACACGATTTTTAAAAACCATGCGCGTTTTCTATCCTCGCCACGGTAATGTGTCGAAATTTCATTAAAATTAATTTGAGGTTACACAATACAGAACGATGTAAAGCAATACTCGTATGTAACATACATCAGAAAAAAAGTTCCTTCGTTTCTATAATAACCAATAAGGCAATGTTCCGATGGACCTAAAAATATGTATTATGTCGCTAGGTCCTTTTTCGCAGGTCAATGCAGAGCCTATTATGCATACAAAAACTTTTTCAGTTTTGCAACCCTCCACCCCTTAACCACCCCAATTTCACCACCACCCAAAAAAAAACAGAGAGTGATCGGGAACCCCAAAACGCCTGAACACGAAGTTTGAGCTGTGTTTATATTTTTAGTTTTCTTATTGTTGCTGCGCCGCCACTGACACGACTTCTAAAAGCCATACGCGTTTTCCATCCTTGGCACGGTAATAATACTGTGGCAAAGTTTCATTAAAATCAATTCCATAATTTCCATGTTACTCAATACAGAACGATCTAAAGCAATATTCGTATGTATTTATCCCTTGGTTCCTGTAGTAGCCAATGCAATGTTGGGATGCACCTAAAAAAGGGTATTATGCTGCTAGGACTCCCTTTTACAGGTTAGTGGACAGCTTATTGTGAATACAACAAATTTTTTAATTTTACAACCCCCACCAAAAAATAGTTTGAAGATTTTTTTTGTTTTTTGCTAGTTACTCCGCCGCCAATGCACCGGTTTTCAAAATTTTCGCAGCATAACAGCCGGACCCCTCAGCATATCGATGCCCAAATTTCACCACAATCCATGTAGCGGTTACTGAGATTACGAGGGTAGAAAAAACTCGACAGACAGACAGACTGACAGACATACCGCCAGGGTATTATGCTGCTAGGACTCTCTATCACAGGTCAGTGGACAGCCTATTATGAATACAAAAAATGTTTGAGTTTTACAACATAGCACAACAACATAGCATTTACCTACATAGCACCCCTAAGAAGCTCGTAGACGTGTAAAAACAAAGCAAGGCTTTTTGTCGATTCAAAAACGATGATATCTGTTGCAAATGTGGAGAGAGAGACTAGTTGGCTGTGTGAAGATGCCCCCTAGAAGACGACAGCTCCAGTTTACGCAGTTGAGCCCCTTTGAACAGGGTTGGACTGTAGGCCAACGAGAACGTATTGCTTCTTTCAGAGCAATTGCTGTAACCATGAGGCGTAGCGTGGCTACAGTTGTAGCAGCATAGCGCGCATGGATCGCAGAAGGGCGAATCCATCGAGCTAGAGGTTCTGGAGCACGTTGAAGAGCTACAGACTGGCAAGATCGTCATCTACGACTACTGACCCTTCGAGTCGGAATACGATAAACTCGAGCTGTTGCTGACGCTTGGTATGCAGCTACTATAGGGAAGCCCACTCGACTCCGCACGGTGTACCACAGATTGAGTGAAATGGGCTTCATATCGTCCGCATCTAGTGCTTCCACTCACTGCAACTCATCGTCGCCAACGGTTAGATCGGTCTACGTATATTACTCAAACTGTGCTGCCCCGCTATCCATTAAGTGGAGGTTATAGTAAACTGCTTGAGGATAACACATTTGCGGGGTAAGGGCAGAGGTAAGAAGTCGAGTAAGAGGAGGCGTGGTCTATTTACTATTCGTACTACAAGGATATACCACCAAGTTATAAAAAGTATTTGAAGACGTCGCACTCTTTTATTTATAAACCGAGGGGTCTGTGATGGTGATGCCGAACCGGCTTCCGCTGACGGCGCTGACCCTAGACCTGTCGTGCAAAAAGATCGTCCGTCGCCGTCGTTGAGAAATAGAAATTGAATAATTTATACCTGGCATCACAGTTGATCCCTTTTCTGTGTATTTCAGGCATATACATAATAATAAATACAACATGAGTATCAAGAATTGTTTTATAAGTGCAACTGAGTTGTCACACAAAAAATGAATTTATCCTATGTTCAAGAGCGAAAATAAGACGGAAAATAAGGTGAAAATATGAAAAATCAACAAGAAGTACCAATGACAATACTGTGCGGGTATATGTTATTTGTAAAGCAGCTAAATTCACTTTACATTGAGCAGTTCTTTAGAAATGCCAATGCCGTTGGAAAACTGAAAGATGTGAACGTATTACAGAGCCCAAGACTCTAGACTTGGGCCTGCCAGCAATTTAAATTTTAATTACTTACAAATCTGGTTGAAAATTGTAAGATTTCGCAGCAATCCTGAAAATGATAACTGCTTAAAACCAATTACCGCGATTTGTTTAAATTCTAGTGCTTCCTAGCTTTTGGCCTGCAGTGTGTATCAACAGTGTATATCAATAAGTCACCCAAAACCACCGACTACAAATTTAGTCGATGCCCAAAACAAAATCTATCCCACTTCAGAAATGAATGAATCTCAACTCATTCATAAACAGTAGTTTGCATGGTTTTGTATTGGTGGTGCCTTTATCAGTGTCCCAATAGGCGCGCGATCGTTCAATGCAAGGCTCTAGCTTTAACCATTTTTGACCCTGTATATTAATAATTTTTGGCACAAAAACCTGATTTGCGTTTTCTTAAAATTTCAATCTAGAGAAATGTCGATCCAGATTTTAGAATAATTTTATACAGGGCGATTAACGAGACCGTGAATTTAGTCAAAAAAACGTCAATTTTGGCAATTTTTTACTAATTGCCTATTAGGAAATTTCAAAAAATACGTCGACATTTTTCTAGAACCGTCCTTTTTCTTCATGCTCATATTTTTTTCAGTTCAGAAATCTCAAAATGAATAGTCCAAAAATGGTTACAGCTGAACCATTGCAAACAGCTCTCATGTAAATACGTACTATAACCTCCTCTTAACTACAAAAAGGTTCTCACTCCTCATACCTACGTATAAAAAGAACGAACAGCAAACAAATACGTTGATTCTTTTAAGAAATCCTTAATGCTTGGGCCGCGTTCCCTCTCGAGCAACTGGTCTGTGATTAACTGGCATAAAGGGAAACCAGCCGCACGCGTTCTCCGGATAAATTGAGCAAGAGTAGACTGAAGGAATAGGGATTATTTTCAGCTGAATAGACAGTTTGTTGGTTATCACCTGCCCTATTGTGGAAGGCGACCCCAGAACACACCTGCTACCGAAAAGGAGGAGGATCTATTGCTTACGGTTACATGGGCGTCGTAGCAAACAATACTTCAGAAAAACGGCGTTCTGATGGACGCCTATACTAGGGTTTCCTACCATACTGTTAAAAAGTTTTATACTGTTTTTCGCTATATAACAATAATAATAATTTTTACTGTTTAACTTAAAAAAGTATCTAATATACTGTTTCATATTAACATTGATGCAGAGCTTCATCCGCAGCCATAAATAAAGAAGATTTTATCAACATGATCACTGGTAAAAAAGGAAGTTATTTACTAGTAAATGCTTCAGAAGAATTCGTTAATAACACCAAAATTATTTCATATTTACTTTCTGTTCCTGCCACTTCGGCATTCATAGTAAGTGTATTTTCTGTGATGAATGCGAAGTTATATTTTAATTTTGACTTAAAATGTGATGAGACCTTCAGAAATGATATTTTTTTGATAAGCTTTGAGAAAAGCTCCAAAAAGTATGTGTTTAAAATATGAAAAGATAAAATACTGTTTTTTTCCTTTTCCTTTCCTTTTTCCTTTAATCCTGTTATACTTTTTTCTTACAAAAAAATGAAGTCAAGTTGATTGACAGTACTTCCCACACATTACGGTGATACCAGTTTATTATTTTCCCCTCGATTTTCCCATAGCATGAAGCTTTAGTCTGAGATCCCCTTACAACCGAATCATCGCCCCAATTTCACCCCCACCCAAAAAAGATAGAAAGCGGTGAGGAACCCCTTAAACATCTAAAAACGAAGTTTGAGCTGTTTTCATATTTTTAGTTTTTTGATTATTGCTACGCTGCCACTGACACGATTTTTAACAAGCATACACGTGTTCCATCCTCACCACAGTAATAACAATGTGTCAAGATTTCATTAGAATCAATTTAATAGTTTCCACGTTACAAAATACAAAACGATCTAAAGCAATAAATAGTCGAATGTAACAGAAAAGTCCCTTAGTTTCGGCATTGATTAACGCATTTACGTTAATCAATGGTTTTGGTAGTAGGCAAGGCAATGTTCAAATGGACCTAAAAAGCTGATTTATGTCGCTAGTTCTTCCTTCACAAGTCAGTGGACAGCCTATTATTAATACAGCAAATTATTCAGGTTTTCAACCCCCCACCCGCCAACTACCCCAATTTCATCCCCATCCAAAAAACTCAGAAAACGATCAAGAACCTCTAAAACACTTAAAAATCAAGTTTGAGCTGTTTTTATATTTTTAGTTTTTCATTATTTCTGCGCCGCCACTGGCACGATTTATAAAACCCATACGCATTTTCCATCCCCGCCACGGCAGTAATACTGTGTCAAAGTTTCATTAAAATCAATTCAACAGTTTCTTCGTTACATAATATAGAACGATCTAAAGCAATACTCGTATGTTTGCACCAGAAAAAATTCGAAGTTCTTTGGTTTCTGTAATAGGCATCAAGGCAATGTTCGGATGGACCTAAAAATGTTATTTATGTCACTAGGTCTTCCCTCACAGGTCAGTGGACAGTCTATTATGAAAGCAACAATTTTTTCAATTTTACAGCCCCCCACCCACCAACCACCCCAATTTCACCCCCACCAAAAAAAAGTAGAAAATGATCAGGAACCCCTAAAATGCCTAAAAACGAAGTTTGAGGCATATTTAAAATTTTTCGTTTTTTGCTAATTACTCCGCCGCCCATGCACCGATTTTCAAAATTATAGGAACATTACCTACTACGACACCACAGCATATCGCTGCCCAAATTTCATAACAATCCATCCAGCCGTTAATCTTTGCCGTTACTGAGATTACGTGGCTAGAAAAACGCGTACAAACAGACAGACAGACCGACAGACCAACAGACCGACAGACCGACAGACCGACAGACCGACAGACCGACAGACCGGCGGAAATGAGTGACGTGGAAGTAAAAAGGTTGGCAATGGCAACCCTAGCCTATACCCCATTTTACTTACCACACCGATAGGTGAGGAGTATTGTAAACGCGAAAAATTTTGATTTTGAGATACTCGTAATACGTCTTTTGGGCGTTTTATCATATTTACATTAAGAAAATCCACGTCACTCATTTCCATCTGTATGCCTGTCTGTCTATCAATCTGTGTCTGTTGGCGATTTTTCAGCCTCGTAATCTCAGTAACTGCTGGATGGATTGCCATGAAATTTAATAATCGGTACATCTTTAGAGAAGTAATTGGCAAAAAAAAATCAAATATTCCTCAGACTTCGTTTCTAGGCGTTTCAGGAGTTGCTGATCATTTTCTACTTTTTCTGGTGGGGGGGGGGGGGGTGAAAAAGGGGTGGTTATAGGGTGGGAAAGGGTTGTAGAACTTTTTTTTATTCATAATAGGTTGTCCATTCACCTGTGAAGGAAAGAGCCAGCGGCATAATACAACTTTTTTTGGCCCTTCTGAACATCGTCTTGCATATTACAGAAACCAAATGAGTTAAAATGTTCTTATACATAATTATCTACGACTACCTTTTCCAGCTGTAGTTTCAAAAGGTTGAAATTGAATTTCTAAAGCGTCAATTGTAAATTCAAACTGTCAGGTTTAATTTATACCTGTACTTCTGTATTATGTAACGTGGAAACTATTGAATTGTTTTCAATGTAATGAAAAGCGTGTATGGTTTCTATAAATCGCGTCAGTGGCGCAGCAATAACCAAAATGCTAAAAATATAAAAACAACTCAACTAGACAACGCTTTCAAAGTTGAGCTGACATGGCGACCGTAGCTCAACTGGCGAGAGCGCCGGAGTACAATTCTGGAGGCCGTGGGTTCAAGTCCCGCCGGCCACCGACTTTTTCCGACATTTTCTGGTACGAATTTGAACTGAGAAATCCACATGCGGATGTAAGTACGAAAACAAACACAATAGTTGTTGAAGATTGGTAGATAAATATTTCATTATTATACTACAGCAGCAGTTATTTTCTTATAGATCCTCGTCCATATCCAAACCGCAAAATCTTACTGTTATAATCCGTTAACCATCTGTTGCTCTTAATTATGCAGCAGTCAAAATAGACCACGTCTTCAGAGGAATAAAACAGGTTTTTTATTCATCGGTTGAGCACACTTCTAACACCTTAATCCGAGTGGTCAGCAATAATTTTTTAATGACCTGCCTGTTAGATGCTTTGGCGCTGGGGATCGCCACCTCGCGTGGACTACCTGGCCTAGGTGGCACGTGGCAAGTCAGGCTCGGGCATGGCCCACCTTCCCACTCTACATCGTTGCCTATTGACTTGTCTGTTTGTAACGTTAAGGCCCGATTTTATCAACATGCATATTCAACAAAGAATTTAACAAAGCTTTTCTATTGGTTGTTATTTAGCAAAAGCTTTCTATTGGGTATTGCGGGCTAGGTTAATAAATATCGTCCAATAGTATTTTATCAATATTGAAAGCAAAACGTCAAAGCTGGATGACACTTTTCATCAAACTGTTGTTGTAACATAGGCGATGAATGAAGTTTGGAGCTTGAGACGAAGTCAACGATCGAAATATCTTTTTGAATGGTTGAAATTAGATCACAAATCCCGGTAAAAAAGTACCGTATCCCAAATCAAATATGTACCGTTGAGGCGATCCCTTCGCCGAGATGGCGGGTGGCCGAGTGGTTACCGTGGCCGACCACGCGTGCCTGTTTTGTGGGATGTGCTGATGGCTGTTGGTTCGAGACCTTTTTCATTTTTTTTAACCAAAATATTTATTGATATACATTTTACTCATATTACACAAATTTTTTTGTACGATCAACATAAATGTTTTTGAATCAAATTTTATTAGACATTTTACTTGACATATTGCAAAAGCTAAGTACCGGAGGTGGTGGAGAATTCGGTCAGTGGAAGTGAAGTTTATTCGTCAATATAAATCGCCAATTATTGCTCTGATAGCGGTATTAAAATGAAATTATTCCAAAAAAGTATAATTATTCGGAATTTTTGTTGCGCTAGTAAAACATGTTATAAAATTTGATTCAAAAACACATTCACGTCGATGGTACAAAAAAATGTGAATAATATGAGTAAAACGTATATCAATAAATATTTTGGTTAAAAAGAATGAAAAAAGTAGTTGCACGGGCAGGGTCTCGAACCAACAGCCATCAACACATCCCACAAAACAGGCACGCGTGGTCGGCCACCGTAACCACTCCGCCACCCGCCATCTCGGCGAACGGATCGCCTCAACGGTACATATTTGATTTGGGATTCGGTACCTTCTTACCGGGATTTGTGATCTAATTTCGACCATTCAGAGATATTTATTTCGATCGTTGACTTCGTCTCAAGCTCGAAACTTCATTAATCGCCTATGTTGCAACAAAGATACATTTTAGTTACAACTGTTACAAGTACGTCACACGGGTCGGGAGCCGTCGGCGTGTTTTCGGTTCTGGATTCAAAAACTCATTTTTATTTTCATATAACTTTTGGATTATTGCGAAAAGAAACAAAACAAAAACAGTTTTGTTGTAAAACTTATATTTGATCTCTCCATTTATCACAAAAAAATTATTCAAAACCCTAATTTTTCGTCATCATTATCATTTAGCAGAAGAATAAACCAGCAATCAAATGTACAGTTACGGCGGAATCTGAATGGTTGAAATTAGCAATTGCTAAACTTTTGATTAAACAAGAAAATGCAATTTTTCACCCATTTAGGATGGAAAATCAGACTGGAAAAGATACTAGATGGTTCATAATGGTCGATTTGTATATAAAACATGTCATTTTTAACCTTTTTGAGGTAAACTTCAAGAGAAATCAATAGTTTTCAGAGAACTTTGACAGATGCATGTTCTTGAACGGGCTGCTCTGATTGGTCAAAGCCTTTGTTAAAATACGCCTGTTGATAAAATCGGCCCTAAGAGAAGTAACTTATTCTGTAGTTAGTGTGTGTAAATATAAAGACCAAAATCCCAATATCTAGGACACACGCATGTACTTAATTTTAAAGAACCTTGTGACTACCACAACTTTTAACACAAAGGAGCCCTGAAGATGAAAATATAATTTTCGAAACGTTGGCAAATTTGAGCTAAAGTTGTGTTTATTTGGACCCTATCACCCAATAAAAAAAAGGCAGTAATACATCTTTAGAATATTGCTCCCATGTGTGGGCATGCTCTCCGAAGCACTCTCTAAAGCTTCTGGACACTATCCAGAAGAAAGCAATTAGACTACTCGATACGCGTAACCTCACAAAGGGCCTATACAGTCTAGAACATCGAAGAAGGGAAAGCAAGCAGATAACAACTGCAAACGATAGAAAACGACTAAATACAACCGAATACAACAGAAAACAGCCCATAACAACAGAAAGCAAGCAGATAACAGCGCTAAACAATAGAAAACGACTAAACACAGCCGAGTACAACAGAAAAGAGCAGAAAGCAGCCCAAACCAACAGAAAGCAAGCAGATAACAATTGTAAACGGTAGAAAACGACCAAATACAACCGAATAGAGTCAAAACTAGCTCAAAACGACAGAAAGCAAGCACATAACAGCGAGAAACAATGGAAAATGACTAAACATAGCTGAATACAACAGAAAAAAACAGAAAACAGCTAAGAACAACAGAAAGCAAGCTGATAACAGCAACATACAATAGAAAAGGACGAAATACAACCGAATAGAACAGAAAAGAACAGAAAACAGCTGAAAACAACAGAAGGTAAGCAGATAACAGCCGTAAACAAAAGAAAATGACTAAACACAGCCGAATACAACAGAAAAGAGTAGAAGACAGCTAAAAACAAGGGAAGAGAGGGCCAGCGAACTCATCCTTATCAGGTCGAGGTCCCTGCTCCCCGAACCAGTCTCCTCTAGTATTCCTCCGCTTGGAGAACTTCGACGCTGTGGAATGAGCTGCCGGGGAATTTGTTTCCCGACGGATACAACCTCCAGCGGTTCAAATCTAACGTACACCCACATTTGTCCTCTCGCCTTCCTACTTCCTAGAGTTTTTAACAGTTTTTTATGTTTAACACAGTCAAACGCTTTTGAACAGTCTATAAAACCCAAGTATACGTATATCTTTTCGTTGGTCTCCCCGCACCTATCGGTGTGGGAACTTTTAGCTTCTACATATTGCGTGGCTAAAGACATTCGCCGTTTCAAAAAAATCGCACATCTGTCACAGAGCGTGACCATTCAGGTCAGCCTCGTGCACAAATCGAATGACCCAAATTGAAGCGACGTGAATAATTAAATGATGTGTGGCTGGGTCCAGTCAAGGTTACTATCAGTGACTGGTGCAACATAGGAATTTTATTAAATCGTACTATATAGGAATATCTGGTATTCTGCTAGCACACGTTGCATGCATGTTTTTGCAACTGTCCGTCAGGAATTTAAACATCTGTATCTGTTAATATTAAAATGTTTTGTAATGTTTACGTATCTTTGTCTGGTCTACTGTAACAATTTGATATGTTCCCCTGTAATGTGCTTTTTAGGTCATGTGCGATTTTCGTAGTTGACAAGTAGTTGACGTGTGAGTTGACAGATGAACATTTTTCACGTTGTGTTATATACAAGTTTTTCCTAAGTTTTCACGTTTTTCCAATTACAACGACTATTTCGAAAACCCACTGTTGTTTATTATAAACGCTGCTCACAACTGTATCATTGTTTGGGCAATAACGTGCAACATTTTGAAACATTACGATAATGAAAAGTGATATATTTTCGTGTGTTTTTTCTTTCTATTTGAACAAATCAAGATATGTAAAGATCTTTGTGATTTTCTCGAAAATGAATCGACCGATTTAAAAAAATCAAATGTCAAGATAAAGAACTTCAAGATACCTTTGAAACGAGATAGTACTCGATACCCCTTGTCATTTAACATTTTAAGAGGATGACCCTCAGGTTGGAAAATTGTCCGCCTTGACAAATCTTTTGACGTCTCTCGGCGTTTCTCCTTTTATTCAGTGGTTTTCGATAAATCCGTGGTGGAAAGTTTTCAAATGAACAAGGCAATGGTAAGGTAACTAGCTGTAGACGAGGACGACGAAACAGCGTCTCTCACATAATCTTTGAACGTGAGGCCCTACGCTGGTGGAGATTCAGACTGATAGGGCCAAACAACCCCAAATCACTCCCCAATCGAGATATCGTGAAGAGACTCTTGGATCTTATCAAGGTCACAAAACTCTTCACGGATTAACAAACGCACAGGACAATACAGTAAGCCAATGGCTCCAGTGTTGGGGTTACCTAACCCGGCCTGTACGTTTGACCCCCCTAACCTAACCTAACCTAACCTAACTAGCTGTTTAAATAGTAGTTTGAACTGATCCTCAAAATGTGCACACGATATAATTTGCACTGCTTTTTTGAAGTAAAATTATTGCATTCAACGATACTCCCCAAACAGTAACTCCATATGCAAGCTGAGAGTGAACGAAAGCAAAATAAGCATTTAGCAAGCCATCAGTTGGACATACTCGTTTGAGTCTACGTATGAAGTAGATCTGTGAAGTAAGCTTTTTACAGAGATCGTCTCTATGTGACTCCCTCACATATCCCTAAAGGTTCGCCCTGGTATTATTTTTATAATTGCTGGGAAGAGTTAAACTTGTGTCTTTTATTTCTATCTAATTCTAATGAAATTGAGGCGAACCTTACGTCTGAAATCATTTTCAAGTTCCGCAAGAGGCCGCTAGGGCGCGCAACTGTTACGATCAATCAGAAAAACGGCTTTTTCTCAAAAAAATATGCAAGTAAAGGTATATTATAAATTCTGCCATCATGTAGACAGGATAATTTTCGATTTTTTTTTTGTTAACAGTTTTTTGCTGTATCTTGTAAGATGTAGTTGTGGGAGAATGTCAAAAAAGTGTTTATTCAAATGGCCATAACTTTGGTATGAGTCAATGGAATTAAACAAACTAGGTCCCGTTTGGAAGAGCTCTTCTTACCTAATAATCTGTTATATAAAAATTATCCAAGTCCATCTTGACTTAGTAGCTACAGGGCGGTATTTGACGTCATAACAATTATTACGCTTTATTACGAAAATTTTAAATGATATGCTATATATTTTTTTAACGGAGATATATATTATTATGACAAGTGTGCTGTGAGATTCAGAAACAATTGCTGCCCTATAGGAATAGAGCTTCCGTCACATCGTTTCAGTAACCATTCTATAGATAATACTCAAGTAAAACCACCAAAATGTCTTGTTCAAATGAAGTTAAGCTTGAGTTTGAGCAAATTATAGTATTGCCGTCTGCAAAACAAACACAAGTTGTAGGACTGTGGTGCTGAAAGATGTCATTCAAATAAACCACGAATAGAAATGGACCTGGGATTGAGCCTTACGGCACTCCAGACCAAATTGCTCTTGTTTGTGAGCACAGCCCATTATGATAAACAATTTGCTCACGACTAGCTACTGGTCTACACACTATTTTAGATCCGTTTGGTAGCAGAATTGTACCAAAGCTGCTTCTGAACGCGAAATCCCAGGCCACCAGGTAATAATTCAGCTGACCTGAGCCGGTGCTTCGACAGTGGCCATCACCTCGATAATAATTGATTATTAAACGGGAAACAAAAAGACGTTTCCTCAACACAATTCCGAGAACTAAGGTGATGAAAAATGTGATTCAAATAAACTATAAATAGAAATGGTCCTGGGGTTGAACCTTGCGGCACTCCAGACCAAATTGCTCTGGTTTGTGAGTTGCTCACGACTAGCTACTGATCTACACACTATATTGGATACGTTTGGTAGCAGAATTGTACCAAAGCTGCTTCTGAACGCGAAATCCCAGGCCACCAGGTAATAATTCAGCTGACCTGAGCCGGTGCTTCGACAGTGGCCATCACCTCGATAATTGATTATTAAACGGGAAACAAAAAGATGTTCTCGCAGCGAGATAATGGATAGGTATCGGTGACTATGTTACCGCAGACCACCACATACGGTCATTTATCTTTCGCGCTTTTGTACGCAACTTTGCGAGGCTGCCAGATTTCGTGGTTGTACGTGCAGTAAAGACTGCCTTTAGTGGTGACCTTTGAACCTTACCTTTGGACCGTTTGATCTTACCTTTGGATTTTGGGACTTATCTAGCGTTGCCATCTCTAGAAATTGGCAACCAGAAAAAGAAGCCTAAAGACCCCGGATTTTAGAGCCCAGAACCCGGACATAGTCAGTGTAATAAAAAAGCGGTTGAAAATTTCGTAAATCAGATTTTTATTTATTTTCACGCCTTAAAATGAAATTTCTTGTTTCATCATTTAAATGTACCTAACAAAACAGAATCTTATTACAGTTTGTTACAAATTTTTTCAATAACCAGTTAGTTTTTTTGTTCTGAGAATAAAACACAAATTATTAATATACTCTGTTATGAGAACAAAACCTTAATAAAATATTAAACCCAAGTCTAAAATCTTAAAAGACCATTTTAGTGTTCAGACTTGCAATTTTTGATTCAACTTTTTTAACACAATATTAAACATATTCTTTAAATTTTTATTAGCAGCAATTTACACAAGAAATGTCTCTTAATAGAATATGAACTAAATTCAGTCTTATTAAATCCTAAGCAGCAAAACTGAACCTTTTTAAAATTTGGACATTACTGTAATGTTAATTACATTATTAACTTTTTAAAACATAAAATGACCAAAAACTAAACTCATTTAGGCCCAAGACTTTAAGGGCCGGTTGTACAAACGCAGTTTAACTCAAGTTCAACTTTGAACCGAGTTTGTCCCTAATTTGCTGTTGTACCAACAAAGTTCAAGGGTTGACTTAGTTCAACCTCGGATCAAGTTGAACGGCCACCGGGGAGCGTTTAACAGCGGTTCAAGGATTAAAATGGCGATGTTTACGACCAGCTGATCAGTTTCTAACCTGAATATCCGTCGTTAGTAACATAGTCAAATGCGATATTTTCACTTGAGTTACATGATAGGGTACTTTGACGAACCTCTGAGCGGGGATGAGGATTTTCTAGAGTTAGTAGACCTAATACATCATCCAAGAGAACCTCAGAATTTCGGAACACGTGAGGACAATTTTACTAAATGGAATGATAGCGAATTTTGGGACTATGGATGTACTGTTTCTCATCGACAAACTTTTGCTTTGTCCTTTTTTTAATTAAATTTTGGTATTTACTTTTCGTCTTTTCAGTACCTTTGCCTCACGAAACGTCTCTAAATGCAAACTGTTGAATCCCTTGGACAAGTTCAACCACGTCTTCGTTTTCATTCTATGAGTATTTGTATCCGTTTCCTTGCATTCCAAGACATTCATATATTTTTTTTTCAACTATATTAATACGGCCTCTTCTTTCGCCGTAAGATTAGTCGCCCTTTTTTTGGATTTCATTATGAAATTGCAAAATACTTCTTGACTGTCAACAGAATTTGATGAATGTCAGAATTTGAAATTCATAATTCATAGACGTGACATTAACATAATCTGCAAAACTTTAAACATTAAAAACCAAAAGTAACTAGTTTCCCCACCAAATACCCTATATCCATTGCTGCAAATCCTCTTTTGATCCAGTTCAGCTGATCCTTTCCAGAACCGGGTTTGTACAACACGTCAACCGTTGAACCGTGTTCATCAGTGAACTTGAGATTACGTGATCGGAAGTTTACTGAGCGTTTGTACAACCGGCCCAAAATGTTTAAACCCGGACTACAAATGGAGTCCCGCCCGGACGCTCCCCGGATACCCTCTAAACTAATCCGGGAAAACCCAGACCAATGCCAACCCTAGGCACTTAGTCGTTTATCAAGTATCCCTTAAGTATTACTCAAGGGATACTTAAGGGTTACTCAAGGGACCCTCAAGGGACCCTCAAGTCTGGCTTTTCTTGTGTACCTGTTTCCCAGACAACATCTACCAGACGGCAGGGTTCATTCAGCGACGTTGTCATATTTCAAATATAAGTCAATTTGTTAATTCTATGATGCCTACGCATTTTAATGTTTTCTGCTATCTCTTTTTGTTTTGTGCCAGTATTTCGTGTTTTGTGCCGGACGTTCTTCCGGATGTGACAGAAACTGACAACACCGTACTCCAAAATTAACCTACAAAATCGCCTTGACTGCAACGAAATATCATGTTGACATGTCATGTTGACATTTCGTTACTTGAGTATTACTCAAGGGAGCCTTATGTAAGGGACCCTCAGGTTTAAGAGACCCTTAAGGCGGCTCCTACGGAGAGCATAAACGGTCATTTTCAAGTGATTGAATCCCAATTCCTGACGCTCTAGTTTTCAATATTTTTGCATGAAATTTTTACATGAAGTTTAGAAGGAAATTACACAGGGGGCTATCGAAGCATTTTTTGAAAAACATTGATTGAACATGAAATAAGATCGCTTGAAGTTGCCTATTTTCTTCGTCAACTTTGTAATTTTTTTAAGAACAGCCCAGAAGCAAAAATGAACAAGTGCTTCGATATCACTCTGGGCAATTTCCTTCTAAACATCATATGAAAATTTCATGTAAAAATATTGGAAAATGGAGCGTCAGGAATTGGGATAAAAAACATCTGCAAATCGCCTTCCTCTTCAATTTTACAAATTTCGGGCGACGCGCTAACATGACCTTCCATTTCTTTCTAATGTAGCGCGCACCTGTTTATTTATCACGCCCATCGTCGGTTCCTTTTCAGCTCCCCACATCTTCCGGAGAAACTATTCCGGATTGTAGGAGCAGCGTTAAGTATCGACTATGAGTACCACCCTTAGACACACACTGGAGAAAGGGAACAGGCGGCCACGCCTCCTCGCTAACACGAGAATACGTATTTTCTTGGATTCTCAATTTCTCGTGCTATACCTTAGAGCCTTAACGCTGCTCCTACAATCTGGAATAGTTTCTCCGGAATAGTTCGGAAGACGTGGGGAGCTGAAAAGGAACCGACGATGGGCGTGATAAATAAATAGGTGCGCGCTACATTAGAAAGAAATGGAAACAGTCATGTTAGCGCGTCGCCCGAAATTTGTAAAATTGAAGAGGAAGGCGATTTGCAGATGTTTTTTATCCCAATTCCTGACGCTTCATTTTCCAAAATTTTTAAATAAAATTTTTACATGATGTTTAGAAGGAAATTGCCAAGAGTGATATCGAAGCACTTTTTCATTTTTGCTTCTGGGCTTTTCTAAAAAAATTACAAAGTTGACGAAGAAAATAGGCAACTTCAAGCGATCATATTTCATGTTCAATCAAATTTTTTTCAAAAAATGCTTCGATATCCCCCTGTGTAATTTCCTTTTAAACTTCATGTGAAAATTTCATGCAAAAATATTGAAAACTAGAGCGTCAGGAATTGGGATGAAATTACTTGAAAATGTCCGTTTATGCTCTCCGTAGAAGCCGGCTTAAGACACGATATACTGCTCAAAAATCCTGTTAAATTGTATGGTGTTTGTTCCGTAATATATGAAAATCATCTCGTGATAAAAGTAACTGACCCTCACCTCATAACCTCTCGCTGTTTGTTGTCAACAAAAAACCCTATTTCGGAGTGAAAATAAAAAGCAGAGAGTCCCGATATCTCGACGATAATGCGTGTCAACTGAAATGTCACGTAGTCGTCGCCGTCGAGCCATATTCCCACCAGGAAATAATACAGACTTCCCCCTCGTCTCGGGCTACATCCAGGGACGTACTTGCCTAACTTGTGCGACATACGCTGGCTCCACACGTTCGTTGGAGCCTGAGAGTAACAACTGAACATAGAGGTAGTAAACAAATCACTTCAGCATGATCACAACCATCATCTTTGACACTTCAGCCTCCAAACATTGCAATGACAGTTCAAATTGTAAACAATACTGTGTAACGCCACCTCTCAAAATTCAATATCTCGACGCCTTTCCAATTTAGTTTCCGTAAAAACAAGTCTACGATTCACGCTGTTTTAACAATAATTGCAGAAGTCGTCGAGGGCCTGGACGAGGGTCAACATACAAACGCTGTTATGTGTGATCTCAGCAAAGCCTTCGACTGTGTTAACACTCAGACACTGATCATGAAACTAGAATATTACGAATTCCGTGGAAACGTCAAAAAATTGTTAACTTCATACTTAACAAACAGGAAACAATATGTGGTTATGAATGGGAAAGAATCCAAAATTGCAGCAGTCTTAAATGGTGTACCGCAGGGATCAGTCCTCGGACCAGTTCTCTTCCTTCTGTACATAAACGATCTTCCGTCCTCGTTTATGAATGATAAGTGCATAATATTTGCTGATGACACCACAATTTTGACAAGAGCGGGGAGGCAGTCCGAAATGGACAAGGCAAAAATCTGTTTCTCATCCAATAAACTTAAATTGAACGATAATAAAAGCACACATATATTATTCAGTTCTGATAAGCACCATCCACGCTCTCAGCCTGTCAATTGTTAGGTATCATGCTCGATACCAGTCTCTCCTGGTCTTGTCATATTGATTATCTATGCGCTAAGCTTTCCTCACAATTGTTCGCCATGCGCCGGCTGAAAACATGCTATACGACGCCTTACGCTTAGCCTACTTCTCTCTTGTCGACAGCCACTTAAACTATGGCATTTTGCTGTGGGGTGGGTCAGCAGCAGTGGGGAGAGTATTCATGTCACAAAAACAGGCAGTTCGTATCCTGGAGGGGGCACCACCGGGCACGAGCTGCAAGACCCTTTTCAAGAAGCACAACATTCTAACCCTACCATCAATCTACATAATTCATACGCTAAAGGAAGTACATAAAAATTTATCAAATCACTTACGTCACTCCGACTTTCACCAGTACAAAACCAGATCTGCAATGGATCTTGTGTTGCCATAATCCAGAATACGAATTACCGAGATAAACAAAATCGATATACGCATATATAATAAGTTTGCTGCACTAACCTCTCCCCTGGACATATCAAAACTTACAGAAAGACAATTCTACACATACGCAAAGCGGTTCTTACTGGACCATAGCCCCTATTCTGTGGATGAATTTTTGTCCATATAGTCTTAGTCTTATTGTTTATTGTGTTTCTTTTAGTGTAAATTTTTGTAATTAGTTTAAATTAAAATTTAAGTAAATTTAGTAATCAGTAGTGCTCTGACTGCAAATGTACTTTACTGTATGGTCAATAAACGTTAAGTAAGTAAGTAAGTGACCTGAAAACTCTTCCAATGCAACCCGTGTTACAAACACTGCACTTTTTGAGTCCTATCTCGAAAAACTGTTAAACTACACTCGAATATAGCACAGCAAGTCCGTCAAGCTTCACTACAGGTACCAACAAATAGCGAATTCGACTTTACTGACCAAGCATAAAAGACGCACAAACAAAACAAACGTTCGACAGTCGAGCTTCTCCGTAAATAAGTCGCATGAAAATTATGTCGGCGTTGCCAGCTCCTCAAAATTTATTTAAGACTTCAGAATTTGCGTTTATGATGAAGAAATATGCAGTAACGCAGAAGAGGTCAACATATCTACTGATTTTGCTGTAATCATTCCTGAACCATCAAAAAACTGTCTTTTTTAACATAGAATGGAATATTTCTGAATACTGTACAATTAAGACGAGAGTAAACAATTATGATTGCCGTATCTGGTGGTCAATATGACAATGTAAGAAAAGATGTCGGCCTATTAGAATTATTATTTACTACCTCTATGTTCAGTTGTTATTCTGAGGTTGGAGCGAACGCTGGAATAAACATTGTCCGTCCAATGTGTGGATAAAGTCGGTCCCACACGATGCGCCCACGTTGGATAGAACGTTGGACACATTGAATATTGGCAAGTGTGTACTCAACTCTACTACAATGGAGACCTCAACTGCAGACTGTTTGGTAGATGGACTGAGTCAGCTCTACATGTGCTCTGTGAGTGCGAAGCGCTAGATCACAAGAGACAACAGCTATTTGGGAAGCCCAGGCTAGAACCAATGGAGTACATCTCAGCACCAGGACCAGTTGGAAAACTGCTTAAACTTATGCAGGGATCCAGATTGTTGGAGTGGATACTGTAAATGTGAGGAGTGATAATACAAAAGGCCTTAAGGCTTAGAGCCCGCGCACACAGACGGCAGTCAGGAGTTCTGAGTTCCACGATCAGAGTTCATTGTCTGAGAGCATACAGGCGGCGGTCAGTTACCAACGTTCCAGTTTTGTTCCTAATATTGTTCGTGAAACATGTATTCAGACAGCTCATCTTCCGACGAAGAAGAAGCATTGCTTTTGTTGAGCCTGCAGGCGTTCAGGAGAAAAAGGAAACACTGGGTGCACCCAATTAACAGCAAGAGAGAAGATCAAGGGGAATTTCATACGCTATCTGCTGAATTGCTTAAAGATAAAGAACGATTTTTTATATATTTTCGTATGTCAATAAATAGCTTCAATGAATTGTACAGTTTAGTAAAACATAATATAGAAAAATAAGATAGCAACACTGGCGAGAGGCTGTTCCTGCGAGAGAGGGGTTGGCAGTATTTTTTACGATTTTCATAATCATTATCACTTAAATCATATAACAAACGTCTTTCTTGAACCAATTCGATTAATTTTTCTGTTTCCGACATGACGGAGTTCACGCGTTCTTTGTCTTTCTGTGAATAGAACTCCGGAACGCAAGAGTTCTGTGACCGCTACGGTTTGACTGCCGGCAGTGTGCTTTGTTACCAAGTAGTCCACAAATTACAACGCAGAACTTTGAACGCGGAACTCCTGACCACCGTCTGGGACAGTACGATCGGACGGCTCCTGGAAAAAAAGTGTGTACTCCCAAACGATGCGACAAATCTTGAGGCAAATGGGTAACAGGAAACGACGACAGAACTCTGATAGACCTCTTATGTTTACAAAAAAATTTGTCAGAAATTGATACGTAGTTGCCACAATTCACCAAAGGTCTACAAATAACATTTGTTTTTGTACATAGCTATTTCACAAAATCTAATAAATTCGTTCTAAAATGAATTTCTCAGCCATTATGTAGCAAGAAAAGTTAAAAATAATTTCATAATTTACAATGTTAATCATACCTCAAATACCAGCTGGCAACATGGCTTTATAGTAAATTATTACCGGTACTAGGCGCTACGTATCATTTTTCATTCATGATTTGCAAGATTGAACGTTTATTGTTGATGATGTGGGCCGAAAAGCCGTCAACTGTCAAGAGTCTCAAGTCAACAGTGTCAACCGTTTTGAATTTTGACGTGATTTTGACGTGGGCGTTCGTTAGCAGACGTATTTTTCGTCGTTTTATCTGCTTCATCTAGCGATTATCTAGCTCGAATTTCTTTTATTTGTTGCCATAATGGTTAAATACAGTTATGTGTGTAAGCAGTTCACCATACCTACGCCAAAGCTGCAGGTGATGTCATCGGCGTTTACAACAGAAATCACGGTCCCCATCATCGAGGTAGAATCCCAAGGAGACGCTATAAGGTTTAATTTCGCATAACAAAAACGGTAGCAGGAGGCGTGGCTAAGTGTGGTAAAAATATGGACGCCTCGCCAGAGCCAGATTACTTTCTTATGTAAATAATTTTGAAAATTCATTACAATGATGATTTAAATATGAAGTATTGGGTAGATCTTTCAATCTAATGCGAAATTCGTAGTTAAGTATATGAAAAAAAAACAGGCTTTGTAGAGACGACATTCATCATCAATTGAATAATACAACTGTATTATTGCTCCGATACGTTACACTTTATTGAGATAAAGATTACAAATGCGGTCCTGTACACTGTTATTTTTTTTGCATACACACCTATGAAATGTAATTCCTGTCGATTTCTTCTTATCCATGCCATCTCTGCTAGAACAACTACGATAAGCACATGAAACCATTATTTCCTTTATGAATTCGCTAGAATATCACTTAAAAATAACTAAAAATCTCGGTAAAAGCACTCAAAAAGAGCAAACACGAAATTGTCAAATAAACGTCAGTTGTTTGACATAAGTGTCGAATCAATATGGCCAACTTGCACCTGCTTTCAGCCACGTTATCGCGCCTCCATGGGATTCTACCTCGATGGTCCCATCAAGCGACCATCTTGTCACTTTTCCCTCACCCCGCTAGTCCCCTCGCCCAAAGTGATGTTTGACTGTGAACATAAATGAATTTATGAATGAGATGAGAGGTCTTCAGTTGTTCTATCGTCGTTGATAACAGGGTATACGTCGAGCTTGTGGAGCGAAGAACAAGCAACCGTCGTTTTGACAAGTGGTCAAGCGTACACCAAGCTGAAAATTGTGAAACAGGCCGTAATATTTTGCCGTCTTTCTGGTAATGGGTCGATTCCGCTGTAAAACATTGAATATCCAGCAAATCCAATCTTCTACCCATTTTTTATTTCTCCATAAAAACGAAAATGCTTCGTAGATGGTGTGCTGTTATTGACCGGAACGAATGACAGTCCGTAATCTAGTGAGCTAACCGATCTTCAAGCGATTTCGGAATACGGGGCCGGGCAAAATTATGCAAAAAAGTTACCTTGTCATGTCTTTCGGCATGCGCTTGTGTTTCCATGCTCAGTTTAATCCGATTAGTACTTGTTTTCTGTAAAATATCGGCTGTAACGCCGGCCACGTACGCTACGGTCTACAGGAGATGTCAACCAAGGAAGTACTACTGCGACCACCATCATAAACGTGATTTCGAGAATGGCAGAGGTCAAATTTCAAAATCTAATCTATTTAAAAAGCATCATCTAAAAATACGAAAAAAGCTACTGGTCCTGACCAAATTCCAGCTTTTGTCCTGGAACGCTGTGCCGCTGACCTCTTCTCTTGCAAGCTCTATCGTATCAGCGAGGCGTATTTCACGCTTCATGGAAGATTGGCTGCATACAACCCATTCCTAAAAGGCAAAAAACCGATCGTTTTGGAGACTGTCATTAACACACGGCTCCTGAAATACCTGGCCAACTTCTTCTTCTTTAGGTGCCATCCCCATTCTGGAGGTTGGCAATCATCAAGGCAATTCGAACTTTGGGAACCGCCGCTCTAAATAGCTGGTTATTGGAACAATTAAACCAATCCCTCAGATTCTTCAGCCACGAATGTCTTCTCCTTCCTATTGTTCTTTTCCCTGCGATTTTTCCTTCAATTATTACTTGGAGTAGATGATATTTCTCCTCCCCTCTCATGATGTGTCCCAGGTACTGTAATTTTCTTTTCTTTATGGTTAGCAACACTTCTCTTTGTTCTTCATTCTTATTAATACTGTTTCGTTTGTAATATACAACAATAACATCATAATTGATCGCCAGTATGGCTTCACTAAGCATAGGTCTACGGGTGACCTCCTGGGCTACGTCACCCACTTGTAGAACAGAGCAATTGAAAATCATGGCGAATCCAGTATTGTTGAACTTAACATATCGATAGAGTGTGGCATGAGAGACTTCTGGTCAAGCTTGCAGGTTATGGATTACCACCTGGCCTGCGACAGTGGCTATATAGCTTTTTGAACGACCGATCTCTGTTTGTTGCATAGTCTGTTGTAGACTATTTCTGCTGTATATCAACGAGCTGCTGGAAATAACATCTAATCCACAGCTTAGTAGATGACAGTACATAAATATCATGCATGGAAACGCTAACGGCATCCCAGAAGCTTGTAGTTTTGTTCCGTTGTAGGAAACTGTATACACCAGAGAAACTACTGTTGCTCTACAAGGCACAGGTCCGGTCATCGCTAGAGTATTGCTCCCATGTATGGAAATGCGCTCCGAAGCAGTCTCTAAGGCTTCTGGACACTACCCAGAAGAGTTATCATAGTCACAATGTCTTAACAGACATGTTGTGAACTGGTAAAATGCATTAAGTCGGAGCTAGCGTATTGCCGACACGAATATTATCAATAGTTTTGAGCTCGCCATCTTTCGCGATTTACTGTCAGTTCAGTGGCGCTTTTGATACTCAATCCAGCAACTGTTTCGTCGTATCCACCCAGCGTGTGGGGGAACGGCCGCGACGCCGCCCACTCGGGGCGTGTCCCTGAACTACAAGTTTTTCCATCCATCCATCCATCCATCCATCCATCCATCCATCTGTCCAGAAGCGAGTGATTAGATTAATCGGTACGCTGAATCTCACAAAGCCCTGTTTTAAAGGTTCTATCACGGAAGATGTTCAAGTGAGGTCTCCCAGACGATAACATCGAAGGCCGTCCAAATGAAGAACACTAGAGAGGCTCTGCGAGCTCATTCTTACCAGGTCGAGGTCTCTACTCCCCGAACCAGTCTCCTCCAGCATTCCTTCTTTTGGAGAACTTCGACGCTGTGGAATGAGCTATCGGGGAATTTGTTTCCGATGGCTACAACCTGCAGCGTTTCAAATCTAACGTGCACCGACACTTATCCTATCGCAGCGCTTCTACAGCGCCATAGGCTTTCAGCCTTTGCGAGCGCTAACCGTAAAAAAATATTTTCTCTATGAAAACACGTGCTTTAGCAATGCAGAATTTGGATGTGAACAAGGGGATCAAACTACAGTTCTAATGTGTCAATTAGTTCAAAACTGTCAATTGTAAATCACAACTGACTGTTTGAATTTACAATTGATGAAGGTCTGAAACCTAGCTCTTTCCAGTACTGGACAGGAGCACGATATGTGACGACAAAGTCCCGTCAACAGATCAAGCAGAATGGGCAGATCATTCCTGCTCCATTTTATGATCCTCTGGGGGTATGGTTTGACTGCCTTCGAGTGTAGTAGCCCTAGTGTATCTGATCCTTTTGAAACTACTGCTGGAAATGGTATATGCTTTGTAGCTCGACACAAGTCAGATGGCACCCACCCATCCGTGCTAACCGCGCTAAAATCTTCCCACTATTCTAGAGAAACCACTGCCAAGAGAACCCACCAACCTCCACCTTCCAAAAATTAGCGGGGAAAGGCAAACCGGCCTTTCCATAACCCCCTTTTTTGCTGGAAATGAATGAATGAATAAGGACCAGAGGCTATCCAGCGCGGAATGTGGCTGGTGCATAGGCCACACGATGGGCCCTTTTGCGCCTCTATCCGCGCTAGTTCCTAAGACCTGCCCTTTTGGCAAAGGCAAGTACAGTCTTAGGTCCTATCCGTTTTATCTCTATTGGTTCCAAGGTTCTTGAGCCCAGCATAGTCTGCCTGTGATAACCCAGGGTTTCACAGCGACACAAAATGTGTGCCGAGGATTCTTCCTCTTCACCACACCACGTGCACGTTGGGTCGTTGACCACCCTCATCACAAACAAGTGACGCCTGAAGGTGTTGTGACCCGTTAATGGGCCTACTGGCAATCTCAAGTTACTCCTGTCTAGAGAGAGACAAAATCGTCCTATTCTCTCTGCAGGCCCTGCTAATAGCTCCCGAGCCTGACGGAGATGATCAGAGATGTTGTACCATCTCAGAGAGTGTTGATTCTGGATCCACTCTCCAGTTGTTTTCCTAATCAAGTTTGCAGACAGTCCTAAGGCTGGTTCCGGGCCCACAAAACTGTTGCCGGATCCCATCCTAGCCAGATGATCCGCCATTTCGTTACCCTTTACTCCAGCGTGCCCAGCTACCCACATCAGTGGTACTTTGTGTTTAGCTGAGATATCGTCAAGAGCCCTCCTGCACTCCAGGACCAGTCCCGACGTTATTTTCCAAGCACTCAGTTGTTTGATGGCTGCCCGACTGTCAGAGCAGATAGTAATCCGCCTCCTAGACCCGTCAATTTCCCGAACACGATTTACACAAGCAAGTATCGCATAGACCTCAGCCTGGAATACTGTGGTGTGCCCCCCAAGAGGGAGTGAAAGTCTTGTATGGGGTCCGTAGACTCCCGAGCCCGAGCCCTCCCTAGCGAGTGAACCGTCTGTGTACCAGACCTGTCGTCCTCCTTCGATGAGCTGTCTTTCCCTAGACTCCCACTCTTCCCTTGACGGAAACACCACCGCAAATTGGGGATTGAAGCGATGCGTAGGAAAAACTATACCGCTCCTCGCCAACAAAATAGGACTATCCTCATGCAACTCTGCTAGAATCGTCGAATGTCCTTTGCCTGGATTCATAAAAGTCCAGCTACCCTGACTCCAGAGACGGAACCCAGTTTTTCTAGCTTCCTCTTGAATTACCAGATCCAAAGGAGGAAGATTCAATAGTGTTTCAATGACACTCAAAGGTGTTGTACGCACTGCACTGGTTATACTAAGACATGCCAAACGTTGAACCTGCTGGAAATAGTATATAGTAGAATTATACCTACTTGGAAAATATATTCATATTAGTGTCACTACTCTTGAAAAAATCCTCTGGCACGTCAACAATCGTGAGTCCGCTCCTGCCCATAGCCCTTTGCCCCTTTCCCATCTTTCAGAATTCAAAGTAACCTGTTTGAAAAACAAGACTATTCAGAGTGGCGGCGACCGTTCTTTTTATTAGTCTGGGAAAAGAAAGGTCCCGCCGTTTCCTCTGGCGCGCTGCTGGAAGCACAAAGGTCAAAACAACAAGTGACGCAGACCTCGAAGGGTCGCGCAGATCGCTCGGTTTATTCATGAGCCCTGTAGGCCTATCCCAACGGAGTCTGCCAGATAATTCAATTTCAGAACGGTTTGTTTTTCGTACTTCCCACTCTGAAAGTTTATCCACTATGAAGTTGTCAAAGCTTATAGAGTTGAGATCTTAGGATAGGTTAGGTTGAGAGTTAGCGGGGCGATTATGGCTTCTTCTTCTGCGACTCTATCGTGTCTATTGCGGCTCACACCTATGAAGGCCCGGTTGTACAGTCTCAGTTCAAACACAGTTCAAGGTTAAGCTCAGTTCAAATATGGAAGTCCAGTTGTACAAGATCAGTTCAACTCTAAGCTCGGTTCACTAATTTATATTTTTAAGGTTAGCTCAGCGCTCGAATTTGGGCGCTTAAACCGAGTTCTAAGGACCTAATGTGTCGTAACCTAATTTAATAATTTGATTTAGATAAAATTTTGCAAGATCATTTGTTGTAAATTGAAGTACGTAATGGCTCAGCAGCTCAGAGAAAATCTCCTGGAACTAACAGATGATGAAGACTTCGTTGAAGCAGTAGAAATATTAAGAAACGCAAGAAGGCGTCAAAAGGAATACAGAGATAGAGTTGATCATTTTTTGGTGTGGAATGACGATGAATTCATTCAAAGGTTTCGACTTTCTAAACAAGGTATTCGATTTGTTATAAACCAGGGTAAAGCACAAATAAAGTCTCCAATAGAATGGTGAGTACTTTTTTGTTCATGTAATGAATCAAAAGTATTTTGTAATCCTATTGTTTTTCAGGAACTGTGCTGTAACTGCTGAACAAATGGTTCTTGTCACATTGAGGTATTATGCAACTGGAAACTTTCTGTGAATCGCTTTATACGTATCTTTACCTGAAAAACTATTGTTTATTACAATTACCATCAACCCAAAACCAACAAAACAGCATTCAAACAACTAATTTTTGACAGAACAGACCAACTGCGCATGTGTTAATGTTACCAACCTAACTACTTATTTTTTGAACCTGGTTTTGTAGAGCTGGGATCATAAATAGGTCGTACAACGGAAATTAATTTTTGAACCAAGTTCATCATTGAGCATAGTTTAATAGAACTGTGGCTTGAACTAAAACTGTACAACCGGGCCTGAGAGTTCACCGTGTCGTGTTGAGTGAAACTTCCTTGAAGTCAGTAGGTTCCAGTTGGGTGAATCTGAAAGTCTGAGACCTAGCTGGTACTAGACAATAGCACAATATGTGGTCAAGTATTTCGTCCTCCATGTATTATATGTAAACATTGTAATGTAGTCAAGTGAGATACACATCTGTGTGTTAGTGTTGTTCAGTGCTTGGTGACAAATGACAGCCGTGACACTTGTCAAGATGGTTTATGGTGTATGATTGTAACTTGTAACTTGTAATGCATATATATATATATATATATATATATATATATATATATATATATATAGGCTGTCTGCAGACCTTTTAGGTCCATAGCCTTGTGATTTCCCTCCATTTCTTCCTGTCTTTTGCCTGTTGCCTCCAGTTCTGGATTTTCTTCTCTTCTAGATCTTCCTCCACTGCCTCTCTCCATCGTTTCTTTGGTCTTCCTCTCTTTCTTTTTCCTTCTGGTATTTTCCATGCGATTCGTTTCACTTCTCTTTCCTGTTCCATCCTCTCCAAGTGTCCAAGCCACTGCAGTCTTCTTAATTTCACAAAATTACTTATGGGTGTTTCATTGAATAGCTCATACAATTCTATATTCATTCTTCTCTCCCATCCTAGCTCTGTATGCTTCCCTCCAAAGATTCTTCTTAATATTTTCCTCTCCCAAATTTCCAATTTTTGTTTTATTTTGTTTGTCATAACCCAGGTTTCACATGAATAGGTTAGGGTTGGTCTTAATATTGTTTTATAGATTCTTATTTTTGTCTGTCTGGACACTTCCTTTGATTTAAGGATTCTTCTTAAACCTCCTGCACAGCTATTACTCTTAGCTATTCTTAAATCTATTTCTTTTTCTTCCTGTCCCTTATTGTCGATTAATACACCTAAATACATAAAATTATCCACCTCCTCGAATTCTACCTTTGTCCCATCTTGCTTTTGAACTTTCAAACTGGTGTTTATTCTGTTTCCGCTTTTGTTTTTTATTTCCATAAATTTCGTTTTACTGTTATTAAATGCCATTCCTACTTCTTCTGCTGCATTCATTAATTGTTGGGTTTTTTCTTCCAGCTCTTTCCGATTTCTTGCTATTAAGACCACATCATCCGCATAGGCCAAACATTGGTGGCTTCTGTTGAATATTATCCCCTTCCTGTTGATACCAGCTTTCCTTATTACGCTCTCCAACACTAAATTGAATAGGGTTGTCGACAGGGGATCGCCTTGACGTAGGCCTTGGTGTGTTCTGAAGCTATCACTTTTACTATCTTTCACCTTTACTGTGTTCTGTGTGTCCTCTAATGTCATTTTGATTAATCTTACCAGCTTGTCTGGGATTTCTAACTCCTTTAATATTTTAATAAGTTCATACCTTTTGACACTGTCATATGCTCTTTTAAAATCCACAAACAACATTTGGACCGGTATGTCATATTCATAGCATCCTGCGACAATTTGCTTTAGCATAAACACATGGTCTGTTGTCCCTCTGCCTTTTCTGAAGCCCCCTTGATATTCACCCAGCAGTCCCTCCGTGAATATCTCTAACCTTCTCTTTATAATTGATGCACAGATTTTATACGTAACGTCAAGTAGAGAGATCCCTCTGTAATTTTCACAGGCTGTTCTGTCTCCCTTCTTATATATAGGTAGTATAACTGCTTTTTTCCATGTAATGCATAATGGAGTTTATATCGTTTATATGAAATCTAAATATATCTGGGAGTTGTGGAGTCTTCCTGGTTTCATTTAAACAGCAACTATTACCCAGATATCCTGCACTCCACATAGCAGAAACGACAGTTCGATGCTTGTTCCAGAATGAGATTCGACGGCGCATTCAACAGGCACGGGTGGGCATGACAAAGCTTACTAAAATATGGCGTGACCATAACATGACTAAAGCTACCAAAATGTCACTGGTTCAGTCTCTTGTGTTCTCCATACTTTTGTACGTCTCGGAAACTTGGACTGTTAAAAAGGCAGATCGAGCTCGCATCGATGCTTTTGAAATGTGGACGTGGAGGAGAATGCTGAGAATTCCTTATACCGCCCATCGAACTAATGTTTCCATACTGGATGAGCTCGGTAATCCAAAGAGACTATCCTCCATTGTGTCGATGAGAATACTTACATTCTTCGGACATATTCACATAAGCGATAATATGGAGAAACTTTTAGTTCAGGGTCACGCCCCGAGTGGGTGGCGTCGTGGCCGCTGCGCTGGGTGGATACGACGAAACAGTTGCTAAATATGAGTATAAAGAGCGCCACTGAACTGACAGTAAATCGCGAACGATGGCGAGCTACAGTTCTCAAAACTATTGATAATATTCGTGTCGGCAATACCCTAGCTTCGACTTAATGCATTTTACGAGTTCACAACATGTCTGTCTCTATGATGATACCCCGCTAGACTAGCAGTCTGAATGTGCCCAAGCTGTTTGTGAGGATGATTCAATATACTTTTAAAAATTGGCAGCATAGTGTAAACATAGCGCATCGCTGTGATAACTGACATGCGTACAGCTCATGTTTACCGACCGCAACAGTCGCATAACCGGCTCCGTAGCCAAAAACCTTCGACGTACCTGCCCTTTTGAGCATAGCCAACATATTCTGATCTCCTCACTAATCCTTTGCGGCGTCAACTGTCACTCACTGACATTTCCACTGTACCAAACCACCTTACGACGATGAACCTTGAGGACGCCTCTCGTAGTCATGAAATTTAGGGACCTAGGAGGCGGATACTATCTGCTCTGACAGCCAGGCAACATTAAAAGCATTGAGTGGTTGTGGGTTTACATGAAGGCTCGTTCTGCAATGTAGTCATCTTGGATGACATTTCGGCAAGACATCAGGTGTCACTTATGTGGGTGCTGAGTCATTCTGGAGTTTGCGGTAATGAAACGTCGGACGCGCTCGCAAGGCGAAGGTCGAGGAATAATATCCTTGGTCCTGAGCCGGCTGTGGGGCCATTAGAAGGAAAACATCAAACTGGATATCTCCATCAAGCTAGAGAACTTATTTGAGGACCCCTGGCCAAGGTAGGGGGTTCTGTCTCTCACTGGACAGAAGCCGTCTAAGGTTACTTGTAGGTCTGCTATCTGGCCATAACACCTTCAGACCTCCTTGTATTTGATACTAAGGGTGGCAAGCGACCCAACGTGTGCACGCTGTGGCGAGGAGGAAAATGCCTCGGTCACATTCTATGTCGCTGTGAAGCCCTTGGGTATCACAGGCAGACTATATTAGATTCAAGGGTCCTTAAACCTGGAGACATAAGATGGGCAGGATCAAAAGCCATCATCATCATTGCGATGAGGGCTGAACTTGGGAACTAGGGTAAGAAGAGGTGCCTAAGGCCTGTGTACTGGTCACCAGAATCCTTCCCTCCTTCTGTTTTTCATTCGTTCAGCTTTGTTGGTTCATAATTTTAGTTTGTTTTCTTTGTTAAACACATCGGTGAAATCTACAATACCTGAAATTAAGGTTTGTATACTCCTTTAGACTAGCAGTCTGGATGTATCCCTCTGTCCAAGCTGTTTGTGAGGATGATTCATTACACTTTTAAAAATTGGCAGCATAGTGTAAACATAGCGCATCGCTGTGACAACTGACATGCGTACAGCTCATGTTTACCGACCGCAACAGTCGGATAACCGGCTCCGTAGCCAAAAATCTTCGACGTACCTGCCCTTTTGAGCATAGCCAACATATTATGATCTCCTCACTAATCCTTTGCGGCGTTAACTGTCACTCACTGACATTTCCACTGTACCAAACCACCTTACGACGATGAACCTTGAGGACGCCTCTCGTAGTCATGAAATTTAGGGACCTAGGAGGCGGATTACTATCTGCTCTAACAGCGAGGCAGCAAGACAAAGGTATTAAGTACTTGTAGATTTACAAGAAGGCTCGTTCTGCAATGTAGTCATCTTGGATGACATTTCGGCAAGACATCAGGTGTCACTTATGTGGGTGCTGAGTCATTCTGGAGTTTGCGGTAATGAATCATCGGACGCGCTCGCAAGACGAAGGTCGAGGAATAATATCCTGGGTCCTGAGCCGACTGTGGGGCCATTAGAAGGAAAACAGAAGTGTGGTTGCAAAATCAACATCTTCTGAGATGGAGAGGAATCGCTTGACATCTCCATCAAGCTAGAGAACATATTTCAGGGCATCTGGCTAAGGTGGGGGGTTCACTGGACAAAAGCCGGCTAAGGTTACTTGTAGGTCTGCTATCTGGCCATAACACCTTCAGACCTCCTTGTATTTGATAAGGGTGGCAAGTGACCCAACGTGTGTACGCTGTGGCGAGGAGGAAAAGGCCTCAGTCACATTCTATGTCGCTGTGAAGCCCTTGGGTATCACAGGCAAACTATATTAGATTCAAGGGTCCTTAAACCTGGAGACATAAGATGGGCAGGATCAAAAGCCATCCTCATCATTGCGATGAGGGCTGGACTTAGGAACTAGGGTAAGAAGAGGTACTTAAGGGCCCGCTTGGTGGTTCTGGTCACCAGAATGCCTCCCTCCCTTTTTCATTCGTTCAATCGTCATTGCTGAATGCTTCAGTCTGTTTGCTTTGTTGGGGAAATCTAGAATAACTGAAATTAAACTTTGTATACCCCGCTAGACTAGCAGTCTGAATGTGCCCAAGCTGTTTGTGAGAATGATTCAATATACTTTTAAAAATTGGCAGCATAGTGTAAACATAGCGCATCGCTGTGACAACTGACATGCGTACAGCTCATGTTTACCGACCGCAACAGTCGCATAACCGGCTCCGTAGCCAAAAATCTTCGACGTACCTGCCCTTTTGAGCATAGCCAACATATTCTGATCTCCTCACTAATCCTTTGCGGCGTTAACTGTCACTCACTGACATTTCCACTGTACCACACCACCTTACGACGATTAGCCTCGAGGACGCCGACAATGACGCATCGGTCGCGCGCCACACAACGCAGTAGGCCTCGACGATGACGTCGCCGGCGACGATCGTCCATTGTCATCGGTCCCCCGCCCACTTCGCGAGTTTGATATCGTTGATAACGGCCGGGGATGGCGGCGTTATTCGCGGTGCACTTTTGGAGAGAGGAGCTTCCTGCACTGAGAATTGGAGCACGGTTGAAGTGTCTAGAAACGGCGGGAACTGGGCAAGATCGACGTTGCGAAATCGCACGAAGCCGTCGGAGATGGCCGAGGGTCAAACCAGCGACACGCTAAAACTAGAAAACTTTCGCGAAGCTATACGTCCGGCTTACATCACGTGTATAACGTATGTTGCAAAAGTTTTGAGAATTTTTTTCAAAACTCGGGAGGTAGTTTCACCGTTGGAAAAAATTGGTGGTAACCAGTCATCATCTAAACGTAACAATAAAACCATGTTGGTTACAAGTTATTAAAATGTCGTACAAATTAGGTATTCGGAAGAGTATTTTCAGTCTAGTTGGATGACTTGAAAAAAAAGAATTTATCGAGCGATCCGTGAATGCGAAGAAGGTATTCCTTGTATAAATTTACCACAAAGTGGAAGCCCAAGAGCACTGAATGCTGCTACAGTTCAAAGAATGGTCAACAGAAGTGAACATCGAGTTGGAACTTCAACACGAAAACTTGGACGCATTTTTCACGTCAATGCTAGCACAGTTTGTAGAGAAATGAAGAGAAATAACTTAAAATTCCGAAAAAGAAGAAGATGTCCAAAGTATTCCCTAAATCAGTTAGAAAGAATTCCGCAATTCTGTCGGAATTTACGTCGTACTCATTTTGCTGGCAACATAAAAATAAACTATTCTTGACAATGAAAAGTATTTCACATTTTCGAAATCAGAAATCAAAGGTAATGATGGTTTTAATACAAGAGACTTTGAAGCCTGTCCAGATAATGTAAAATTTAGACGAAAAGAAAAGTTTGAAAACAAAGTGTTAGTGTGGTGCGCTATATCAGACAACGGTATTTCACAGCTGTACGTTGGACGAGTTAGGGCCGAAGCGGTTACCGCAGAAGTCTATACTCGCAGATGTTTGCCTAAACTACTCAATTTTATTAATACTCATCATGCTAATGACAATATAATGTTTTGGCAGATCTGGCTTCAAGTCATTATGCTTTGCGTACGAGAAACTGGCTAGAACAACACGTAATACCTTTTGTACCACGAAACGACAACCCTCCCAATCTTCCTCAAGCAAGACCTATCGAAACTTTTTGGGCTCAACTGAGTGCCAAAGTTTATGAAAATGGCTGGGAAGCTCAAAACGAACAGCAGTTAAGAAGAAGAATAATACTAAACATCAGAGAAATTGATTTAGAATCTGTCCAAAACCTACTGAGGAACATTAAGAGGAAATTGCGAGTCGTGGAAGATCATGGCCCATTAGCAGTACTTTAATAACATTTTTATATTAAGAAATATTGTTGTTTTTTGTAGTTCTTGTTACAGTTCAAATATATTATTGTGGGATAATTTTTTAATTTTTTGAAAAACTTCTCAAAACTTTTGCAACATACGTTAATAGCGGGTGAATAATTTGAGGTGTATTTAATGGTATGACCAATCAAAATAAAGCAATGCCAGCTTTGACACAGAAGTCATACGTTGGCTTACCAACTTTGAAAATGGAGGCTCCCCCAATAGTCGAGTCACCTTCCGATTTTGGGGATCAACATCAACAATAACATGTCCTGGTACGACCCCGTCGTCAGTATTGCTAAAACGGTAGCCCAGGAGCTTAGGGTTTTGTTCCGCTATAGGAAGCTGATGTATACACCAGAGCAACTACTGCTGCTCTACAAGGCACAGATCCGACCATTGTTGGGGTGTGGCTGCCATGTGTGGGGATGCGCTTCTAAGCAATATCTAAAGCTTCTGAACACTATCCAGAAGAGAGCAATTAGACTGATCGATACGCCTAACCTCACAAAGGACCTCCACAGCCTGGAACATCGAAGAAGGGTGGCCGACCTGTCCCTGTTTTACAGATTCTATCACGGAAGATGTTCGAGTGAGCTCTCCCAGATAATAGCACCGAAGACCGTCCGAACGAGAAACACTAGAGAGGCGCTGCGAGCTAATCCTTATCAGGTTGAAGAAGAAAAAGAAGAAGAAGAAGAAGAAGAAGAAGAAGAAGAAGAAGAAGAAGAAGACTTTATTCGATCATTGTACATTGAAACATTCATTACAATTTTACCCATAGGTGTTGATCATGACAATATTTCTAACCTAACCTACTTACATTAAAATAGATCATTTTTACACCACTTAAAAGTTGAGTCAAAAGAGACACCTTGAAGTCCCTACTCCCCGAACCAGTCACCTCCAGTTTTGCTCCTTTTGGAAAACTTCGACGCTGTGGAATGAGCTACCAGGGAATTTGTTTCCTGACGTCTACAACCTGCAGGGTTTCAAATCTAACGTGCAGACACTCGCAGCGCTTCTATAGCGCCACAGGCTTTCAGCCTTTGCGGGAGGCTGACCATGAAAAAAATCAGTTTAACTTATAAAAAAGTAGTAGTAGTAGTGATGGAAAGGCCAAACCACACAAGTTGGCTACATTTGGCACTTTTTGCCTACTCTACGGAACCAACACTGAAAACACTAAAAACCTACATCCTAGAAAGCTCCTTCTCGACCCTACCAAACCTCTTGATGAAAGTATGTCTGACTATCTCACTGAATATAGTGACTCCTCCCCGAACTCCGTCGTGCCGTATACCTGAATCCTCCAAGACCCAGTATTGTACGCTATCAAACAAGAAGTGCCCAAACCAACACCAGGTTCTAATGAACAATCAGGCTCTGCCAAGGAGTCACTCATTCAAGCTGTTAGGAGTCAACATTACAGAAAATCTGATCTGGCACGAACACGTCGCGTCAATTGCAACAGTTGCTGGTAAAAAGCTTAGGTACCTATTTAGAGCCAGAAAGTATTTCTCACCATGTAACCTCCTCACGCTATATAAAGCCCAGATAAGACCTTGCCTGGAGTATTGCTCTCATGTCTGGGGAACTGCTGTCCCTACTACCCTGTCTATACTAGATGCCGTCCAGGGAAGAGAAATTCGACTAATTGGCGATCCGGCCTTAACGCGCCACCTTCAGTCACTTTTTCAACGGCGTGTTGTTGGTGACCTCTCACTCTTCTACCGATATTCCAACGGAATCTGCTCCTCTGAGCTATCCTCTATCGTTCCGCCGCTCACTGCTCCTATCAGATGTACCCGTGCGACCGCTGCATCTCATCCCGAGACGGTCGTTCTTCATACATCAGGAACTGAGCGGCAGAACCGCACGTTTATTCCCAGGGTGTCCAAGGCTTGGAATAGACTGCCAGAAATTGTATTTATTGGGCCTGCGGGTATTGGCCCATTCAAATCTCGCGTTAACAAGCTTCCCCTAACATAACCCTTTCACAGCAGCCGCGGTACTCTGGTATTTAGGCTCTGCCTGCACGGTCTGCTCAGTTATAAAAAAAATCCTAAGGTTGCGATACACAGCACATCTGCCCAGGAAGTGGAACGCTGTCTCGTCCTCCTCTCAGCATCTGGAGCAAATAGGGTCCCCTACCACTCTGAAGAGTGACAAATGTCTGTTCAGCAGAAGAGTCAGCAATGGCCTGTGAGAGTTTCTAGTATAATCGAACTTTTTCTTATAAAACAAATTAAACGACTAAAGCAAATAATAAAAATCAAATTCCATTTAGACTAAAAAAAAAAACGTAAACACGTCCATTTTCGAAAAGGACCTTTCGGCTTCACAGGTTTGGGTATGAATAAGTAAATTTTAAGAATTGGATACAGATTTTGAGATAAATCAATGAGTAGTAGCTTAACAGTTCCAGGTATCATTTATATAAGTTGATATTACGGAGTCCATTGATTTAGGTTCAATAGGCTGGTTTTTTTGCACGTCTTATGCTTAAGAATAAATCAGTAATTCAGGGCAATTGGTACTTTATGAATTCTCTCTCATCCTCTCGGAATTGTAAACGGATGACCCTATCCTACATATGAGGACCGCGCAGGCAGAGCCTAAATACCAGAGTACCACGGCTGCTGTGAAAGGGTTATGTTAAGTTTGTTAACGCGAGATTTGAATGGGCCAATACCCGCAGGCCCAATAAATACATCTTCTGGCAGTCAGTTATTATGGTCAGCCTCCCGCAAAGGCTGAAAGCCTATGGCGCTCTAGAAGCGTTGCGAGAGGATAAGTGTCGGTTCACGTTAAATTTGAAACGCTGCAGGTTGTAGCCGTCGGGAAACAATTCCCCCGGAAGCTGATTCCACAGCGTCCAAGTTCTCCAAAAGTCGGAATGCTGGAGGAGACTGGTTCGGGGAGTAAGGACCCCCCGAGCTTCGTGGAAGATTGGCTGCGTACAACCCATCCCCAAGAAAGCCAAAAAAACTGATCCCACCAATTATAGACCTGTGGCTCTTCTCAGCATCATGTCTAAGGTTATGGAGACTGTCATTAACACACAACCCCTGAAATACCTGGACAACAATAACATCATTAATGATCGCCAGTATGTCTTCCGTAAGCCCAGGTCTACAGGTGACCTCCTTGGCTACGTCACTCACTTGTGGAACAGAGCAATAGAAAATCATGGCGAATCCCGTGTTGTTGCACTTGACATATCGAAAGCTTTCGACAGAGTGTGGCATGAGGGACTTCTGGTCAAGCTTGCTGCTTATGGACTACCACCTGGCCTGCGCCAGTGGCTGAATAGCTTTTTGGACGACCGATCTCTGTTTGTTGTAGTCGAGGGCTGTTCATCAGACGTATTTTGAATAAACGCCGGTGTTCTTCAGGGATCTGTCCTATCGCCTACACTGTTTCTGCTGTACATCAACGAGCTGCTGGAAATAACATCCAATCCAATCTACAGTTTCGCAAATGACAGTACATTAGTGTCGTGCATGGAACCAGGCAAGCCATTATCATCCCAGGAGACGATACGTCGGCGACAGCAGCATGCCTCACAGATCAACGCAGATATCAAAAGAATTGTCGAGTGGGGATTAGCAAATAAAGTAAAGTTCAACGTACAAAAAAGGCAGGCAACAACACTTACAAAGAAGTCTCACGATGGTTTACCAACCGTACAAATGGAGAGCCACCCCATAGTCGAATCACCTTCCGTCAAGCTTTTGGGGATGAACATCAACAATAACATGTCCTGGCATGACCACGTCGTCAGTAGTGCTGAAACGGCATCCCAGAAGCTTGGAATTGTGTTCCGCTGTAGAAAGTTGTATACACCAGAGCAACTGCTGCTGCTCTACAAGGCACAGATCCGACCATCGCTGGAGTATTGCTCCCATGTGTGGGGATGTGCTCCGAAACACTCTCTAAAGCTTCTGGACACTATCCAGAAAAGAGCAATTAGATTAATCGATACGCCTAACCTCACAAAGGACCTCCACAGCCTGGAACATCAGAGAAGGGTGGCTGACCTGTCCCTGTTCTACAGATTCTATCATGGAAGATGTTCGAGTGATCTCTCCCATATAATAACACCAAAGGCCGTCCGAACCAAGAACACTGGGCCTGGGCCTATGCACAGGTCTATCACGTATTTTTTAAAAGTCTAGTTTTTATTAATGATTTTTTTATTTATGAATAGCGAAAAGCGATTATTAGATCACTAGATCGGCTTGATGCAGTTTTTCATTGGGGCCCCTGCAAGGCCTCTTTTTGCCGGTGGCCCTAGGCCTCAGCCTCCTCAGTCCGATGGGAGATCGGCGGCATTTGAGCGAATGTCAACGGACACAATTAGCAATCAGCGATCCTGGATGTCGTCGCCCGCCGTAATTTTGGCGAGTAATAAAGAGTGCGCGCTGCGCGGGTGCGCGGGAGCGCGGGGAGCCGGTTCGCCGGCCGGCGTCGTACGGCGTCGCGTTTGGCAACGCCGCGACGCGACCGGCACGTACACGCGCCCGCTACCACAGACCGTGTGCCGATCCAGAAACTAGAAGAGCACTTGAAGCGTCACCAATGAGGAAGTCTCCATTTTTTCAAATTTCTCGTTAATCAGATAGTCCTAAAGAGTTAGAGAACAACGGCGAAAAAATTTTGTAATTATCTCCATTACTAGAAAAGTTATAGTCCCCCAAAGTTTGAATTGCCGTATCCTCCGGGCGAAGCCGCTGTGACGTCACACGTCACACGACACAACGCAAGCCTGTGTATGCCCTGTCGAGGATGCTGCTCCCGCAAGCCACCGCGCCGCCGCCGGCGTCCTCGTTCGTGTTGTTATTCCTTGTTTTAAGTAGGGTGGGCGACGCCGACGCCGACGGTGACAAAACGATACACTGCAGTTTATTGGTACTCGTATTATTAGAATATGTCTAGCAGACCGAGAAAAACCACCATAAAAACACCAAACAAATATTTCAATGGATATCCTATTATGAATACAAAAAATTGAGTTTTATGTTTTTAGTAATACTGTGTGAAAATTTAATTGATATAGTTTCCTAGTTACGCCATACAGAATGATCAGAAGCAATACTCTCGCATATACAGGGTGAGTTTTTAGTACCGGCTCGGTCGATAACTCCACGGCTACGGATATGCTCCTTGCTCAGAAAATATTTGGATTTATACAGGGTGCTCCATAACTACGTGAACATGCATTTTTTTTAAATGAGATACCCTATATATTGTTCCACATTCAAATTCTACTAATGATTTCCGTTCTTCCAATATAGGGTTTTGTTACATTATACAGGGTATTTCAAAAGTTATGACCACCATTTTTATATCCAAATCGCGGTCAAATGAACGTACTGTACATCAAAAAGTAATAACTCAAAAATTATTTTTTTTACATGAAAAGATTAAAAATATCCTCTAGTTTTAAAATCGGCTATAAAAAAAGTCCGCGACGCATATTCGTATACAGGGTGATGTAGAATGCAAAATCCAAATTTTCTCTTTTTTTTTAAATGTAATCCCCAATATTTTATTATCTCAAAGAATTTCTTTTAATATGCTCTTTCATCTTTGTATGTCACTTGTTATACCTACGTCCATCACTTTCCGAGATATTTCGATTTTTCGGTAAATTTAAAATGTAGCTTCTATTTGTGTACTGAAATTTATTTATTTTGAGAAAATACTATCTAATTTGTTTTTTATTTAACGAACAACTAAATTATGGGGTCATGATACTATTTGATGAAGCCATAACCCTAAATAATCGAAATAATAAAGTCAAGTATGCTGAGGAAACAATTTTATAGGCGTCATGCATAATTATCAAGCAGATTTATCAGGTGTGCTTTGAAAAATTGACAGTTTTCATAACCTGCTCGATAATTCCGTACTGTGTGAAAAACCAGCTTTAAAAATTAATTTTTCCTTTGAGGGTGTTTAGGACAACCATTGAGAAATTGTCTACTTGCCTCTAGAATATATCAACTATGAACAGCAATATCCAGAACGGAGGCAAACTAAAACTAATGCGATTGAAATATTGAAGGATCGTTTTATTTGGACTGTGTCGTTTGATATTTCATAGCCTACCTGATACATCTGCTTGATAATTATGCATGACGTCTATAAAATTGTTTCCTCAGCACACTTGACTTATATTATATCGTTAATTCAGTGTTTTGACTGGATTAAGTATTATTATGGCCTTATATTTTAGTTGTTTGTTAATCAAAAACAAAATTTGATAGTATTTTCTCAAAATAAATAAATCTTAGTAAACAAATAGAAAGTATATTTAAAATTTGTTGAAAAATCGAAATATCTCAGAAACTGATGAATGCAGCCATAACAAGTGCTATACAAAGATGAAAGAGCATATTAAAAGCAATTCTTTGGCATAATAAAATATTGGGGGTTACATTCTTTGGCATAATAAAATACATTTAAAAAAAGAGAGAAAATCTAGATTTTGCATTCTACATCACCCTGTATACAAATATGCGTCACGGGTTTTTTTTATAGCGGATTTTAAAACCGGAGGATATTTCTAATCTTCTCATGTAAAAAAATAATGTTTGATTCATTACTTTTTGATATACAGTACGTTCATTTGACCGTGATTTGGATATAAAAATGGCCATAACTTTTGAAATACCCTGTATAATATAAGAACACCCTATATTGAAATAACGGAAATTACTAGTACAATCTGAATTTGGAATAATATATAAGGTGTCTCATATAAAAAAATGCATGTTTGCATCACCACGCAGTTATGGACCACCCTGTAGACTTCTAAATATTTTCCGAGCAAGTAGCATATCCGTGGCTACAACTTTTATATACAACTTTTTTCGCTACCTTCTACAGTAGTGGAGTTATCGACCGAGCCGGTACTAAAAACTCACCCTGTATATCTACATCAGAACATTCTAAGTCGACGATCCGTAATAGCCAAGGTAATGTTCGGGTGCACCTAAAAAAGTGTATTATGACGCTAGGCCTTTCTTTCACAGGTTAGTGGACGGCCTGTTATGAATACAATAATTTTTCATCTTTACAACCCCCCACCCCCTAACCACTCCAATATCACCCCCATCCAAAAAAGTAGAAATTGATCAGGAACGCCTAAAAACAAAGTTTGAGGAAAATTTAAAATTCTTGGTTTTTTGCTAATTACTCCACCGCCCATGCAACGATTTTCAAACGTATAAGAACATTAAATACTACTATCCCACAGCATATCGCTGCCAAATTTCATTACAATCCATACAGCGGTTACTGAGATTACGTGGCTAGAAAAACGCGTACAGACAGACCGACGAAAATGAGTTTTGTGGATTTTCGTTATGTAGATATCACAAAACACCCAAAAGGCGTATTATCTCAAAATCGAAAATTTTCACGATCACAATACTCCCCTCAATTATCGGTGTGGGAAGTAAAAGTCCATAATCATGTCATCCACTTTAGGAAGATTACTAGAATCACCACGAACATAACCTTCTTCCATACTTCAAAAATATACTGGCGTCTGCCCGTTACAACAAACACCTTCGCCGTAATTTTGTTATGAATGGTTTCGAGAATATCGAGGGAAAACCGTCTTCAGGGTGCCCCATGCAAAGGAGCGTAGCTCCCTTAGGAAGCATTTCCGGACCCAGGTTCATATGACATTTTCTTTCTATTTTTCGGAGTACTATTCATGGTTAAAGTTTGTTAACATACTTAATTAACACCCTGTATATTTTCTATTTTATATTATTTGAATAACATCATAAAAATAACAAAAACATTACTTAAAATTTTACATTCCTGTATTGCGGATTTTTTTGTCATCGATGCTTTCTAAGCGATTCCAAGCTGGTATCGGTACTTTTGTAGAGGTATCGGTATCGAAAATAATTAACTATTGAGGAGTGTAATCAATTGCAAAAAATTCTCTATACGAACCAAACGCTCCTTCATTGGCGCGTACAGCTCTATACTTGGACATGACCTATCGAATTGGTATTGGTATCGATACGTTGTATTTTAGCATCCCTACCTAGACTTCTCACCCATAA
Organism: Callosobruchus maculatus; assembly: GCA_951848785.1. Classification (NCBI taxonomy): domain Eukaryota; kingdom Metazoa; phylum Arthropoda; class Insecta; order Coleoptera; family Chrysomelidae; genus Callosobruchus; species Callosobruchus maculatus. Next base: position 46,536 of record CATOUR010000069.1, read on the forward strand.
TGGCGCTGTCAAGCTCAAATTCTGTAGGAACCATTTTTATAAACAGAAAATCCTCAGAGAAATTCTGCTGGTTGTTTAAGCCGCGTTCTCACGAGTCACCTTTAGTTGACCAACTGTAGTTGATCAACAAAAGTTGAATGAAAACTGTTGTGAGAACCTTCCTTTCAATAGAGTTGATAAACTTTTTTGTTGATCAACAAAAGTTTGACCCGGTCAAACTTTGACCCAGTCAAACTTTTGCTGATCAAATGACGAATCATCACCGATCGCTTTCAAGTTGAAACATGGCTTGAAACGTGGGAACTGGCGTTCAACGTTTGTAAACAGTGTGGAACGCTTAATAGATTCCGCGGCACATGTACTCGTCAGTATTTTCCTATAGAAGATTGAAAAGTCAAATAGTTTAATAAAATAATGAGCGTCAAATGATTGCATTTGAAGTCACCGAACGGATGATTAAAAAAGAAAAATTGCTCGAAAAAATTCTCTGAGCTCTACTGTCAAGGAAATGGTTATCTCTGGCCTTTCTATTACTCATGTGAAGAATAAATTTAAGATTATCAGAACAATGTATAAAAAAGAACATGTACTGGTTTGCCGATGAACTGAAACAATCGGTCAGTTTCTGTTGAAATGTGCGAACTATAAACTCATTCAAGTCGTATTCCACTTCTGTTGGTCCACTACAGTCGCACTAAGGGTTATTTGGTTGATCTAGGGCCTAGGCGGACATAATTCAATTTCACAAATCTTAATCCAGAGATGCGCAAATGACGTTTTGCAAAAGTTAGATGAATTATGTATACGGAATACGCATAACGCTCCTCCCCTCCACAGCGTTTGCGATTTCTGCAAGTCTAAACCTGATCACTATTAGATTGTACATACCTCTGTGCAGCAACTGCTCTAGAATTACGCATTTTCAAGTATTGTTTCTCATCAGGATTATATTATTTATTACTTTATTATGGAGTCGTGTCAGGTAGGTATGTATTTATGTATTCATTATAACTAATTTGCAGTTTTATACCTATTATTTAGGTATAATAAGTGAGGTTAGGTTATATTTACGTGATAAGTTCGTAAACTCGAACCATTTAGTTGTACTTCAGGGTGAGTCCGGATGCCCATTTGTTGAAGGATATTTAGCTAAGGGTTTCTTGTACCAGGATAGATAAAAAACGATTCCACTTCCAACTGCTTTCAGAAATTACGATTAAATCAATCCAACAAGTACGACAAAATATTTTTGTGGGCATTTTTTGAATTTAATTACTTATATGTGTTGTTACCAGCAGAACCCAACAAGAAGGTCCTGGATAATGAATCTTCAGACAATGATTTAACTACGGAGATGTCTTCAGATGAGGAGCAGTCTTCCTAGATGTTTTTAAGGCACATTTGAATATGTATATAATGACAGGTGTATCATCTATCATCATTTGGGTCTTAAGAATATTTTGATTAGTTTAAATGTCACAACCTGAAAGTATAACACATTATATATATAAATAATAGCACAAATAATTTTGTCCGGCTAGATCGACTAAATAGCCCTTTGTGAGTCGGTCAACTAAAGTTGACCCGTGAGGACGCGCCTTTAGTATGTTGTGATAAGTGGGTTGTTATTAGTGTTGGTGTTGTGTTGTTGTTATTATTGTGTTTATCTTACTTTCATTAAGACAGCGAGATGAACAGGGTACGTTTTAGAAATCACAGTAAACCATCTCGTATTTGTAGAAAGAGGGGCAGAAAATTGAGCGTGTGTGAAGAGTTGCGTAGGTAAATCGTCCGGTTCGATAATGCGCGCGATGAAATATCGCTTCGTGGAAACGCGAAACGATTGACATTTCGAATGCGCCCGTGCGGCCGACATCGCAGTTAATTTTCCGCTCTGACCTTCGACCTAACGCCACTGCATTTCCCAGAAATGCTACCGGATTGACTCGTTCTAGCGCTTTGTTTGTCATCTTTATGTATATACAGGGTGTCCCACGATGATTAAGACAAGCAATATATCGGAACTGGGCAGTAGTAGGGAAAGTAGTAGGGGTGTAAATTAGAGCAAATGTTGCATCTTTTCTTATCATTACGTTACCCAATGAGGTATTTGTTTTTGGTCACGTGGCGCCGATTCAAAATATTTAATGGGGCACTCTACATATTAATGCCTTTCTGTGTTCCTCCCGATGAAACAATTCCAACAAAGCACACTTGGGGTCTAAAGTGATTAATTCACCATTACCATTAGGCTTAGTTCAGGTGACGCACGTCCGACGCGCGTTCGCTTGACGCTCGTTTTGAAAATACGTATTGCAAGCTGTTCACATGGACCCGCGCACGACAAATTGTACGCGCGTACGACGCCACTAGACTCACGCGTCGGTCAGCGTCAGCGGTGACGCGCGTATTGAAATACTAGACGTTCCCATTGCCTGTTCGGTTGGCACCCGTCTTTTCTAGCGTTCAGTCGACATACCCGGTGCTTCTTCGCAAAAATCTATTTCTCACGTATGCTACTGAAATGGAAACAGAAGAATTCAACACAGATGTTTCCATTAATGAAATTGAGAAGAGCTACGATTTGGGACATGCTTTGCCAATTATATTCAAATAAGACGGCAAAAAAGAGCGCCTGGGAGGAACTGGTCCTAATGTTTTGCAAATCCGATGATACCGAAGAAAAAAGAAAACATTCGGTAGGTTTTTGGTACTGCTTTATTTATAATTGGTGGTTACAGGCTGGGATACAGTGAAAAGTATAAACTTGTAGAAAGTCTTTTCCTTAAAATTGGGTAAACGCAGTGTGTCCTTCCCTCCTACGTCGTTTCCTTCTTTTATATGCTAACCAAAACACAAACAGCTTTTCCTACATCCATTCTCGTTAATAACAACAAATAAACTGACACTCGATTGCCTCTATATAAAAGTTGTACGAAGGCCTACGCGTGTCATCTGAACACAGACGCAACAAACGGGCCACACGTCGACGCGCGTCGTACCTCAAGTATGCTAGCTTATTGTAATTGTTTTATCGGGAGGAACACAGAAAAGCACTAATAATTTTGAATCGGACGTCACGTGACCAAAAACAAATACCTCGTTGGGTAACACAATGACAAGAAAAGACACAACATTTGCTCTAATTTACACCCCCAAAATTATACTTCTCTACTACTACCCAGTTCCGATATACTGGGAACTGGGTAGTAGTAGAGAAGTATAATTTTGGGGACACCCTGTATACAGGTAGTAGTAGTGATGGGGAGACGAAGCCTGCCAAGAAGGCAAGCTCAAGGTGAAGCTGACTTGAAAAGTTGAAAAAGCATAAAATCCCTCAGATCTTCATGTTCACTCTAAATATCTAAAATCGTTATTTAACTTCCTATCAGAACGAATACTCACATGGTGTATATTTTAAGGGTGCTGATTACAAATCCGGCCGTTGTTTTGAGTTTTAGCATCAGGAAGGGAAGATCAAAAATTTTCAGGCCCTCAATCTTCAAGTTCACCTTTAATATCCAAAATCGTTATGTGGCTTCCTATCAGGACAAAAACTCGTACAGTGTATAACTCGAGGGTGCAAATTTCAAATCTGGTCGTTGTTTCGTAATTCAGCCTCAGGTAAAGAAAATCAAAAATTTTCAGACCTCCAGATCTTCAAGTTTACCCTAAAAATCTAAAATCGTTATCCGCTTCCCTATCAGGATGAAAACTCGTATGTATATAGTTTGAGGGTCTCAATTCCAAATCCGGCCATTGTTTTGAGTCTCAGCCTCAGGTAAAGAATATCAAAAATTTTCAGACCCTCAGATCTTCAAATGTACTCTAAATATCTAAAATCGTTATCTGACTTCCTATCAGGACGAAAACTCACATGGTGTATAACTTGAGAATTCCAATGTCAAATCTGGCCGCTGTTTTGAGTTTCAGCCTCGGGTAAATAAAATCAAAAATTTTGGGACCCTCAGATCTTCAAGTTCACCCTAAATATCTAAAATAGTTATCTGATTTCCTATCAGAACGAAAAATCGTATGGTGTATAATTTGAGAATGCCAAATTCAAATCCAGCCGTTGTTTTGAGTTACAGCCTCAGGTAAAGAAAATCAAAAATTTTCATACTATCAGATTTTCAACTTCACCCTAAACATCTAAAATCGTTATCTGATTTCCTATCAGAACGAAAAGTCGTAAGTTGTATAGTTTGAGGGTGGCAATTGCAAATCTGGCCGTTGTTTTGAAATTCAGCCTCATACAAAGAAAATAAAAAATTTTCCGGCACTCAGATCATCAAGTTCACCCTAAATATCTAAAATCGTTATATGGCTTCCTATTAGGACGAAAACTCGTACCGTGTATAGGTTGAGGATGCCAATTGCAAATCCGGTCGTTGTTTTGAGATTCAGCCTCATGTAAAAAAAATCAAAAGTTTTCAGGCCCTCATATCTTCAAGTTCACCCTAAATATCTAAAATCGTTATAAGGCTTACGATCAGGATGGAAACTCGTATCCTGTATAGTTTGAAGATGCTTATTTCAAATCCGGCCGTTGTTGTGAGTTTCAGCGTCAGGTAACGAACACACCGACGGCAAGTTTCCGGTGTGAATTTTTATTATCCACTTATTCCATGTTATTAAAATTATCCCATGTTAACACAAGTCACTATCTTAGATGAAAGGATATATACTTCTAATTTTTTTACAAGAACAAGGCAATTTTTTTCTTCAAATAGTACGGAAGCCGTAATAAGTTTTTTAACGGGAAATGATAATTTGTACACATGTAATATGGATGTTAGATGCTTCCGAGAAACGCCTCATTATGATACCGACGATCAGGACCCAGTTTTTATCTAAAAACTTATCCTTATTTTTCCTGCACCTGGAATGGTTTGGCTGATGATTGGATAGTAAGGATTTTAATGGCTGCAGGGACCGTACATAACAAGACAAGTAGGCTCACTCTAAGTTCTGTCCCCAATGTTGTCTTTCCCGCTCTGCTCTCGCATACTACGCAATCTGGCGAATTCTGGCACTCGGTGATCTCGAGCAGTAGCCGAACGCTAACAGCTGTGGTTTACAGGGTCATATCACCTAACACGCGACACAATCGGTCGGATCTACCTGGGTGCCTAAATAAGTAATGTTTGTGCGTATATTGAGCGTATTGCGCGTATCTGCGTGTGTCACAAATAAATGCCGGCGACATGTTCTGTGTATACCTGCAACAGCAAACAAGGAATGGGAAAATCGTTTTCTCGATGTCCAAAAGAGGAAACTGGGTAAGATAGTTTATTAACTTATACTGGCAGATTTGTCTCAATAAAATTTAAAAAATAAATATATAAAATTGGAAACGGGTATTAGGGTTCGTGGGTACCCATAAATATGCCAACCTTATCTTAAAATACATATACGTATATTATAAGGTCAGACATCTTTTCTGTTCTGAAAATGTTATAAAAAATATGAAAGCATGCTGTACAAATAGGACAAGTTCATAGCAAAATTACAGCAATCACACGATATAACTTATCAGTATTCAAAGAAACCAGACACACACATATTTTTAGGGTTTATAACATAATGGTATTGGAATCATTCATAAATTAATAATGGCGTTGGCCAGTAACAAGGTCTTCTGTACTTCAATGATCGGGATGAAAATGACGGACGAAATCACTAAAGAACACCCACATTTTCATTTTCCATTCAGAGCGCATACCTAGCTTAGCGTAGGTGACTCTATGAATATTTTGTATTCCTATATTATAATAGAGTGCGAATATATTTAGCGACCAAATTTACTATTGTTGACATTAAAGAATAATCAAGACAGAAAATAAAACCAAATATAAAATGTATAAAGACGTGTCTGTTATGTATACTTATTGCCGTTTTCTTTGTTTTTTAAGGAGGTTGTTAAGTTTTGTATATAATTCATTCGATATAGACAAAATATGCTGTTAGAGTACTATTCCCTTTCATTATCTTATCATTTATATTTCAAGGAACTAATGGTATGTATTGTAAATTCAGTTGAATGGTTTACTGAATAATAAATTATATTCTAACTATACTACATATCTATTGACCCCCGCATAAGAAGTTAAGTGAACGTCGACAATATCGCACAGCCCAACGCACAGCCTCGGATTCCCTGTAAGTAAACGAGACGGCACGAACGGTACCCCTCTGAAATCGAGGTGGCTCGCTTTTGTGACACGCGCATCAAAGTCGGCACGCCGAGTGACCCGGCTTGTCTTTGTTAATGTACGGTGCTGCAGGTGAATAAACGGAACCCCGATGCCATGCCGCGAGCAAAGCGTCCGTCACAGTTTGGAAATAGCAGCCATACACGGAGAGTAGTAAACTCCTTGCCGGTCCCGGCTAAATAGAACGTGGAGAGATTTGGAGGGAGCCCCCCCCCCCCTCCCGATGTATCTGGGTCAAAGGTCGCGGTCGCGGCCGACGCGGATTGCGTCCCAACAATCGGATGTCGAGGACGAATGACACGTGCGCACGTTCACCTATTAACTGTAGTATATATGTTATGGTTAAAGTGTTTACTTTGATAGTTTATACACTAGCTGGATATTATACAAACTATCCAAATATATGTTACGGTTAAAGTGTTTACTTTGATAGTTTATATATACTAGCTGGATATTATACAAACTATCGAAATGTCTGGTTATTTTGACTGAAAATCATATTTCTACTAAAATAGCCATGAATATTGGTTGGTTTGTATACTATCCAGCTAGCTTACAAACTATACAAGATATGCCGCTAAAGTATATACCACAAAGGCATCACACATATTAACCAGTGTTTCTGGTCAGTTTACTACAAACTATCCACATCATTTCGATAATTATGCACCTAATATCTCTAGTGCTACATAATGGGCGGATGCAAATTGCAGCCGCGGTTAGGGTATAATATTATAAATCTCAAATGTGACCATAAAAGATGTTGTAAATTGCAGCGAGGATCCCTTATCGGCTTATCGGCGTAGCCGCAAGGGGTGGATTACGGTTATTCTACCTGTTTGGAGGTATTCTAAAAATTAATTTGGATTTGTATAGCAAAATATTATATAAAAATAATATTATGTGACAGGTCAAATTAATTTTTATCTGAAGCAACAATTCGGTGGCATTTACTTACCTACTTCTGTTAGTGATCTTGAAAACTATACGACATCATTATGATTTTTTTAAATTACAAACCCAAAATTTTATTCGCACTTATTGTTATAGAGATTTTGCAATTCTCTACTTAACGAACTAGAACTTAACTAGAAAAGTTAATTTCTTGTTACTAAATAGTCTGCATATAAAGACACCCTTGCATCAGCAGGCTGAATTCCTGCCAAGCCGAAAGAATAAGCGTCAGCTACTTCGTTAAGATTCAGAAATTGTAAGCCAAATGTATATTTTAACCATTTACCAATATCGGTCAAATTTTTGTATTCACTCGCTAAACCTAGACTTTGAATTTTAAGCAACAATCTGAACTTCAGGTCATACATTTTTTACTTTTTAAAAATCTATTACTACAGTTGTTGGTTCTAAATTTAAACTGTTTTTACAACAAATAAGTAATTACAATCTCATCTATCCCTAACAGAGGGTCGTCCGCTGCAATTTACATGTTTACCTGAAATGGAAAAATAACCAGCCGCTGCAATTTTCATATCCCGGATTAAGAATACTTGACCATCGCTGCAATTTGCAGTCGCCGGTCATAATATAGCCAACTCGTTGGTTGATATGTAAACTAACCAATCCTCTTTGGTTACTTTAGTTCAGAACAATAATTTTTAGTCAAAAGTAAAGTTTATTCATAGATAAAACATACAATTGCTATTCGATTCGATCCTCTGTAAATCATAAGTATTCATTACATGATAATCATTCTTGTTATTAGTGTTAGGTCCTTGTTCGCGTATTCTCTTTATATGTTGCAGAAGTACATTACAATGACTGTCACTTATTGATTTTGAATTTTGGCAGTTTTTCTCGTAATATTCTACTAATAACTTTTCAAATTACTGTTGCTGATCCATTTTTGGTAACTAGATACCTGTTCTTAAACAAATTGTACAAGGCAGGACAGTAAACAATCCCAACACGTCACCACAGCATAGAAAACAACCAGCACAACAACTCAAGATGGCGGAAATTACACGTGTATCCCCACTTTTGGAGGGGTTTTTTGTAGGGATGGTAACGGTACTTCGATACTTCTGCACTAATATCGAGTATTTTTGTCATCGATACTTTTTGAGGCATTCCAAGCTGGTATCGATACTTTTGTATCGGTATCGAAAATAATTATATAATTATTGAGGGATGTAATCAGTTGCACAAAATGCTCTGTACGAACCAAACGCGCCTATTTGGCTAGAAAATATCGAGTTGGTACCGGTATCGATATTTTCATTTTCGCACCTCCACCCAAACTTGACAGCCGTAAAATCATTCAAAAACCCTCCCAAGGTCAAATTTTGTGGGAACCATTTTTATATAGGAAATCCTCAGAGATATTATGCTGGTTGTTTTCTATGCTGTGACGTCACACTTGCACTTGCCATAAACATAACCTCACTTTTCTGTTAAACTGACCAAAGAAAATTAGTTTACATACTAAAAAAGATGATAAATGTAGATAGTTTGGAAACTGACCAGAAACACTGGTTAATATGTGTGACACCTTTGTGGCTTTGTGGTCTATGCTTTAGCTAGCTTTTAGGTCTCAGACGAATAAATGAAATTGCCTGTTAGTGCCTAACTGGCAAAACTCGTACTGGTAGTAGCAACATATAGATATTGGGAAGCAGTACTTTAAAAAAGTATTGGTTCGCCATCTATCTACCAAAGCCGGTACCTGAGCGTTTATTCTGGGTTTTAGGTTAGGTCATCAACGCCCCTGTATGGAAGCCTTAAGCGACATTCTGTATACAAACGCGCTGCGCTAAATGCTGTGGCGTTAATAAGCTACGTGTTTTGGTGTGCGTCACACTGCATCTTCGTTGATCCTCTAGCAATGCTCCATGGAGGATCAAAGCTCCCCTCACATTACGATGTACAGGATGTAGGTTAAACATACAGCCATGTAAACGGACTAGGGACAGCCACCAATTAACGACCTCCCCACGTTCCAACAGGAGACTGTTTAGTAGGCGCCTGACTGACACTTCGATCGTAGAACGGTCAATTTAGACTCATTAATTAAAGTATGGGAAACAACACAACGACTGGAAGCAACAGAAATGGACTTATTTCGAAGAAGCTGTGGAGTATCGAGGTTAGATAGATAGATATATTTTATTAATCCTCAATGATCACAGAGTGATATAGGTAGTCAATATTTATACTACAGTCAACAGTAACAATAACCACAAACTCTTATAATTAAATATATATACATAGACAAAAAAAGAAGTAAAAAACAGGTACTTAGATGATACAATTAATTTAAAAGATACACACAATGCAAAAAGTATATAAATAAAATATAAAATAGAATAGATAAAATCAAATATTAGTGGCATCTGAAAGATATTCTTCTACAGAATAATAAACTTTCTGTTTTAGGAATAACTTTAGTCTATTTTTGAAATGCTTCGATGGAAGAGACTTGAACATACTCGGTAACTTATTGTATAGTTTTACAGCCATTAGTTTAGGGCTGTTTTCTGTTTTAGATAATCTGTGCTTAGGAATCTGGATGACGAGTGAATTTCTAGTTGCGTATGTTTTGTGATCATTTAGTTTTGGAAAGTCATCCAGGTTTTTCTTACCATAAACTAGCAATTCAAGTATATAGACACAAGGCAGCGATAATATACCTAATTCCCTAATGAATCTCGACAGCTGGTCCTTCTGCTAATACCTGCTATCAGACGTACTACACGTTTTTGCATAATAAAAACCCTATGTGCTTCTGTGTATCCTCCCAAGTGATGATTCCGTAAGTTATTAAGGAGTATATGTAGGCAAAATAGTACGACAATAACAAAGATCTATCAACCACAAAACGCAGTTGACTAATGCAGTGGATCTGCGAGGCAACCCTTTTGCAAATATAATCAGTGTGAGGGTGCCACCTAAGAAAGCTGTTCAAAGTGATGCCCAGGAATTTAGCAACACTGACTTGTTCAACTGAGCTTTCAAGTGATTTTACTAATAAACTGGTCAAAATTGTGATTTGCGTGACAGAAACGTATGCATTTAGTTTTGCTACTATTCAGCAGGAGCCCATTATCTTGAAACCATTGCTGCACTCTTCTCAGTTCTTGAGTAGCATTTGTTGTTAGTGATGCAATATTACTATCACCAATCAACTTACAGAGAAGTGTCGTCTGCATAGATAACGTGATTTTCGCTTTCAAAGTCACTGACGAAAATAATATAGAGCAATGGACCCAAGACCGAACCCTTTGGTACTCCTACTTCACTTTCATCTGATTTGTGGTTGCTAATACCAACATTGGGCCACTTAGATAATTGCGAAACCAGTTAAGTGGGAGCCCTCTGACGCCATACTTCTCTAGTTTTGCCAACAGTAAATTATGACTCACAGAGTCAAATGCTTTGCTCAATTCAATAAGAATTCCTAAGCATCTTTCTCCTGCATCCAGATAGTCATAAAGCGATTGCATATATTGTGTAACCGCTTTAGTGGTCGACAGACGCTTGCGGAAGTCAAACTGATTTTTACTGAATAGGTTGTAATTATCAAAAAAGTGTGTTATGCAATTTGCCACATATTTCTCAAGCACTTTAGCAAAAGGCAAAGATATGGGTCTGAAGTTTTGAACACAATCTTTAGAGAAGATCAAAAATGAAGAAATCAGACGAAGATTGAATGTTCAGATATCCGTTACAGAAGAAATCGAAAGACGTAGGCTGAAATGGTATGGACATGCCAAATGACTGTGAGAGTCGATGGCCGAAGAAGATCCTAGATTGGAACCACCATTCAGACGAAAAAGAGGTAGACCGCCAGAAGAATGGGAGAAACAAGTTAAAAAGGATATGTTGAGAAGAGACATGGCAGACCAGGATTGGAGAGATAAAGAGGTATGGAGAAAAGGATGCGAGAAACGCTACGGGAGTTGTAAAAAACTCGCTATATACAGGGTGAGTTTTTAGTACCGGCTCGGTAGATAACTCCGCTACTGTAGAAGATAGCGAAAAAAGGTGTATATAAAAGTTGTAGCCACGGATATGCTCCTTGCTCAGAAAATATTTAGATTTATACAGGGTGATCCATAACTACGTAGTGATGCAAACATGCATTTTTTTAAAAGAGTCACCCTAAATATTATTCTATATTCAAATTCTACTAATGATTTCCGTTCTTCCAATATACGGTATTGTTACATTATACAGGGTATTTCAAAAGTTACGACCATTTTTATATCCAAATTGCTGTCAAATAAACGTACCGTATATCAAAAAGTGGTGAATCAAAAAACACTTTTTTGCACGAATGGATGAAAAATATCCTTCAGTTTTAAAATCGACTATAAAAAAAGCCCGCGACGCATATTCGTATACAGGGTGATGTAGAATGCAAAATCTAGATATTCTCTCTTTTTTTAAATGTAACCCCCAATATTTTATTATACCAAAGAGTTGCTTTTAATATACTCTTTCATCTTTATAAAGCACTCGTTATGGCTGCATTCATTAGTTTCTGAGATATTTCGATTTTTCTACAAATTTTAAATATACCTTCTATTTGTTTACTAAAATTTATTTATTTTGAGAAAATACTATCGAATTTTATTAACAAACAACTAAAATATAAGGCCATAATAGTACTTGATCAAGTCAAAATACTGAATTAACGAGATAATATAGGTCAAGTGTGCTGAGGAAACAATTTTATAGACGCCATGCGTAATTATCAAGCAGATCTATCAGGTAGACTATGAAATATTGAACGACACAGTCCAAATAAAACAATTTTTCAATCTTTCAAACAAAATGGACAATTTCTCTCAATTTCTCAAAGATTCTCCTAAATACCCTCAATGGAAGAATTAATTTTTAAAGCTGGTTTTTCACACAGTACGGAATTATTGAGCAGGTTATGAAAGCTGTCAATTTTCCAAAGCCTACCTGATAAATCTGCTTGATAATTATGCATCACACCTACAAAATTGTTTCCTCAGCACACTTGACTTTATTATCTCGATGATTTTGGGCTTTGACTTCGTCAAATAGTGTCATGACCTTATAATTTAGTTGTTCGTTAAATAAAAAACAAATTCGATAGTATTTTCTCAAAATAAATAAGTTTCAGTGCATCAATAGGAGTTATACTTTAAATCTACCAAAAAATCTAAATATCTCGGAAACTAATGGAGGTAGGTACAACAAGTGCTATACAAAGATGAAAGAGCATATTAAAAGCAATTCTTTGGGATAATAAAATATTGGGGGTTACATTTAAAAAAAGAGAAAATCTGGATTTTGCATTCTACATCACCCTGTATACGAATATACGTCGTGGGCTTTTCTTATGGCGATTTTAAAACTAGAGGATATTTTTAATCTTTTCATATAAAAAAAATTATTTTTGATTCATTACTTTTTGATATACAGTACGTTCATTTGACCGCGATTTGGATATAAAAATGGTCATAACTTTTGAAATGCCCTGTATAATGTAACAATACCCTATATTGGAAGAACGAAAATCATTAGTAGAATTTAAATATGGAATAATATAAATGGTGTCTCATTTAAAAAAATGCATGTTTGCATCACTACGTAGTTATGGATCACCCTGTATAAATCCAAATATTTTCTGAGCAAGGAGCATATCCGTGACTACAACTTTTATATACAACTTTTTTCGCTATCTTCCACAGTAGCGGAGTTATTGTCCGAGCCAGTACTAAAAACTCACCCTGTATATGATGCCCGGACGCACCGTTTGCCGATTCTAATCCTGGTTCCCTAATTGGGTTTTCTCTTGCATATTTATTTATTTAGCGCACGGTTATAGTACACACGAAAAAAAGTCACAAAACACGCTACATTCATAGCCGAAATGACCACCGATCTCGTCGAGCGTCAAATTTTCGCGATCACAATACTCCCTTCACCTAACGGTGTGGGAAGTAAAAAAAGAGAAAATCTGGATTTTGCATTCTACATCACCCTGTATACGAATATACGTCGCGGGCTTTTTTTTATAGCCGATTTTAAAACTAGAGGATATTTTTAATCTTTTCATTTAAAAAAAAATATTTTTTATTCATTAATTTTTGATATACAGTACGTTCATTTGACCGCGATTTGGATATAAAAATGGTCATAACTTTTGAAATACCCTGTATAATGTAACAACACCCTATATTGGAAGAACTGAAATCATTAGTAAAATTTAAATATGGAATAATATATAGGGTGTCTCATTTAAAAAAAATGCAAGTTTGCATCACCACGTAGTTATGGATCACCCTGTATAAATCTAAATATTTTCTGAGCAACGAGCATATCCGTGGCTACAACTTTTATATACAACTTTTTTCGCTATCTTCTACAGTAGTGGAGTTATCGACCGAGCCGGTACTAAAAACTCACCCTGTATATAATGCCCGGACGAGCCGTTTGCCGATTCTAATCCTGGTTCCCTAATTGGATTTTCTCTTTCATATTTATTTATTTAGCGCACGGTTATAGTACACACCAAAAAAAATCATAAAACACACTACATTCATAGCCGAGGTGACCACCGATCACCGATCTCGTCGAGCGTCAAGAGCCTGTTCTAAAGAATGGAAGGTAGGAGGTAGGGGATATTCTGTTCTCTGCACAGAAAAAAATGCTGTTGCGTTTCCAATTAAATGTTAGTATTTGGATGTTTTCCATCGCTTTAAATATATTTACTGTTGTTTCAAATCCATGTCATTGAAAGAATCCAATCCTTATATTCGAAGTAATCACAGGTACGCCAATAAATTCAAAATAATTTTATATTCATTCTAACGATATGTGTAATCCTTCTAATACCAGTATTGACATATAATGCAATCAAAACATCCTTTTGTTTTCGAAATTTACCCTATGTTTCATTTAAGCAAAGCATACAATCTATTCAATGTACAAAAATTATTACTGCAACAGCAGTTCGTGATAATTCATCTGATAAAAATTAATTTTGTTTCAATGGCCCTTATCGTTCGCTGAACTATAATCAGTATTCGACGGGACTGATGTCCCGATTCAATGAAGGTAAGAATAAAGTTAGTGTTACTATCGCCGCGAACCCGCCAACATGGACGGTTGTTCCGTTGTGTTGTTTCGGTGTTAGCCGTGTTGTGTCATCTCGTGGTTTTGCGTATTGCATCAGCAATTGTGTGATTTAAATGTGTCCAGTTATATATTAAATGGAGGACCTACTGAGAAATTGGGACTTAGAAGAGCTAACACCCACATTTGAATGTAGGTATTTAGATTAGTCACAGTTATATTTCAGGTAATAATGCAACAACTGGTGCAGGCTTATGTCTAATTCTTATATCATGCTCCTTATAACTTCATACAAAATCACACAATTAAACATCCAAACGAACAATCAGCTGTCCTCGCAATAAAATCTGTTGGTTGGAAGAAGAAAGTACTTTAGAATCAATTACCAAACACAGATTCGATTCAACGACAGGCTCCGATTGAATTATTCATTGGAATCCAATGACATCTTGTAGTTGAATCGACAATACGATATAATTCGTTACCAATTATACATTTCCCATTGGATAAAACATCGCTGTATTTGAGGAATGCTGAGTGTATCGTCCCACTGAATCCAAGCGTAAGTCTTTGACAGAACGACAGATTTTTCTGTGTGTGTTCAACCTGTTAAAGGCTAAGTTGCCTTCTCGGCATAATAATAACATAACGTTCCGATTTATACCAAAAACGACTGAACTGAACACCATGCTGTATGCTTTGCTGTCCGGCATTTTGATTGACCTGAATCGCCTTTGATGCAGTACAGCGTTAGATGCAACCCTTTGAAAAAACAACCCTCGTTTTTACTGAAAACATTCTCTGTTACGGATAAATCACACAAAGTTGTGCAAATCGGCTCAACCGCGTTGTCCTCGATTCCCAAGTGAATTGTACGCTTGGACAGTCTAAGCTGCAAAGCAGATTATATTTAACAAAATGGCAGGTTACAAAACGCTCGCTCCTATAGGGTTACTGGAAAAATAATCATTGAAAAAAATCAATTTATTGGAATGAAGTTCGGTAGAGACAAATTAATGTGCCATGGTTCATCTCTAAAGAAGACGCTGCGGAGATAGTGAAGATGAGGAGCAGCTCGTTGGTGGGAGCATCCTGCGACAACTGCATACCGGAGATGCTTATGCCTACCTTGGAGTGACGCAGCGCCATGTCCAAGAGGCAGAATTGATTAAAGAGTGTCGCCACTGAAAGTATTTGCACCGACTCGAGCAGATCTGGTCATCAGAGTTGTCTGGCAAGAACAAATCGCTGCCACAAACATGCTTGCGGTCCCATTGTTATTATAGAACGTTTGTGCTATCCACTGGAAAGTGGACAAGCTGAAGGAAATCGACACGAAGAGTCGTAAAAGGATGAAAATGGAGAGAAGTCTACATCCCAGGTCCTCCGTCCCGCGAATATACCTTCTACGATACCTGGGAGGACGTGGACTATTGAGTTTGGAGCGTCTGCACAACAGAGTAGTACAGGCCTCTGCCTGCTATGTTACGATGAGCACCTCTCCCCTGATCCGCTTTGTGCGGGAGCACGAGATTGCGGGTAAAGGAGCCTTTCTTTTTAGCGCAGCGAATCGAGCAGCCGAGGAGCTCAGCCTAACACTCGACTTCAAGCGGAGGTGTCAGCAGTCCATTACGGAACTTGCTCCCGCAGAATTAAAATCCCACATTAAAACTGCCGAAGTCGACTTTCTCTTAAGACTTCATAAAGATAAGCCAATGCATGGAATCTTCTACAAACATCTAGAAGAGCATGGCTTGTCTGAGCAGTTGACCTTCTCTTTCCTAAGGTCTAGTGGGTTGCACTCGGCACAGTCGGAGACTGAGGTCTTCATAATGGCTTGCCAGGACGGTGACTTCAACTCCTTGGTGTACCGTAAAACGGTTATGGGTGTAGATGTACCAGACACCCGTTGTAGAGCTTGCCGACGGGCACCAGAGACGCTTATGCATCTCTTGTCGGAGTGTAAGACTTCACGCGGTGTCAGCAGTCTGTTAAAGAACTTGCTTCTACAAAATTAGGCACCCACTTTAAATCTGCTAAAGTCCAATTTCTTTTAAGACTTCAAAAAAATAAGCCAATGAACGGAATCTTCTATCAACGTCTAAAAGAGCATTGTTTGTTTGAAAAGTTGACCTTCTTCTTCCTAAGGTCTAGTGGGCTGAAGAAGGAGATTGAAAGCTGTACAGAGGCTTGCCAAGACGGTGTCTTCAACACCTTAGTATACGGTAGCAGGATTATGAGCAGGATGTGTCCGATATCCTATGTAGAGCTTGCCTGCAGGCGCCAGAGACCCTTAAGCACCTCTTGTCGGAGTGTAAGGTCCATCGGCACAACGTAACTCTACGAGTGCTATACTATCATTTAAGGCACTCATACGGTATCAATGAGACACCGGTGCTGCCATACGCTCCATGGGGCATAGAGTTCATGGTAGAGAACGAGAGGTGCCGAATTAACTGGAACTACTCTCTCCATGCTCGAGCTTATACAAGCAAATATAAGCCCGACATAGTGCTGTTCGAGTTCTCCACACCTGTCCAAGCGAACATCGTCTCAAAGAAGGAGGAAAAGGGGACCAAATATCAGGAGCTCCTTGGACAACTTCACAGCCTCTGGCCAGACTACACTGTGAGTAATGGTCTTTGCAACTCGTCGGGTGTGAGGGATACGCTGCTCTCTGCACTGCGCAAAATCCGGTGTGCCGTGCGGCGGCGCATATCTTAGCCGCCAGAATGCAGAATGCAGTCATCCATGGGTCCCTTCGTCTACTTAGATACATGATTCGCAAACCTAGTGATTGCTCACCTCACGGTTTGAGGAGTAGTCATTGGGTAATGGAACAGCAGCCCGGTGTGTCGGAACCCGGGTTGCACCCTTTTTGTTTCAAAAAAAAAATCCCATTGGTTGTTCGATTTCGATAAATTTTACGAGAAATATTAGTCACTTAACCACAATAGTTCTCACTTACATATTTCGAACTTTTTTGGACTCTAATATACATTGTGAATCGAAACCCTACCACTACCCTAATTTCAAAAGTCCCTGTAGAATATTTCTGTCAGCAAATCTGATCCAAGAAGCATTCCTTGATAAGAAGCATACCTTTTGTATCTTTTCTTTAGTGTCAATGCATAGTGAAGTTGTTGTTTGAAATTTGTAGACAAGGTAGATGTTTCAAAAGGTGTGTTTCGGACTTCCGTTGTCTATATAATGTTAGATTACAACGTTTCGATTGATGTGGTATCTTCAATCGTCTTCAGGTAAACTGTCGAACATGTTCCTTTCATTGCTATTTATTCGTTTCGTGGTCGTTGGATGGTAACTGAGTCCCACGTTTGTGTCCAAGTTTGTTCTGTCCAATTTTAGTTTTTTTATATTTCTTATGAGGGGCTGCCATATTGGTCTAATTTCCACACTAGGCTTGCTGTATACGTTTTTGTTGCTGGCGATATAAGCTGCTTCCTTGAATTTCCGGCGATACCATTGAGGTTCTTTGTCAATAACCTTAGCATCTTCCCAAATAATTGATGCTCGGTCCAAGCGTGATCTGCTATTGCGGACTTTCCTGCCTCTGCTCTCTGGGTGTTGAGTCTGTGCTCCTCAATTATCACTTCCAGAGGTCTTTTCGCTTCACCAATGTATACTTTGCCACATTCACATGGTACTTCGTAGATGCAATTTTGTGTTTCTTGATGTTCATTCTTGGGTTTTGTTTTCGTTAGTAGACTTCGGAGAGTGGTGCTTCTTGAGAATCGTGTTTGGATTTTATAGTGTTGTCCTATTCTTCTGACTGTGTCTGATAGTCCTTTCACGTACGCGATGGTATACTTAGTGCATGCATGTGTTCATCAGGACCTTTATTTCTGCTAGTACCATTCTCTTGCTTTGTTGCTTCCACTAGCCTCTTGGGATATGCGTTCTTTGACAGATCTCCTTTAATTTGACGTAGTTCTTCTTCTAGTCCCTGTTGTGTGTTACATAGTGAGGTTGTTACTTTACAGCGAAAAAAGCCTTTCGTCATCAGCTTGTTAAGTTTTATCTCCAAAAAGCGCTCTCTTTAGCATTTAGCAAAAATCATATTGACTTCCACCTTCTTTGATACTCGCTTTTACTTTCAAAAGGACGCGATCCAAGCGAAGAACTCTTTAAAACCTACCTCTTCCAAAATTTAGTAAAACCACGTATAGCGCGTAAATTCTTAGCGCTAAGCTATTTATGTATTCGGTTTGCTTGAATGTATTTTTACACTCCTATTCCTGGACATGAATTAAAAAGGTACATGCAAACTCACCGTGAACATATCCTGCTTCGGCCTGGATAGGTGGATGGTACCCTGGGGTAGAATGGGGAGACGAAAATGCGCTTGAACATCCATGACGTAATCCTGCGAAAAAAACAGTATTTTGGTTCTGACTACTTTTGATTGTATGACTATACTGAGATTTTTTTAACTGTTAGGACTGCAGGCACGTAGCCAGCCCTCTCCCCCCCCCCCCACCCCGAAAGTTACAGAATATCTTAGTGAAAGTTTTATGCTACAATTACTAGGCTACGAGCTTAGAAGAAACCGTCTCAATAAAGTTTGCAGATGGTCAATTATTGGGTATAAAATATTCAAGGGATCCAAATTGGATCCAAACAAATTTAAACAAGTGTTTTAGGGTTTCTCGGTATCCACTATCCAAGTTCTAAGTGTTGCTCATAGAATAGCTGACAAATAAACAATATTCACAATTATTTCTAATAGTACTACTAACTATAGTGATACATCGCTGAAAAGCTAGATGTACCAATTTGCAGTTTATGCCAAACTTCCTTGTTTTGGTTTTGATGAAAATAAGAAAATTATGGAACAGTTGAATTTATGTACAGGATACGAGTATTATGTTGAATGCAGTTTTTGCTCAGAACTCAGAGAAGAAATTATTTTTTCATGTCTCACCTTTACACCCATGTAGGGTATATAATATTTTTTGAGTTTAGTAGTTATTCATAATGTAACATATAAACACCATTAAAACGTGCAACATTATATTCATATCGTTTGGTTATTCTATATTTGATTTATTTTTTTACGATATCAAAGAATGGATAAATAAATGTATCGAGCTCAAGCTCCCTAGGTGCTTGGGGGGTATGTAGATGAAAACAGGCTTTGAATAATTCGAATACTCAACAGGTCCTCCTAGGTAGTGCCGTCACCTGTTCGGTTTAAGTTGGATCACTCCGCAAAAATAGCAAAACGGCCTGCCCCTAGCCCCGTCACCCCGGTACACCGGTAGCAGTGTACCGACGTCAGCCCAGAGATGCGGGGCGGCGCAAAGTAGAGGTTGAACGTGTTTAACGCGAAGTGTATACATTATCTCAAAAATATCGGATTTTGTTATCTAGGATTTGTTTGCAGGAAATGTATAATATTTTCAGAAGTTTGATTTTATCAATTAAATTTATTAACGGATGGAAAATGACAATCAGATCCATACTTATTTTGTGGTAAACCTTGAAATGTAAAGGATATAAATACAGGATGTTTCACGACGATTAAGACAAGCAATATGTCGGAACTGGGCAGTAGTAGAGAATTATAATTTAGGATGTAAATTAGAGCAGATGTTGTGTCTTTTTTTGTCATTGTACTACCCAATGAGGTATTTGTTTATGGTCACGTGACATTCGATTCAAAATTATTAATGGGACACCCTGTACATTTGTGCCTTTCTGTGTTCCTCCCGATAAAATAATTCCAACAAACTAGCACACTTGGGGTATGAAGTTATTAATTCAAGACCTACAGGTACTTAAAGGATTGTATTACGCTAAAAGCGTATAGTGAGACAAAATATTCATTCGGTGGTCTTACCATACCACCCAGGGACATCCGAAATTATATTTTAGAGCTCGGAAATGTTTTTATTGATAACTTTAACAATTTAGTTTCTACAGGAGCAATTGGAATGACACTGAAAAGCAAAATGTCAAAAATAATTTATTCACATCAAAGTAAAGCATTTCCACATGATTATCTTTTAAAATAGTACACACGAGTTCGTATATACTATACCATAAATTTTATAAGGTGTGGTCTCAAAAATAAGCCAAATAGACAAAACTTTAAGGTAAAAATGCTACAGCACCTTTGAACCAATTTTTAATTATCTACGAAATAGCTACAGTATGTGAAATCATTTGAGATTCATTAGTAATAGTTTTACTAGGTTTTATTTTTGATATCCATTCATGTAACTTAGTGTATTAGCAAAATAAACCTTATATTTGTATTTTTATGTCTAAATCGGCTGTCAATACCAAGTCTTTCAATGACCCTCGTATATACGGAAAACCCAGGCGTTAACAAGTCCCCGCTAAAAGACCCTCATACTTGGGCAAAAACCAACGCAAAAACTAATTGGCGCTTGCGGCCGCGGCATCGCTTTGATGTGAGATCTCCAAAGTGCCGACGGAGAGTGATCCAACTTATCTGTATTCCGTAAACTTTGACGCAAGTGACTCACCAGGTGACAGCTGATGGGTGGCATGAAGCACGTGCTGCGCGGGTGGAGGGGGCGGCCCCGTGGCCATCACGTGTTGGTGGTGGTGATGATGGTGGATGCCAGGCGGAGCGGAAGGCGGCTGCATGCTGGACAACGCGTCCAAAGGCGTGTAAGACTTAGAGGACGTGCCCGAGCAACTGGCCGTTGGGGAGTCCACGGGAACCTGCAACAAATTATATTCCTCATCAGTCTCATGATAATACCTTTATATCTACCAACAGTTGAACGCAAAGTTGTCCAAAGTGGGGTACCACAGGGATCCATTCTGGGACCTCCACTGTTTGTAATATTCATAAACGATTTAGCAAAATACTGTAATTCCCCTAACGAGTAACTTAAAAACAACATTAGCATCAACTTTATAGTAAAATTTCAATCTAGTCTACATATGAGTATAATACTCTCCACCATACATCGTAGAAGACTATTCGATTCTCGACAATCTCGGTATGTGAACACCAACGTGACAGGTGGCGAGGCTAGCTGTCAGAAAATCCCGATCTTCAAAGCACATAAAGATGTCTGACTTCTTGAAATTGTGTAGGATTGTGGACACCACAGCTGTGTTGTATGCTGTATAGTGCCTGGTTAAAGTAACTGGATCTATGAAAATAAAGAACCTCTACTCGCTTCTACTCCCTAAAGAAAAACCAGACCATCTTAGGTTTTTCGCAGCCAATTCTGCTTTAAACTTCCAAGAAAGCACTTCAACTACCACCATAAACACTTACTCGAGAATCGCAGAGACCAAATTTCAACATCGAGATGCAAAAAGGCATCCTCCAAAAACTAAACACGAAGAAAGCTACTGGTTCTGACCAAATTAAAGCAACTGTCCTTAAACGCTGTGCCGCTGAGCTTGCATCTATTCTCTACAAGCTGTTCAAACTACCGTATCACATCACTGTTAAGGAAATCTATAGTTGGCTTACACCTGTGGAAATGGAGGGTCACTCAATTCAATAGTCGAGTCACCTTCCGTCAAGCTTTTGGGGATTAACATCAACAAAAACATGTCCTAGCACGACCAAGTCGTCAGTATTGCTAAAACGGCATCCCAGAAGCTTGGAGTTTTCTTCCGCTATAGGAAGGTGTATACACCAGAGCCACTGCTTGCTGCTCTACAAGGCACAGATCCGACCATCGTTGTAGTATTGCTCCCATGTGTGGGGATGCGCTCCGAAGCACTCTCTAAAGCTTCTGGACACTATCCAGAAGAGAGCAATTAGACTAATCGATCCGCCTAACCTCACAAATGACCTCCACAGCCTGGAACATCTATCACGGAAGCTGTTCGAGTGAGCTCTCCCAGGCCGTCAGAACGAGCTTATGTTTACCAGGTCGAGGTCACTACTCCTCGAACCCGTCTTCTCCACCATTCCTCTTTGGAGAACTTCGGCGCTGTGGAATGAGCTGCCGGGAAATTTTCCCGAAGGCTCCAACCTGCAGCGTTTCAAATCTAACATGCACCGATACTTATCCTCTCGCAGCGCTTCTACAGCGCCATAGGCTTTCAGCCTTTGCGGAAGGCTGGCCATAAAAAAAATTCAAAATGCCGTAGTTTTTCACCAGAACGTTTTTTCGACCCCCGTTTCGGTTTCGGAGGGCTAGACTTCGTTTGACACAGGACCGAGTTGAGTCGATTGACCTTACTCTCACCCCCCACTTCGGTTTCCACTAAAACCAAGTCTAGGCTTCTGTAGTTTCACCTTAATAACCGCTTTACTCATAATGATGCTTTTGTATATTCAATACAATTTTAAATATTTAAACTAGAAGTATCCTCATTGCAACTCTACCGTATTTTAGGTTATCTTCTTCTTCTTCTTCTTCTTCTATGGTTTTATGACGTTTGCCTGTGTAGGCAATTCGCCAGCTCATTCTCATTCGATGGTCATGGTTTGCAGGCTGGTCTGACTCTAGGTCATGCTGCAAACCTAGATTTTATGATTCTGCTAATAGTAGGGATTGGTTATTTTTTCCACTTATATGTTGATTCTGTTAATCCAAATGAACAGATTTAGTAGTTTTGCACGCTGGGCGTTTATCATATGTAATGTTGTTTGTAAATTAATAGGTAGAGTAAGCCCAGATTTCCTAAGTTCTTCTTATAAGTTCAACCTATAGGTTGAACTGTCTTGTTTGGTTGATTGGGCATCCAAAGAATATATGATCCAGATCTTCTATTTGTCCGCATTCACAGTATGGGTCGGCTTCTATGCCAATCCTGTACATATGTTTTTTGTATAGGGCGTGTCCTGTTCTAAGGCGTATAATGTTGGTAATGTGTCTCCGATTTGTATAAGTGCCTGTTTTAAGCCAAGAAGTTTTGGGAAAATTACACTGTATACCTCCATACCATCTGCCTTTGGTTCTAAAGTTTTCCTTCCAGTTCTCTGTGAATTTGTTATGGATCTTCTGTTTGATTGCTCTGAGAATATCTGATATAGGTATATCCATTTCTAATGGGATATTGAGTGATCTTCCTATTTTAGCTAATTGGTCCACAGTTTCATGTCCGAATTTATAGGTTATACAACGCTTCCAAAACTGTCAAAATGACCAGTTTAAAATTGACACTAATTTTCTTTGTGTGCGGGAAACCGAAATTAGAGGTGAGTCGATTCCGAGCGAATCGTTCCGTAGGAACGATACCGTAATAGGAATCAAAGGAATCGATTACGAGGAATTAAAGGAATCGATTCCGATGGTTTGGAATTTGAATTGACAAATCCGCGCACGGACTCGGACTGTCAATGTTGGTGTCGGTTAGCCAAACTTACTAGTGAATCGTGTCGTCGATTCCGTCGCGTTGTACCGGAATCATGAACGAGATGAACAAAGCAATTCACGGCATTCACGCCTCACGCTGCTGTAGTGCGGTGTAGTTATTTCTGGCAATTCCATTACTTTTTCTTTGTGAAGTACCTTGTACAGAAATTTTAAAAGCTTTTCTTTAACTTGCAATGTATGTTTGTTTGTACGGGTGGAATCTTGCTACTCAGTTTTTTTGATGTCAATCATCTTTAATGTTCGAAGATGTCAATACGATAAACCGTGTGCCGTCATTCTAAATCCAATATGGCCGACCATCAAAGATGGCGGAATAGTAAATTTTAATGCATTTGTACAATATGGGTATCAAATTAAAAGGGTTGTTGAGAGTAACTCGAGTGTGACCTCATTCTAAATCTAATATGGCCGACCATCCAAGATGGCGAAATAGCTATTTTTTACGCACTTAATCCAATATGGCGGACTTTTGAAGTTTTTTATGCTTTCCCTAATATTCGCATTAAGCGAACGGTTCGCTGAGAACAAAATTGCTGGTTAATAACTGAAAAGTAAAAAATAAATTAAAAGAAAAAACTTTTTTGAAACAAGCAATCATTTAAATGCTCTAAAAAGAAGAAACTTAAAATGTTTCCTTTTTTATTGAATTACTTGAAAACGTACTGAATTCGGTGCAATTGTACCGAAAAGGCAGCACTGGCCTGTAATGGACTAATGGAATCGTGAACGTAGTGAACGAATTGGCGTAATCGATTCCGTAATCGATTCCGAAAAAGGAATCGATATCATAGACATGGAACGAGTCCGCGGTCTAGGGCTGTTTTCTGGCGCCCATGCATTCAAAACATATTCGTCTGCGTTTCAAATACATTCGTTCTGGCGTTCAAACGATGACATCGTCATGGTAACAATATTTCAAAATGTATTCAAACCGATTCAAAACCAACCGAACGTTAGTTTCAAACCAACATAACCGCAAATTATCGCTTGTAATTGTCATGTAATTGTAATGCTGTCATCGTAGCCTGTCATCGTAATTTCGAATGAACCAACACAAAACACAACAGCGAAATAAAACAAGATATGATGGAAGTGCAGCTGGGGTAGTTCTCAATTACTGGCGTATTCAATATATTGGCCTAGCAAATTTTCTGCAAATCCCGGAATTTTTTGATGTCCTTCTCTGTGGGTTAGTATAACCGATAAAAACCCATTTAAATCTTCTTTCAAAAACATTTCATAAACATTTAGAGTATTTTGAAGAAGTACTTCCTCTTGTTGATTCGCCAAATCAAGAACAACTGCCAGGGCACTTGAAATATCCATTCTCAATACTGACTATTGTTAATACGAGTACCAAAGTGGTGCCAAGTACATCACAAATACATCCTGTCACAAAAATACATCGGAAATAGATAGGTTACTTTAAAGTTTGGCGCCGTTTCTGAGATGTTTTCAAAACTGTTAATTCTAGCGCTGGTTGAAGTCTATGACGTCAGCGATTAATGCGTGACAAATATGTATTCGAACACCTAAAAGGGCTGATACACGTACGAGTAAGTACGCGTACTTATGGTTCGACGACCTTTTTCGCCTGTGTGTCACCGTAAGTACGCGTACTTTAAAACCGTCGCGCAAACCGCCGGCGAGCCAACTGGTTTGAAATGTTGTTCGTAGCTGGTTTCAGCTCGTACTGCGAGCCGCGAGCCACCACTTTGTTTTGGCAGGCCATCGATGCGCAACGCTTGTTGTGTTTGGCGTTTGTTAAAAGTTTTGTTTATTTAGGAAAATTATCAAAATGAGTGATTTCAGCTTCACGTGTGTCACCGCGTCGAGCCGAGTAAGTTCGCGAACTTAAAAACCGCGTACTTAAAGTTCGTACGTGTATCACCCCTTTAAGACCACCAGAAAACGCTTTAGGATTTATGGGCGCGGCATCATAGGGAATCGTGAACGAATCGAAGGAATCGATTCCGAAAAAGGAATCGATACCGTGGAATCGAATCACCAAAAGGAACGATTGAGCCCCGTTCTAACCGAAATTGCTCGTTCCGTATAACATGCTGTCCTTCTTGACGTATAACATACATATAAGGTGCCCAGTACCCATCACTGACGATATATTCACCGTGCCCATGCTCAAGAAAACCAACTCCAACGACTCCTGGGAGTTTCCCTGGTCCACCAGGAAACGCAGACGCACCGTCGTGATCGTCGAATCACAGGAACAGGACAAGTACCAGGAGGCCGTAAGCTTCATACTATGTTTCGCATCGATACTTCTACTGGTCGGCGGGATAACGCTCATCTCCATCTCCATCTGGTCGATGGTCAAGCAGATCCCGTACCAATACCTGCTGGACATCCAGGTGGACACGGCTTACTTCATGTTGCCGGCTGGGCTGTTGTTGTTGCCAGGTTTCTGGGTCGCCGCTTCCATTCACAACAATACGCCGCAGTACAAGTTTTTGCATTTGCTGGTCGTACTGCTTTTGGGTAAGACTCAGAAAAAGACTACTAGATATAACCAGATTCCACATTGGAAAATACCAGAGCGTGTAAAAACAATGTTTGTGGCTTTTCTCTTATCAAATATACTAAAGTTCTTTAGAAGGTCCACAAAATGAGCTGAGATTATGCTATACTAAAAATTTGGCTTTCTACCATGATGTCATGGATAATTTGAGGGCGCTTATTACAAATCCGGCCACTGATTCGAGTTTTAGCCTCAGATGACGCAAGTGAAAACTGTTTAAGCAAACTGATTTTCAGGTCCGCCTTAAAAATCGAAAATCTCTATTGGCTTTCTATCAAGATGAAACCCTGTGTCGTGGATAATTTGAGGGCGCTTATTACATATCTGCTCGCTATTTTGAGTTTTAGTCTCATCTGGAGAAAGTGAAAAATTTCAGACCACGCTGATTTTCAGGTCCGCCTTAAAAAATCGAAAATCCTTATTTGGCTTTCTATCAAGATGAAACCTTGTGTCGTGGATAATTTGAGGGCGCTTATTACATATCTGCTCGCTATTTTGAGTTTTAGTCTCATCTGGAGAAAGTGAAAAATTTCAGACCACGCTGATTTTCAGGTCCGCCTTAAAAAATCGAAAATCCTTATTTGGCTTTCTATCAAGATGAAACCTTGTGTCGTGGATAATTTGAGGGCGCTAATTACATATCTGGTCACTGTTTTGAGTTTTAGTCTCATTTGGCGAAAATGAAAAATTTCAGACCACGCTGATTTTCAGGTCCGCCTTAAAAAATCCAAAAACCTCTATTTGGCTTTCTATCAAGATGAAACCTTGTGTCGTGGATAATTTCTGGGCGCTAATTACATATCTGGTCACTGTTTTGAGTTTTAGTCTCATTTGGCGAAAGTGAAAAATTTCTGACCACGCTGATTTTCAGGTCCACCTTAAAAAATCGAAAATCTCTATTGGCTTTCTATCAAGATGAAACCCTGTGTCGTGGATAATTTGAGGGCGCTTATTACATATCTGCTCGCTATTTTGAGTTTTAGTCTCATCTGGAGAAAGTGAAAAATTTCAGACCACGCTGATTTTCAGGTCCGCCTTAAAAAATCGAAAATCCTTATTTGGCTTTCTATCAAGATGAAACCTTGTGTCGTGGATAATTTGAGGGCGCTTATTAGATATCTGCTCGCTATTTTGAGTTTTAGTCTCATTTGGCGAAAGTGAAAAATTTCAGACCACCCTGATTTTCAGGTCCACCTTAAAAAATCGAAAATCTTTATTTGGCTTTCTATCAAGATGAAACCTTGTGTCGTGGATTATTTCAGAGCGCTAATTATAAATCTAGTCACTGTTTTGAGTCTTAGTCAAATTGGACGAAAGTGAAAATTTCCATACCACCCTGATTTTCAGGTCCGCCCTAAAAATCCAAAATCTCTATTTGGCTTTCTATCAAGATGAAACCTTGTGTCGTGGATAATTTGAGGGCGCTAATTACATATCTGGCCACTATTTTGAGTTTCAGCTTCATTTGGCGAAAGTGAAAAATTTCAGACCACGCTGATTTTCAGGTCCGCCTTAAAAAATCCAAAAACCTCTATTTGGCTTTCTATCAAGATGAAACCTTGTGTCGTGGATAATTTGAGGGCGCTAATTACATATCTGGCCACTATTTTGAGTTTCAGCTTCATTTGGCGAAAGTGAAAAATTTCAGACCACGCTGATTTTCAGGTCCGCCTTAAAAAATCGAAAATCCTTATTTGGCTTTCTATCAAGATGAAACCTTGTGTCGTGGATAATTTGAGGGCGCTAATTACATATCTGGTCACTGTTTTGAGTTTTAGTCTCATTTGGCGAAAATGAAAAATTTTAGACCACGCTGATTTTCAGGTCCGCCTTAAAAAATCCAAAAACCTCTATTTGGCTTTCTATCAAGATGAAACCTTGTGTCGTGGATAATTTCTGGGCGCCAATTACATATCTGGTCACCGTTTTGAGTTTTAGTCTCATTTGGCGAAAGTG
The DNA here is from genome assembly GCA_951848785.1 of Callosobruchus maculatus. Taxonomy (NCBI): domain Eukaryota; kingdom Metazoa; phylum Arthropoda; class Insecta; order Coleoptera; family Chrysomelidae; genus Callosobruchus; species Callosobruchus maculatus. Next base: position 74,654 of record CATOUR010000069.1, read on the forward strand.
AAAAATTTCAGACCACCCTGATTTTCAGGTCCACCTTAAAAAATCGAAAATCTCTATTTGGCTTTCTATCAAGATGAAACCCTGTGTCGTGGATAATTTGAGGGCGCTTATTACAAATCTGGCCACTGTTTTGAGTTTTAGTCTCATCTGGCGAAAGTGAAAAATTTCAGACCACGCTGATTTTCAGGTCCGCCTTAAAAAATCGAAAATCCTTATTTGGCTTTCTACCAAGATGAAACCTTGTGTCGTGGATAATTTGAGGGCGCTTATTACATATCTGCTCGCTATTTTGAGTTTTAGTCTCATTTGGCGAAAGTGAAAAATTTCAGACCACCCTGATTTTCAGGTCCACCTTAAAAAATCGAAAATCTTTATTTGGCTTTCTATCAAGATAAAACCTTGTGTCGTGGATAATTTGAGGGCGCTTATTACAAATCTGTTTTGAGTTTTAGTCTCATTTGGCGAAAGTGAAAAATTTCAGACCACGCTGATTTTCAGATCCGCCTTAAAAAATCGAAAATCCTTATTTGGCTTTGTCCGCCTTAAAAAATCGAAAATCTCTATTTGGCTTTCTATCAAGGTGAAACCTTGTGTCGTGGATAATTTGAGGGCGCTAATTACATATCTGGTCACTGTTTTGAGTTTTAGTCTCATTTGGCGAAAATGAAAAATTTCAGACCACGCTGATTTTCAGGTCCGCCCTAAAAAATCGAAAATCTCTATTTGGCTTTCTATCAAGATGAAACCTTGTGTCGTGGATAATTTGAGGGCGCTAATTACATATCTGGTCACTGTTTTGAGTTGTAGTCTCATTTGGCGAAAATGAAAAATTTCAGACCACGCTGACTTTCAGGTCCGCCTTAAAAAATCGAAAATCTCTATTTGGCTTTCTATCAAGATGAAACCTTGTGTCGTGGATAATTTGAGAGCGCTAATTACATATCTGGTCACTGTTTTGAGTTTTAGTCTCATTTGGCGAAAATGAAAAATTTCAGACCACGCTGATTTTCAGGTCCGCCCTAAAAAATCGAAAATCTCTATTTGGCTTTCTATCAAGATGAAACCTTGTGTCGTGGATAATTTGAGGGCGCTAATTACATATCTGGTCACTATTTTGAGTTTCAGCCTCATTTGGCGAAAGTGAAAAATTTCAGACCACGCTGATTTTCAGGTCCGCCTTAAAAAATCGAAAATCCTTATTTGGCTTTCTATCAAGATGAAACCTTGTGTCGTGGATAATTTGAGGGCGCTAATTACATATCTGGTCACTGTTTTGAGTTTTAGTCTCATTTGGCGAAAATGAAAAATTTCAGACCACGCTGATTTTCAGGTCCGCCCTAAAAAATCGAAAATCTCTATTTGGCTTTCTATCAAGATGAAACCTTGTGTCGTGGATAATTTGAGGGCGCTAATTACATATCTGGTCACTATTTTGAGTTTCACCCTCATTTGGCGAAAGTGAAAAATTTCAGACCACGCTGACTTTCAGGTCCGCCTTAAAAAATCGAAAATCTCTATTTGGCTTTCTATCAAGATGAAACCTTGTGTCGTGGATAATTTGAGGGCGCTAATTACATATCTGGTCACTGTTTTGAGTTGTAGTCTCATTTGGCGAAAATGAAAAATTTCAGACCACGCTGATTTTCAGGTCCGCCCTAAAAAATCGAAAATCTCTATTTGGCTTTCTATCAAGATGAAACCTTGTGTCGTGGATAATTTGAGGGCGCTAATTACATATCTGGTCACTATTTTGAGTTTCAGCCTCATTTGGCGAAAGTGAAAAATTTCAGACCACGCTGATTTTCAGGTCCGCCTTAAAAAATCGAAAATCCTTATTTGGCTTTCTATCAAGATGAAACCTTGTGTCGTGGATAATTTGAGGGCGCTAATTACATATCTGGTCACTGTTTTGAGTTTTAGTCTCATTTGGCGAAAATGAAAAATTTCAGACCACGCTGATTTTCAGGTCCGCCCTAAAAAATCGAAAATCCTTATTTGGCTTTCTATCAAGATGAAACCTTGTGTCGTGGATAATTTGAGGGCGCTAATTACATATCTGGTCACTGTTTTGAGTTTTAGTCTCATTTGGCGAAAGTGAAAATTTTCTGACCACGCTGATTTTCAGGTCCGCCTTAAAAAATCGAAAATCCTTATTTGGCTTTCTATCAAGATGAAACCTTGTGTCGTGGATAATTTGAGGGCGCTAATTACATATCTGGTCACTGTTTTGAGTTTTAGTCTCATTTGGCGAAAGTGAAAATTTTCTGACCACGCTGATTTTCAGGTCCGCCTTAAAAAATCGAAAATCCTTATTTGGCTTTCTATCAAGATGAAACCTTGTGTCGTGGATAATTTGAGGGCGCTAATTACATATCTGGTCACTGTTTTGAGTTTTAGTCTCATTTGGCGAAAATGAAAAATTTCAGACCACGCTGATTTTCAGGTCCGCCTTAAAAAATCGAAAATCCTTATTTGGCTTTCTATCAAGATGAAACCTTGTGTCGTGGATAACTTGAGGGCGCTAATTACATATCTGGTCACTGTTTTGAGTTTTAGTCTCATTTGGCGAAAATGAAGAATTTCAGACCACGCTGATTTTCAGGTCCGCCTTAAAAAATCGAAAATCTCTATATGGCTTTCTATCAAGATGAAACCTTGTGTCGTGGATAATTTGAGGGCGCTAATTACATATCTGGTCACTGTTTTGAGTTTTAGTCTCATTTGGCGAAAATGAAAAATTTCAGACCACGCTGATTTTCAGGTCCGCCCTAAAAAATCGAAAATCCTTATTTGGCTTTCTATCAAGATGAAACCTTGTGTCGTGGATAATTTGAGGGCGCTAATTACATATCTGGTCACTGTTTTGAGTTTTAGTCTCATTTGGCGAAAGTGAAAATTTTCTGACCACGCTGATTTTCAGGTCCGCCTTAAAAAATCGAAAATCCTTATTTGGCTTTCTATCAAGATGAAACCTTGTGTCGTGGATAATTTGAGGGCGCTAATTACATATCTGGTCACTGTTTTGAGTTTTAGTCTCATTTGGCGAAAGTGAAAATTTTCTGACCACGCTGATTTTCAGGTCCGCCTTAAAAAATCGAAAATCCTTATTTGGCTTTCTATCAAGATGAAACCTTGTGTCGTGGATAATTTGAGGGCGCTAATTACATATCTGGTCACTGTTTTGAGTTTTAGTCTCATTTGGCGAAAGTGAAAATTTTCTGACCACGCTGATTTTCAGGTCCGCCTTAAAAAATCGAAAATCCTTATTTGGCTTTCTATCAAGATGAAACCTTGTGTCGTGGATAACTTGAGGGCGCTAATTACATATCTGGTCACTGTTTTGAGTTTTAGTCTCATTTGGCGAAAATGAAGAATTTCAGACCACGCTGATTTTCAGGTCCGCCTTAAAAAATCGAAAATCTCTATATGGCTTTCTATCAAGATGAAACCTTGTGTCGTGGATAATTTGAGGGCGCTAATTACATATCTGGTCACTGTTTTGAGTTTTAGTCTCATTTGGCGAAAATGAAAAATTTCAGACCACGCTGATTTTCAGGTCCGCCCTAAAAAATCGAAAATCTCTATTTGGCTTTCTATCAAGATGAAACCTTGTGTCGTGGATAATTTGAGGGCGCTAATTACATATCTGGTCACTGTTTTGAGTTTTAGTCTCATTTGGCGAAAATGAAAAATTTCAGACCACGCTGATTTTCAGGTCCGCCCTAAAAAATCGAAAATCTCTATTTGGCTTTCTATCAAGATGAAACCTTGTGTCGTGGATAATTTGAGGGCGCTAATTACATATCTGGTCACTGTTTTGAGTTTTAGTCTCATTTGGCGAAAATGAAAAATTTCAGACCACGCTGATTTTCAGGTCCGCCTTAAAAAATCGAAAATCTCTATTTGGCTTTCTATCAAGATGAAACCTTGTGTCGTGGATAATTTGAGGGCGCTAATTACATATCTGGTCACTGTTTTGAGTTTTAGTCTCATTTGGCGAAAATGAAAAATTTCAGACCACGCTGATTTTCAGGTCCGCCTTAAAAAATCGAAAATCTCTATTTGGCTTTCTATCAAGATGAAACCTTGTGTCGTGGATAATTTGAGGGCGCTAATTACATATCTGGTCACTGTTTTGAGTTTTAGTCTCATTTGGCGAAAATGAAAAATTTCAGACCACGCTGATTTTCAGGTACGCCCTAAAAAATCGAAAATCCTTATTTGGCTTTCTATCAAGATGAAACCTTGTGTCGTGGATAATTTGAGGGCGCTAATTACATATCTGGTCACTGTTTTGAGTTTTAGTCTCATTTGGCGAAAATGAAAAATTTCAGACCACGCTGATTTTCAGGTCCACCTTAAAAAATCGAAAATCCTTATTTGGCTTTCTATCAAGATGAAACCTTGTGTCGTGGATAATTTGAGGGCGCTAATTACATATCTGGTCACTGTTTTGAGTTTTAGTCTCATTTGGCGAAAATGAAAAATTTCAGACCACGCTGATTTTCAGGTCCGCCCTAAAAAATCGAAAATCTCTATTTGGCTTTCTATCAAGATGAAACCTTGTGTCGTGGATAACTTGAGGGCGCTAATTACATATCTGGTCACTGTTTTGAGTTTTAGTCTCATTTGGCGAAAATGAAGAATTTCAGACCACGCTGATTTTCAGGTCCGCCTTAAAAAATCGAAAATCTCTATTTGGCTTTCTATCAAGATGAAACCTTGTGTCGTGGATAATTTGAGGGCGCTAATTACATATCTGGTCACTGTTTTGAGTTTTAGTCTCATTTGGCGAAAATGAAAAATTTCAGACCACGCTGATTTTCAGGTCCGCCCTAAAAAATCGAAAATCTCTATTTGGCTTGCTATCAAGATGAAACCTTGTGTCGTGGATAATTTGAGGGCGCTAATTACATATCTGGTCACTGTTTTGAATTTTAGTCTCATTTGGCGAAAGTGAAAAATTTCAGACCACGCTGATTTTCAGGTCCGCCTTAAAAAATCGAAAATCTCTATTTGGCTTTCTATCAAGATGAAACCTTGTGTCGTGGATTATTTGAGGGCGCTAATTATAAATCTGGTCACTGTTTTGAGTTTTAGTCTCATTTGGCGAAAGTGAAAATTTTCTGACCACGCTGATTTTCAGGTCCGCCTTAAAAAATCGAAAATCCTTATTTGGCTTTCTATCAAGATGAAACCTTGTGTCGTGGATAATTTGAGGGCGCTAATTACATATCTGGTCACTGTTTTGAGTTTTAGTCTCATTTGGCGAAAGTGAAAAATTTCTGACCACGCTGATTTTCAGGTCCGCCTTAAAAAATCGAAAATCTCTATTTGGCTTTCTATCAAGATGAAACCTTGTGTCGTGGATAATTTGCGGGCGCTAATTACATATCTGGTCACTGTTTTGAGTTTTAGTCTCATTTGGCGAAAGTGAAAAATTTCTGACCACGCTGATTTTCAGGTCCGCCTTAAAAAATCGAAAATCTCTATTTGGCTTTCTATCAAGATGAAACCTTGTGTCGTGGATAATTTGAGGGCGCTAATTACATATCTGGTCACTGTTTTGAGTTTTAGTCTCATTTGGCGAAAATGAAAAATTTCAGACCACGCTGATTTTCAGGTCCGCCCTAAAAAATCGAAAATCTCTATTTGGCTTTCTATCAAGATGAAACCTTGTGTCGTGGATAACTTGAGGGCGCTAATTACATATCTGGTCACTGTTTTGAGTTTTAGTCTCATTTGGCAAAAATGAAGAATTTCAGACCACGCTGATTTTCAGGTCCACCTTAAAAAATCGAAAATCCTTATTTGGCTTTCTATCAAGATGAAACCTTGTGTCGTGGATAATTTGAGGGCGCTAATTACATATCTGGTCACTGTTTTGAGTTTTAGTCTCATTTGGCGAAAATGAAAAATTTCAGACCACGCTGATTTTCAGGTCCGCCCTAAAAAATCGAAAATCTCTATTTGGCTTTCTATCAAGATGAAACCTTGTGTCGTGGATAACTTGAGGGCGCTAATTACATATCTGGTCACTGTTTTGAGTTTTAGTCTCATTTGGCGAAAATGAAGAATTTCAGACCACGCTGATTTTCAGGTCCGCCTTAAAAAATCGAAAATCTCTATTTGGCTTTCTATCAAGATGCAACCTTGTGTCGTGGATAATTTGAGGGCGCTAATTACATATCTGGTCACTGTTTTGAGTTTTAGTCTCATTTGGCGAAAATGAAAAATTTCAGACCACGCTGATTTTCAGGTCCGCCCTAAAAAATCGAAAATCTCTATTTGGCTTGCTATCAAGATGAAACCTTGTGTCGTGGATAATTTGAGGGCGCTAATTACATATCTGGTCACTGTTTTGAATTTTAGTCTCATTTGGCGAAAGTGAAAAATTTCAGACCACGCTGATTTTCAGGTCCGCCCTAAAAAATCGAAAATCTCTATTTGGCTTTCTATCAAGATGAAACCTTGTGTCGTGGATAATTTGAGGGCGCTAATTACATATCTGGTCACTGTTTTGAATTTTAGTCTCATTTGGCGAAAGTGAAAAATTTCAGACCACGCTGATTTTCAGGTCCGCCTTAAAAAATCGAAAATCTCTATTTGGCTTTCTATCAAGATGAAACCTTGTGTCGTGGATTATTTGAGGGCGCTAATTATAAATCTGGTCACTGTTTTGAGTTTTAGTCTCATTTGGCGAAAGTGAAAATTTTCTGACCACGCTGATTTTCAGGCCCGCCTTAAAAAATCGAAAATCCTTATTTGGCTTTCTATCAAGATGAAACCTTGTGTCGTGGATAATTTGAGGGCGCTAATTACATATCTGGTCACTGTTTTGAGTTTTAGTCTCATTTGGCGAGAATGAAAAATTTCAGACCACGCTGATTTTCAGGTCCGCCCTAAAAAATCGAAAATCCTTATTTGGCTTTCTATCAAGATGAAACCTTGTGTCGTGGATAATTTGAGGGCGCTAATTACATATCTGGTCACTGTTTTGAGTTTTAGTCTCATTTGGCGAAAGTGAAAAATTTCAGACCACACTGATTTTCAGGTCCGCCTTAAAAATCGAAAATCTCTATTTGGCATTCTATCAAGATGAAACCTTGTGTCGTGGATTATTTGAGTCTCATATAGCGAAAGTGAAAAATTTCAGACGACCCGTCTTAAAAAATCTAAAATCTCTATTTGGCTTTCTATCAAGATGAAACCTTGGGTCGTGGATAATTTGGGGGCGCTAATTACATATCTGGTCACTGTTTTGAGTTTTAGTCTCATTTGGCGAAAATGAAAAATTTCAGACCACCCTGATTTACAGGCCTGCCTTAAAAATCGAAAATCTCTATTTGGCTTTCTATCAAGATGAAACCTTGTGCCGTGGATGATTTGAGGGGGCTAATTACATATCTGGTCACTGTTTTGAGTTTTAGTCTCATTTGGTGAAAGTGAAAAATTTCAGACCACACTGATTTTCAGGTCCGCCTTAAAAATCGAAAATCTCTATTTGGCATTCTATCAAGATGAAACCTTGTGTCGTGGATTATTTGAGTCTCATATAGCGAAAGTGAAAAATTTCAGACGACCCGTCTTAAAAAATCTAAAATCTCTATTTGGCTTTCTATCAAGATGAAACCTTGGGTCGTGGATAATTTGGGGGCGCTAATTACATATCTGGTCACTGTTTTGAGTTTTAGTCTCATTTGGCGAAAATGAAAAATTTCAGACCACCCTGATTTACAGGCCTGCCTTAAAAATCGAAAATCTCTATTTGGCTTCCTATCAAGATGAAGACTTGTGTCGTGAATAATTTGAGGGCGCTTATTACAAATCTGGCCACTGTTTTGAGTTTCAGTCTCATATGGCGAAAGTTAGTGTTAGTACAGCACTCGTAGAGCCGCGTTGTGCCGATGGACGTAAGCCGTCCTAGCGTATGTCTTAAGCTTAATTCAGATGCACACGACATCCGACAATACGACGGTACGAAACTGTTCGTATCGTCGGATGTCGTGTGCATCTGAATTAAGCTTTACACGTCGACAACTGCTACATCTCTAACCCATTGTCCTACGTGGACGATTCAAAGCGAACGAGGTTTGGGAGCGAACCAACGCGAACCAAGGCGAAGCGATGCGACGCGGCTGTTTTGTCCTATGTGCGCATTTAGCTGTTCGCTCGGCACTTGAATTTTGCATTATCACCAACGATACAGCATACACTTCGCGCGAAAATATCAAACCACCTGTTCGCCTTCGCTTCGCATCACACCGCAATCGCATGCTTTTGGTCACGTAGGCCACTACCACAAGATACTGACCGTTTGTTATGTTCGCGCTTCTTCGCGTCGCTTCGCATTCGCATCCGATTCGCTCACGTAGGACACGGCCTAACCTAACGTATCCTTTTCAGCCTCAACATCTCTACTCATGACCGGTTCCTATTTCGGAATCATGTACGTTGGCGGTGGGGATGGAAACGCGACTCTAACCTCATCTTTGGAAAACCAAGCCCTGAGGGAAGCACTCACCAAATCGTTGGATGAATACAAAAAGAACAACTGGTACAACTACGCTTGGGACACGATCCAATACAAACTGCAATGTTGCGGAATAGATAACTCAACGGATTGGCAGATTCTACCGAAGTCTTGTTGTTTGGACAGCGTTTGTATCAGCAACGCAACATATGAGTACGGTTGTCTAGACGCGCTGAGCAGAGATCTGCTGTGGCACAAGAACTTCCTGATATCTCATTGTTACATGTTCACTGCCGTGCAACTGTCTGTCCTTGTAATTGCTTGCTCTGTGTATTTTTGTCATAGGAGGAAATAAATCCTATGGACGAATGTCATGCTCAAAGTAGTTTTAGACCTCAGAGTAACAACAGAACAGCATGGCGTGCTCAAAACCATCCTCTCTGAACTTCAGCCTCCAAACATTGATCAGCTGTGACCTCGCAGTTACAGTTCAAATTGTAAACAATGCTGTGTAACGCCAACTAACCTGAAAATTCTTCCAATGCAACCCGTGTTACAAACACTGCATTTTTTGAGTTCTGTCTCGCAAAACTGTTAAACAACACTCGAATATAGCACAGCAAGTCCGTAAAGCTTCACTACAGTAATCAACAAATAGGGAATTCGATTTTACTAACCTCACACATAAAAACAAATTCTCAAGTCAAGAATTGTGATATTCTTGTAAATACATACTCTCAACAAGAATATCGGTTCTCACTCTAAAAAAGAATATTTGATGAGAAAATTATAGAAAATTTGTATCAAGAATAATATATTTTTGATTTATATACTTATTTTAACGAAATATGCTCCGAAAGAAAATATCATTTTCTTTGCAACCAAGGCTATAATAATTTAATAACAAATATTTCATAATTGTATATCAAGATTATCATTTTTCCCAGCGGTGCCCAGTTTATTTCTATCAAAAATAAGACAGCTTACAAATGCGAACCTTCATTTACAATATGATAATCTTGGTTTGAAAATGAACGCTGTTTATTTGTATCAAGTAAATAATTTATTTGACGTCTTCCAACGTCGGAGTGCGCAGACGCGCAGCGTGTCACGGATCCACCCTAACCTCTCCACCCTCTCTACTCAACAGCCTGTTGATGCCCGTCCGCGTCCGCGCCGCCGCGCCATTATCGGTTTTCGGATTGTCGCATTCGCCGCCGCCTTTAGCACCGTAGCGTAATACCTGGATCCTGCATAATAGCACATAATAGTATCTAGTCAAACTGTTAAATAAATTGCCATTGCCACGTGATACCAGTGCTGGCCCACCGCCACTTGAGTCGCGTCCCAGTTCCCATCAGCTTCCTTATCACTGGATCTATCCAACCATGAATGAGCTATTAAAAAAAATGGGATGCGAAGTCCTGACTAGATTCCTCATCCAAGAATATCACAATTTTAGAATATAGTTGAGCTACTTGCTTCAAGTTTATGAAATGCTCCCAGTTAAGATTATGAAATGCTTCAGTAAAGATTATGAAATACTTCGGTCAAGATTACCATATGCTTGATTTAAGATTTTGGTATTCTTACTATCAAGAATTGAGGTTTTGAATAAAGAAAAAAATATATTTTTTTTGTGATAAATCGAAAGATCATATATAAGTTTTATAACAAAACCGTTTTTGTTTTCTTTTTTTTCGCAATAATTCAAAAGTTATATCAAAATAAAAATGGGTTTTTGAATCGAGTACCGAAAACACGCCGACGGCTCCCGAACCCGTGTGACGTAACGATGGCGGTTAAGATGCTCCTTTGACCAACGACATCCTACATCGATACTAGATTCTAGATTCCCAGCCAAACGTGAAAATACTTGCTAGTAACTAGTGTATATTTGTTGCAATATAGCCGATGAATGAAGTTTGCAGCTCAGGACGACCTCTACGATCGAAATAAATATCTTTTTGAATGTTTGAAATCAGATTACAGATTCCAGTAAGTAAGTAAGTACCTAATCAAATATGTCTTATTGAAACTATCTGGTGCATGTTCGGCTGGCCTAGTGGTTAGAGTATTGGCTAATGGATCCGTTGGTCTGGGTTCAAAGCTCAGCCTGTCCAACTTTTTTTTATCAAATAATCCATTCATGTGCTTTTTGCACTTGTTATGTACATTTTTTTCTACGATCAACATAAATATGTTTTTGAAACAAATTCTATCAGACATATTACTTGCACTGCATAGTGCAAAAACTAAGTACAGGACGCGGTGGACAATTCAAAAAATCAGTTCAATTGGTGTTTGTCCGTCAATATCAACCGCCAATATTTTTGTTAAATGTAATAGTTGGTTAATAAAACAAAATCCATTCATTTTTTAAGTTTTTTTTGAATTGAATTTCAGGTACAAAAATTTTGTACTCACAAAAATTTACAATGTGGAAAAAGAACGGAGCCAGAGCGGTCTGGACGTATTTTTCTGAAATCTCATATAAGAGATCGATTGGAGTGCCTAGTGAAACCATTTTTTTGTGGTAAAATTTCTCGAATAGGGGGTGGAATTTTTATATACTCCATCCAGGAGCCTTTGACTACCGTTCTTATTTTTTATATATAGATCATAATGATGCGTCACCAGCTCTTAAAGATAATTTGCATAATGTGTATTTACTGTATAATTCTCTTAATAAAAGGTAGACAAGAAATAAACAACATGATTTTGTTATTAGAGTTGTAAACAAATCATGAACAAGCATAGTGGCAATAATTATGTTTATAGCGATTAAATATTGACTTTTTTCTGCTAATGATTGGTAAAATTGAAATTTTTGAAATTAGGGGATAATAAAAATACATTGTCAACCTTTTTATTTTTTACTTATTGAAATATATGTCACATCCACTATACATATATTTTATGTTATACATAAAATGAAATACATACCACAACACAATAGGAGAACAATATATTTTTGGGCATTGTATTTAACTAGTACATGTGAATTCTTATAAAGATCCCTAGTAATACCAGGTTTTTTCTCAATTTTTTTCAAAATGTTTTCATGCCATGTATCTGTTTAATAATAATAATATGTTCGAATTAAAAAGTTTGATGCACTTGTAGTGAGGGTTTCTGATACCCTTGGTATAGGCCGAGCATATTATTTGTTGCGCTCTTGTATTGTAGTTATTGATTCTGTAAATATGAGTCTAATAGGGAAATCTATTTTGGACAGACAATAACAATTGGAAAAGGGGTGCATAAGAGCATAAAACTAGCCTTTCTCTATTATGAACTGAAAATGAATATCCTAAAAAATAAGTTCTGCAAACTGTAAATTTCTAACCATCTTTTAGCGCATTTTCATTTTATGTAGCATTTTTTATTCCAAATAGGGAAGGTACTAGGAAAGCTGGATGCACCGTCGCAGGACCCTGTGTACTTATTATTTTATACTATTTTACAATCTTAGTGAATTTCCGTTTTCTAATATTCGAGGTCTCTCTGATTTCCCCATTAATAATTTTTATTCTGAAATACATTTTACATCTAAAAACAAGCTCTTTGCATCATAAGTCACATCTACATTCTCTGCTAATTTGTTTAAATTCGTTAGTTTTTCAAATTTTCAAAGCGTTTCCATTATAGTTGGAAAATATATGGTCGAACTCATTACATTTTGAAAAGAACCCTTCTGTAGGTTTTAGTTGTCCACCTTCTGTTAAATGGTTGACCCAAGTGGAAGAAGTATCTGTGCAATCTGGGATATAACCCAGATTCTATTTATTTTTCAACTTAAATGCAATGAAACATGCCAAACTTTTCAAATCATCCCATCGCAATTGATCTAAATCAGTATCTATAATGTCCAGTCTTTCGGACATTCTTCCTCGTCCTCATTCTCAATGGGCAAATTTAGCACACTGAATATATCTCCAGTAAGAACCTAGAAATTTAGATGAAACATAAGTATAGAAATATATTTATCCTAGAAAATATTCGGCAATAACCTGTAACTAAACAAGTAAACAAACTCCATTTGTCACACGCTGACGTCACAGGTGGAAGCGAGACGGAAGATATCATGCGCGTGAGCATACCTTCTAAAGTCGTAGTATCATGCATGTACGCCTATACCCCACCACAAGGTTTAGTCTTGTAGGGGTGGCATTGTTTGTAGTTTTCTTGCAAATAAATGAAATAATATAAACGCTAAATAAAAAAAAATGCGACTCACGTTTTCCTGCTGCTGTGGATTGGCCGCCGTGGCTTCGCCGGTCCGAAGCAACGTTTCGGCCGTCGCGACGGCAGCCGCGGCAGCCGTCTGCGTGTGGCTGGTGGCGGATATGCGGTACTGCATGCCGGCGATGCTGCAGTACCCCTCGTGACGGGTGGATCTCGTGGTACTGTTAACGTACACGCCCGTGATGGTCACGTCGGCGGTGTCTTGGTGGTTCAGGATGACCGCCACCTTCTTGTTCGGAGACGCGTGCACCTGCAACCGAATAGGTTACGTTTAAGATCACTCTGTATGAAACACTACCGCGAACTCACAGAGTTAACATCTCTAGAGGGAATGCAAACAACAAAATGCACAGGTCGCTGACCAGCCAACATGTAACGGAAATTTTGACAGCTTGAGGGCATTACCAGTGGCGTACGATTTTATATTAAAATTGGATGTTCATTAATAGATTCAATTATTACTGTGATGTTACAAACTGAAACTATAAGTTGTATTAGTATTTAGCTATACTTAGAGAGTTACTGTTATTATAACTTGATTGTAACACTTGATAATTTATTATTTTCAAGTGTTTCCCCATATTTTATGCTACTGAAAACCAAAACAAAACCTATACTAACCTATGATAAGTGGTGTTCACCGATTCGTCGCTATTGCAGCAAACTATGCACTATTTATTTCGTCCCATCATACAATTAGGACAATATTGTTCATAAATAATTTAATTCACACCACAAATAGCCACAAAGTCACTGAAATATACACTAAAACAACAAAAATCTCAACATACGCAATAACGACAACTATAATGACAGCCACATGACAGCTTTAGGGGACGCCGATTGCAGGTTGCCAGATTTACGACATATTAGAAATTATTGCGACATTTCGTTATGAAATTTACCATTTTTGAGATTTCGTTAAATCAATACAAATTATCTTCACGTAAATCAGTTACATTTCAAGTATATTTTAATGTATAGTTAAATACCCAGTTACATACTTTGAGGAACATGTGTTCAAACTGTGGAAACTGCCAGATTTTGAAGAAACTGGAAGGTCCTTAAGCGGACGAAGAAGAGTGGCAATAACGCTATAGATGTTGGCTGGCCAATATTCAAATTAGGCTCCCTCTAGAGATGTTAACTCTGTGCGCGAACTCTTATTCCTATGTTTCTATGACGAAATTTTGAGTGCAAAGCTACCTAGCTGTTTGTATGAGAAACAAATTCTTCGACAGCGTCAAAGTTCTCCAGAAGAAGGAAAGCTGGAGAAGATTGGTTCGGGAAGTAGGGACCTCGACCTGGTAAGGATGAGCTCGCAGAGCCACTCTAGTGTTCCTGGTTCGGACGGCCTTCGGTATCCGTAAGCACCTTCTAAAGGTACGCGCACATAAATCGACATCGCACGAACGGTACGGATCGGAGAAAAATAGTTTCTATAAAATTTAAAGGACCAGCGCACATATCGTCCCCAATCGTACAGGCGTAACTAGCATCCAATAAATTTTGAAAGAGAGAAGAAACTAAGAAATTGACTATATTAATGTTGTCGTGGATTTTCAGATACATATGTAAAATACAAATACCACCACTGCTCAGATACCGCACAGAAAAAAATACTGTTGCGTTTCCAATTAATTGTTAGTATTTGGATGTTTTTCCATCGCTTTAAATATATTTACAGTTGTTTCAAATCCATGTCATTGAAAGAATCCAATCCTTATATTCGAAGTAATCACAGGTACGCCAATATTATTCAAAATAATTTTATATTCGTTCTAACGATATGTATAATCCTTCTAATACCAGTATTGACATATAATGCAATCAAAACATCCTTTTGTTTTAGAAATTTATCCTATGTTTCACTTAAGCAGAGCATATAATCTATTCAATGTACAAAAATTATTACTGCAACATCAGTTCGTGATAATTCATCTGATAAAAATGAATTTTGTTTCAATAGCCCTTGTTCTTCGCTGAACTATAATCAGTTTTCGGCGGGACTGATGTCCCGATTCAGTGAAGGTGAAGGTAAAAAGAAAGAACAGGGGGATCATCATCGACGCGAACCCGTCAACATGGACGAGGGTGTTTCGTTGTGTTGTTTCTGTGTTAGCCGTGTTATGTCATCTCGTGGTTTTGCGTATTGCATCAGCAATTGTGTGATTTAAATGTGTCCAGTTATATATTAAATGGAGGACCTACTGAGAAATTGGGGCTTGGAAGAGCTAACACCCACATTTGAATGTAGGTATTTAGATTAGTCAGACAGTTATATTTCAGGTAAAAATGCAGCAACTGGTGCAGGCTTATGTCTAATTCTTATATCATGCTCCTTATAACTTCATACAAAATCACACAATTAATTATCCAAACGAATCGATCAGCTGTCCTCGCAATAAAATCTGTTGGTCCAAGGAAAAGAAAGTAGTTTAGAATCAATTACCAAACATAGATTCGATTCAACTGCAGGCTGCGATTGAATTATTCAGCGGAATCCAATGACATCTTGTAGTTGAATCGACAATACGATATAATTCGTTACCAACTATACACTTCCAATTGGATAAAACATCGCTGTATTCGAGGAATGCTGAGTGTAACGTCCCATTGAATCCAAGCGGAAGTCTTCGACAGAACGACAGATTTTTCTATGTATGCAAGTGATACAGTTATGATACTTCGTGAGAAAAAAGCTGTGCCTATGGGACGCGTTCCAGTGACATATCTCATTTTTTCATTTTTTGTCTTTTTGTTACGTCTTTACGTGAGATAGGGGACGATATGTGCGAACGGTGCGTGCCAATATCGACGCATGTGCGATGCTGATCGGAGATTGCCGAGGCACCGTCGGCATTTTGCAAGTACCTACTTACCTTAAGCCGGCGCCACATATGCGGTACTTGGCGAGTCACGAACCCCGATTAATTGCTACTCGGCTATGTGGCTGCAGGATTTTACCCGAGTACTCGCCATATGCCGAGCACCGAGCATTCAGCCGGCGCCATAGCCGGCGCTACACATGTGGCATTTAGGGAACAACGAACAGCGAATATTCGCAATTCGGCAAACGCCTACTGTGTGGCTGGAGCAGTTTGTGCGAATGGTCGGAATTTGCCGAACACAAATAAGTACCCGAATACTGACACAGAAACAGGAACAGGGCCGGACTAGAGAATTAAAAACTTTATTCGCATTGTTTATTTGTTAGCATGTTAGCATTTTTGAATTCTGTGTGTTCAAAAACCCCCAAGTATTGAACTTCACCGCCCCAGATGTGACAGTTTTGGAAATATTTAAGCCTTCCGGTACTGCTTACTGAGAAGGCGGTGAGAAACACCAGTTGAAACTTGTTCATGCTGTAAACCATTATTAGGGAATACTTCTATATTAAATAAAATATGCAGTCTGTTCTATTAATAAAAATCGCGGATATTTGTTTGTAAATTCAGACAAATAATTTATAACTTGGCAATGTCGCAAACGCGAAAAAAATTACAAGGCGAGATAGGGTATTAGTAGATATTTCGATTTAAAATAAAACGTACAGGGGGTTACATTTAGAAAAAACAAAGTAAAATGACCTTCAAATTACCGTAATTTAAAATTGTACCAATAACACCCTGCACGTTGCTGGTGTCATCCAAAATAATATTTATTTAATATTTAAGTAACTCGCTGTATAATATTTTTGAGAAAAGTTAAAGGAATATATCAATTTGGAGGTATTACTTGCGACCTTGCAAATCCGGAAATTAATAGAAAATAAATTATAACTTGGCAAGATCGCAATAATATTTCAGGGTTTAATAGAGATCAATGATGGAAACTAGAAGAATTTAAAAAAAAAGTAATAGTACCATATAAAAAAATCAAGTTGATCACTATCCTACTTTCCCGAAACACCCTGTATATTTCAGAATATTTTTAGGATATGCAAAACTTTGGTGAGAGCTTTACAAACTTCGGGGACGATTTCAGAAATGAGTTGATGTGATATTTTGAATAGATATTGAAGGCTTTGATAACTATCGCCGGTCGCTAGAAATCGAAGCGCCAGAGCTAGTCGTTCTTTAGCAGGAACAGCTTTTCTCCATTTTGTGTCTTTTTTTGATATCAGTGGTCCTGTTTTGCTGAGTAGATATTCAAAATCTTCGGAAGACATTCTGCAAAAATTTTCAAAAAATCCAGACGGTTCTTTTAATAAATCGGCAACTAGGTGTGGTCGGCGCCATACCTGAAAATGTGTTTAACATTGTGGTTTGACGTTATTGCTAATTATTTTATTACCTCTCTCGGCTTCTATTTAATGAGACCATCCACCATCGCCTCCTTCTTGGTTGATTTTTTCTTTCCCTTATTAACATATAAGCACTACACATAACAAAACCAGCACTTGTTGCCACGACTATATCATTATTATTTTCCATTGATGATGACGTTGATTCTACTGTCGATAAATTTTAATAATAAATAAGTTTCAATTTGCTACGAATATTCGGGCTTTCCCATTCCCTTTCTTCTCGAAACTAAACATAGCCAACTACGCACATGTAGGGCGATACGTGCACGCTACTCGGCGAGTAAGGTTGAAAAACGGCGAGTATTGATACTCGGCAAGTACCCGCATATGTGGCGCCGGCTTTAAGCATATCATCAACCTTTATTTTGCCACCAATAGATGGGCGAGATGGACATTTTCCTTCAGTAATGGCTTTTATTATGGCCTCCAGTAAAGAATAGAATTCAAAACGAGTCATTCTGAAGTAATTGAAGAACTATTTTTCGTCATTCATTAAGTTCGGAAATGAATGTACATATTCCCCAAAAACTGTCCTTCTTTGACATATTTCAAGAAACCACACCCGTCTACGTTATCTAAGCATCTACGCTTTCTACGTTTTTGAAAATTTTCTTCTTCCAACTCTGACGTGCAATCGAATAATCTAGTAACTCGAGTTACTAGGTTTTTGCTTTGTTTGCATATATTGAACCACCAGCTCGAACTCTATCGGTAGCTATTTATAAATTGCAAATCGGACTGCTTGTTTCGGAGATATTGAGATCTCAGGTTTAGTAAATAGACATACTAAAAATATATATTTTCATATGTAGAGATACTTGAATTCATTGAGATACTTGAATGAAGTCGTATGTGCCATCGTAAAACCTAGTAGTAAGTCGAGTTACTTAAAACCTTTACTTGTATAGAATGTAACATTACTATACCTGCAGGGGATTGGGAGGTAACAGGACTATTACTGAAATGTTTGTTATAGATGAGAAAGTGTCACAAGCCAATCTGAGTCTAAAAGCAGCGACTGAGGCAATCAAAGTGGGTTCAAAGAAGGGTAAAAGGAAAAATGAATGAGTTGTTACCGCCTTGTGGAATAAGCTGCAAAAAACTTATGGCGAAAACTACTTCATATAGATCGCCGAACAATATTCGAATATTTTGCTGAATCTCGTAGAATCAGCGAACTTCATCTCCATAGTACCCATTAAATTTTTTATGGCCCCTTATCCGTTTGCAATAAGATGTTTAATCATATATTTAGTTTTAAAACTGATGGAACAACTTTCTTCAGAAGACGAAAAACCAATGACTTGCCATGTTTAAGAGAGAATAGAGGAAAAAACATGCCGATGCAAGCAAATATTTTAGACCAGCTGGCCACATTCAGATGAGGTGGAAGATTCAGTTAAAATAGGAGCCACCACTCAACTCATTTGTTGTTTGCCAAATAAAAATATGCAATATTGTTAGCTTTTACTGTTTCCTTTAGGTTGTAACATACTTGTTTTATAGGAGTGCTTTTACGTTTATACAGATATATCGAGTTTTAGTTGATTAGCGGTCTTTAAGTGTGTTTTTGTATGGCTACGTAGTACTTCTCGCTTAATAGGCGTTTTTACCCTATTTAAGACTATTTTGATGACCTTTCGTTGAATATATATTATAAAAATTGAATATAACCTTACGTTTGAACGATAAAGTACTAGCATAAGATTTTAGTTCAATAAAATTACAGTGGCAAGGTTTATCTAACACACATAAGTCATGCTAACACGAAAACAAAATGAGAAAATTTTCTAGGACACCTTAACTTAGAACAGTTTTACCATGCTGATGACAGAAAAACTAAAAAATTGATGCAAAAGTATGGATAATATGATATAGAACCACGGTTACTACTGTCTGATTGTAGGTCTGTTTTCGATGAGGTACACCCAAGCCACTTACTATGCTTATATTCAATACATATTCATCATAAGTACCCTTACTATGTTTTTGAGTTGAATACCGTCTAAGTAATACACAGTTAGTAATTAAAAACCTTAAAGTAACTTTTCTGTGGAAAGCAAAAATCAAAAAAGTCTTTTCATTAGGCCGAAAGGGAAGGAAAAAATCTATACTAAATGTACATCCGATTACTAAAAAACTTATATACAGAGAAGTTATATGCAAAAAAATGAAACAAGACTTCAAATCGAATTTGAGTTACTAGGTTTTTCGATTGCATGGCAGAACTCCTCACTGCTCGAAGACATATTTGCAACTAACTTCCAATTCTTCCGTCGATTCTGATCAGATATCTGCGATACCCTAATAAAAAATCCGTAGAGTACCGACCGTTCCATCCGTCCGATGCCGATTTATGTGCGCGTACCTTAAAGCTTCTGGACACTAATCGATACGCCTAACCTCACAAAGTACCTTCATAGCCTGGAACATCGTGTCCCTGTTTTCCGGAAGATGTTCGATTGAGCTTTCCCAGATAATAACATCGAAGGCCTTCCGAACGAGGAACACTAGAGTGGCTCTGCGAGCTCATCCTTACCAGGTCGAGGTCCCTACTCCCCGAACCAGTCTCCTCCAGCATTCCTTCTTTTGGAGAACTTCGACGCTGTGGAATGAGGTGCTGCTTACGTGCAAACAACAATTTTGGTATTCTGTGTATAATGCAGATGTTTTCAAACACTAACCTCAACCAGTTTCCTATCCTCTTCCTTCTTGCCATCATCCTCAGGCACCTCCTCTTTCACCTGTGCCTTGTTGGCAGCGAAATACTCTTCAGAAGAACCACTTTCATCTGAAGAGGAGTCGTCGTTCTTGGAAGTCTTTGATGTCTGGCGTTTTTCAGTCGAGTAACTTGCAGCCAGGATGGCGGTAGCGTTCAGGCTTGCCATTCGCTTCCGCACCACCTGGAACAAATTTGGTACTAATTAGTTATGACAATGGGCTTGTTCACAAAATTTTTAAAATCAATTTTGACCTACCTAAAATAAAGCTTAAATAGAAAAAACATGATTCAGAAAATTTCATACTTGTAGGATGCTCCGTTCGCCTAATATAATCATTTGAATTCGCGAAATCCAAGCGCGCGAACACCTAACTGTGACGTAAGCAGATATGTTCGCATGTGACTTCAGATCATCACTCAGTATATATGTTTTGTGATCATCACGACTCGTCGCGTAGTTACGTTCGATGAATGTCTTTGTGTTATTGTGACATCTATTGTCAGTGATTGTGACTGGTGGTAGTTTTTGTGTTCTAAAATGTGCAGCAGAGCCGCGGTCAACGTATCTGATGACGTCACGACAGCGTATCGAAAATGCGCCCGGCATTCATGTTCATAATTTTTTTTGAGCGACTTAGAAACTTCACAGAGGTCTAATTTTTGGCACTATGACTAAAAAATATGTATTCTTTCAGATGCACAAATAAAAAAAGAAAGGTGAACGAGCCCATTAACAAGAAGTTACTGGTTAAAAATGAACAGTAATGTTCTAGAACGACCATATACAGGGTGTCCAGTTAGTGTGTAATTCTTCGATATCTCGCAAGGTTTACCTGATAGAAGAAAATATCCAATACAAAAGTTATTTGGTTACTTAAGGTGCATATTCTAAAAATATTTTGAAATATACAGGGTGTTGCGGGAAAGTAGGATAGTGATCAACTTGATTTTTTTATATGGAATTATAACTTTTTCTTAAATTCTTTTAGTTTCCATCATTGATCTCTATTCAACCCTAAAATATTTTTAGGATCAATTGCGACGTTGCCAAGTTATAATTTATTTTCTAATTATTTCCGGATTTGCAAGGTCGCAAGTAATACGTCCAAATTGATATATTCCTTTAACTTTTATCAATAATATTATACAGCGAGTTACTTGAATATTAAGTGGATATTATTTTGGATGTTACCAGCAATTTGTATCTACAGGGTGTTTTTGGCAGAATTTTAAATTACGGCAACTTGAAGGTCATATTACTTTTTTTTTAAATGTAACACCCTGTTTGTTTTATTTTAAATCGAAATATCTACTAATACCCTATCTCGCCTTATAACATTTTTTTCGCGTTTGCGGCGTTGCCAAGTTATAAATTGTTTTTCCAAATTTTTAAACAAGTATCCCCGATTTTAATTTATTTTAAACAGAATCTTCTACTTATTTTTATTGCAATGAATTGCACATGTCGACCTTAGTAAGATCTCACAATTACAAAATTTTGTTTCTATCAATTACTGAGATACGGCAACACCTCTTTTTCAGTAAACGGTACCGGAACGCTTAAATATTTCCAAAACTGCCACAGCTACAGAGGTGAAATTCAATACTTTCAATTCGATATTTTAAAACATACAGAATTCAAAAACGCTAAAATCAGTGTTATCAGATTTACCAATTTTACGTCATAATTTTGAATGGAATGCCCTATTTATGAAGTATAACGTAAAAGTGGTAAATCTGACAACACTGATGTTCGCGTTTTTGAATTCTGTATGCTCAAAATCCCCCAAGTATTGAATTTCACCGTTCCAGCTGTGTCAGTTTTGGAAATATTTAAGCGTTCCGGTACTGTTTACTGAAAAAACCGGTGTTGCCGTATCTCAATAACTAACAGAAACAAAATTTTTAAATTGGGAGATCTTACTAAGTTCGACATGTGCAAATCATTGCAATTAAAACAAGTAGAGGATTCTATTTAAAATAAATTAAAATCGGGGATATTTGTTAAAAAATTTGGAGAAATAGTTTATAACTTGGCAACGCCGCAAACGCGAAAAAAAATATTACAAGGCGAGATAGGGTATTAGTAGATATTTCGATTTAAAATAAAACATACAGGGTGTTACATTTAAAAAACAAAGTAAAATGACCTTCAAGTTGCCGTAATTAAAAATTCTGCCAAAAACACCCTGTAAATACCAATTGCTGGTAACATCCAAAATAATATCCACTTAATATTCAAGTAACTCGCTGTATAATCTTATTGAGAAAAGTTAAAGGAATATATTAATTTGGACGTATTACTTGCGACCTTGTAAATCCGGAAAATAATAGAAAATAAATTATAACTTGGCAACGTCGCAACCGATCCCAAAAATATTTTATGGTTGAATACAGATCAATGATGGAAACTAAAAGAATTTAAGAAAAAGTTATAGTTCCATATAAGAAAATCAAGTTGATCACTATCCTACTTTCCCGCAACACCCTGTATATTTCAAAATATTTTTAGAATATGCGTCTTAAGTAGCTAAATAACTCTTGTATTTGATATTTTCTTCTATCTGGTATATATTGCGAGATATCGAAGAATTACACACTAACTGGACACCCCGTATATAGTCCCATCATTCCAATAAGGAACATAGGGCTGATGCAAGTCTGAACTATTCTTCGCAAGCGCTTCTATATTTCTCCACGTCTTGCCCATTCTTCTTGCCTCGTCTGTAACTGTTCTTCTCCAGGTCACTTCGTATGTGTCTGTTTCGTTGGAGGTTCCAGTCTAACGCTGTTCTAGCCACCATACTATTCGTCAATTCTTGTCACAGCTGTCCGGTGGGGGTGGACCTTTGCTCTCAGTTCAGTCGTGTTGGTCGATCGGTCTGTCAGGTCGGGTTACCCAGAGAAGTGGATGGACGATACCATAGATGAACAATGGAGGCAAAGTGAGGGATGCAAATATGCCAACGGTTTTATAACCGGGGTGAACACATCAAGATCAGTATGGCTACGCAACCAAGGCCGATGAGTGGAATGAGCTGGTGGGTGTTCTGACAGGGCACCGCAGACTCAGGCGGCATCTAGTACTATTAGGAATTGAAGAGGACTCCCTTGTATGAGTTACGGAGAGGCCGATGAAAAGGCCTACCACTTTTTTGCGGAATATGGGTAGCTAGGCGGGCTGAGATACGAGATCTTTGGATCCGAAAGACTCCAGCCAGAGGAATTCCCTCCCTAAGCTGAGCCGAGATACTGGTCTTTGTCAAAAGCTGCGGAGGGTTTGGCAGCGAGAGGGTATCAGGCAGTGGCGGCTGAGAGGTGATTTTCGGTGATGGCAGAAAGGACCTACTTGCCAGGCGCAGCCGCCCCACAGCTACTAACGTATGTTGCTAAAGTTTTGAGAATTTTTTTCAAAACTCTGGAGGTAGTTTCACCATTAGTAACAATTCAGAAATCGTTACCATGGTAACCAGTCAACATTTAGACGTAACAATAATACCATTTTGGTTATGATATAAGTTGTCAAAATGTCGTACAAATTAGATACTCGGTAGAGTATTTACAGTCTAGTTGGACGACTTGAAAAAAAGAAATAGTTCGCCTATATCAAGATCAAAATATTTCTGTTGCCACAATTTATAGAGCGATCCGTGAATGCGAAAATGGTATTCCTTGTATAAATTTACCAAAAAGTGGACGTCCAAGAGCGTTGAATGCTGCTACAGTTCAAAGAATGGTCAACAGGAGTGAGCATCGAGTTGTAACTTCAACACGAAAACTTGGACGCATTTTTCACGTCAATGCTAGCACAATCTGTAGAGAAATGAAGAGAAATAACTTAAAATTCCGAAAAAGAAGAAAATGTTCAAAGTATTGCTCAAACCAGATAAAAAGAATTCCTCAATGCAGTCGCAATTTACGTCGTACTCATTTTGCTGGCAACATAAAAATTATTCTTCACATTTTCGAACTCAGAAATCAAAGGTAATGATGGTTTTTATACAAGAGACTTTGAAGCCTGACCATATGTAAAATTTAAACGAAAAGAAAAGTTTGAAAACAAAGTGTTAGTGCGGTGCGCTGTCAGACAACGGTATTTCACAGCCGTACGTTGGACGAGTTAGGGCCGAAGCGGTTATCGCAGAAGTCTATACTCAAAGATGATTGTCTAAACTACTCAATTTTATTAATACCCACCATGTTAATGACAATATAATGTTTTGGCCAGATCTGGATTCAAGTCATTATGCTTTGCGTACGAGAAGCTGGCTAGAACAACACGGAATACCTTTTGTACCACGAAACGACAACCATCCCAATATTCGTCAAGCAAGACCTATCGAAACTTTTTGGGCTCAACTGAGTGCCAAGGTTTATAACAATGGCTGGGCTCAAAACGAATAGCAGTTGAGAAGAAGAAGAATGCTAAATATCAGAGAAATTGATTTAGAATCTGTCCAAAACCTAATGAGGAACATTAAAAGGAAATTGCGAGCCGTGGAAGATCATGGCCCATTAGCAGTACTTTAATATAATTTTTATATTAAGAAATATTGTTATTTTTTGCAGTTCTTGTTACAGTTAAAATATATTATTGTGAGATACTTTTTTAATTTTTTGAAAAACTTCTCAAAACTTTTGCAACATACGTTACTACTAGTACTATTACCCACATATCATACAAGGTCTGGAAGAAGCAATGGAAGAAACAAAAATGAAGGAGAAGAGCAAAGAGGTTAGATACCAAAGTCTGGGAAAAGTAAGGGAAGAAGAAAAAATGGAAGGAGAAGAGCAAAGAGGAGGCAGTTCGTCAGTTGGAGTCTGGGTTGGAATGTATACTTGACATAGTCGATTTGAGTTAGGTAATTTTGGGTTTAACCAAAAGGGTTAATTTTGAGTTTCGATATCTGAAACGGCAAACATTTAGTTTACTGTGTAGTTCACTTATTCGCGCAACAGATGGTTGCTGTGCGATTCCTCTTGACTATAACGTCGTTGCGCCTGTTGTTTAATGTAATCCCCCAAGTAAGGGATATCAAGGTCTCTGTGAAGGGTATCGTTGGAAACATCCCATATGGCTCTAGTCATTGTGCACAATGTCCTGCTCCGCAGAACCTGCAGATTTCGCATATGTGCGTTTTGGCGCGAAAACACCAAGCTGTACTTGCGGTGGTCTAATAATCATCATATATAGTCGAATTTTATCCACCAAATTCAATTTTGGAGTTCTACATAACATAGGGTAGAGTCGACGAAACGTGATTTCGAATTTTGTTAAACACTTCAGTGTGTTTCTGCCAAGTCATACTCTTGGCCAGGGTAATTCCTAGGTACTAAACTAAGCAGAGTTTTCCCATGGAATCCGCGCACCGTTCACTGAGACCTCCAACGGAGTACCACGACGATGTTTGGTACAATATATAGTCTGTGTTTTCGAATGATAGATTTTGATGAGCCACCGATCCGTCCACTCTAAGACTTCATCCACCGCAAGCTACAGCCCATCGCGGACCAGATGTCCAGTCCGCGACTGAGCTACAATCGCAGTGTCGTCAGCATAGGGATACACTTCACAGTTGCGGGGGCAAGGGACAACATGTATAAAAAGTGAATAAAAGATAGGCCCAAGGACCGAACCCTGGGGGACAAAAAACTCACCATATCCTTGAGGTCCATCACCAACTCGTTCTTGCCCCGTTTCTTTTTCTGACCACTACTACCCTGCTTCTCCCCTTCTTGTTCGACCTCTTTGGCATCTACCTTCTCCTCCTTAATCTGTTTGACAGGCGCATCGCTCTCATCTGAACTAGAACTGGAGTCTGAGTGTTCCCAGTGCTTGCCAACCGCTCTCAGCCCAGGAACCGATCTCAAGGTCCTCGTTGGTGGTTCAGGACTGCTCTCCCTACTGCTCTTCAGAGGCTCTTTCTTTGCCGCTGCCAACTGAGCCAGTTTTAGAGACTCCACTTTCGCGAGGTACTCCATACGACTCTGCTCCTCCATGAGGTCGAGAAGGTTGCCTTTGCCTTCGTTGTCGTATAGACATTGCACCTTTGCTAGAGCGTTCAAAGATGCCACTCTGTGACGCTTTGGTCCGTTCCAAAACCCAAATAATTTAGTTTTACATATTTGGCCATCATTATCTGGGTTTTTGCTTTTTACCCGTTTCTTCACGATTTGGATTTTCGGTTGAATCTTGAGCTTCTTGTACGTGCGTTTCTTTACAACAGGTTCCTCGTTATCTTCTGGTTCTACTTTGATTTTGACGACCTCCTGTGTGGGCACTTGCTGACACTCCTCTTCTGGAGGTGGACTAGGTACTTCAGTTTTCACCACGACCGGTAAAGGCGTAATTTTGACAGGCGGCTTCTCAATTTTTGGATCTTGTTTTTGCTTTTGAACCACCTTCTTTGGTCTGGCGACAGTTTTTGATTCGACGCACTTGTCTTTTAGAGGTTTGACGTTTATCGCTCTTTTCCTCTTTATCACTGGTTTGGGCTTAACTTCTTGGTCTGGTGAGTCACCTTTTGCATCTTTTTGCGGAACATCTTCGCTTGGTTTGTCCTCATCTTTAACCGACTTTTTTTCCTTTGCCAGCTTTTTCGCTGGTTTAGGAAGCTCGACAGCAGATTCTTTTTTGATTTTTCTCGGTTTGCAATCCCTAATCGGTGCCTTCTTTGCTATTTTGATAGGCTTTTCAGTTTTAGCTGTCCTCTTAGTGAGGATCTTTGGTGTTTGTGAAATCACATCGATGAGAATTTTGCTCTTTTTATCGTTATGGGCACTTTTTCTGGCAGTTTTTGTTTGAGCTTTTTTGACTTTAGAATCGTTTTGCTTTTGTTTTTTGTTGACCGGTGCTGCAATGGTCTTTTTAGTAACTGCTCTTGGTTTCTTAACGACTTTTCCTTCTTTGACGTTTCGCCTGTTCACCTTATTAAGGAGATTGAGTTTGTTCTCTATGAGGATGGGCTTTATGGGGGTCAACTTCCCTTTGATGACGAAGGATATTGTCTCTGATACCGTGTCTCGAACTGGCGGTTTTACGTCAGCCATTCTTTTCTTTTTTCGAGGAACTGAATATTTAATGACCTCCTTTTTAGGATTCTTGTCAGTTTTTACGGAAGGGGAGCGCATTTTAGGTTAGTCTTCGTCACGGTTATTCACTTCCTCCACATTGTTGGATGATCTGAAAAAGAAAAATGTTATGAGTAAAACATACACAGATTGGTGCCGTTAGGAGAAAAGATATTTTTCGTAAATTACACTAGGGTATTTTACGATAGTAAGGATGAATAAAACTTGTTTTTCTATAGCTAGGTATCAAAATCTGTATTGATTCATTACGTAGATGGGTTCTTACGATTTTGCTGTGTTTGGAAGATAAGTTGTACAAATTCACCTGGAAAATGCAAGTAAAACTATATCTGTAAAGCATACTACGTTACGTATTGAACTTGACTTAGCAATATATCTCTTAAATCTCTACACGTCATCAATTGACAGGGTGAAAAACCAATTTCTGATGGAGTATTTCGATACATCAACAAAACAAGGTCAATACTTCTTTTTCATCAATTGTTTTACGTAATTACGCATTAGATTGTGGATATCTGGGTCTTGTCATTGTGTGACTAATGCACCATTTTTCACAAAAATCTGCAAAACGCTTACTATTAAATTGAGGTCCACCATCTGAAATCCTACTGGCTGCGCCAAGAAAAAAGCAAAGAAGAATGTGAGGTCACCTTACCGCAATACTGCTTTATGCAAATATTGCAATGAAGAATTCAAAACTAGCGAATTAGAGTTGAAGCATGTAGAGCGACCTGAAGATACGAAATTCCGATATTCGACCAAAGAGGCAAAGAACATATGCGGTAAACAGGGAGCTGGCATCCTACAGGCTGCGCCATTTACGGATTGAAACAACGGGTGCCGGAAAACGACTGCTTGATTTCGCGACATTTAGGAATGTTGATAAAAACAATAAGTATACAATGTATATTATCGACTACCAATTACATGACATCCTATACCCCTCCGTTAACCTGTGTAAGTCGTCCAATCAAAATAATCATGAACAGACATAATTGGTTATTTATAAAGAATAATCGGGACTCTCTAACGACGTATTTGAAATTAGGTGAATGGTTTTGGTTGTCAGAATTGTCTTCGAACGAAAAAATTCTCGACTCCGTTAATCTATCCTCTGTTAACTCTTAAACTAACGGGGTGGGAGACTGCTTACGGAGTGGATACTTAGAACAGAAGTTTGTTTAATAATTAAAAAAACAATTTCTTGCAGAGTCTATGCGTAGACACCGTGATTTTTTTTCTAAAATGAGACTATTTTCTAAAGTTCGACACTTTTGATATTCCATGAATTGCATAAAGTCAAACCGGCTGACCAAGGAGTATAATACAAAAAAATTAATTTTTTTATAATTTAGTAAAGAAAATCGCTTATCATAATACGTTGCATTTAATGATTGACGCAATGTGGGCATTGTGGTATACAAATCGCTGAAAATTACTGGAGAAGAATTAGTAGGGATTATTGAGGGATTACTGGGCATTCAGTGGAAGTAATAACCATTTTGGGCATTGGTCCCAGCAAGGAGACGTACGTCATTAAGACGTCGAATTATGGTGAATTTTGGTCACGTTCGTCATATGCCGAATGGATGACGTCGCACTAACGTCATTTTTAATGACGTCACATAAACGTTTGTCACTTGACGTCGTTATCACGTCAAAATGTAATGGATGAAGGTGGGAGAAAATGTATCTAAAAACTTAATGATTACACTTTTCTTATTCCTTCTTTATATATTTATGAATAAATGTCTATGCTCGCATAAGTACTAAAAAATATTAATTAATTAGATAAATATAGAATATCTAAATTATTATCCAAAAATATTGTCGACATCAGGTAACGTACATCCCAAATAAAGCAGATACGACAAAATTGTGGCTAATTATTCCATTGGGTTTTGATAGATTTTATGTTTGCATGAGGTAATTTTGTATTAACCGCGCTTTAGTTCACTGATGAATCACTGCACAACTTACGTAAGGTACAGACCAATGAATGAATCGCATGTAATCCGACCCGACCCAACCCGACTGTAGCCGAACCGCTGATCTCGATCCCGATCATCACCACAAGCCACAAGGCACAAATTGCCATTTTCGCCATTTTCTACTTGTGTTTTCTACGATGAAGCTGTGACATGGGGACGGAAATTTTAACCTTATGTACTGTATGTGTAGTATCTGTATGTGTGGATTCCACCATAAATAGTAATACTTATAGGTATAGTGTCCAGTGTTTTCTCAGGAATTGGGGATTTATTAGATTGTAGCCTCTTATTATATGGATTGAGCCAATTGAAAATAAAAACTTTGTGATTTAGGCAGGCTTCTATAGAAGGCTAGCAATGCTATGATCATTATTTTTGTATCCTGTCTTTACTGTGAAATACATGATTAATTTATTTTGAATTAGTATATTTTATTACCCTTACTCAAATTCATGCTACACAGATTTCTCACAGTATTATCTCATAAACATTTATCCTATAACGTAATTAACGTCCAAGCTATATTTTATCTAGTAACTACGACTGACATTGACTATTGGAGAGACATAAAGTAAGACAAAGTAACCATCGCCAATAGTGCTTATCTGACGATACCTTCTGGTGCAGCCTTGGTTGCTGTATAAAATAGTGTCGACGGAACGACACGTACATGACGATATTGAGACGACACGTTTGTGACGTTATTGGGACGGCGGTTAGGTGACGTTACTAACACGGCACTCAATGACGTCTTTGGCCTACGACATTGTGCCCTCACAGACACGTCATGTATTCCTCTTTATCGACGTGATAATGACGAATGGGGTGTCGTCAAAATGACGTTAGTAGAACGACATCGTGTTTGCTGGAGTGTACAACATTTCGGTCAGCGGTTCACCCCTTGGTTACTATACGTACCATTACCGCGATATGAATACTATACTTTATCTGCGACCATAGCAACAAATATGTAGTACGATTCAAATACATAATAGAAATATGTAATTACAAACTATTGACAACTTAACCACACTTCTGATGACACTAAAATAAGTATTGTACACCACCGCTCTAATTAGCGTTTGACATTTCATAGCCAGCTCTACAGTTGTTACAGGACGTGTACATCACATACTACGTTCCAAAATCCCATCTATCGAGTGAGCAGATGAATGTTCGAGGATAGTCACGTGATTCCAGATGTTAGGGAGGTTGGAATATTTATGAAACGGCAAAGATCTTTTTTTTGACAATTTTGACATGTCACATAACCTCAGAGTCAGAGTGAGTGAGTAGTTTCAGTCACAGTTTTTACAATCTGAGCTCTGAGGCTGTTTTGCTTTTGTGAATTATTTTGTGGTGAAACTGAAAGGACATTCAAATGGATTCAAATATTGAAAATATAAGAATGTATGAGCACTGCATCATTATAAGTACATCATGAAAACTGCATAGTGCTGCTAGCAGTTCTCTATAACAATAAAATTCCTTTCTCATGAAGTACCCACCTTCTTTTACAACTAAAACTTTGTCAGTTTCGGTAATAATTTGATTATTTTCATCCAAAACACATTGAACTCCGTTTTCCATTGTATTTACTTCTAGACCATAGATAAAAATAAAGGGAAAGCATATAAATAAAGCAGAAGAGGCTATGTTAAGTTGTTAGCTGTCATGCTGTCAAGTGAAAAATATCTCTTGACAGTCTTGACACAAAGATCGCTAAAATCTCAATTTGATTTCCGAGCAAAACGATGACATCCATGGCCTCGGAAATGCAATAATGGAACACAGATTTTTGTTGACAGTTTGATGTTGAGTGAATACTGAAACGCTACAGAGCAAATCGAGGTCTTTGATGGGATTTTGGAACGTAGTAACAATCATCCATTTCCAAGCGATCAGGATTGTAATCAAGTAGGCGTTTTTCATAACTGACGGATTGAGATTGAACTGCCGTGTGGTGTGGTGAATCTTTAGAGGATTTTTTTAAGCCCCAAATGCGGAAGTTTTGCGTAGGCGAAAATGGACATCATGTATAGGGTTAACAACAGAAAGTCTTCGACTGAAACGCCGAATAGTCATCTCTTCAAAGTATGCATGTCCACATGTGCTTAGACGTCACATAAGACAAGAGATGATTACATGTTTCCCTAATCAATTATGAGAACCCAACTGGTATGTCCAGTGATTGCCTTCACTGCTCAAATACAATATAATATTTAGAATGTACAATAATTTTTTTCTGAGGCAGCGCTTTAAGTGTTTGTTTGTAGTATCTAATTTCTTTAAAATATGCATTTTCACAATACATGTGCTTAGCCTTCACACAAGACAAGAGACGTGTACTTAATTTCCTGATCAATTATTATTAAGACGTAAGTAAGATCCTTGCAGGTATCGCAGGAAAGGTAAACGTCGAGTGACCACCTGCCACCCACAAGACTCAAACAAAACCAAAAACGTCCATGAAATCTCGATTCTCCACAGCACCCGCACAAATAAACAAATTCTTTGGAGTTTTGTTGGTTGAAAAGAGATGAAAAGTATTGTTTACCTCTGATACAGTAGTGGCACTAGTGGCGCATTTCACGGCCTGTATTTATACGAATCACCACCACACACCGCACTCACTAAGAAATATCCATTGTTCACAAAGTCCCGAGGGATTTTTGTCACACGAAAACCACGACCGAACGATATTTTTCCTGTTTTTCCGCGATGAAAATCGAGATAGCACGGAACTGCAATCTCCCCGCCCTAGTTACGTGCTGCAACTTTGACAGGCCACCATTTTAATTGCGGTGTTGCCACGTGCACCGCAATGCCTGTCTGTATTATGGCTAGCGCCGTGTTCGGGATAGAGGACTTTTTTTGGTCAGCTGTAAGGTAAATTAATTTATTTTATTCTATTTGGTAAACGGAAACTGCATTTTCAGTTATTAAAATTACACGTTTAGTCATATAATAGCAATAAACTATCAGTATATAACAAATAAATTAGACATATAAGTTTTATTCTAGCAGCAGATTTCCAACAGTTTGAAATCGTTTGAGTGTGCGCAATGAGGAAATCATGTTCAAGCAAGATACATTCCAATTTGGAACTATTCGTTGTACGTTCGAGTTCGAGCAATAACATTTTGTAGTTTCAGGACTAGTTTTAGACGGTCAAAAGGATTTCAATGGGACTGGGACTTTGAGACATGCGCAAATTCTGGATTTTTCTTCTATGATTCAAAGTTGAGGTTATGAAACTAACTGTTCCTGTTTTGAAGAGTAACCACTGCGGAAGTAAACATACTGTAGAATAAAGTAGGTTTACTTATTATTTATTATTCTATCCCATCAGCCCTTTAAAATAATATTGTATATTTCTAATTTTTGTTACAAAAATGACATAGAATTGTCCAGTTCTAGCTCAGACTCAGACTGGATAAATGACTCTGCTTCTACAGATGATGAAGGAATTATAGATATACTGCGTCGTCATGAACGAGCATATTTTAAAACCTTTTTTTATTTCTCTTTCTACCAGTTTCATTTTCTGACACGGAAATCCATCGAATGGTTAGGTTTAGGTAACAGTAAAAGCACAAAACGGAGATTAGAGGCAAACATAAAAAATGCCAACCAGAAAACATGCTGTCAAACATCAATCATGGTTTCACATGCGAATAGGGTGCTCTCACATCGGATGAGTCCAAACCGTTTGGAAACAGGTATCTGGACTAGACATGCGCTATCAGGCAATCCCCAATCTAGTGTCAAACTATCAGAAAATTGATAATAGAACATACTAACTAAATCCGAAAGATTCAGGACTAATATTATTGAAGAGTCAGAGCAAGTATCAGTGGGTTGTATATATAGCGTAATCACTTGGGTGTGTGTATGGTTTTTGTAGACCTTATGCATACACTGATATTACTATAGTTTGCGAACCAACCTGTGGTAGATTTATTGGTAAGGCACCTGCCATTTCTTTTGCTCAAGTAGCATGCGAATTTAATATTAAATTTGCATAAAGTATAACTACTAGTACTTTTAAATTGTATGCTAATTTTAAACAACTGTCCATAATTTTTATATTCAGATTAGTTTTGAAGTTGTTACAACACTATAACATCGCATTGATCTTATTGGATTTCATGAAAGTTTATGATTTTAGCGTATCTGCTGACACTTCCGATATCTTATGCACAACAAAAGCAACAAGCGTGTTTTCTGAATCAAAGTAAAGAATTATTTACTTACGTGTTATCTACATACCTACATACCTAGCTCAACATGAAGAATAAATGCTGAGAGGTAGTATAAAAAAATGCCGTATATAAAGTGAATAGTAGAGGTCCCAGTGTTGAATACTGGGAGCTCCCAACCCAATATGATTATTATGTGATAGATTTTTCTCAATCTTCACTTTTTGAAGTTTTTGTAGACGGTCCGAGAAATGTTATATTAAGGATATGGCATAGAGCAAGGGAAGTGTTATATATACAATTAATTATTATAGGCAACATTAATGTGCACCAGGAAGTTCACAGTTTGAAAATATCTTCAGGGTGGTGCAAAAAGGTGACGAGTATAAAGTTTTTTGATATGAAACATGCTACTTTGTAATTCATTTCAGATTCTGCATAACATTCCTTACTTTTTTTTTAAAGATGATGATACGTAAACCTAGGGGCGGACATATTGGGGGGCTACAGGGGCTATAGACCTCCTATTTGACACACCAATAAGACATCTATTCAATGATATATCTATAGGATGATAAATTCCCCACTTCTCCTGGCAAAATACGAGAAGCTTCTGCAAAGTGACAGGAGCAACAAATACTCGCACAGACTACCATTGACCTTTTACAAGAATGTAGTGAACTATTTTTTACAATGAGTGAGGCAAAGTTGTATGGCATGAAACTGGCTTACATGAGTTTTGTCACGGGAGATTGATATTCACCAAGTGGTCGCTACATTTTGTAAAAAGTAGCCTCGTCGTCTAGAGACGTTGACCTGGAATTAAACGTGTATTTCCTTTAACTAAGTGAAAGGGGTATTTTTTATACCTAACAACAAATTAAGATACTACAATACAAAACTTTATTCGTATTTTTGACATAACATCTTTATCTACCAAGGCTATATCTGACTCTACTTGGCACAATCTGAGCCTGAAAAATGTGACAGTTTTGGTGGCTCTGGCACGAAGCCCTCCTTTGACTTTACCCTAGATCCACCACAGCGTAAACCCTAAACCCTAAACTCGTTACCTCATTTATTACTTTTCCGACAAATATTTGACAAAAGGATCAGTTTAGAAGCCTATTGAAATATAAATTCTTACATTTAGAGAAAATTTTCTGAGGTCGGCAACATTGCCGAATCTTATAGCAGATTTCATCCTTGTTGTCATACTGCCATCTGTTGTGTACTAGCAGTAGCATAATACGGGGTAAGGTTACAGTTCAGGCAACTGATGTTACAGCGACGTGTATAGATGGTTGTCTATAGGAGTACGTAATAAATCAAGAGATTGTAACGAGCAGCAAGAATACAAACCTCACATTTACAACCGAATTAGATTGCATGACTGGGGTCAGAGTGGTCAGACGTCAGACGATAAGGCGCAAGGCGAGTTACCACAGAACCAGGCCGTATATAAGGGGGGGGGGTTTGGGGGGTTCAACCCCCCCCCCACGAGTATTCCCATTAATGAAATACTTACTAAAATAATACAAAACCAATCCCTCGGCGCTCATGACACATTAGCAGCGATACAATCTATAGGTACAGATTTTCAGCAAATTAAGACATTACATATTCTTTTATACATGAACCCCACCCTAAGGTCAACATGAACCCCCTCCATGATCAACGGCTAGCTATACGACCCTGCACAGAATCCAAGTCTGTACTTTTCAAATAATTTTGTGGAATTTGCTTTAAAATTAGTAGATATAGCAATATAGCAGGGCAGAACGTTTTATAAATTATTTTAAGTCGTTTTTGAAGTGTAGGTATACCTACCTATGAAGTGATTTCTTTTATTATTTCTACCTACTATTATAGGTACCTTTCGTTGGATTGGCAAATAAATAACCGAACAGATGCGTAAAAAGAGCCTAAATAGGTATACCAGAGGCAGTGGCTGCTATGAAAAGGTTAGATTGTTAACGCGGGATTTGAATAGACCAATACCCTCAATCCCAATAAAGACTTCTCTTGGCAGTCCTCGAGACCTCGATTACAAGTTTGGACACCTTGGGAATAAATGTGCGGTCGTACCGCTTGGTTCTCGATGTATGAAGAACGACCGCCTTATAGGATAAGATGCAGCAGTTACGCGGGTACATCTGATATGATATTGGTGAGCTGCGGAACTATAGAGGATAAGCTCAGAGGAGCAGACTCCGTTGGAATATCGATAAAAGAGCGAGAGCTCACCAACCGCACACCGATGAGAAATTGGCTGGAGGTGGCGCGTTAAGGCCGGGTCACCAGTTTGTCGAAAATGTTGACTTCTAAGAGCTTGAATGAGTGACTTATTGGCAGAGCTGTTTTCCAGCATACTGAGGAATATTATCTTGAATTTAAAATCACCAGTCGTCTACCAGACGACACGTCAGTAGCAAAGTTTACGGAATTCATATTTTCCGTAAACTTTGTCAGTGGGCACTTTTATACTTGAATCGGATGCAAAGCTAACAAAATGAGCAGTGATGTCGAATAGTTATATACGGTAGGAAAATCCTAAACGTTCTACAGCGTACTTCCATCAGCGTTTAACCTTACAAATTGATTTTAATTGCCTCCATGGCAACAAATTACAGGAAGATATATTTTAATGCTGATTAACCATTGTTTCCAGCATGGTTTAATGATATTACCCGCGCGCTGGGTTTAGGTGTGCTAACTTCAATTCCATTTCGCTCACTCTAATTGAGAAACACTTCGTTTCATTTAATAGAGCATTAAATCGCCTCCATTCAGACTATTAGGTGTACTTTCGAGATAATTTTGTTCCTCTATATCATGTTCTAAATTACTTGATTGAAACAGTTAGTTGCGTTTTACTTTCCTTGCGGAAAGCTAAGAAAAATTGAAATTTTATGTTTTGGGTACGGCTACGGGGACATTATTTATTTATGAAGTTATTTATTTATTTATTCGTACAAGTACAAACAAAGGATACCCTCGAAGGTCACACCTTATATAAGGTTATAGATTATCTATATAGGGTTGGCCAATAGTGCGTGGACGGAGGATTGTGGGCTTACTGAAAAATATTCCAAAAATCTGTCACTTGATCATGGTAGGGACCCTTGAGGGCTATTACGTAAAAATATTTTCACTTAAATTCTGACGTTTATACAGGGTGATTCATATCAAACTTACATTTTTTTGAATAGAACCCCCTATATATTATTGGATATTTGGATTCCTTGGTGAATTGTATCACACATGGTACTTTAAACGAACCGTTTAGGCGCAAATCACCATTTTTGGTATAAGTAGGTATCAGAAAAAAATTAACTATCGCAGCGATTATAAAACTTAGAGGGCCTTGACTTTGCAATACGACTAAGCATGAAATGCGTCACCTTAAGTCTGACGGCTAAATTTGAATTGTTTTTGTACTTGAAGAAATCAGAGGATAAATTAAGGAAACTTCAATCACAGATAACTTGATTTTTTCAAATGGGAATGCCTATTTTGGTTTAAAGAATCAAATGTAAAATTTGATTACCCTCCTAACGGTATAGCATTCTTGATATCAATCTTTTTTGGTTTTCATTTTATTTCAAATTTTCAGTCAAATCGGCGTTTTTCAATTTTCCTGTATGCAAGCAACCTAGTAGGCCATGAAAAATAAACAAAAGCTCGTTAATATGGAAGAAAGCAGCTAACTTAGTAGAAAGATGCAAACTAGGCAAGATTATGACAATTTCTTACAACATATTAGCTCTAACCAGAAACAATAGTGGTAACAACCTCAACAACAGCCTACTAGCTATTATCCAATTTCCAAAGTCAGTAAAAAAATATTTAATCAAAGGAAAACTGCTAGTGATTGTTGCTGGCAGTAGAATATCTATGTCTTCTGAATAATTTTTCACATTTAATGCTATGAAAAAGTAGTCATTTTCATAAGTCAAAAGTAATGATACCTCTGACTGGAACCCTTAAAATTCTTCTTCTACTTATTAGAAAAATCGTCGAAAATGAAACTTGATTTGCAGTCTGTTTGAATTGTAAAACATAATTTAGTTTGTAGAAAACTACATGGAATAATCGCAATTACAACATAGCGTAATTAAGGATTTTATCCCATTAAATGTGAAATTTCATTCTAAACATGTTAGACTGTAAGCAAAAAACCGCTGGTAGTTTTCCTTTTGTTTCAAAATTTTTAATCGTTTTGGATAGTTGTCAAGCTCTAGTAGATCTCAATAGCTAGTAGGCTGTGAAAAACAGACACTTCTGTCATACCCCAGCTACTCATTGACATTAGATATCTTGCCGCTGCTGTATCCGGTTAGAGCTAATATGTTGTAAGAAATTTTCATAATCTTGCCTCGTTGTTCTAGTTAGTTTGCATCTTTCTACTAAGTTACTTGGTTTCTTCCATATTAACGAGCTTTTGTTTATTTTTAATGGCCTGCTAGGTTGTTTGCACGTAGGAAAATTGAAAAACACCGATTTGACTAAAAATTTGAAATAAAATGAAAACCAAGAAAGATTGATATCAAGAACGCTATATCGTTAGAAAGGTAATCAAATTTTACATTTGATTCTTTAAACGAAAATAGGCATTCCCATTTGAAAAAATCAAGTTATCTGTGATTGAAGTTTCCTTAATTAATCTATCGATTTCTCCAAGTACAAAAAGAATTCAAATTTAGCCGTCTGACCTTAGGTGACGCATTTCATACTTAGTCGTACCGCAAAGTCACGGCCTTCTAAGTTTTATAATCGCTGCGATATTCAATTTTTTTCTGATACCTACTTATACCAAGAATGGTGATTTGCGCCTAAACGGTTCGTTTAAAGTTCCATGTGTGATACATAAAGTTACACTAGAATTGACCAAGGAATCCAAATATGCAATAATATATAGGGGGTTCCATTCAAAAAAATGATATGAATCACCCTGTATAAACGTCAGAATATAAGTGAAAATATTTTTACGTTATAGCCCTCAAGGGTGCCTACCATGGTCAAGTGACAGATTTTTGAAATATTTTTCAGTCAGCCCACAATCCTCCGTCCACGCACTATTGGCCCACCCTGTATATGCAGGGTCGGTTGGGAGAAACGCACCAAACTCTAGAAGTGTATTATACGCATGACAATAATCAAAGTACTGTAATGTAGTTGGTAACGCGTCTGCCTAGAATGCCGGAGACACTGGTTCGAATCCAGCCGGTACCCTTCATTTTTCCGATTTTTCTGTGAACCAAGTGATTGGAATTATATCCCTCTTGCGGAGTAAGCAAGCACCTTGCATTCCATGAAATTCTGGCCGACTGAGGAGTCGTACTTCAGTAAGAAAGAGAGCTGTCGTGCAAATAGCGGTGGGAGATTCACACTCACCCAACAGCCGACTAGATATCTCTGGATGACTGAAACACGTGGTTCTCAGAGAGATACGGGGCAGTGGTGGGTGTCGGCAGAGTCGATACCTTGTCGTCGGCGCTGTATGTCGGCTACATCACGCGGGGCACCGTAGTGTAGTTGGTAACGCGTCGGCCTAGAATGCCGGAGACGCTGGTTCGAATCCAGCCGGTACCCTTCATTTTTCCGATTTTTCTGTGAACCAAATGATTGGAATTATCTCCCTCTTGCGAAGTAAGCAAGTACCTTTCATTTCATATTATGTTCTTATCAGATTCTCATTTGTTTTCAAGTTATAGCGTAATTAAAAATGTTTACCTGTCTATATTTCCACTTGTATCCCAAATTGGTCATAATCAAAATATGTCATGTTCGAGGCTCAATACTCAAAACTCTGATATTTTGATAAAGTGTCAGTGTTATGTGATTATGTGCTGCAAAAAGGCACTAATTGACTTCTTTGTCAGTGTTGTTGCCTGAGTTTTCTGTACGTTAAACTATACTTTATTTATTGTTTTAATATCTACGTTGATCTGTGACGCATGTTGTCGCCGACGTACCGACTCCTGGGAGGATAGTGGCTTGCGTGGTGCCATGCACGATGTTAATGTACTGTCGACTGCGAAGCTGTAGATTGGATTGGATGTTATTTATGTTTAAATGTGCTGTGTGGTGGGATTCTTATAATATACATATGTCTACTAATCTATCATGTACCACATGATTAAATGTGGTTTTTTCTCTCAAATACTAACAGGCTTTGATGAGGTTAGTACTAACGTTGCAATAGTTTTGAGAAATTTTTCAAAAAATTAAAAAAATTTTCACAACAATATATATGAACTGTAACAAGAACTGCAAAAAATAACAATATTTGTTCATATAAAAATGAGATTAAAGTACTGCTAAAGAGCCATGATCTTCCACGACTCGCAATTTCCTCTTAATGCTCCTCATTAGGTTTTTGGCAGATTCTAAATCCATTTCTCTGATCTTTAGCATTATTATTCTTTTTAAATGCTGTTCGTTTTGGGCTTCCCAGCCATTGTTATAAATTTTGGCACTCAGTTGAGCCCAAAAAGTTTCGATAGGTCTTGCTTGAGAAAGATTGGGAGGGTTGTCGTTTCGTGGTACAAAAGGTATTCCGTGTTGTTCTAGCCAGTTTCTCGTACGCAAAGCATGACTTGAAGCCAGATCTGGCCAAAATATTATATTGTCATTAGCATGGTGGGTATTAATAAAATTGAGTAGTTTAGGCAAACAACTTTGAGTGACTTCTGCTGTAACCGCTTCGGCCCTAACTCGTCCAACGTACGGCTGTGAAATACCGTTGTCTGATATAGCGCACCACACTAACACTTTGTTTTCAAACTTTTCTTTTCGTTTAAATTTTACATTATCTGGACAGGCTTCAAAGTCTCTTGTATAAAAACCATCATTACCTTTGATTTCTGAGTTCGAAAATGTGAAATACTTTTCATCGTCAAGAATAATTTTTATGTTGCCAGCAAAATGAGTACGACGTAAATTGCGACAGCATTGAGGAATTCTTTCTAACTGATTTGGGGAATGCTTTGGATATTTTTTTGTTTTTCGGAATTTTAAGTTATTTCTCTTCATTTCTCTACAGATTGTGCTAGCATTGACGTGAAAAATGCGTCCAAGTTTTCGTGTTGAAGTTCCAACTCGATGTTCACTTCTGTTGATCATTCTTTGAACTGTAGCAGCATTCAACGCTCTTGGACGTCCACTTTTTGGTAGATTTATACAAGAAATACCTTCTTCGCATTCACGGATCGTTCGATAAATTGTGGCAACAGAAATATTTTGATCTTGATATAGGCGAACTATTTCTTTTTTTCAAGTTGTCCAACTAAACTGTAAATACTCCTCCGAATATCTAATTTGTACGACATTTTGACGACTTATATCATAATCAAAATGGTTTCACTGTTACGTTTAGACGTTGACAGGTTACCATGGTAACGACTTCTGAATTGTTTCCAACGGTGAAACTACCTCCCCGGGTTTTGAGAAAATTCTCAAAACTTTTGCAACATACGTATGAATGAACGCTAAGTAATGATAGACTACTAATAAAAGAGCTGTATTGTAAAACTTTTCTAACACGATTATGTTTGTTAAACTGAAAAAAAAAATGGAAACAACCAATCAAAGCATCGATGAATCTAAAAGCTATTATGTGCTGCAGTCTATGACCATTTCAATCGCGTCTGTCCTCGGTAGCAAAGGAATGTAAGACATTTTACGTACACCGTTACTTGTGTTCTTTTTATCTCTGCCGGGTCATTGTGTCACATGCACGACCAAATAAGTACGCGTCTTGCCTATCGAGTACTTACTGTTTATGCTCACAGTTACTAAGCACATTCATTGTGCAACGTCCAGGTGTTTCGGAGAGAAAGACAAGATTGTACGTCTATCGTGATTGTACACTTGCATATTAAGTGATAACATAACCTCGCCGTTTGCTATTCATACTTTTTCTTGGTTCACTACGTGAATCATAACTTACAATGTTACAACTGTTGTTATACTAGGGAGTTCCCCCCAACAAATAAACATACCTACAATTTTTGGAAAAAAAAATTATTTATTTTTCAACATAGGTGGGTACTCTCCTTTGAGCTCTATACACTTTTCACAATGATGTTCAATAAGTTAAATACGTCCTTTTCCCAGGAAGAGGTGAATGGAAAAAGGGGTGACAGTTTAATATCACCGTCCGATCTTGCACTGAGAAAACCAGCCCTGTTAAAGAGTTTAACTGGTACATTTTTAATAACCTATATTAAAGTTGCGTGCTATTTTTGAAATGTAGCTTCATAGTCAGTCATAAAAACTGAATTCTAATACTTCGATTTTGTCACAGAAAACGCATATTATTGTAATAATTGAACTGGTTTAAGTACTACTACTTTCAATTGAACATTTTAATAGTAATGATTAACGAGAGTTACCATAAAAATAAATCAGTAAATGTCGCTATGAGTATTCCTATCGTAGACACTTCAGATTACAATGACAATCAAACTGGTTGAAGTACTGCAATTTCCTTTATTAAACATCTTAATTGTCCGAGTTAAAGGATATTACAGCTGTGATAAGCCACGAAATACGCATAACGGTCGTTTTCCGAGGTGGGGGATGTTTTTTTTTCTTCTTTATAGAGGGCAAGAGAG
Organism: Callosobruchus maculatus; assembly: GCA_951848785.1. Lineage (NCBI taxonomy): Eukaryota > Metazoa > Arthropoda > Insecta > Coleoptera > Chrysomelidae > Callosobruchus > Callosobruchus maculatus. The sequence continues at coordinate 116,312 of CATOUR010000069.1, forward strand.
TGCGATAGAGATAGATGCTCTTCACTGTTGTTTTACATTTCAGTTAGTCGTTAGTGGTTATAGCACGGTTACAGGTGTGAGGTGCATTCGCTGTTCGGTATATCACATACTATTTTGTGTTCCTATAAGTTATAAGCGTGCTTGTATCTTTGCGTGTCGAACAGAATAGGTACCTACATGGTCAAATATGGCTTTGGAGTACACGAGTCGTACATTTCTGGTAACTTTGCTGTAAGGTCAAAATTATTATGTGTTCGTAGGTGTAATAGACGGTTTATGTGCAATAATAACTTTTTTGTTATGAAAAACTAAAGATTTTAATTTTTGTTATAATAATGACTTTTAATTAATTATTTTACCAGGAATAAAGATTATTTTGAATCTATTTGCTTTTTTTGACCCATCTAATTGAGTATAGGAATTATCCGTATTAAATTAAGAAAAAAATCAGTATTGGTATTAAAGTTTTTCATATAACAGTTTAATTCATTATCTGTAGTACAATGACAAAAAGAATGTCACAAATAAATAACCGTAATAAATACTCCTGTTTAATTGAAGGTATTAAACACGTGAATAACCTTGGAGACGTGGTTTAATTGTAACTATTAAACTAAGCTACAGTCACAGTGACATATTTCTGACAACCACTGATTCGATATTGCTCACTACCACAATTAATTCTAAACAGAATTCACTATTCAATTGCAGGAATTAAACAGTTTAATTGTCACGTATTTTGATGCAAAATTCAATTGCGGTGATTAAAATTTTAATCGTAGCGATTAAAGTTTTCTCTCAGTCTGCACTATTCACGGAGGGCTCCAAGTCAGAACTTTAGGACAGGAGCGGTAGTAGTTTTGGTACCAGTCCGAGATTTGAAATTTTAATAAATACAGGGTGTTTCATAAGTTGGAACTTTTTTCATACAGCCGATAGTACTAGCCAAAATGAGTGATTTTTCCCAGTAACATATAAACGGAATATTTAGAGAAAACAAGATACTGACCATTGAAGAAATCCTGAATTCTAAGTCCCTCCCTGGGCAATGGCTCACCAAGTCATAATATCACAACAAACAAGGTAGCGCTAGCGGTGCCGATGCCGGTGAGAAAACACTAAAACAGGCAGTTCGTCATACGTCGCGGTACTGTGGCATAGTGTACGAGAGTGCTTGACTTGCTACATCTGACGATCGGACTTTAAAAACAACAACAATGGTGCACGCTTATAACAATAACCAGAATAGAACTGGTGGACATGATTTTAATGTACGGTGGGTGTGGTCAAAATACCGCTGCGGCTTCGCGAGTGTATGCCGATCGTTTCCCTAACCGTACTCACCCTGCACCTCGTCGATTTGTCTCGCTCGTGCAAAGAGTTAGAGACACAGGATGTGTGAATCCACATCGTTGTGGACACGCTGGAAGACCTAGACCTAGACAACCTCGTATGGTCCAAATTGAAGAAGAGATCGTAAATCGTACTTTTACCTGTAAGACGCCTGCGACAGGACCGCACTTACAACTTCGTAGCAACCAAATGTTGAGTACTTGCTTGAAATTTTTGTTTACTGTTTTGCTGCTGGTTCACCGTGCATTAGCTTTGCCGTTTCAAGCGCCGTTGCTTCTAAAGAGGAAAGTCCCAACTTTTAGAACACCCTGTATTGTGAGGTATACCACAATCTTCCAAGCAGAAATGATAGAGTTGAGAATCAGGGAGCTGAATACATGACCCCTAACAAACAAGTCTATAAAACTCTTTTCAGATAGCCAGGCTACGCTGAAAGTACTGAGCTCCAAACTGGTTGACTCAAGACTCGTATGGAACAAAGTAAAATTGGTTTGGGTTGCAGGCAGTGGTGCCGAAATCGATTTCGGGGGTTCGGGGGGGGGGCATCGGAAAGTTTATTTCATACGTTATAAAATTGGCGTTATTTTTTGACAACTATTTCAGCCTCTTCCCAGACGTCAAAACTAAATGCGAGGCTGGTTTCGCCCCCCCCCTTTATACGCCACTGGTTCCATGTCATAGTGGAGTGGAAGGCAATGAATTGGCCGACACAGTCGAAAGAAGACGAACCGAATCAGGAATAGGACCAGAACCATTTGCAGGCATTGTGAAAAGCTCTGACAGGAAAATCATCTCAGAATGGACAGAGAGGAAAGCACTCCTACAGTGGCGAGATACACTAGGGCTACTATACTCGAAGGCGTTCTTTCATACCCTTCTAATCAACCCCCGCCCTTCCCGTCAGCCCCCCCCCCCCCCATCATCACCATATTGTTCTGAGGCCTTTGACCACTGAACCAACTTTCGATGTTTGGGGACGGAAAATAATCCAAGGGGGCGAACTTTGGTTATAGTGCATGAGGTAGCAATAAATCAAATATTAGTTTATTAATAATTTTGGCTATTGCATTGCATAATAATAATTTATTATCATGAGGTCTACATAAATAAACATTGACAACGTCAAAAATTCAGGTATAATTTATGTAATCCTAAACACATTAAAATAGAGTAAAACACACATTGAAAGCAGTTTAGCCTCTTAATTATTAAAATATTCTTGTAGTCTTTAAAATAATTGTCTAATAGGTACGCTCTCTTGTCTAATGAGTTTTTTAAAGCTGCTTATATTTAAAGTGCCTGTAATGTGACTTAATAAAGCGTTAAACATTTTTATACTATTTATTTATTTATTTATTTAAGCTTTTATCCATACACGCCCTATAAGGAGTATAAAAGGTCATACAATATAGTAGAAATAGAATAGAAAAGTAATATAAGATTAGGATGTAAAATTATTAAAGCTACGAGTAAAACCACAGACGACAAATCACACAAAAAAGGGGTAAGGACCTATATTACCTATTATAAAATTCTACTAAATTATAGAAGCAATTACCTATGAGGAATGTTTTTAAAGATTATTTGAAACGATGAATGCTATTTATGTTTTTGATAGCTGTTGGCGAATGGTTATATATATTGGCACATACATAGTAAGGACTTTTTTTAAACGTAGATAGCTTAATGTATGTGTAATGTTGAGCTGCTGTTACGAGTTTGATGATTGTGGATGTTGCTGACTAGTGTAAATTGTTCTGGATGCAGTTTTACAAATAAAGCGGACTCTAATATTAAAATAGAAGTAAATGTTAGTATTCCATTGCTTTTAAATACCGTACGACAACTCTCGAGAGAATTTAGGTGAGATATTAACTTAATTAGTCTTTTTTGAAGAATGAAGATTCTTTGCCACTCGGATGATAAACCCCAGTATAATATGAGATAATTAATGTGTGGAAACGCTAAAGCATAGTACACATTGAGCAAATAACTTTGGTGTACCACATTTCTCAAGTTCCTAATAGTAAAATAGGCTTTGCTAAGTTTGCTCGCAACATGATTAATGTGGCCAAAGTAATTTGCTGTCTATCTCAAGTCCCAAACACTTGGCACTCTCTGCTTTTTTTATAGCTGTGTTGTTAATTGTTATTGAAATGTGCTCCGCTTTGCGATTAGAAATTAGTAAGAAGTGTGATTTGTTAATATTGACTAGCAGTTTATTACCACTTATCCACTGCTGAAATTTATATAAGATGATATTGGCCTTGGTTTCTAACACTTGAATAGAGTTGGATCTCAAGGATATGGTGGTGTCATCTTCATAAAGAGTTGTATGTTCAAATTATTAAAGTTTCTATTAATAGTTTTTGTTTGTCCTGAATCTACCGGTTTATTTTAGTATCAACAGCAGCGTTATGAATATACTGCTTATATGGGCATAAGGCACTAGCAGTACCTTTAAATCCCTAAAATGCTCTCTGCGAGATGTTGATCAAGAAGCTTCGGAACATATAAGTGAGCGGAACCAAAACAATACCGTAGGCATTTATACATTCCGTACATGTATACAGCACCTAGCACAATCCTATTGGTCAGATTTGAATTTTGAACCGATCAAACTTTGAGTGCCATACGCGAGTATGGAATGTAAATGAGTGCTATATGCACTTACGGAATGTAGTAGGTACTTAATGCAGCTGAAAATTTACAAAGGTGAAAGCCATTTAAGCGAAAACCATTTTTGACTATATATCCAACTGCAGTAAATAGATTAGTATGGTGTATAATGTTTGTTTTTTTTACGAAATGTTAAATGTAATAATTGCAGACATCCGGTGTATGAAGCTAATTAAGTATTATGTTTCAGTGGGCAAGGAAAACATACATTACTTACCAGATTAATGACATTAAAGAATACAACAAAACAAAAAAAAACGTAATATAAAATCAGTGGTATGGACCATGTTTAATTGCATTGGGTTTATTTGTTTTTATATTTTGGGAAACATGTTTTTTCTTTGGATTTTTCTTGCTAGCCTCCCCAGTTGCTGGACGGCCTTTTTTGCCTCCTCTTGTTACTCCAAGTTTTCTTCTATTTAAAGCTGTAGGCTGAACTTTAGTGGTAGACTTTTGCCTATAGCGCTGAGCACATGAACTTCCCGTAGTACAGTTTTAGTATAGTACCTATGTCTAAAATACCTACCTACATATGAGCCTTGACGAGTTCGTTTTGACACCCGACACTCTCCAATTAGAATTTGTCAAAGACTCAAATTCTTCCACCCATCGTCTAGCATCATTCTCAGTCAATAGGTTTGATCTGTATTTTCCAGGACTCAGTTCAAAATATTTATAATTAGGAGGTAACTTTACCTGAGCATGCATGGCGATTTCAAACATAGGTATAACCACCCTGTCGCGCCGCAATGGCAAAAATTAAAACAAGATTCTAGCCATAGCCATACGATTGACATGCACATAACTATATTACATTCCGTAAGTGCATATGGTACTGATTTACATATCATACACGTGTATGGCACTCGAAGTTTGATTGGTTCAAAATTCAAATCTGACCAATTGGATTGTGCTAGGTGCTGTATACATGTACGGAATGTATAAATGCATACCGTAGCTTAGTCTGTTACAAGTTGCACTATGGGCTCAATAACATAACTATCAACTTTTTCTATGCATATTTGTCAAATCGGTCACAAAAAGTACAAATAGACAACAAAATATCATGTACTAGAGAAATTGTATCTGGCGTTCCGCAAGGGTCCATTTTGGGGCCACTGCTATTTATAATATACACTGCTGACATGCAAAGTGCAATTTCTAATAGCTCCATATCAACTTACGCCGATGATACACAATTAGTATACCATTTTATCCCTTCTCTAGTACGAGAAGCCAGTGACAATTTGAACAGTGATCTCAACAGTATAGTCGAGTATGCTCATGATCATAATCTATCCCTGAATGCATCAAAATGCTATGCAATGCTTTTCAGTTCCACCAGGAATCGAGATGATTTGAAAATGAAGCTGAACCTAGTATTAGAAAACCAAGTTTTAGCTTTCACTGAAAATATGAACATTTTAGGTCTTATTATTGATGAAAATCTTAGATTTCGTATACATGTAAAAAGCATTGTCCAAAGATCATTTGTTAGACTAAAGCTGCTGTATGCACACAAATACATATTAAACCCGTCAATTAAGAAGACACTCTGTGAAACGTTAGTTATGTCTACTGTTCAGTACTGTGATATTGTTTGTCATCACTGTTTAGACTATATAACAAAGCAAAGAATCCAAAGAATCCAAAATATTTGTTGTAGGTTTGTTCTCAGGGAGAAAGTATGATCATATCTCCGAAAGTATTAAAACCTTGGGGTGGCTAAATACAAGTAAACTGGTTAAGTTACATTGTCTGACTATAACTCAGAAAATATTATCTCATTACTCATTCGCTTAACCTGAGACATGGAAGTTTGTTGACTATTCCATACCATCAGCCTGCAATGTTCCAAAGATGTTTCACCTATAATGCCGCAAAACAGTATAATGCGATAGATAATACCTTGAAGTCTTTACCAGTTGACAGATTTAAAAAGAAAATGAAAAATATCTTATTGCTAGCATAATGCTCAATCTCGAGTGATATTTTTGTTTTCTTCAGTGTTACTGTTAATACTGCTGTTTACAATATATATACATACATTCCCTGTTAGCTTAGGTTTAGGTGTTAGTTTAGAATGTAGTTTTATATATGGGTTAAACGTAAGAATAGCCTTAGGCTAAATTTCGCCCAAATAAAGTCGTTAAAATTAAATAAAATAAAATAAATAAATAAACCAATTGTAAAATGTCATCACTAACTGACCTCTGATCCTCCGTTTTATGCTCTGTGGATCCATACTATCAATTAATAAGGTGGAAATACAATTTTTGTTCCGCCCTATGGCTTGTAAAGAAAGTAAAAATAAACGGGCAGACTTTAAAGCCTACCTGTATACTTAATGTCCTTTACACTTCTACATACAGCATTCAGTTGTGACTATACTGTTGTATAAACAAGCATATAGTATATGTAAGCACATAATCAACATAACCGAGGAAACGTTTAGTGCGCGCAGAACAATATGAAGGCGTTTTATCTTTGACGACCACGTCATACGTCACACCTTCCTAACATTAAATTACCTGAAGACACTGAAGAGGCTTTCTTACATCCTGTTTATTATACTTTCGGCTGGCTTGTTTCGAGTATTATAATAATATCTTGATTATGAACTTGATATTCGCATCAGGGCCGTATATAGGGGGGGTTTAGGGGGTTCAAACCCCCCATGAGTATTCACATGAATGAAATAACTACTAAAATAATAAGTAGGTGTCCTAAGCAGCTGATAAACATAATCTTAGAAAAAAATAGAAAAATTTCCCACAGCAGAAGCAAGCAAAATAGCTATATCTTGACATTTATTCCGCAAATAAATATAATAAGAGTCATCCAATCTTGCAACCATTTGGATACAACTGACCGCTAACTATAGCAGCATTAAATAATTTTAATTTACAGTTTCTATAGATGTTCAAATTAATCGAAGATATCGAAGATATTCCAACACCTTTTAAGTCCCTCCAATTATTAGCTTTTTCCTATTTTGGTTTTCTGGGTATTATATCAAAAGATTTTAATAATTTTTTCATATCCGTGGCAACAGAAATCATTAGATCTTTCAGTAGACTATAATCTACAGGAAAAACTACTCAATCATATTTCTTCGGTCTCAAATTCATTTGTATTAACACCTGTGCATGATAATGATACAAATGGAAGCTGTTGAGCATCTAAAAACATCAAATAGTTCAGATATTTATGACCTTACTAGTAGAATTCTTAAACAGATCATCACGGAGCTAATCAAGCCACTAAAACACCTATTCAATGCCAGCATTGCATGTGGAGTGTTTCCCAATTGCCTGTGTTCAAAAAAGGTGACATAAATCTGCCAGAAAACTATCGTCTGATCTCCATAGTCCCTCTTTCCGGCAAAGTACTTGATATTATAATCAAAAAGAGTCTTGAGTCAGTACATACAAATATATAAAATATTAGATAGGTCGCAATTTGGATTTCGGGATAATCGCTCAACAATCCAGTCAGTAATCAAAGTGGTCGAAGATATAGTCGACGGTCTTGAGAGGAGTGACCAAGTGGGCCTTACCCTCTGTGACCTTAGCAAGGCCTTCGACTGTGTCTCTCACCAACTCTTGCGTTCTAAACTATTCAAATGTGGCGTGAGAAGGCTGCCTAATAATAAAAAATAAAAAAATAAAAATAATCAAGATGCTTTCTCCATTCATTCTACTACTAACCAATCCCCCCCGCCCCCAAGGTCAAGATGAACCCCCCCATGGTCAACGCCCAGCTACGGCCCTGATGCGCATGGAGTCTTTGTTATGTTCTACTTAGACTTAGAGGGTACCTAAAACAAAATACGAGGATGGTCCCATAAGTACCCAGCCTGACCTAGATATGGTGGTAGTTATTTGAAAAAGATTACTACCGTATTAGAAACTACACAATCTAAAGCATATGTTGCAAGTTTGAAGTAGTGGTTTGGTATCACTTTTTTTGATCAGAATCACCAAGAATGAGTGGTAAGTACTGAGTCAAGTCGCTTGACGCCATTTTCTCTCTTATCTTACAAAAAGCTCTAGCAGAACTGATGAACGCATGAAATATTAGCATGGATCAGGTCAGTTATCTAATATGTTCTATACATTACGCAAATCATGTGCTGAGCAATAATCATTGGATGCGCACAAATGAACAAGTCGTTATAATTACGGTAGACTGCGTTAATGTGTGCAACAGGAAAGATATGCAATGTTTTCACTGGCTGCGTACTTTGAATGGCTACACTTTCCTTCTGTTGCAATAATTCAGCTGCAGATTAACGATGCATTCCGTATAGATCAGAACAGGCAACGAAACGATTACGCATAAAGTAGACCATCTTTGCAAACTATTCAGATGAATCGACATCGTTATCTTCATGGGAATGTTTTGTTGATATGTCCATTAATTTTTGTCAATTGATATCCTGTTTAGGTCAGGGCTTCCTAATGTGGGGTCCACGGATCCTATAGGGGACCGTAGCGTACAAACGCTAATACAAATTAGGAGTACGCAGCAGATCGGTTGACTGTTAAGGTTGTTTGTTCAGGAGAGTTGTTGGTAGAAGATTTTTTTTTTAATTTTGAGGTATCTATCTCAGGGATTCAAAACTTCAAAAAAAAAACATCCTTTTCCACCCCTAATAGCTATTTCACTTCGGCTTCCCCATTGTCCGATCGGTACCAAAACCTTTTCAACTCGAAAGGACCTTTATAAGTTCAAGTTGGCCAAATTTGGGAGCAATCGCTTGAGGCGAGATTTTTGAGTAATCATTATAAAGAGGTTATCATAAGAAACAAAAATCTAGTTTTTGGTCCCGCTACCACATATGCTACCACAATAAAGAGCATATTTTCGTATGTTGAAAACGCTACCGCGCATGCCGCAGAATCTTCAAAATGGCAGAATAAAAATTCATAAAATGTAGCAATTTTTCGAACTTTAAAATGGCGGTAACTGTCACAAAAACGATCCAAATAATTTCAAACATTGCTGTCATAAAGAGGTTTATTTTGTTCTCTATCTTTTGGTCCACTTTTGGTGCAAATCTATGATTTAATGCTGTGGGGGTGGTGGGGGTTACTCGGAAAAATAATAATATAACATAGCATTTTCTTTTCAGACAATGAGTCAGGAGGTGATTTTACTTAGGACCTGATACCACGCAGGTTGCAAAAGCGTTCCGATTCGAATAACTTACCCCTTCTTTGTCGGGGGTCAGGGAAGTTGAAAATTAGAATTTTATCATGGACCTTTAAGACAGATTAGCTTTTTTTCGTATTTAAGGGTAGAATAAACATATTTTAAGACTAGACATAAATCTTCTCTTCTTATGACGCCGTCTCCTTTCAAACGTTGGCGATCCAAATAGCTCTATAGATACGGCCATGCGAAAAATGTCAAGCGATGAGCAACCAAATCATCTTCGCATGTCCTTCAAGAACCTTTTACCTTGGACTTTTCCTTCCATAATCAACCGCAAAAGTTTTTTCTCCTCGCATGATATGATCTATTTAAGCTGTTTTTCGTTTCTTGATGTTAAGAACGAGTTCTTTTTGTTTCTTCATGCAATTAAGGACTTCAACGTTCTTTATTCTTTGAACCCATGATATACAGCGATGAATATACATTTCAAAGACGTCTATTTTCTTTTCTAGTCTAGAATCTAGTGTCCATCTGATTATGCGTAGGTATCCAGAGTTTTAGGCTCAGAGCTCACCTTATGAAAAATCTTCTCATAGATACTCATTAAATGCGTTTCTGCTCTGGCGGTAACTGACTTCTTTCTTCTAGATATAAAAATAAATAATGTTAAAAAAATTTCTTCGGAATATGTAGTTTACATTATTGGATTAAAAAAAATTGGGTTGGCGAGTGGGATTAAACCAATATTTCTGTAAACGCCTAATATTGAACAGAGAAAATCAGCTATTATGTTTTTGGACATTTTACCACCTGTTTTTTGAATCATACCTTCATTCCCTTCTTTTGACATCTGAAATCTGACTGTTGACAAATACGATATTCATGCGCCCGAATCCTGAACTATTTCTTAAACAATAAATAGGGCAAAGGTAGTACAGCTAAAATGTTCTATCAAACTACATAGTTTTCATTCTAATTATTCTTTAAATGACATGGCATGGTATTACTGCAAATATGAACTTCTACAGCAAGCTATACGCAGTACGCACCCATTTGCAACATGGCTCCCTGCTACGTATCGCAATTCCATTGTTCCAAAAACGTTCTGGCCATAGATGTTTCAAAACAATAATTACAAGAGGTCTCAACACTATGGAATGCTAATTATGCGATGGCGTGTTTTGTAAACAAAACGCCACTGAAATTGAATGATTGCTTCTTTGCGGGCACACCATTTTACACCCATGCAGAGTTGTGCAACGTATTTATGAAACCACGGTTTAGTAAACGAATCTATGAGCGTACACTAATGCATAATATAATAATAATAATATAATAATAATAATAACGTTTATTGATAATGAACAAATGATAGGGAGAATAAAAAGCTCCTACAATAAACGTGTAGTATCCAAAAAAGTTAGGCATAACTTGTGCTTGGGCTTACAATGAAAAACAGTACTCTAAAAAAAAAAAAAAAAACATTACATTTTTTCTTATCATTAGTTATAGACAATATCGGGTAAGTCATTTCAGGTATGAAGTTGTGTACATCAGGGTATGTTTCCATATCATTAGGTTTATAGACAAAATCAGAATATAATTCCAAATCGGGTTTACGTCTTGTCGGTGAGAAATAACATATACATAGTTCATAAATACTTCTTAAAAATAATACATGTTTCTTAGATCAATCATTTGGTGGATTTTAAGTCTAGGTTGACTCGAAATCCAAAATTTTAATTGTTTTTTCGCACTATAGATATTCGTCGTCTCTTTGATTTGAGAGGGAATTACGTTATAAAATTTCGGGCCTAAAAAGGTAAAACTCCTTTGACCTATACTTTTACTCAATTTTGGTATGCATACTGAGTTTTCCTTTGATCTGGTTTGATGATGATGCGTGACAGGATTCAAGAGATGCTTATTTTGTGTAAAATACGTGAAAACTTTTTCAAAATATAGTTGTCTGCAATCATAAATGTCTGATTCATTATAAAGGATGTCGGTTGGATAACAAATTGTTTTGCGGAGCATAAGTTTTAGAATCCATTTTTGAGCTATTTCCAGTTTCTTGTAGTATTTGTTAGTCACTGCCCCCCATGCTAGGATTCCATATGATAATAATGGCTGTACTAATGTTTTATATAATGTAAATAAATATTTTGTAGGAAGAATATCTCTAAAAAATTTGAACTTTGGTATTAGGCACCGCAATCTCTTTGTCAAGCTTTCTATTTGTTTATCCCACTTTAGATGACAGTCTAAGATAATCCCTAGGTATTTTACTCTTTCAGCCGACTTCAAAATCACTTTTTCATTACTAGTAGAGAGATTCAGGTTGATACTCCTGAATGCGGGAGAGTTCCTTCCGTCACAAGAAAAAGCCATATACAAAGTTTTTTCGAAATTCACAGTCAATATTTTATTACTGAAAAAGCCTATGATATGTTTGAAATCCTCTTCAATCAAAATTTTCAAACAGTTCCAAGTATGTGCAGTATAAAACACTGCTGTGTCATCTGCAAAACCAATAATTTCACCTTGTGTATGTAACTTGAATAAGTCATTTATGTAGAGATTGAATAAAATTGGTCCAAGCACTGCACCTTGCGGTATACCGTAAGTGACTTGCTGGAGATCACTTACCGTATCATTTACTTTCACACACTGATATCTGCCACTCAGATAACTTTCAAGCAACGCAAGGGTGTTTCCGCGAAAACCTAAACTTTCCAATGTTGCTAGTAATTCTTGGTGTTCAACAGTATCAAAGGCTTTTTTCAAATCTATAAAAAGACAGGCCGACGGAGTTCCTTGATCTATGCTCTTATATACATTTTTCATCAGGCTTGCGACTGCATCTTGCGTCGATTTTCCTTCTTGAAACCCATATTGTTGTTGAGATATTAGATTATGTTTTTTAATGAAGCTAGTAAATCTGAGTTTCAGAACTTTTTCGAATATTTTTGAAAAAACGCTGAGCAATGAGATGGGTCTATAGTTACCTACTTGGGTTTTTGTTCCTGATTTGTATAATGGTTTGATTAGTGCTGTTTTTAGTGCCGAGGGAAAAATTGCCTTGTCTATGCAAGAGTTGATTAAATATGAAAGAATGCTTGAGATATTACTGTTAATCTGTTTGAGTGTATATGATGTAATGGTGTCTAGGCCTGGTGACTTTTTTGGTTTTAAGCTAGATATGATATTAGATATCTCATATGGATCTGTTGGCATCAGGTATATGGAGTTGTTTATTCTTGATCTTTCGAAGTCTTTCTGTTTATCAGTTAAATTTTCTGCCAGTTTCTTACCGATGTCTGAAAAATATTTACAAAACGCATTCGCTGTATCCTTATCATTTACTGTTTTTTGTTGTGTTGTCGGGTTTTCTACAAAATGAGTATCAAAGTTTTTTTGTGGTTTGTGGTATTCGTTAACAAACTGCCACATTTTGCTTGGACAGTTGTATTGTTCATCTACCTTGTTTCTAAGGTAATTTATTTTTGCCTGTTTAATAACGTTCGTAAGCTTATTTCGGTAGGATTTAAACTCACTCAGTAGTTGCAGGTTTTCAGGATGGTTTTTTGACTCCTTATGCATTTGAGCTTTTCTATTGATAGAGTTTATAATTCCATTGGTAATCCACGGTTGACGCTTTACTTTATTACGATTAATATTAACTGTTGTTGAATTGTTATGAATATACATAGACATATTATCAATTTAAACTGCTGTATATAACTGCTAACATACAAGGTGATATTATCATCACTACGGAAGTTTAACTACGCCTCAACTAATTTGACTTTTGTGTCACACACCCTAGATGGTGGATGAACTGAACTGAACTGAACTGAACTTTGAACTGAAACCAAAATGACCTATATCATGTCTCATAGGTACTATTTGCCGTTAACTCCAGACCATAATATATAGCCCCCATAGTGAAACTGTATCTACGCCACTGGAAAAAATGGAGTCAAGTTGATTGACTCAGTACTTCCCACACATAACAGTTCCAACCAAATCATCGCCCGCCTGCCGTCAAAAAACATCCAACACCAAAAACTACTAAATAGTTTCCTAAATCTCTCCGTAGGAACTAAAACGACACAATTCAGCTTCAACTGGACGAAACGAAACAATCAGGAACCCCCAAATTGCTTAAAAACGAAGTTTGAGCTGTTTTTATATTTTTAGATTTTTATTATTGCTGCGCCGCCACTGACACGATTTTTGAAACCATACGCATTTTTCATCCTTGCCGCGGTAATAATACTGTGTCTAAATTTCATTAAAATTAATTCCATAATTTCCATGTTGCTAAATTCAGAACGACCTGAATCAATAGCTACCCCTACCAATACCAAATCGCTTGATTTCTGTAATAGCCAAGGCAATGTTCGGATGGACCTAACAAACGTCTATTATGCCGCTAGGTCTTTCTTTCACAGGTCAATGGACACTATTATAAATGGAATAAATTTTTCAGTTTTACAACCCCCCACCCACTAACCACCCTGATTTTCACCCCCACCCAAAAAAAAGTAAAAAATGATCAGAAACCCCTAAAACGCCGAAAAACAAAGTTTGAGCTATTTTTACATTTTTAGTTTTTCTATTATTGCCGCGCCGCCACTGACACGATTTTTCCAAAACATGCGCGCTTTCCATCCTCGCCGTGGCAGTAATACTGTGTCAAAATTTCATTAAAATCCATTCGATAATTTTCGCGTTATGCAATAAAGAACGATCTAAAACTAAAACAACACTCGGATGTATAAATCACAAATTATTCTAAGTCCCTTGGTTTCTATTATAAGCAAGGAAATGTTCGAATGGACCTAAAAAATTGTATTATGGCGCTAAGTTTTTCATTCACAGGTCATTAGAGAGCCCATTATGAATACAACAAATTTTTCAGTATTACAACCCCCCACCCCCCAACCACCCCAAATTCACCCCCATCCAAAAAAAAAGTAGAAAATGATCAGGAACCCCTAAAACGCCTAAAAACGAAGTTTGAGGCGTATTTGAAATTTTTCGTTTTTTGCTAATTACTCCGCCCCCCGTATAACGATTTTCAAAATTATAGGAACATTACCTACTACGACCCCACAGCATAACGCTGCCCAAATTTCATCACAATCCATGTAGCGGTTACTGAGATTACGAGGGTAGAAAAACGCGACAGACAGACAGACAGACAGACAGACAGACCGACAGACAGACCGACAGACAGACCGACAGACAGACCGACAGACAGACCGACAGACAGACCGACAGACAGACAGACAGACAGACCGACAGACAGACCGACGGAAATGAGTGACGTGGATTTTCGTTATGTAGACATCATGGAACGCCCAAAAAACGTATTATCTCAAAATTGAAAATTTTCGCGATCACAATACTCCCCTCACCTATCGGTGTGGGAAGTAAAAGTGATACTATAGGGTAAGTCTCACGACGTTTTATTAAAAATAGTGTTTGTACCTTTTTGAGTCAACGTCTATATCGCTTTTTTGCATATTCCAAGTAGCAATTGTTTATTGACACAAAGGGATATGTTATTCCTTGTTGCTATAGGGGTGTGCTGGATAGCCCTGAAGGAGGCGTAAAATAAACGCCGAAACGTCAGCCAAAATCCGAAGAAACATTTTCTACTAAAAAAACTGGGATAAGAATTACTTTCACCTGGATTACTCGTAGCAATAACAGCCTGCCCCCCCCCCCCCACAGGCACTCCCCAAATCAGCTGCTCAAATACGCCAGTGCTGTCTGTTGTATCCGTCAAGCATCGATTCAAAGAACGAATGAAGGAGAGAGGCTTTGTGATGACAAGAGCTACCAGTGCATAGGTCTACCAGCAAGCCACTTTGCACCTCTCCTTACCCTAGTTCCCGAATCCAGCACTTATCACAAAGGTGAGGATGGCCTTGGGTCCTGCCCATCTTGAGTCTTCAGATCCAAAAATCCTTGAAGTTAGTATCGTCTGCCTGTGATATCGAAGGGCATCCCAGCGACATAGAATGTGTGCTTAGGAGTCCTCCTCCTAACCACAGCGTGCACATGTCAGGTCTCAGGTCCCAAAATAAGTTCTCTAGCTTGACGGAGATGTCCAGAGATTCCTTTCCATCTCATAAGGTGTTCATTATGCAACCATACCTCTGTTTTCCTTCTGATGGCACCTGCTGCCAGTCCCAGGACCAGGAAATTATTATTTCTCTACCCTGGCCTTGCGAGCGCATCCGCTGTTTCATTAACGCAAACTCCAGCATTACTCTGCACCCCCATAAGTGACACCTGATGTCTTGCCGAAATGTCATTCAAGACCTTTCTTCATTGCAGAACGAGCCTTGGTGTAAACCTACAAGCGCTCAATGCTTGTAGATTCACATCAACGCTCGTCAGAAGAGGTAGTAATCCGCCTCTTAGGCTACTAAATTTCGTGAATACGAGGGGCACAAGCTAAAATTGCATATATTTCTGCTTAGAATACCCCCAGTATCCCCCAAGAGAGAGATAGAGAGCTTTGGTCTTGGCCCGCAGGCTCCAGGTTCCAACGCCGGAGCGGGTTCGTCGATAAGGAACCGTCTTTGCCTCCTCAAACCTCAAAAGGCCGCCTGCCGCTTGACACCCACTCTTCCCTTATAGGGAAGTTGCAGTTGAAACTACATGTAGGAGAAATTATACCACATCTCATGGTCAGTCAAGCATCTGTCTATTTATTTCCAGATTTCGTTGTAGTAGTGAAGGGGAGGCAAATCCAGGCAAGTAGGCCACTTTTGGCCCTTTTCTCCAACCCCACTCAACGAATACCGAAAACACTAAAATCCTATGCTAGCAAGCTTCCTGCGAATCTGATGAAAATCAATCAAGTCAATGACTCCTCCCCGAACTCCGTGGTGCCGAATATCTGAACCTTAAGTTTGCGATAAACTGCATATCTACCCAGGAAGTGGAACGCTGTCCTCCTCCTAGCACCTGGAGCAGATGAGGTCCCCTATCACTCTCATGAATGACAAATGCCTGTTCAGCCGGCTATGGCCAGTGAGAACACTGAGAACCCCCACCAGAAGGTTGAGCGTCTCTCTGCTTTTATTCATAAGCCATAGCGTTCGATCCTTATCAGGGCTCCCTTTGAATTTTTTAGCTTGCCTGCAGTCGTCTCTCTCCAACAAGATTTCGCCAGTCCCTTATAGGCCCAGTCGGGACCGCTCTCTCTTTACTCTTTACTCGGTACTGTCCGGGGACCCACAGCGGGCTCATCTTCTTTTCATGGCTTGCTAGTTTCTGAAGGGTGACAGAGCATTCTTATTTTCAGATACATCCTCGTACACCTTATTTTGCATCAAATGAGTCGACAATCCCAGCCGTCCTTGACTAAGCGTCAAGGGCGCGATAGATCACCCGCCGAAGGCCGGAGCGCTTTTGTACTTCGGCAAGGTACCATTCGGGTACTACCTGAGCTCAGCCTCTTCCACGCCCCTGATTAAAATTGTTCTGGTACCTAAAGACCGGCACCGGGAGGCCGCGAACCGCCGCGACTGTACCCGTCCAAGACGGTCCAAGATAGCCGTGCCCGCTGGCCGACGACGCGACGTTCGCTTGTTTTCTCAGTTTCCAACGCCGACTGTCTGCGATAGCTACAAACCACGAGCCAGCGTATACCGATCGCGATAGCCGCGAAGACGAAGTTGTTTTGTGGTATGTGTGCAGTGTGAGTGACCAGGATACATTCTTTTGGATATAGTAGGTGTAGGAAAGCTCGGTGAGTGAAGAAAGCACTAAAGCTTGCGATTTTTGTAAGCTTTTGGATAGTATAACAAGTTTTAGGCGGAGATAACACAAAGAGCTCGGCATTAGGTCTTCCTCTGGTGCCGTCTCTCTTCGGAGGTTGGCAATCATCAAGGTAATTCTAATTTTTGATGTAGCTGCTCTGAACAGGTCTAATGATAGAATGGAACCAGTCTCGGAGGTTCTTCCAACCGATCTTTTTCTCTCAATTTTTTCCTGCATTATCAGTCTCAAAATTTTGTACCTACTTCTCCTTATCACATGTCCTAAGTATTCGAGTTTTCTTTTTTGAATGTTAAAGACCAATTCTGGATCTTTTCTCACTACATCTCAAAGGCATGCAGCTTTCTTATATTTTCTTTTTTGAGGGTCCAGACTTCAACGCCATATAATAATGATCGTGTCTGAGCTACATTTAAATTAAATGGTTGGTTTTATATAATTTGTTTTAATTCCATTTTATTTTTTTGCCTTTTTATTTATTTTTTATATATACTAAAAAAGGGTAGGACTAAATACAATAATAAACGATCTCATTTGCCATAATTAGTTTAAAAAAAAATACAACAGACTATTAATGGGTGGGCCCTCCAGTTGACGAATACACACCTCTAGCCTACATTGCATGCAATCTGGTTGATAAGCTCTACAGGTACAGCGTACAGCCTCCCAACAGGGGCGGTTTCTGGGCTGGATTTCGGGGGGGGGGAATGGTGAAGAAGCAATATGACAATAATAAAGATTTAGAGCCATCTTCGAGCAACGAAAACTGACTATATCGTCACATTTATACGTCAATTCTTTTTAAATAGAATTTTGTGTAAGTTGGGCTAGCTATTATGAGTAGTGAAGCGTTTAATTGGTCATTGTACATAATATCAGAACATACCGCAAGGTACCGTTTTGGGGCCAATACTATTTTTAATCTACATGAACAGCATAACAAACATTATGAACTTTGAAGGTAAATTAATATGTTACTCAGATGCTACGGCAGTTGTTATTATAGGATCTGATTGGGAGGAAGTGCGCAAGAACTTAGAAGCATGTCTAGTAAAACTTAAACAATGGTTGGATGCAAATTTACTCAAGCTAAACGTAAGCAAGACCAAATACATGCTTTTTTCACCAACTGTAGCGAACCAACCTAATATGAGCATTAGATTACATACTAGTTCTTGTAAGCGAAATTATTGTAATTGCGAAATATTGCAAAAAGAGGCTATCATTAAATATTTGGGTATCAATATTGATCAACACATTAGGTGGATAGATCATATCAATTATGTAAATAAGCGTGTGAGGGTTCTAATAAGCAAATTTTACAGTCTTAGAGATATATGTTCAAGAAAAGTTTTAATCATGATGTATAATGCACTTGTAGCTTCTGTTTTAAAATACTGCATTACGATCTGGGGTGGCGCTTTTACAACAACATTGCAAAATCTACAAAGAGCCCAAAACATTTTAATAAAAATTATTTTTAATAAACACAAACTATTTCCCACAGATTTACTTTACAAAGAAACTAATTTTTTCAGTATAAGTTTATTTATGTATATCAGTGTCTCACAAAAATGTACCTCAAGCAAAGAAGCTTCAAGATATTAAGCACAGTATCTAGAGCAGCAGCTAATTTAAATCTGAGTATAGATATTTTTAAAAAAACACTTACACAAAAAACTTTTTTTTATCATGGACCTAAGTTCTTCAACGTACTCCCAGCAGATCTAAAACGTGTAAATAAATTCAAGGAATTTAAATACAAAGTTAAGGAATTCATAACTGAGAATCAGGATAAGTTTAGTTCTTAAAAGATTGTCTTAGCAGCACCCGCCTCCAGCCTTGTCTTCCCCACTTGCAGAATTTCTGTACGTATAATGTTTCAAATGTATTCGTGAATTATAATGTTCAGACATTTAAGAGGATTTTTACGCACGTAGGTATAACATTGGAAGTTGTGTATTTTAGAACAAATAAATACAAATAAAATAAAAAAATAAATGCATTTATTTTCTCGGGAGGGGCCGTGGGGGGACATGGCCCTCCCTGGATCCGCCTCTGCCTCCCAAGCTGCCAAGCTGCCCTCACAGTATGTTCCAGTTCGTCCAACGTGGTCGGAGGATTGGGTGAATCGCCTATGTATCGACCCATTCATTCCCATAATTTTTCAATTGGTCATAAATGGGGTGATCGTGGAGACCAGGGGTATACCCTGACCTCAGCTTCCTGTAGGAACCTCATCGATACCATTGCAATATGAGGACGTGCATTATCTTGCTGGAAGAAACCCTCTTCCAGGCGTCGTGCATATGGAACGGCAATTGATTCTAACACCTCATTCACATAACGTTGCGCAGTCATTGTGCCACGAATCACAAGTAAGGGTAACTTGCTGTTGAATGCAATGGCACCCCAAACCATCAAACCAATAGGACGGTGTACATGGCGCTCAACAGCAAACTGGAGATCACGTCGTTCACCGCGTCATCTTCTTACGCGTTAGCGTTCGTGATGTGTCCCCAGACAAAACACCACCACACCACTCCAGCCATTGACGACGATGAGTTGCAGTGAGTGGAAGCACTAGATGCGGACGATATGATCTTAAGCCCATTTCACTCAATCTGTGGTTCACCGTGCGGATTCGAATGGGCCTCCCTATAGCCGCATACCAAGCGTCAGCAACAGCTCGAGTGGATCGCATTCTGTCTCGAAGGGCCAGTAGCCGCAGATGACGATCTTGCCGGTCTGTAGTTCTTCTGCGTTCCCCAGAACCTCTAGCTCGCCCTATTCGCCCTTCTGCGATCCATGCGCGCCATGCTGCTACAACTGTAGCCATGCACGCTACGCCCGCCCCATGGTTACAGCAATTGCTCTGAAAGAAGCACCACGTTGTCGTTGGCCTACAATCCGACTCCTTTCTAAGGGGCTGAACTGCGTAAATTGGGGCTGTCGCCGTCTAGGGGGCATCTTTACACAATCAGTTCATCTCTTTTACACAACAATCTGGTCTTTCGCCACATTTGCAACAGATATCATCGATTTTTCGAAAGTGTTACATGTATACTGCCAAGCTGTACCTATATGTACAAAGTTTCAATGCAAATACCCCTTTTTTCTAGATGTTGGGATTTCACCTTGGAGTAGTATATATCATTATTAGTTTGTTAGTAATTAAACAAAGGAAGAAACACTTCTATATGCAATGATCACAGACGTCACAAGTCAGATATGATTGCCTGTATTTGCTCATATCTGTTTCCAGTGTCTAGCACACTGCACTACCATGTCGTCCTGGATTGTGCAAGAGGTCTACAAGGATAGGCTGGAATGGGAGATGCTCCGTCGTCTGGTTCTCCCCGCAGGCGCATAATTCGTCCTCAGCGTATCCCCATTTCATTACGTTATCCCCAGACCTGCCCATTTGGCATCTAATCCGCTTGAGACTTTTCTAGGTCCTCCATTCTAGTTGTGATCCGGCAGGGAAGCTTTCAGTTGGGTTCCAAGTTGGTATATGGTTCTCTGTTAGCTGTCGCTTCCACAGTACCTCTTTGGATACTGATTTGGAGTCTGTCAGTGGGTTTGTTGACATAATGAAACTCTTCCTGGATTTAAGTCTCAATGCTGAGAACTTGCGACCATATAGAGGGTGTCTTCCATCTAATCACTACCTACTTCGTTCTGCCATACTCATGAGACTTCTCGTCTGATTTATGATGGAAAATGGTTTCCATCTTACCGAAAGTGAGCGATTCAAGACATGTTCCAATCCAAGATTGTGATATCCTTGGGCTCACTTTGGGTAATGTAAAATTCATTTTCTTGACAGAAACTGATATTCGTCTACTAGCCATATCCAACCAACCAAGCTCAGAAGCACTACGAATACAATCCACAGTTTTGCGGATGACAGTACGCTGCATGCAGGCATCATGAGCAATAGACCAATCTCTGTGGTCGAGCTGGAATGCAGAAGACTGGCAGTGGCAGCTTCAGTTTCAAAGGATCTCGATACCATTACCGCCTGGGGGTCAAGAGTATGATAAAATTCAATGCTTCCAAGACTCAGTATTGTACGCTATCAAACAAGAAGTACCCAAGCCAACACCAGGTTCTAATGAACAACCGGGCCCTCCCAAAGAGTCACTCCTTCAAGCTGTTCGGAGTTAACATTACAGAAAATCTGATATGGCACGAACACGTTGCGTCAATTGCAACAGCTACTGGTAAAAAGCTTGGGTAGCCATTTAGAGCCAGTGAGTACTTCTCACCATGTAACCTCTATATAAAGCCCAGCTAAGACCTGGCCTGATGGAGTATTGCTCTCATGTCTGGGGAGCTGCTGCCCCTACTACCCTGTCTATACTTGATGCCATCCAGAGAAGCGCAATTCGAATAATTGGCCACCTCCAGCCACTTTCCCACCGGCGTGTTGTTGGTGACCTCTCGCTCTTCTACCGATATTCAAAAGGAATCTGCTCCTCTGAGCTATCCTCTATCGTTCCGCCGCTCACCGCTCCTATTAGATGCACCCGCGCGACCGCTGCATCTCATCCTAAGGCGGTCGGTTTTCATACATCAAGAACCGAGCGGTATAACAGCACATTCATTCCCAGGGTATCCAGGGCTTGGAATGAACTGCCAGGAGATGTATTTATTGGGCCTGCGGGTATTGGCCCATTCGAATCCCGCGTTAACAAGCTTCCCCTAACATAACCCTTTCACAGCAGCCGCGGTACTCTGGTATTTAGGCTAAGCCTACGCGCCTGCTCAGTTATATATAAAAAAAAATAAACCTGTAGCTCACCCTGCCTTACTTACGGATGTTATTTATAAACCTTATGCATGAGTTTTGGACTCTCTGTATCCATGCACAAGTAATAATAATAATAATAATAATAAATCGTCTTTATTACTTTAAATTAAATTATACATTTTTGTTTCGAGAGTCCAGTGGCGAAGTCTAGCTTCTAGCTACCCTACTCAACCACTAGCGGGCCTCGCCCGAAGAATAAAAACAATGAGAAAAAAAACATACAGCACGACCGCTGAATCAATCAGTCTACACAGAACTATACACTATGAATAAAAGAGGACCTAGTATGGAGCCTTGTGGCACCCCTGATAAAATATCTTTATTTGATGAAAAGCGGCCATTGACATGGATTTTTTAAGTACGTCTCAGCAGATAACTCCATAACAGATACAATGTAGGATAGTTGCGCTATCAACACCTTATACGTTATAATCTTCTGAATTCCATCATAAGTGTTATTCATGCTGATACCCAGCAGCAGATTCAAAACGTACACCTTGCTTGTACTCTTCTCTCTTCCCACGATCGTATCACCTTTCAATTATCATTTAGTCCGTTTTATGCGGACGCTTGTTCGCGGTTAAATTGCAGTTTGATGTTGATAAATCAAACTGCACGGAACAGCTTATGCATGCTTTCTCGCTGGATGGTATTAGATCGTAAACCAGTTTTTATTTATCGCTTGTGCACTGGCGGAGAATTGCGCTAATCGCGCAAATCGTAAGAAGAGATCAGATAGCAGAAAGCAAGTAGATCATAAACCGGAAACCACAAAGCAGATAACATAAACCCGAAACTCGAAACCCGAAACCGGAAACTCGAAACCCGACCCCAGAAACCAAAAACCAGAAGCCCGAAATCACAGGCCAGAAGCCCGAAACCAGAAGCCAGAAACCAAAAACCGAAGCCAAAAACCAGAGGCCAGAAGCCCAAAACCAGAAGCCGAAAACCAAAAGCCCGAAACCAGAAGCCAGAAAACCAGAATTCAGAGTCCAAAAACTGAAACTAGAGGCCAGAAACCAGACAAGACAAAGCAGATAGCATAAACCCGAAACTCGAAACCCTGAAACCAGAAACCAAAAACCAGAAGCCCGAAACGAGAAGCCAGAAACCAATAACCAGCGGCCAGAAGCCCAAAACCAGAAGCCGAAAACCAGAAACCAGGAGCCCGAAACCAGAAGCCAGAAATCCAAAATCAGAATTCAGATTCCAAAAACTGAAACTAGAGACCATAAACCAGAAACCCAAAAACAGCATTCAGAGTCCAAAAACTGAAACTAGAGACCAACAACCAGAAACCAGAAGCCAGAAACCAGACGCGAGAAAGCAGATAGCATAAACCCGAAGCTCGAAACCCGAAACTCAAAACCTGAAACCTGAAACCAGAAACCAGAAGCCCGAATCGAGAAGCCAGAAACCAATAACCAGAGGCCAGAACCCCAAAACCAGAAGCTGAAAACCAGAAACCAGGAGCCCGAAACCAGAAGCCAGAAACAAACCAGAATTCAGAGTCCAAAAACTGAAACTAGAGACCATAAACCAAAAACCAGAAACCAGAAGCCAGAAACCCAAAAACAGAATTCAGAGTCCTAAAACTGAAACTAGAGACCAATAACCAGAAACCAGATGCGAGAAAGCAGAAATCAGATAACATAAACCAGATTGCTTAAACAAGAAACTAGAAACCAAAAACCAGAGATCAGAAGGCAGATCATAAGCCAGAAACCAGAAATAAAAAACCAGAAACCAAAAATCAAAATCCAGAAACCACAAACCAAAAACCAGAAGCCAGAAACCAGACGCGAGAAAGCAAAAGGCAGATAGCATAAACCAGAAGTCAGAAATCAGATACCATAAACCATAAATCAGAAGCCAGAAATCAGACACCATAGACCATAAAACAAGCCATAAAACCTGGGAACTCACATATGACGTTCCACAGTTTCGTCGTCGCTTTCATACAGTCTACATATCGGTGTGTCACTTAACCCCATAATCTGGAGGTATTTCTTGAGTTGACAATGACCTGTCAGGAATCTTACTATGAGACAAAGGTTTGTCGTGGTCATTGCCAAGTACTTCTTGGATATTGCCTTGCCGAATCTTACAAGGGTTTCCTTGGCAAATCGGCATCCTTGTAGTTCTTCCCATCGTTTTACCATTTGGGCATGGGTGGCTGATATGTTTGCCCGTAATGTTTGATAGAAAACATTTATAGTGAGGTAGACACATTATTTTAGTACCTCGTTGACCAGTTGACTAGTACTGGTTATGTTAGTCTATACTCATATGATCCTGCCTATGACCTGTGAACTTAGTTTCTTTAACCTAGATGCGTATTTCTAAATTCGACATATTTATAAGACAGCTTCCGTTTTGATGTTCTAT
Organism: Callosobruchus maculatus; assembly: GCA_951848785.1. Classification (NCBI taxonomy): domain Eukaryota; kingdom Metazoa; phylum Arthropoda; class Insecta; order Coleoptera; family Chrysomelidae; genus Callosobruchus; species Callosobruchus maculatus. Next base: position 140,514 of record CATOUR010000069.1, read on the forward strand.
TTTGAGATGTAGATATTAAACAGCAATTCAAATCACATCAGCGTTGTTATTACAACCTTTCACTATATTTACGCCGTAGCGCATAAGCATCATCATGTCTACATTTTACTATCAAGATATTTGTGAACGTACACTTACTTTTGAAGATCATTACATAAACGCTTATGCGTTATTTCACAAATTCCATTTTGTGATGGAAGCTGGTTTTTAAGAACTGATGTAACTTAAATCGAACTAACGTTTCCATACTGGATGAGCTCGGTAATCCAAAGAGACTACCCTCCATTGTGTCGACGAGAATGTTTACATTCTTCGGACATATACCCAGAAGCGATAAAATGGAGAAACTTGTAGTGCAGGGTTACGCCCCGAGTGGGCGGCGCCGTGGCCGTTCCCCTACACGCTGGGTGGATACGACGAAACAGTTGTTGGATATGAGTATCAAGAGCGCCACTGAACTGACAGTAAATCGCGAACGATGGCGAGCTACAGTTCTCAAAACTATTGATAATATCCTTGTCGGCAATACTTTAGCTCAGACTTAATGTATTTCACGAGTTCACAACATGTCTGTTAAGACATTGTGACTATGATGATGATTCCCATATACATAGTACACAAGAATCGCTACGGAACAGCTTATGCATGCTTTCTCGCTGGATGGTATTAGATTGTAAACCAGTTTTTATTTATCGCCTGAGCACTGGCGGGGAGTTGCAGTTATCGCGCAAATTTAAACGTGGTGTCTAAGAAGAAAGCAGATGGCAGTAAGCAGTTAGCATAAACCAGAATCCGAAAATCGGATACTGAAAATCAGATAGCAGATGGCATAAACCAGAAACCCGAAATCAAAAAGTAAAAACCAGGTGCCAGAAACCAGACACGAGAATGCAAAAAGCAGATAGCATATAACCAGAAACTAGAAACCAGAAGCCAGAAAGCAGGTAGAGTAAACTAAAAACCCGAGACCAAAAACTAGAAACCAGAAGCCAGAAATCAGATGCGAGAAAGCAAAAAATAGATGGCATAAACCTAAAATCCGAAACCTAAAACTAGAAACCAAAAACCCGAAGCCAGAAACCAGACGCAAGAAAGTAAGAAGTAGATAGCATAAACCAGAAAATAGAAACCAGAAGCCAGAAAGCAGATAGCATAAACCAGAAACCCAAAACGAGAAACTCAAAACTAGAAACCCAAAACCATAAACTTAAAACCAGAAACCTCTCCAGAAACCATAAATCAGAAAACAGATAGCTTAAACCAGAAACCAGAAACCCAAGACCAGAATCCCGAAACCAAAAACTAGAAACCAGAAGCCAGAAACCAGATGCGAGAAAGCAAAAAACAGATGGCATAACCAAAAATTCGAAACCTAAAACTAGAAACCAAAAACCCGAAGCCAGAAACCAGACGCGAGAAAGCAAAAAGCAGATAGCATAAACCAGAAAATAGAAACCAGAAGCCAGAAAGCAGATAGCATAAACCAGAAACCCAAAACCAGAAACTCAAAACCAGAAACCCAAAACTAGAAACCCAAAACCATAAACCCAAAACCATAAACCCAAAACCAGAATCCCGAAACCAAAAACTAGAAACCAGAAGCCAGAAACCAGACGCGAGGAAGCAAAAAACAGATGGCATAAACCAAAAATTCGAAACCTAAAACTAGAAACCAAAAACCCGAAGCCAGAAACCAGACGCGAGAAACAAAAAGCAGATAGCATAAACCAGAAACCCAATACCAGAAACTCAAAAGTAGAAACCCAAAACCATAAACCCAAAACCAGAAACCTCGCCAGAGACCATAAATCAGAAAACAGATAGCTTAAACCAGGAACTTTAAACACAAAACCCGAAACCAAAAACTAGAAGCCAGACACCAGACGCGAGAAAGCAGATAGCATAAATCAGAAACTATACCTTATCCACCGAACAAACGGAGTAACCATGCACAATATATGTAAAGTTTTACTGTATGGTCAAGGGTTATATGCACACCCTCTACAAAACTGCATACTGAGAGCAGTGATGTTATTATAAACAGAAAAGTTAAGTTCGATTTATCCGAGTAAAGCCCCAAAATATGGGTTTGAAATAATTTTTTACTCCTTTTCTTCAGTGGACAGACTATAGAAACCAAAAGCCAGAAAGCAGATAGCATTAACCAGAAACCAGATGCGAGAAAGCTAAAAGCAGATGGCATAAACCAGAAACCTGAAACCAAAAACTATAAACCAGAAGCCAGAAACCAGAGGCGAGAAAGCAAAAAGCAGATAGCATAAACCAGAAACCCAAAACCAGAAACTCAAAACCAGAAACCCAAAACTAGAAACCCAAAACCAGAAACCCAAAACCATAAACCCAAATCCAGAAACCTCGCCAGAGACCATAAACCAGAAAACAAATAGCTTAAACGAGGAACCAGAAACCCAAAACCCGAAACCAAAAACTAGAAACCAGAAGCCAGACACCAGACGCGAGAAAGCAGATAGCATAAATCAGAAACTCGTAACCAGAATCCAAAAAGCAGATAGCATTAGTCAGAAACCCTAAGCCAGAAACCAGATGCGAGAAAGCTAAAAGCAGATGGCATAAACCAGAAACCTGAAACCAAAAACTATGAACCAGAAGCCAGAGACCAGATGAGAGAAAGCAAAAAGCTGATAGCATAAACCAGAAGCCAGAAACGCAAAACCATAAACCAAAAATCAGAAACCACAAACTAGAAACCATAAACGCAAAAACAAAAAACCAGAAACCAGATACCAAATCTCGACTTAATAAACTTCCCCTAACATAACCCTTTCATAGCAGCCGCGTAGGCTCTGCCTACGTGGTCTGCTCAGTTATAAAAAAAAATGGAAGCAGATAGCATCTGTATTTGTAGGTTGGGGAGGATCAGTAGTCCCACTGCACCTAGGCCACAACTGGCCTATTGTGTGCATCCTCCCCTCCTAGAGAGATGTTTCCTCAGGTCATCGTCCATCCTGCCAATTTTGGGAAGGTGGAAAAGTCGTTTAGGGGATATCCCCCTATGTGGGCAGGTATAGGCCAAGACTCGCCGAACACACACTCTCGTATAGAAGATAACTCTGGACACTACCATATGACGTGTTCCACAGTTTCGTCTTCGCTTTCACTCATTCCACATATCGGTGTGTCACTTAACCCCTTAATGTGGAGGTGTTTCCTGAGTTTACAATGACCTGTCAGGGATCTTACTATGAGACAGGGCCGTAGCTAGACGTTCACCATGGAGGGGGTTCATGCTGACCTTAAAGGGGTTCATGTATAAAAGAATATGTAATGTCTAAATTTGCTTAAAATCTGTATAGATTGTATCGCTGCTAATGTGTTATGAGCGCCGAGGGATTGGTTAGTAGTAGAATAAATCACTAAGCTTGGGGAAAGCATCTTGATTATTGTTATTTTCTATTATTTTAGTAGTTATTTAATTCATGGGAATACTCATGGGGGGGGGGTTGAACCCCCCAAACCCCCCCTTTTATACGGCCCTGCTATGAGACAAAGGTTTGTCCTGGTCATTGCAAGTACTTCTTGGATATTGCCTTGGCAAAGCCTGCAAGGATTTTCTTGGAAAATCGACATCCTTGCGATTCTTCCGATCGTTTTACCTCCACAGCCTGGAACATTGAAGAAGGGTGGCTAACCTGTCTCCGTTTTACAGATTCTATCACGCAGGATGTACGAGTGAGCTCTTCCAGATAATAGCACCAAAAGCCGTCAGAACGAGGAACACTAGAGAGGCTCTGCTAGCGCATCCTTACCAGGTCGAGGTCCCTACTCCCCGAACCAGTCTCCTCCAGCATTCGTTCGTTTGGAGAACTTCTACTCTGTGGAATGAGCTGTCAGGGAATTTGCTTCCAACCCTTGCGGGAGGTTGGCCATGAAATAAAATTGAGCGTGGGTGTGTTTTTTGGCTATTTCGGCAATTGTGGTTGTCGACATTCCAGAAAGGTCACGCGGTTCTAAACTTTGGTCAGCGGCCTTCCTGGCTAGACCGTCCGCTATACGGTTGCCTTCGTTGTTGTTGTGGCCTTTAACCCACCTCAGGACAATATTGTTTTTGCAGATAGCATAAACCTGAATTCCCGTGTGGGAGCAGGTTAGAGTATCTCCCATCGTATATCCTGCGTGTCGTAAAAGGCGACTAAAAGGAACCGAACTACTGTCGGTATAAACAGTAACCTCTTCTCAACCAACAGCTTTAGGTGGACGAGTTGAGAAGAGTCAGGACACCTTCTTGTCCTTGGGGTGAGAAATTGCCTCTAAAGGCGGATGAATCAATAGATACCATCTGGTCAACGACATGAGGATGCAGAAAGCAAACGGGAAACTACTGCATTAAAGATCTTAAAGATATCCCAAGAGAAACTCGTAAAATAAGTAAACGAATTTTACGAGTTCACATGTCTGTTAAGACATTGTGACTATGGTGATGGTGTTAAACCTGAAAGCAAATATGCTGAGCGAGTGTCGCTTGTCTGCTGTTGTACAAATTCTGATATTTTTGCCCGTAATGTTCTCTTGATAAAAATCATATTTATCGTGAAGTTTGCTTTTAATTGACACATTATTTTTGTGTCTCGCTACGAGCGAATCATATTGCAGTTGACTCGTATCACACTCATATGATTCCTGGCTATGATCTCAGAACTTAGTTTCTTTAACCTAGATGTATTTCTAAATTCGATGTGCTCATAAGAAAGCTTCCGTTTTGATGTTCTATTTTGAGATGTAGATATTAAACAGCAATTCCAATCACATCAGCATTGTTTTTACAACCTTTCACTATATTTACGCCACGCCATAGCGAATAAGCATAAGCATGTCTACATTTTACCATCAAGATATTTGTGAATGTACACTTACTTTTGAAGATCATTACATAAACGTTTATGCGTTATTTCACAAATTAGAAATTCCATTTTGTGATGTAAGCTGGTTTTTAAGAACTGATGTAACTTAAATCGAACTAACGTTTCCATACTGGATGAGTTCGGCAATCCAAAGAGACTATCCTCCATTGTGTCGACGAGAATGCTTACATTCTTCGGACATATTCACAGAAGCGATAATATGGAGAAACATGTAGTTCAGGATCACGCCCCGAGTGGGCGGCGCCGTGGCCGTTCCCCTACACGCTGGGTGGATACGACGAAACAGTTGCTGGATATGAGTATCAAGAGCACCTCTGAACTGACAGTAAATTGCGAATGATGGCGAGCTACAGTTCTCAAAACTATTGATAATATTCGTGTCGGCAATACTCTAGCTCCGACTTAATGCATTTTAAGAGTTCACAACATGTCTGTTAAGACATTGTGACTATGATGATGATGTAGCGTAACTCAAAAGGTGCAACACTCTGGTGCGGGTGCCTCTCTACAACTCTCCTTACTCTAGTTCCCAATGCAAATGTGAGGATTGCTTTGGGTTCTTCCCCTTTAAGCTAGTACAGTCTGCCTATGATACCAAGCTTCACAGTGACATAGAATGTCTGCCGAGGATTCCTCCTCCTCACCACAGCATGCACACGTTGGGTCGCTGGCCACCTCCATCACACACAAGTGACGTCTGAAGGTGTTGTTGCGAGATAGCAGGCCCAGTAACTTTAGTCGCCTTCTGTCCAGAGAGAGACAGAACCACCCCACCCGGGCCAGAGGTTCTAAAATAAGCTTGAGGGAGATGTCCAGAAATTCCTCTCCATCTCATCTTTTGATTTTGTAATAACTATTTCTGCCTGCCTTCAATCTCTTGTGTTCTCCATATTTTTGTATGCCTCGGAAACTTGGACTGTTAAAAAGGCAGATCGAGCTCGCATAGATGCTTTTGAAATGTGGACGTGGAGGAGAATGCTGAGAGTTCCTTATACCGCCCATCGAACTAATGTTTCCATACTGGACGAGCTCGGTAATCCAAAGAGACTATCCTCCATTGTGTCGACGAGAATGCTTACATTCTTCGGACATAGTCACAAAAGCAACAATATGGAGAAACTTGTAGGTCAGGGTCACGCCCCGAGTGGGCGGCGCCGTGGCCGTTCCCCTACACGTTGGGTGGATACGACGAAACAGTTGCTGAATATGAGTATCAAGAGCGCCACTGAACTGACAGTAAATCGCGAAAAATACCGAGCTACAATTATCAAAACTATTGATAATATTCGTGTCGGCAATACTCTAGCTCCGACTTAATGCATTTTGCAGGTTCACAATATGTCTGTTAAGACATTGTGACTATGATGATGACATATAATTATTTGGACTGCAAATTTTGGGTTAAGCTCAATAAAAGATCAAGGAGCGAAGTCATGAGAAACAAGGGTCAACATATCCAGTATAAAATCTCGATCTTCACGGCAGAATTGGGAGTAACAAGCAGAGACGATCCTCCATTTTGTCGACGAGAGTGTACATTCGTCGGCCATATACCCAGAAGCGATAATATGGAGAAACTTGTAGTGCAGGGTCACGCCCCCAGTGGGCGGCGCCGTGGCCGTTCCCCTAGACGCTGGGTGGATACGATGAAACAGTTGCTGGATATGAGTATCAAGAGCGCCACTGAACTGACAGTAAATCGCGAACGATGGCGAGCTACAGTTCTCAAAACTATTGATAATATTCGTGTCGGCAATACTCTAGCTCCAACTTAATGCATTTTACGAGTTCAAAACATGTCTGTTAAGACATTGTGACTATGATGATGATTCCCATATACAAAGTACACAAGAATCGCTACAGATAGTAGCTCATTACTATCTAAAGTATCTAGAGTGGAATTATAATCACCAACATTCTTACAATATGCAATATAGTGAAACAAATGGTTTCTTCCAATTTGCAAGTAGTCAACATACAAAACGTCGGCTCTGAATTTCACCACAGGGTACCCAAGTGATATTGGTTACTAATTGATATAACTACAGTTGAGTGCCACGCTTGGTTCACTTCAATTATCGTCGCTTTTTGCTCTAGTTCTCAGTTTAAAAACATAAACACTGTTTTATCCGTCTAAACAAACGGCTCATCAAAACAAACCAACAAGGATTCAACACTTTCAAAGTATTTTAATAAACAACAGGCATAACTGCTCTGTTGCAATATGGATTTTATCAACAAAATTTTGGTGAAGGCATTACATACGGTGTGAGAGAGAGAAGGGAGAAGAAGAACTAACAGACATATAATAATAATACGTTTTTATTCGCTGTCCCAAAATAATCAACAAAATAAACAACAAATTTGCCAATAGAAAAAGATAGGACAAAGCGAAAAGGCGGAGTGTCACCTCAGGGGTGGTTTTCAACTCAACCGAAAAAAAAGAAAATTAGTATAAATATTTGAAAAATAAACACAAAAAGAGTTCATACCGAGGTTCATACATACACATAGTAGACATATGTGGCGGAGTATCCGGAGAAAATGAAAAAAGTTAACAATAATGCTTGAGCAAAAAAAATTAAGTTATTAAATTCCATTCCGTGATAAAACAAAATGATACATGTCACCATAAAAGTTAATAACTAATACGTCTTAAAAATAACTGTGAATACTGGATTTAATCTCAATAATATTACAATATCAATACAAAACACTTACAATATTTTATAGGTACATCAAGTTCGTATACATTGCGCGCTAGATAGACATAAAGGTATACATAAGTCCGTAGCAGGTCATTATATGAGACAACAAGAATAGAGAAAAGGATAGTCCAGAACAGAGCTTCGTACTACTGGATAAGAATTTTCTATAAGGTCTACATGTTTTGTAAATCTCATCGTGCTGTCCATCCAAATGCCCAAATTTTTACATTGATCAACAGTAGGAAGCACTTCGTTGTTCATTGAGATGACGCCATCACCGGAAACCTCAATATAAAAAAGTGACTGTTTTGCAATACAAAGTTAATCTAAATACCAAAACTCAAGAAAATAGGTTATGTTCTGCCAATGTTGCATCTAAGCTGAGGTCGTTGTTTTGAATGCCTTTCTTGGTCGCAAAGTCTTCCTTCTTTAGTACCAATTGCAGGTGATTTCTTGGCTTTGAACAATTGCCGATTTCGCTCCACTAACCTTACTTTCTTCACCAGTGCCTCGGTCTTCTTCGTGCTGCTAATTGACTTCCCCTTCTTTTCGCCGTCCTTATCAGCAGACGAAGATGTTTTTTTTAATATATTTCATCATAAAGACTCCATGTTTGAAGCAAAGCTTGATATGGATACCTACATTTTTTGTGTCTGTACAAGTTAAATTTAAAACGCTGCAAGTTGTAGCCGTCGAAAAACAAATTCCACGGCAGCCCATTCGTTCCACAGCGTCGAAGTTCTCCAAAAGAAGGAATGCTGGAGGAGACTGGTTCGGGGAGTAGGGACATCGACCTGGTAAGGATGGCTCGCAGAGTCTCTCTAGTGTCCCTCGTTCGGACAGCTTTGGTGTTATTGTCTGGGAGAGTTCACCCACATCTTCCGTGATAGAATCTGTGAAACATAGACAAGTCAGCTACCCTTCGTCGATGTTCCAGGCTGTGAAGGTCCTTTTTGAGGTTGGGCGTATCGATTAGTCTAATTGATCTCTTCTGGATAGTATCCAGAAGCTTTAGATAGTGCTTCGAAGCGCATCCCCACACATGGGAGCAATACTCCAACGATGGTCGGATCTGTGCCTTGTAGAGAAGCAGTAGCTGCTCTGGTGTATACAGCTTCCTACAGCGGAACAAAACTCCAAGCTTCTGGGATGCCGTTTTAGCAATACTGACGACATGATCATGCCAGGACATGTTATTGTTGATGTTGATCCCCAAAAGCTTGACGGAAGGAGTCTCGACTATGGGGTGATCCTCCATTTTCACAGTTGGTAAGCCAACGTGAGATTTCTTTGTCAGTGTTGTCTGAGTTTTCGGTACGTTAAACTGTACTTTAACAACTAATACCCACTCGAAATTGTTTTGATATCTACGTTGATCTGTGAGGCATGCTGCTGTCGCCGACGTACCGTCTCCTGGGATGATAGTGTCTTGCCTGGTTCCATGCACGGTATTAATGTACTGCCGTCTGCGAAGCTGTCGATTGAATTGAATGTTATTTCCAGCAGCTCGTTGATGTACAGCAGATACAGTGCAGGAGATAGGTCAGATCCCTGAGGAACACAGGCGTTTATTGAAAATACGTCTGATGAAAAGCCTTCGACTACAACAAACAGAGATCGGTCGCTCAAAAAGCTATTCAGCCACTGGCGCACGCCAGGTAGTAGTCCATAAGCAGTAAGCTCGACCAGAAGTCCCTCATGCCACACTTTATCCAAGGCTTTCGATATGTCAAGTGCAACAACATGAGATTCGCCATGATTTTTAATTGCTCTGTTGCACAAGTGAGTGACGTGGGCCAGGAAGTTACCCGTAGACCTATGCCATACTGACGATCATTTATGATGTTATTCTTGTCCAGGTATTCCAGGAGCTGAGTCTTAATGGCATAACCTTAGATATGATGCTGAGAAGAGCCACAGGTCTAGGTTGTATGCAGCCAATCTTGGATGTAGCGGGACACTCACTTCGCTGATACGATAGTTTGAAGAGCTTGCAAAGAATAGGTGCAAGCTCAGCGGCACAGCGTTTAAGGACAATCGCTGGAATTTGGTCAGGACCAGTAGCTTTCTTCGTGTTTAGTTTTTGAGGGATGCTTTTTACATCCCGATGTTAAAATTTGACCTCTGCCATTCTCGAGTTCACGTTTATGGTGGTGATCAGAGTACTTCCTTGGAAGTCTACCGTAGAATTGCCTCCGAAAAGCCTCCCTAAGATTGTATGCTTTTTCTTTTTGCTTGAATATTTCATATCCACAACACGCCCTTGAGTATCTCACGCACCGTCACTGAATGAACGTCGTTGATTTATATAATCAAAACATTCCAGCCTTTTCAAAATTTCCAATATAATTACTACGTTTTCCTTGACTTCTCGTGGAATGTAGCGCTCGCAGTAAGCAATCACTTACTATGTAGCATACAGGCCAGATTATTACAACTTTCAAATAGCCAAGCACAGAATATTTGGAATTAATTGACGTGTCAGTTGCTACGTTAATTAGGTTTAATACGGCTTAACCACTGTTGGTGGTTTCGAAACAAAAAAGGATTTTTCAAGACGGTTTGCCTAACAGTACATTCCTTTTTGCTCTAATATTCAATACGATACTGTTATAGGGAATTGGAAATTTTATAGCTCTTGACACAGTTTTGTGCTTGGTTTTATTAGATGGCGGTCGCTAGTTTTGACTTTTAGTATCTGAAACAGATACATCAAACTTTTATATGAATCTCCAGTTGCCAAAAACCGTAGAGTTATCGCCAGTCTTGTAGTAACAGGTATTGCTTTTCTCATGTTTGTTTCATTTCTTTTTATTTGTGGTTCAATTGTCTTTGAAAGAAATTCTAAGTCACTGTTTGACATTCTTCTTGAAAAGTTTATATCAAATCAAATATTATTTCCAAACTCAAGTTTCTAAAGTTTCACGCCTATTCAGGTAAGGTTGGATCCACTGTCGTCTCTCTTTTTTATTTAATGTTTCGTTTAAAACAATGTATGGGATACGAGAAGGGATATCTTGCGGGATATACAGGATGAGTTTTTAGTACCGGCTCGGTCGATAACTCCACTACTGTAGAAGATAGCGAAAAAAGTTGTATATAAAAGTTGTATCCTCGCATATGGTCCTTGCTTAGGAAATATTTAGATTTATACAGGGTAATCCATAACTACGTGGTGATGCAAACATGCATTTTTATATTATTCCATATTCGAATTCTACTAATTATTTTCGTTCGTCCAATATAGGGTATTGTTACATTATACAGCGTATTTCAAAAGTTATGACCATTTTTATGTCCAAATCTCTGTCAAATGAACGTACTGTATATCAAAAAGTGATAAATCAAAAATCAATTTTTTATATGGATGAATAAAAAATATTCTCTAGTTTTAAAATTGGCTATAAAAAAGACCGCGCCGCATGTTCGTATACAGGGTGATGTAGAATGCAAAATCTAGATTTTCTCTCTTTTTACTTCCCACACCGATAGGTGAGGGGAGTATTGTGATCGCGAAAATTTTCGATTTTGAGATAATACGTTTTTTGGGCGTTTTATGATGTGTACATAACGAAAATCCACGTCACTCATTTCCGTCGGTCTGTCTGTCGGTCTGTCTGTCTGTCTGTCGGTCTGTCTGTCTGTCTGTCTGTCTGTCGCGTTCTTCTACCCTCGTAATCTCAGTAACCGCTGCATGGATTGTGATGAAATTTGGGCAGCGGTATGCTGTGGGGTCGTAGTAGTTAATGTTCCTATAATTTCGAAAATCGGTGCATAGGCGGCGGAGTAATTAGCAAAAAACAAAAAAAATTAAATATTGCTGAAACTTCGTTTTTAGGCGTTTTAGGGGTCCCTGATCATTTACTGAGTTTTTTTGGGTGGGGGTGAAATTCGGGTGGTTGGGGGGTGGGGGGAGGAAAACCCAGCGACATAAATCACCTTTTTAGGTCCATCTGAACATTGCCTTGCCTATTACCGAAACTAAGGAACTTAGAATTTTCTGTATACATACGAGTATTTATTGCTTTAGATCGTTTTGTATTCTGTAACGTGGAAACTATTAAATCGATGCTAATGAAATTTTGACACATTATTATTACTGTGGTAAGGATGGAAAACGCGTATGCTTGTTAGAAATCGTGTCAGTGGCAGCGTAGCAATAATCAAAAAACAAAAAATATGAAAACAGCTCAAACTTCGTTTTTAGATGTTTTAGGGGTTCCTGACCGTTTTGTACCTTTTTTGGGTGGGGGTGAAATTGGGGTGGTTTGGGGGTGGGGGGCTGTAAAATTGAAAAATTTGTTGCTTTCATAATAGACTGTCCACTGACCTGTGAAGGAAAACCTGGCGACATAAATAACTTTTTTAGGTCCATCCGAACATTGCCTTTGCCTATTACAGAAAGCAAAGGACTTTTTTTTTGATGTAAACATACGAGAGTATTGCGTCAGATCGTTGTAACGAGGAATCTGTTGAATTGATTTTAATGAAATTTTGAAACGGCATTACTTCCATAGCAAAGATGGAAAACGCGTATGGTTTTGATAAATCGTGCCAGTGGCGGCGCAGAAATAATAAAAAAACTAAAAATATAAAAACAGCTCAAACTTCGTTTTTAAGCGTTTTAGAGGTTCCTGATCATTTTCTGCGTTTTTTTTGGGAGGGGGTGAAATTGGGGTGGTTGGGGGGTTGGGGGTTGAAAAACTAAAAAAATTTTTGTACTCATAATAGGCTGTCCACTAACCTGTGAAGGAAGATCTAGCGATACAAATCACCTTTTTAGGTGCATCCGAACATTGCCTAGCCTATTACAGAAACTAAGAATTTTCTGTATACTATACGAGAATTTATTGGTCTAAATCGTTTTGTATTTTGTAACGTGGACACTATTAAATTGATTCTAATGAAATTTTGACACAGTATATTGTTACCGTGGTGAGAATGGAAAACGCGTATGTTTGTTAAAAATCTTGTCAGTGGCAGCGTAGCAATAATCAGAGAACGCGACAAGTATGAAAGCAACTCAAATTCGGTTTTCAGATGTTTTAGGGGTTCCTGATCATTTCCTACCAGTTTTTTGGGTGGGGGTGAAAGTGAGGCGGTCGGGGGGGGGGGGGGGTGTAAAACTGAGTAGTTTGTAGTATCGATAATAGGCTGTCCATTGACCTGTGAAAAAAAGACCTAGCGGCATAAGACAATTTTAGGGGGGGGGGTTGGGAATTATTTGGTTGCAAGGGATCTTAGACTAAAGCTTCATGCTATGGGAAAATAATAAACTGGTATCAGCGTAATGTGTGGGAAGTACTGAGTCAATCAACTTGACTTAATTTTTTTAAATGTAACCCCCAATATTTTATTATACAAAAAAATTGCTTTTATATCCTCTTTCATCTTTATATAGCACTTGTTATGGCTGCATTCATTAGTTTCAGAGATATTTCGGTTTTCCTACAAATTTTAAATATACCTTCTATTTGTTTACTGAAATTTATTTATTTTGAGAGAATACTGTCAAATTTTATTTTTGCTTAACAAACAACTAAAATATAAGGCCATAATAGTACTTGATTGAGTGAAAATACTGAATTAACGAGGTATTATAGGTTAAGTGTGCTGAGCAAACAATTTTATAGACGTCATGCATAATTATCAAGCATATCTATCAGGTAGGCTATGAAATATTAAACGACACGGTCCGAGTAAAACGATTCTTCAATCTTTCAAACGCATTAGTTTTAGAGTGCCTCCGTCCTAAATATTGCTGTTCATAGTTGATATGTTCTAGAGGCAAGTAAGCAATTTCTCAAAGATTCTTCTAAATACCCTCAATGGAAAAATTAAATTTTGAAGCTCGTTTTTCACACAGTACGGAGTTATTGAGCAGGTTATGAAAACTGTCAATTTTTCAAAGCCTACCTGATAAATCTGCTTGATAATTGTGCATCACGCCTACAAAATTGTTTCCACAGCACGGTTCAGGGTTTTGACTTCATCAAATACTATCATGACCTTATAATTGAGTTGTTCGTTAAATAACAAACGAATTCGATAGTACTTTCTCAGAATAAATGAATTTCATTAAAAATGTAGAAGCTATATTTTAAATTTACGGAAAGATCGAAATATCTCGGAAGCTGATTGACGTAGGCACAGCAAGTGCTATACAGAGATAAAAGAGCATATTAAAAGCAATTCCTCGGTATAATAAAATATTGGGAGTTTCGTTTAAAAAAAAAAGAGAAAATCTAGATTTTGCATTCTACACTGTATATACGAATATGCGGCGCGGGCTTTTTTATAGCCAATTTTAAAACTAGGTGGTATTTTTTATTCATCCGTGTCAAAAAAATGATTTTTGATTCATCACTTTTTGATATACAGTATACGTTCATTCGACAGCGATTTGGAAATGGTCATAACTTTTGAAATACCCTATATAATGTAACAATACCCTATATCGGATGAACGGAAATCATTAGTAGAATTTGAATATGGAATAATATATAGGGTGTTTCATTTAAAAAAATGCATGTTTGCATCACCACGTAGTTATGGATCACTCTGTATAAATCAAAATATTTTCTGAGCAAGGAGCATATCCGCGGCTACAACTTTTATATATAACTTTTTTCGCTATCTTCTACAGTAGTGGAGTTATCGACCGACCCGGTACTAAAATTTCACCCTGTATATTGCCGAGCCATAAAATATGCTGCAATAAAATGTTGTCATGACCGGGCTTTAGGTACCAGCAATATATAGAAATACCAAGAGGCAACCTGACTACCTGATGTCATTCTGCGTTCTTACAATCTGAGTGTCAGACGTTCTAATAGTATAATGGACATTCAAATGAAATAGGAAAGCTATTAAGTATCGAACGCAGTGGCGGCTGGTGAGGTAGTGCCACAGTGCCATGGCACTATCTTAATTTTCGACAAAAACTTATTTATCTATCTCTTAAACTTTTCTTATTCTATGTTAGTTTCCAACGACTTTTTCTGTTTTATATGAAATGGCAATAGCGGCTCAGCGCATAAATGCTTGCACCAGGCAACACGTGGCATCGTGGCAACTCACACGATGAGAGCTGACACGCGACGCGACGGCGAGATGGCAACAGCCTACTATGCCGTTTCTTTTAAGGCACAAACAGAGTGAGAGAAGTCTTATCACAAACGCTTATGAGTGACGGAGATAACGCTATACTGGACGTTTGGATAGATTTTAAATACAAAAATCCGAGGTAGATCGTGCCAGACACATTACCCATATTTCCATTCATGGTTCACTATTTTTTTGTTTTATTTCAGCAGCTTCGATTTGTTTATGTTTGATGCTGATGTCGGCTTTTCTCGTTAAAGGCTTGAAATTTAAATCTTATTAGTTTGAGTGAGTTGTGCGCTGTTTTCGGATTGGTATTCTTTTGTGTTTAATTAAAATATATCATTAGAGCGAAAATAAATAAAATTGGCGCATCAATAAACTCATTTAGTAATCTTCCGCTGGAAGAAAAACTGCAAATTAAGGGATTAGGACGTCCAACGCCTGATTTAAGAATTGAAAAACTTATTGGTGGACAGAAATCGCGTTGACGTAAATTTAATAAAACTATTTATGATAAAAACAATTGGATAGGAGACTGTGAAGAAGTTAACAAACTGTTTTGTTTTGTGTGTGTTCTATTTGGGCGAAAAAAGGCACGGATGATTTCATTCATATATGAGAGAAAATGAAGACCCATGAAAAATCTAAAGGGCATATGAATAATGTTTTCAGTTTATCGATGCTTGGTAAGTCGAAAACAAAGACTCAGTTAAATTCGGCTTATCGGCTAGTTATAAGTACTTTTTTTCAATTTTATGTCGGTTTGAAATTTTGGCACTACCTCTCTTGGCAGGAGCCGCCACTGATCGAACGAACAGCAATTGACAGCAAGCTAATTATCGAAATGAAATAGGTATATAAACGCTTCGCGCATTAAGCATTCGAACAACGTCACCAATTTGCCTTCACGTAGCGACCACTGCTGTTTTCGAGGTGACAACAGGAAGCACTTCCAGCGCCAAAGCGTCACCATGGATGCGTCGGCGTTGCATACAGAATACCAATTTCTAAAATTTCTCTTCGGTTTCACTTATTGTATATTCGTAAGTGTGAGTTGCAGTGTAAGAGACGTTTAGAAGGCAACATGTATTTTACATTTGTTACAGTCAGTAAAAGGGCTGATACACGTACGAGCAAGTACGCGTACTTATGGCTCGACGACCTTTTTCGCCTGTGTGTCACCGTAAGTACGCGTACTTTAAAACCGTCGCGCAAACCGCCGGCGAGCCAACTGGTTTGAAATCTTGCTCGTAGCTTGTCTCGGCTCGTACTGCGAGCCGCGAGCCACCACTCTGCTTTGGCAGGCCATCGATCCGCAACGCTTGTTGTGTTTGGAGTTTGTTAAAAGTTTTGTTTATTTAGGAAAATCATCAAGATGCGTGATTTCAGCTTCACGTGTGTCACCGCGTCGAGCCGAGTAAGTTCGCGAACTTAAGAACCGCGTAATTAAAGTTCGTACGTGTATCACCCCTTTCAGAATGATTTAGAAAAAAATATTGACACATCTAACAACCTTTGTTCTCCATATTTTTGTATCCCTCGGACTGTTAAAAAGACAGATCGAGCTCGCGTAGATGCTTTTGAAATGTGGACGTGGAGAAGAATGCTGAGAGTTCCTTAGACCGCCCATCGAACTAACGTTTCGTAATCCAAAGAGACGATCCTTCATTGTGTCAGCGAGAATGCTTACATTCTTCGGACATATTCACAGAAGCGATAATATGAAGAAACTTGTAGTTCAGGGTCATGCTCTGAGTGGGCGGCGCCGTGGCCGTTCCCCTGCACGCTGGGTGGATACGACGAAACAGTTACTGGATATGAGTAGGTATCAAGAGCGCCACTGAACTGACATTAAATCGCGAACGATGGCGAGCTACAACAGTTCTCAAAAGTATTTATAATATTGGTGTCGGCAATACTCTAGCTGCGACTTAATGCATTTTACGAGTTCACAACATGTCTATTAAGACATTGTGACTATGATGATGATGTATTTTACATTTGTTATAGTCAGTAAGACTGATTTAGACTATTTCAAAGACGATTTATTTCAATTTCTTCTTTCCCCACAAAATTGGTGGCGTTACCAATAAGTTAGGGGAGTATTGTAATCGCGAAAAATTTTCGATTTTGAGATTATACGATTTTTGGACGCCTTATGATATCTACGTAACGAAAATATACGTCACTCATTTCCGTTGGACTGTCTGTCTGTCGCTCTGTTTATCTGTTGGCATTTGTCTAGCTTCGTAATCTCAGTAACCGCTCAATGGATTGTGACAAAATTTGGGTAGAGATATGCTGAAGGGTCGTAGTAGGTGATTTTGCTATAATTTTAGAAATCGTTGCATGATAGTAGGTAATTAGCAAAAAAACAAGAAATTTCAAATATTCTTCAAACTTCGTTTTTAGGCGTAAAGGGAGTCTCTGACCACTTTCTACTTTTTTTGGGTGTGGTGAAATTAGGGTGGTTGGGGGGTGTAAAACTGAATAATTTGTTGTATCTATAATAGGCTGATGTTCGTTAAAAAGAAAGACCTAGCGCCATAATACACTTTTTTTAAATTCATGCGAACATTGCCTTGACTATTCCAGAAACCAAGGGATTTTTGATGTATACACATACGAGGATTGCTTTAGACTTAGACCATGCTGTATCATGTAGACTGATAATTATTGAATTAACATTGATGAAATGTTTACCCTATATAAAAGACGTTCAAACACTGAATTTTACAATATTCTTGAATGCCCTAAACAGTAATGGTCTCCAGATTCTTCGAAGCCCTCTGCATTCCAGCTCAACTACAGAGCTAGGTCTATTGCTTATGAAGTAGATCATTCTTAGCCAGGTTGTTGTACTGTATTCTTGTGTTTCTGTATAAGGATTTTCTTAGTAAACGATAATGTATATGTTTCTATTTACTCTATAAATATAAAATATCCGTTCCGTTAAATAAAAACAGATACTCGTTTATTGTACACATAACAAAGAAGACCTTGTGTGAAGTTTGAGACACCTAATAGAAAATATACAAATTATTGTAAACATAACATTTCAGATATGAAAGAATAGTTGATAAACAAATTTTAGCTTTTGGTCTTTGAACTTCGAAGGCAATTTCAGTACAAACATGTACCGATGTACCTAGCTATTAAGCAAACGAAAAGCATTACGATATACACAAAACTCGAAAATTAATTACTGTCGCAAGTCACAATTAAATAAAAATAAATGTTGCCCATCAAGATTTGGCGACCACTTCATTATTACTCTGCAGTACAAAAATGACCAGGTACAAATTCAAACTATGGACATCGTACCATAAAACACAGTGGGGCATTTTAGTGTGCGTGGAACTGCGTGCGAAGGCGTGCAGGTACCGCATGCAGGCTAACCTGCTCAACTGTGTTTTCGACCGCTTACCAGCGTCGGAAGCCCGCTTGAACGCCTTTATAGTAACAGAAATTTAGTTTGCTACCTGGTTTCGTCTGTGGCAGTCGAAGATGAGTATCGATAAAGAGTTACTTATAGCTTCAGTGTTTTCGAAAACCTCTATTTGGGATAAAAGACACAAGCTGCACTATAGCCGCACTGCGATAGAAGAATATTGGAAGGAAATAAGTGCGGTTATGAAAGTAGACGGTTAGTTTATATACAATATTTATTTGGATATATTCATAAGTCTGGAACTGAGGAAATACATCAAGAAATTTGCTATAAATGTGGTAGTGATAGATAAGATATGAGGTGCTCTGCAAAATTTTTAACAAAGATACCTCGAATTTATTTACTTTTTGTATCCTGACCGTTATAATCCAATCTTTTTGCAATAAAATCCTGGGATACGGTCAATAATATATTTAAAAAATATATATATGATGGCCAACGTTTCGCACTACTAGCGTCGAAACGTTGGCCATCATATATATATATTTTTTAAATATATTATTGACCGTATCCCAGGATTTTATTGCAAAAAGATACCTCGAATTGTTTTGGCCTCATTTGGAGGCATTTACTGGTAATTACGCCTAATCCATTTTCTAGCCTGAGGTAATGTGGTATTAGCCAGTCCTATTCAAACTGTATATATTCTTCTGTATATACTTTAACTACGTCTGATATTCGATATGTTGGTTTGTTTCGATATTAGATATTACAAACTGGGTTATTTAACAACAACAAGTTTTAATGATAAACGTTATTAAAAATACAGTAATACAGTATAAATATGGTAAACTTATGGTTGAATATGATAAAGCAATGATATCGAAATGATAGAAATCTGATACAGATATAGTATAAATAGGATGTAAATATGTCAAAGGAATGATACAAAACATGAAATAAATGAGGTTACCAAATTGAGCATTTAATAGTGTTGTAATTATCTTATAACTGGCGGGCCAGCCCAAAGGATCTGTCCTACACGGAATTCCCACTGAACTCAGGTCGTCCCTGCTGCGTTGCCAAGTGCAGGAGCCTCCTTATGTAGCGCGTCCAATGTCAATGTTGTTCCCAATGCCCACAAAGCATATTATCTCGATAATTTTCGCGATCACAATACTTCCCTCACATATCGGTGTGTATCGGAAGTAAAAGCTATTCTAATATTAAGGTTTAACAAAATAACAATGTACCCGACCAATGATATTACGAGACCAAAATATATAACGTTAGGCAATTGTATTTACTACGTACTATCACTTAGTATCATAGGTATAATACATTTATACACAACCACAACACTAGATATAGGCTAGGTGCCACAATCATTCCCAAACCAAACAAATCAGTCATGCGTCATATCTCAATTTAGCGCCAAAATGATACAACACTTCTACCTTTTGTTTGTTACCAAAAACTTGTTTACAAAGCGATTCAAAGTCTCTACCAGAGTAGATAGCTTCCTTAATAAGACGCGTACAAGAATTCGTTGAACATGTACAGTATCAGTCACATATGCATCTGATTGACAAATTTCAACTAAATGGTTCTAATGTATATGACGTAAATCTACATCTACGTGTATATGTACTGATAGTTCATTTGACAACTTCCCACCACGGATTTATCACAAACCGCTGATTAAAAAAACGCCAAGACACGTAAACATATTTGTCCAGAGAGACAACTTTTTAACCAAAAACTATTTCACCCCATTGTACCCTCTAGCCCCTCATGGGAATCATTTCCAGTGTTTTTGCAACTATCCCTCATTTTGAACCCTTATTGCATGTTTCCTATACCATGTCTAGATGCGACTGGGCAATCTTTGTACTCTTCTTCTTGTCTGTTTTCGCTGTACCATGCACTGGTGTGCTTGGTGCCTACATAGATGCCACTTGAGCCTGCAGTACACCCACGAGGTTTCTAATTGCTTATCGGCCTTAATTGCGTAGCCATGCTGATCTATGTAGATGTGTTCAGCCCGACTATAAAATCCTTGGCTTGTTTGCAATCCTTACTTTGCCTCCTCTGTTCATCTATGGTATCGTTTACACACTTTTTGAGGGTTAACGTTACCAGCTGCCTACTTAATCACATAACGGGCTCCGGGCCAACAAATTGTCCCCCGGTGCCGAGTCTGGTCAGTCTATCGGCTTCATCATTACCAGGAACCCCCGTATGACTCTGGACTCATATCAGGGTAACTTCTTTCAGCCTCGCCAGCTCCTCCAGCCTCTCCGCGCACTCCTGAACCAGGGGTGCCCTAATTCAGGGCCCGCAGATTTAAAACGCATCTCCGAAAATTTGTTGTAGATGATGATGTCTTTACGAGGGTTGCTCTATATCAGCGTCAATCCACCAGTACGCAGACAGCTGTTTCACGCTTATTGGCGTTCCACCAAGAAATCTGCTGCTGTTCAGCGGCGATTTTATTTGATTTGTCGTTACCTTCGGGTACCAGATGGCGCACCGGCAGAACCTATCTGTCGCCTGCTACAACATGCTTCACATGTCTGGTAGACATGAAAGAATTGATGCTCTCTATTTCCGTCAATCGACCTATGGCGCACTGATGATCGCTAATAAGCGTGAAACAGCTGTCTGCGTACTGGTGGATTGACGGTCATATAGAGCAACCCTCGTATATCGGCTTTCATATGCAGCAGCACATAGAACCCGCGCTCTCTGGTGGTCAAGCGGACTGTTCCAACACGAGACGGTGTTAACTGTTGAGCAGCGATTTTCTTTGGTTTGCCGTTACCTTCGGGTGCCAGATGGCGCACCGGCAGAACCTTTCTGTCGCCTGCTACGATGATGTCTTTTTTGGCACTAACTTTTAGTTTCCTCCTTTAGAACACAGCGAAAGTTGCTTACTCATGTTCTTATGTTTTTATAATTATGTTCTTTTGCTATTCTTTTCTGTTTCACAGCAGCGCATTTGTATGTTTTTTTTCTGTTTTCTTTTTCTTTCTGTTACACAGCTACGCAATTTTTAAACTGTGTATTTATCTGTTTGCATTATTTGTTCCGTTACTTGTGTTTTTTTTATATCCATTAGTTTGTTTTCTTATGACTAGTCTTATATCATACGTGTATACAGTGGTGTGCCGAAAGGGCCCGCAGGGCCCGCGGTGCGGGGGGCCCCGGGCATCCGGTGGGCCCCTGCTCAGCGTCGACCTCGACTACCTCGAGCAAGCTTTCTACATAGTAATAACTATAATACATATACTTAATTTTATAGCGATGGAATCATAATTTTCCAAAATCAAATTAAATATATTTTGCCATATTTTGTCTTTTCAGAACTTATTTCATTGCAAAATTTGACAACACGACAACGTAGTCGAACGTAGAATTCAAAACGGCAAGAATAAGTGCAACGTTGCACTGACGTGAGGCGTATATGTGCCAACGAATTCGAATAGGTTATAGAAAAATGCTCCAACAGGCATGTGTGTGTGTGTGTTCCCAAGACCTCGTTGTTATTACACAAATACGATGTTATTTTTCACAGAAATCCACAGTATTTAAATCTTGTGGAATTGTTTAAAATAGTCTTTTAACTTTTGTACTGTTAAAACCAAAAATCTACTCAAAACTATAACAATAAACCCAAAACGATCAACCAAAACAAGGTTGCTATTTATATTACTCCACTATTAATGCTGTCCCTTTTAGAGTTCTTTACCTGTTATCTTGAAGAGGGTGTAGAAACAAAGGGTATGCGGGTTTATCAGCGTTCAGTATGCTATAAATACCATCGTCAAGCTGCCGCCGAATCACTATTTTGGATTGTTTACTTCTTCTAACCTATTCGAATTCGTTGGTGCCGACAAGTTATTTCTGGGAATCCCAGACAGTCGATGCCGATGCTTTGGCGCTAACGTTCGGCTCAAGCAGAACGATCATTTTGAAAACTAAAACCAATAAAAAGTTTTGCAAGATCGATAATGTGTGAATCGCGCATTAATTTTTATAGAAAATGAACGGGCAGAAGGCATAGACTTAGACCAAATAGTTGATACATTTGTTGATTTACATACAAAAAAATAGTTTTTTTCTTTACATGAAACGCAAGTGCAAGTATAATATAAAATTTTTAAAGTTAAGGTGCTTTATTTGTTTATTTTTGTTACATTCTTATGTGCTATAGAAATATAAAGTTGAGGTCATACCAATTTTTTTCTATCTATAAACCAATTGGAAATACTATTTTTTTATATAGAGGGGGCCTCGTGACAAAAATTGCGCAGGGGCCCCTGAAGACCTTTTCACGCTACTGCGTGTATGATCAAAAGACAAGAAATACCATACCATACCTGACTGTCAGAGCAAAAGTAAACGTTCTTCTATTCATCATCACTCATACAAATGAGTTCATATTAGTTCATATCGAGTTTTCTCTGGGCGTGGAACTCAATGCTACTCTCCATTTCCACCTCGCCCACGTCTTACATAATGTATATTTTCGTGATCGTAAACCGTATGTGATGTTGGAATGCGACCTGTAACGCGTTTATCTCACACATATCCGTTTCCGATGCTTTGAAAGACGTTCGAGGTCTTTTATATTTGATATTCGACGCTGTTTCGTCGATATATCGTTATCGAGGTTTATCTGTGACACCATTCCAGATTTTTATAGCTGTACGGTTTTTCTCTGAAGGAAAATTACTTTTTCCAGGCTAAATTTAGTTTTTTTATGGTCAGCCTCCCGCAAAGGCCAAAAGCCTATGATCGAGCCTATGGCACTGTAGTACCGCTGCGAGAGGATATATGTGTCGGTTCACGTTAGATTTAAAACGCTGCAGGCTGTAGCTGTCGGGAAACAAATTATCCGGCAGCTCATTCCACGCGTCGGCGTTCTCCAAGAGAAGGAATGCTGGAGGAGACTGCTTCGGGGATTAGGGACAAAGTTTACGGAATACATATAAGTTGGATCACTCTCTGTCGGCACTTTGAAGAACTCACATGAAAGCGATGCCGCGGCCGCACGCGCCAGTTAGTTTTTGCGTTGGTTTTTGCTCAAGTACGAGGGTCTTTTAGCGGGGACTTGCTAACGCCTGGGTTGTACGTAGATACGAGGGTCATTGAAAAACTATGTATTGACGGCCGATTTAGACAAATACAAATGTAACGTTTATTTTGCTTATGCACTAAGTTACATAAATGGATATCAAAAATAAAGCCTAGTAAAACTATTACTAATGAATCTCAAATGATTTCACATATTGTAGCTAATTCGTAGATAAGTAAAAACTGATGTTTCAAAGGTGCTGTAGTATTTTTACCTTAATGTTTTGTTTATTTGGCTCATTTTTGATCACAGTTTATAAATTTTATAGTATAGTATATACGAACTCGTATGTACAATTTTAAAAAATAATCATGTGGAAATGCTTTACATGGATGTGAATAAATTGTTTTTGACATTTTGCTTTTCACTGTCATTCCAATTGCTACTGTAGAAACGCAATTGTTAAAGTTATCAATAAAAATATTTTCGAGCTTTAAAATAGAATTTACAATGTCCCTGGGTGGTATGGTAAGATCGCCGAATGAATATTTTGTCTCACTATATGCTTTTAGCGTGATACAATCCTTTTAGTACCTGTAGCTCTTGAGCTAATCACTTTAGACCCCACGTGTGCTAGTTTGTTGGAGTTGTTTTATCGAGAGGAACAGAGGCACAAATATACAGGGTGTCCCATTAATAATTTTGAATCGAATGTAACGTGACCAAAAACAAATACCTCATTGGGTAATACAATGACAAAAAGAGACACAACATCTGCTCTAATTTACATGCCCAAAATTATAGTTCTCTACTACTGCCCAGTTCCGACATATTTCTTGACTTAATCATCGTGGGATACCCTGTATTTATATCCCTTACATTTCAAGGTTTACCACAAAATAAGGATGGATCTGATTGTCATTCTCCATCCGTTAATAAATTTAAATTGATTGTTTATATCTTTTCTCGCGAAATTGATTATTGATTACTCTCAAACTTCTAAAAAGATTATCCATTTCCTGCAAACAAATCCGAGATAACAAAGTCCGATATTTTTGAGACACGGCTGACGTCGGTACACTGCTACCGGTGTACCGGGGATACGGAGCAAGGGGCAGGCCGTTTTGATATTTTTGCGGAGTGATCCTACTTTTATATTGTAAACTTTGGTGGGGACCTCGACCTGGCAAGGATGAGCTCGCAGAGCCTCACTAGTGTTCCTCGTTCGGTCTGTGGTGTTTGGGAAGCGATGTAAATATATTTCTTTTCTAATTTTCTTTATTTTTTTCAAATAGTTGCCCTAAACTGCAATATCAACCATGCATTGATGGTCGATGTCGTCAATAGCCGGACAAAGATAAAAAAACTAAAATATTTTCAACCTTGTCCAATGCTGACGGTCATTCTCGTTACAGCCCAATTTACAACAGTGGCCATAATCATAAACAAAATAAATTTATTCCACAAAGACAATAGATACATGTATATATCTGTACCTATATATGTTCAACCATTAATTAACATATTTCCTAAATATGTTAATCAATGGTTCAACTCAACTTGAAATTGATACGATATGAAAGTAACTACAGTTACTAAACAAAAGCATGAGACATTTTGTTACAGACTAGTGAAAGGACATATCAATTGATTTCCTGATTATTTAGGAAAATGTGACTGTTACTTTTGAGGTACATGTAATTATCACAAATAACAAATTTAAATATTTGGCTAACAATTTCTTTTTCAGTATGAGAATATACCTACATAAAAATGCTGAAATGATTACATTGTTATTTGTGTATGACAGAACTTTATAATTTTTTGTTGCATACTAAATACCAATTGTTATTAAATATATACCTATTAAATACACAGACACAACAAACCTCGACGTACAAGAGATGTAAATCTGGAGAACTGAAGACCGCTGCGCTGCTAGATCCGTCACCAAGTGTACAAAATTTAATGTTTCATTATTATCGGCCAATACCTTTATACAAGTTGTTACTTTCAAGGGTGGCCTTTATTTGTACTGGTACTTGTATAAATAAATAATAATAATAAATAATATAAATAAAATAATCAAATGTACATTTTTTAATTAGGTACTTTTATTACGATATATCACAGTCTAAAAATTCCCGCAGTTTATAGGTGTTGCATGCTCAGAATGAGTTCCAACTTTTTCTCAGCATATGACTCTTGAGGTTTATATAATAATATGTGGAGACCTTGTCCCAGATTTTAGTCAAAGAGTAGACAAAATATTTCTGGAGATAGCTGTACCTGATGTTATAAGGCATAAGTCTATTGTTCCCTCTCGGTCCTCACTGGTGTCTTGCAGTAAATTAATATATCGATGCAGTAATAGACAATTCATCATCGTCATTCTCGTTACAGCCCAATTTACAACAGTGGCCGTAACATATACGTACGAGTGTTACTTTAGACTGTTATGTATTGTTTAACGTGGAAATTATTGAATTGACCTCAATTAAATTTCGACAGGATGGCAGACACGTATGGTTTTTAGAAATCGTGTCACTGGCGGCACAGCTTTAATCAAAAAAACTAAAAATAGACACAACTCAAACTTCGTTGTTAAGCGTTTGAGGGGTTCGTGATCATTTTCTGCTATCTTTGGGTGGGGTTGAAATTGGGGTGGAGTGGAAGGTTGTAAAACTCAATAATTTGTTGTATTAATAATAGCCTTCCATTGACTTGTGAAAGAAAGACTTACCCGGCATACATTTTTTTTTTCGGGCAGGCGGGCGATGACGTGGTTGCAAGGGGATCTCAAACTATAGCTTCATGCTAACGTATGTCGCAAAGGTTTTGAGAAGTTCTTCAAAAAATTAAAAAAAAAAACATCTCACGATAATATATTTGAACTGTATCAAGAACTACAAAAAATAACAATATTCCTTAATATAAAAATGATATTAAAGTACTGCTAATGAGTCATGATCTTCCACGGATCGCAATTCCCTGTTAATGTTCCTCATTAGGTTTTGGACAGATTATAAATCAATCTCTCTGATCTTTAGCATTATTCTTCTTCTTAGCTGCTATTTGTTTTTGAGCTTCCCAGCTATTGTTATAAACTTTGGCATTCAGTTGAGTCCAAAAAGTTTCGAAAAGGTATTCCGTGTTGTTCTAGCCAGTTTCTCGTACGCAAAGCATAATAACTTGAAGCTAGAAATGGCCAAAACATTATATTGTCATTAGCACGGTGGGTATTAATAAAATTGAATAGCTTAGGCAAACATCTTTGAGTATAGACTTCTGCGGTAACCACTTCGGCCCTAACTCGTCCAACGTACGGCTGTGATCATCACACTGCATTGAGGAATTCTTTCTAACTGATTTGGGGAATACTTTGGAGATTTTCTTTTTTTTTCGGAATTTTAAGTTATTTCTCTTCATTTCTCTACAGATTGTGCTAGCATTGACGGTAAAAATGCGTCCAAGTTTTCGTGTTGAAGTTCCAACTCTATGTTCACTTCTGTTGATCATTCTTTGAACTGTAGCAGCATTCAACGCTCTTGAACGTCCACTTTTTGGTAACTTCATACAAGGAATACCTTCTTCGCATCCACGGATCGCTCGATAAATTGTGGCAACAGAAATATTTTGATCTTGATATAGGCGAACTATTTATTTTTTTTCAAGTCGTCCAACTAGACTGTAAATACTCTTCCGAATATCTAATTTTACGACATTTTGACAACTTATATCACAACCAAAATGTTTTATTGTTACGTTTAAATGTTGACTGGTTACCATGGTAACGATTTTTGAATTGTTTCCAACGGTGAAACTACTTCCCAAGTTTTGAAAAAAATTCTCAAAACTTTTGCAACATACGTTATGAGAAAATGATAAACTGATATCACCGTGATGTGTGGGAAGTACTGAGTAAATCAACTTGACTTCATGTTTTGTCTCTTTAATCGGATTCCCTACGCACACAGTCGTTGACTTACTCCTTCATCATAGCTTTATAGGAACGACATCACAATTTTTTTGCTACCTCTTTAATACACGCTCGGATGATTCATTTTCAGTCTGAATCAGCTTGTCTCTTCCTCTCTCTGATGAGGTTTAAATTTAGTTGATACGGGCGGCATGTTCGTGATTCGTGACCGTCCATTGTTCTTTAGCTTCTGTTAATTAGTTTGTTACCTGAAGGCCAATAGAGTTCATACGCTCACGAAAGCGTGATTCTTTCCTTCTTTCTCAAGTTTCTTGTCACGTTAAATGCTTTCAGCCTTTCATGGCCAGACTGGTTTAAGTTGATACGAAAAATCTTTGCATTCTATGCACTCTCGTGTGATGATACATATTTTACAATTTTTTTTATGTTATTGGCTCTGATCTATTTTAAAATTATAAAATACATAAAAACACAAAAATTAAACTGCTATGGTTTAGAAAACTGCAATTTTTTTAACGAACAACTTTGTACAAAAATTCGATAAAAAAATAAAAAATATAGGTACCTAAATGATATACATTATCAGAATTCATATTGAGAGGAGCCGTAGAAAATATATAGATTCAGGTGTATTTTTGAATGGAGAAAGAGTGAACAAAATTCGATATGCAGATGATACGGTCGTTTTTGCTGATAGCATAGAAGGTTTACAAAATCTTGAGAATAGAATATCAGAGTGCAGCTGTCTGTATGGCTTGGACATTAACATTAAATAGACGAAACTAATGATTTTAAGCAAAGACAACATGACTAACTGTCAACTGGTAATCATCCAAAGACTAATAGAAAGAGTGAGCAGTATTATTTATCTTTGAACTTTAGTGAACGAACAGTGAGATCACTCGCAGAAAATGCGAAGCAGAATTGAGAATTTCAGAACCATATTCAACAAAATGAGAAATTTGAAGCATCATATCACGTTGCACACCAAAATAAAGGGCCCCACAGACATCGTTCTTTTTCTTCAGGTTTGCACGACGTGCCAACCGATGTCGGTTAAACTGATGGAACGATGTCTCCACACACTGTTCGGTTTTCTCGCAGTTTCTCGCAAATTTTTGGTCCGTTAACATGGATAATACATTAGCATTGGCGGCGGCTTTAGCTATTAAAGTGAAATACAGCAAGAAAAAACGTTCTAAATGGGTGAAACAGTGGCTTTTAAAAAGAGGCCAATTCTCCCATATAAATCTATTAGAAGAATTGCGTCTGGAACCAGGGGATTGGTACAATTATTTGAGGATGGATCAGTATCAGTATTTTTTCAGTATTTATTTGTTCATTTTAAAAGCTACATGAATAAATGAAGGTCATTCATAGAAGGCACTGCCTTGTGCGTGAACATCCTCTGGTATAGAAAAACTAGAATTTAAATTCATATGCTCCTACTTCTCGTGCACTCACTAACTTGTAGACCTTTCCATGATTAGTTATCTTTTGGTTCCTCCTATAATCCTGCCGTTTCTACCACTTCGACCAGTAAAACTCCCATCTCTTGTGCAGTCAAACATCAACCATATTGCTTTGTTCAGAATAACTTCACAAATAAATTTTGAATTACTAGCTCGTGTCATGTCATGTTGTTGAAGAAACATACTTAGAATTATTTAATTCAGTAGCACCTCTAATAAAAAACAGGATACTTGGATGGGACAAAGTATTTCCCCTCATGAACGTCTGGTAGCACATTTTTGATAGGTGTCGCTAACCCTAGATGCGCTTACTCGAAGGCAACCAGAACGACACTGCAAAATCCCGTCGTGATTGCACGATGAACGGCCACACATGTACCGAGTTGCACGATGGCGTTCGAAACCGACCGGTAAAATCAAGCTCGGACAGATTTTTTGGAACGACGGTCAACACGACGGTTTTTCGGCACACACGGACCGAAATGAGTGCGATCGGTTGGCACGACGTGCAAACCTGATGAAAAAGAACGATGTCTGTGGGGCCCTTAATACTCCTTCGCTGTTATGTATTATCTGTTCTCTTTTACGGGGTTGAAGCATGGATGCATACTGAAGCTACCATGAAGAAATTAGAAGCTTTTGAATTATGGTTGTATCGCCGAATATCAAAAATACCACGGAGAGATCATATAACAATTTTATTATCAAAGTTCTCAGAAGAATGGGAAAAGAGAAAAGTGTAGTTTATACTGTAAAGGCTTGAAAGCTCCAATATTTGGGACATGTAATGAGGAACGAAAATCGACTTCATTTATTGCAATCTATCTTGCAAGGAAAAGTACTGGGAAGACGAGGAGTGGACAGGAGATGGATTTCAGAGTCAAAATAGCATGTGTGATAGCCAACATCAGCATCCTAGACTAAGTACACAAACTAGTCAACGAATTCGAATAGTTGATCTTAGTATTTGTTTCAAATGTTGTATGTATTTGATAAACTGTAAGATATTTATCTAATTTTTGTTCTTTGCATCGGATTATCAAAATTACCTGTATTTTTATCACTTGTTGCTAACCTCATTGGTTAAATATTGTTTTCTATACTTTTTGTTATTATGATTATGGCTATTACTCGTATTATTCTAATTAACTCGCATGATTGTAGTAGCAACAGGTGTATGCGGTCTGTGCCATATCAACATCTGAACTATTATTGTTCCGAGTTTAGAACTTTAGGATTTAGACTATATCTGGTCTATTGGCTGAGATAGCTTTGTATGTATTTCAACGTCCCAGTATAGTTTTTATCGGGTGTTTTCTACTTTCTAGTGCTTATGTTTTCTATTTGTTTCTTTGTTGTGACTAGTGCTTGGTGTATGACTTTGGCTGCACAGTTATGCCTAAAGAGTTACGTCTAGCTATGTACTCGGTTCCAGCGAGAATTTTGCATGCGCTTCTTATGTGTTCTATGATTTCATTCTCATGGTGACATTATCGACAGTTATGGATGGATCTTTGATTATGTATTTCTTGTAATTTCGTGTCGCAATCACTTAGTACTCGATACATAAAACCCTCAGTTTCTGGAGAGAGTCCACAATCCTTTCGGTCATTATTGTTATTATACTTTTTTTAACTGAAATTGTGCTGATTGCTCCTACGTTTGAACCACCGTTTGAACTCATGTCGAAGATATATAGGGTGTTTCAGAACTATGGGATCAAACTTCTAGGGGTTATTCAGTGCAACAGTAGAAAACTTTTGAGTATCGGGACCCATGTCCGGGAGTGTGTCCGTACGGTACTACGGCCCTAAGAAGCGTTAAAATGTAGAAAGACGATGAATTGCCTAAATAGCCTTTGATGCATTCCCTTTTGGCCTTTTGTACATGATATCTTCACAACAATTGTTTAAAATGTCTTCCTCCAACCTGAATACACCGACTTAAACGTCGCACATGATTACGGCGGACTTGACTAAAAATTTGATACTCGTTTTGAATGATTCCTAAATGCTGCTGTAATTCGTCCGATTAAGTCTTGCTCTGTTTCTACTGGAGCTTCGTAGACCAAAGACTTTACATGTTCCCACAGGAAAAAATCTAGCGGCGTTAAATCAGGTGATCTAGGAGGCCAAGAAACGGCTCCATTTCTAGTAATCCAACGGTGCCCAAACCGCGAGCCAAATCCTCACGTACTGGTACAGCAAAGTGAGCCGGCACTCCATCGTGCTGAAACCCTCCCGCTGTCGAACGTTTGTATGTATGTATTCAGGTTGGAGGAAGACGTTTTGGACAATTGTTGTGATGATATCATGTACAAAACGCAAAAGACGAATGCATTAAAGGCTATGTAGGCCATCGTCTTTCTACGTTTTAACGCTTCTTAGGGCCGTAGTACTGTACGGACACTTTTCCGGAAATGGGTCCCTATACTCAAAAGTTTTCTACTATTGCACTGAATAACCCCTAGAGGTTTGATCCCATAGTTCTGAAACACCCTGTATACCTGGCGCTCCTGGAGATGACTCACTTCCGGGCATCTGGTATCTGAAAAGCAATTTTATGATACAATAAGATCTTATAAATAGCGACCAGCGTTGCATAATGCATCACTTTACACAATGAGCCTAGGCTTAGCATCATATAATACTAAGTCCTAAGCAGCGTATAATTTCTGTTAGCTCATCATAGGCGTAGATCTTCAAAAATAAAAAATGGCGGATCCTTTGTACCTCTCCGTACTCTAGTACCCAAGACCAACCCTAATCGCAAAAGAGAGGATGGTCTTGAGTTCTGCCCATCTTATGTCAATGTCAATGACTCTTGAACCTAGTATAGTTTAACTGTAATTCCTAAGTACCCATAACCTACAAGTGACGTCTGAAGGTGTTATGGCCAGGCCCATAAGTAACCTTAGGTAGCTTCTGTCCAGTGAAAGACAGAACCACTCCACCTTGAATTGATTTTAATGAAATTTTGACACAGTATTACTACCGCAGCGAAGATGGAAAACGCGTATGTTTTGGAAAAATGGTGTCAGTGGCGGCGCAGCAATAATAAAAAAACTAAAAATATGAAAACAGCTCAAACTTTGTTTTTAGACGTTTTACGGGTTCCTGATCATTTTCAATTTTTTTTGGGTGGGGTGAAATCGGGGCGGTTGGGGGGTGGGGGGTAGTAAAACTGAAAAATTTGTTGTATTTATAATAGTCCGTCTATTGACCTCTAGAAGAAATATCTAGCGGCATATTACACTTTTTTATGTCCATCCGAACACTGGCTTGCCTATTACAGAAACCAATTTTGTGATCTGTACATACAAGTATTGATTTATTTCCTATGTATATTGCGTAAAGCGAAAATTATTGAATTGATTTCAATAAAATTTTGGCACAGAATTTATGACCGCTGCGAGAATGGAAAACGACTCTGTTTTTGAAAAACCGTGTCAGTGGCGGCGCAGCAATAATCAAAAAACCAAAGACATAAAATCAGCTCAAACTCCGTTTTTGGACGGGTTGGAGGCTCTTGATCGTTCCGCATCGTCCAGTTCAAGCATGCAGGAAAAAATGTGGCGCCTTAGTTCCTAAGGAAGAAACTATTTACGAGGGTTTTTGTGTTGGATGTTGTTTTGCGGGCGGATGGGCGATAATTTAGTTGCTAGCTTCATGCAATGGGGAATAATAAAATGGTATCATCATTATGTGTGGGAAGTACTGAGTCAATCAACCTGATTCCATTTTTCCTAGTTTCATATCCTCATTACTTCATAATTAACAACTAATACAAGTAATGGCACTTTCAATCGAATGCAAGAAGCTATCACTGCTTATTATACAATATTTGCAGATAATTAAACATAAACCTTATACATGGTAAGATATCATTCATACTCTATAAATTCTGAAATTGTGGAAAGGTGTCCGTGACCTAACGCTTGACTTCCTCAGAGAAAACTGTACATAAGTTGCAGTATGCAATTAGATCATTCAAACATGAACGAATTCCTGCATCTGTTTACTTTCCACTAGAATTGTTGATGCATGTCAAGAACATTACAGTGATTATATTCAATTTCGGTTATATATCGGTCAGTAATATGTGTGTATAGAAAAATGAACAAAGAAAGATTTTGGCCAAAAAACTAGTACAGAAATTGCGAAAATTGTGGCCAGAATTTTTTCACATTTTGGGACAAGACTTTCTTAGTCTATCCAGGTCCTGAGCCGGCTGTGGGACTGACAGCAGGTACCATTAGAAGGAATACAGAACTGTGGTTGTAAAATCAATATCTTGTGAGATAGAGAGGAATCTCTGGACATCTCCGACAAGCTAGAGAGCGTATTTTAGGATCTCTGGCCAAGGTGGGGCGGTTCTGTCTCTCACTGGACAGAAGCCAGAAGAAGGTTTTTTTTCCAGGAGCCATCCGACATTGCTGTCCCCGTCAATACTTAAGCCGTAAGGCATATTGTATTATTCCTCCTCTCTTTTACAGTATCCACTCCACCAATCTGGATCCCTGCATAAGTTTATACCTACTGGTGCTGGTGCTGAGCCGTACTCCATTGGTTCTATAGCTTGGTCTGCCCAAAGAGCTGTGGTCTCTTGTGATCTAGCGCTTCACACTCACAGAGCACATGTAGGGCTGACTCTTCCACACAATCTGCAGTTGAGGTCTTCATTGTAGAGTCCCATTTTATTCAGGTGTTCGTTCAGGCCACAATGTCCGTGAGGATCTCTACTCAAGGAGAGCAGTGTTTCAGCTATTTTCTTGCATCGAGCTTTAATGAATGTTTTTCCATGAACACATCCTGGTAACAAGTTCCACTGCTCCTTGTGCTGATGTTTCTCTCCGACCTGGTGTCTGATTGTGCTTTTAGGCACCCCCAGGGCGGGTTCTGCTCCAATGTATAGGGCAGACGAGCCTAGTCTTGCTAGCTCGTCCGCCCTTTCATTGCCTCTTATACCTGAGTGTCCAGGCACCCACTCCAAAGTTACTTTGTTGTGTTCTGCCAGTCTTTCCAGTTCTTGTAAACATTCCCAGACTAGAGCAGACGTAACTTTGGGCGCTTCTAGTGCCCTAAATGTAGTCTGACTGTCTGTAAGTATTGCGATCCTCTTGTTTCTGTAGGATCGTATTGATCCTTGCACATTGCAGGACGGCGTACACCTCTGACTGAAATACCGAGGCGTATTTTCCTAGCGGAATGCTCTGTCTAGTTCCTCTTCCAAAGATTCCCACTCCTGTGCCTTGCTCGGTCTTTGATCCATCTGTGTACCAGACTATATCCCGATGCAGGTTGTTTACTTCACAGAGTTCTCGATCTCTTATTATAGTTTCGAATTTCTTGTTGAAGATGTATTTCGGAGTTATGTGGTCCTTTCTAGCATCCACTATGGTGTGCCCCACATATTCTTCGATTTGGTTGTATCCAAGATCCTTGTAAATTCCTCTTGGTAGGGTTTGTAGTCTAGAGTAGCCCATTCTCGCCTCGCCCATTATTACAATTTGTAATGGAGGGAGGTCCAGGATGGTCTCTAAGACTGCAGTGGGTGCGCTTTTCATTGCATCTGTTATGGATAGACAAGCAAATCTTTGCAGCTTGCTTAGTTCTGCTATAGCAGCTCGCTGTTTCATCTTTGGCCACCAGAAGAAGGTTACTTGTAGGCCTAATGTCTGGCCATAAACCTTCAGGCGTCACCTGTATTTGATGGGGGTGGCAGACGAGGTGGAAAAGTCCTCGGCACACATTCTCAGTTGCTGTAATGTCCTTAGATACTACAGGTAGATCATACTGGGTCCAAGTGTTCTTGAACTGAATCTGAAGACATCAGTTGGGCACCTTTGCTACGATGGCTGGACTTGGGAACTAGAGTGAGGAGAGGTGGAAGTGGACCCGCTTATAGGCCTATGTAATGGTGATTCTGGTCACCAGAAAACCTCTCTCCTTTCACAGATTCATAGTCTATCTAAAAACATCGTTACATTTATAAAATGGAGAACTGCATGTTCGAGAGGGAACATTTTTTGGCAAAGCGTAGACAAAATCTACAACTTTTGACGTTTTTGAGATTCTACAGTCTGGTATTTCTCAGGGATCTGTCCTATCACCTACACTCTTTCTACTGTACATCAACGAGCTGCTGGAAATATCATCCAATCCAATCTAAAGCTTCGCAGACGGCAGTACATTAATATCGTGCATGGAACCAGGCAAGCCACTATCATCCCAGGAGACAGCGACAGCGACGTGCCTCACAGATCAACGTAGATATCAAAACGATTGTCGAGTGGGGTTTAGTAAATAAAGTTCAGTTTAACGTACAGAAAACTCAGACAACAACACTGACAAAGAAGCCTCACGTTGGCTTAGCAACTGTAGAAAAAGGAGGGTCATCCAATAGTCGAGTCACCTTCCGTCAAGCTTTTGGAGATCAACATCAACAATAACATGTCCTGGCACGACCACGTCGTCAGTATTGCTAAAGCGGCAACCCAGAAACTTAGAGGTTTGTTCCGCTGAAGGAAGCTGTATACACCAGAGCAACTATTGCTGCTCTACAAGGCACAGATCCGACCATTGTCCCCATGTGTGGAAATGTGCTCCGAAGCACCCTCTAAAGCAGTGGCTCCTAAACTTTTCAATATTGTTACCCCTATGACCTATGAGGAAAACTGATTTTACCCCCCTTTAAAATGTTATCAAAACAAACAGTACAAGCAAATACAACCATCTTTATTCATCATAATTTGCACAACAGCCTTACAATTTTAACTAATTTATATGTATAAACAATGGATTAATACTACCCAGACTGACTACTAGTGAAACTAATTTTAACATAAAAAACTAATGAATGTTGGCTTAATGTGAAGGTTGGTATTGGTTTGGATTCACAAGTTTTTTAATGTTAGGTTTAGCTTGACTTAAAGTGCATCTCAAGTCATGTTCCACATTGAAACGATCTCTGGCCTTTGTTTTGAGTGTCGCTAAAGTAGAAAACCCACTCTCACATCTATAGGTGGTGGCAAATGGTATTAGCATTTTTAAAGCTCTGTTAGCTAAAACAGGATATTCGGCACCTGCTTTGAGCCAAAATATGCTGAGATTGCGCAGTGCTGTGTAACTTCTTTCTGTATTTTTTTTACGATCCTAATTATTAGGTTCCCTGTTACTCCCGTAAGATAGCGGATTTACCCCTGCAGGGGTAATTACTCCCAGGTTAGGAACCTCTGCTCTAAAGCTTTTGGACACTATCTAAAAGAGAGCAATTAGACTAATCGTCTAATCCATCTCGTCAAATCGTCTAACCTCACAAAGGACCTCCACAGCCTGGAACATGGAAGAAGGGTGGCCGACCTGTCCCAGTTTTACAGATTCTATCATAAAAGATATTCGGGTGAGCTCTCACAGCCAATAACACCAAAGGCCGTCCAAACGAGGAACACTATAGAGGCTCTGCGAGCTCATCCTTCCAGGACGAGGTCCCTACTCCCCGAACTAGTCTCCTCCAGCATTCCTTCTTTTGGAGAACTTCGACGCTGTGGAATGAGCTGCCGGGGAATTTGTCTCCCGACAGCTACAACCTCCAGCGTTCCAAATTTAACGTGCACCGATACTTATTCTCTCGTAGCACTTCTACAGCGCCATAGGTTTGCTCCTTTGCGGGAGGCAGATCATAAAAAAAGAGCTACCTAGTAGCGATTACCAACGACTGGAGAATTTGTAGGAGAAGAGAGATTCCGAATGGGCCAATTGTCTTCACGGCTTCTAGCATGTGAGTAGGAAGAAGAAACAGCGGTTCACGTTGTTCTTGTCGATGTCCCCTTCCGTAGAACTGTACATTGAAACGCATCAAAGGACGCTGCAATATGGAGTATACGCAAATACACATACTGGCATACAGGGTGATAAGCTTTATGTACGATCAATCAAACCTAAATACGTTCTCTTTACTAAATGATTGAACCACTGAAATAACGTCCTAAATGCATTCAATATGGAAAGGCTAAACAAGAACGATGAATAATATACATATACAGGGTGTCCCAGAAGTCAACCTCAAGCCGCAATGGGGTGACAGGATTGGTTGTAACTGTCATGAGAAACATCATAAAAAAATCTATCCCATGCAGTTTGAAAATTGTGGGCATTTAAAAAGAACCTAGAAATTTGGTCAAATTATAACAATGTTTCGGTTATTGTGGTTAACTTTTATTATTTTTGTTAATTTAAACTTAGGAACCGTAACCCTAAATAACATTTTTAGAAGCACAGTCAAAAATAATGACACAATTGCCCCAAGTTTTCTAGAATGAAGACTATTTATTAAACTATGAATTTAAAATTTTCAAAGTTTGCCGAATTTGAAAGGCCCTCTATTAAAAAAAAATGTACTAAAGTGCCTTGGCAAGTACCATTAAAAGTTGGCGCATTTAACCAGGATTGTAAAATGGTACAATACTTGTTAGTTTCATACTAAAAAAACGAGTAAAAAAAATAAAAACCTCAAGTAACCCGATTTTTGCTAACCCATTTTAGTCAGGTCAGATATTCTTTATTCGCACAATGTTCTGGTAGGTTCTTAATTTTACGGCAAAATGATGAGAGAGGTGGATAGTGGACATTTTTGCTATGAGTCAGCAAGACAGATAGTGACGCCACTTGTAGCAGCAAAGTCAACAAAAATAAGTAAAATTAATAAAATAATGAAAAATCTTGACCTAGCTTAGTTTAGGTTTATTGGATTAGAAATCAGATAGGGAAGTAACATTTTTTACTACAATAAAAGTTCAAATTGTGTACCATCAGCCTACATTTTTTTAAAAAAGATTTACTTGTTAGCCAGGTACATTTCTGACGTGCAATCGAACAATCGAATAACCTAGTAACTCGAGTTACTAGGTTTTTGCTTTGTTTGCATATATTCAACCACCAGCTCGAGCTCTATCAGTAGCTTTTGAAAGATTGCAAATCGGACTGCTAGTTTCGGAGATATTGACAGTTCAGTTTTAGTAAATAGACATACTAAAAATATATATTTTCATATATAGAGTTACTTGAATTCATTGGAATACTTGAATGAACTTAGTCATATGTGCTATCGTAAAACCTACTAAGTGCAAACTGCAAACTCCCAGGTATTGGACATTTTATGCTTAACGTAAGTTGCAAAAGTTTTGAGGATTTTGTTCAAAACTCGGGAGGTAGTTTCACCGTTGGAAACAATTCAGAAATCGTTAGCATGGTAACCAGTCATCATCTAAACGTAACAATAAAACCATTTTGGTTATGATATAACTTGTCAAAATGCCGTACAAATTAGATACTCGGAAGAGTATTTACAGTCTAGTTGGACGACTTGAAAAAAAAGAAATAGTTCGCCTACATCAAGATCCGAATATTTCTGTTGCCACAATTTATCGAGCGATCCGTGAATGCGAAGAAGGTATTCCTTGTATGAATTTATCAATTAGTCGACGTCCAAGAGTGTTCAACACACAGAGTTAACATCTCTAGAGGGAGCCTAATTTGAATATTGGCCAGCCAACATCTATAGTGCTATTGCCACTCCTCCTCGTCCGCTTAAGAACCTTCCAGTTTCTTCAAAATCTGGCAGTTTCCGCAGTTTGAACACATGTTTCTCAAAGTATTTAACTGGGTATTTAGCTATACATTAAAATATACTTGCAATGTAACTGATTTACGTGAACATAATTTGTATTGATTTAACGAAATCTCAAAAATGGTAAAATTCATAGCGGAATGTCGCAATAACCTCTAATATGTCGTAAATCTGGCAACCTACAATCGGCGTCCCCTAAAGCTGTCATGTGGCTGTCATTGTAGTTGTGGTTATTGCGTATGTTGAGATTTTTGTTGTTTTAGTGTATATTTGAGTGATTTGCTGACTATTTGTGGTGTGAATTAAATTATTTGTGAACAATATTGTCATAATTGCATGATGGGACGAAATAAAAAGTGCATAGTTTGCTGCAATAGCGACGAATCGGTGAACACCACTTATCATATGTTAGTATAGGTTTTGTTTTGGTTTTCAGTAGCGTAAAATATGGGGAAACACTTCATGGTAATAATAAATTATCAACTGTTACAATCAAGTTATAATAAGAGTAACTCTCTAAGTATAGCTAAATACAAATACAACTTATTGTATCAGTTTTTAACATCACAGTAATAACTGAATCTATTAATGAACATCCAATTTTAATATAAAATCGTACGCCACTGGTAATGCCCTCAAGCTGTCAAAATTTCCGTTACATGTTGGCTGGTCAGCGACCAGTGCATTTTGTTGTTTACATTCCCTCTAGAGATGTTAACTCTGTGGTTCAACACGAAAACTTGGACGCATCTTTCACGTCAATGCTAGCACAATCTGTAGAGAAATGAAGATAAATAACTTAAAATTCCGAAAAAGAAGAAAATGTCCAAAGTATTCCCCAAATCAGTTAGAAAGAATTCCTCAATGCTGTCGCAATTTACGTCGTACTCATTTTGCTGGCAACATAAAAATTTTTCTTGACGATGAAAAGTATTTCACATTTTCGAACTCAGAAAACAAAGGTAATGACTTTGTAGCCTATCCAGATAATGTAAAATTTAAAATAAAAGTTTGAAAACAGTGTTAGCGTGGTGCGCTATTTCACAGCCGCGCGTTGGACGAGTTAGGGCCGAAGCAGTTACCGCAGAAGTCTATACTCAAAGATGTTTGCCTAAACTACTCAATTTTATTAAGACCAGCCATGCTAACGACAATATAATGTTTTGGCCAGATCTGGCTTCAAGTCATTATGCTTTGCGTACGAGAAACTGGCTAGAACAACACTGAATACCTTTTGTACCACGAAACGAAAACCCTCCCAATCTTCCTCAAGCAGAACCTATCGAAACTTTTTGGGCTCAATTGAGTGCCAGAATTTATAACAATGGCTGGGAAGCTCAAAACGAACAGCAGTTAAGAAGAAGAATAATGCTAAAGATCAGAGAAATTGATTTAGAATCTGTCCAAAACCTAATAAGGAACATTAAGAGGAAATTGCGAGCCGTGGAAGACCATGGCCCATTAGCAGTACTTTAATATCATTAAGAAATATTGTTATTTTTTGTAGTTCTTGTTACAGTTCAAATATATTATTGTGAGATATTTTTTTAATTTTTTGAAAAACTTCTCAAAGCGTTTGCAACATACGTTAAGTCAGTCATGGTCACCATGGAGAGTGGACGATGCGTAGTGGTCTGTAATTTGAAATTATCTGGTTTCTATGAGAGCAAAAAGTGAATAAGACGAACTTAGTTTTCACCAAGATCAAAATTCAGTTATAAGATTCCTCCACATCAAAAGGAAACGAACCACTGTTTTAGAATTACGAATATTTTGTTGTTGATCCGCATAAGGTGAAATAAAATAAGAATAATAATAATATTGACCCTGTATATCAAAAAGTTTTTGGAACACTGTTACAGATTAATATATGTATACATCTAACTTGAAACGCACAATCTAAGATATAGCCTGTGGTATAACTCTCCGTTATAATCAATTAAATATTGTATAAACTAGAAGAGAGTGAAATCGAAAGTTAAAAAAAGCACTAGCAGCATAACAACAATAATATAAGAAACCTAATTTGAATTTTAAATCCTTGATGTCTAATCCTGCATGCAGTTGTACCTCTTATGTCTTTGTTGACTAAATGTGAAAGTTCTGCAAGTTATCCGGAAATCTGATAAATTACACATTCTAAAAGGATCAAGGATACTTAATTTTGCCAGCAATTGATATAGTATAAGTATAACAATCTTATTTGCTTACAACAAGATAGATTTTGAAAATTTGAGATATGTTCCGTTATATATTTTAGTATTTTTTGAAGAAGATTATATTTGATTTTTTACACATACTTTGTAGGTACACATAAGGTACACCATTTGAAAAAATCCATAATTTCAGTTCAAAAATGTCAAAATATCACCGAGAATCTTTATTTGGCTTACTATTAAGATGAAACCTCGTATTTTGGATATTTTGAGGGTGCTGATTACAAATCCGGCCACAGTTTTGAGTTTCAAACTCGTTTGACGAAAATCAAAAATTTTAGATCTTCAGGTTTGCCTAAAAAATCTAAAATCTTTGTTTTGGCTTTCTAATAAGATGAAACCTAGTGTTTTGGATAAGTTGAGGATGATGATTAGAAATCCAGCTACAGTTTTGAGTTTCACCCTTGTTAAACGAAAATCAAAAACTCGTGTTTTAGATAATTTGAGGGTGCTGATTACAGATCTGGTCGCATTTTTATGAGTTTCAGTGTTGTTTGGCGAAAATAAAAAGTTGAATTTCTTTCAGATCTTCAGGTTTGCCAAAAAAATCGAAAATCTTTATTTGCCTTCCTAATAAGATGAAACCTTGTGTTTTTGATAATTTGAGGGTGGTGATTACAAATGCAGTCGCAGTTTTGTGTTTCAAACTCGTTTGACGAAAATCAAAAATTTCAAATCTTCAGGTTTGCCTAAAAAATGGAAAAATCTCAATTTGGCTTTTTATTAAGATGAAATCTCGTGTTTTGGATAATTTGAGGGTGCTGATTGCAAATTCGGTCACAGTTCCGAATTTCAGTCTTGCTTGAGGAAAATCAAAAATTTCAGTTCTTTCAGATCTTCATGTTTGCCTAAAAATTCGGAAATCTTTATTTAGATTTCTGTTTAGCTGAAACTTCGTATTTTTGATAATTTGAGGGTGCTGACTACTGATCTGGTCGCACTTTTGAGTTTTAGTCTCGTTTGACGAAAACAAAAAATTTCAAATCATTCAGATCTTCAGGTTTACCTAAAAAATTCAAAATCTTTATTTGGCTTTCTATTAAGATGAACTCTTATGTTTCGGATAATTGGAGAGTGCTGATTACAAATCCAGTCGCAGTTTTGAGTTTCAGTCTTATTTGGCGAAAATAAAAAATTGAATTTCTTTCAGATCTTCAGGTTTCCCAAAGAATCGAAAATATTTATTTGGCTTTCTATTAAGATGGAACCTCGCGTTTTGGATAATTTGAGGATACTGACTACAAATCCGATCATAGTTTGGAGTTTTAGTTTCGTTTGACGAAAAAATCATTCAGATCTTTCAGATCTTCAGGTTTGCCTAAAAAATGGAAAACCTTTATTTGGCTTTTTATTAAGATCAAACCTCGTGTTTTGGATAATTTGAGGGTGCTGATTACAAATCCGGTCGTTGTTTTGAGTTTCAGGCTCGTTTGACGAAAATAAAAAATTTCTGATCTTTTAGATCTTTTGGTTTACCTAAAAAAATTGAAAATCTCTATTTGGCGTTTTATTAAGATGGAACCTCGTGTTTTGGATAATTTGAGCGTGTCGATTACAAATCTGGTCGTAGCTTTGAGTTTCAGGCTCGTTTGACGAAAATAAAGAATTTCACATCTTTCATATCATCAAGTTTACCTAAAAAACCGTAAATCTTAATTTGGCTTTCTATTAAGATGAAACCCCATGTTTTGGATAATTTGAGAGTGCTGATTACACATCTGATCACAGTTTTGAGTTCCAGTTACGTTGGACGAAAATCAAAAATTACAGATGTTTCAGGTTTACCTAAAAAATTGAAAATCTCCATTTGGCTTTCTATTAAGATGAATCCTCACGCTGTGGACAATTTGAGGGTGCTTATTACAAATCCGGTCGCACTTTTGAGTTTAATTGTCGTGTGATGAAAATAAAAAATTTCAGGTCTCTCAGATCTTCAAGTTTATCTAAAAAATCAAAAATCTTTATTTAGCTTTCTTGGCTTGGTCCCAACTTTGCCTATCCGTATAAAGTGGACGCACTTTTAGCTTTCGTAACAGGAAACATTTACACTACCTACGTGCATTCTTGTGGTTGCTAGCTTCATTGAAAATCATACAACCGAAGATGAGAGAATGATTACGCAAGCTGGTCAAACAACAAAACTAACGCTACCTCGCTAACGGTACCCTCGAAGGAGATAGTTATCATTGCAGCCAGTCATTCCCATTGTATACCAAAACCGCAGAATCACGGTTCATCGGGCACATGCTTTCTTATTTGGATAGCGCTCCAATGGCAACTGTAATAATCGATAAATGAGTCGATAACTGGCATGTCTGTGCATCTGGAACAAATTGTCGAAACGTGGGCCTATATGGGCTAATTGGTTCAATTAGGGGCACTAGGTTCATTGAACAACGATGTTTGGACACACTACGTGCTTTCCTTTATATCTACACTAACTCAGATCATTTAAAAATGAGACGACTCAGCTCAGTTGGAAACCTCATACACACAGAAAAATCTGTCGTTTTGTCAAAGACTTACGTTTGGATTCAATGGGACGTTGCACTCAGCATTCCTCAAATACAGCGATGTTTTATCCAATGGGAAGTGTATAGTTGGTAACGAATTATATCGTATTGTCGATTCAACTACAAGATGTCATTGGATTCCAATGAATAATTCAGTCGCAGCCTGTCGTTGAATCGAATCTGTGTTTGATAATTGATTCTAACCTACTTTCTTTTCCTTGGACCAACAGATTTTATTGCGAGGACAGCTGATCGATTCGTTTGGATGTTTAATGGTGTGATTTTGTATGAAGTTATAAGAAGCATGATATAAGAATTAGACATAAACCTGCACCAGTTGTTGCATTTTTACCTGACATATAACTGTCTGACTAATCTAAATACCTACATTCAAATGTGGGTGTTAGCTCTTCTAAGCCCCAATTTCTCAGTAGGTCCTCCATTTAATATATAACCG
The DNA here is from genome assembly GCA_951848785.1 of Callosobruchus maculatus. NCBI lineage: Eukaryota > Metazoa > Arthropoda > Insecta > Coleoptera > Chrysomelidae > Callosobruchus > Callosobruchus maculatus. Next base: position 183,926 of record CATOUR010000069.1, read on the forward strand.
GACACATTTAAATCACACAATTGCTGATGCAATACACAAAACCACGAGATGACACAACACGGTTAACACCGAAACAACACAACGAAACAACCCGTTACCGAACAACCTCGTCCATGTTGGCACAGATAACCGATAACACTGAGATAATCCTCCTCGTCTTTCTTTTTACGTCCATCAAATCGGGACATCAGTCCCGCCGAATACTGATTATAGTTCAGCGAACAACAAGGGCCATTGAAACAAAATTAGTTTTTATCAGATGAATTATCACGCACCTCTGTTGCAGTAATAATTTTTGTACATTGAATAAATAGATTGTATAGTTTGCCTAAATGAAACATAGGGTAAAGTTTTTGGAAGAGATCCTCGCTCACCATACACTATCGACTATCCATACACCACAAAGCCCGCTGAAATTCAAACTTACAAAAAATCCTAACCTCATTTATTTGACATCTGAATGATCTGAGACAACTGCCTTTCGCGCTAGTGTAGATGGGCTTAAACGGGGGTAAAATATCTCACTTTAGACTCAGATTCAGAAAACAAAAGGAACGTACATGATGACGTCATAGTTGCTGCCCTGTTGAAAAATAGCTCCTTGGTCATTGAATTATCAGATAAAACATGCAAAAGGAAAGCACCTAGTATCAGGCACGTATCCAGGATTTGGTTTTGGGGGGGGGTCCTTATTGGTGTCACTTGCTTGACCTTTCGGGGGGTGGGGTCCGAACCCCCTGGATTAGGCAGGCACGTATTTAGAGGGGGGTCCAGCGGGTTCGGACCCCACCCCCCGAAAGGTCAAGCAAGTGACACCAATAAGGACCCCCCCCCCCAAAATCAAATCCTCGATACGTGCCTGATACTAGGTGCTTTCCTTTTGCATGCTTTATCTGATAATTCTCACTTCTGACGTCATTACTCATTTCAATGTATGTCCTTTTGTTTCCTGAATCTGAGCTTAAAGTGAGATATTTTACCCCCGTTTAAGCCCATCTACACTAGCTCGATAGGCAGTTGTCTCAGATCATTCAGATGTCAAATAAATGAGGTTAGGATTTTTTGTAAGTTTGAATTTCAGCGGGTTTTGTGGTGTATGGATAGTCGATAGTGTATGGTGAGCGACGATCTCTTCCAGATCGGTGTATCGGAACCCGTAATCTTTTTCATGGTCAGCCTCCCGCAAAGGCTGAAAGCCTATGGCGCTGTAGAAGCGTTGAGAGAGGATAAGTTGAATTTCTCCAAAAGAAGGATGCTGGAGGAAACTGGTTCGGAGCGCATCCCCACACATGGGAGCAATACTCCAACGATGGTCGGATCTGTGCCTTGTAGAGTAGCAGTCGTTGCTCTGATATATACACCTTCCTACAGCGATTTTGTTAGGACCAGTAGCTTTCTTCGTGTTTTGTCTTTGGAGGTTGCTTTTTATATCTCGATGTTGAAATTTGACATCTGCCATTCTTGAGTTCACGTTTATGGTGGTGGTCGGAGAACTTTCTTGGAAGTTTTGGCTGCGAAAAGCCTCTCTAAGATGTCTGCTTTTTTTTAGGAGATGAAACGATGGACTTGTCCTCTGAGAGTCAAGGGTGGTATTGACGAATGGGAAAGGAAGTTCTGACTAACAGACTTAGCTACAGACCAGACCAGACCAGACGAACTAGGATATGAGAGTAGTTTGTTCTTAATTTTTTGGTTGTGTTCTTCCTTGCCGGTGTCAATCACGCGTTTACAGTAATTTCTGGCATTGATAAAACTGCGGTGGTTTTCGGCATTTCGATTTTTCTTCCATTCTTTGTATTGTTGGTTTTCAAAGATAAACGCATCTCGTCAACGCTGAATAAACCACAGCTTGTTTTTGAAGGGACTCTTGACGACAGATGCACATTTTGGTGAAAAAAGATTATAAAGACTTTATATACAATACATATAACTTGCACAAATATACAAATGGCGGAGGCATAGATCGATTTGTCAGTCACACTTTCACGATTTTCCCGATATGTAAGGCATTGTAACATCCTTGTAGAAATCATTCTGAGGCCACTAAAATCGAAAAAAATAATACGGCTACAGGCTGCAAATTACGGACCTCATACTATGAAAAACACACGCACAAGAAATCGGTGTGATGTGTAATTACCCATGTTAATGGTCTGTTACACCATATTGTTTCTATAATTAAATTTTAGAAAACGAGGAAACAACCATACGTCCATACGTTGCTTCGGAACTGACTCGTGCTGTTTGGATGATATATCTATAAACATAAATCATTGTTACGATAGGTCATTACGCAACGGAGGTAGGATAATAAACATACATTTCGTAACAATAATAAGTAATCAGAATAGACATACATATAATTCGTCGTTAATTGTATGCATGCAGTTTCTTATCTTGTTTATACAAACTTGTTTCGATCTGTATGGATATATTGTCCCTGGACGAACCCCGAAAAAAGTAGACGAAGGGACCCAAGGATGACTGTTTTCTGCACTCTGGTGGCTAAGATGCGCGCCGCCTCACGGCATACCGGTATTTTGCGCAGTGCAGAGAGCAGCATATTTCTTATTCCACCTAAGGATCCAATGATCATAACCAGCAGACTTACAGTGCAGTCTGGCCAGAGCCTGCGAATTTGTCCGATAGTAACTCCTGATATTTGGTCCGCTTTTCTTCCACCTTAGAGACGATTTTCACCTCGGCAGGTGCCAAAACTCTATAATGAACATCGTCTTCTGTCGGTGGTCGAGAAGGACTATGTCGGGCTTGTTTGTCTGTACAAGCTCGAGCGTGGGGAACGAGTAGTTGCAATAAATCCGGCATCTCTCGTTACCCAACACTGACTCTATGTCCCCTGGAGCGTATGGCAGCACGGGTGTCTCATCGACTTTTTTGAAAAAATCGTTCTGTGTTGCCCTTCACTAAGGTCTGTTGCAGTGTTGCCAGACTTTTCGGACCAGTTTCCTTCAACCGAGTGGCAAAAACCCTTCATAACCTTCAAAACAGTGGCGGGTGCAAAAAAAACACTCATCAAAAATGACATTTTTTAATGAAAATATAAAAAAACAAAAGAAACAAAATACTTATAATATAAATCATAAAAAAACAAAATTAAATATAAAACTCTCATAACATAAACGGCATTTTTTGATAAAATATAAATAAAACGAAAAAAACTACATATTTATAATGTAAATAATATGGCGTTGGCGAGATGCGTTTATCTTTGAAAACCAACAATACAAAGAATGGAGGAAAAATCGAAATGCCCAAAACCACCGCAGTTTTATCAATGCCAGAAATGACTGTAAACACGTGATTGACACCAGCAAGGAGGAACACAACCAAAAAATTAAGAACAAACTACTCTCATGTCCTAGTTCGTCCAGAACATTCTGGTCTGTAGCTAAGTCTGTTAGTCAGAACTTCCTTTCCCATTCGTCAATACCACCCTTGACTAGAGAGGACAAGTCCATCGTTTCATATCCCAAAAAAAGCAGACATCTTAGAAAGGCTTTTCGCAGCCAATTCTACTGTAGACTTCCAAAGAAGTTCTCCGACCACCACCATAAACTTGAACTCAAGAATGGCAGATGCCAAATTTCAACATCGAGATGTAAAAAGCAACGTCCAAAGACTAAACACGAAGAAAGCTACTGGTCCTGACCAAATCGCTGTAGGAAGGTACATCAGAGCAACTACTGCTACTCTACAGTGCACAGATCCAACCGTCGTTGGAGTATTGCTCCCATGTGTGGGGATGCGCTCCGAACCAGTCTCCTCCAGTATTCCTTCTTTTGGAGAAATTCGACTTATCCTCTCTCAACGCTTCTACAGCGCCGTAGGCTTTCAGCCTTTACAAGAGGCTGCCCAACACACCGAACTGCTATCCCATTACTGAGTGACTACTCCTCATACCGATGAATGAGCGATCAGTGGGTCCGCCAATCGTGTGCTCTAAGTAGACGTAGCGACAGAAGGATGAACAGGTACCCATACACCAGCATTCATTCCTGCCATTCTTTCCTTTGACGTTCTTTCTCGTTTAAAAACAAAAATGACAGATCGTTCTTCGTATCCCACTAATACAATCGTTATTTTGCTATCTTTCCTGGCAGTCTTTATTGACGGACAATACTCTCTTTTTTCAAAAGGATTATATTCCTCCCAGAGCTCACTAACACAAAATGCCTTTCCTTGCAGTTTTGAAAGGATAATTGCTTATACCGCAAATTTGGCAGGATTGTGGAGAATTATCTCGCCGAACGATCATTTCATCGAGAACGTGAGGATTCAACGGGATGTTGTGATTCAGTATTACAGGTGATATTTGAGCTGTTAAAATGGAACCTGGAAGATGTATTACAATTGCCTGTATTGGTATGGCAACTGAAGTTTTGTTTAAGAAAAAGAGGAGGCATCGTGTATGTCCAAAGCAGTGGTTACAGAAACGGAAAATGTACAGCGATCTGAATATGTTACGAGAATTAAGAACATGTGAACCTACTGATTTTCAAAATTATTTGAGAATGGACTATAACACGTTTGATGATTTGTTAGAATTAGTTACTCCATTTATAAGGAAAGAAGATACGCAATTTTCATTTTCTTTGCCTACTGTAGACTGAGACTGGGACTCGTCTTCGTTCATCAAATCCATGGCTAACACATTCGTTTTAGCGGCAACTACTAATAAGTCTTTGTGCAGGTAACCTATACCAATGGCCTGGGTCATTACATCTTTTCTTTTGAACGACGTATCAAAATTAAAAATTCCAGAAAAACACTCTCATGATGACGATGAAGATGAAATCCAACGGAACGAAGGAATCTCAGCTTCTTCATGGACGTGTTATGTCATCAAGACATAAATATGCCCATTATAGCATAACAGCGGGTTCCCAGCAAGGTCAGGAAAAAATCACATTAGCATTGTTCTGTCTAATTGCGAGAAGCATTGTTCCTAATCTTGTAAGACTTGCTTTTATTTCGCTGCCACGCCATTTATGCATTACGATATATAATAGTTTATTCACCGTAAATATACTGTATCGCTGTTGATCCTACGAACACCATCACATACTAATGAAAAAATAATTATTTTTACACAAATTTACCTACGTCACTTAACTGCCAACCTTTTATGAAATCTATTCAGGACTTTAAATAAGTTAAGAGTATATTAATATAATATAGTCCCATCATCATTCCATTAAGAAACATAGGGCCTCTATAAGCTGACGCAAGTCTCATGTATTCTTTGCAAGCGCTTTATCTCTCTCCATGTCTTGCCCATTCTTCTTGCTTCGTCTGTAACTATGCTTCTACAGGTCACTTCCTATGTGTCTGTTTCCTTGGGGATTTCAGTCTAACGCTGTTCTAGCTACCGGTTCTCCTGTTCCTCTTTGCAGAATGTGACCTATCCAATTCCACTTTCCCTGTCTGATCTCCGACCTTACTTCCTTCAGCGTTGATATCTTCCACAATTCTTCATAATAATACGCCTTTATTCAGGGATCATCTGATGATGACGTAGAATGTGTCAGGATTGTTACATTAACAAATTGTCAACACTGCAATCAAACAACCAACATATATATGTTTACAGATACACACAGTAAAAAAATACAGATAATAATAACACCAAATAACAAGCACATTAAATAAATAAATTAAATAAGGAGCAGAATCTCACCAGTTGAATATTTACAATAGTATAGTTAAAAAAACACAAAATTCTTCTATATATTGTGAGAACATTGCGCAGAAAAGGAATTACAGATTATCACAAAGATACTCAGAGATGGAATAATAGCCTTTCCTTATTAGCAGAGACTTAACTTGCTTTTTGAATACGTATGGGTTAGCTGTTTTGATATTGTTAGGCAGTTTGTTAAAAAGTGTTATGTCCATGTACTTTGGACTGGACTCTGTAATGGACAACCTATGTGCTGGTATCTCCAAAATATGCGAATTTCTCGTAGTATAGGTGTTGTTCCTGCTAAGTGAATGAAAACTGCTGTGGTTAGTTTTTACATAAAGTAGCATCTCATATATATATATAAATGCAAGGTACGGTGAGAATTCCTAGATTAACAAACCACTCTCTACAGCTAGTTCTATTGGGCATCCCAAGAATCAGCCTAATTACTCGCTTTTGGATTAAGAAAAATCTGTTTGCTTCTCGGGAGCAACCCCAGGCAATTATACCGTAAGAAGCAGTTGAATGGAAATATGCGTAATAATAAGTTAAAATTACCGATCTTTCTACTAAAAATCTCAGTTGATTTATACAGTAGCAAATTGGTATAAGCCTTTTACAGATATAATCAACATGTATATCCCATTTACAGTTATATGATAGGTGGACTCCCAGAAATTTCACTGAATCACCTTGCCTGATACTACCCTCACGAGATTTAACGAGGAGGCTATGGTTCAGGCTAGAGGTGTAAGAAAACTGGAGGAACATGGTTTTGTTTTGGTTTAGCTTTAGGCCATTTTGAGAAAACCAATCATTGACTTTGACCAGTTCTTTTGATGCTGATCCAGCTAAGTCTGAAGTACTACACGCATTTATCATTACAGAGGTATCATCAGCGTAGATAACACACTGGTTACTGGGAAAATCATTTACAAAGATGATATACAGCAAGGGTCCCGAAATGGATCCCTGTGGTACACCAACCTCAGTACTAAGAGAGGAGGGTTTGCTGTTCTTGATTTGCACATATTGGTACCTGTTCTGTAAATAGCTCCTAATTAGTTGTAATGGGAGTCCTCTCATACCATAAAGAGTCAGCTTCTGTAATAATAGATCATGGTCCACCAGATCAAATGCCTTGCTTAAGTCAACGAAGACACCTACAGTCTTCTTACCCTCATCCATACTAGCATACACCATGTTAAGGAATGGAGTAATAGCATGTTTGGTAGAAAGTCCTTTCAGAAATCCAAACTGATGACTATTAAAAAATTGTTTTTACAAAATGCTCAGTTAAACAGGTTGCCAAATGCTTTTCTATTATTTTCGAAAATGGGCTCAAAAGTGAGATAGGTCTATAATTATTAATATCTTTGTGACTGCCTGATTTGAAAACAGGTAAAATTTTTGAAATTTTTAAGCAATCAGGAAATTGCCCAGATTCGATTGAGAAGTTCAACATATATGTGAGTGGCTTCAAAATGAGTTCACCGTACTTTTTTATAAGATTCGTACTGAGTCCATCATCCCCCTGGGAGTCTGAATTTTTTAGATTTTTGATGATATTCAAAACATCAGTTTCGGTTGCCGGTGGGATAAAAAAACTGCTAAGGCTTTGTCCTTGGCAAAAAATCCGTACGACCCTCTGTAGTCATCTATTAATGAAAACCTGGAGTGAAAGTGCATGTAAATGCACAATGCACATTCAGTAAGGTGAACCTAACATGTTTCAATTATCTTTACAACAAACTCCAATTTGTTGCCGATCTTTATTGAATTAAGTTGATACCTTAAAAAAATCATACTATTTATGTGGTTAAATCGATATCTACTTCTAGTTTATATTTCTTTTTTTATAAACTTCGGTTGTAGGAAAGGTTGAGTAGACGATCAGACTGGTCATTGATTATTATAATATGATCTCTAATGAACTCCGCCTTTTCATGTGCATTATACTGCATGTCAATAAAAATTATTATTCATATTATTGCGAATTTCTTAATATGGCCGACATACCTAACCTCACAGGTTATCTTGGAAACTTCAAGCAGATAATTTAGCTAAAAAAAACTTACAAGTACTGTGTTTCTACTGCGACAATTTTCAAAATTCGCACCACTTGCAGTAACCAGAACTGCGTACTTTGGATTATTTCATAGTGACCTGAACTACAACGCCTGTTTTGGGGCAACTCAACTAACTGGAAGATAATCAAAAATCTGCAGTAAGGATTATGGTAAAAATAACGCTAATAGAAACCTGGAGACACCATTTCATTAAATTGGGCATAATGACGGTACCGGCAATATTCTCATACAATTGCGTCCTCCACGCTAAGTCAAGGATGCCCTGTGCGCCATATTGATGTTCATGAGGCTCAGACATCAACTGATTGCTTCTCAACCTAGATTAACCTTGACCTGTGTTTCATCAATATATCAGTCCAGTGTTTCGACAAGCTGTCTTTAAATATGCAACAGCTTCCTATTCCAAAACTAAAGATAATAATGAAACCTATACTAATAAAGATATGTCCAAATACCCTCACTACTAGTACGAGTTTTGCCAGCTAGGCACTGACAGGCAATTTCATTTATTCATCTGAGACCTAAATCACACTGACGAGCTTCAATAAAAGCGAAACGACGTCGTCTGTGATTGGTTTCGGATGAATGAATGAAATTGCTACTCTTTAATTGATTTTCTTAACTGTAGTGTGTTGAAATTTGTGTACTTCCTCATAGTATACAACTACATAATACTGAACCTTGAACTTAGGTATATATGTAACATTTTTATAAATGTGTTGTTTTAGGTTTCTATTCATAGTCGATACACTTAAGGGTCCCTTAATACTTGAGGGTCTCTTAAGTAAGGTTTTGTGTTTCGACAGCCCCTTAAGGATGCCTTACATAAGACGTCCTAGATTAATAGGCCTTTACGGAAACTAATCGGGTTAACCCGATCAGTTGGATCACTGATCCTGACGTTCGGAAAGTGATCTAGGATCAGTCATAAATATGGCCAATTCTCTCTTGTACGGTAAGTGATCCCGATTGGGTTATACAGATCAGTAGCTATATTCTTAACCATCCGTTTTTTATTCTTAAAACAAGTTTTTGGTCGTTCGATATCCGTTAAATCCATGGAATCATAAATCCCACTTGACAGCTGTTTGACAGATTGTCAACATGACATGTCAATATGACATTTCGTTGTAGTCAAGGCGATTTTGGAGGTTAATTTTGAAGTACGGTATTGTCAGTTTCTGCCACATTCGGAAAAATGTCCAGCACAAAACACGAAATACTGACACAAAACAAAATGGGACAACAGAAAACATCAGAATGCGTAGGCATAGGCATAGAAAGTTGAATTATATTTGAAACAACGTGGCCAATGAACCCCGCCGTATCGTAGATGTTGTCTAGGAAACAGATACACAAGGAAAACCATACTTGAGGATCGCTTAAATATCCCTTGAGTGTTACTTAAGAGTACCTTATGTATTACTCAAGGAACGACTATGTAAAGTCTGTATTGATCTTCATTGTACCACCAGCCTTCTTCTTCCAGCTTTTTACTTCCCACACCGATAGGTGAGGGGAGTATTGTGATCGCGAAAATTTTCGATTTTGAGATAATACGTTTTTTGGGCGTTTTATGATGTGTACATAACGAAATTCCACGTGACTCATTTCCGTTGGTCTGTCTGTCGGTCTGTCTGTCTGTCGGTCTGTCTGTCTGTCGGTCTGTCTGTCTGTCGGTCTGTCTGTCTGTCTGTCTGTCTGTCTGTCTGTCGGTCTGTCTGTCTGTCTGTCTGTCTGTCGCGTTTTTCTAACCTCGTAATCTCAGTAACCGCTGCATGGATTGTGATGAAATTTGGGCAGCGGTATGCTGTGGGGTCGTAGTAGGTAATGTTCCTATAATTTTGAAAATCGGTGCATAGGCGGCGGAGTAATTAGCAAAAAATAAAAAAAATTAAATATTGCTGAAACTTCGTTTTTAGGCGTTTTAGGGGTCCCTGATCATTTTCTACTTTTTCTTGGGTGGGGGTGAAATTGGGGTGGTTGGGGGGTGGGAGGTCGTAAAATTGAAAATGTTGTTGCTTTCATAATAGACTGTCCACTGACCTGTGAAGGAAGACCTGGCGACATAAATAACTTTTTTAGGTCCATCCGAACATTGCCTCATTGCCTTTGCCTATTACAGAAAGCAAAGGACAGAATTTTTTTTTTTTTTTTTGATGTAAACATACGAGAGTATTGCGTTAGACCGTTGTAACGAGGAAACTGTTGAATTGATTTTAATGAAATTTTGAAACGGCATTACTGCCATGGCGAAGATGGAAAACGCGTATGGTTTTGGTAAATCGTGCCAGTGGCGGCGCAGAAATAATAAAAAAACTAAAAATATAAAAACAGCTCAAACATCGTTTTTAAGCGTTTTGGAGGTTCGTGATCATTTTCTGCGTTTTTTTGGGTGGTGAAATTGGGGTGGTTGGGAGGTTGGGGTTTGCAAAATTAAAAAAATTCTTGTACACATAATAGGTTGTCCACTAACCTGTGAAGGAAGATCTAGCGACACTAATCACCTTTTTAGGTGCATCCGAACATTGCCTAGCCTATTACATAAACTAAGGGACTTAGAATTTTCTGTATACTATACGAGAATTTATTGGTCTAAATCGTTTTGTATTTTGTAACGTGGACACTATTAAATTGAATCTAATGAAATTTTGACACAGTATATTGTTACCGTGGTGAGAATGGAAAACGCGTATGTTTGTTAAAAATCATGTCAGTAGCAGCGTAGCAATAATCAAAGAACGGGACAAGTATGAAAGCGACTCAAATTCGGTTTTTAGATGTTTTAGGGGTTCCTGATCATTTCCTACCAGTTTTTTGGGTCGGGGTGAAAGTGAGGTGGTCGGGCGGGGGGGGGGTTGTAAAATTGAGAAGTTTGTAGTATCGATAATAGGCTGTCCATTGACCTGTGAAGGAAAGACCTAGCGACATAAGACAATTTTAGGGGGGGGGGGGGGGGGGTTGGCAATTATTTGGTTGCAAGGGATCTTAAACTAAAGCTTCATGCTATGGGAAAATAATAAACTGGTATCAGCGTAATGTGTGGGAAGTACTGAGTCAATCAACTTGACTTCATTTTTTTAAATTTTCCTACTGTTGTCAATTCTAAAACTGTATGTATGTTATTCAGCAAATAAAATGATTGATTGATAGATACCACCGATATTGGTATCGGTCGATCCTAATCAATCCACCATATTTTTTGACACGCCTGGTACAAGTTTACAGAGAGAGATATGTCTCGATACGTACGCATATTGGTTGTGAGTTGTGACCGACTTTCAAGTTGAGCGCTGTCGCTGTTATGGTGGTCTTTTGGTTTCCAGATGCCATGCCGCTCCCCACGGCTTGGGTTCACTGACTCCGAATATATGCAGAGAAAACATTCGTTTTAATCGTTTCTTGCGGCACTTGCAGAAATATACCAATTTACTTTCGATGCCAGTGAGGATTTATCGAGTGTTTTGTAAATAACAACTTTCATATGGTGACATCAGTGCCACTAATGACGTGCTTAGTGGTTGAGTTGAGTCTGCCTTTCGCACAGCTTTGATTTAGGACTTCAATCTGGCTGTTTGGGTGATACCTCAGAGTAACAACTGAACGTAGAGGTAGTAAACAACTAATTCTAATAGGCCGACATCTTTTCTTAGTTTGTCATATTGACCACCAGTTACGGCAATAATAATTATTTACTATCGTCTTAATTGTATAGTATCCAGAAATATTCCATTCTACGTTAAAAAAATGGAGTCAATTTGATTGACTCTGTACTTACCACACATAATGATGATACCATTTTATTATTTCCCATTGGATGAACCAACGAATTCGAATTCGTTGGGATGAACCTATAGTCTAAAATCCCCTTGCAACTAAATTATCACCCATCCGCTCACAAAAACAACATCCAACACAAAAACCTTCGTAAATAGTTTCTTGCGTCTCCCTCCTTAGGAGCTAGGGCGCCACAGTTTTTTTCTACATGCTTGAACTGGACGATGCGAAACGATCTAGAGCCTCCAACCCGTCTGAAAACGAAGTTTGAGCTGATTTTATGTTTTTGGTTTTTTTATTATGGCTGCGCCGCCACTGACACGGTTTTTAAAAAACAAAGTCGTTTTCCACTCTCGCAGCGGTAATAAATTCTGTATCAAAATTTTATTAAAATCAATTCAATAATTTTCGCTTTACGCAATATACATACATAGAACGAAATAAAGCAAAACTCGTATATGTACAGATCACAAAATTGGTTTCTGTAATAGGAAAGCCAATGTTCGGATGGACTTAAAAAAGTGTAATATGCCGATAGGTATTTCTTCTACAGGTCAATAGACGGACTATTGTGCATACAACAAATTTTTCAGTTTTACTACCCCTCACCCCCCAACCAAAAAAAAATTAAAAATGATCAGGAACCCATAAAACGGCTAAAAACAAAGTTGTGTGAGCTGTTTTCACATTTTTTGTTTTTTATTATTGCTGCGCCGCCACTGACACTATTTTTCCAAAACATACGCATTTTCCATCCACGCTGCGGTAGTAATACTGTGTCAAAATTTCGTTAGAATATAGAACGATCTAAAACAATACTCGTATGTATACATCACAAATTCCAAGTCCCTTGGTTTTTATAATGAGCAAGGCAATGTTCGGATGTACGTAAAAAGTGTATTATGCTGCTAGGTTTTTCATTCAAAGATCAATGGACAACCCATTTATGAGTACAACAAATTTTTCAGTTTTACAACCCCCCACCCTCCAACTACCCCAAATTCACCCTCACCCAAAAAAACGTAGAAAATGATCAGAAACCCCTAAAACGCCCAAAAACAAAGTTTGAGCTGTTTTTATGTTTTTAGTTTTTTTATTATTGCCGCGCCGCCACTGACCCGATTTTTCCAAAACATACGCGTTTTCCATCCTCGCCGCGGGAGTAATACTGTGTCAAAATTTCATTAAACTCGATTGAACAATTTTCGCGTTACGCGATATCGAACGATCTAAAACAATACTCGTAGGTATACATCACAAATTCTAAGTCCCGTGGTTTCTATAATAAGTATGCAACGTTGGGATGGAGCTAAAAAAGTGTATCATGGCGCTAGGTTCTTCACTCACATATCAATGGACAGTCCATTACGAATACAACAAATTTTTCAGTATTACAACCCGTCCACACGCACGTGCTTCCCGATACAAATTGGTTTGCACAAGTAAGTACGAGGTAAAGCATGCACGTGTGGCCGGGGTTTAATACTGTTTTCGGCATACAAACATAACATATGAACAGCAATTGATAGTTTCCATTTTCGAAAATTTGTAGTTTTGCTATTTTCTTAGCGGTTTTTGTTTTGTTAGTTTGATGAGGACCAGGCGTAAGATAAACTCATGTTATACGCCTCCTTAAATTGCGGTGACGCCTGCACCTTACTCAAGATAAAAATAACTACGACCAGGTGTTTACGCGGTTGCTTATACAAGGTTACATTGGAAAGAATGCTAATTGCTTACATAAACATGCAAATTATCACACTGGTTAGACTTGTTGTTTCATGAAGGGTTAAATATTTGACACATACAAAACGAACTCACACATGATGCATTGATGCTAGCGTTGCAGTTTTCTTAGATTTATGCTTCTGGTGCCAATAGGCCAAGGACGGACTCATAGAATAGATGAAGTCATAAATTTCTGACTTCATCTATAGTGCGGCCCTGGATGGTTCTGTCCCCAACATCTGGCACGCGACACAATGCGTTGTATAATAAATTTTTTACAATAAATAGAGAACGTTTTAAATTTGAAAAGAATTCTCCACAAAGTACTTACTTTGACACCCAAATGCATAATAATAACGGACTTTTGATATCAGCTAAAGCAATTAAGGATTGCAATACTTAGACAAACCTTAGACAAATATTTGAAAATAGGTTTTTTTATAACTGAGCAGACCGCGTAGGCAGAACCTAAATACCAGAGTACCGCGGCTGCTGTGAAAGGGTTATGCTAGGGGAAGTTTGTTAACGCGGGATTTGAATGGGCCAATACCCGCAGGCCCAATAAATACATCTTCTGGCAGTCCATTCCAAGCATTGGACACCCTGGGAATAAATGTGCGGTTGTACCGCTAGGTTCTTGATGTATGAAGAACCACCGCCTTAGGATGAGATGCCGCGGTCGCGCGGGTGCATGTGACAGGAGCGGTGAGTGGTGGAACGATAGAGGATAGCTCAGAGGAGCAGATTCCGTTTGAATATCGGTGGAAGAGTGAGAGGTCACCAACAACACGCCGGTTATAAAGTGGCTGGAGGTGGCGCGTTAAGGCCGGGTCGCCAATTAGTCGAATTGCCCTTCTTTGGACGGCATCTAATATAGATAGGATAGTAGGGGCAGAAGCTCCCCAGACATGAGAGCAATATACTCCAGGCCAAGTCTTATCTGGGCTTTATATAGCGTGAGGAGGTTACATACCTACATTTTACATACCTATAACAAAAGCCTGTATTTCAATTGTTGCCTTGATCTGTTGTACACTATTTTTTTTTGACTTATATTAACTTCTAAGAACATACAGCCACAAGAATTTAACCTTCTGTAAGTAGGTTGCTATTCTAACAATTTCATTGCATAATGTGCACCAAATAAATTAGTAATTTATAATGACTGACCGTATGAATAACTAATGTGATATTGAATGACAAGGTAATAGCAGAGCATAGGTAACACTGTCGTTTGATATATATTTTTTTGGCTGTTCGTAATCAACATTCCTACAGCATACCAGTAATGACTAGTTCATAACTGGCTTTCTAGAAATTGGGGAAATTGGTATAGAAGTTATGCATGTATTGATATTACTTCATTCACGCTTAGAATACCGATATAAGTGCATCGAACGAAGATAGCCTTTAACAGGTTGAACAGAGAGAACACAATATCTCCTACACCCCACCTTCCATTCTTTAGAACACGCGATCCCTGCAGAGTTGCCAGATGTGGCAATTTTCCGCCAAAGTGACGATTTCAAAACACACAGTGGTTTTCCCCTCAAAAATGGCGGCTAGCCGCATAAAGCCAGTTGTTTTATAACTGGCACTTTGACCATAGTATTTTTTCCAGGAGAGAGAACAAGCAAGTGAAATTGCTCGTCAAGTATTTGTTTTCGAAATTCAAGTCAAGTCAAGTAGTTACACATCAAGTAACTTGAAAATCAAGTTTTTCAAGCTGACTACTTGATTTTTCTTGAAAAAAATAGTTCTTTTTTGATATTAATCTGATTAACTGCCAAAACGCAAAAACAATAAAAATCTATATAAAGATGTAATCTTTTATTTAAAAAAAAAAAACGAAAACTCCAACAAACTTAGTTAAATAATGTGTAATAATATGAAATAAAAATACGAAATATTTTGAATTCTGACAATTATTCATAGAAAACCAACAAACTCAAACATGAAAACAGAGAATATCTGAAATAGATCTTTAATATCCTCATTTGCCATCCATGATTTGAGACACACAAGACTTCTAACGGAGTTATCACCTAATCGATATCTTGTTCTGGTAAGAGTTAAAGCAGCTCTAGAAAACTGCCTTTCAACTGGAGCTGAGGAAGCTGGCGTTGCCAAAATGTCTCTGGCCATTGCGGCAAGGTTTGGAAAAATACATTCATGTCTTTTCCACCATTCTAAAATATCTTTAGTAAAATATATTTGTCGATTTCGTAACACCAGGCCATATCGTCGACTGCATTATAGGCAGGTTTTCTATTAAATAAACTTAGTAGACCTATTTCAAACTTTTCGACACGACTATGGTTTGAAGATGATGCTACTGGAACTGGAACTGATGGTTGTGGCTCAGACATCTGCAGAGAGTCAGCCCTAAAATACTGTGCTTTAAAAATATCTCTAAAATGTTTAACTGCTTCTATCTGCAACTTGTTTCCACAACCTGTATTGGAGAATGTTTCCACTTTATGTCGGGGTCTAGAATTAGGGCAACACAGTAAGTACATCCAGTTAGTTCGATCGTAATGCATAATGATTTACAGATCGATGTCAAGTAATATCAAGTAGTTTGATTTTACTTGATATCAAGTCAAGTAGTTCAGATTAAAAATCAAGTCAAGTCAAATATGAAATTTTCAAAAGCTTGAGCTTTCAAGTCAAGTCAAGTATTTAAGAAAAAGTTCAAGCTACTTGGCTTGATGAATCCCTAGCAACCACCTTCAGAATATCTGCTCTCAGTCTCGTTTATTCGACTGGTTAAACAGCCCTCAGGTAAAAATGATTGACACCAGACTAAGCAACAATAAAAAAACTGATAATATAAAAACAGCTCTAAGTTCGTTTTTAGGCGTTTTGGGAGTTCCTGACCCCATTCTGTTTTTTTTTTTTTTTTTTTTTGGTGAGGGTGCAAAACTGAAAAAGGTTTTTGTATGCATAATATAAGCTCTCCATGGACCTGCAAAAAAAAGGATCTAGCGACATAATACACTTTCATAGGTCCATCAGAACATTGCCTTGCTTATTAAGTACAGAAACTAAGCATTTTTTCTGTTGTATGTTACATACGAGTATTGCTTTACGTCGTTCTGTATTTTGTAACCTGATATACTGTGTAAGGCTTTCGCGGCCATCGTCCAATGAATTTGTGGTTCTTTTGGGTTTTTAGGCCGGCGTCGTTTAGCGTTAAAACTTGACGTTTCGCCACCACGAATGGATGGCATCTTCAGAAGCTATTTCACTTCGGCGACTTCCAAAATACTGTATTGTGGAAAGTATTTTGCTTCTGAAGATGCCATCCACTCGTGGTGGCGAAACGTCAAGCTTTCACGCTAAACGACGCCGGCCTAAAAACCCAAGAACCACAAATTCATTGTGTAACCTGAAATTGATTTTAATGAAATTTCGAGACAGTACTATGTATTACCGTGGCAAGGATGAAAAATGCGTATGGTTTTTTAAATCTAGTCAGTGGCGGCGCAGCAATAATAAAAAAACTAAAAATATAAAAATAGCTCAAGCTTCGTTTTTAGGAAATTTAAGGGTTTCTGATCTTTCGTTTTATCCTGTTGAAGCTCGCAAAATAAAAATTGTCTCGTTCTAGTTCCTACGGAGAGGTTTAAGAAACTATTTACTAGATTTTTTTGTGTTGGATGTGTTTTGAGGGTAGGCGGGCGATGATTTGGTTGCAAGGGCATCTCAGACTAGAGCTTCATGCAATGGTAAAATAATAAACTCTGGTATCACCGTAATGTGTGGGAAGTACTGAGTCCACCAGTGGCGTATATAGAAATCGATTTCGGGGGGGGGCCCAATCGGAAAAATTTTCATACGTTATAATATTGGCGTATTATAATCAGCCTCTTCCAGACGTCAAAACTGAATGCGTGGCCCGCCCCCCCTCCCCCCCCCGAAACCGAATGTAGTACTTAATGCAGCTGAAAATTTACAAAGAGAAAAGCGATTTAAGCGAAAGCCAGTTTTCAACTATGTATTAAACTGCAGTAAACTTTATTACAAATTAAGTTATAGTAGGGTGTATAATTTTTGTCCTTTACGAAATATTAAATGTAATAATTGCAAAGATCTGGTGTATTAAGTTAACTAAGTATTATGTACGCCACTGGAGTCCACAGAGTTAACATCTCTAGAGGGAGCCTAATTTGAATATTAGCCAGCCAACATCTATCTTCTTCGTCCGCTTAAGGACCTTCCAGTTTCTTCAAAATCTGGCAGTTTCCGCAGTTTGAACACATGTTCCTCAAAGTATTTAACTGGGTATTTAACTATACATTAAAATATACTTGCCATGTAATTGATTTACGTGAAGATAATTTGTATTGATTTAACGAAATCTCAAAAATGGTAAATTTGATAGCGGGATGTCGCAATAACTTCTAATATGTCGTAAATCTGGCAACCTACAATCGGCGTCCCCTAAAGCTGTCATGTGGCTGTCATTGTAGTTGTGGTTATTGCGTATGTTGAGATTTTTGTTGTTTTAGTGTATATTTGAGTGACTTTGTGACTATTTGTGGTGTGAATTAAATTATTTATGAACAATATTGTCATAATTGCATGATGGGACGAAATAAAAAGTGCATAGTTTGCTGCAATAGCGACGAATCGGTGAAAACCACTTATCATAGGTTAGTATAGGTTTTGTTTTGGTTTTCAGTAGCGTAAAATATGGGGAAACACTTCATGGTAATAATAAATTATCAACTGTTACAATCAAGTTATAATAAGAGTAACTCTCTAAGTATAGCTAAATACCTCAGAGTAACAACTGAACATAGAGGTAGTAAACAACTGACAATAGGCCAACATCTTTTCTTACGTTGTCATATTGACCACCAGATACGGCAATCATAATTGTTTACTATCGTCTTATAGTTGTATAGTATCCAGAAATATTCCATTCTACGTTAAAAAAAGACGGTATTTTGAAGCTTCAGGAATGATTACAGCAAAATCAATAGATATGTTGGCCTCTAATGCGTTACTGCATGTTTCTTCATCATAAATGCAAATTCTGTCTTACATGAATTTTGAGGAGCTGACAACGCCTATGTAATTTTCCTGCGATTTGTTTACGGTAACCTCCGACTGTCAAACGTTTGTTTTGTTTGTGCGTCTTTTATGCTTGGTCAGTAAAATCGAATTCACTATTTGTTGGTAACTGTAGTGAAGCTTTACGGACTTGCTGTGCTATATTCGAGTGTAGTTTAACAGTTTTTCGAGATGGGACAGTGCAGAGCAGTGTTTGTAACATGGGTTGCATTAGAAGAATTTTCAGGTTAGTTGGCAATGTTTGGAGGCTGAGGTGTCAAAAGATGATAGCTTTGAACATGCCATGCTGAAGTGGTTTGTTTACTACCTCTATGTTCAGTTGTTACTCTGAGCTAAATACTAATACAACTTATTGTATCAGTTTGTAACATCACAGTAATAATTGAATCTATTAATTAACATCCAATTTTAATATAAAATCGTGCGCCACTGGTAAAGCCCTCAAGCTGTCAAAATTTCCGTTACATGTTGGCTGGTCAGCGATCTATGCATTTTGTTGTTTACATTCCCTCTAGAGATATTAACTCTGTGACTGAGTCAATCAACTTGACTTTATTTTCTGTTCTAGATTTACATGGATGAGAACACTGCGCTGGTGTTAGCACTCCAGCTGGTGGCATTGTTCTCAATCGCAGGCGCTCTGCTGCTGTATCTGCTATGCAAAATCCGTAACGGCGGTGCCACAGATGTCTTGGATGCAGGTGTTCCAGGTGCTGGAAAGCCGGTTTTGGTCACGTCTGCAGACAATGCCATAGGACTTCAGGTAAGTTAGCTTATATACACACAGGGTGTCCAAAACGGAAACAAGAGATTATATGGCACAACCTACTAAACAATCAGCAGAATATCTCTCTATATAAAAATGGATTGTACCTGTTTTACATCGACATTTTCTTCGCGAATTTATTCATGGATCAATCCATGGTTGTCTTCAATGTCAAACTGATTGTGTTTTACATCTGTGAATAAAACCATGGATTTTCCCAGCAAACACGATGTCGTTCTACTAACGTCATTTTGACGACACCCCATTCGTCATTATCACGTCGATAAAGAGGAATATATGACGTGTCTGTGACGGCACAATGTCACAGCCCAAAGACGTCATTGAGTGCCGTGTTAGTAACGTCACCTAACCGCCGTCCCAATAAAGTCACAAACGTGTCGTCTCAATATCGTCATGTACGTGTCGTTCCATCGACACTATTTTATACAGCAACCAAGGCTGCACCAGAAGGTATCGTCAGATCAGCACTGATTATTGGCGATGGTTACTTTGTCCTACTTTATGTCTCTCTAATAGTCAATACTGATCTGACGATATCTTCTGGTGCAGTCGTAGTTACTAGATAAAATAGTTTGGACGTTAATTACCTTATATAGGATAAATGTTTATGAGATAATGCTGTGAGAAATCTGAGTAGCATTAATTTGAGTAAGGGTAATTTCAATTTCAATTTCAATTTCAATTTATTTGTACCTATTAATGAGTTACAAAATTGCCACCTCGAAAGCAATGCTTGTATGAGGTATAGGCATATACACATACGATAATTTAGTAAACCTATTGCATTTATCCTATCTCTTGAATGATCATCATGGCTTCAATTCAGTTTTGAAGTTAAATCCACCCTGTCTTCCGCCTGGACTGAAACTATAAATATACTAATTCAAAATAAATTAATCATGTATTTCACAGTAAAGACAGGATAGAAAAATAATGATCATAGCTTTGCTAGCCTTCTACACAAGCCTGCCTAAATCACAAAGTACTTTTTATTTTCAATCGGCTGAATCCATATAATAAGAGACTACAATCTAATAAATCCACAATACCTGAGAAAACACCGGACACTATACCTATATCTAGTATTATTGATGGTGGAATCCACACATACAGATACTGCACACACAGCACATAAGGTTAAAATCTCCGTCACCATGTCACAGCTTCATCGTAGAACACAAGTAGAAAATGGCAATTTGTGCCTTGTGGTGATGATCGGGATCGAGATCAGCGGTTCGGCTGCAGTCGGATCGGGTCAGAATACATGCGATTCATTCATTGGTCTGTACCTCACGTAAGTTGTGCAGTGATTCATCAGTAAACTAAAGCGCCGTTAATACAAAATTACCTCATGCAAACATAAAATCTATCAAAACCCAATCAACGGAATAATTAGCCACAATTTTGTCGTATTGCTTTATTTGGGATATACCTACGATACCTGAAGTCGACTTAATTATTATTTTTTAGTACTTATGCGAGCATAGACATTTTTTCATTAATATATAAGGAAGGAATAAGAAAAGTGAAATCATTAAGTTTTGAGATACATTTTCTCCCACCTTTATCTATCACATTTTGACGTGACAACGACGTCAGGTGACAAACGTTTATGTGACGTCATTAAAAATGCATGCAGTGCTGCCAACACTGTTGCTGTTATACGGTTTAGCGATTTTAGCAAGATCTGTTTAATTTACTGTTACAACTTTATTCCAAATCTCGAGATTCTCGTTAGCTACCTTCTATCTCAATATTTCAATGAGTTATAGCTGTTAAGCAATGGTAAAAACATGCATGCAATGGTATACGGACAAATGCAGAAATATACCCTGTGAGAAACTCACCAACTAAATGCAATCACAATCACAGTCACTGAAGCACCACGCGTTACGATAGTTAGCCGTACACTGTATTTTTCTCACAGGCAAAAGGGATAGCCATTAAGACCTATAACGTCCTTACACCAAGACCGTTCATAAACTCTCGGTCCTATCTGAGAAAAAACACACGGAATCAAACTTTTGTAAACATAGGCGGATACTTACAGAGTGAGTGTCATGCAGAATGATGGTTAAAATAAAATATGCTTACATTGGTATTGGTAATTTTTCTGGGTAGGCAATGCTTTTATGCTTTTATCGTATGCACGCCACTGACTGATAACGTGTGCTTCTAGATCGCGCTGCACCTGGCGAGCCGCGGCTTCCGGGTGTTCGCGGGCCTGCGCGACGGCGCCGCTTCCGGTTCCTGCGGGGATTCACCGTCGGCGCGCGTCATCCGCGCATGGCAGAAGCACCGAGAGAGCGCGCCCGCCCCGGGCGTGTTGGTGGCGCTGCCGCTAGATGTCACCAGGGAGGATCTGCTGCACGAGGCCGGCGACATCATCAGGGCGCATCTGCCCGCCGGCGAGGATGGTGAGTACAAGGACGACGGAAAAATACGCTCTTCGTGTAACGTTGCATTACGATTATTAAAGGTAAAGGGTTTTTCAATAAGGACGGGTTGATGTTAAAATGAAATAAAACAAGCTGTGTGTGAGATATCAAATAATTTTTGTTTTTATTTGGAAGGCCCATGTATGCCATTAGGTGTGGAATATCACATCGTTCAAATGTCCTCCGCGGCTTCTCACGGTGGCACGGATCCGAGTGGTCCAATTTTCAATCACTCTGCTGCATAAATCCGGCTGAATTCGAGCCATGGACTGGATTATGTTCACCTTAAGGGCAGCGGTAGACTCCAGCTTATTGGCATAGACCTGTGACTTCAGAAAACCCCACAAGAAAAAGTCTAGTGGGGTTAAATCGCACGATCTTGGTGGCCAATTCACGTCACCTCTGCGAGAGATAACCATACCCCCAAATCGTTCGTGCAGAAGGGCCAACGTGGCGTCCGCTGTGTGGCAGGTAGCGCCATCCTGCTGGAACCACATGTCGTTCACCTCCATGTTGTTTAATTTTGGATAAAAGAAATCCATTAGCATCCTTCTGTAGCCCTCGCCGGTAATGGTAATGGCTTCACCAACACCGTTTTCAAAAAAGTACGGACCAATAACGCCGCCGGCCCAGAATCCGCACCAAACAGTAACTTTCTGTGGATGCATTTTTGCCTGGTGAATCTCGTGAGGATTAGCGTTGTCCCATATACGGCAATTCTGCTTGTTAACATATCCATTCATCCAAAAATGCGCCTCGTCACTAAAGATGATTTTTCGGCCGAAATTGGGGTCTTCTTCCAAACGCTCCGAAGCCCAGTCAGCGAACACACGACGTTGTCTATGGTCATCATGTTTGAGCTCCTGGGTAAGTTGCATCTTGTATGGATGTAGGCCCAAGTCCTGGCGCAAAATTCTCCAGGTTGAAGTCTGCGAAAGGCCGAGTTCTTGTGAACGGCGAGGAATTGACTTCCTTGGGTTCTCTTGGACACTTTCACGGACAGCGGCAATGTTCTCGGCTGATCTGGAACTCCTTTGACGTAAGGGTGTTGGCTGATTGTTAACTGAACCAGTCGTCTCGAATTTCCACACCAAACGTTGCAAAGTCGACTTTGAAGGACCTCCGCGTCTTCCGTAAAATAGGCGTAACACGCGCATGGTCTGCACTAATGAACACTCATTTTGATAATAAAGTTTTATCATTTGTACTCGCTGCTCAGTTGTGTAACCTGTCATGGTGATTTGGCATAAGTCACTAATCATAAATCACTAGATTAGACACACGCTGTCAAAACAACATGGCGGCCACAGTCTACCAAGATCGACCCGTCCTAATTGAAAAACCCTTTAGTATCAGACACAGCTACTTTTGCTGCGCAGTTTTTTCGCAGCGACCGCAAAAGTTGCATGAAGCGCTCACACACCAGCCGAAAATAGCGTGACGACCGCAGTATTTAAGCTGCAGCTGCCTACAGAAGTTGCAGGTGGAGACTAGAAGTTGACACTACATGCTACTTTTTACAACTATTGTGGTTGCTTGCAGCCTCAACACGAAGTTCGTTCGTGTATGTTTTAGGCATCAGTCGTGTGTGTGTTTTCAACATGGTTGAATTTAGAGTAAATAAGAAAAAATGGATGACGAGGTAGTAGCGGCAGCATATTTATATGTAGCCTTGGCAATAAACAAAAAAAAAGAAGAAACACAAATACTATAGTGTGGGTCAGGGAATAGATAAAAAAAGGAAAACTGTGTTTAGCATTTGAAAAACACTCTATTTGCAACATATTGCAACATATACGTCATCTGCTCCACAACCAGATTTGAAGCTTTTCATTTTGACCCGTTCTTTTTAATATTGAGCTCTCAGTGTATGTATCTTTCTTTTTATTTCTTCATCCGAAATGTTGAGCTGCTGTTTTTTTAATGTGCTGCGCAGCAAAAGCAGCTGTGTCTGATACTACCTTAAGGGGCCTGGATACACACATTTATACATACGTATTTGCCATATAAAAGACGGACTCACAATTTCTCTCAAAACACAATCCATTTTCAAACTACATATATAATATTTCAGAAGGAGATAGTTAAGACCTTAGTGAATGACAACTATTTTAGATTTTCTCAAAAAAGTTTTTTAATATGCAAAAAAACTCGCAATGAAAAATCATATATTCTATAAATGCCTGTAATTTAACAACCAAACACGATATCAAAAAAATGGAGTCAAGTTGATTGACTCTGTACTTCCCACACATTACGGTGATACCAGTTTATTATTTTCCCATAGCATGAAGCTTTAGTCTGAGATCCCCTTGCAACAAAATCATCGCCAGTACCCCCTCCCCCCCCCTCCCACAAATTGTCTTATGCCGCTAGGTCTTTCCTTCACAGGTTAATGAAGAGTCTATTATCAATAATACAAATTTTTCAGTTTTGCAACCCAATCCCCCAAAAACGAAGTTTGGGGGATTTTTGAAATTTTTCGTTTTTTGCTAATTGCTCCGCCGCCAATGCACCGATTTTCAAAATTATAGCAGCATTACCTACTGCGACCCCACAGCATATCGCTGCCCAAATTTCATCAAAATCCATGCAGCGGTTACTGAGATTACGAGGACAGAAAAACGCGTACAGACAGACCGACAGACCGACAGACAGACCGACAGACAGACCGACGGAAATGAGTGACGTGGATTTTCGTTATGTAGACATCATGAAAGGCCCAAAAAGTGTATTATCTCAAAATCGAAAATTTTCGCGATCACAATACTCCCCTCACCTATCGGTGTGGGAAGTAAAAAGGCTAAATAATTGCACAAGCGCAAGCTTTCTTCTTCAATTTGCTGTTTGAGTCATTACTGTAAGTTTAAAGGTAAGTTTAATAGCTTGGAAATGCGAAATTCATTTTTATAGTGACCTTTGGACCTTACCTTTGGACCTTTTGACCTTACCTTTGGATTTTTGGACTTATCTGCGCTCATCTTAGACACACATACTGGAAAAAGGGAACAGGTGGCCACGCCTCCTCGCTAACACGGGAATACGTCTTTTCTTGTATTCTCAATTTCGCGCGCTATACCCTAGACCCTTAAGGATGTTCACTCACTACACTAGGGTCAAATCAGTGCTAACTTTCTATAATTTCATTCGGGACTTTAGAAAAGTTACAAAGTATAGTAATAATCACGCAGTTGGAGTTTTGAATATTTTTGTTTGTGGTAAATGGAAGGATCATAATTATATAAGTTTTGCAACAAAACTATTTTTGTTTTCTTTTTTTTTCGCAATAATTCAAAAATTATATCAAAATAAAAATGGGTTTCGAATTGAGCACCGAAAACTCACCGACGGCTTCCGAACCCGTATGACGTCACAAGGGTGGTCACGATGCTCCTTCGACCAACGACGTCCTACTCCAATAGTAGATTCTAGATTCCCAACCAATCGTGAAAATAGTTACTTGTAACTAGCATATATTTGTTGCAACATAGACGATGAATGAAGTTTGCAGCTCGAGACGAAGTCTACAATCGAAATAAATATCTTTTTGAATGTTTGAAGTTAGATTACAAATTCCAGTGATGAAGTGATGTTGGTTCGAAACCCAGACCTTGCAACTTTTTTTTTTTAATTTTTTCTTTGTTCCCAAAAATTTATTGATATGTTCTTTGCACATGTTAGACGGTGAATCTGTGTTCGAGCGGCCAAATCTACAGAATACAATTGGGAGTACTTCGTTGCCTAATTCATGCAATTTTGCCATTCTTTTCATCGATTTATGGCAAGATGCCTTATCTGGATGAAAAGACATCTTTTTATTCTTCAAGTAGAGCTATTTTTGCTATTATTTTTCAAACACTCAAACAACGCTTTGTGATAATAATCGATGTTGTTTGTCTAATCTTTTTTGGCCCCATATAATGAAGTATACAGGGTGTTCAAAAAGTCCCGGACCGGATGAATAACTTGGGAAGTCGGGGCCACACAAAAAAATGGTCAAGGGCAAAGTCGTAGGAAATTTTCCGAGCTATCCGATAGCGACCCTGATGCTGACCTTGAGCTTGACCTTCAAGGTCATTTCAAGGTCAAGGTGATTTTCTTAAATAGAAACCCCTATTTTTGACACCGGAAATGAAAATTACGCAAAATTTTACGACCAGATCATGACTTTGACCTCTTGAAGAATTTGACCTTGAACGGAGAGCCAAAGTCAAATTGTGACATCCAGGGTATCTTGGGAAGTAGGGGTCACACAAAAAATGGTCAAGGGTAAGGTCGTAGGAGATTTTGCGGACTGTCCGATTATGACCTTGATGGTGACCTTGACTTTGACCTTCAAGGTCATCATCGGATAGCCCAGAAAATCGACCTTACGCTTGACCATTTTTTGTGTACCACTACTTCCCAAGATACCTTGAATGTCACAATTTGACCTTGACTAACCGTTCAAGGTCAAATTCTTCATGAAGTCAAAGTTATGTTCTGGTCGTAAAATTTTGCGTAATTTTCATTTCCGGTGTCAAAAATAGGAGTTTCTATTTAAGAAAATCAACTTTATCTTGAAATGACCTTGAAGGTCAAAGTCAAGGTCACTTTCAAGGTCATCATTGGATAGCCCGGAAAAGCTCCTACGACTTTACCCTTGACCATTTTTTTGTGTGTCCCTTACTTCTCAAGATACCTTGCACTTCACAATTTGACCTTGACCTAACTGTTCGAGGTCAAATTTTTCAAGAGGTCAAAGTCATAATCTGGTCGTAGAATTTTCCGTGCTTTTCATTTCCGGTGTCAAAAATAGGGGTTTCTATTTAAGAAAATCAACTTGACCTTGAAATGACCTTGAAGGTCAAGCTTAAGGTCACCACCAAAGTCACCATCGGATAGCTTGGAAAATTTCCTACGACATTACCCTTGACCATTTTTTTGTGTGACCCTTACTTCTCAAGATGCCCTGCACATCACAATTTGACTTTAACCTTGACCTAACCGTTCAAGGTCAAATTACTCAAGAGGTCAAAGTCATAATTTGGGCGTAAAATTTGCAGTACTTTTCATTTCCGGTGTCAAAAATAGGGGTTTCTATTTAAAAAAATGAACTTGACCTTGGAATCACCTCAAAGGTCAAGCTCAAGGTCACCGTCAAGGTCACCATCGGATAGCTCGGAAGATTTCCTACGACTTTACCCTTGACCATTTTTTTGTGTGGCCCCTACTTCCCAAGTTATTCATGCGGTCCGGGACTTTTTGAACACCCTGTATGTTGAATTTTGTCTTCTTTGGACGATCTGTACCGAGCAATATTTAAGCTATAATATGTAATCTAGGTATATGGGCAGTTGTGAATACAAGTGGACTCTCCTTCCGAGGAAGACTGGATCAGCAAGATATATCACACTGGGATGCAATGCTGAAAACTAACGTAGTTGGGATTCTGCGTACAGCTAGAAAGTTCCAGGGCCTTCTACGTAATGCTAAGGGCCGTATCATCACGGTAAGTTGATTAGAAACGATTTTGTTCAAGCAGACAGAAAGAATTCTGCCGGTGCGCCATCTAGTACCCGAAGGTTTCATACGCAGCGCGTATAGAACCCGCGCTCTCTAGTGACTAAGCGGATGCACCTTGGCGTCCCACCAAGAAGTCTACTACTGCTAAGTAGAGATTTCCTTGGTTTGCCGTTACCTTCGGGTACTAGATGGCGCACCGGCAGAATTCTTTCTGTCTGCTTGCACATCTTTCACATGTTTATTAGACATGGAAAAATTGATGCTCTCTATTTCCGTCAATCGACCTATGGCGCACTGATGATCGCTAAAAAGCGTGAAACAGCTGTCTGCGTACTGGTGGATTGACGGAGGTATAGAGCAGCCCTCGTATATCGGCTTTCATACGCAGCGCGTATAGAACCCGCGCTCTCTATTGGCTAAGCGGATGCACCTTGGCGTCCCACCAAGAAGTCCACTACTGCTAAGTAGAGATTTCCTTGGTTTGCCGTTACCTTCGGGTACTACATGGCGCACCGGCAGAATTCTTTCTGTCTGCTTGCAACTCTTTCACATGTTTATTAAACATGGAAAAATTGATGCTCTCTATTTCCGTCAATCGACCTATGGCGCACTGATGATCGCTAATAAGCGTGAAACAGCTGTCTGCGTACTGGTGGATTGACGGAGGTATAGAGCAGCCCTCGTATATCGGCTTTCATACGCAGCGCGTATAGAACCCGCGCTCCCTAGTGGCTAAGTGGATGCACCTTGGCGTCCCACCAAGAAGTCTACTACTGCTAAGTAGAGATTTCCTTGGTTTGCCGTTACCTTCGGGTACTACATGGCGCACCGGCAGAATTCTTTCTGTCTGCTTGCAACTCTTTCACATGTTTATTAAACATGGAAAAATTGATGCTCTCTATTTCCGTCAATCGACCTATGGCGCACTGATGATCGCTAATAAGCGTGAAACAGCTGTCTGCGTACTGGTGGATTGACGGAGGTATAGAGCAGCCCTCGTATATCGGCTTTCATACGCAGCGCGTACAGAACCCGCGCTCTCTAGTGGCTAAGCGGATGCACCTTGGCGTCCCACCAAGAAGTCTACTACTGCTAAGTAGGGATTTCCTTGGTTTGCCGTTACCTTCGGGTACTAGATGGCGCACCGGCAGAATTCTTTCTGTCTGCTTGCACATCTTTCACATGTTTATTAAACATGGAAAAATTGATGCTCTCTATTTCCATCAATCGACCTATGGCGCACTGATGATCGCTAATAAGCGTGAAACCACTGTCTGCGTACTGGTGGATTGACGGAGGTATAGAGCAGCCCTCGTATAACGATTTTGTTGTTTAACGTTGTAAACAAGTTAGTTCTCACTTTACTAACCCATCATTAAGACCACAAATGATGAATGATAAACTCTACATGGACATTTCAGCCGTGTAGCCTTTATTAAAGTATTTTTGACAAAAACTAATTCGAAATGAGTGGTATCACTTGACTCAATACACGTGTGATATCCCATTTTGGCTTTTATAGAACTTTTAATCTTGAAGGATGGACATTTGGAATCAAAATTAACGATACCTTTTCGACATTACGCCTCATAAAGGCCTGAGTTCCTCAGGGTTCGGTCTTTGGGCCAATCCTTTATTCACTTTTTATACACGATGTCCCTTGCTCCAGCAACTGTGTAGTCTTATCTCTACGCTAACGACACCGCAATTCAAAGCGCAGGCTATACATTGCACCAAAAAACGTCGTGGTGCTTCGTTAGAGATCTGAGAGTGATCGGTGCTTGGATTCCGTGGAAAAATTCTGCCAAGTATAATACCTAGGAATTACCATCGACAAGGGCGTGACTAGGCAGAAACACAATGAAGTCTTAATAACAAAATTTCGAAGTTACATTTCGTCAACTCTACCCTAATACCCTATGTTATGTAGAACTTCAAAATTCAGTTCACTTTCCAAAGGGACACCCATTACTTTAGGAATTACATTAAACAACCGGCGCAAGCAAGTAGTATATAGATACGATTCAGACTAGATACAGAATAAATACTATATGACACGGAGTCCCACTGCTATTTTAGAAAACGAGAGCATCCGGCATGGCCGACTCTACACTATACCGAAGCCTTAGATGTGGCAATGTGGCTTAGCTGTCAAATAGTGGTCCGGTTACCGTAAATTGTTTTATAGTATCAGAATAATAATTATTACATTTTATATGTATTAAGAGTTCATCTCGGTTGATAAATTAAGAAAAATACTATTTACAACTACTACTACTACTACTACTACTACTACTAATACCACTTACATCTGATGTCTGGTTCATCGTAGTCAAACACTACAAAATAAAAATAAACGCAACCTGTTTCCTGCTGCCACTTCCACTTAAATGAACACTCAATTTACTTTGTAAATTGTCACTTGAGCTAGAAAAATTCACTATTACGTCACTTTGAAGCCATTCTTGCTGGTCTTGATTCCCTTTCACTATCAAATCTTTTCGTAGGTATGCCCAGATGCATGCCCAGATGAGTTCTATTAACTGCATTTTTCTGTGATATTTGGGAGGTCCAGAAAACATTGTAGGTACCACATTGTGCTTTAAAATAGGTCTTATCCTTTGAAATGTTTGTAAATTATTGTCTTTATTCTTATAAATGTAACCAGCCCTTACGAGGAATACCTTTCACCCACTTCTGTTTATGTCCTTTATTGGAAGCACAATTGCTAGTGCAACCTGGTACTACACACTTTGCAGGCATCTTTTTATCTTTATAGTTTCGTTTGTGCAGGTAAATAATTAGAAACACATTAAAAATCACCTTTTTTACTCTGGAAGGTTATGTTTGGTATGTCCTTTATTGGAAGCACAATTGCTAGTGCAATCTGGTACTACACACTTTGCAGGCATCTTTTTATCTTTATAGTTTCGTTTGAGCAGGTAAATAATTAGAAACACATTAAAAATCACCTTCCACTCTTCTTTTTTACTCTGGATGGTTATGTTTGGTATGTCCTTTATTGGAAGCACTATTGCTAGTGCAACCTGGTACTACACACTTTGCAGGCATCTTTTTATCTTTATAATTTCGTTTGTGCAGGTAAATAATTGGAAACACATTAAAAATCACCTTCCACTCTTCTTTTTTACTCTGGATGGTTATGTTTGGTATGTCCTTTATTGGAAGCACAATTGCTAGTGCAATCTGGTACTACACACTTTGCAGGCATCTTTTTATCTTTATAGTTCCGTTTGAGCAGGTAAATAATTAGAAACACATAAAAAATCACCTTCCACTCTTCTTTTTTACTCTGGATGGTTATGTTTGGTATGTCCTTTATTGGAAGCACTATTGCTAGTGCAACCTGGTACTACACACTTTGCAGGCATCTTTTTATCTTTATAGTTTCGTTTGTGCAGGTAAATAATTAGAAACACATTAAAAATCACCTTCCAATCTTATTTTTTACTCTGGAAGAATTACACTAATGACAAAAGCTCGGCCGATTATTCAGTGTTGCCATATTTCAATGCTCTGGCCTAGTGAGTAGAGTCGGCCATGCATCGGGTCATGACGATAGCTAGAGTTCTATGATGCATAGAGCCCTGTCTGTTTCTCAAAATACTTATGTTTAGCACTAATAGATGGCAGACAGCACAGGACATTATGCTGGCTCCATCTGTACGTAATTATCACAAGAGCGACAGATTTATTTTGACCATTGGCAATTCCAAAAATCGATGAGACCTCTAGCGGCAAAAATCTACACTGACAAAGCAGGTACTCGAATTTCGGACGGCACACAATTAACATGCCATTAACCGTTTATATGCCGTTTATGTTTCTTCGTTCAGTCGTGTTTTCGAGTTTGTGCTTTGTTAATTGGTATATAGTGTGTTAGAATATTTCTTCGGACCTTCTTCATACGCTTTTGTCAAGAATATGGCATCTACATAAGGCTTCAAATCAATAAAGGCTAGCAAGTTTAATTCAAACTGTAGTGTTTATGGTTGCCACTCCAAAAAAGACTATAATAAAAGCATTCATTGCCACGCATTTCCTCCAAAAGCGTGTCACAGCGTGCAGGATACCTGCTATCCTCCATATTTGTTTACAAATGCCAGCGCCCTCATCGGTAATTGGAATCGCCAATACCGAAGAGAACATTACTGTGTATCGAGCAGGTTTAATAAGCAGCTGACAGATGGCAGCACACCCTATTAATGTGGCGTCATCTATGTGTGGTTGTTATAAGATTGACAATTATATCATAACTCTCTGTAGCACTTTTATAGAGTTACATTACGAAATAATAGGTGGTAGGACGTGCAAGATATTGCGGTGGCCCCACCTGGGTGTAATTACTGTAATTATTACAAAAGCAACAAGTCCTTGACGTCGGGGCTGCCACTTCCACGGATTTATCCGTAGATCTACGGATTTTGGACTGTGCCTACGGTTGCCTTATTACGTAAAAAAATTGCGACAGCGTCGCTAAGCAGATGCCGAGCGACAGCGACCCGCCAGCAACAGGACTGTCAAAACTGTTGTCTGTCACGAATACGTCGTTGCATAATACGAAATTTACGTCTGACAGCAGATATTGTGTGATTTTCGCCTGTCGCTTATCGTCTGGAAGATACGTGATAAGGCTGCAGATTCTCCGATAAAACTTGTAAATCTACGGATTTTTTCGATCTAATAGATTTTTTGGTCCTGAAAAATCCTCTGTGCAATAAAAATGATATGGGAATCGCATTGAGGCCTTTTTTCTTTTTTGTTGCTCTTCATAACTGTTCACACTCCAAAATTTCAACCCTTAAAACCCCCAGTGTTGATGGTTCCTGGCTACCTAGGCTGGCAAAGCAAAATAATATCTACGGATTTCTACAACTATGTACGTGGGAGCAGCAGTGGAGTCTCATTTTTTGAAGAGCATACAAAAAACAATTTATGCAATAATGTCTCTTTAAATAAAACTACAGTTGCGGTTCAGGAGGAGATTGATATTGTTGGTCAACACCCTATAAAATACATTATGTACCCTTACCTTGAGATCAGAACCAAACTGTTGACAACGAAAATAGAGTAACAGATATGTATATCTATAGTAGATAACGCCTGATAGAATTCTAAATAACACGTATTCCTACTGCAGGTTATATTGTTTATTGACATATAGAATTTAACAATAGCATAAAAAATTAAAATTTCAGCGATCAATAAAACAAGGATAACCACAGAAGTATCTGTGTACTTATAAGGTGATAAGGTTTCAGCTGTATAACACCAACTTTCCGTTGACTTTCCAGATTGGTGCCACAGATCACTTGGGAGCAGGTCTGGTTGCCTATATGGCCAGCCGGTATGCCGTCGAAGGAGCCAGCAAGGCTTTGAGACACGAATTTTCTCCAATGGGTATTCAGGTCGTTACCATCAATCCCCAAGGCATCATGCCTGAGCTGCTGTTTTCAGCTCCCAAGATAAACAGGTGGGTACAGATATTTTAATGTCTAGTTTATAGTATGCTTACATGGGTCTGGATTATGCAGGGGGAGTTCACGGTTAAAATTCTAAGAACTAATGACTTAGGTAACTGCTTATGGGATGTTAAATGCAATAAAATACATAAAACATACGGTGGAAGTTATTGGTTTTGTAAAAGGATACCAAAAGGAGTATACAAGTATACAAGCTACAGATTGAAAGTCTAGCTTTATTAGTGTTGGCCCCTAGCAAGTAACATTTTTTTTTCAATACAGGAAAACATGATAGTGTCAGTACTGTCTATTAGTTGGTCCCTATCAAGTAGCATGTTTTTTCAATACACGACAACTGAAGGCCTTTACGGAAACTCTGATCTGGATCCGGATAGATCAGTTATATGTCAAACAGCTGTCAATGCTTGTCAAGTGGGATTTATGATTCCATGAATTTAACGGACATCGAACAACGAAAAAGTTGGTTTAACAATAAAAAAAATGGAGTCAAGTTTATTGACTCAGTACTTCCCACACATTACGCTGATACCAGTTTATTATTTTCCCATATCATGAAGCTTTAGTCTAAGATCCCTTGCAACCAAGTAATCGCCAGCTCCCCCCCCCTAAAATTGTCTTATGCCGCTAGGTCTTTCCTTCACAGGTCAATGGACAGCCTATTGTATACTACAAACTTCTCAGTTTTACAGCCCCCCACCCCCCAACCACCTCATTTTCACCCCCACCCAAAAAACCGGCAGGAAATGATCAGGAACCCCTAAAACATCTAAAGACCGAATTTGAGTTGTTTTAATACTTTTCGTTCTTTGATTATTGCCGCGCTGCCACTGACACGATTTTTAACAAACTTAAGCGTTTTCCACCGTTCTCACCACGGTAACAATATACTGTGTCAAAATTTCATTAGAATCAATTTAATATTGTCCACGATACAAAATACAAAACGATTTAAACCAATAAATTCTCGTATGTATACAGAAAATTCTAAGTCCCTTAGTTTCCGTAATAGGCAAGGCAATGTTCGGATGAACCTAAAAAAGTTATTTATGTCGCCATGTCTTCCTTCACAGGTCAGTGGACAGTCTATTAAGAAAGCAACAACTTTTTCAATTTTACAACCCCCCACCCCCCAACCACCCCAATTTCACCCCCACCCAAAAAAAAGTAGAAAATGATCAGGGACCCCTAAAACGCCTAAAAACGAAGTTTCATCAATATTTATTTTTTTTTATTTTTTGCTAATTACTCCGCCGCCTATGCACCGATTTCAAAATTATAGGAACATTACCTACTTCGACCCCACAGTATACCGCTGCCTAAATTTCATCACAATCCATGCAGCGCTTGCTGAGATTACGAGGTTAGAAAAAAGCGACAGACAGACAGACCGACAGACCGACAGACAGACCGACAGACCGACAGACCGACAGACCGACAGACCGACAGACCGACAGACCGACAGACCGACAGACCGACAGACCGACAGACAGACAGACCGTGAGACCGACGCAAATGAGTGACGTGGTTTTTCGTTATGTAGACATCATAAAACGCCCAAAAAGCGTATTATCTCGAAATCGAAAATTTTCGCGATCACAATACTCCCCTCACCTATCGGTGTGCGAAGTAAAAACAGATGGTTAAGTGAAGCAGCTACTGATCTGAATCATCCGATCGCAATCACTTACTGTACAAGAGTGAACTACCCTATTTCTGACTGATCCCAGATCACTTTCCGAATGTCAGGATTAGTGATCCAACTGATCGGGTTAACCCGATCACAGTTTCCGTAAAGGCCTAAAGTGTGTGTGGTAGTGTCAGTACTGTCAGTATTTTCAAATATATATTCAACTGATTATAAAAAGTGGTTGCACTGTAAGAAAAACTTCTGCGGAATAAAGTTGTAGTGTGTGGCGCAGTTCTCATAGCCTAACATAAGCCACTTCTAGACTATATTTCTCACTAAAATGATCTATTTCCTTAGGCCAAATAGGTATAAAGCTAACAGTTGGTATTTTGGACGCTTTGAATTATTGCTTTTTCATAAAACGATGCAAAAACGGGTAGTAAACTCTCTATAGATCCTCGGTTGAAGGAACGATTTGGATCGGTGGGCCAATAAAATTCAGTGTTGCGACCAGTAAAAAATATTTTCCGCCAAGTACAGGCTTAAAATCCGCTAGATTTGATTATTTTCCGCTAAACATACTAACCCCCCCCCCCCCCCCCAAACAAAAAAGTTATATTAACATAAAATAATTGATAATTTGGAGAAAGGCAAGGACGCCCAAGACAAACTCGCATGTTTCTTTAAAAGGGTTTTCTCCACTCGCGTCCCGATATTGCCTCACTTCGGACCAAAACTTAATTGTGTCAGTAGTATTTCCCATTTAACGAAATTTATGTTGGTGTAGCAATCAAACCTATAATGTTTTCGGGCATCTTTAAATTCTGTAGCAGACTTAATACTCTTTCATTATCTTTTTGTTGCTTTAGTACATTTTTGACCGAAATTAATGATATTTTTTCTAAATGTTTTATATTATTCGGCAAACGTTGTTTTAACTGGTTATACAAATCGATCAGGAAATCGCGCCATCTTTCTCTTCCTGTTTTTTCCTCAGTAGCTGTTAAATATATGTTTGTTTTGATGTCTTCAACTAATTCATTTATCTTTTTTTCAAACTGATGGAAGCCCAAATATGGTTTAGGATTTAAATACTTTTGTATATCTCTTTCCACATTTTCTACTTCCCAGTCTGGCAGAAAGGTTGCAAATTAGATTTTCCTCAAATGTTTAGTTATCGTTTACTTATCTGAAAATTAATAAGCTTAAATCGGTTCTCAAAACTATTGATAATATTCGTGTCGGCAATACTCTAGCTCCGACTTAATGCATTTTACGAGTCCACAACATGTCTGTTAAGACATTGTGACTATGATGATGAAAATCAGCTAAGAAAATCTCATAATCCGTCAAAAATTCCATTATCCGCTATCGCCAATTTTGTCCGCTAAATTTAAACCAAATTCCGCTAAATCTAGCGGAAATTCCGCTAAGTTGGCAACACTGATAAAATTAATAAAGCATATTAGACGCATGGGGCATGGCGTAAATGGCAGCCCAAACATTTACCAAACGTCAACAATGTCATTCTAAATAGAATTCGATATACATAGGTACTAGTAAAATGCAATACAGACTCTTGTCGGTCTCTTGACACGTCTATATGTAGTAATATACACACGAAGTCCCACTGCTATTTTAGAAAACGATATGGTACATAGATATCTGTCTGTAGCAGTTCTCAAAATAGTTATATTAAGCAATAATAGATGGCAGACAGAGCAGAATGTTACCCAGCTCCATTTGTACGTGACTTTCATAAGAGTGACAGACTTATTGTAAGTATGCAGAAGGGAACCTTAGTAGATATAAAACGGCTTGTATAAACAACTGATAGATGGCGGCACGCGCAACTAATTGCATGTGGCGTCATCTAAATATAGTTGTTATAAGATTAAAGAGTATATTATAGCCCACTGTAGCACTTCTTGAGAAGTTACATTATGAAATAATAGGTGGCGGGGCATGCACGATCTTATGGTGGCTCCATCTGTGTAAGCAGAACGAAAACAAGTCGCCCATCCAAGTGGTACGCTGCTTAGCTTCGTTCGTGCATCGAAGCAATAAAGTAGCATTTATAGTGCGGTAAGGTAAGAGGTAACGTAAGACGTAAGAAAGTAAACCTATGGAATCAGATGAGAGTGTTTATAGTCGTAACGTAAGAAGAAACGTTACGACTATAAACACTCTCATCTGATTCCACAGGTTTATTTTCATACCTCTTACCTTACCTCTTACGTTACAGCACTATAAATGCACCCTAAGGGACTAAATAGAGTGCGGTAAGGTAAGAGGTAACGTAAGACGTAAGGTAATAAACCTGTGGAATCAGATGAGAGTGTTGCGTTACCTCTTACGTTACGACTATAAACACTCTCATCTGATTCCACAGGTTTATTTTCTTACGTCTTACGTTACCTCTTACCTTACCGCACTCTAATTTATACTTAAT
Organism: Callosobruchus maculatus; assembly: GCA_951848785.1. Taxonomy (NCBI): domain Eukaryota; kingdom Metazoa; phylum Arthropoda; class Insecta; order Coleoptera; family Chrysomelidae; genus Callosobruchus; species Callosobruchus maculatus. The sequence goes on from CATOUR010000069.1 coordinate 220,620, forward strand.
TGGTGATGTTTTTTTTTTAGCGATGATTAAACTATTTACCCTGAGCCTGGAATAACTGGCAGTAAGGGACTAAATAGAGTGCGGTAAGGTAAGAGGTAACGTAAGACGTAAGGTAATAAACCTGTGGAATCAGATGAGAGTGTTGCGTTAGCTCTTACGTTACGACTATAAACACTCTCATCTGATTCCACAGGTTTATTTTCTTACGTCTTACGTTACCTCTTACCTTACCGCACTCTAATCTGTACTTTATAGTATAGAAATAACGCAGTTATTAACTGCGCCACATAATGTTACCTACCATTACCTATTTCTATAGTTATAAAATTAAATGCAAGAGTCATGAAGCTTGCCACCATATCCGCATTTTGGTGCAACATGTATCGCAAACCTGATGGCTGAATAAAATGTTTTATTAATGTTTCAGCACTGAAGGGAAGGAGACATCTGTGGACATGAGCGGTGTGATGGAGTATCAACCTACAGTCCTCTCCAAACGAGCCCTACACATCCTTGACGTCGCCATAACAACTAGAAAACCCAAATGCAGCTATAGTTTGGAAGAAAAGATGTGGTGTAAACCATTCGAGATTTTGAAAATTGTCTAAAGTTGTATTGTGTTGTTCTTAAAATTATTTTTGGTGCATATATCGTATGGTTTGTTTATATAATAAGTACAATCATTTTAGGGACTGCAATTACTATATTGTTATGCCAAGGACATTGAAATGAGATACGACATATATGTTTAAAATTAGTCATTGAGATGTGGTCACATTAAAGATATATTGAATATTTAAACAAGAAATAACATGATATAATCAATTCAATTGGTATATACAATACAACAGAGACTTTACCATGCCTCTTTTAACAAGGAAAGTTAGAAAATCAAACACAGATGCTATTATTTACTAGTATTTATTTCCAATCTGATTTATATTTACTTATCGAGTTAAAGAAATTGAAAAACCTCAATGTGACTGCACAAAAATAATCCATTGAATGATTTTCAATATTGAAACTTAAGCTTGTACGCCTTAGGGCAAGTAGATCTTCAATGTCTGAGCATAGACGTAGTTAAGCACCTGAATTTGGGGGGCTTAAGGCCCCACCCTAGATACAATAAACTTATCAACGAATTATTTCTGGAATTTTGGGGGGTTAATTTCATTCTTGGGCTTTTAGCCCCCCAAGCCCCCACCTAACTACGCCTATGTGTCTGAGGGAGCAGTCCTTTTGTAAATAAACAATTATTATTTAGGCTAGGATACCACATAAATGCATTATGTTACTTTGATCATTTTATGAAATATAAAATATTTTTATTTTCGATTGTTTTAATTGAATTAGCCTTAAAGCCTTGAAATAAGTCTTTGGGTCAGAAAAGCCTCGTTTACGTCATTAATACATAATATAGCTATTATAGCATCTATACAGTGTAAGGTTTTGTTTAACCTCAAAAATAAAAAAATGAGGTACAGGCATATGAGGCCTTTACGGAAACACTGATCTGGATCCGGATAGATCAGTTATGTCAAACAGCTGTCAATGCCTGTCAAGTGGGATTTATGATTCCATGAATTTAACGGACATCGAACAACGAAAAAGTTGGTTTAACAATAAAAAACAGATGATTAAGTAAAGCAGCTACTGATCTGAATCATCCAATCGCAATCACTTACTGTACAAGAGTGAACTACCCTATTTCTGACCTATCCCAGATCACTTTCCGAACGTCAGGATCAGTGATCCAACTGATAGGGTTAACAGTAACACAGTTTCCGTAAAGGCCTATGATGTCAGATGTCTATGGGTACAGGCCGTTTTCGAACACGTGACTTTGACAGGTCGGCCATTTTGCCTGATGGGCAAACAGAAGTTTTTTACGATCTGTTTGTAAAAACTTTTTATTAGAAAAAAAGCGAGTACTATTTTTTTCCTAGGTGCTGAAATGATAAAGGATAAACTAGACATAAAGACAATAGATACATAGATACAGGGTGCGCCACGACGATTAAGACAAGCAATATATCGGAACTGGGCAGTAGTAGAGAATTATAATTTTGGGAGTGTAAATTAGAGCAAATGTTGCATCATTTCTTATCATTACGTTACCCAATGAGGTATTTGTTTTTGGTTACGTGACGTCCGATTCAAAATTTTTAATGGGACACCCTGTATATTTGTGACTTTTTGTGTTCCTCCCGATAACACAATTCCAACCAACTATACTGCATTCACTGAAGAAACGAAGTAAAAAATTATTTCAAACCCATATTTTGGGGCTTTACTCGGATAAATCGAACTTAATTTGTCTCTTTATAATAACATCATTGCTCTCAGTATGCAGTTTTGTAGACGGTGTGCATATAACCCTTGACCATACAGTAAAAATTTACGTATATTGTGCATGGTTACTCCGTTTGTTCGGTGGATAAGGTATAGTACACTTGACCGAGCCGGTACTAAAAACTCACCCTGTATTTATTCACTAGGGTTATCCTTTGTTTGTCCGCCAGGCAAAATGGCCGCCGACTTTTGACGTAATATGAAAATGATGAGGATGAATGTGTAACTAAATAAGTGTACAACATGTAAGGGGGTGGTTCCTCATCGCAAAAAAGATAGGATCTTTCATATGAAGAAACTTCATTGGAGCAACACTTGTTCAAGATGCAGCCTTATAAAGCGGGTACGTAAAATTTGTTTAAACATTTTTTTCACAAGCACTAAAAAGTTACAGTATCGAAATTAACCTGACATTTTCTACTAATTTATTTGGTTTACCCTATGGTTGTAAGGGGTGCAAAACACAATCCCTAAAATTTATTTACAAAGCAATTTTTGGTTTATTATTTGTTTACCATTTAAAAATTTATTTCCGATAGCCTGTTTCATTCTAAACAAAAAATGTCTCTTGAATTTTTTTCCCAGATAAACCGGTTCGCAGCAAAGAATTATTTTACGAATATACGATATGTATCTTGTTCGTAAAATAATTTTTTGCTGCGAACTGGTTTATTTTGAGCAAAAAATTCAAGAAATATTGGTTGTTTAGAATGGAACAGGCTATCGGAAATAAATTTTTAAATGGTAAACAAATAATAAGACAAACAGTTGCACTGGAAATACATTTTAGGGGTTGCGTTTTCCACCCCTTACAACCATGGGGTAAACCAAATAGATTACTGGCTAAGTGTCTTTTTGGTAGTAGAAAATGTCAGATTAATTATTTCAATATTGTAACTTTTTTAGTGCTTGCGAAAAAAATTGTTAATCAATTTTGTGTACCCCCTTTAGGGGGCTGTATCTTAACAAGGGATGCTGCAATGAAGTTTCTTTACATGAAAGATCCTATCTTTTTTTCGATGAATGCTGATTCACCGTACATTAGCTTTGTCATTTCAAAAGCTGTTGTTTCAGAAGAGGAAAGTCCCAGCTTCAAAAACAAACTGTATAGTGTAAGGTTTCGTTTAACTTCAAAAACAAAAATGGCACAGGGTCATTGTATTTACACCCATATATCAAAAATCAAAATTGCTAATACTCATATATGTTGTCAAATAATACAATTAGTTGCTGCAGAGGTACTTCAGATCCGTATGTAACAGCACCGAATGGAGATTTCATGGCACGCTGCGGAATGGTGCATTGTGGTTGAATTATAGCTAAGCCGTTAGCATTGCATACGCTGTTCAAATTACTGCTGATCTGATTTCCATTAGAACATGCACTGATTTTTCCGTTAAATGCCACAACCTTCACCCGCCGATAATCTGGCCTTGCATCAGAATTTGGAGCTTCTTTTTCTGGTACATCCGCACGAATCATAGGAAACTTGTAATCCCTTTGGTTCTCTGCATAGCGTAACGCTGGAATCACGAAAAGCAAGCAACAGACACTGCAAGACGCAGGGTTGCCAGGTAGACAGAATACTTTCTTCAGTTTGCCTTTGTAGGCCAATGTTGCGAACGATGTCGGTTTTCTGCAAATGAAATAAACAAGAGGAATCAAGTTGATTGACTCAGTACTTCCCACACATAACAGTAATACCATTTTATTATTTGCCTTTGTATGAAGCTGTAGTCAGAGATCTCTTGCAACCAAATCATCGCCCGCCTTGCCCTCAAAAACAACCAACACAAAATTCTGTAAATAGTTTCTTGCATCTCTCTCCTTAGGAACTAGAACGCTCAAATTGCCTAATAACGAAGTTTGAGCTATTTTTAATTTTTTTGTTTTTTTTTATTACTTCTGGGCCGCCACTGACACGATTAATACGGTAATAACACTATGTCGAAATTTCATTGAAATCAATTCTAGGTTACACACTACAGAACGATGTAAAGCAATACTCGTATGTAATATACATACATCAGAAAAAATCGAAGTTCCTTGGTTTCTGTAATAGGAAAGGGAAAGGCAATGTGCCGATGCACCTATAAAAGTGTATTATGTCGTTAGGACTCTCTTTCACAAGTCAATGGACAGCCTATTATATGGATACAACAAATTTTTTAGTTTTATAACCACCTACCCCCCAACCACCCCAATTTCACCCGCACCAAAAAAAAAAACAGAAAATCATCATCAGGAAATCCTAAAACGCCTAAAAACGAAGTTTGAGGAATATTTACATTTTTAAGTTTTCTTCTAATTACTCCGGCGCCAATGTAACGATTTTCAAAATTATAGCAGTTTTACGTACTAGGACTCATAGCATACCGGTACCCAAATTTCATCAAAATCCTTGCAGCGGTTACTGAGATTACGAGGGTAGAAAAACGCGCACAGTGAGACAGTCAGACAGACAGACAGACCGACGCGACGCATGGAAACGAGTGACGTGGATTTTCGTTATGTAAACATCATAAAACGTCGAGGGGTAAACCGCTGGGGCAAAGTGGTGTACAAAATCCGGGCATTGCGGAGAATGTGATGGGCATTGCGGGACATTACGGTGGATTGCGTAAGATTTTTGGGCATTCCTAAGAAATACAGAGATTTAAACGGGCATTGCGGTCATTTATGTGGGGATTGCAAGAATTTAAATCTTGACAATATATGTCGCCTAAACCGAACGGCAGTTCTGCTCCCTCCGCATCTCCTGATTTTACTCGTGACAGGCGCCGGTTGACCCTAGACTGACCGTACGCAAACAAAAAATGGGTCATGTTTGTATGTTTTTTAGTTGTCTTGTCTGTACCCTTTTGGCCTACTGTGGCCTGTCGTGTCTGTCGTCATTAGGTAGTCACTAGTCAGGTGCGTTGCTTGTATTTGCTGGTGCATAACGGAAGATTTTTGAGGAAACAGTAAGTATTAAAGTTTGATTAAACTGGCATACATAACTCGGGGATCCATTTATTTTAAACTAGATCGTAAATCAACCTCATTCGTTAAAATGTGACTCTTACTGTACTGCAGGTACTTAGAGCTAACATAATTCGTAGAAAATATTTTAATCTTAAAAATATTTTTTTAACAAGCAATTGTTATATGTGTATTGAGCTAAACAATTTAATAAAATTAATTTTATCCTTCAAAAATCAGGCCAATGAATTAAAGCCCGAAATGATGTGCTTGTCAGTTTTCAGCAGTCAAGCATGTGAAAAGCTTTTTAGGTCTGCTAGATCACTTACATCTACATTTGCTACAGTCATTAATTTCAGCATTAAAGGACTTCTACAGAGGATTGATAGAATCAAAACCATTGACGATACATTAAGTGACCTTTCAGGCACATTTATTTTTCCTCGAGAAGCAAACAAGCATGAAAGGGACTTCTGTACACCTACATTAAACGAACTTATGGATTTTGATATAGAACAGGTCGTAATGAACTCCTTGTCACAAGCCATCTTGACTGCAAAAGAGCTTGGTGTAGAGCCGACTGATGAAGACTGGAAAAATATAAAACTACCTTCGAGGCCTGAAACTGTCACTAGAGCAATAAGTACTGAGTATAATCAAGATAGCGAAGAGAATAGCGAAGACGAGATTGATAAGGGTACTATTTATAATGAAAAGGATAGTAAGTGTGAGTTGAATGGACTTATTGAAAACGAGACTCAAGAAAATGACAACGAAAAAATTAATATGCATACCTTACGGTTGAAAAATTATTCGGACACCGTGCAAAATATAACTGAGGATTCTCGGTACGTTAAGGTAGTGATTGATAGTAAAGTAGCCGTCGTCAAAAAATCATCTTACATTTGGTTACCAGATGAACATGAAAGTAAAATAAGCAACGACAGAATGAGTTGTTTTATAGTACATTCAAAAAGAAGAAGGGAAAGGAAGGAAGTGAAGGTCAAGCAAAAAGAAAGACCCGGGAAGAGACTCAAACAAAATAGAAAAACCACCGGCGAAAACATAGAACAGTACAAAATAATAGACGACATAAATGACAGCTCTTCAGAATCATCGCTTTCAGATTGTTCTGTGGGAGAAGAAGAAGAGAAGAGAATGAAAACTGGTTTAGATATAGGAGGACAGTTTAGTATACCTGAACATAATATACAACTAGCAAATTATTATGCCGTATATTATGATGATAAATATTATATTGGCTTTGTTCTGGATATATATCAAGCAGTAAAAGATAAAACCAAAGTAAAAATGAAATTTTTGAAAAATAAGCTAGGTAACTTATGGTCCTGTACACTTATTAGGTGCAAGTCCATTTCAATTAAAAAGACATGATATTATCAATATAGGAAAAAGGTATAAAGAATTTAAAGAAACATGATTTTTTCTGTAGTACCAACTTGGTACCTTACAATAATATACCTTTTATTACCTTCATTTTCTGAGTTATGAGTTATAAGTTGATCTCAGTTCCTATTTTTTCCTTGTATCCTTGTATACATACTTGTATTATATGAGCTGAAATGTTTAGTTTAGCATAGTTTTATTTTTTTTACTAGGTTAAATTTCAAACAAATTTACAATGCAATATTGTAAGTTTTTTGTTTTCAAGTTGTCAGTCTGTTTCAGTATTTTTGTATTTTATATATACTTGAATAGAGAAATGTACAAATTTTTACAAAACTTCTTGCTTTGCTTCATTCTATCACTCGAGTAACTTTACAGAGTTTTCATCTAAGCTAGTCTTTTTTTGATAAATGGTAAGATCGTACATAAATTTTATAACAAAGCTATTTTTTTTCGCGATAATTCAAACAAAAATTGGAAAAATGGGTTTTGAATCCAATACCGGAGACACGCCTTCAACTACCGAATGCGTGTGAGGACAAAATGTTAATTTTTCACCAACGACGTCCTATTCCGATACCTATTACCATTATCTTTTCTCGATTCTCAGATAATCTGGAAAATAGTTACTTGAGTAACTACAAATTCCAGCAATAAAGTACCTAGTCAAATACGTTTTGTTGAGGCAACCTTTTCGGCAGCACCGTGGTGGCGCACCGTGTAAGCGCGTTGTGTTCGAGCATCATTAGTTCAGGCCATAAAAACTCTTTTTCTTAACAACAAATTTGTTGTTATGCTTTTTGCACATATTACACATTTTTTTTCTACGATCGAAACAAATATGTTCTTGAATCAAATTTTATTAGACAGTTTACAAGTATAACAGAAATTACTAATCATTTTACCTTTCTGGATTAAGTTCAATTTTGATATCGCAATCCGAGCAATTGGCGACTGATATTGACGGACAAACTTCATTTCTACTGATTTTCTGAATTTTGCTCTGCCTTCGGCACTTACTTTTTGCACTAGTCTAATAAAATTTTATTCACAAAGACATCTATGTTGATCGTAGCAAAAAAAATAACGTGTAAAAATCATATCAAAACATTTTTTGGTAAAAGAAAATTAGAAAAAGTTGTCAATGCCTGGGCTCGAACCAACACAGCTTGAAAACGGGCATTGTCGGGTCAGAAGGCTGACGCGCTTAGACGTAGTGCAAACACAGTCTGCCAAAAACGTTGCTTCAACAAAACATATTTGATTAGATACTTTGTTATTGGAATTTGTAATATAATTTCAAACATTCAAAAGGATATATTGTCTATTGTGCAACAAATACACATTAGTTACATAAATAACTATTTTCACGATCAGCTGGAAGCTGGGAGTCTATAAAAAATAATGGTAAAAGGTATCTAATTAGGACGTCGTTGGTGAACAGAGAAAAGATGACATTCTGAAGTCACACGCGTTCAGGAGCTATCGGCGTGTCTTCGGTATCTACTGGATTCAAAAATCAATTTTTATTTTGATATAACGTTTGAATTATTGCAAAAAAATAAGAAAAAATAATATTTTTGTTATAAAACTTTAAGTGATCATCCCATTTATCACGAAAAAAAAATACGGTGAACTTCTCCTATATAAAGGATTGTAGGAGTTACTGGGCATTTCGGGCATTGAGCCCGAAAATGTTGGGCATTTATGAAAAAGTGCAGGTGCATTGTGGGCATTGCAGGTACATTGCGGGGATTGCGAGTGCATTGCAGGTACATTGCGGGCATTAGGCATCAAAATTACAGAGTAATGCCCAAAATTGGGCATTGGTGTACAAATTTTGGGTCAGCGGTTTACCCCTCGTAAAACGTCCAAAAAGCACATTATCTCAAAATCGAAAATGTTCACTTATCGGTGTGGGAGTAAAAACGCCGAGACACAAAGTAAAAGTAATATAATTTTTTTTTGTACTTCCTAAAGCCCTTGGTGTACGTCATTATTACATTAATAATTTTAAGAAGTACCGTAATTAGCACCAACAAATTTTACATTTTATAGTATAACAAAAATTAAGCATTCTCATTTGAAAAAATCAAATTACCCCTGATTGAAGTTTCCTTAATTATTAATCTATCGATTTCTCCAAGAACAAATGTAATTCAAACTTGACCCCCTAACCTAAGCTCACTTATACCATGCTTAGTGACAAGGCAAAGTCACAGCCCTCTAAGTTTTATAATTGTTGCGATATTCGATTTTTTATCTGATACCTACTTTTTCAAAAAATTGTAACTTGCACCTAAATAGTTCGCTTAAAGTCCCATATGTGATACATAAAGTCACACTAAAATTCACCCGAGAATCTAAATATGCAATAATATATGGTGTTCATTTAAAAAAAACATAACTTTGATATGTCAGGCTTTTATTAGACACCCTGTATAAAAGTAATTATTTTTAAAATGTAGTCCAACTCGAGCTACATACACTCGCAAAGTTGATTTTTTGAAAAGTGGTATCGTTCGGTCACAAGAGTCCGAGGCGTTGAGCTTGACTGACTCTGTATAATAAGCAATTAGAGAATATTACCCTGGCTTCATGTTCACGCGACCAAAATGGATTCTAGCGTCAAAATCAACTTCCAGCACACGCTTAACTACGTCAAACTCTCCCATGGATGCTCCACCAGTTGTTATTACGTACTCATTTTGCTCAAAGGCCTTTTCTAAAGCTTGCTTCACTGCATTGGGGCTGCGGAAAAAAATATAATTTTAACTTGTGGAGTAGGCCATCCAGACAACCCAACCCGGTTGCAAAAGAGGGATACAACATACGTACTCATCTTTAACGATTCCGCAATCCATAGAGTGAAAACCAAATTTCCTTAGCATATGTTTCAACGTATATCTGTTCGAGTCCCTTATTTGTCCTGGTTGGATCTTTTCCCATGGCTCCTTTATTTCGTTCCCAGTTGATAGAATTCCTACTGTAGGTCGCCTAGAATAAAATATCAACTTGTATACGTGTATGATATTAGAATACGTACGTACCTCACCACTTTCACCTCCAATTTGCCGAGTTGTGTCATGATACCAACATGAGCTGCGTCTATACGGTCATACTTGTGAAGAACAACAGAATCTTTCGCAACTTCGCTGCCAATATCTCTGAAAAGTTCAATAATACGCAAATACGTATTCATAAAATTATAAAGAATGATGTTTTTATAAGTGAGTAAAATGTTACTATGCCATCAATCATGCAAACGAACTTCTTAAGGTGCCTTATCCTTGAGGACATTGGCTATTACATTTGCCCATTTACTCTTATTTGTGGCGGCTCTAAATAATTCTCTGGAGGTAATATTTGCCCACTGTCGCAGGTTTTTGAGCCAGCAGTTGCGTCTTCTTCCTGGTCCCCTTTTATTTTGCCTTCGATGATAAGACGGAGCAGTTCGTATTTTTCGTTTGTCATAATGTGGCCAAAATATTGTGTTTTTCTTTCTTTTATGAGGTTCATAATCTCTGTTGGCTTGTTCCTTCTCCGCAGGACTTCCTCATTTGTCGTATGACTGACGTGCAAATGCACTATAGTAAGCTTTAGCAAACTAGCCGATAAAATATATAAAAAATGTGATCACATAATTCCTAATTTTATGTTGCAAATGAATCCTTTTCTATACAAAAACCATGCGCCGTAGGTAGGTATGAATTTGTTTCTTTTCATTCAATACACCACTTTTCATTTACCTGATATCCTGACCTGCTTTTGGCTCCTTCAGTATTTCTATAGCAATTTCCTCACTGCCGTCCTCGGATGCTTGGAGTAGTTTCGTATCTTCGACTTGAACCACGGCATCTGCACCAGGTGGTACGGGAGCACCTGTTGAAATGCGTACTGCTTCTCCATGTTGAAGCTCATCTTCAATTGGCTGTGGAATAGAGTTCAAAAAGGGCGATGTTTTCAAGAGAACAGGTCAGGCACGTATCAAGGATTTGGTTTTGGGGGGGTCCAGATTATGGGTGTCACTTGGTTGACCTTTCGGTGGGGGGGGGGTCCAGATTAGAGTTGTCACCTTAAAGCCTTGAATTTGCGCGCGGGGGTGCAAATTTGTGGATATCATTTTTTAGATGGCATTTTATAACGTTTCGGACCCCCTGGACCACCCCCCTAAATACGTGCCTGGCACACGTTCCATGTGGCAACGTCGCAGAATCTGAGTGGACGATGGGTGCTAACACGTTCCGTGTCATATCATACGTTGCTATTCTGTCGTGGTTTTGGTTGTTATGCGTTGTTGTTTGGTTCCGATATATGGTGAAAATCGGCGTCTTTAAAAAAAAATTTTGTGGGTGAAACAGTGAAAATGCCAAGAATTTTTTTGTCGAAAGTGACTTATTAGACCGTCCTCTATACGAAAAAAATAAAATCGCAAGGACATTTTTGGATACCTAAAGCCTACCAGTCCCAGAAGGATTGTATCACTACGATTGATTATAACTTATACCCCTACAGTTCAATTATTTTGCTTTAATTTTTTTTGTCTTAATGATAGTGGTACAAACCTTTAAGCACCTGTAGGACTTGAATTAATCACTTTAGGCTTTCAAGTGTGCTAGTTTGTTGGAATTGTTTTATCGGGAGGAATATAAAGGGTGTCGCATTAATAATTTTGAAACGGACGTCACGTGACGAAAAACAAATACCTCATTAGGTAACACAATAATAAGAAAAGATACAACATTTGCTCTAATTTACATCCACAAAATTATAATTATCTACTACTGCCCAGTTCCGATATATTGCTTTTCTTAATCGCCAGAGATTTTTATAAATACATGTGTTTATTTACGTTTAAAATCGGCTATCTTACCTTATCTCCTGCAATGGCTCTTTGTTTAACCGTCCTTTTTCCCATACCGTCAGTAGATTTTACAGCATATCCATCCTTGATAGAGGCTCTGAAGGCTGGTATTGGTTCCGGTGTACAAACGTTTTCTGCCAGAACCCTACCAAATGACTCTTCAAAGGGTACAGTGTCAGTTTCATGTATAGGCATGCAGTGTTTGATAATTACGTCAGAGGCATTCTTTATTTCGACCATTGGATAGGGAGACTCACGATTACGTGCTGCGACTTTGTTCACTTTGACCTACAATTAAAACAGCAAAAGGCTGCAGTCTCTCAAATATGACCAGTGGTCAGATAAGAAAGCTGTGGCTGTATCTCAGAAACTATTGCCATAGAGACTTGCGGTGAAAAAATTACTATAATACCTACTAAAGTGGTTAAAAAAAGACCCTGATATTTTCAGATTTCCAAAATGGTCACCAGGGGGCGTAACCGGCGTTTTAACGTTCCCGCGCACTTAGCCGAAGCATCGCGAACGGAAGAGGCGCGAAGAAAATTGTGGATTTGACGCCGTATGCTATCCCGCGCACTATGGCGACGCGAAGCGAAGAGGCACGTCGATAGACATGTGAATAGAGTCTTTGCACTCATAAAAAAAATTGCTTTAAAGCATTTAGCGTAACGTATTAAATATCATAAAATAGAAGTTGTTGATTTTTTGAGTTGCTTATGTGACTTATTCTTAATATAAATTTGGACTCGTGAAAACGGCGCGAAAACAACCTCTGACGTCACTAGACATTATGGGGATGGCACTTGAGGGATCATAGACACTTTTTGGTCAATAATTTTTGTTGTGACCACAGGTTGTGACAATGGACGTTATATTTTTATTGAGGTTAGGCATCTGACTTTTGGGATTTTTGGCATTGATCGGTGCCAAAAGTCCAAATTAAAATGGAAGATTGACGTAAACATAACCTTTTTTTTAGGGGTTGTCAGTTATAGCTATACCCTGTTACCCTTAGATAAGGAAAGAGAGGGGATACCGCACGCCCATTTGATGCTATATGGATTAGCTGATACCGAAAATGAATAGCTGTCAAAATGCTGGTGGAAAACTGACGGTAGTGTCAAGGTGGTGTTTTTTGCGATATTTAACGTTTTTAAGACCAATAATTGTGAAATATTGTGGTGAGCGTAATGGTGGGGTGTGCAGCTTAATGTCAGTCGCGGGTTCCGTCCTCTCTCTTTCCTTGTCTAAGCTGTTACCCGATACTTTAAACTGTCAGCCGTGTCAAAAGTGAACAGCTGTTCGGCTAGTGATAACTAAAAATAGCCCAGATTGAGTCTTGATCTGTCAATTTTAAGCTTTGAAGGAATACAGGGCCGAATTGAGTGCAAGTCCTGATAATGACGATTAATTGACATTTGGTGACGTCTTCGTCTATGCTCTGAGGTCTATGCTTGTTTTACATTTTCTCGGAAAATCCGGCGTTTATTTCAGTATATCAGTATGGCTGGTCTGAATGATGATGATTACGCTTCAAATGAGGTAAGAATGAAGATATAAGCATTTCTAGCTTAACCATACACAATCACACTGAATTCCTAACATTTCTTTTTACAGCAATTGAAGAAAAATAAAACGTTGAAAGGCAACGCGTAACGGCTATATAAATAGTGAAAAATGTATGGAGCTATTTAAGACAGTTTACACAGGTTCGATTTCCAGAAATAGAACTGAACATTACAGAGGTACCAAAGAATTAGTAGTTTAATTAGAAACATTTTTGACGCAAGCTGATCAGTTAAACTATACCTTATTATATTAATTTTACTTGTACTTACTTTATACTCTTCTCCAAATGTACGTTGTACGTTTCAACCAATAAATATCCCACTAGTGAGGCAAGCTATTCATTGAATCGTCCTTATTGCTAAATATAGGAGTATTTTGATAGTCGCTAACAATATACAAATCAATAAACTAATCTATTTCTTTCAACCAACCATTTTTGCTGTGAATTTCTGGATATTAAAGCAATTTCTTGTTTACAAAAATAGTCGTTCCTTTTTGGCAATGAGATATTCAATAAGAATATTACTAATACAGTCCTGATCGCAGGATTGCCAATCAACACCACTAGTAAAAAATTAAACTTGAGATACACTTCTTCGTCAGCTGATACCTATCAAATAGACGTCAAGCTAGTTTAAAGTATCAGGTAACAGAGTATAGAGATGGTGTGTGATCAATTTAATAGTCATGTTACGATTGTAGATTATTGTACTATCTTATGACGTCAGCAAACGTTTTCAGGCACGTGGAAAAGTTTGAAAAAAAATGTAAATTACGATAACAAATATCATCATGTGAACATCAGCAAGAAAGGAAGTTTTGTTCTAGACAGCCTTCTAATACATTTTTCTTCCTCCAAACATACTCTTAATCGAAATTTATCACCACTGCAAGCATGGTGTATCCGAAGTCACTTGGAACAGCAAAAAAATGCTTGGGCGGCTTCTCCTTTGTGAAACGCCCCAGGAACCCTTTATATCTGCGGCGTTTCACAAAGGAGATGCCGCCCAAGCATTTTTTGCTGTTCCAAGTGACTTCGGATACACTTTACCCAATTCTCTTCGGACCAACTAGGGGTCGTTTCTCTTGACGCTTCGCCTCAATGGGCGGTTCCAGGCGGCGAGAAGATCCAAATTATTGTTGAAATTTCTCCCATATTTCAGTTTTTAGCATTATTTGATAGTACGCTGTGTTAAATTGCTGTCTGTGGCTGTGATACAGAGACATCAATTACCAAGGTATGTAATTTAATTATTTTTGTATACCTACATTGTAAAACCAAGTATTTAGAATGAAATTTTATTTATTTATGCTATGAACCCAGAATTTTTTCTTGTTTTTTTATTTCTCTTCTTTTTCCATAGTGGCAATTAAACGAGTTCCTCTTCTGACGAAATGCTCATTTTATCTCACAGAGCGCGGACATCAGCTAAATGACGCTTCGCCTCGCGACGCTTCCGTTCGCGACGCTTCGTCTAAGTGTGCGGGCACCTTTATACTCACCCTGCTTGGACTGCTTTGTTCCTGAAGCTGTGCACCAGGCTGTTGTGAAATGGTAACGTCCTCCCTGGCTTCCTGCAAATAATAACATGGTTAACAAATAAAATACATACAACCTATTTCACAAGCGTATACTATACCTATTTTTAGTTTTGCTCCAGCAACAAACCTATTTTTTTGCATTACTACTATTCAAATTTGAATTGATATAACAAGTGTTACGCCTCTGACTGTAAGCAATGTCATCCGCCATGTTTTCTGCGTCAGTACGTCATAAATTGTGTGACGTCATTGGAGTCTTTTAAGAGTGAACAAATTGTACGTTCCAAGCTTGTTATACTCACCTTGCTTGCGCTGCTTTGTTCCTGAAGGTGAGCAACAGGCTGTTGTGAAATGGTAATGTGCTCCCTGGCTACTTCTTCTTTTCTATCGTTTATGCAATTTACAGCATGAGGTATAGCTTCTTTGATAAAATCCAAGCATTCCAAAGCACCTTTTGGGCTACCTGTTGATATTTATAATTATTATTGGTCTTTAAGCGTATTTACCGATTTAATTTGGTTATCTACTGGAAATTATTTTGATCACGTTGACATACCTGGCAAGTTAACAATCAATGTCTTCGAGGCGATACCGCACACAGCGCGTGAAAGCATTGCCATCTCCGTCTTGGCTAAGCTTCTGAACATCATGGCAGAGGCTAATCCAGGTGCTTCCTTCTCAATTACTTCCCTGGTAGCTTCAGGTGTGACGTCTCTTGGACTGAATCCTGTGCCTCCTAGAAATGGAAAACGCATCATGTGGATTCATTATATCTTACATTCACCCATTTGAATGTATATCCGAAATATAAGCTCCCACTTTTATACCTAAGCAACAGCGAAGCAAAGCCTAAATGACACAGAAATGTGTGTAACAAGTGCAAAAAGCCTATGAGTAAATTATTTGGAACAAAAAAAAAAATAAAAAAAGAGTTGCAAGACCTGTGTTTCGAACCTAAACCCTGCTCGAACACAGACTGGCAGGCTAACACTCTAAAAGGAGTGATACACGTACGAGCAAGTACGCGTACTTATGGCTCGACGACCTTTTTCGCCTGTGTGTCACCGTAAGTACGCGTACTTTAAAACCGTCGCGCAAACCGCCGGCGATCCAACTGGTTTGAAATCTTGCTCGTAGCTTGTCTCGGCTCGTACTGCGAGCAGCGAGCCTCCACTTTGTTTCGACAGGTCATCGATGCGTAACGCTTGTTGTGTTTGGCGTTTGTTAAAAGTTCTGTTCATTTAGGAAAATTATCAAAATGAGTGATTTCAGCTTCACGTGTGTCACCGCGTCGAGCCGAGTAGGTTCGCGAACTTAAAAACCGCGTACTTAGAGTTCGTACGTGTGACCCCTTTTAGACACTGCGCCATAATGGCCTTGCGGAAAAGGCTGCATATTTGATTAGGTACTTTATTGCTGGAATTTGTAATCTAACTTCGAACATTAAAAAAGATATTTATTTCGGTCGTAGACTTCGTCTATGTTGCAACAAGTATACACTAGTTATAAGTAACTATTTTCACGACGGGCTGGGAATCTAGAATCTACTGTCGGAGTAGGACGCCATTGGTGAAAGGAATGCATCGTGACCACCCTTGTGACGTCACACGGGTTCGGGATCTGTCGGCGTATCTTCGGTATTGGATTCAAAAACCTATTTTTAGTTTGATATAACTTTTGAATTAATGCAAAAAAAAGAAGAAACAATTCTTTTGTTATAAAACTTATATGATCTTTAAATGTATAACAAAAGAATATTCATAACCCCAATTATAGAAAGTAGAACAGGTTGAAAAGTGAGAGGTCAAGGAAACACCAACCACACTCCCGTGAAAAAGTGGTTGAAAGTGGCTATGCCAAGTATGAGGAGAATGACAGCACTTTCTAAAATATGTGAGCAATATTCCAAGCCACGTCTTATCTGGGCTTGATAGAGGGTAAGTAGGTTGGATGTTCTGGCTCTGAATACAAATCAGTCTACTGCTCACGATGCCTCGGAGTCAAGACCAATCCCCTGTGGAACCCCAGCGTTGATGCTCAGAAGAGCCGCAAAGTTTTAACAGGAGAGCCATAGGCCGGAAGTTTGTTTTGGAGAGCTGGATGTCACAGCTGCTCGAATGTCTTTGAAATAAAGAGAGCATTAGCCTCGCCATATCTTAATTATCTTATGCTTTTGCTACCCTTTAAAGTCTCCTACCTGTAGTAAAGACGACGTCTATATCCTGCTTGGCGTACTTTTGCAGGTAGCTTTTTATTTCAGCTTTATCATCAGGAATGGTGTTACATGCTACTTCGGCATATGGAAACAGAACATGAAGTTTTTCCATTAACTTTGGACCGGCTGTATCCTTTGCATCTCCGGAAGACCTTGTATCGCTAACTAAAATGAATAAAGTATATTATAGGTACATGTACGTAGCTTACATTTAGCTGAATTATAAATCATGACATACCTACTAATACCCGAATAGACATATTGATTGATGAGATCATGTTGCTCTCTTTGAATAAGGCACTGCTGGGTTATTTCTGATATCTGTAAAAAATAAAACATAAAATAAAAGTCTAGAGTAAGTACAGGATGACCGACGGGAACCGGACGTTTTTCAAATGGTTAGTATAACGCCGCTAGCGGTGGTAGGGAGGGGATTCAGGTATCAGTCGCCTTGCTGTATAATGTCATTTTAGTAGCTATGGAGCACCGTATGTTCGCTTATGACGCGTATGTTAAAAATGCTGAGTCGGTCACGGCCGCGCAGCAACTGTTCCGTGTTCATTTTAATCTTGGACGCCACAATATTATTCCAAGCCGCAATACAACAGCAGAACAACAGGAATGATTGTGAAGAAAAAGCCACCTGGTCCCACGAAGACTGCGAGGACGCCAGAAAACGTCGAGCGGGTGAGACAAGCGCTTACTCGGAGCCCTTAACGGTCTGCACGAAGACACGCGCGTAAATTAAACTTAAGTCGTGAATCAGTGCGCATAATATTGAAAAAGGGATTGGCGTTTCATCCTTACAAGATGTATATTGTTCAGCAGCTTAAGGCAACAGATTATGAGCAACAAGAAGACTTCGCCATTCGAATTCTAATGCTGCTTGGAGACCATGAAAGTGCAGTAAGCGTCATGAGTGAAGAAGAAGAATAGAAGAATAGAATTTATTGTCTTGTGATCATTATACAATGATATAAGACTAGTCATATAAACAAAAGATAAAAGTGTATAGAGATGGTTAGAAAAATAGGCGGAGTATAAATACAAACAAACAATACATGATACAATTCACAACAAACTAACAAAAACAAAAATACAAAACCAATCAATAACAGGCATTTAAGAGGCCAGCGTGCATATTCAGAGGCAGCCTAAACACTAAAATATAAAATGTAACATATAAAATATAAAATATAAAATAAAACACCAAATAAGCTTAGGTTGAAAGAAAATCGCTTAGCGAATAAGGGCACATGTTTACAAGATATCTTCTCAGGTGGTTTTTTAAGGTGTTTTTGTTGGTTGACCTTCTAAATTCGGCAGGCAGGTGATTATAAATCTTCGTACATATATACAGCGGCGATTTTTTATACAATGATGTGTTGTGGAATGGAACGCATAAATCAAATCCGGTTCTTGTGGTGTAATTAGTGTTTATACTATTATTCTGCATAAATCTGTCTCTATGGTTAAGTGCATGTGCAAGTGATGAATCTCATTTTCATTCAAGCGGAGAGATAAACAAACAAAATTTCCGATACTGGTCTCCAGGTGGCTTTTTCTTCACAATCATTCCTGTTATTCTCAGACAGTTAACCCATCTGAGAATGGCATTGCGGCTTGGAATATCGTGGCGTCCAAGATTAAAATGAACGCGGAACAGTCGCTGCGCGGCCGTGACCGACTCAGCATTTTCAACATACGCGTCATAAGCGAACATACAGTGCTCTACGGTCCACTGCTCCATAGCTACTAAAATGGCATTATACAGCAAGGCGACTGATACCTGAATCCCCTCGCTACCACCGCTAGCGACGTTATACTAACCATTTGAAAAACGTCCGGGTCCCGGATCGGAATTTATGTTATGTTGAATACGCAAGTTTTGCCACATTTATCCGCAAACGTGGAAAGAATTTTCTCAGATGCTAATCTTCAAAAAACAAATGCGTATACGCTATCGTCTATCCACGTCAACTGTATGTAATGTGGCATTTTGCATACAAAATGAAAACGAGAAGCCCAAATTAAGTTGCTTTGATGTGGATTTAAATAATTGCATTAAACTACATCAGGGCCGTATATAAGGAGGGGGTTTGGGGAGTTCAAACCCCCCCCATGAGTAATCCCATGAATGAAATAACTACTAAAATAATACAAAATAAAAATAATCAAGGATGCTTTCTCCAAGCCTAGTGATTTATTCTACTACTAACCAATCCCTCGGCGCTCATAACAGATTAGCAGCGATACAATCTAGGTATACAGATTTTAAGCAAATAAGACATTATATATTCTTTTATACATGAACCCCCCGCCCTTAAGGTCGCCATGAACCCCCTCCATGGTCAACGCCTAGCTACGGCCCTGAACTTATAAATTGTACCATGTACCAAAGAAATGCAGACTTTTCAGATTCAGATCTAGATCAATGGAGGCGTGTATTTTTGTTTATTATTTTTTTGTTTTATTAGGTAAGCCATATCAAGAGTTTCCGTGCTGTAAAAGTTATCTTTTTCTTTTTGTAGTTTTATTAGGATTATCTTTTACTCGAGCAATCACGTTTTTTTTTTGAGGTTTTCTAATAAAAACTGTGCTAAGTCTTTTTGTTTGAGGTTCGATGTTACACTGTTTATTTACAAAAAAAAATCTACTGTTTTATTGCAAAATCTACTGCTTTTTTATCTATAACCTACTGCGTTTTTTAAAATTCGACCTGGCAACGCTGCGTATATGCCTCTTTTGACACTTTTCACACTTTTGACTTTGACAGATACTCACTCAAAATGGCGGGATGCGCGGATGATTGGCGTCAGCTCGTCAGCTTGAGACCTTGAAATATTATGCTGATTGTTTGGCATGCTGTGGTAAAGGTAAAATAGCATTATAGACCTCCTGCAATAGCCTGCAGAATATCTATGTGTTCCACGGTACAAGATGCAATAACAAAACAAACAATTAAATTCTACCATTATAACTTTGAAGTAGGTAACAATTCAAATATACAAAAAGAATATTGTCCTTGTTTTAACTCCCAAACGACGGCTATGATCGTTGATTATAGGATATAATCAACGTTGATAAAAACATGCAAATCCAAGCACAGTTAAATGTGTATTTAATTTAGCTAGGGCTACCATAATTATTAACTGGTGATGTGTTTAAAGACTCTCAGGAATCTACCTTGTTATGTATTTAGGTGACGTTAATGTGTATTCGTTGACATCTATTAACCTTATGACATGACAATTTATAAATTAACAGATTACTGCATGGTGATACTGACCTGTAGGTTAGATAGAAGCAAGTACAAGCACTCGACAAATTTGAACACATTCACTCTCGCTGCCGCTGACTCGCTCAACTGGACTTTTCCTATCGTGTATCGTCTTCGTTGTTCGACTGTTCCAGTGTTGCCAGATCCTTCTGCTCGATTTCCCCAGTCAAACCTTATTAGTCCGGGAGTTAGCGACAAATTTCAGTCTTTCTTGATGTTGATGGGAATATATTACATTTTAGCTGGTCCAGATTCGTGACCTAAGATTTTTACAAACCACGTAAGTCGTAAAAACAATTTATGGAGTATTTTACTGAAGTATATGTTTGCAGATGGTTAGTTCTGCCGCCTACTCTCACATGCTTTACAGGTCTGGTAGACATGAATATTCTGATGCTCTCTATTTCCGTCAATCGACATATGGCGCACTGATGATCGCTAATAAGCGTGAAACAGCTGTCTGCGTACTGGTGGATTGACGGAGAGGTGCTACAACGCAACAACGCCTCACGTAATTTGGTAAAATTTCATATTTGAATTAAAGGGAATGGTCTATTATGAACCTTTAAAGAAGAAAATTGGTGAAAGAAGCAGTTTTTGAAAAAAAAAATAGTTAAAACTCGGTATTTTCACTACACTTTCAAAAAGTACCCGAACAGTACAAGACAATTTTAGAATCGAAAACCCGCATGACAGACTTCAATAGTGTCACAAAGATGCAGTGTTGCCAGCGAGCAGCAGTTATCAGTTAATGTACTTCACGAAATTGTGCAATTGCAATTTTTTCAAGTTAGTGAAAAATATGGAAAATTCATTCAATGTGCTTTGGAAAAGATGAAAACAAATCATTTTGGGACTTTCATACACAGATGTTCAAAAGGGATTAAGTTTGACTTGATTTTGTTTTAGCAGAAACTTAAATGGAGGTTGAAGTTGGTGTCGTTATACTTACTAGGTTGGATGAAATATAAAAGATATCTAAATTTAGGCTATTTTAGGTTTAATTAGGTTTGTACCAGGTGGTTACGGGGGGGCCTGGTGGTTACTGATATCAAATATGTTGAAAAATCTAACCAACCTCACGTCAGGTAAGATTTCACCTGTTCGGCTTTTAGTGGCAACGGTCCAACGTCAGTCGCACGTTTCAGTGATTTATTGGAGCTGATATCGGCCAAATATAACAATAAAGCTTAATCACAAACAATATTAAAGCCACCGATTTTACATAAAAAGCTAATATACAAACTAAATATTACAAACAATAATACATAATACCTACTTAAACATAAACATCAACTATTCTAGTTGATGTTTATGTGATTTGTTTCTACAAAGGAACATTTGAAATAAGATATCTTTAAATTTAGATAGTTAAAAATGTAGAACGATTCACGATTTTTTGTTATCCTTGCGCAGGAACCGTGCTAATCTTCTCTGTAACGTTTCAATCTTGGTATATCTAGCGATGTTAAATATCGAGCAAATGTTGGCAACACCGGATCCGCATCTATTATCATCTGTCAAGCAGTCCCTCACTTCTAGCATTGTATAGTTCTGTGTGCATGCTTTGCTGAAATATGCTGAAAATACAGTTTTTTCAATTTTTTTCCAAAAACGTGCTTCTTTCGCAAATTTTATTGTTTCAAATCACATAACAGGCCATCCTCTTTACCTTGATAACAAAATTTTCTCAAATCACGTGGGGCGCCGTTGCGCAAAAGGCCCTGACGGAGATATAGTTCAAACCCTTGAAAAACCGTGGTGTTTATATTTTACATTATCAAGGAACTAAACTCAAAAGATATCCAGTATAGCCTACATGGGTGTAAAGGTGAAACATAAAAATGATTTCTTCTATGAATTCTGACCAAAAACTGTATGCAACATAGTACTCGCATGTGTACATAAATTCAACTGTTTCAGAATTTTCTTATGTTTATCGACACCAAAACTGCAAATTGGTACATCTATAGCTTTTCAACGATGTATCACTAGTTAGTAGTACTATTAGAAATAATTGTTTATATTGTTTATTTGTCAGCAGTGGCGGCTGGTGAGGTAGTGCCACAGTGCCATGGCACTACCTTAATTTTCGACAAAAACATATTTATCTATCTCTTAAACTTTTCTTATTCTATGTTAGTTTCCAACGACTTTTTCTGTTTTATATGAAATGGCAATAACGCCTCAGCGCATAAATGCTTGCGCCAGGCAGTACGTGGCATCGTGGCGTTGTGTAGTTGCAGTAAATATAATACATGTAATAACACAATACATTAATACATAAATACTGTCAAGTAGTAGCACTCGTGTTTGTTTCAATCAATGGTTCTGCGTGTTGACGAAGGGTCATCTCTGGAGCAGAATCACTAACTTTCATAACATTACCAAAACTCCACTTTAACCCATCCAGAAAAAACCAAATCTCCACTGCCCTCATATCTTATCACCGCCAAATCATCAGTAGCAGTCCTTGTTTGAAATCCAATCTTAGTATTATACACATATGTACTTGCACCTCCAGGTCCAGCAACAACTACTGGCGAAGCCGCAGAAGCAAAATCAGTAACAGCTTCAACTCCATACATAAGTGAGTGAAATCTTATCACAAACACTTATGAGTGACAGAGATAACGCTATGCTGGACGTTTGGATAGATTTTAAATACGAAAATCGGAAGTAGATCCTGCCAGGCACATTACCCATGTTTCCATTCATGGTTCACTATTTTTGTTTTGTTTCAGCAGTTTCGATTTGTTTATGTTTGGCGCTGATATCGAATTTGAAATTTAGATCTTATTAGTTCGAGTGAGTTGTGCGCTGTTTTCGGGTCGGTAGCTCTTTTGTGTTAAAATATACCATTGGAGCGAAAATGAATAAAATTGGCGCATTATTAAACTCATTTATCTATAGACACCCTAACACCTTTGTTTAAGTTTGTTTCGATCCCTTGAATACTTTGTCCAATCATTGACCATCTCCAAACTTTATTGAGACGGTTTCTTCTAAGCTCGTAGCATAAAAGTTTCAACAACAGAAATAAATAAATTTAACAAGCACTGTGCAGTGCAAGTAAAATGTTCAACAAAATTTGATTCAAACACATATGTATGTTGATCGTAGAAAAAATGTGCGTAACAAGTGAAAAAAGCACATCATTAAAATTTTTGATAAAAAAAATAAAAAAAAAAGTTGGAAGGCTTGGGTTTCGATCCAAAGACCCTGAGATCCACTAGCGGACTCTAACCACTGGGCCATCCTTCGATTGAGGAGATCTTTTCAACGAAACATATTTGATTAGGTACTTACTTACTGGAATCTGTAATCTGACTTCAACTTCAAACATTCAAAAACATATTTATTTCGATCGTAGACTGCGTCTCGAGCTGCAAACTTCATTCATCGACTGTGTTGCAACAAATATACACTAGTTACCATTTTAGCAGTACGTATTTTCGCGATTGGCTGGGAATCTAGAATCTAGTATCGGAGTAGGACGTCGTTGGTCAAAGGAGCATCCTTACCGCCATGGTGACGTCACACGGGTTCGGGAGCCGTCGGCGTGCTTTCGGTACTCGATTCAAAAACCCATTTTTATTTTGATATAACTTTTGAATTATTGCGAAAAAAAAAGAAAACAAAAACAGTTTTGTCATAAAACTTACATAATTATGATCTTTCCATTTATCACAAAAAAGTACTTTTTTTTTCTTAATTCAAAACCTCAATTCTTTCTAATTTTTTATCACCTATGCTTACGAGGATGAGGTGAGATTTGAGTCGAACAGTGTCGTGTGGTACTTTATGTAAATACTTTTCCCCAGAAAAATGAATCCCCCAGCTTTAGGGAAAGATCCCCTAATCTGGCAACGCTGCACCACTTGCTTCGTTATGTGCACCAGAGAGAGATAGATTACTTTCTGCTGTGCAGAGGCGATGTTGCCATATCGTGAGCTCCAAAGATAAACAAGTATTGCCGATGATAATGAACCTCGTCCTCGGAGACCTCCTCGCATACCCAAAAAACAGTAAATAATAGAGGCAATATATTTTTACTTTCGAGAGTTGTGGTTAAAAAACTATAGCTTGGAACTGAATACGTTTTATACAGATAGGAAAGCTGGTATCTTCGTCGTAGGTAGTTTTAGTATAATTTATTTTATTTCATACTAAAAAGAGTAATAAATTATAGGCGAAACAAATGATAGACAGGCAAATAAATACGGTAATAATACGCAAAAAAAATTTGTGGAACATAATCTTGCAATGTAAACGGTATCGAACATCCTAATAGTATCAAGAAGGTTGACTCAGTGGTTATTATGTCTTATATGTTGTTATAGAATAAGCACGGTTATAATCAGGAGTCCTCAGTCAGGACAAAAAATGCTGAGCATACTTTTGCAATGGCATTTCCAAAGATCAGAATAGTGTCAAGAAGGTCAACTCAGTACTTCTCATGCATTGATAAATAATTACGGTAATGGTCAGGGCAAAAAAACCATGACGCATACATTCACAGTGTAGACAGCATCGAAAATCAAAATAGTGTCAAGTAGGTTAACTCAGTACTTCTTATTTCTCATGCATTGGTATAAAATAATTTTACGGTAATAATCAAGGGTCTTTACTCAGGACAAAAAATCCTGATGCATACTTTAGCAATGTATTGTAGACATTTTCAAACATCCAAATAGCGTCAAGAAGATTGACGTAGTACTTCTCATGCATTGATATAGGTAAAATAAATACGGTAATACCTAGTCAAGGCACAAAAACATTGACAGATACTTTTGCAGTGTGGGAAGTATCAAACATCCAAATAGTGTCAAGAAGGTTGACTCAGTGGTTATTATGACTTATATGTTGTTATACAATAAGTACGATCATAATCAGGAGTCCTCAGTCAGGACAAAAAATGCTGATGCATACTTTTGCAATGGCATTTCCAAAGATCAGAATAGTGTACTCAGTACTTCTCATGCATTGATAAATAATTACGGTAATGGTCAGGGCAAAAAAATCATGACACATACATTCACAGTGTAGACAGTATCGAAAATCAAAATAGTGTCAAGTAGGTTAACTCAGTACTTCTTATTTCTCATGCATTGGTATAAAATAATTTTACGGTAATAATCAAGAGTCTTTACTCAGGAAAAAAAAAATCCTGATGCATACTTTCGCAATGTATTTTAGACATTTTCAAACATCCAAATAGCGTCAAGAAGATTGACTTAGTACTTCTCATGCATTGATATAGGTAAAATAAATACGGTAATACCTAGTCAGGGCACAAAAACATTGACAGATACTTTTGCAGTGTAGGAAGTGTCAAACATCCAAATAGTGTCAAGAAGGTTGACTCAGTCGTTATTATGTCTTATATGTTGTTATAAAATAAGCACGGTTATAATCAAGAGTCCTCAGTCAGGACAAAAAATGCTGATGCATACTTTTGCAATGGCATTTCCAATGATCAGAATAGTGTCAAGAAGGTCGACTTAGTACTTCTCATGCATTGATAAATAATCACGGTAATGGTCAGGGCAAAAAATTCATGACGCATACATTCACAGTGTAGACAGTATCGAAAATCAAAATAGTGTCAAGTAGGTTAACTCAGTACTTCTTATTTCTCATGCATTGGTATAAAATAATTTGACGGTAATAATCAAGGGTCTTTAGTCAGGACAAAAAATGCTGATGCATACTTTTGCAGTGTATTGTAGACATTTTCAAACATCCAAATAGCGTCAACCAGATTGACTTAGTACTTCTCATGCATTGATATAGGTAAAATAAATACGGTAATACCTAGTCAGGGCACAAAAACATTGACAGATACTTTTGCAGTGTAGGAAGTATCAAACATCCAGATAGTGTCAAGAAAGATGACTCAGTGGTTATTATGTCTTATATGTTGTTATAAAACATAAGCACGATCATAATCAGGAGTCCTCAGTCAGGACAAAAAATGCTGATGCATACTTTTGCAATGGCATTTCCAAAGATCAGAATAGTGTCAAGAAGGTCGACTCGGTACTTCTCATGCATTGATAAATAATTACGGTAATGGTCAGGGCAAAAAAATCATGACACATACATTCACAGTGTAGACAGTATCGAATATCAAAATAGTGTCAAGTAGGTTAGCTCAGTGCTTCATATTTCTCATGCATTAGTATAAAATAATTACGGTAATAATCAACAGTCTTTACTCAGGACAAAAAATGATGATGCATACCTTTGCAATGTATTGTAGACATTTTCAAACATCCAAACAGTGTCAAGAAGATTGACTTAGTACTTCTCATGCATAGATATAAGGTAATTACGGTAATATTCAGGACAAAAAGGTTATGGTGCCATACATTTGCAGTGTAGGCAGTATGAAACATCCAAATAGCGTCAAGAAGGTTAACTGAGTACTTCTATTGCATTGATATCGGTAAAATAAATATGTTAGTAGTCAGGGGAAACATACTGACGCATACTTTTTCAGTGTAAACAGAATCAAACATCCAAATAGAGCTAAGAAGGTTGACTCAGTATTTCTCATGGACTGATATGGAATAAATACGGTAATAGGGCAAAAAATACTAATGCACATACACTTGCAGTTTAGATATAGTATCAAACATCATTTTTGATCATCAGGTTTACCTAAAAAAATTGAAAATCTTTATTTGGCGTTTTATGGAGATAAAACCTCATGTTTTGAGTAATTTGAGTTTCAGTCTCGTTTAGATATCGATCTAAAAAATGGAAAACCTTTATTTGGATTCTATTGGATAATTTGAGACAGAAAATTCAGATCTCTTAGAAATCACATTGATGGATGCAATCTCAGAGTCGTTTGGCATTCCTCAACGGACGTGGCTAGAATTTTTATTTGGTCTTCAAAGTGCGAGCGTCTGTTTCGCATACAGGCACGCATCGGGGCTTTACTGGCTTTTTATTACACTTCGATTTGCCGTGTGTCGAATTCGATTAGCCACATCCATCATGGCCGGCCATGTACCATGGTCATTTAGGCGTCGGTCTCGGTACAGGGGATGTATTCCCATTCCTATAATATTCCATGGGTGTCGGGTCTGGGCATCTTGCTGGCTATACAATGGGGGACCTCATCTCCCCCTAGTATAATAATTTATTATCATTCTTTGATATTTTACTGGATATAAAATCCTCATGCACCCATCGGTAACAGTCCATGGATGCCAGCCCTGATGGGAATGTTCTGACCGGCAATCGGCGTTTTTTTTTGACGAACATGGGCGGCGGGACAGATATTTTGTTTTCGTTAGGAGATTAATCATTTGATAAGAACTGTAACAAAAAAGGGTCTTCTGTCGAAGCCGTGCGTAGTGGGTCTGCCAAATATTATCGCTTCCCACTATGCCTGCTTATGGTGCAGCGTGTCCCGTCAAACATTAATCTTTTTGGTTAAGTATCGGGGCGTTCAGATGGTTTTCGAGCATTCACAATAGTTATACCATACTACTGTGTCTCAGTTAAATTTTGCCACCCAACTTATCTCTGAAATAATAAAAAAAACCCACCGGTCAGAAGCCCCCAAAATATTTTGGTAATAGGCAGGTATGTGGACACCAGCGCGCGGGGCAGCGAGGTAAACTTATGTCTTATAATTTTAACCGATTTTAATTCATTCGTCATTTTTTGAGATCTTGCTAATAGTTACTGAAGAATTTGTAGAACTCCAGTCAGAGGTATCGTTACTTTTGACTTGACAGAAATTACTTTTTTATATTATTAAATGCGAAATTTTGTTCTGAACATAATAAGTTAATCTGATCACTATAATAGACGCAAATAAAGAAGTTGGTATTGTCAGCAGACCGAAATGTCTTTATAATACCCCAAAAAATTTTATTTAATCAGAACGTGTTCTAATTTGTCACAAATTTGATCGATTTCTTGACGATGTAAAAAAAGTCCGAGAAATTTACCTTCACAGCTTGGTTTGTGGGAGCATCATGGTTGTGCTCATTATTTCTTTTAAGAACAATCTCTTCCGATTGATCCATCAGCAAAGATGCTATGCATCCTCTTCTAGAGCATCTGTAGGCTACACCACGGGTGGTTTCTTTTTCCCTTCGGAACGTATACTCTTCAAGGACTATTAATTTCTTCCCTTTCACACTTAACACAGTCTCCATGATGAAAAAGTAGAACACAAACAATACTCACAAACAGCAACTAAGGATTGCAAACTACTGAAATATTTTCATTAAGGGTAGTTTTATATACCTACAGAAGCCGAATAGTCATTTAAATAATCTAAGAAGTAACTGTAAGCACCGTACATTAACAAAGACCAGTAGGGTCACTCTAAGCCACGCCCGCAATGTGGCTTTTCCATCTCTGTTCTCTGATACTACACAAGCTGGCGGATCAACGGCAGATTCTGGCACCCGCAGATCTCGAGCAGTAGCCGAACGGTGCCGAACGTTAACAGCTGTGGCTTACAGGGTCAGGTCAGTCCACCTAACACCGCCTAACACGCGACACGCTGCACGGGATACAATCGGTCGGATCTACCGGGGTGCCTGAATAAGTAGTGTTTGTGGGTTATTGAGCGTTTTGCGCGTATTTCACAAAACAATGCCGTCGACATGCTCTGTATATGGCTGCAATAGCAAACAAGGCATGGGAAAATCATTTTTTCGATGTCCGAAACAGGAAACTGGGTAAGATAGATTGTTTATTAACTTATACTGGCCAATTTGTCTCGATAAAATTTAAAAAATAAACATTGTTTTTAGATGTGAAAATTGGAAACGGGCATTAGGGTTCGTGGGTACCCATAAATATGCCAACCTTACCCCGGATCAATGTAATAGCAGAATAAAAATTTGCGAATTACACTTTCCTCAAGAGAGTTTTATGATACACAAATCGAAAATCCACCTACAGTACAATGCGGTTCCTTCTTTGTATTTGAATGGTAAGCTTATTATAAACCAATGTGTGTATCATTTCTGCTCTATAAAGTAGTGTAACTACTACAGTAATTAATGTTCGAACCTTTGGATAACTGAAACTTTATTATTAATTTTTCAGGCGAAGCTGAAAAGCAGAAACATGCTGCAGTTCAAACAGAAAATGGTAAATTTGTGTTTTTGAAATATACGGCAGATAAATTTTAAATATCGATTTAATCAAATATTAATATTCTACAATTTTTTAAATTATTTGGGCTACAAAGATGTCTCTCTACAAACATATACTTTTACGACAGGTATGTAAATACGTATGTAGCATAGTACAGCGCAGCGATATAGGATTTGCTTACTCAGCAAAAAAATTCCGATAAAGCAACATGATAGTCGAGCCGGTCTAAATAGAAATAAAAGAAATAATACTATATGACCTTTACTAAATGTAAAAATATAAACTTCAGTTGCATTTTTGTGATTAGTGAAAAAAGTAAAAAGAGTTTAGTAGTACCAAACTAAAACCAAGCGGTATAGTTAAACCGCCTTAAAAGAGTCAAAACAGATCTCATACGTCTGGGCTCTACTACTATTATTATTATTACTATCACTTGTATTATAATAATAATATTTATTTACAACACTAGAGAAAGCTACACAAACAGTAGCGGCGCTCTCCTCGAGTACTCCAAGAAAAAGAAAGCTACAGGAAGAAATTAAAACGTTAAAGAGGGCTGCAACACCTTCTGGATCACCATGCAAAAAAAGAAAGTGCCAAATGCAGTTGGAAACAGGAATAACTGTAGAAGATATAAATAAATATTTGGAGAAAAATTACTCAGAAGAATCTTGTAAAACATTGAAGATGCAGTTGAATTTATTGAACAAATCTCCAAAAGGTTGTAGGTACTCAGAAGATTTCAAGAAATTCGCATTAAGTGTTTACTTCTTAGGTCCAAAGGCATATAAACAGTTTTCAACTATTTATAGATTGCCTTCAAAAAGCACACTCAACCGCTTTACGAGGAACTGGATAATAAACCCAGGTTTTAACGATTTTATTTTTGGTTTGCTTGAACTTAGGGTTAGAATGTTCAAAGAAAAAGAGAAAGATTGCATTATTTGCTTAGATGAGATTTCCTTAAAATCACATCTTTTTTATGATATATCAAAAGATAAAATAGTGGGGTTCCAGGAAGGACATAATACAGCAAGCATTGAGATTAATTCTTTATGGTCTATTCTGTTTACTTCTTTTCTATATTTTGTCGCAAGTACTTTTATGTTTACACTTAAGGTTATTGACAACAAATTATGAATGATCAGAGTGTTACTGTTACGTACTACTTGAATCGTACAACTATGTATCTGACAAAAACATGATCTATAATACTCCTTGAGCTATTTGCCACCCCAGTAGCCGCATCTGCAGTTATTGTGTTGAATGGTTTATTGAATAATAAATTATATTCTATGTATACTATAGAATTCATTTCTATTGACCCCCGTATAAGTGAAGTGAACGTCGACCGTCGACGCCGAGAATATCGCACAGTCCACAGTCGGATTCCCCGTAGGTAGGTAGACGAATCCGAGTCCGCCCGAACCCAACTCCCCTCACATCGAGGCGGCTCAGACGGCTCGCATTTGTGAGACTCACATCAAAGGCGGCAAGGCGAGTGACCCTACTGGTCTTTGTTAATGTACGGTGCTGTAAGCTACCGCATGTCGTAAAAAGCAGTTCGCAAGAATAAAAGGGATGTGTTTTCTTTCGGCGCGCAAGTGACCGGTGCCGATGAAGGCACCCTTTTTGTAAACAGGTAAAAATCAAACCGCGCGCGCTCGTGACCGATCACCCCCTCAGCAACCTTTACTTCAAAGTTTTAAATGAGACCACCATACCTGTGATACGTCATTTTGAGTATGGTTAAATTCACATTGTCATATGCTCCAGAGTTATCTAAAAATGCTATTGATGTGTGTTCACCTACGGAAAATCCTATTTGTATATTCGTAACTATACGTCCTACTAGGTCTTGGGTGGAGCATTTCTTCAGAAAGCCTTGCTGTGAAGTTGGCATGAGCTGATTTTGTTCCATATAATGCTCCAGACGGTTCTTAATTAGTCGCTCGTAAGTCTTCAAAACACAAGATGCAAGAGCTATTGGTCTGTAGCATTGATTAAAGTATTGTTATCAACTTTTGTTGATAACATTTTGCTGAATTTTTTAAAATAAGGGTACTTTACTCTTGTACAATTTTTATATTTTTTGATTCACCCCGTATACTGATGAACTTGGAACCATTCTAAGTGCATCTAAATTAGTTATCGGACATGCACCAACTTTTGGCAATATTGGATTTTTGATTGTGCAGCTAATAAAAAAAAATCCCATTTGTTGCACACTCTTTGGACCACACTGTATACCTTCATTAGTACATGCTCGGCAGTTAATGAACACTGTGTAATGATTGGTATGTGGTCAGAGCCAGATGGGTCTGAAAAGGTGTTCCAAGTTAGATAAGGTGAGAGATCTGGTGTACATATTGTTAAATCTATTGCTGAGTGCCGATTGTAACCCACATATGTTGGGGAACCGTTGTTTAGAAATACAAGTTGTTCTTGATCCAGTGCATCTAACAGCGTTTTCCCATACACATCGTCGTCCACGCAGCCCCATGCTGTGTGATGAGCATTATAATCGCCTCCCACTATAAATGGCTTTTGAAAACATTTAAAAAAATTTACCCACTCTTCTAGTGATATTCGTGTTTGGGGTTTTATGTATATTGATACTATTGATATTTGTTTATTGTTCTGAAGTTTTATAGTTGCGCTTGTTGCCATTATCTTTTCATTGTGAGGTAAATGTACTTGGGAAAATTTAATATTAGTCTTGAGTAGTATCGCTACACCCCCTCTACCATCTGTTCTATCTTGGCGTATAGTATTGTATCTACTAAAATTAATATATACATTTGGTTTAAACCAAGTTTCTGATAAAAGAGCGATATCTACGTTCTCGGTTTGTAACAAGTGTTCCAAGTTTCCTTTATTTGCAATTGCTGATCTGCAATTCCACTGTACGATTTTTAAATTATTCATAATTATAGTTTTTTTTTTGGTCTTATTTAAGTCGCTTCTTTATAAAATTGAGGATACCTGTTTTTTGTAAGGATTCAATACCTATGTCTTTGATGTTTGAAATAATAAACATAACCAATTCTAAAACAGTTTGTATCAAGCTATCATCATTTTTTTCTATGTTCTGGTTTGTAGTTTCATCGGACGGTCTATAAAAATGACTATTTGTAATTCCGCCTCGTGTTCTAGGGTTCTGCGTAATTGATTTAAGATACTATTTGTTTTCGCGCTATTTCTGTGTCGTCTGGCAGGTAAGGATTGTTTCTTTTGAGTGTCACTTTATTTATCTGAGTAAAACGTTGAGCTTTATAATTCAATGATTTTATATTTTCGTGACCGTAGATTTCAAACTTGGTTTTTTCTAATGGTATTGCGGTCAATTAAATGAAACAATTTTCCTTTCCACGACGTTTCGGTTTATTATAAATCTAAACCATCGTCAGGTGTCTATAAAGAATGATAAAAACAGGTAAATATGGTGTCTAGTCAATGAAATGTATATATATAAGAAAACATCTAGTAAAAATGAAAATTAAACCTTACTTAGCAATATATATAACAGAACACTGTACAATGAAAAACAATTTTTTTTTTTTGTTGATTAAAAGAAAATAAAATAAAAACACTACTTACAATTTGTTCTAGTTTGCTACATATTTTCAAGCGAAACCGTCCCTGAGGATTCAGGAAACAGAATGACCATTAAAGTTTGGAATTATAAGATGCCATAAAATACCAGATGTTTAGAAAGTGGTGGTGACAAAAGCCCACTCTCTAGCTTTTGTCACCACCACTTTCTAAACATCTGGTATTTTATGGCATCTTATAATTCCAAACTTTAATGGTCATTCTGTTTCCTGAATCCTCAGGGACGGTTTCGCTTGAAAATATGTAGCAAACTAGAACAAATTGTAAGTAGTGTTTTTATTTTATTTTCTTTTAATCAACAAAAAAAAAAAATTGTTTTTCATTGTACAGTGTTCTGTTATATATATTGCTAAGTAAGGTTTAATTTTCATTTTTACTAGATGTTTTCTTATATATATACATTTCATTGACTAGACACCATATTTACCTGTTTTTATCATTCTTTATAGACACCTGACGATGGTTTAGATTTATAATAAACCGAAACGTCGTGGAAAGGAAAATTGTTTCATTTAATTGACCGCAATACCATTAGAAAAAACCAACTTTATAATTCATTGGGATTGAACTGTTCAAAGTTCTATTTTGATTACTGGTAGATGGTTGGCAATGACTTTCTGTATGTGGTTGATATATTTGAGGTTGTGTTCCGCAAGCACTTGCATAGCTTCTTCTAGGTACCAATTTGTCTGCATCTTTATACGATACGTTAGCCGCTGACATATGTTTTTTGATTTCCTGCTGTCTTTTAAATTCCTCGCATTTCTTGATTTCATAAGTGTAATGTTCTCCTTCGCAGTATAAACATTTCGTGAAAACATTATTTTCACACGAACTAGTAACATGATTTTCATGACATTTGGCGCATCTTGGTTTACTTTTACATTGTCTTCCTAGATGACCATATCGCATACAGTTATGGCATAAAATTACTTTTTGAATATAAGTCGACACTTCAAAAATTACATGGTTTAGTGCTACATACTTTGGAAGTTCTTGGGCTTTAAAGGTCCCAATTACTTTATTTATTGGCACATATTTCGCTTCCTCGTTTTCTGTGACTTTTCTGTTCATCCGTTTAACTGAATCTACCGAAAATTTACAATGGTAATCAAAAGGTTTAATCTTTTCTAGAATGTATTCTTCTGAATATTCTTTATCAATAGATATGATTCCTTGTCTAAACAATATGAATTTTGGAATGTAAAAATTAAGGTTATACATCCTCAGCACATTTCTAGATTTTAAAAGTGTATTTGCCGCTGGGGAATTGCTAAATATTATTCTGACCCTGTTGTTCCCTAAAGATTCAATTTTTTTGATTTTATTATCTATCTGAGGCAGATTCTTCAAAATAATTTCATCGACTTTCACTGGATTTAATTTACCTGCGAAATCGCTGGAATTATTTTCGACATATACGTGGTACGGTCCGACATCTGTTGCTTTGTATAACACGAAAGGTCGTTCTTTTCGTTTTTGTGGTGTTGGAAAAAGATTTTCACTTACCTCTTGTGTACTGTTTTTATCTGCTATTGTACTAAGGTTACCTGCATTGTTCCGTAATGAACTATAGTTCATTTCAATATCCAGTATCGTGGATGATGTAGCCTCACTTTGCTTATCTTTGTCGGGGGGGGGGGGTCGCCCCCCGCTGGATACACTCATTTTCTTTCCTACTACCCCTTATTACCTAAACTACATGTAAATTTTTTTTACACCTATACTATAGTTTTTGAAATAGTGTCTCTAAATATACCACCTCACCGAGCGCGATCGATCCGTCACTATCAACAGCTAGAACGGTACTGTCTTACGGGAAGAAATCTAAGGAGAATTAAACAGAAACTTAGAAAATCTTAGAAAACGTATTGTTGTCAATATGACGTTATCCGGGAATTCATTGACAAATACGATAGTGTATTTGGATTGAAGATTCACTCGATATTATGGAAGCTAATACAAAAATATGGTGATTGTCAAAATAAAGAATTATTTATTATTATTATCTAAAATATTGTCGTAAGAAAAGTTCCAAATAGAAGCCATTTTGTTCCATACAGACGTACAGGCGATATTCAAAATGTCTTTGCACATTTCTCAGCACTGACCCTCACGTAAATCATCGTCGTTTTCAAGTAGGTGAGTGATTCAGGGGTTTACAGTTATTTCGAGATGATCAGGATACTTTTGTTATTGTTGTCAATCATTTTACCTAAGTATTCGACACTGCCAGCCTCAGAATTTGTTTTTTGTCTATTCCGATAGGTCCAAAATGCGGTAATGTATTTTCATATGAGTAAGGTTTATCAAAATTTATCGTAAGAATGTTTTTATAATTTCTGTATCATACTTAATTATCTGATGTTGAAGTTGTTTCCAGCTTGGTGCTTGATTAGTTACTACTGTATCATCAGCAAGGTAGTGTACCATTAATTTTGTGGCAATACTTGACTAACAGCGCACTATACTTTGGTTTTAAGAAAAAAAACAAATGGCTACTGCAGTCATGTTGTAGTATTTCGAAAAATAACACTGTTTCAGTCACGCAAACCATGTTTATTGCACATCGAAGATAGGTGCTGTTCAGATTTATGGCATATCATAACATCGCCGATCCTGAAGAAAGGTTTATGAGGTACACATATGGAAGACCATAAAAGGCATAAAGCGAACTGGATATAATCATTACCGACACTCCTTGCTTTTAGGTTCGGGCCCTTTTATTGCTCATGAAGCACAGTATAGTAAACAACCAGCATAATATATCTCTGAGGATTTCCTATATAAAAATGGTTCCCACAAAATTTGACCTTGGGAGGGTTTATGGATGATCTTACGGCTGTGAAGTTTGGGTAGAGATGCGAAAATGAAAATATCGATACCGGTACCAACTCGATATTTTTTAGCCTCATAGGCGCGTTTGGTTCGTACAGGGAATTTTGTGCAATTGATTACACCTCTTAATAATTATATACCGATTTACCTACAAAAGTATCGATACTAGCCTGGAATCACTCAAAAAGTATCTAAGATAAAAATAGTCGATATTAGTGAAGAAGTACAAGTATCGAAGTACCGTTACCATCCCTACAAAAAACCCATCCAAAAGTGGGGATGCGCGTGTAATTTCCGCCAACTTGAGTTATTGTGCTGGTTGTTTACTATGCTATGCATGAAGGGCAGTGGCGGCTTGTTTGTACGGGCTATAGGGCTACAGCCCCCCATACAAGAAACCAATTTTTGCAAATATAAAATCATATTAATTAACCTATTAACCTATTATGTTATTTACCTACCCATATGATTTTTAATAAAAAATATTACAATATTACATTCCACGGTTATTTACATAACTAATTGATGTATTCACGCCTGGATTAAACATTGGGCTAAAGGGGGTGGAGCCCCGGGCCCTGCGGTTCAGTGGGGCCGCGCAGGGGCCCTAATCTTATTAATTGGGAGAAAGGAAATATTAGGTCAATCATGGCCGACTCTACACTAGGCCGGAGCCTTAGATGTGGCAACGTGGCTTAGCTGTCAAATAGTGGCCCTATAGTTTCAGAATAATTATTACATTTTATATGTATTAGAGTTCATCTCGGTTAATAAATTAAGAAAAATACTTTTTATGTAGAACTACTACTACTAATACCACTTACATCTGATGTCTGTTTCATCATAGTCAGACACTACAAAATAAAAATAAACGCAACCTGTTTCCTGCTGCCACTTCCTCTTCCACTTAAATGAACACTCAATTTACTTTGTAAATTGTCACTTGAGCTAGAAAAATTCACTATTAGGTCACTGTGAAGCCATTCTTGCTGGTCTTGATTTCCCTTTCACTATCAAATGCTTTCGTAGGTATGCCCCAGGCCATGCCCAGATGAGTTCTATTAACTGTCTTTTTCTGTGATATTCGGGAGGTCCAGAAAACATTATAGGTACCACATTGTGCTTTAAAATAGGTCTTATCCTTTGAAATGTTTGTAAATTATTGTCTTTATCCTTATAAATATAACCAGCCCTTCCGAGGAATACCTTTCACCCACTTCTGTTTATGTCCCTTATCGGACACACAATTGCTAGTGCAACCTGGTACTACACACTTTGCAGGCATCTTTTTATCTTTATAGTTTCATTTGTGCAGGTAAATAAGTAGAAACCCATTCAAAATCACCTTGCAACGTTCTTTTTAATCTGGAATAAGGTTATGTTGGGCCATAGTTTGGAAGTCCTCTACTCATGCCTCTACTGGGCTGCAACCTGGTACTACACGCTTTGCAGGCATCTTTTTATCTTTATAGTTTCATTTGTGCAGGTAAATAAGTAGAAACCCACTCAGAATCACCTTGCAACGTTCTTTTTAATCTGGAATAAGGTGATGTTGGGCCATGGTTTGGTAGTCCTCTACTGGGCTGCAACCTGGTACTACACGCTTTGCAGGCATCTTGTTATCTTTATAGTTTCGTTTGTGCAGGTAAATAATTAGAAACAAATTAATAATCACCTTCCAACCATATTTTCTGCACCTGGAAGAATACACATGACATAATAACAAATGAAAACACGGCCTGATCTCCAACGTTGCCATATTTCAATGCTCCGGCCTAGTGAGTAGAGACGGCCATGGTTGAGGTGTAACATGTGGGTTAAAAACGACGGGTTAAGGGAGGGCATGAAAACGCAGAACCTAGAAGGCATTGTTTATTTTCTGAGCAGCCAGGAAATTCTGCAGATCTGGCAACACCGCTCCGTGCACCGCGTGCTTTTCTATTGGGGCAGTGTTGCCAATCTTAATTTGTGAAATTACACGGTGAACTGTTCAAATTACACGCTTTTAGCTTCACATGATTTCAAAAATACACGATTTTTACACACTTTGATATTTTCATTGAAATAAGGCAAAAGGAGACCTATATTTTGGCATGTAATGTTGGAAATGGGTCAATACTCAAAACCACAAAACTCAAAACTAGACTCAAGTGAAAGTCAAAACCAAACCAAAACTGAACCACCTGGACTCCTGGACACTTAGGTCAATCAAATGTGACTAGACTAGACTACCTAGTCAGAGGATGACTTTATCACGTTCTGTGTTAAGACTTGTATCGGCCGTCAATTGTCGTAATCGGCACGTCCTACGTCACAAGTAGTTAAAATTAAAAAAAATGTTCTGGAAGTGGAAAAATGTATTTATATTCTAACTCAAATCACAAGAAAATCAACATTCATTATCTATTATAAATCATTTAAAACGGAAAACAGTGGTTATTTTATGAGAACCTAAAAAATAACATCACTTTTATTGAGTAAACGCCAAATTACAAAATTACACACAAAATACACGCTTTTTGCAATGTTCAAAAAATACACACAAGGCAATCAAAATACACACAAATGGTGTAATTACACGCTTTTTGGCAACACTGTATTGGGGTCCAAAATGTGGGTTAAAAACGCCGGCTTCCCTATTGGCGCCTTTCAGTGTATCGCGGACCGCCGTCGTTATAGGAGCATGTTCGCGCCGCTACCATGTCC
This sequence comes from Callosobruchus maculatus, assembly GCA_951848785.1. Lineage (NCBI taxonomy): Eukaryota > Metazoa > Arthropoda > Insecta > Coleoptera > Chrysomelidae > Callosobruchus > Callosobruchus maculatus. The sequence goes on from CATOUR010000069.1 coordinate 259,107, forward strand.
GAGCGCGGGATGTACGTCGTGCGCTCCAGTGTACTTTATTTTTTGGTGTTGTGTTTTTTGCAGTGTCAGTGCAAAGTGTGCTCGACGATGGACGTCCGAAACGTACCCAAGAGCATGGATAAACTCAGGAATTGCACCGAAATACAGGTGACCTAGTTCAATGTCCTATTAAAAAAAGTGTACATGGATATTTCGGCTGAAAAATAAGCAAACATGGTTCGTAGAGAAAAACGATAGATACAGTCGGCGGGTTTGGCGTTTTTGTGGGCAAAATTATTAGTAAATCCAGTCATCGTAGAAGAAATTTGGTGGAAATCAAATTAAAAATTGACATAACCTAACTTGTAGCTGTCATCAAAATATAAAATAATTCAAACTAATCTGGTCTAAATGTATGTGTAAGCCAATAAGACTTTATTTTGCTGCTTTAAAACCATGAAAATAAAAAATAATGCTGTAATTAAATACCCGATTCTTTTTTTTGGTGGAGAATTCTGTAGACAATATTTGGCCACCTTTGATCTCATATTTTATGTATGAATAAACTAGTCAACAGTGGAAGAGAACCACGACTTTTGTAACCTGTTTTTTATACCTATTGTGGATTTTTGGAATTGAAGCAGTGATTGTGATTTTACAATGAACTGGTTGATATTCAGCTACAAAAATGTATCGTACTGAGATCATACCTAAGTGCGTAATGTTGAAATATCGAAGGATCTAAAATGAAAACATTTTTTAATTTCAAAAATGGTGGAATTTTTAAAATTTGCCTCCACATATGAAATTCAATTTTTGAATATTTTTGGAAACAATGTTCGTCGTATATTTTCTAAAACTATGAAAAAGAGACATGATTTTTGTATCAGAAAGACCTTGTGAATACAGACGTTAGACATTAGAGGTATTGAAGGATTGTATATCTAAAAATCAGCTTCTCATGTAGGTCTATAGTTGTCCCAGTAAAGTAATTGATGAATAAACGTTAGAAAACAAACAATATTTATTTAGATCATGCTTTTTCAATTTCCGCAATGTAAAAATAAAACGTATGCATTTATTTTATACAACACAACAGCTATTCTATTGCAACTGACTACATCTAACTTTAAGGATAGTAAACAGCTTGGCAGTAATTCAAAACGGACAATACAAAAGATTCACACCAATTTTCCGCACTTTAAATTCAGCGAAATTTTATTTGCAATTTACATTCAAGGTTCTTAAACAGATATAAAATTATTATGTATGTGTATAGGATATAGGTTTTTTTTTGGTTTTTTAAAGGCCTTTATTCAAGTTATATTAACACGTTGTTGAACACAACGGCTATAGCCGTCTGCGGGGAGTGATCGTGGTACGCCACGACGGCTATATCAGTCAAACAATTATCTGCTTGTTACGGCAGAACGGCGACGACCGTCAGAATGTCGGTATACTTGCCTTGTTAAGCAATGTTAGTGCCGTAACGTGAAGCTCGTCATTTTTGAAATTGCCAAATTCTAACCCACTATACGCTATCCCAACTATTCATGTTTTAAGGTGCATGGGTTAAACGGCACGACGGCTATAACCGTCTATAACCTCCAATGTGATGCACTCGGTGATGCATTGACCACGTGTATAGCTGCCATATTGCAAGTGTGTTTTTGTTTGATTTTCATGTTTTCAGTACTGATGGGAAGTATTTTCATCCTAAACAGATATTCGTCGTCCACCTATTATCCATATAGAATATATTGTTTCATATCAATACAAAACTCGAAGCACGTGTGAGACATTTTCCAGGGAAGCTGCCCCTACCAGAGTATCATAAAATAAAATCATATTTTCTTACAAACAATGTTTCAAGTCTGGAAAACGCAAAGAAACTAGCTATAGATGCAAGGGTTGTGAAAATAAACCTGCTTTGTGTCCAGATTGCTTTGAAGAGTGGCGTCAAACATAAATTTGTGCCTAAATTCTGTTTTGTTCGGAGATACTTCTGTTTGCTAATAAATTTGATTTTTGTTTTTATACCGTCTATATTCTGAGAGATGCGTTTTTGTTTGTAAATTTGATACAATAAAATGTCGTTTTTGTTTTAGCTTTTGTCACGAAAATTGTCCTTCTCTTTCCACAAGATGTGTTTTACGATTACACTGATCAGACGGCTATAGCCGAGATTGCCATTCTAGAACATAAAGTCTGCTGTGATATGACACGACGGATATAGCCGTCTTTTTTTGTCACCAAAAACCTCAAAAATGAAAAAAAAGAGTCAAAAATGAATACCCCTAAAATATTTTGATAACACAAATCATGTTACAAACGCAAAAAAATGGGCATGTTTTGAGGTGCCATATTACGAAGCCAGCTGAGTGTCCAACAATGTGTTAACGAAAACAGGAAGTATGGCAAATAGTGGCGAAATGCTACTCTTACACTTGAGGAGCAGACTTTCAAATTGCATTTTCTCCATTAATAAAAATTTTTAGGTGAATTAAAAAACTAGTACACAGAATCCAAATCATAGCGAAAAAAATGGTTCGGGGGAATAAATGAAAAACAACACGAAAAAGTTAAATAACTGTTGGTCATAATGAAGTTTGTTTGTGTCTAGTGGTCATGATGCAGTTAGTTTATTAATAACTTCTGGCCAAAATGAATTTTGAGTTTCATTGTCAAGTAGCAAAAACAAAAAAATTAAATCATTCTCATCATCCTCAGCGCATTCAAAAACTTCTACGCCGTTTTTGTACTCGTCGTCTTCATCACCAGCTTGCCACCAGTGATGAAAAATCAGTAGATCTACTGAATTCACCCTTAGTCTACTGATCTACTGATTTGTGTTGGAAATCTACTGATATATGGAATACCATTTTCAAAATCACTGAAAAACCTCGTCACTACTGATTTTTCCACTGGTTTCATTTATAAATCTACTGAAATCTGTATGTAATTGTTCTGACACCTCCATTCGTCCCGTCTATTATTTGGCAGGCAGCGCCATCAAGTAGCGAGCCACTGTAACACTTGACTTGGTAGTGTATTATATATTTATAATCAATAAAATATGTTTTGTTTGGTTTTGTGATATTAATTTCTAAAAAATAAAGATTTATGTCTGTTTCATTGTATTATTTTCATAAATAAAAAATTCCTAGAGCAACTTCACCCAAAAAAGGTCCTAAAATAGTCTAAAACCAGGCAAAACAGGAATACGGTGTCCAAAGGGGTTTGAGTGACGCTTGAAAAACGCTTCTCCGCTGGAAACACCAACGAATAACTAGTTAGCACAAAAGCGGAAGTCACCAGTCATGTTGGCTGTTGATTTCTTAATCATGAGAATTCTACTGATTTCTACTGATTTTCGTTAGCGTCATCTACTGAAAACGGTAAAATCCAGTTGGCAACACTCAGCTCCCGATGTAAGTCGTACAATATACAAAAATAATATCCTAATCATAATGCATTTTGTCCATGTTTATGCAAAGGTATTATATATTACATCTTGTCATTGTTGATAGATGCCTGAACTTGCTGTAAATCCTGGTTTAAATCACCTTAATCAAAATAGTGAATAAGTTGAGTATCATCTGCAAAGGATTGAGGCTCACACTCACTTAAACCCGAGCTTAAACCCTTATGTAGATCTGAGACATAGATCAAGAGCAACAGAGGACCCAAAACAGAGCCCTGAGGTACCCCGGAAGAAATATTTAGAAAACTAGATGTGCTGATATCAAAGGTCGCACGCTGAGAACAATTAGATAGATTAGATTAGATTTTATGGCTGTGTATTTGTACCCTTTTTCTTCTTAAAAATTCAGTTTTTTCCGCTAGAAACTGCTTCGCTGAAAACGACTAAAACTGACCCTGAAGACGACCCTATCAAATGAGAGATAGTATAGATGGAAAGGCCACTAACAGAACTTTAGTACGGTATCGAATTGCAACAAAAAAACAACAATTAAAGCCAAAGCACTGCAAATTAAGCTGTTAGGTTGTAAAACACTCCTCTGTCCATAAACCTCAAGTCACTAACATCTATGTACGAATTGCTGTGAACGTCTGAATAATCGCAACTTTAATGATGACCTTTCTGTGGTAACTATAGGATTTCAAATCAGTGGCGGCGCATCAGAAGTTCTCAAAAAATATTCATGCAAAAAAGTATTGGATATAGTATAGATTTTATATGTCACACTTGTTTAACGTCAAACGAACCTGAAACTCAAAGCTGTGACCGTATTTGTAATCAGCACCCTTATTAAATTATCCAAAACATAAGGTTTCATATTAATAGAAAACCAAACAACAATTTTGTATTTTTTAGGTAAACCTCGAGATCTGAAATTTTTAATTTTCGTCAAATGAACCTGAAAACTCAAAACTGTGACCGGATTTGTGATTAGCACCCTCGGATCATACCAAACACAGGGTTCCGTTTTGATAGAAAGTCAAATAAAGATTTTAATTCTTTTAGGTAAACTTGAAGATCTGAACGAACTGAAATTTTCGACTTTCGTCAAACGAGACTGAAACTGAAGACTGCGAAAGGGTTTATAATCAACACCCTCATATTATCCAAAACATAAAGTTTCATCTTAATGGAAGACCAAAAATAAAGATTTTAGATTTTTTATGTAAACGTCAAGATCTGAAAAACCTGAAACTTTTTATTTTCATCAAACGAGACTGAAACTTAAAACAACGACCGGATTTGAAATCAGCATCCTAAAATTATGCAAAACACGAGGCTTCATCGTAATAGAAAACCAAATAAAGATTTTCTATTTTTTAGGTGGCGCTCGAGATCTGAATTTTTTGATTTTCGTCAAATGAACCTGAGACTCAAAACTGTGACTGGATTTGTGATTAGCTCTCTCAAATTATCCAAAACATAAGGTTTCATCTCAATAGAAAATCAAATAAAGATTTTCGATTTTGTAGGTAAGCCTGCAGACCTGAAGGATCTCAACTCTTTGATTTTCGTCAAACAAGACTGAAACTCAAAACTGCGATCGCATTTGTGATCAGCATCCTCATATTATCCAAAACACAAGGTTTAATCTTAATATAGAAAGTCAAATAAAGATTTTAGATTTTGTAGGTAAACCTGCAGACTCGCCTGCAGATCTGAAGGATCTCAAATTTTTGATTTTCGTCAAACAAGACTGAAACTCAAAACTGCGACCGGATTTGTAATCACCACCCTCAAATTATCCAAAACACGAGGTTTCATCGCAATAGAAAATCAAATAAATATTGTCGATTTTTTAGGTAGACCTCGAATCTGAAATTTTTGATTTTCGTCAAATGACCTTCAAATTCAAAACTGTGACCGGATTTGTGATTAGCTCTCTCAAATTATCCAAAACATAAGGTTTCATCTTAATAGAAAGTCAAATAAAGATTTTCGAATTTTTAGGTAAACCCGCAGATCTGAAGGATCCCAAATTTTTGATTTTTGTCAAACAAGACTGAAACTCAAAACTGCGACTGGATTGGTAATCAGCATCCTCAAATTATGCAAAACACGAGGATTCATCTTAATAGAAAGCCAAATAAAGATTTTCGAATTTTAGGTAAACCTGCAGATGTGAAGGATCTCAAATTTTTGATTTTCGTCAAACGAGACTGAAACTCAAAACTGCGACCGGATTTGTAATCAGCATCCTCAAATTATTCGAAACATGTGGTTTCATCTTATAGAAAATCAAATAAAGATTTTCGCTCTTTCAGGTAAACCTCAAGATCTGAAGGACCTGAAGTTTTTTATTTTCGTCAAACGAAACTGAAACTCCAAACTGCGACCGGATTTTGTTTAAACCGGAGGCGATGTTGACAAAACTGGATTTTTCCCAGACTAGTTTTTTCATGCTGATTCCGTATCTGTACTTAATTTTTCTCTAGCACCTGTAGTTTTGGCTAACTTTTGTATACGGACAGACGGACGGACAGACAGAGGCTTTGTATAAGCTCCCTTCAGTGACTCAGTGAGTCAGTGAGAGCTAACTAGAAATTTCGGAAGTCTGATAGCAAAACTGTCTGACTTGGCAGAAACACACTAAGCGTTAAAAACAAAATTCGAAATTACGTTTCGTCTACTCTACTATGTTATCTAGAACTTCAAAATTGTGTTTGGTAAATAAAGTTCGCTTGGTGTTTCCTCGCCAAGACGCACATGCGAAACCTGCAGGTTCTACAGAGCAGGACATTGCGTACAATAACTAACGCCCCATGGTATGTTTCTAACGAAACCCTTCACAGGGACCTTGACATCCCTTACTTGAGGGATTACATTAAACAACAGGCGCAACGACGTTATAGTCAAGCGGAATCGCACAGCAACCCTCTGTTGCGCGAGTCAGTGGACTACACAGTCGAGCAAGTTCGCAAGCACACAAGGGCGCGGCTCGCACTGTGATCAAAATCAAATCGTGCAATTTTGAAAACAACTAAATTTTTGCCCTTTTAGATACCGAACCTCAGAATTAACCCTTTTGGTTAAACCCAAAAATTACCGAACTCAAATCGTCTATGTCAAGCTATACCCTCCAACCGACACACTTCCTCCTCTTTGCTCTTCTCCTTCCTTCCTCTCTTTTTTTTCTTCCCTTTCTTCTCCATGACTTTGGCTGGTCTCTGGGTCACCAGACCTGACAGACCGATCGACCGACACGACACAACTAAGAGCAAAGGTCCTCCGGACCGCTCTAACCTCGGCTCTAACAATGACGAATAGTAGCAAAACCGTCAAGGAATTTGACATTACTTGACATTAATAATAATAATTATAATAATGTTTATTTAGCCACAAAGAAAAAGTTATACATAGATATAAAAGAATGACTAATGCGTGAAAAGCATTTGGGCAATAAACATCAAATTAACCCCATAGGAGTGCTCAAGCACTGTGCATGGGGTATAAATATTAAAAACAATAAAGTTGATACAAAAACATTAAAAATATCATATACAAAAGAAAAATAGCAAACAAGACGAAATGGACACAAATATATGAACTTTACAAAAAGTTAATTCGAATACATTATAATTATTTGTACATCATTTTTCACAAAAATAAATTACTAAAATAGTCACTAGTTTGTTGCTTTATAAAAGACTTTAGTCTTTTCTTGAATAGAGGTAGGGAGTTTATTTGTTGAATATCTTCAGGAATACTATTATAAAGTTTAATACCTAAGAAATTTAGACTTCTTTGTCCCGCTGAGGTTTGTTTGAATTCCAACACGAAGTTGGTATTTGCCTGCCTTGTATTATAGATGTGAGATGAACGTCTTAATAAATTTTTATTTCTATATATGTATATACACCAGATTTTAGAAAGTATAATTGTCTTAAATTAAGTAAGTTTATTTCTTCATATAAATCTGTTGTTGGGTACATCATCGGCTTTTTTAGAATTAGCTTGAAAAATCGCTTTTGAAGTAGTTGCAATTGGTCTAAATGGGTTTTGTAAGTGCCTCCCCAAGCCAGAATTCCGTAGAACAGATGAGGGTCAACCAATGCTTATGGTTTTTAAATTTTGTGTATTTAAACAGTTTTTTAATTTGTGGAAAACATGTATTATACAGGGTGGGCCAATAGTGCGTGGACGGAGGATTGTGGGCTTACTGAAAAATATTTCAAAAATCTGTCACTTGATCATGGTAGGGACCCTTGAGGGCTATAACGTAAAAATATTTTCACTTAAATTTTGACGTTTATACAGGGTGATTCAGACCAAAGTTACATTTTTTTCAATGGAACTCCCTATATATTATTGCATATTTGGATTCCTTGGCCAATTCTAGTGTGACCTTATGCATCACACATGGAACTTTAGACGAACCGTTTAGGCGCAAATCACCATTTTTGGTATAAGTAGGTATCAGAAAAAAATTGAATATCGGAGCGATTATAAAACTTAGAAGGCCGTGACTTTGCGGCACGACTAAGCATGAAATGCATCACCTTAGGCCAGAGGGGTAAATTTGGATCCTTTTTGCACTTGGAGAAATCAGTAGATTAATTAAGGAAACTTCAATCACAGATAGCTTGATTTTTTCAAATGGGAATGCCTATTTTGGTATAAAGAATCAAATGTAAAATTTGATTACCTTTCTAATGATATAGCATTATTGATATCGATCTTTTTTAGTTTTCATTTTATTTCAAATTTTCAGTCAAATCGGTGTTTTTCAATTTTGCTGCATGCAAGCAACCTAGCAGGCCATGAAAAATAAACAAAAGCTCGTTAATATGGAAGAAACCAACTAACTTAGTCGAAATATGCAAACTAACTCGAGCAACGAGGCAAGATTATGAAAATTCCTTACAACATATTAGCTCTAACCAGAAACAATAGCGGTAACAAGAACGCTCATTTTTCACAGCCTACTAGCTATTAGCCAATTTCCAAAGTCATTAAGAAAATATTTAATCAAAGGGAAACTACTACTGATTGTTGCTGGCAGTAGAATATCTATGTCTTTTGAATAAATTTTCACATTTAATGCTATAAAAAAGTAGCCATTTCCGTAAGTCAAAAGCAATGATACCTCTGACTGGAACCCTTCAAACTCTTCAGTAGGAACTTCTACTTATTAGCAAAATCGCGGAAAGTGAAACTTGATTTGCAGTCTGTTTGAATTGTAAAATATAATTTAGTTTGCAGCAAACTACATGAAATAAACATAATTACAACATAGCGTAATTAAAAAATTCTAGCATTATTTCAATAGATGCTCAGAATGCTCCAGTTGGAGATATCTTCACTTTTGACTTAACTAAACGGAAATGACCAATTTTTTTATCCCATTAAATGTGAAATTTCATTCTAAAGATGATAGACTGTAAGCAAAAATCGCTGGTAGTTTTTCTTTTGTTTCAAAATTTTTAATCATTTTGGAAGGTTGTCAAGCTCTAGTAGACATCAATAGCTAGTATGCTGTGAAAAACAAACACTTCTGCCATACCCCAGCTACTCATTGGCATTAGATATCTTGCGGCTGTTGTATCCGGTTAGAGCTAATGTGTTGTAAGGAATTTGCATAATCTTGCCTCGTTGCTCTAGTTAGTTTGCATCTTTCTACTAAGTTAGTTGGTGTCTTCCATATTAACGAGCTTTTGTTTATTTTTCATGGCCTGCTAGGTTGCTTGCACGCAGGAAAATTGAAAAACGCCGATTTGACAGAAAATTTGAAATAAAATGAAAACCAAAAAAGATTGATATCGAGAATGCTATATCGTTAGAAAGGTAATCAAATTTTACATTTGATTCTTTAAACCAAAACAGGCATTCCCATTTGAAAAAATCAAGTTATCTATGATTGAAGTTTCCTTAATTAATCTACTGATTTCTCCAAGTACAAGAAGAATTCAAATTTAGCCCTCTGACCTAAGGTGATGCATTTCATGCTTAGTCGTACCGCAAAGTCACGGCCTTCTAAGTTTTATAATCGCTGCGATATTCAATTTTTTTCTGATACCTACTTATACCAAAAATGGTGATTTGCGCCTAAACGGTTTGTCTAAAGTGCCATGTGTGATACATAAAGTCCCACTAGAATTAACCAAGGAATCCAAATATGCAATAATATATAGGGGGTTCCATTAAAAAAAATGTAACTTTGATATGAATCACCCTGTATAAACGTCAAAATTTGAGTGAAAATATTTTTACATTATAGCCCTTAAGGATCCCTACCATGATCCAGTGACAGATTTTTGAAATATTTTTTAGTAAGCCCACAATCCTCCGTCCACGCACTATTGGCCCACCCTGTATATCGGAGCTTTTTTGTGACAAAATTATCATGGCAATCCCATCTCAGGCGGCTATCGATATGGACACCTAAATACTTAGTGTAACCATAGCTTTTGATAACATATGAACGTGTATCTATCGTAACGAGAATATTGTCATAGTTTGGGGTAGAATGTCTGGTATTATAAAATGGGACAAAACACGTTTTATCAACGTTGATGGTTAAATATCTATTATCTATCCACTTCTTTATTTATTGATTGGTTATTTTTGATTGCAGGGCAACCTGATGATCGTGCTGATGGAAACTGTGGTGGACGAGTCCGCCTTCGATCCGTACACTTTTCCGGAGCTGAAGAAGATTTCCGGTTATTTGTTGTTTTTCCGGATCCGGAAGCTGACTTCGGTCGCGAGACTTTTTCCGAATCTGAGAGTGATCGGTGGTAGTGAAACAATTTTGGATTATTCGCTCATCATCTACGACATGCCGGATATCAAAGAGGTGAGTCCATTTTTTTATTCCCTCATGACATCATCTTCAGGAGGACATCTTTCATCTTGTAGATTTTTTGGTGCTACAACGCAACAACGCCCCACATAATTTGGTAAAATTTCATATTTGAATTAAAGGGGATGGTCTATTATGTACTTTTAAAGAAGAAAAATGGTGAAAGAAGCATTTTTAGAAAAAAAAAAATAGTAAAAACTCAGTATTTTCACCACACTTTCAAAACGTACCCAAACTGTACAAGACAATTTTTGAATCGAAAACCCGCATGACAGACTTCAATAGTGTCACAAAGATGCAGTGTTGCCAGCGAGCAGCAGTTATCAGTTAATGTCGAGGTTAATGTACTTCACGAAATTGTGCAATTGCAATTTTTTTAGGTTAGTGAAAAAGATGGAAAATTCATTCAATGTGTTTTGGAAAAGATGAAAATAAACCATTTTGGGACTTTCATACACATTATGTATGTTCAAAAGGGATTAAGTTTGACCTGATTTTGTTGTAGCAGAAACTGAAATGGAGGTTGAAGTTGGTGTTCTTTTGTTCATAACTTACCAGGTCGGGTGAAATATAAAAGATATCTAAATTAAGGCTATTTTAGTTTTAAATAGGTTTGTACCAGGTGGTTACGGGGGGGCCTGGGGGGCCCCCCAGACGTTACTGATATTAAATATGTTGAAAAATCTAAACAACCTCACCTCAGGTAAGATTGTCACCTCTTCGGCTTTTAGGGGCAACGGTCCAACGTCAGTCGCACGTTTCAATGATTTATTGGAGCTGATATCGGCCAAATATAACAATAAAGCTTAACCACAAACAATATTAAAGCCACCAATTTTACATAAAAAATAAAAAGCTAATATACAAACTAAGTAAAATAAACAATAATACATATAAGGTACTTAATCACAAACATCAGCTAGAAACCAAGGAACATTTGAAATAAGATATCTTTAAATTTAGATAGTTAAAAAATGTAGAACGATTCACGATTTTTGTGTTATCCTTGCGCAGGGGCCATGCTAATCTTCTCTGTAATGTTTCAATTTCAATCTTAGTATATATACGGTCGAAGCGATGTTAAATATCGAGCAAATGTTGGCAACACTGCATCTATAAAATATGTCAAGCAGTACTTCACTTCTAAAATTGTATAGTTCTGTATGCATGCCTTACTGAAATATGTTGAAAATACAGTTTTATCAATTTTTTTTCCAAAAAACGTGCTTCATTCACAAATTTTTTAAAATCATATAACAGACCATCCTCTTCACATTGATAACAAAATTTTCTCAAATCGCGTGGGGTGCCGTTGCGCAATAAACCAGATATTTTATTTGTTTAGACAAAAATTGCCCGTGTGGGGGCGGGTTAGAATATCTCCCATCGTATATCCTGCGTGTCGTAAAAGCCGACTAAAGGGAACACCGAACTACTGTCGGTATAAACAGTAACCTCTTCTCAACCAACAGCTTTGGCTGGACGAATTGAGAAGTCAGGACACGTTCTTGTCCTTGGGGTGAGAAATTGCCCCTAAAGGCGGATGGACGAGTAGATACCATCTGGTCAACGGCATGAGGAAGCAGAAAGCAAATGGGAAACTACTGCATTAAAGATCTTAAAGATATCCCAAGAGAAACTCGTAAAATGAGTAAATGCATTTTACGAGTTCACAACATGTCTGTTAAGGCATTGTGACTATGATGATAGACAAAAATGTTAGATTTTGGGTAATATTAGAATTCCTTTAAAATTTAAAAATCTGATATGATATATTTGTTACATTTTAGCTCATCTACCATGTCCTAACAGGAATACGTCGAATGGACTAGTATCATGCATTTTTTATGGCTGTATATGATAGAGTATGGCATAAGAACCATCTCATATTTTTCCGCGATTTTTTTCGGCACGGGAAAGTCGAGGAAATGAGGAAATTACTTGAATTTTTCTAGTCGCGTGACGTCATGAGACTATAGGAGAACAGCCAATCGGAAGACGGGTATGTGTGCCGTGTTGCCGTTCTAACTTAAGTCCCAATATTTAATGCATACCTTCATGTGATCCTGTACACATGCTAGGTTAGAAGGAGTAAACAAGAACTATGTTTATTTGCACAGTCCTCAAAGAAACGCTCCAGCGGCAGCTTCATGATCGTGGAAGGTCGCACAGTAGCCGCGATATGGTCCGGGAACTGGCATCAAATTTCAACGGACCATTAAACTGAAGGCTGGATTTTTTAATGTAGACTTTCTTAATGTTGATGAGAAAAAATATCTATGTTAGCTGGTCCAGATCCGTGACCTAGGATTTTGAATGCCTGCGTAAGTGCCAAAAAAGGGGACCCACGTGGCTGCGCGATGAATAGCGTCTACCTTCGATAGTGGGGCCGCAGCAGCCTTGTGCGCGGTTAGCGCATGGGTGGGTGACTGAATTGCACCGGGTGCACGGGTATTCAGTTTCGACCCCGTGAAAATTGCGTCAATACCGCGATTTGGAAGTTGACAAGGCAACAATGCACTGCCATTGTATGGTGCGGATCGCACCGATTGGATACATTGAATTTTTTTAAAACTTTAAAATGGAATTACTAGTTAACGAAACGATGAAGACAGTAACGAAATGCAACAGTACACCCATTTTTGATTACACAAGGCCCGCTTTTTCAAAGTGTAATTAAGTATAAATTAAAGTTAATCTTGAAATTAGCGCAAAATATGAATTTTTCAATTGGCCGTTGTTTCATAATTTGCTCGCAACAGGGGATTAGTTACAAATTAAGCTAATCAGAGGTTTTCGTTATGATTACCAAAATACCATAAAAAAAAAAAAAAGATTACCAATAATAATTATTAATTAAAATAGATTTGACTGTTACATGTCAGAAGTTACGATATTCTGATAACGTATAATCGCTGTTATCTATCGATTTCAATATGGATTATGACATAAATGCCCATTCAAGTGATGAAGAACAAACTTAAGCTTGATTTTTCGTTTCAAATTGTTATCTTTGATTTTTATAACTTCTCCAATCTTTAAATCCATTTTCATTCACATTAAACTCTTGCTCAATATTCCTCCAAGTAATGGTTCCGCTCTTTTTACATTCAATAGTCCAGTAGTGCATTTATATTTATTCACTAATTTCACAAGAGCTTCTTCTTAACTTGAGAAGTTTGGTGACCTCTTTCGATGTACATTCTTACCTCTGCAATTGTATTTAAAATTTACACACCTATATCTTCTGAGGAATGATTGAAAGACAAGAATAGATGATTCAGAATATCATGCTTACCTATTGTGAGAGTCCATGATCAAGTTATGTTTTCATCAAAATTTTATTTGTTTTTCCGGAAGCGTAAATCACAAAATAGCCATAAAAATAAACGAGATTTCAAGTAAAATTAGCGAAATAGTATTTCCAAAAGTGATGTTATGATGACTAATTGTGACATATATCACCATTACAAAACCCAAAATACCACCGAACAACAAAACTAGATAAATTTGGCTCAACTTACAACACACAATTTAATAGAATAGTGATCCCCAGTGTAGCCAATATTACGTACTCAAAAATTAGCAAATTATCAATTTATATGTGCTATGAAATACACTTCTTCAATTGGTAATTAAGACGTAATTCGTAATTTCATGATTCCAGATTAATTAATAGTTAATTACAGTTTGAAAAACCAGCCCTAAGAGCTAATATTTGATTTAATCATTGTTTTCAGACCCATGATACTAGTCCATTTCATTAAAGCCTGTATTTACTATTCCGTGATAGGCTACTTTTATTAGACTGTGACTTGTTGAACTACGTATTTCGAATAATAAGTGACGCGCTTCATTCTAGTTGGATATAGAGTAAGTAAACAAAATTTCAACTCCAATTTCAACTTCTGTTTCCAATTTAAATTAGAATATGGTTCCGTGCTCAATCGTCAGGCGCTTTATACATAGAAATGTGACGTATACGCCTACTGGACGCAAGGTGCGTTGATCCTTAAGAGCTGAACTACACGAGCGAAAATTCCGCAGCGTATTTTACGCGGCGGTTTGCACGTCGTGCCATGTCGTAACAAAAAAAAGTACAAACTAAAACTGAGTGGAATTTTTGAAGGTACTATAGGGTCTATAATACCATGCCATTCCATCATTTTTTTGTACATCAACCCTTAAAACTTACCCCCAACTTTTTGTCTTCAAATAGCACCCCATAGGTTTTCTTACATAAATGATATCCCTATTTCATTTAAAATCTTTCGCTATCTTTGATTTTATACGAAACTTATGTTTTGCTAGAAATCATAAACATATAAATATAATGAGAACTTGTTTGGCGCAAAAAACGAATAAAAAAGAAGAACAGGTGGGTTTTAAAGAGTATTTGATATACAGGGTTGGGATAAAGTATGGAACCAAGCAAATAACTTTGGAACGGAAAGAGTGATATTGCTGAAAATTTGCAGGCAAGTGTAGTGACGTCTACTGCATCCGAAGACATTATGTTAGCTATGAATGTACTTCCGGTTTAACCGGAAGTACCGTCAACTTTTTTAATTTAAATCGGACACCCTGCATATTTTTGCAGATTTTAATTCATTTTTTTTCCGAATACGTCCATAGTGGGTTTAGTATTTGTTTCTTAAAAAATTTGTCTCACAAATTCGTCCGTGGCGGTCTGCGATCTTCCCGTTTGAGGTAATTTTTTTGTATTTTTTATTTTAGTTACCGTCAAACGTGTTATAGGACCCCTGTCGGGACGCAAATCATTAAAAGTTGACACACTTCTTTGTGAGTTCTCACGCGATCGCCAAAACCGACTTTGAATGACCGGCATTTTAAACACCTGAATTGATAAAGAAGCTTTATCTTTCCCGTTTTTACAGAAACTAATGCTAAACCCACTATGGACGTATTCGGAAAAAAAAGATGAATTAAAATCTGCAAAAATATACAGGGTGTCCCATTTAAATTAAAAAAAGTTGACGGTACTTCCGGTTAAACCGGAAGTACATTAATAGCTAACATAATGTCTTCGGATGCACTAGACGTCACTACACTTGCCTGCAAATTTTCAGCAATATCACTCTTTCCGTTCCAAAGTTATTTGCTTGGTTCCATACTTTATCCCAAACCTGTATACTTTCGAAAACAAATGTCCTTTTTTATTACGAAAATATTAGGCTTCAAAAAATCTTTTTTTATTTATCTTACGCTTATGAAATTGGGAAAAAATTCGTTTGTGTATAAAATAAAGGCACTAAAATATTTTAAATAAAATAATGAACTCATTTATGTAGGAAAAGCTGTAAGGTGCTTTTGAAAAAGAGTTGAGGGTGAGTTTTAGGGGTTGAAGTACAAAAAAAATATTTCGACTTTCGGTTTATTATTTCTAGATCATGGCCAGGTTGCGGAATGCTTTGTAGAAGACTTTTATACCATTATTCCCAATGACAACCAAATTGTCAAATACGCGGATTATATAGTGGAAAATTATATTCAAAAGAACGCGTTATTTCCACCACATTTCTGGGCGTCCTGTATGGCTACGGTGGAGCAAACGACCAACTGTTGTGAGGCTTTTGATAGCCATTTCAATTAAGGTTTCTACCATTCTCATCCAGATATATACAAATTTATTTCTGTGTTAAAAGATATGCAATTGCGAACATATATCAAGATCAACAGCGTAAATACTCAACGTAAATTTACCAATTCTAAGTCATCTAAGCGCATGAAGTACGTGCCCGATTTGATTTTGTTAAAAGTGTAAGCTATAATTATTATAAGAAAAAAATTCTTTAAACTGTATAATACTTGTTTTTTTATGATCAAATAAATCAATCAATTCGCTGGATTCAAAACATCTATGTTTTATTTAAATACATTGAGTTTAATTAAATTTTCGACGTTTCAAGGAATATAGGTTCAAATTAACTTTTTCATTTAATTCTAAATAAATATTACCAGTATTCGACAAGTTAGAAAAGAGTCACATGATGTAAATAAAGCTGACAGACAGTGCTGCTAATCTATATTACGCATTACAATTGAAGGGTTTTTACCAAAAACAGCCAATGTCGTATTATAACAAATTTTACATATTGGCGCCACTGCTAATAGAAACGTCATATGTATCAGCCGAAAATATTATTAAGGCAAAAACTACCAACGTCCATGGATAAAGTGAGCCCAAATTTACAGTGTTTTAGTAGAAACAGCCATTGTCACTGTCACTTATATCAAGAACAGCCAAAATCATTAGACATTGGTAGTTTATGCCAGTAGACGATTGCTGATATTTTAGTAGAACGTTGTTCTGATATTTGGACCGCAGTTGCAGCGATGGATGTGAGTGAAGTAAAACCGTAGCAAGTAATTCTTCTCCATCAATGTGTAAAAACAACCAATGTCACAGAGCTTATAAATGTCATTGTGCGTCCTGAAAATTCTGGTTTTTTGACATTGGTTGTTTATGAGAAAAACCCTTCAATTTATTTCAGTCAACAATATTAGGGCATAAGTAAACGAGAACCGCCCCGCGCGCTTGTGTCCATATACCTGCCTATTATCAGAAATATTGTACGGGCTTCTGACCGGTGGGATTAGGACCAATCTGACCGCGGCGCGCTAGTGTCCTGTGGCCGTTTATTTTACGAAAATATTACGTCTCAAACTCGGCCTCAAACAAATCCTTATTTTATTTACCTCATGCTTATGACTTTACGAAAAAATAGGTTTGCGTATAAAATCAAAGGCACTAAAAGATTTTAAATAAATTAAGGACTCAGTTTGTGTAGAAAAAACTATTGGGTGCTATCTGAAAAAAAAGTTAGGGGTGAGTTATAAGGGTTGAACTACAAAAAAATGTTTTGTACGCATGGTATGATAGAATTTTTTTGTTAGGGAAATATCACGTGCCAAGGAAAACAGTATAATACTGTTTTTAACACTATGGTTGGCAATCCTAGAGGTAGGGGATATTGCCTTCTCTCATATTCATCGGCATTGTAGATCCTGGATTGCGAATCGTGTATAACAAGTTTAGTAGTAGTAGTAGTAGTATAGACGTTTATTTAGCATACATCAGCTATTTACAGCAAAACAGTAAAATTAAAACTAAACCTATGATTATACATATATATGATCACTCACAAATAGTTCATCACTCTTTTTCTAAACACAATAACATTTAGAGAACATTTCATATATAGAGGGAGTTTATTATGTTCTTTCATCCCATTATCAAATACACTTCTTTTGGTTATTGTTGATTTGGTAGGTCTTATATCAACATGATGCATCTGTCGTGTGTTGTAGCTATGAACATTGCTTCGGTATTGTTTATTCACATAGAAATAATCTGGACTTAGACCATTAACAATTTTATAAATAAATGTAAGCGTCCGTACTTTAATATAATCCTATGCAGGCTTCCAATTTAATATTTGTTGCATATTGACTATATTAGTGTATATATTACAACCCAACAACAATCTCATGCATTTATTTTGTAACAATTGCATTTTATGCAAATCAGATTTATTACACATAAATAATATTGATGAACAATAATCAAAGTGAGGTTTAATAATTGTATTGTAAACAATATGTTTTGCAAATCGTGACAGATGTTTGCTAATTCTGTACAAGAAACCAATTTTTTTTGAAATTTTTTTAGATATGTAGTTAACATGCTCATTAAATCGCAAATGTTCACCTATAACGCCTCCCAAGTATTTAATTTTATTTACCCGTTGTAATCTTTTACTACTAATTGTAACACCAATATCAGACTGTATAACTGACCTATTCGCAATTAGCATGTATTTTGACTTGGTAGTATTAACTACTAGCTTGTTATTATGAAACCATTTGCTTAGGTTTTCCACGGCTACATTTATTATTTTTAAGATTTGGTTCACGTCAGTTCCAGATAAATATATGATTATACCATCTGCAAAAATGATAATGTATGTTACATTGTTAACAGGGCCAGAAGATATTGCAGTGATTTCAAGTTTTACAGGTACCAGGGTCAATGCACATCCGAATGTAGCATAGTCCCTACACTTGGCCTTTTTTGTAATTTCTCTTCTCATGTTTATTCTTTCTTAGAATTCACCAAGGTAAAGTTAATGGGGGTCTTGGCGGATCACGTCCCGGACTAGTTTAGCACTGTGATCGCTATCGTTATCGTCTATGACGCATTTGGAAAACGCGTCATCGACAAGATTTAGTTGAGTTACACAATAGAGAGACGGCCCAAGGCCTGACTTCATCGCAGTAGCCGCTTATAGTCTAAGAGTTAGTGATCGGCAGACTTAGAAACTAGACGATCTTAGAAATCTTCATATTGATGCTAGGTATGCTAGTAAAGTGGCCTAATCTGTGGGAAATCCTCACCTCTATGGGAGTTCCTTATCACCTAGTGTTTCTCATACAGCAACTCTGCGATTCTAATTCGGCTCGTGTAAGAATTGATGGTAACCTGTCTGGTCAAACTGCAACCAGAAAAGGAGTTCGAATAAATACATCTTCTGGCAGTCCATTCCAAGCCCTGGGCACCCTGGGAATAAATGTGCGGTTGTACCGCTCAGTTCTTGATGTATGAAGAACGACCATCTTAGGATGAGATGCAGCGGTCGCACGGGTACATCTGATAGGAGCAGTGAGCGGCGGAACAATAGAGGATAGCTCAGAGGAGCAGATTCCGTTGGAATATCGGTAGAAGAGTGAGAGGTCACCAACAATACGCCGGTGAGAAAGTGACTGAAGGTGGCGCGTTAGGGCCGGATCGCCAATTAGTCGAATTGACCTTCTCTGGACGGCATCTAGTATAGACAGGGTAGTAGGGGCAGCAGCTCCTCAGACATGAGAGCAATACTTCAGGCAAGGTCTTATCTGGTCTTTATATAGCGTGAGGAGGTTACATGGTGAGAAATACATTCTGGCTCTAAACAGGCACCCAAGCTTTTTACCAGCAGCTGTTGCAATTGACGCGATGTGTTCGTGCCAGATCAGATTTTCTGTAATGTTGACTCCTAACAGCTTGAATGAGTGACTCCTTGGCAGAGCCCGGTTGTTTATTAGAACTTGGTGTTGGCTTGGGCACTTCTTGTTTGATAGCGTACAATACTGGGTCCTGGAGGCACTAAATTTAACCATATTCTTAAGCCCCCAAGCGGTAATGGTATCGAGATCCTTTAAAAGTGAAGCTGCCACTGCCAGTCTTCTGCGTTCCAGCTCGACCACAGAGATCGGTCTGTTGCTCATGATGCCTGCATGCAGCGTACTGTCATCCGCAAAACTGTGGATTGGGTTTGTGCTGCTAGAGAGCAGATCATTAATGTGAAGTAGAAACAATCTCGGAGCCAATACCGATCCCTGCGGAACCCCGACATTGATGCTATGAAAAGAAGAGGAAAAGCCGTCTACCACGACAGAGATTTTCCGACCTGAGAGGAAGTCTGCGAGCCAACCGCAAAGCTTAACAGGGAGCCTATAAGACGGGAGCTTGTTTAGGAGAGCTGCATGCCACAGTTGATCGAATGCCTTTGAAATATCAAGAGCAACGACGTGAACCTCGCCAAATGACTGGATGAGTTTGCTCCACACATGACTGACGTAAGTCAGGAGATCCCCAGTTGATCTTTGGTGTCGGAATCTATATTGCCTGTCGTTGATTAGATGATGGAGCTCTAGGTATTTAATGAGCTCTTGGTTGACGCATTTCTCCATCACTTTACTGATTACAGAAGGCAGAGCTATAGGTCTGTAGTTGGTCGGATCAGTTTTGGATCCATTTTTTGGCACCGGCTGGATGCAGGCTGTTTTCCAGTTTTTTGGGAAAATGCCGGAATCGTAAGACATCCGAAAGAGGCGGGTAAATATGGGAGCGAGCTCCGATGCGCACTTCTTCACAACAATGGAGGGGATCATGTCAGGCCTTATTAATGTCAAGTGACTGCAGCTCCTTCCGAACTACTTTTATTCTAAACGTGATTTCGCTCATGGCTTGGGGTACTCTCGGTATGGATGGTAACTGGGCACTGGATGGGACTTTTACAGTCGAGTTTGCTGTAAATGTCTTGGCAAATATTTCAGCCTTGTCCTTGGAAGCAGTTGCTACTGTTCCATCCGTACACGTGATCGGTGGGAAGCTACTCCTCGAGAAGTTACCCTCTATTTGTTTGACCAGAGTCCAGAAGGAGCGGCTGCCATTGGGGTGTGACATAACCTTCTTTTTTATTTTGGCATCGTATTGGCTTTTTGCATGTGTCGGATGGTTTCATTGTATCTGTTCCTGGACTCAATATCAGCCTGTCTGTTTTCGACGGTGGGGTTCTGTAAGTAAGTTCGGTGTGCCAGAACTTTGTGCAGACGACCTAGTAACAATATGAAGTTTGCTAAAATACCGAAGTCTGCCATTCAGTGGCTCTTAGTCTATTAGTGATGCCGCATCTATTATGGTAGACATGCTTTATTAGGCATTCCTAAAACGGAGAGTGGCCACATGATTAAATATTTATCTTACATGACATACTAGATGCTAGTCGCGAGGTTAGCGACCTTCAAGTTTCATAATCAACAATGCGCTCGTGTGTAAATAAACACTGACGGTGACGGTGTGGTTTTTGTTACCGCATAGTTTTATGAAAGCTCGTTATTGTAGTGTGCGTTGTGATATACCGAGGAGTCTTGAAATTATCTCGGTTTGCGCGATTTTCATGTGTATAGGTGACAAAAGAAAACGAATAAATGATTATTAAACAGTTTTAATTTTCAGTCATTAGTATTACGAAGAGAAAAACAGTCTGTTATTTATATATATCATATTATACAATAATATATAAGAACTGCTCATACATAGATTTTATAAGTTTTAAAGTACCAAAGATTACATTAAGGCAAAGAAATGTTGGCGTATTTCACACGGGTAGTGATTGTTCACCTCTTGCATTAATGCTCAAGACATGTAACAGATTCACAGTGAAATATAGTGATTTAGATTTTTTTTAATAAAAATCTTGAATTGTTCATCAGAAGCATTGACAATATTATAGAGTCAAGGCTCTAGGCTCTCTCTTTTGTACTGTACTCTTACATGTAATTACTGTATAAGTGTTTGTAAGATGTTTCCTTAAATAAATAAATAAATAAAATAAATAAATTATTCTGGGCGTCTTAAAAACATTTAATAAGGTAGTAATTCAATCAATATACAAATGACCAAAATAAGTAGGAACACAATGAAATTTTTAAACAATAACTTACTAGAACTACCTAATTTAACATCAAATTAAGGTTGGGCCTGTATCAGGAAAAGCGCATCGAGATGACACATCCGGAAATTAAATAAAAAGATACCTGATTAACCGATTCATTTCAGAAGATTAATTTGAAAAGTAAGTTACCATATGTGTAATTACAGAACTTGACGTTATTTAGGTAAGTAATTATAATAAATAAACACGCAAATATAAATAGATTACACAGCAAATATATCCTTTAACGCCAAACGGATAAAACCATATTTACATCTTGTGTGGTCATACAAATTATACAGAACATAAATCAAACATCTCTCGGGTCATAGGTATTGAGGGTCAACTCGCGAAATTCTCTTCAAGAGAATAGATGTAATTGTGTAATTATACAAAAAGCATATAACAAAACTCGAGCAGCTCATGGGTCTTTGGTATTGAGGGTCAACTCGCGAAATACCTCTCCAAGAGCTTAAATCACTAGGGCGGAGAATTATCATGATAACTGTGAGGCCAACTCACTAAGATACTAGGGGTCAACTCGCAAAGTATCTACTCCTTTGTACTAGTTCAGCACGAAGGGTCAACTCGCGACGTCCTTCGAGATTGTTAACTGTTTTATATCGCAGACGTTCAAGAATTGGATTATCAAACCATTCATGATATAAATGTGTGTATGAAACTTTGAAAATTGTCTAGTCAACAAGTTCTCAAATAAATTAGGAAAATAAATCAATATATCAATAGCTAAAGATACAATTTGTAGAATTGGTTACTCCGTGAGATAAACTCACCTATGCACAATCGCAAAACAAATCACAACACCTCTTTACTGTACGTGATACAACTTTTTACTGTTTAGAGTGACCTTTCGCAAGAAAGGACTTTGGTAGTAACCCAATTATTATATGCGATTTTGGACCTTATTTCAGTCTGGCAAACATCTTGAAATAATAAAATACGCCCAAGTTCTTGTGATGCTCTTTAGACTGTTTAGAAAACAATATCGATCGGGTGGTGATTTATTATCAGGCTCGGGTTTCCGATCTCTTCTATCTCCTCGCCTTTATGGCGTACTTTTACGATGCATTTTTAACTTAACTGTAGGATGATATTATTTTATTACAATAAACCCGATCTTACGATGGTATTCACACTGTTGTCACATCTACTGTTTTTCCGAAAATTTAATAAAGTTCCTTATTTTAAATGCATCACCCTGTATACTTCATTTTCATAAATACGGACTTATATGTTCTTTGAAGCAGTTTCGAATGTGACACTCAAATCCATAATTTCGCTTAAACTATCGAGAGAAACACCCGTTAATATCATAATCGTACTGTTTGATTTTTGTTCCGGAACCTGACAACATTGCATTTCTCAACACTTGGAAGCATATTGCTGTTGTGACACCCAGCTATTCAGGACACTGCGCTGCAACTTATTGCAATCCTCAGTTTTCTGAATAGGACAAAGACATTTCATATCATCAGCATACAATAGAAATGGCACGCCTTGATCAAAAAATTCCAACACCTATGACCGGCATTGTAGCGATCTGTATACAGGGTGTCCCTGAATTTCATTGACATATGTGATATTCTCGTAACAAAACAAAGTTCAAACGAGAGTTTTGTGGTGTTGTAGGTGGTATCAAAGGGTGTAACATACCTAGGTTTCAAAAAAGCATTTTTTTGTACTTCAACCCTTAAAACTCACCCCTATAGCTTTTCCTACATAAATAAAGTCGCTATTTCATTTAAAATCTTGCAGTATCTTTGATTTTATACACAAACCTACATTTTTCGAGATATGACGGCGCATTCAACAGGCACGTGTGGCCATGACAAAGCTTACTAAAATATGGCGTGACCATAACATCACTAAAGCTACAAAAATGTCGCTGGTTCAGTCTCTTGTGTTCTCCATATTTTTGTATGCCTCGGAAACTTGGACTGTTATAAAGGCAGATTGAGCTCGCATAGATGCTTTTGAAATGTGGACATGGAGGAGAATGCTGAGAGTTCCTTATACCGCTCACCGAACTAACGTTTCCATACTGGATGAGGTCGGTAATCCAAAGAGACTATCCTCCATTGTGTCGATGAGAATGCTTACATTCTTCGGACATAGAAGCGAAATATGGAGAAACTTGTAGTTCAGGGTCATGCCCCGAGTGGGCGGCGCCGTGGTCGTCCCCCTACACGCTGGGTGGATACGACGAAACAGTTGCTGGACACTTGGGAAAGCCATGTCGACATGATATCTGCAAAACTAACAAAAAGCATATATGTTATAAGATCGTTGGCGGGTGAAGTACCACTGGATACTTTAATGACTGCGTATCACTCTCTGTTTGTATCACATCTTAGCTATGGTCTGATAGTTTGGGGACACTTTCCCCATGCAAAACGTGTACCTTCAAGTTACAAAGGAAGGTCTTGAGAGTAATTTTTAAAAAAGGTTATCAAGAAGATGTTCATCAGATATTTATAAATAATAATCTCCTTACTTTTGTTTGCTTATATATATACCACTGTATAAAATATGTAAAGGAAAATATCGATAAATATGCACTAACTAGTGAAAAAAACGACTACAATATTCGTAAACGGGATGACTTTCAAATACATTTTTTAAGATTAAGCCATAGCAGGAACGGCATTAATTACTTTGGCCCAGCATTCTTTAATTCTCTGCCGCTAGAGTTCAGATTGCAACCTACAAATATATTTTTGCACAAGTTGAAGCAGTTTTTAAAATCTAAAGCATTCTATAGCATTGAAGACTTCATGAAGTCTAAGAAGTGTTTAACTGTTTTATGTGCTCTATGTGATATTCATGTCAAATATTTTGTGTATTAACATAAACTGATATTCTGTGATAACCTGATAACTATTGATCTCCATTATTATTATTGACGTGTAGAAAATAATGTAACATTGTTACTAACACAAATAAAAATATTGATTGATTGATTAATTGTCTGTTAAGACATTGTGACTATGATGGTGATGACATTTTTCATAAATTCATAGCATAAGATTAATGAAACTAAGGATTTTATTTACGTAAAACAAAAGGATCAAAGAGAAAACTTCGTAGTTTTTAAGGATACTGGATGACCTATCCTACATGCTTTTGAAACCAAATGTTTTTTATCATTTTTAATAAAAGGTAATCGTAATAACGGAAATGTTATACAGCCCCAAACAAACCCTTATTTTATTTACTGTATGCTTATGACTACGAAAAAATGGGTTTATCCAAAGGCACCACAAAATTTTAAATAAAATAGTGACCTCATTCATATAGGAAAAGATGCGGGGTGCTATTGGAAAAAAAGTTGGGTGAATTTCAGGGGTTGAGGTACAAAAAAAAAATGTTTCGAAAGCATGGGGGCATGGGAGATCATTCAGTACCCTTGAAACGTTCAGTTAGGTTTCTTTTTTAAACGTTTTTGTTACAAAAACATACAAAAATATTCGTCAAATTTTATTTATCTTTATGCCGAAAAAATAGGTTTATGTAAAAAATTAAAGCTACTATAAGATTTTATATGAAATAAGGACTTCATTTGAGTAGGAAAAGTTATAGGGTGCTATTGTATGTGTTACTATTATTGTAATACTCGTTTTTTGACAGTTCCAATACATGTGGTGTCATGTCCATTTGGAAATAAAAGATTATTATTATTATCTGACTTTCTAAGTTCTTCTCGCATAATTGCGGTAGCAACAAGTGTTGACGGGCTGTGCCATGTCAACACCCGGACTATTATTGAATTTAGGAAGGATTGCACAATATTACAGGTCTTCAGGATTACAGTCTTTTGGAATCTGGTTTGGAATACTTTGTGTAACTTTTTGTCCAGGCCCAACTGTTGAAGGTGTTGTGTAAACGTGTTTGGTGTAAGGCCTGAGATCGACATAACGAGGGGGACAATAGTGACTTTGTTTTGTTTTCAAAGTCGTTTTATTTCCATGACAAAGTCCGTGCATTTAGATATCAACCCAGTGTAGGTGTTTTGGTCTATGGTTGGGATAGTCTTGTCTGCATGCATTTCAACGTCCCAGTATAGTTTGTATCGATGGTTCTCGAGTACTGATGTCGGAGTATAATTATAATATGGATCTGTGTTTTCTATTAGTTTATTTGTTGTGGCTCATTGTTATTATTATTATTTGGAAAAAGAAAGTTGGTGGTCAGTTTTAAGGGTTGAGGTACTAAAAAAATGTTTTGAAAGCTAGGTATGAAAGACCCTTTGATACCTTAACTTTTTTTGTTACTAGAATATCACGTGTCAAGGAAATTTAGAGACAGCTTCTATATCCAGATGTCTGCTTTCACACGGACTACCATAAACATTCATTTCCATGAAATATGTCAGGTCATCCTGGAAAAACACATTACAGTTCGTGCTGACGGAAAAACTGTAAACGATCCAGATGTTTGTTATTTGTTGGTTATGAATGAGACTAGCGTCATCTCGAGAGACAGGCTACAGCAATGCTGCGGTGCCCCAAATATTATTTCCGGGATATAATAGAGAGGCAGAGAACGAGACTGCCTTGAACTCGGCATTCCTTTGTATTTAAACGCATATGGATGCGAATAGCCGCGATTATAAAAAAAACTTGATAGTACAGTCATCATATCATACACAGCAAAAAATAAGCTGCGGGTACAAAGTGCTTCTTGAGTGATAGACTTTAAGAGTGTAAATTTATCGTATTTGTACACCCTTGCAAATGACAACTACCATAATGGGGTATTTTCCGAACAAAATTTTGTGACGGAATATTGATGTTACGTCCCCAAAAACCATGTAACTAGCATTTTTACTTTTTACTGTGAACGCGAAGTGGCTTAAAAGCACCTGCAAAGTTCAAACATAAAATTTCGCGCCAAAGCTGTGACGTAATATATCTAAGCGTGACGTAATAAGTCTTTCGTGGAGCTATCCTTAGAATGTGACTGTACCTTGTTATCTGACCTCCTTTTCTCCATCTACAGACATAACCTCCGCTTCGTATGATATTGACAGATGTTTGTTTACATCATTTCATGATCTATCTTTGTTGAATGAGATACCGAGACAATCGTGACACCAGGGGAGGTTATGTATGCATGACACTAGTGACAGGCTGTTAAAGACGAGTGTTGCCGAATGACGAGTAAAATTGTGAAAAGTAACTATGAAACATTCTCAGAGTAAACTGCTAATTACATAACAATGCAAAAAATGGAATAGCTGTGCAATATAACATTTATAGTCTACAAAAAAAAGGGAAACTAAATAAACATAAAATAAAGTTTACATCCTTTATAGAAAAACTATGCAAAATATTAACAACGTGACAACCTTGAATCTACGCCCAGTTCAAATTAAAATAGTCACATCCTATCTACATCCGGCATAAAATCACTTTTGATTGGTCGATTTGTTAGGCGGGAGGTTTAAGAGATTTAAATAAGCTCTTTTCAAAGGGATAATTTTCAAAGTCTGTCTTTACTCCACGTGGGCAAAAAAATATTAAGCAAACACTGCTATCATTACAAATTAGATACAAGCAATTCATTTCAGCCATTAAACAGGTAATATTAGCAAGTTGGAAAATACCCCATTGTACGTTCAAACTTGCCTTAGTAGCGGTTAAGTTTGCGTATAAATATATTAATCAATGGTTTGAGATAGTATTTATTATTAATGAACATGTTTAAATGGATGTAAAACGAGGTGTAAAACGTATATTTGCTGACATTAAAAATTGTATAATGAGGTTAAATAGTCTCACAAATTGACACTTTTGAAACTTGGTATTTGGTAATGTTGCCATAGGGTATTCGACACCACACCTTTGAACCTTCTTGCGACGAAGTTGATATTGAGATTAGGACAACGTAGTACAGATCTGTGAAGTGTTGAAGATTTCCACCAAGCGCAATGTAATATTTAAAAAGTTATTTAAATATGGGGTTAATTTTGATTTTGAACAACATAAGAAACCTCTAGTTGAACCCCTGTTTAATTAAGGCCATTCTAAATTTCTAATGCTCCTAAACCTGAACATTTGTAGTTCTGTACTGAACCTAAGACTGAAGACCAAGTAGAAATGATTCAATACCTGCACAGCCACACTTGGTTTCATTAGAAATTCTGTTAGCAATTATTTGGAAAAAAATATGGTTCGGTACTGACCAACTGCTCTTAAAGAGACATAAGCATTATCCTTACTTTATCAGATCTGAGGGCAGTTTGTAGTGAGCAACAGGTCAATGTCAAAACCGATACCAAATTTAGAAATAGCCAAAGTGATCAAGACGTCTAGTGGTGGAATTTAGAACCCAATGTTGTATGTGTGCCCGTGGTAACCAGATTCTTTTAGCATGCATGTTTACCAACTCAGAGAGAATGAAATCAAAACACAGAAATGTTATGATATGGTTTTTTTATTACTTGTTTCTTAACATTTGTTTTGTATTTATTAATCATGAGTGCTGAGTATTTATGGCATGGTTTAATTACTTGATTCTTGTATTTATTAAATCATGAGTGCTTTGTATTTCATATATTTTACTGGTGAAGTATTTATATTGATATGTTAAAATATACGATTCAAAATGTCTCAATAATAGTGGTAAACTGGCTCTTGTTATTGATATTTGTATGATAAAGTAATGGTTATAAACATTCACAGTCTAAATGATAAATAATAATAATACATGGTGGGCTAGATGTTTGTTCAACGTCAGGGAGAGAAATATGGATAGGATGTGGAAAAATGTAAAATATCAGCATATATAAATAAATAAATATAACCAACCATATAAAGGAGTAAATAAAGGAGATAATTGGAATAGGTCTAACCTGGATTGTTGCCAGGCTATCGACCTTCCGTAAATAAATATCATATTATATAAATAAAGAGAAATCAGTAAGGATTTAAACAAACACACCTGAACATCGCCAAGCTGCAAGCTCCAGGACCTAATACCTAGAGTAGACGGAAATCAGAGACCCAACGCCATATATAGTATCGTCTCAAAAGCAGGATGTTATAGTATACCTTGTGAAACACTTTAAATATTTTAGCCAGACCACATTAGTTAATAATACAAAGTCAAAAGACAGCATACCTGCAAATATCCGTGAAAAAGACTCCAAAATGCATTGTGTAAATTTTGGTCTCCAGCTTGTTACGTTCTTCCAAAAACAATCCCCTCTCGTAATTAATAAACAAACCATGGCAACCATTACCACGACTCACTACTTTATTCAAGTGACAAAACCCAAAAGCATTACAGAACAATAGCTTCGAATCACAGAATGAAAATTAATATGGAACTATTTGCTCTATGAAAAGTCACTCAT
Organism: Callosobruchus maculatus; assembly: GCA_951848785.1. Taxonomy (NCBI): domain Eukaryota; kingdom Metazoa; phylum Arthropoda; class Insecta; order Coleoptera; family Chrysomelidae; genus Callosobruchus; species Callosobruchus maculatus. Next base: position 288,029 of record CATOUR010000069.1, read on the forward strand.
GATCTGACAAATAGCAAAATATCTGAATAAAATATGATGTAGTAATAATCAAATACATTACTTATCTGAACTTCATCAACTAATTACACTCATACTCAGACCTTACAATTTTTCATAAATCATCCGTCGATGCCGTCAATGTCCATCTTCAGTCACGTGACCGCTAAAGGTGCGTTCTAACGTCTGGCAGCCAGGAGCGCGTTCCGGATCACCACAAGGTTCAATTTAAAAGACCACGAGTTCAGTTTGAGCACCTAGTTGCCTAAAATGAACCATTTGCAACACCATCTTAATTTTGCGTTTCTTTGTTAACAAATATAAAAACAATGTATGCTACTCAAAATATTCCTCAAGGTTAAGAGATTTGTTTTGTATTATTTATCCATTTATTTTATTTTTTAACGCACACGTGTACGGAGGATTTTTCACAATGGAGAAGTTTACTAAAATTTTTTTATCGATTCAAAAGAAAATATAAGAAAAATAAAAGAAAAGCGTGAAAGAAATATGAATATATCTCTAAAGACAAAAAAGTTACAATGTTTCAAAGTCGCGCTCCGCAGAAATATTTTTGGCACGCCTGACCGAGTGGTGTGACGTCATAGCTCCGTAGCCGGTGCGGGCGGCCGCTGCCGCTGAGCCACACGACGCGACGCACGTATCAGACAACGCATACAGGCACAGCGTGGTGGTGGCGCCGTGAGCTGAGCAACCAATCGTCTCATTTGTTTGCATTAGTGCATATCAAATAATGTTGCTATGATGAGTGACATTAAAAAAGGATGTTATAAAAAATATTGCATTGTTCCGAAGTGTGTGAGCACAACGATTAAAACACCCAATAAAGTTTTTTCCCACGCACCTTTGCATGCAAAAGAAGTGGTGCAAAGTGATGAAACGGGATTTAATAATACCAAAAAGTATAAAATATGTTTGTGAGGATCATTTTGATGCGAGTATACCATTGTATTTATCTTCTATTGATAAGTATTAATTATTATCAACTATATATGGATAGCTTCACTGGTTGTTAAAGATTACTTTACCCAATAGTAAATTAGTTAGTTCATTTTTTTTTCAATTTATTTGTACCTATTAATGAATTACAAATATTGCCACCTCGAAAGCAATGCTTGTATGAGGTATAGGCATATACACATACGATAATTTAGCTAACCTATTGCATTTATCCTATCTGTTGAATGATCATCATGGCTTCTATTCAGTTTTGAAGTGAAATCCATCCTGTCTTTCGCCGGGACTGAAACGACCCTTCTGCAGCCTTCCACATGTCTTCGTTTCTTGAATAAATACATTAATAGGATATCTGATACATAAAATTTTGACGTTACGTATGCTGAATTACTTTACTGTGTTATATATTTCTATATTTTCGGATTCGTAACTTATGTTTTTGTTGATACAGCTTGAAAATGATACTGAAAATCTAATCAAATATAAACTAGTTGGTGGTACATTAAAGCTGAAAACTGAAGGCTGCCTTCATAAGTTTGACTGTCAAAAATTTGTTCATCCTAGAAGAAAACTCTGAGCATATGAAAAAAGGCGACGCGCAGAATGTTTAGAAAATTTATTGCAGAACGATGCTTCATCGACCTCAATATGGCAACCTTTCGAAGTAATTCAGTGTCATTCAATATACAAAGAGCCGGATGTACTAGAAAATCCACTATCTAAGGATTGCACAGTGAATGTATCAGATATAATCCCGACAAAAATATTTAAACAAAGTGCAAGTTGACAGCAAAGTTAAACAAAAAGATCAAAAAATGCAAACAATCATGAGAAGGAAAAAAACGAACGATACAGAATATAAGTGTCTGATGACCATCCCCCAATCACCCGAGAGTTCTCCTTCAAAAGAATGAGTATCTTCTAAGAGTTGCTACAGTTCAGTTACTTATACTTTAAATACAACAGTCATCCCTCAGTATTGCAAAGAGACAATAACAAAAATATCAACAAATGCTAGTTTTTATTTGCGTTTACCGGAAGGCGTTTATTTTCTCACGAAACTATTATCTTAAAGCGTTTCTAGATCAATAAGAGATATTTTAATATGACTGTCCTTTTACAAGTCCTTCTTCCGTTATGGTAAAAAACTAAAAAACACTTATTTAAAAATCAAATAATGCACATACAAAACGCTCTACAGCTTCCACGATACCACAATACACAGATCTACGGCAGCCAGGCACAGACGGCTGGCTATGCGGATTGCGGAATCGTGACGTCACAGCCAAATTGAAGGCGGCAACTATTTCGCGCAAAATATGCAAACTTTAATTATTGATTTCTCTGCCATTTATTGACGGATTTCAAAAATTTTTTCACTGACTAATTACTTTTCATCTATATTTTACGGATACGTAACTGCTTATTTTATCATGAGTATCATGAGACTTCTCCATTTGGTTCAATATGGGCAACCGCACCCTAGATTTATCATTTAACCTAACTTATAAACTAAAAGACGAGACGATGGATCATTCTAAATTAATTTTTTTTTTCAGACTAGACGGGTGACCGAAGTCTTAGTAAATAGTATATCTGTCGTCCAATGTTGTTTTAACGATGGGCCAGTAAGGCGGAATGAATTCTAGTATATATTTTTTATTAGGTCAATATGCTACTTTGATAGCATAAATATTATACCAGATAGACATGGTTTCGGCAGTGGAAGATCAGCCATTACCTCATTTCATGAATTTTACAGGGAACGTGTTAAATTGATTGTGGCTGGCGAGTCTCCTATTGAAATTTTAAGCGACTTTTGCAGGTAGCGGGGAGCATTTATATTCATAGTGACGTTCTCGTCGATTCAGGATGAACGGTTATGGTCGATTAAACATTTATTTCTAGTAGCTATCATCAGTATGTATGTAGAAATACGGTACGATAGAATGATACGACGATAGAATTGGAATAAATAATGATACAATAAAAATCCAACGTAACTCCCTGTACCAGGGGTCGGCAACCCGCGACTCGATAGCCACGTGCGGCTCTTTCAATGCCAAGTTGCGGCTCTCCAGTTCCACGTGCAAAAAATAATAGAGAAGAGGGTCATAATATGAAACCCGTTTTGTATTTTTTTGAATGAGTCGGTAAAATATATCTATATTAAGAGGAGGTTATAGTACGTACATGAGAGCTGTTTGCAATGGTTCAGCTGTAACCATTTTTGGACTATTAATTTTGAGCTTTATGAACTGAAAAAAATATGAGCATGAAGAAAAAGGACGGTTCTAGAGAAATGTCGACGTATTTTTTAAAATTTCCTAATTGACAATTGGTAAAAAATTGCCAAAGTTGACGTTTTTTTGACTAAATTCACGATCTCGTTAATCACCCTGTATAAAATTATTCTAAAATCTGGATCGACATTTCTCTAGACTGAAGCTTTAAGAAAACGCAAATCAGGTTTTTGTGCCAAAAATTATTGATATACAGGGTCAAAAATGGTTACAGCTAGAGCCTTGCATTGAACGATCGCGCGCCTATTGGGACACTGATAAAGGCGCCACCAATACAAAAGTATGTAAACCACAGTTTATGAATGAAGTTAATTCATTTTTGGAATGAGATAGATATTGTTTTGGGCATCAACTAAATTTGTAGTCGGTGGTTTTAGGCGACTTATTGATATACACTGCAGGCCAAAAGTTAGGAACTACTAAAATTTAAACAAATCGCAGTAATTGGTTTTGAGCAGTTATCATTTTCAGGATTACTGCGAAATCTTACAGTTTTCAACGAGATTTGTAAGTAATTAAAATTTAAATTGCTGGCATTCTCAAGTCTAGAGTTTTGGGCTCACACTTTTTTGCTTATAGCGAAATTAAATTTTTACTTTGTAACATAAACTGATAAAGACCTTGTATTTTCATTAACATTTATTCATTCCAGAAGTCATGTTCCTTTGCTAAGTTCTCCACTTTTACGATTTTTTGTGTTCAGACGGCAAAGTAGCAATAGTAACTTTTTGTGACATGGAACTGCCACTGAACTTCATAAAACCAATAATTGTGGTTTCTCTTTAACGCACCATTTTTCTTCCAAAAAACCGTTTTTCTTCGCTGAATACCTTCTTCATCAGGTGTCATATATCAGGTAAAATAAGGACACCATCTTGGTGTGGCAGCATTAGAGGCAATATAGGCATCTATTATAGTCCGCAATTAATACTCGCATTTTTTGATTAATCGCTCAACATCAGAGAAAGCAAATTTTTCTTTTTCTTCAGAGTACATAATCGTCTTGGCATAGGTGCATAGGTATATATACCTGTATATATATATGTATTGGAAGTGTTATAGATTTCACAAAGTTGTTAAAATGCGTCCTCTTTTTGGATACTTCATCGAAATACCGAATTTGGCGGCTGTAATTCAGAATGCAGGTAGATATAGTTTGACTATGGAGGGATATACTTTTGGACGCCTACCGGTGGGGGGAGGGAGGCAGGCATAATTTGTTTTATTTTTCTGGAGTTTGTTGTAAATCTGATTCCAACAATAATTTTGCTGGCGCCTTCTGGGGGTGCTATAGGCAAAAAGTATGAGACATGATAGTGACGCTGATATACTGATATTATTTCCCAATCAGTGCTGACATGCCCAGGATGTATTCGAACTACATCAAGAGCTAGAAATATAGTTTGTGGATGATGTCAGTATATTTTGAAAGGAATCAGGCGCAATCCCTTAGTACCGCCCGCATGGTACTCGTCCGTTGTCTGTGCACACCTGTGGAAGGCGAAACCCTACACGAATGGCAACGGCATTGTCATGGCTTCACGTATGACTGCACCTACCAAATTCGATTATCAACCACCACCTATGAATGTGACTTGCATACCTGGTGGTCGATGGTCGATAGATCTATTTTGGTACGTACCTCAACACCGTGTAAAGACTTTTGTCGACCATACACGCTCCGGTGTACTGGAGAGGTCTACCTGGACAGGCGTACCTGCGCAGGTAGGCCGGAGCGTGTATGGGGCTAGACCTGTACAGTATTTTGAACCTGCACAGGCGACAGGAGCAAAATCAAAAATCAATTCTTTCAGGTCGCACAGGATCGCCCCATACATGAAGCTGACCGGTGCAAGGATACTTGCACAGGTAGGTACATTGTACCTCCCGTATTGAGGAGAACGGCAGCTTCCTACCGCATGGGAGTCAGTCCAAGATATGAATCCAATGGATGATGCAGATAACTATCTACATTCTATCCGCTTGGTTTGTCAAATAACAAACTGTTTCCCAGGTCGTGTTTGGACTAGAGGCAAATGGTAGTGCAATTACCTCCCAGGATCCCGCTATCCTCCAACGATATCCACCAATACAAAAGGAGGGGCGTTCACCTGCCTTCAGAGTGTAATAGACTCGATGGACGACCTTGTTTCCCCATTGAACCTCACAGAGGGCCCTACACTTCGAATCAAGTGCTATATAGTGGCCTGGTGTAAGGACTGGTATGCTAAGTGCGCAAACACAGTGGGGCTTTTTAGTGAGCGTGCAACGGCGTGCGAAGGCGTGCAGGTACCGCATGCAGGCTAACCTGCTCAACTGTGTTTTCCACCGCTTACCAGAGTCGGAAGCCTGCTATTGCCCCTATTTGGGATAAAAGACACAAGCTGCACTATAGCCGCACTGCGATAAAAAAATATTGGAAGGAAATAAGTGTGGTTATGAAAGTAGACGGTTAGTTTATTGTCAATATTTATTTGGATATATTCATAATCTTGAAACTGTGGTAATACATCAAGAAATTTTGTTATAAATGTGGTAGTGATAGATAAGATAAGAGGTGCTCTGCAAAATATTTAACAAAGACATCTCGAATTGTTTTGGCCTCATTTAGAGGCGTTTACTGGTAATTACGCCTAATCCATTTTCTAGCCCGAGATAATGGGGTATGAGGCATTCCTGTTCAAAGTTTGAACAGGAATGTACCTTACTGTTTACTACATTACCCCAGGTCTTATTAGGGGCTCCCACCTGCAGAGATTATAGTTTAGCTACCTTTTATCTTTATTTGTGGCCACAAGGCACAGATCGGACCACAGTTTTGGAGTATTGCTCCCATGTGTGGGGATGCACTCCGTATAAAGCTTCTGGACACTATTCAGAAGAGAGCAATTGGACTAATCGATATTCCTAACCTCACAAAGGACCTCCACAGTCTGAAACATCGAAGAAGGGTGGCTGACCTATCCCTGTTCTACAGATTCTATCTTGGAGGATGTTCGAGTGAGCTCGCCCAGATAATAACACCAAAGGCCGTCCGAACGAGGAACACTAGAGAGGATCTGCGAGCTCATCCTTACCAGGTCGAGGTCCTTACACTCGGAATCAGTCTCCTCTAGCATTCCTTTTTTTTTGAAGAACTTCGACGCAATCTATTTGATAGGAAATATACTGCTGCATGAACGTTGAAGATTCTTGAACTTCTTTTCGGCATTTTGCTCACAAAACATTATACGAGCTGAGAACGACACAACTAATATTTAACAACCTCAAAAAGGAACAAAATATTGATTTATTGACTTAGAAACCACGATACGATGTAAAATAATTTTAGACTAGAGAGGCTCTGCGAGCTCATCCTTACCAGGTCGAGATCCCTACTCCTAGAACCAGTCAAGGAATGAAAATCTCAGTTACATTTTGATCACACCTTGTAAATGATAAAACTAAGTTGCGTATAGCAAGTATATAAAACAAATGAATTACAGGACAATGTGTTGATACTGGAATATGAAAGTCTGCAAAAGCAGGCAAAAAATAACGATTAGGCAAAATGTGTGGAAACACGATTCATAATTATTTGCGGTTACAGAATAGTTGCGAATTATTCCAACCTGACAGATATATATTTCATTTGTATGCTGGACAATAAAGTTTATTTCTAGCATGGAATGCAAATTAGAGGAAAGCCTGGATGTGTAATAACTCCCAATTGCTGAATTATACGAGACTGCGAGGCATAGCTGAAAGCAGGTTTGATGCTGGATTGAATTAAATGTCTATCTACACACAGAAAAATAAATTCTCGGCCGAAGAATATGTATGTGCTTCCATTCAAGTATACCATATATAAATGACTATTATCTGTCCAGCGAAGAAAAAGAGTGATCACGCGCAAGATGAATGAATTTTTGTCGCCTGGCCGTAGCCAAGCTTACACCACAGCAGACAGCCTCTTGAAACGAACACGGTGTGGATGGCGTTGTGCTATAAGGAATTTAACATAATTTTGGTTATAATCGTTTATTTGATACCAAAACCTGGACGTTCCATTCTACATTGAGCATAAATGTCCTAAACCACTGTTCACATTTTGGCGACATCTGTGGGCAAGTTCCTATTCCATATTGTCAAACCAATAATCTAATAAAGAAATTTAATAATATCCATCCAGCAAAGAAACGGGAAAACAGGTGAGCAATGAGTGAGTTTTCGTGGCTTGGTCAGAGGCAAACTTACACCACTTGGAAATGCCAATGCCTAAACGCACGCCTGGCACCGAGAAATTTGGAGAACAGGCCACCTTTCCTGAAGAATCAAATACACAGCTGTTTTTCGACGCCTCCTCATAATATGGCTGCGGTCTTAATTGTGGTCTAAACAGGTTTGCCAAACATTGAAAACTCATGAACATTAACATCGCATTTTTTTGTGCCCTGTTTTTCCGCTGGATGAATATAGCGGTATTATAATCCACAATATGTGAGATATACACCATGATTGAAACACTATAAGTCGTTAGTGTAGATTGCTAGATCAAATATGATATCAAAACTGTACAAGGTCAGGTTGAACGTATTCCTTGAAGGTATATTCGTTGGCAGACCAGGTAGGGGTATTTTCAATATTTGATTAGAATATGAAGCTAGGATGAGTATGCAAAAGCAAGTTGGTTCCTGCTCACGTAAATATGTAAATACAAATAAACATGCTTCTGTTAAGAAACTGATATGGTCAAAATCCTACGATGGGTCATAATATTAGGCGGGTCTCCAAGCTCATTCACATTTTGCATAATCATCGTTTGAAAGAATCTCAAAAGTCAAGATTTTGAAAACATCTTGGAAAAATTGGTCGTGATTCAGATTCAGTGATTGAGGAAAAACAACTTTGTTAAACTCAGCGTACTTCAGCTTATTTGGATAGATAGGTGGTCCATTCCTGCTAATAAATCTTAGGTCTGGTTTGGTAATTTTTCCTAATTTTATTTGAATATAGTGAATAAGAGTGTTTTTTAACTAGAACAGTCCAGAATGCAGCTTAATACAGAACTAATTTTCTCAAAACAACAGATCGGTGCCTCACGACACTTTTGTATGACACCGTCCATTTGTAGTTCCAGGAAGGACTGACTGTTACCGTCGGTGGTTATCGTGTAAACAGGTCTCGCAAATATTGAGAGCACCTGAATTTTTTGCGCTCTTTTTCTTCGGTGGATCTAGTATAGGTCCAAAACTTTTTTTTTATATAAGTGTGTTAACGCGAGACTTGAATAGGCCAACACCCTCAGGCTCAATGAAGACACCTCTTGGCAGTCCATTCCAAGCCTTGGACACCTTGGGAATAAATATGCAGTCGTACCGCTCGGTTATTGAGGTATGAAGAACGACCACCTGAGGATGAGATCCAGCAGTCGCGTAGGTGTAACTGATAGGATCAGTGAGCGGCGGAACTATAGAGGATAGCTCAGAGGAACAGACTCCGTTTGAATATCGGTAGAAGGGCGAGAGGTCACCAACAGTACGCCGGTGGAAAAGTGGCTGGAGGTGACGCGTTAAGACCGAGTCACCAATTAATCGAATTGCCCTTCTGTGGACGGCATCTAGTATTCTTGATTGATGTAAAAAAGACTCAGTTTCCTTTGTATTCTTGATTAATCTAAAAGAGACTCATTTTCCTCTACAAGTAAATTTTTTTCAGCGCGAGAACAGATCTTCTTGTCGCAAAGTATATTTTAACAAGATTAACACATTCTTCAGTTGAGAATTTTTTTTTCTGTGCGTAGGTAGTGAAAAGCTTGCTGGAGGAAATACTTAAAATTCTGCAAGATTTTCACATTCTTCAATTGAGAATTTCTTTTTCTGTGCGTAGGTAGTGAAAAGCTTGCTGGAGGAAATACTTAAAATTCTCCAATCCGTAATGAACGACTGATTGAGACGCAGAAAATTCCGAGAGAAATGGAAACCATCTTGGGGATGACAGGGAAGAACTACATAGATGCCGGTTTGCTAAGGAAACCCTTGCAGGTTTTGCCATGGCAGTATCCAAGAAGTACTTGGCGATGACCAGGTCAAACCTACGTCTCATAGAACGATTCCTGACTGGCCATTGTCAACTCGGGAAACACCTCCACATTATTTTATTTTATTTTTTTTATTATTTTAATGTTACACCATACTAACACCCTAGGGGTAGTTATAAAGTAGGGGGTTTATGGGGGATTATGGGGTTAAGTGACACATCAATATGTAAATTGTGTGAAAGCGAAGACGAAACTGTGGAGCACGTCATATGTTAGTTATCTTCTATTAAAGGGGTGATACACGTACGAATTTTAAATACGCGGTTTTTAAGTTCGCGAACTTACTCGGCTCACGTCGGTGACACACGTACGAAAAGAGAGCGTTTATCACATGTGAATTTAGTAAGAGAGTTACGTCAAGACAAGGAGGATTTCCACAATTATTTCAGAATGTCCTCATGCTATATCGCACTTTTTTATGTTGATTACGATACCCAGCTCTTAATGAATTAATTTTTTTCTTGACGTTATCAATAGTAGCATCTCTTTCCACCTTGTATGCTTGAAAATTCATATTTTATCGTTGTGTTCATTGCTCCTAATTTTCCAAAGACAAGGATAATTTCGGAAACATTCTATGAATTCTGTGAGCAGTTCATGTAAGTTCTGAAATCAGACATTTTGATAATCTTCCAAAAACAACAAAACTTTTAACCTCGCTTTTAACAAACGTCAAACGCTGCCGAAACAAAATGGTGGCTCGCGGCTCGCAGTGCTGCCACACGTACGAGCCGAGACACGCTACGAGCAAGATTTCAAACCAGTTGGATCGCCGGCGATTTTGCTCGACGGTTTTAAAGTACGCGTACCTACGGTGACACACAGGCGAAAAAGGTCGTCGAGCCATAAGTACGCGTACCTGCTCGTACGTCTATCACCCCTTTTAGAGAGTGTGCGTTCGGCGAGTCTTGGCCTACACCTGCCCACATAAGGGAGATGTCCCCAAGCGACTTGTCCATCTTCCTTAAATAGGCTGGATGGACGATGACAACTCCCTGGGAGGATACACAATGGGCAAGTTAGCGCCACATGGGCCAGCTCAACCCATGTGGCGCTGACAGTACAGCAGTCCTTTGAAAAGGTATTGACTTCGCCACCTATCCACCAAAGCCGGTACCTGAGCGTCATTGCCGACACGAATATTATCAATAGTTTCGAGAACTGTAGCTCGCCATCGTTCGCGATTTACTGTGGCGCTCTTGATACTCATCCAGCAACTGTTTCGTCGTATCCACCCAGCGTGTAGGGGAACGGCCACGGCGCCGCCCACTCGGGGCGTGACCCTGAACTACAAGTTTCTCCATATTGTCGCTTCTGTGAATATGTCCGAAGAATGTAAGCATTCTCGTCGACAGAATGGAGGATAGTCTCTTTGTATTACCGAGCTCATCCAGTATGGGAACGTTAGTTCGATGGGCGGTATAAGGAACTCTCAGCATTCTCCTTCACGTCCACATTTCAAAAGCATCTATGCGAGCTCGATCTGCCTTTTTAACAGTCCAAGTTTCCGAGGCAAACAAAAATATGGGGAACGGCCACGGCGCCGCCCACTCGGGGCGTGACCCTGAACTACAAGTTTCTCCATATTATCGCTTCTGTGAATATGTCAGAAGAATGTAAGCATTCTCGTCAACAGAATGGAGGATAGTCTCTTTGGATTACCGAGCTCATCCAGTATGGGAACGTTAGTTCGATGGGCGGTATAAGGAACTCTCAGCATTCTCCTTCACGTCCACATTTCAAAAGCATCTATGCGAGCTCGATCTTCCTTTTTAACAGTCCAAGTTTCCGAGGCAAACAAAAATATGGCGAACACAAGAGACTGAACTAGCGACATTTTGGTAGGTTCGGTAAGTCGATCAAAGAACCGAGGTACACAAAACCTCGAACTACTTCACAACGTTTTTCAGTAAACTTGCTAACTATGCTAGAGAACAGAGTAAAAAATACTTTACAGGTGTTGTTTACTTCACAAAATCGCGACAGTTACAGAAAAGATAGCGATAATTGTGCAAGCCGTCTAGATTGAAAAATAACAAAATCAGAACTTTGCCCTAGCAGCTATAAAGTTGAACGAAAATAACCAACACATTTTAGCTTTTTAATTGGTCATACAAGAGTGGCAATAAAAGAAATCACCCTTGTTGCTTATTAAGCAACGATTTACTTCGAAATAATAAATCTTATCGAACTTTGCAAGACCATATCAATGTCAACATGTCAATAGGTTGTTATTTAAGGTTTATACAAAGAAAAATGTTTTGTAAATAGATTCGATCAGTATGTTGTCGTCCACCTTTTTTTTTTATTTTCATTCTACGAATTGGTGACTTTTGTATGATTTCTTATCACTTCCGATTAAGGTTGCGTTTCCACCAGAGCTGTGCGACAGCGTTGCCAGGTCGATTTTTAAAAAAGCAGTGGTTTATAGATAAAAAAAGCAGTAGATTTTGCAAAAAAAACAGTAGATTTTTTTTGTTAATAATTAGTGTAGCATTGAACAACAAACAAAAAATCTTATCACATTTTTTATTACAAAACCACAAAAAAACGTAATAACTCGAGTAAAACATAATTCTAATAAAACTAAGAAAAAGGATAGATTTTTACATCACGTAAACTCTTAATATGGCTTGCCTAATAAAATTAAAACATAAAAAACAACAATATACACCTTCATTGATCTAGATCTGAATCTGACAAGTCTGCATTTCTTTGGTACATATTATATTGTTAGGTACATGTAGTTTAATACAATTATTGGAATCCACATCTAAGCAAATTCATACAATATACATCACTTGACGTGGTTAGACGGTAGCGTATACCTATTTGTTTTTTTGAACATTAGCATCTGAGAAAATGCTTTCCACGTTTGCGTACTCACATAAATTCGGGTGATACAAAAAACATGGGACTATCAGCTCCAAAACACGTTTTTTTTACTTTTATCCAAAACTCAGTCACACTTTCGCTTTGCTTCCATGTGAGGTCACTATTTCGTAGAAGTCCAATCATTATCGAGCTATTAAATTTGATTAGGATTGAGTATATTGTTTGCTCGCACATATTTCACATGCTTATTGAACATGGGAAAATTGATGCTCTCTATTTCCGTCAATCGACCTATGGCGCACTGATGATCGCTAATAAGCGTGAAGCAGCTGTCGGCGTACTGGTGGATTGACGGAGGTACAGAGCAGCCCTCGTATTTGGAAAATGTTTGGCAAGTGGTATCACTGAAGGATACTGACCGTCCAAAGCTGCTGAGGGCTTAACCAATGATATTTTTCAGAACATCGCTTTGGAAAACAAACCTGTTATACCTATATTTTCTTCAAAAACAATAACTGTAGTGCTCATATTTCTTGAAAACCGAAAAAGTCAGTAGATTCCGCCGTAAAAACAGTATCCAGTAGACAGAGACCCAAAAGCCGTAGATCTACTGAAAAATCAGTAGACCTGGAAACGTTGATGTGCGAGGATATGTTCTGTAGAAACTTATTTAAAAAAGTTGTTTATTTTAAGACTTCTATACACAGGTTAATAAAATTATCAATTTAGGACCCTAATATTATGATTTCATGGTACGACTATGACGGACTCGTCTACTTCTACTGTGAGTTATCTTGGGGCCCGTGTCCGAGACAGAACACGAACCCAAAACAATGTAACATGAATCATCCTTGATTAATGTTAGGCCAAAAAAGGAGAGACATTAGACGTTGGTTGTATAGTTCACGTGCGAAACTATAGGTGGAGCTTTGCATATTGTAGGCATAGTGTCGTGAAGATGAGTTAATTGAGTGTTAAGGGGCCTAGGTTTACACACTTATACGTATGTAAAACACGGATTCCCATTTCGAACAGAACTCATTTGTTTTTCAAACAACATACACAGTATTTCAGAAGGTGACAGTTGGACACTCTGCTGGCCGGGAGGCACCTCAAAACATTCCCATTTTTTATGCATTTGTAACATGATTTGCGTTATGAAAATATTTTTGGAGTATTTATTTTTGACTATTTTTTCCATTTTTGAGGTTTTTGGCGAAAATAAAAAAAGACGGCTATATCCGTCGTGTCATATCACAGCTGACTTTATGTTCTAGAATGGCAACCACGGCTATAGCCGTCTGATCAGTGTAATCGTAAAATACATCTTGTGGGAAGAAGAGGATAAATTTCGAGACAAAAACTAAAACAAAAACAAAATTTTATTGTATCAAATTTATAAATAAAGATGCATTTCTCAGAATATGGAGGTATCAAAACAAAAAATCAAAATTATTAGCAAACAGAGGTATCCCCGAACAAAACGGAATTCAGACACAAATTTATGTTTGATGCCACTCTTCAAAGCAGTCTGGATACAAAGTACCTACTAAACACATGAAAACATAAAAACCAAACAAAAACACATCGCAATATGGCAGCTATCCACGTGTTCAATGCATCACATTGGAAGTTATGGACGGATATAGCCGTCGAGCTGTTTTACCCATGCGCCTTAAAACATGAATAGTTGGGATAGCGTATAGTGGGTTAGAATTTGGCTATTTCAGAAATGAAGAGCTTCACGTTATGGCACAAACATTGCTTAAGAAGGCAAGTATAGGTACCGACATTCTGACGGTCGTCGCCGTTCTGCCGTAACCAGCAGATCACTTTTTGACTGATGACCGTCGTGGCGTATCACGATCACTCACCACAGACGGCTATAGCCGTTGTGTCCAACAACGTGTTAAGACCTTAATGAATGATAACTACTTGAGATTTCTCTCAAAAAGGTTTTTTAGTGTACAAAAAAACTCGCAATGCAAAATCATGCATTATTCAAATGTCTGTAATTTAACAACCCAACACGATATCAAAAAAAGGCCAAATAGGTGACAAAGCGCAAGCTTTCTTCTTCGATTTGCTCTTCGAATCATTACTGTAAGTTTAAAGGTAACGTCGAGAGCTTGAAAGTGCTAAATTCATTTTTATGATGACCTTTGGACCTTTTGACCTTACTTTTGGCTTTTTGGACTTATCTCCCCTCATCTTAGACACACACACTGGAGAAAGGGAACAGGCGGCCACGCCTCCTCGCTAACACGAGTAACACGGGAATAAGTCTTTTCTTGGATTCTCAATTTCGCGCGCTATACTCTAGACCCTTAAGCGATTTTTTACGGCAAGAAAGCACAATTTTTGCGCCGTTCTACAACCATGGATGAAACATAGGTTCATCACTTCACACCCCAGACAAAAGAACAATCAACACAGAACACAGTAGACTGAAAAGGTAGAACAGGCTCCAAGGAAGGTGAAGACCGTACAATCTGCAGGCAAAGTCATGTCGTTGATTTTTGAAACCTTTATTTGTCGTCCTATCAACATGAAACTTCGTGTCCTTTGTGCAAATTACAAATTCAACCGCTGTTTTATCTTTGATTGAAACTCATAACGGCGACCGGATTTGTGATCAGCACCCTAAGGTTATCTAAAATGCGAGGTTTCATCTTAATAGAAAGCCAAATGAAGATTTTCGATTTTTTAGGCGAACATGAAGATCTGAAAGATCTGAAATTTTTTATTTTCGCCAAACGAGACTGAAACTCATAACGGCGACCGGATTTGTGACCAGCATCCTAAGGTTATCTAAAATACGAGGTTTCATCGTAATAGAAAGCCAAATAAAGATCTTCGATTTTTTAAGCAAATATGAAGATCTGAAAGATCTGAAATTTTTTTATTTCCCTCAAACGACACGGAAACTCAAAACTGCGACTGGATTTGTGATCAGCCCCCTCAAATGATCGAAAGCATGAGGTTTTGTCTTAATTGAAAGTCAAATAAAGATTTTCGATTTTTTAGGCAAACATGAAGACCTGAAAGATCTGAAATTTTTGATTTTCGCCAAACGAGACTGAAACTCGTAACGGCGACCGGATTTGTGATCAGCATCCTAAGGTTATCTAAAATACGAGGTTTTATCTTAATAGAAAGCCAAATGAAGATTTTCGATTTTTTAGGCAGACATGAAGATCTGACAGATCTGAAATTTTTGATTTTCGCCAAACGAGACTGAAACTCATAACGGCGACCGGATTTGTGATCAGCACCCTAAGGTTATCTAAAATACGAGGTTTTATCTTAATAGAAAGCCAAATGAAGATTTTCGATTTTTTAGGCGAACATGAAGACCTGAAAGATCTGAAATTTTTGATTTTCGCCAAACGAGACTGAAACTCATAACGGCGACCGGATTTGTGATCAGCATCCTAAGGTTATCTAAAATACGAGGTTTCATCTTAATAGAAAGCCAAATAAAGATTTTCGATTTTTTAGGCAAACATGAAGATCTGACAGATCTGAAATTTTTGATTTTCGCCAAACGAGACTGAAACTCATAACGGCGACCGGATTTGTGATCAGCACCCTAAGGTTATCTAAAATACGAGGTTTTATCTTAATAGAAAGCCAAATGAAGATTTTCGATTTTTTAGGCGAACATGAAATCTGAAAGATCTGAATTTTTTTATTTTCGCCAAACGAGACTGAAACTCATAACGGCGACCGGATTTGTGATCAGCATTCTAAGGTTATCTAAAATACGAGATTTCATCTTAATAGACAGCGAAATAAAGATTTTCGATTTTTTAGGCAAACATGAAGATCTGACAGATCTGAAATTTTTGGTATTCGCCAAACGAGACTGAAACTCATAACGGCGACCGGATTTGTGATCAGCACCCTAATGTTATCTAAAATACGAGGTTTTATCTTAATAGAAAGCCAAATGAAGATTTTCGATTTTTTAGGCGAACATGAAGATCTGAAAGATCTGAAATTTTTTATTTTCGCCAAACGAGACTGAAACTCATAACGGCGACCGGATTTGTGACCAGCATCCTAAGGTTATCTAAAATACGAGGTTTCATCGTAATAGAAAGCCAAATAAAGATCTTCGATTTTTTTAAGCAAATATGAAGATCTGAAAGATCTGAAATTTTTTA
Organism: Callosobruchus maculatus; assembly: GCA_951848785.1. NCBI lineage: Eukaryota > Metazoa > Arthropoda > Insecta > Coleoptera > Chrysomelidae > Callosobruchus > Callosobruchus maculatus. The sequence continues at coordinate 304,390 of CATOUR010000069.1, forward strand.
TTTTCGCCAAACGAGACTGAAACTCATAACGGCGACCGGATTTGTGATCAGCACCCTAATGTTATCTAAAATACGAGGTTTTATCTTAATAGAAAGCCAAATGAAGATTTTCGATTTTTTAGGCGAACATGAAGATCTGAAAGATCTGAAATTTTTTATTTTCGCCAAACGAGACTGAAACTCATAACGGCGACCGGATTTGTGATCAGCACCCTAATGTTATCTAAAATACGAGGTTTTATCTTAATAGAAAGCCAAATGAAGATTTTCGATTTTTTAGGCGAACATGAAGATCTGAAAGATCTGAAATTTTTTATTTTCGCCAAACGAGACTGAAACTCATAACGGCGACCGGATTTGTGATCAGCATCCTAAGGTTATCTAAAATACGAGGTTTCATCGTAATAGAAAGCCAAATAAAGATTTTCGATTTTTTAAGCAAATATGAAGATCTGAAGATCTGAAATTTTTGATATTCGCCAAACGAGACTGAAACTCATAACGGCGACCGGATTTGTGATCAGCACCCTAAGGTTATCTAAAATACGAGGTTTTATCTTAATAGAAAGCCAAATGAAGATTTTCGATTTTTTAGGCGAACATGAAGATCTGAAAGATCTGAAATTCTTTATTTTCGCCAAACGAGACTGAAACTCATAACGGCGACCGGATTTGTGATCATCACCCTAAGGTTATCTAAAATACGAGGTTTCATCGTAATAGAAAGCCAAATGAAGATTTTCGATTTTTTAGGCAAACATGAAGATCTGACAGATCTGAAATTTTTGATATTCGCCAAACGAGACTGAAACTCATAACGGCGACCGGATTTGTGATCAGCACCCTAATGTTATCTAAAATACGAGGTTTTATCTTAATAGAAAGCCAAATGAAGATTTTCGATTTTTTAGGCGAACATGAAGATCTGAAAGATCTGAAATTTTTTATTTTCGCCAAACGAGACTGAAACTCATAACGGCGACCGGATTTGTGACCAGCATCCTAAGGTTATCTAAAATACGAGGTTTCATCGTAATAGAAAGCCAAATAAAGATCTTCGATTTTTTAAGCAAATATGAAGATCTGAAAGATCTGAAATTTTTTATTTTCGCCAAACGAGACTGAAACTCATAACGGCGACCGGATTTGTGATCAGCATCCTAAGGTTATCTAAAATACGAGGTTTCATCGTAATAGAAAGCCAAATAAAGATCTTCGATTTTTTAAGCAAATATGAAGATCTGACAGATCTGAAATTTTTGGTATTCGCCAAACGAGACTGAAACTCATAACGGCGACCGGATTTGTGATCAGCACCCTAATGTTATCTAAAATACGAGGTTTTATCTTAATAGAAAGCCAAATGAAGATTTTCGATTTTTTAGGCGAACATGAAGATCTGAAAGATCTGAAATTTTTTATTTTCGCCAAACGAGACTGAAACTCATAACGGCGACCGGATTTGTGATCAGCATCCTAAGGTTATCTAAAATACGAGGTTTCATCGTAATAGAAAGCCAAATAAAGATCTTCGATTTTTTAAGCAAATATGAAGATCTGAAAGATCTGAAATTTTTTATTTTCGCCAAACGAGACTGAAACTCATAACGGCGACCGGATTTGTGATCAGCATTCTAAGGTTATCTAAAATACGAGATTTCATCTTAATAGACAGCGAAATAAAGATTTTCGATTTTTTAGGCAAACATGAAGATCTGACAGATCTGAAATTTTTGGTATTCGCCAAACGAGACTGAAACTCATAACGGCGACCGGATTTGTGATCAGCACCCTAATGTTATCTAAAATACGAGGTTTTATCTTAATAGAAAGCCAAATGAAGATTTTCGATTTTTTAGGCGAACATGAAGATCTGAAAGATCTGAAATTTTTTATTTTCGCCAAACGAGACTGAAACTCATAACGGCGACCGGATTTGTGACCAGCATCCTAAGGTTATCTAAAATACGAGGTTTCATCGTAATAGAAAGCCAAATAAAGATCTTCGATTTTTTAAGCAAATATGAAGATCTGAAAGATCTGAAATTTTTTATTTTCGCCAAACGAGACTGAAACTCATAACGGCGACCGGATTTGTGATCAGCATTCTAAGGTTATCTAAAATACGAGATTTCATCTTAATAGACAGCGAAATAAAGATTTTCGATTTTTTAGGCAAACATGAAGATCTGACAGATCTGAAATTTTTGGTATTCGCCAAACGAGACTGAAACTCATAACGGCGACCGGATTTGTGATCAGCACCCTAATGTTATCTAAAATACGAGGTTTTATCTTAATAGAAAGCCAAATGAAGATTTTCGATTTTTTAGGCGAACATGAAGATCTGAAAGATCTGAAATTTTTTATTTTCGCCAAACGAGACTGAAACTCATAACGGCGACCGGATTTGTGATCAGCATCCTAAGGTTATCTAAAATACGAGGTTTCATCGTAATAGAAAGCCAAATAAAGATCTTCGATTTTTTAAGCAAATATGAAGATCTGAAAGATCTGAAATTTTTTATTTTCGCCAAACGAGACTGAAACTCATAACGGCGACCGGATTTGTGATCAGCATTCTAAGGTTATCTAAAATACGAGATTTCATCTTAATAGACAGCGAAATAAAGATTTTCGATTTTTTAGGCAAACATGAAGATCTGACAGATCTGAAATTTTTGGTATTCGCCAAACGAGACTGAAACTCATAACGGCGACCGGATTTGTGATCAGCACCCTAATGTTATCTAAAATACGAGGTTTTATCTTAATAGAAAGCCAAATGAAGATTTTCGATTTTTTAGGCGAACATGAAGATCTGAAAGATCTGAAATTTTTTATTTTCGCCAAACGAGACTGAAACTCATAACGGCGACCGGATTTGTGACCAGCATCCTAAGGTTATCTAAAATACGAGGTTTCATCGTAATAGAAAGCCAAATAAAGATCTTCGATTTTTTAAGCAAATATGAAGATCTGAAAGATCTGAAATTTTTTATTTTCGCCAAACGAGACTGAAACTCATAACGGCGACCGGATTTGTGATCAGCATCCTAAGGTTATCTAAAATACGAGGTTTCATCGTAATAGAAAGCCAAATAAAGATCTTCGATTTTTTAAGCAAATATGAAGATCTGACAGATCTGAAATTTTTGGTATTCGCCAAACGAGACTGAAACTCATAACGGCGACCGGATTTGTGATCAGCACCCTAATGTTATCTAAAATACGAGGTTTTATCTTAATAGAAAGCCAAATGAAGATTTTCGATTTTTTAGGCGAACATGAAGATCTGAAAGATCTGAAATTTTTTATTTTCGCCAAACGAGACTGAAACTCATAACGGCGACCGGATTTGTGACCAGCATCCTAAGGTTATCTAAAATACGAGGTTTCATCGTAATAGAAAGCCAAATAAAGATCTTCGATTTTTTTAAGCAAATATGAAGATCTGAAAGATCTGAAATTTTTTATTTTCGCCAAACGAGACTGAAACTCATAACGGCGACCGGATTTGTGATCAGCACCCTAAGGTTATCTAAAATACGAGGTTTTATCTTAATAGAAAGCCAAATGAAGATTTTCGATTTTTTAGGCGAACATGAAATCTGAAAGATCTGAATTTTTTTATTTTCGCCAAACGAGACTGAAACTCATAACGGCGACCGGATTTGTGATCAGCATTCTAAGGTTATCTAAAATACGAGATTTCATCTTAATAGACAGCGAAATAAAGATTTTCGATTTTTTAGGCAAACATGAAGATCTGACAGATCTGAAATTTTTGGTATTCGCCAAACGAGACTGAAACTCATAACGGCGACCGGATTTGTGATCAGCACCCTAATGTTATCTAAAATACGAGGTTTTATCTTAATAGAAAGCCAAATGAAGATTTTCGATTTTTTAGGCGAACATGAAGATCTGAAAGATCTGAAATTTTTTATTTTCGCCAAACGAGACTGAAACTCATAACGGCGACCGGATTTGTGATCAGCATCCTAAGGTTATCTAAAATACGAGGTTTCATCGTAATAGAAAGCCAAATAAAGATCTTCGATTTTTTAAGCAAATATGAAGATCTGAAAGATCTGAAATTTTTTATTTTCGCCAAACGAGACTGAAACTCATAACGGCGACCGGATTTGTGATCAGCACCCTAATGTTATCTAAAATACGAGGTTTTATCTTAATAGAAAGCCAAATGAAGATTTTCGATTTTTTAGGCGAACATGAAGATCTGAAAGATCTGAAATTTTTTATTTTCGCCAAACGAGACTGAAACTCATAACGGCGACCGGATTTGTGACCAGCATCCTAAGGTTATCTAAAATACGAGGTTTCATCGTAATAGAAAGCCAAATAAAGATCTTCGATTTTTTTAAGCAAATATGAAGATCTGAAAGATCTGAAATTTTTTATTTTCGCCAAACGAGACTGAAACTCATAACGGCGACCGGATTTGTGATCAGCACCCTAATGTTATCTAAAATACGAGGTTTTATCTTAATAGAAAGCCAAATGAAGATTTTCGATTTTTTAGGCGAACATGAAGATCTGAAAGATCTGAAATTTTTTATTTTCGCCAAACGAGACTGAAACTCATAACGGCGACCGGATTTGTGATCAGCATCCTAAGGTTATCTAAAATACGAGGTTTCATCGTAATAGAAAGCCAAATAAAGATTTTCGATTTTTTAAGCAAATATGAAGATCTGAAGATCTGAAATTTTTGATATTCGCCAAACGAGACTGAAACTCATAACGGCGACCGGATTTGTGATCAGCACCCTAAGGTTATCTAAAATACGAGGTTTTATCTTAATAGAAAGCCAAATGAAGATTTTCGATTTTTTAGGCGAACATGAAGATCTGAAAGATCTGAAATTCTTTATTTTCGCCAAACGAGACTGAAACTCATAACGGCGACCGGATTTGTGATCATCACCCTAAGGTTATCTAAAATACGAGGTTTCATCGTAATAGAAAGCCAAATAAAGATTTTCGATTTTTTAAGCAAATATGAAGATCTGAAGATCTGAAATTTTTGATATTCGCCAAACGAGACTGAAACTCATAACGGCGACCGGATTTGTGATCATCACCCTAAGGTTATCTAAAATACGAGGTTTCATCGTAATAGAAAGCCAAATGAAGATTTTCGATTTTTTAGGCGAACATGAAGACCTGAAAGATCTGAAATTTTTGATTTTCGCCAAACGAGACTGAAACTCATAACGGCGACCGGATTTGTGATCAGCATCCTAAGGTTATCTAAAATACGAGGTTTCATCTTAATAGAAAGCCAAATAAAGATTTTCGATTTTTTAGGCAAACATGAAGATCTGACAGATCTGAAATTTTTGATTTTCGCCAAACGAGACTGAAACTCATAACGGCGACCGGATTTGTGATCAGCACCCTAAGGTTATCTAAAATACGAGGTTTTATCTTAATAGAAAGCCAAATGAAGATTTTCGATTTTTTAGGCGAACATGAAATCTGAAAGATCTGAATTTTTTTATTTTCGCCAAACGAGACTGAAACTCATAACGGCGACCGGATTTGTGATCAGCATTCTAAGGTTATCTAAAATACGAGATTTCATCTTAATAGACAGCGAAATAAAGATTTTCGATTTTTTAGGCAAACATGAAGATCTGACAGATCTGAAATTTTTGGTATTCGCCAAACGAGACTGAAACTCATAACGGCGACCGGATTTGTGATCAGCACCCTAATGTTATCTAAAATACGAGGTTTTATCTTAATAGAAAGCCAAATGAAGATTTTCGATTTTTTAGGCGAACATGAAGATCTGAAAGATCTGAAATTTTTTATTTTCGCCAAACGAGACTGAAACTCATAACGGCGACCGGATTTGTGATCAGCATCCTAAGGTTATCTAAAATACGAGGTTTCATCGTAATAGAAAGCCAAATAAAGATCTTCGATTTTTTAAGCAAATATGAAGATCTGACAGATCTGAAATTTTTGGTATTCGCCAAACGAGACTGAAACTCATAACGGCGACCGGATTTGTGATCAGCACCCTAATGTTATCTAAAATACGAGGTTTTATCTTAATAGAAAGCCAAATGAAGATTTTCGATTTTTTAGGCGAACATGAAGATCTGAAAGATCTGAAATTTTTTATTTTCGCCAAACGAGACTGAAACTCATAACGGCGACCGGATTTGTGATCAGCATCCTAAGGTTATCTAAAATACGAGGTTTCATCGTAATAGAAAGCCAAATAAAGATTTTCGATTTTTTAAGCAAATATGAAGATCTGAAGATCTGAAATTTTTGATATTCGCCAAACGAGACTGAAACTCATAACGGCGACCGGATTTGTGATCAGCACCCTAAGGTTATCTAAAATACGAGGTTTTATCTTAATAGAAAGCCAAATGAAGATTTTCGATTTTTTAGGCGAACATGAAGATCTGAAAGATCTGAAATTCTTTATTTTCGCCAAACGAGACTGAAACTCATAACGGCGACCGGATTTGTGATCATCACCCTAAGGTTATCTAAAATACGAGGTTTCATCGTAATAGAAAGCCAAATAAAGATTTTCGATTTTTTAAGCAAATATGAAGATCTGAAAGATCTGAAATTTTTTTATTTTCCTCAAACGATACGGAAACTCAAAACTGCGACTGGATTTGTGATCAGCTCCCTCAAATTATCGAAAGCATGAGGTTTTGTCTTAATTGAAAGTCAAATAAAGATTTTCGATTTTTTAGGCAAACATGAAGATCTGAAAGATCTGAAATTTTTGATTTTCGCCAAACGAGACTGAAGCCCATAACGGCGACCGGATTTGTAATCAGCACCGTAAGATTACCTAAAATACGAGGTTTCATCTTAATAGAAAGCCAAATGAAGATTTTCGATTTTTTAGGCAAACATGAAGATCCGAAATATCTAAAATTTTCTATTTTCGCCAAACGAGCCTGAAACTCAAAACGGCGACCGGATTTGTGACCAGCATCCTAAGGTTATCTAAAATACGAGGTTTCATCTTAATAGAAAGCCAAATGAAGATTTTCGATTTTTTAGGCGAACATGAAATCTGAAAGATCTGAATTTTTTTATTTTCGCCAAACGAGACTGAAACTCATAACGGCGACCGGATTTGTGATCAGCATTCTAAGGTTATCTAAAATACGAGATTTCATCTTAATAGACAGCGAAATAAAGATTTTCGATTTTTTAGGCAAACATGAAGATCTGACAGATCTGAAATTTTTGGTATTCGCCAAACGAGACTGAAACTCATAACGGCGACCGGATTTGTGATCAGCATCCTAAGGTTATCTAAAATACGAGGTTTTATCTTAATAGAAAGCCAAATGAAGATTTTCGATTTTTTAGGCGAACATGAAATCTGAAAGATCTGAATTTTTTTATTTTCGCCAAACGAGACTGAAACTCATAACGGCGACCGGATTTGTGACCAGCATCCTAAGGTTATCTAAAATACGAGGTTTCATCGTAATAGAAAGCCAAATAAAGATCTTCGATTTTTTTAAGCAAATATGAAGATCTGAAAGATCTGAAATTTTTTATTTTCGCCAAACGAGACTGAAACTCATAACGGCGACCGGATTTGTGATCAGCACCCTAATGTTATCTAAAATACGAGGTTTTATCTTAATAGAAAGCCAAATGAAGATTTTCGATTTTTTAGGCGAACATGAAGATCTGAAAGATCTGAAATTTTTTATTTTCGCCAAACGAGACTGAAACTCATAACGGCGACCGGATTTGTGATCAGCATCCTAAGGTTATCTAAAATACGAGGTTTCATCGTAATAGAAAGCCAAATAAAGATCTTCGATTTTTTAAGCAAATATGAAGATCTGAAAGATCTGAAATTTTTTATTTTCGCCAAACGAGACTGAAACTCATAACGGCGACCGGATTTGTGATCAGCATCCTAAGGTTATCTAAAATACGAGGTTTCATCGTAATAGAAAGCCAAATAAAGATCTTCGATTTTTTAAGCAAATATGAAGATCTGACAGATCTGAAATTTTTGGTATTCGCCAAACGAGACTGAAACTCATAACGGCGACCGGATTTGTGATCAGCACCCTAATGTTATCTAAAATACGAGGTTTTATCTTAATAGAAAGCCAAATGAAGATTTTCGATTTTTTAGGCGAACATGAAGATCTGAAAGATCTGAAATTTTTTATTTTCGCCAAACGAGACTGAAACTCATAACGGCGACCGGATTTGTGATCAGCATCCTAAGGTTATCTAAAATACGAGGTTTCATCGTAATAGAAAGCCAAATAAAGATTTTCGATTTTTTAAGCAAATATGAAGATCTGAAGATCTGAAATTTTTGATATTCGCCAAACGAGACTGAAACTCATAACGGCGACCGGATTTGTGATCAGCACCCTAAGGTTATCTAAAATACGAGGTTTTATCTTAATAGAAAGCCAAATGAAGATTTTCGATTTTTTAGGCGAACATGAAGATCTGAAAGATCTGAAATTCTTTATTTTCGCCAAACGAGACTGAAACTCATAACGGCGACCGGATTTGTGATCATCACCCTAAGGTTATCTAAAATACGAGGTTTCATCGTAATAGAAAGCCAAATAAAGATTTTCGATTTTTTAAGCAAATATGAAGATCTGAAAGATCTGAAATTTTTTTATTTTCCTCAAACGATACGGAAACTCAAAACTGCGACTGGATTTGTGATCAGCTCCCTCAAATTATCGAAAGCATGAGGTTTTGTCTTAATTGAAAGTCAAATAAAGATTTTCGATTTTTTAGGCAAACATGAAGATCTGAAAGATCTGAAATTTTTGATTTTCGCCAAACGAGACTGAAGCCCATAACGGCGACCGGATTTGTAATCAGCACCGTAAGATTACCTAAAATACGAGGTTTCATCTTAATAGAAAGCCAAATGAAGATTTTCGATTTTTTAGGCAAACATGAAGATCCGAAATATCTAAAATTTTCTATTTTCGCCAAACGAGCCTGAAACTCAAAACGGCGACCGGATTTGTGCTCAGCACCCTAAGGTTATCCAAAATACGAGGTTTCATCTTAAGAGGAAGCCAAATAAAGATTTTCGATTTTTTATGCAACCATGAAGATCCGAAATATCTGAAATTTTTGATTTTCGTCAAACGATACGGAAACTCAAAACTGCGACCGGATTTGTGATCAGCACCCTAAGGTTATCTAAAATACGAGGTTTTATCTTAATAGAAAGCCAAATGAAGATTTTCGATTTTTTAGGCGAACATGAAGATCTGAAAGATCTGAAATTTTTGATTTTCGCCAAACGAGACTGAAACTCATAACGGCGACCGGATTTGTGATCAGCATCCTAAGGTTATCTAAAATACGAGGTTTCATCTTAATAGAAAGCCAAATAAAGATTTTCGATTTTTTAGGCAAACATGAAGATCTGACAGATCTGAAATTTTTGATTTTCGCCAAACGAGACTGAAACTCATGACGGCGACCGGATTTGTGATCATCACCCTAAGGTTATCTAAAATACGAGGTTTCATCGTAATAGAAAGCCAAATAAAGATTTTCGATTTTTTAGGCAAACATGAAGATCTGAAAGATCTGAAATTTTTTATTTTCGCCAAACGAGACTGAAGCCCATAACGGCGACCGGATTTGTTCAGCACCGTAAGGTTACCTTAAATACGAGGTTTCATCTTAATAGAACGCCAAATGAAGATTTTCGATTTTTTAGGCAAACATGAAGATCCGAAATATCTAAAATTTTCTATTTTTGCCAAACGAGCCTGAAACTCAAAACGGCGACCGGATTTGTGCTCAGCACCCTAAGGTTATCCAAAATACGAGGTTTCATCTTAAGAGGAAGCCAAATAAAGATTTTCGATTTTTTATGCAACCATGAAGATCCGACATATCTGAAATTTTTTATTTTCGTCAAACGATACGGAAACTCAAAACTGCGACTGGATTTGTGATCAGCTCCCTCAAATTATCGAAAGCATGAGGTTTTGTCTTAATTGAAAGTCAAATAAAGATTTTCGATTTTTTAGGCAAACATGAAGACCTGAAAGATCTGAAATTTTTGATTTTCGCCAAATGAGACTGAAACTCATAACGGCGACCGGATTTGTGATCAGCACCCTAAGGTTATCTAAAATACGAGGTTTCATCTTAATAGAAAGCCAAATAATCATTTTCGATTTTTTAGGCAAACATGAAGATCTGACAGATCTGAAATTTTTGATATTCGCCAAACGAGACTGAAACTCATAACGGCGACAAGATTTGTGATCAGCACCCTAAGGTTATCTAAAATACGAGGTTTCATCGTAATAGAAAGCCAAATAAAGATTTTTGATTTTTTAAGCAAATATGAAGATCTGAAAGATCTGAAATTTTTTTATTTTCCTCAAACGATACGGAAACTCAAAACTGCGACTGGATTTGTGATCAGCTCCCTCAAATTATCGAAAGCATGGGGTTTTGTCTTAAGTGAAAGTCCAATAAAGATTTTCGATTTTTTAGGCAAACATGAAGATCTGAAAGATATGAAATTTTTGATTTTCGCCAAACGAGACTGAAACTCATAACGGCGACCGGATTTGTGATCAGCACCCTAAGGTTATCTAAAATACGAGGTTTCATCGTAATAGAAAGCCAAATAAAGATTTTTGATTTTTTAAGCAAATATGAAGATCTGAAAGATCTGAAATTTTTTTATTTTCCTCAAACGATACGGAAACTCAAAACTGCGACTGGATTTGTGATCAGCTCCCTCAAATTATCGAAAGCATGGGGTTTTGTCTTAAGTGAAAGTCCAATAAAGATTTTCGATTTTTTAGGCAAACATGAAGATCTGAAAGATATGAAATTTTTGATTTTCGCCAAACGAGACTGAAACTCATAACGGCGACCGGATTTGTGATCAGCACCCTAAGGTTATCTAAAATACGAGGTTTTATCTTAATAGAAAGCCAAATGAAGATTTTCGATTTTTTAGGCAAACATGAAGATCCGAAATATCTGAAATTTTTGATTTTCGTCAAACGATACTGAAACTCAAAACTGCGACCAGATTTGTAATCAGCAACTTCGAATTAAACAAAACACGAAGTTTCATCTCAATAAAAAGCCAAATAAAGATTTTCGATTTCTTAGGCAAACCTGAAGGTCTCAAAGGTCTGAGATTTTTGCACAAGTCCTTAAAAACTCATTCTGAAACCTTATCACCAAACATAACCCTTTCACAGCAGCCGCGGTACTCTGGTATTTAGGCTCTGCCTGCGCGGTCTGCTCAGTTATATAAAAAAAATGACGACCATCAAGAATCGCCGCCAATTGAAACACCTTTTATATGCAGACAAAACACCTCTATGAAACAGAGAACAGCGAACAAATTTGAGCCCAGATTAAGTACCTAAATGAAAAAAGCGAAACTGAAGCTCACAGCCCAAAGCCATTAGTAATAAAGGAAGAAAATAATTGCTTCAGACACATCATCCTTGGGAAACTAAGCAGGTTTTTCATATTCCCTTAATAGAAAACGCTGGTAGACGAGCTTTGTCGGCTCTCGAATGAATATTTTTTGCATGCCATATGGTAGATAGTTCCTGCCATTTGGAGCCCGCAAATGTGGTGAAGAAGGTAAGAAGCAATCATTGCATTATGCACATTTTTAGTTGGAATTTGAATATTTCCATAAAATATTCATAACCTTTAGATTGAAACTCCATAAGCGTCGTCAACTGCCTGCGTTACAACTATGCAGAGGCAGACATACAGGGTGAGTTTTTAGTACCGGCTCGGTCGATAACTTCACTACTGTAGAAGATAGCGAAAAAAGTTGTAGATAAAAGTTGTAACCACGGATATGCCAAACATGTATTTTTTTAAATGAAACACCCTATATATTATTCCATATTCAAATTCTATTAATGATTTCTCTTCTCACAATATAAGGTATTATAACATTATTCAGGGTATTTCAAAAGTTAAGACCATTTTTATATCCAAATCGCTGTCAAACGAACGTACTGTATATTAAAATGTAATGAATCAAAAATATAGAGCAACCCTCGTATAATCAAAAATTATTTTCTTTACATGGGAAGATTAAAAATACTCCTTAGTTTTAAAATCGGCTATAAAATAAGCTCGCGACGCATATTCGTATACAGGGTGATGTAGAATGCAAAATTCAGATTTTCTCTATTTTTATAAATATAACCCCCAATATTATATTATACCAAAGAATGGCTTATAATATGCTCTTTCATCTTCGTATAGCACTTGTTGTACCTACGTCCATAAGTTTCCGAGATATTTCGATTTTTCGATAAATTTAAAATATAGCTTCTATTTGTGTACTGAAATTTATTTATTATGAGAAAGTACTATGGAATTTGTTTTTTATTTAACGATCAACTAAATTATAAGGTCGTGATAGTATTTGATGGAGTCAAAACCCTGAATCATCGAGATGATAAAGTCAAGTATGCTGAGGAAACAATTTTGTAGGCGTGATGCATAATTATCAAGCAGATTTATCAGGTATTTATGGTAAAATTGACAGTTTTCATAACCTGCTCAATAATTTCGTACTGTGTAAAAAATGAGTTTAAAAAATCAATTTTTCCATTGAGGGAATTTAGGAGAATCTTTGCGAAATTGCCTACTTGCCTCTAGAATATACCAACTGCGTAAAGCAATATTCAGAACGGAGGCCCTCTAAAATCAATGCGTTTGAAAGAGAGAAAAATTGTTTTATTTGGACCGTGCCGTTTAATATTTCATAGCCCACCTGATAGATATGCTTGATAATTATGCATGACGTCTATAAAATTGTTTCCTCAGCACACTTGACCTATATTATCTCTTTAATCCAGTGTTTTGACTTGATCAAGTACTATTATGGCCTTATATTTTAGTTGTTTGTTAAGCAGAAATAAAATTGGATAGTATTTTTTCAAAATACATAAATTTTAGTTAACAAATAGAAGGTACATCTAAAATTTGGGGAAAAATCGAAATATCTCAGAAACCAATGAGTGCAGCCATAACAAGTCCTATACAAGGATGAAAGGGCATATTAAAAACAATTCTTTGGTACATAATAAAATATTGGGGGTTTCATTTAAAAAAAGAGAAAAAATCTAGATTTTGCATTCTACATCACCCTATATACGAACATGCGTCGCGGGCTTCTTTTATAGTCGATTTTAAAACTGGATGATATTTTTTATCCATCCGTTAAAAAAAATGATTTTTGATTTATCACTTTTTGATATACAGTACTTTCATTTGACAGCGATTTGAATATAAAAATGGTCATAACTTTTGAAATACCCTGTATAATGTAACAATACCCTATATTGAAAGAAGGGAAATCATTGGTAGAATTTGAATATGGAATAATATTTAGGGTGTCTCATTTAAAAAAATGCATGTTTGCATCACCACGTAGTTATGGATCACCCTGTATAAATCAAAATATTTTCTGAGCAAGGAGCATATCCTTGGCTACAACTTTTATATACAACTTTTTTCGCTATCTTCTACAGTAGTGGAGTTATCGACCGAGCCGGTACTAAAAACTCACCCTGTATATATCACTGAGCTTCCCTGGGGTCCAGTTTTCAAAAGAACATAAAATTTGATTCATAAACATATTTATTTTGAATCCTGAAGCCTTTTTAGAATATTTATTTTGATCTTAGAAAAAATGTGTGTAGCATGTGCAAATTTTTTTGGTAAGAAAGTTAAAAAAAAAAAACTTGTCCTGCTCTGGGATCGAACCCGGACATTGTCGGGCCGAAAGGCTGAGCTATCATGGCGTTGCCAAAAAAGTTGCTTCAACAAAACATATTTGATTGGGTACTTTATTACTGGAATTTGAGATCTAATTTCAAATATCCAAAGACATATTTGTTTCGATCGTAGACTTCGTCTCGAGCTGCAAACTTCATTCATCGTCTGTGTTGCAACAAATATATGCTAGTGACACAAGTAATTATTTCACGATTAGCTGGGAATCTAGAAAAAATAATGGTGATAAGCATCGGAGTAGGCCGTCGTTGGTAAAAATATAACATTTTGACGTATAAACGTATAACTTTTGAATTATCGCGAAAAAAAAAAGAAAAAATGTTACGAAACTAATTTATGACCTTTCCATTTATCACAAAAAAATATTTTGTTTTCATTAAAAAAACCAGTTGTAGAGCAGGTGCTCTACAGTCAGTGCCGTATGATGGACGTTACACGTTTTTATAATAATCTGAAATCGTTTTTTATAATTATTTTTTTGTTTCAGGTACGTCCAGAAACAACATCAGATAGAGGTTAGGTAAGACGACATACGAAATTACTTCAGTATTCACATAATGACCCTTAGTTCCTCGGTCCTAAGCAATAGAAAATAGAATATTATCGTAGGTTGGGGAACCATGATCTATTTTAAATAATTGTAACGCGTATCTTTAAATTTGAAGCAATTACTGGATAAATCGCAAGGCTTAAGGCCGATTCATAAACTCGCCGTTGCCGTTGAAACGCCTAAAGCCGGCGCCACATATGCGGCATTCGGCGAGCAACGAATCCCGATTATTTGCTATTCGGCTATGTGGCTGCAGGATTTTACCCGAATATTCGCCATATGAGGAGCACCGAACATTCAGCCGGCGCCATAGCCGGCGCTACACATGCAGCATTTAGGGAACAACGAACAGCGAACCAACCAAATCAGTTCAGTTTTACAGGCCCCCACCCCGTAACCACCCCAATTTCACCTCCATCAAAAAAAAAAAAAAAATAGAAAATGATCTGGGACTCCTAAAAACGAAGTTTGATCTATTTTTATATTTTTAGTGGCGTAATTGTGAATATCAGAATGCGTGCTGTACTGTTTGATATTTTCACGAATATAAATAAGACTATAAAATATGTAAACTGAAGGTAGTGACATTATCACTAGTAGCTTGAATAAAGGCTTACAATGCTCATCAAATTTAGAGTTATTTATGATCCTTACTGGTTTTTTTTTGGAGTTTAAATACCCTTTTGGCATGACTAGAGCCTCCCCAAAGTACAACTCCATAATCAAGATGAGAATTAAAAACTGCAAAATAGGCATTCAATAAACCTTCTCTAGTAGTGACAGACCTCAGTTGCCTTAATACAAAAATCTGAGTGTTTAATTTTTTACATAGTGTGTCTGTATGAGCATCCCCAACAAAGAGACCCTTACATTGGGGTTGGTTCTGGTATTGGAGGAAAGAGTTATTCTTTGTGATTTATCCCTGTTTAGTTTCAGACAGTTGGAAGCAAGCCACAACTCTATCTTATTTGCAGTATCCGCTACATCATCATTTAGGGCCCTAATGTTAGAATTGGATTGGATTAATGTGGTATCATCCGCGAAGCATACACAGTTCACAGGCAGCATATAGTGAAATACATCGTTTGCATACAAAATAAATAGAAATGGGCCCAAAATCGACCCCTGAGGCAGACCCAACTTAACCAGTTCCAAGTTCGATTTTTCCCCATTAACCTCAAGCAGTTGTGACCTGTTTTCCAAATACGATTTGAAGCTACAACCTTTGTTCCAACTACATCATCGTTGAACTTGCAGTTTTATTGTCATCCTCAACTCAGCACCATGCTCTGTTTTCACGAATACAAAGCTCTGGTATCATAAACTCAATTTAGGTATGTTCGTTATAGAGCCCGAATCGGTGTATAGCGTGCTCATGCCTTATTTGTCCCGAAGCCATGTATGGAGTAATTATTCGCCTGGAACGTTCATTGTATATGATGCAATGGCAAACAACCACGTTAAACAATATCGCCGAACTATCATCGAATTAATCAGTGTGATGGCTCTACACGCGTCATACATACATTAACATCCCATAAATACGATGGGCACTCGAATAAGTGTGACCTTTACCATTATACTGCGAAATTTTATAACTGTTATGGGTCATCCTCGAGAACGGCTTGGGTAGCTAGACACCAGAGCTGTCACAAGTACTAGTAAATAGTATTTCAAATACCAATTACCAATTACCAGAGTCGCATGCGTCAAAGTACAAATACCAAGTAATTTTATTTTTGAAAGTACTTCAAGTATCAAATACTTTAATTTGGTACTTGATTTTTCAAATAAAGTAATTCAAATACGATACTAATATTTCAAGTACTTAAAAAAGTAATTCAAATACCATACTAATACTTGAATTACTTGATAGAGTATTTCAAATACGGCGATGGATATTTAAAGTATTTCATAATTATTGTTGAGTAATAAAAAGTACCTTATGAATGGAAAAACGGTATATATTTCAATAAAAATCGTCGCGTATGCCATGCAAATGAAGGTGTTTAACATTAACAGATCCATCAAATAATTTGAATTGTCAGCATACAAAGCGCCGCTTTTCTAGCATTTTTCTGGTATACATAATGAATAAAAAGCATATCCACTTGTTTGATTCTTGCATACATTCATTCACAGAACTCGTGAAAAGTATAACAGAAATACCAACCAATGACAACAATTCAAATTTATTCATCAAGGGAATCCAAATGTTAATCCGAATGTGTGAAAACATATATAGGGTGTCATTGAAAATTCAGAGCCTAACCTCACTTCCGGCTAAACCAAAATATGCATACATTTGTTTTCTCACGGTTATTGTGCATCTCCGTTAACCATATAATTCTCCAAAATTTCAAACCTCCATCTAGGATTGTAAAAGAAGGGAGCTCTGTATAACGATTCCATTGCCACCCGGTATATGAATTTTTTCATAAAGGGATGCTTGAGAAAAATTACCTTTTTACATCTGCAATTCGTAACCACCACGACAAAGTACAGAGTTTTGAAGATTGTTATTATAATGGCAGTAAATTCACGGCTCACATTCACAGATTATTTTAACCTCAATCAACGTCAACAACGCATTTTGTTCAACGCAACAAGACGAACTGATATTTTGTGATTGTGTCGATTGTGATGAGACTGTCCTGTAGTCAGAGTGTCGCGTAGACTATCCTATGTGTACGACAGAGACAGAGCGCAAGGCGACGCGATGCGTAAAAGTGATTTGTCCATACTTGTCTAGACTTGAGCATTTAATGCTTGAAATGTATATTTCAAGTATTTTTATATTTTCTTCGAGCTATACTAATATGTATTTCTTACTCACTTTAGTATTTCGAGTAGAAATGTAGAAATTTGAATCATATTTTTTGAGTGGAAGTACCAAATACAAATACTTCTTATAGCATTTGGGAAATAAAATTAATTTGAAATACAGTACTTCAAATACCAGAACGTAATTGAAATAAATTTTCCAAGTACTTTACTTCTTTAGTATTTCAAATAAAAATGCCAGGTATTTGAAATATATTTTTTGTGCTACAAGCACCAAATACAAATACTTCTTAGAGAGTATTTGGGGAATCAAGTACAAATATCACAAAAACAATGTATTTGAAGTACAGTACTTCAAATACCAGAAAGTAATTGAAATACATTTTTCAAGTACTTTACTTGAAGTAATGACAGCTCTGCTAGACACTAAAGTGTATTCAAATCCGCCGTGCAGTGGCTGTAAACAATAACACGCGCTCGGCGGGTGGCCTGTGGACGTCGGTCGCCAGAGCCGTATTCAAAATAGCAGTCATAAAGTCCATAGTATCGGATGTGGAGTAGCATTTATGAACCATATTTTTCCATTACAGCTGTATTGATATATATTTTAGATTTTATATATTATTCTTACCTTAGGAACCTTCATTTTTGGGGTAAAGCGGAGAGGAGGTCAATACTTCAGTCAATTATATCCTCCCTATCGATGAGAATACTTTTCCTTCCTCGGTTCCCAAATACGAAGTTAAGCTTCTTTAATAGCTTATAAAACGTGGTCCGCTAAAGTCATTATCGTCATTCACCTCTTTCAGGACTTTGTCAATAGTCGCAAGTTCATTTCGAAAAAAGAACTGATGTATCTTTCTCTTAATTGCACTTTTATCGCCATGCTCCACAAGGTCAATGCAACGTTTGCGATTCCGATTAGTTAAAGGTGCAGCAAAAGAGTGTCTGGTTCTGTATTCTCGCACCACTTCATAGACACTCCGTTTGCAGATACATATTTTGAGTGCAACCTCTTCCACAATATTGTCAGCAGCAGTTGTTAATGATTTTTCTGGGTTTCGTATTTATATACGTTTAATATTACCTCCTCAAGCCTTACGTCAAAATGTTTTTTTTCACCTTTTCCTTGGTGGGCTCTAATCCTGACTTGTAGCCACATCCATGGGTTCATCTGCAGTGTCTGTGCTACTAGACACCCTTCAATATCTCCTTCAGGTTCTCGGGGAATAAAACAAACACCACTAATAGCTATTTAAACAACACTACAACACAGATAACACTAAAATTCCCACAACAACACGGCAGGTATGCGATGATAAAAGCACGATGTACGCTATCATTAACACGACGCGTCGTATACAATGATAAACACACGGAGCAAATCAATAAAATACAACCCTGAACTCTGTTGAACGACCCAGACGGGCGGCAGAGCGGCAAGCCGGCTAAGGTGTTTATTGCCTTTCGGCCAATCGCAATGAATGCCGCCTTATTCGGGCGGCGTGCGTGGTATCCTGTTTGTTTACAATCTTCTGCACCTTGGATTTGAATACGGTATAGCTATAGTCGTCCTTATTAGTCCTACTGCGTCGACAATGCTTGCTAGCCAATACTTCTTTAGATATTCAAAATGTTAACAATTTTCTAAATCTTCCAGTTTCTTAAGATCTTGCGGAAGTTAACAAAATTTTCGGATTTTTAATAAATTTCAAAATTTTTAGTAGTTTCTAAAGGTTTCAAAATCATCGTTCGTCAAGTCGACCGCAATGTATTAACAACAATTTTTTGAACAAACGTTCTTTCCAAGATGAAATTGCGTGATCAACTAATTCATAGATTTTAAGTTTTTTTTTGTTCTTTTATGGTAAGCCTCCCGCTAAGGCTGAAAGCCTATGGAGCTGTAGAAGTGCTGCGAGAGGATAAGTGTGTGTGCACGTTAGATTTGAAATGCTACTGGTTGTAGCCGTCGGGAGCTCGCAGAGCCTCTAGTGTTCCTCGTTCGAACGACCTTTGGTGTTACTATCTGGGAGAGCTCACTCGGACATCTTCCGTGATAGAATCTGTAAAACAGGGACAGATCGCCATCATTCTTCGATGTTCAAAGCTGTGAAGGTCCTTTGTGAGGTTAGGCGTATCGATTAATCTAATTGCTCTTTTCTGGATAATGTCCAGAAGCTTCAGAGAGTGCTTCGGAGCGCATCCCCACATGTGGGAGCAATACTTCAACTATGGTCGGATCTGTGCCTTGTAGAGCAGCAGTAGTTACGTTGCTGTTTACAGATTCCTTCAACGAAACAAAACTCCAAGCTTCTGGGGTGCCGTTTTAGCAATACTGACGACGTGGTCGTGCCAGGACACGTTATTGTTAATGTTGACCCCCAAAAGCTTGACGGAAGGTGACTCGACTATTGAGTATTGGTAAGCCAACATGAGACTTCTTTGTCAGTATTGTTGCCCGAGTTTTCAGTACGTTAAACTTTACTCTATTTACTAATTCCCACTCGACAATTCTTTTGGGTTCAGGGTTGCCAGATCGTCCGACAGTAATTATAAAGACATTTTTCTTCTAACCTAAACAGTCTACGTTGATCTGAGAGGCATGCTGCTGTCGCCGACGTACCGTGTCCTGAGATGATAGAGGTTTGCCTGGTTCCATGCACGACATCAATGTCCTGTCGTCTGCGAAGCTGTAGATTGGATTAGATTTTTCATAGCAGCTCGTTGATGTACAACAGCAACAGTGTAGGGGATAGGACAGATCTCTGAGGAACACCGGCGTTTATTGAAAATACGTCTGATGAACGGCTTTCGACTACAACAAACAGAGATCGATCGTTCAAAAAGCTATTTAGCCACTATCGATATTTGTTCTTATTAAAAAAAAATCTAATAAATACTCTCGTAAATACTAATGAATGGTCTGTTTGTCATAACCAAAATCACATGAACATTACATAAATCAAATAAACAAATTTGCTTGCAATCAATTCGCAGATGACAGTACATTAGTGTCGTGCATGGAACCAGGCAAGCCACTATCATCCCAGGAGACGGTACGTCGGCGACAGCAGCATGCCTCTCAGATCAACGCTGATATCAAAACAATTGTCGAGTGGGGATTAGCAAATAAAGTACAGTTCAACGTACAAAAAACTCAGGCAACAACACTTACAAAGAAGTCTCACGATGGCTTACCAACCGTGGAAATGGAGGGTCACCCGATAGTCGAATCACCTTCCGTTAAGCTTTTGGGAATCAACATCAACAATAACATGTCCTGGCACGACCACGTCGTCAGTATTGCTAAAACGGCATCCCAGAAGCTTGGAGTTTTGTTCCGCTGTAGGAAGTTGTATACACCAGAGCAACTGCTGCTGCTCTACAAGGCACAGATCCGACCATCGCTGGAGTATTGCTTCCATGTGTGGGGATGCGCTCCGAAGCACTCTCTAAAGCTTCTGGACACTATCCAGAAAAGAGCGATTAGACTTATCGATACGCCTAACCTCACAAAGGACCTCCACAGCCTGGAACATCGGAGGAGGGTGGCTGACCTATCCCTGTTTTACAGATTCTATCACGGAAGATGTTCGAGTGAGCTCTCTCAGATAATAACACCACAGGCCGTCCGAACCAGGAAAATTAGAGAAGCTCTGCGAGCTCATCCTTACCAGGTCGAGGTCCTTACTCCCCGAACTAGTCTCCTCCAGCATTCTTTCTTTTGGAGAACTTCGACGCGGTGGAATCAGCTGCCGGGTAATTTGTTTCCCGACGGCTACAACCTGCAGCGTTTCAAATCTAACGTGAACCGATACTTATCCTCTCGCAGCGCTTCTACAGCGCCATAGGCTTTCAGTCTTTGCGGGAGGCCGACCATAAAAAAAACCCTGTATTATGCCACCTTTGCATCATATGCAATCAGGAATCGTTTTTATATGCACGTAGGTGATCGTACAACCGTATTATTTAGTGTTATTTATGTATAAAAATAGTATCGCAGCTATTTTCCATAATAATAGTAGCTATGCGCGGTTACGTCCATCAGAAGCAAGTATTTTCTTGGCAGAATTATACACCATATGGCAAGTAGTTTTATTCGTAGGTCAATCAAAAAATGATGATAAATACTTAATTTGTAGTGACGCGCTCATATGGTTGCAGGCTATTCAAAGTCTATATTCAAATCATCCGCAAGCTCAACGAACTCGGAGTATGATATTATTTTTGCCTCACCTTGTATTATAATGCTGCTAATATCATTGGCACCCCAGTTCCAAAACTTTTAAGTTATCTGTTGGCAGAGTAGTATAGATATGCCTCCTCTGAAGGTGATATGAAAGGGGTGGGGATAACCCTGACCTTTGTTTTGTGATTTTGAGCTATGTTGTGTGTTTTTCATATGGGTGCCGGTTGTGATCCTCTCGAGGTCATTTGAAGGTCACTTAAATGGGGTGCGGATAACCTTGAGCTTTGACGTGAGTTTTTCTTATAGGTTCCGATTCTGATCCTCTCTGAAGGTCATTTTGTAACTTTGTGTTTTCAATTGTGATCGTATCTGAAGGGCTTTTTAAATGGAGTGTTGGATAGCCTTGAGTTTTTTCGGTTTACATTGTGCTTATGGACACTGACTTCGAAACATTTGTCGTTGGTGTTTGTATTGGTTGTGTGTGTAACCTTGAGGTTTTTTGTGTTCTATTTCACCAGACACTTCATAAAACTTGTTTTTTAGATTACTGTGGTCTTATTTCTTTCTCATTATGATGGGCTCCGAGGTCATTTAAATGGGGTGCGGATAACATGGAGCTTTGACGTGGGTTTTTCTTATAGGTGCCGGTTCTGATCCTCCCTGAAGGTCATTTTGTAACGTTGTGTTTTCAATTGTGATCGTATCTGAAGGGCTTTTTAAATGGGGTTCTGGGTAACGTTGAGCTTTTTCGGTTTACATTGTGCTCATGGACACTGACTTCGAGATATTTGTCGTTGGTGTTTGTATTGGTTGTGTGTGTAACCTTGAGGTTTTTTGTGTTCCATTTCACCAGACATTTCATAAAACTTGTTTTCAAGATTACTGTGGTTTTAGTTGGATTTCTTTCTCATTGTGATGGGCTCCCGAGGTTATTTAAATGGGGTGCGGATAACATTGAGCTTTGACGTGGGTTTTTCTTATAGGTTCCGGTTCTGATCCTCTCTGAAGGTCATTTTGTAACGTTGTGTTTTCAATTGCGATCGTATCTGAAGGGCTTTTTAAATGGGGTGTTGGATAGCCTTGAGTTTTTTCATCCGCAAGCTCAAGAAACTCAAGAGTATGATATTATTTTTGCCTCACCCTGTATTATAATGCCGCTAATATCATTGGCACCCCGGTTACAAAACTTTTGGCCATTTTTTAACTATTCCCGTCCGCTGGCGCTGTAAGTGATCTGTTGGGAATGGAGTTCAGCATCGCAAGCGAACTTTCCAACTTCTCTAACTCCTAGGGCGTTGTGCGGAAGGTCATGACCGGACAGTGCACTCACGTAATATCCAAGAGCGTTTGAACTGGAAACAGTTGCTCTACAGTAATTGGGGTTTTGAATAAAAAAAATGTATACGTATTTTTTTGTGATAAATGGAAAGATCATAATATGTAAGTTTTATAACAAAACTATTTTTGTTTCCTTCCCACACCGATAGGTGAAGGGAGTATTGTGATCGCGAAAATTTTCGATTTCGAGATAATACGCTTTTTGGGCATGTTATGATGTCTACATAACGAAAATCCACGTCACTCATTTCCGTCGGTCTGTCTGTCGGTCTGTCTGTCTGTCGGTCTGTCTGTCTGTCGGTCTGTCTGTCTGTCGGTCTGTCTGTCTGTCGGTCTGTCTGTCTGTCGGTCTGTCTGTCTGTCGGTCTGTCTGTCTGTCGGTCTGTCTGTCTGTCGGTCTGTCTGTCTGTCGGTCTGTCTGTCTGTCTGTCGGTCTGTCTGTCTGTCGGTCTGTCGGTCTGTCTGTCTGTCGGTCTGTCTGTCTGTCGGTCTGTCTGTCTGTCTGTTGGTCTGTCTATTGACGTTTTTCTAACGTCGTAATCTCAGTAACCGCTGCATGGATTGTGATGAAATTTGGAGAGCGATATGCTGTGGTGTCGTAGTAGGTAATGTTCCGATAATTTTGGAAATCGTTGTACGGGACGTGGAGTAATTAACAAAAAACGAAAAATTTCAAGTATTCCTCAAACTTCGTTTTTAGGCGTTTTAGGGGTTTTAGGGGGATGATTTTCTACTTTTTTTGGGTGGGGGTACATTTGGGGTGGTTGGAGGGTGGGGGGTTGTAAAACTGAAAAATTTGTTGTATTCATAATGGGTTGTCTAATGACCTGTGAATGAAAGACCTAGCGGCATAATACACTTTTTTAGGTCCATCCGAACATTGCCTTGCTTATAATAGAAACCCAGGGACTTAGAATTTGTGATGTATATGTTACGGTCAAAGATGATATTTCGGTCTTTAACGATATTGGCCGGTCACTGTCGTGAATGTCCTATAACAGCGGGACGTCCTGATAATGACCAATAGCGTGAATATCCATGTAAACTGGGCACTGTTGATAAACTGGGAATGGATTTACGTTTTTACGACTTTGCCCGGGCAATCTCGTTAATGTCCGCTCAAGAGTGGGCTGAATAATATATAGGTTATATTATTCTCATTTTGCCATTTCTGTGTCTGTTTGTGTAAGTAGAGTGTGGGTTTAACAGCTTTAAGCATATACAGTAGGTGATAAATATGAGTGCAATGCGTGAAAAATTCATTGAAAAGCTGAACTTGCTTATTAAATCAAAGCGAAATGATAATAAGGCGTTTTTGAGTGGAAGTGAATACGAACAGCAAATTAGCAAATTAAAAGGCGCGAAAGAAGTGCTTTGTACCGAGAAGTCTAAGAAAACAACGAAAGATTACAGAATAATACGCTGCTCTAACCTGTAATATCAACTTTGCCCATGCATTGATGGTCCATATCGTGAATGGCCGGACAAAGATGCAAAAACTAAAATACTTTCAACCTTGTCCACGACAGACGGGCATTCTCGTTATAGCCTGGGCAATAACGATATTGGCCTGCATATTTGGCTTCTAACGTTAATGCCCGGCCAATGTCATCAATGCCCAATTTACAACAGTGGCCGT
Source organism: Callosobruchus maculatus (assembly GCA_951848785.1). Classification (NCBI taxonomy): domain Eukaryota; kingdom Metazoa; phylum Arthropoda; class Insecta; order Coleoptera; family Chrysomelidae; genus Callosobruchus; species Callosobruchus maculatus. The sequence continues at coordinate 328,735 of CATOUR010000069.1, forward strand.
AACATATACATACGAGTGTTGTTTTAGATCGTTCTATATTGCATAACGCAAAAATTATCGAATTGATTTTAATGAAATTTTGACACAGTATTACTGCCGCAGCGAGGATGGAAAACGCGCATGTTTTGGAAAAATCGTCTCAGTGGCGGCGCAGCAATAAGAAAAAAACTAAAAATATAAAAATAGCTCAAACTTTTTTTTGGGTGGTGGTGAAATTGGGGTGGTTAGGGGGTGGGTTGTAAAACTCAAAAATTTATTCCATTCATAATAGGCTGTCCATTGATCTGTTAAAGATTCACCTAGCGGCATAATAGACGTTTGTTAGGTCCATCCGAACATGGCTATTACAGAAATCAAGGGACTTAGTATTGTCTGACGTATACATACGAGTATTGCCTTAGATCGTTCTGAATTTAGTAACATGGAAATTATGGAATTGATTTTAATGAAATTTAGACACAGCATTATTACCGTCGTGTCAGTGGCGGCGCAGCAATAATAAAAAACTAAAAATAGCTCAAACTTCGTTTTTAAGCAATTTGGGGGTTCCTGATTGTTTTGTTTCGTCCAGTTGAAGTTGAATTGTCATTTTAGTTCCTATAGAGAGACTTAGGAAATTATTTACTAGTTTTTGTGTTGGATGTTTTTTTTGACGAAAGGCGGGCGATGATTTTCTTGCAACTGTTATGTGTGGGAAGTATTGAGTCAATCAACTTGACTCTATTTTTCATTATTGCAGCGCCGCCACTGGAACTATTTTTTTCCAATAATTCAAAAGTTATATCAAATTAAAAATGGGTTTTTGAATCAGTACCGAAGACACGCCGACAGCTCCCGAACCCATGAGACGTCACCAACGACAATCGTGAAAATAGGTACTTGTAACTAGTGTATATTTGTTGCAACATAGACGATGCATGAAGTTTGCAGCTCGAGAGGAAGTTTGCGATCGAAATAAATATAATTGCAGCATATCAAAGTTATGTCAATAGACTAATTAACGTGGCCATGAATAACGAAAATTATAATAAAGAACTAAATATAATAAAACAAATTGCCTCAAACAATGGCTATAGCCCTACTCTAATCGATTCTATAATAAAAAAGAGGCCGTACAAAAAAGCAGTTAACTTAGTATACCCTCAGATTACCGACAATCGATCGAATAACATAATTATATAACTCAATTACATACATAGGACAGTTATCAGAAAACGTTGCACTTAAACTCAAGAAATTAGACGCAATATATCCTTCAGATGCAAAGAGACACTAGGCAATTTAATTAAAAATAATAAAATGAAATCAACTAAAAACGAAAAGTCTGGTGTCTACAAATTAGAATATGTGGATTGCGCTAAAGTTTATATTGAACAAAGTGGAAGAGCATTGTTAAAATTTTAAACCCGAAGGTATTATGAAATCCGTGGTTTGAAAACACACATTTTATGATCTAGATTTTCTTGAACAAAGACCTTCTTGGTCTAACAGGTGATAAAATGGCCGTTGTGAAATGTGGAGACAGAAAGAAAACATGTAAAGGTCATTTCTGGGTGTTTGTAATTTACAATTATATGTTGTTTGTTTCCTGACCTGTTAGTGGAAGACGCCATGATAGCATAGTTTTTAAAATATTTTTGGAAAAATTGTGACGGTTATTATAGCTGCATTAAGAAGTCGTTTGCACTCAATGCAATTGCTGTTTTTAAATTAATAATAATAATAATAATCTTGGCATAGCCCGTCAACATCTGTTGCTACCGCAGTCATGCGAGAGAAACTTGAAAAATCAGGAAAATAATAATAATAAAACAAACTAATCGACAACTCAGATCCATATTACAAGTATACACCAACATCAGTACTCGATAATGATCACTACAAACTATACTGGGACGTTGAAATACACACAGACAAAACCATCAATGCAAACAGACCAGATATAGTATTTCAGACAAAGGCAGACAAAGTTACCTACTTAATAGACATTGCTATTCCCAATGATGTGAATGTTCAAAACACCTACGCTGGGAAAATATCTAAATACACTGACCTTGCCATAGAAGTGAAGCGACTCTGGAAACAAGATAAAGTTATTATTGCCCCTCATTATGTCGGTCTCAGGCCTCACACCGAACACATTTACACAACATCTACAACAGTTGGGCCTGGACGAAGGGTTACATAAAATATTCCAAAAGTCTGTAATCCTTAAGACCTGTAATATAGTACGATCTTTCCTAAATTCCGATCGGTAATAGTTCAGGTGTTGACTTGGCCTAGCCCGTCAACATTTGTCGTCACCGCAGTCATGCGAGAGAAAAAACATGATAATGATACCTAATAATATTATTGTGACGATTATTATAGCTGCATTAAGAAGTCGTTTGCACTCAATGCAATTGCTATTTTTAAATTGGCAAACCTCAACGTTAAAGCCCTGAAGATGGCAATAAGCATTGCCGAAAGCTTGGCTGTTAACATCAGAGTCTCCTCTATGCTGTGACGCAGTCTCTTTTTCCAAAATTTTGGCCACAACCCCAAGATTTTATCATCTAAATTGAGTTTTTTGGCCATGAGCTTCTTTCGTATTAGCACATTTTTTTCTGCGATTGACATAAATATATTTTTGAATCAAGTTTTATTAGGGATTTTACAATTACAACAAAAATTACGAATAAGTTATTGTATGCACGCCACTGGACCCACCTTGTATTATAATGCTGCTAAAATATCTTCGGACGCCCCGATTCCAAATATTTTAAGCATTTTTTGCTATTCCCGCCCGCTGGTGTTGTAAATTATCGTTCTAAATGGTGTCGAGCACCGAAAGCGTACTTACCAACTCCTTTAACTCCTTTAACTCCTAGGGCGTTGTGCGGAATGTCATGACCGGGCAATGCACTCATGTAATATCCAAGAGCTTTTGAACTGAAAGCAATTTTACCACAGGAATTACGTTTTCAGGTGACACCGCTTTGTGAGTCGGTCTCCATACTATAATCGCCACTTTTGAATTATCTATACAGGGTTATGTTATATTTCATCGCCTGCTACGTTGCTTATACAGGTTCTGAAAATCGAAAAACACCGATTTGGTTGAAATTAAATGAAAACTACCAGAGATTGATATTTACAACCTTATATCATTAGAAAGGTTATCGAATTCTACGTTTAACTGTATAAAAAAAATTAGCCATTCCTATTTGAAAAAATCAAGTTACCGCTGATCGAAATTTCCTTAATTAATCGACCGATTTCTCCAAGCATAAACGTAATTTAAATTTCACAGTCTCATCAAGGCTGGCGCATTTTATGCTTAGTAATACGGCAAAGTCACAGTCTTCCAAATTTTATAATCTCTGCGATTTTCAATTTTTTCCTGATATCTACTTATACCGAAAATGGTGATTTACACCTAAACGGTTGGCTTTAAGTCCCATGTATGATACATAAAGTTACACTAGAATTCACCAAGGAATCCGAACATGCAATAATATACGGGGTCTTCCATTTAAAAAAACATAACTTTGATACAATTCGTGTTTTTGGGGCACCCTGTATAACATGGAAATATTTTTAAAATGTAGTCTTTATGGGTGTCTATCCATCCGAAATTATTATTTTCTTTTTTATCGAATACTAGCCATAATGCTCTGTGTCGAATAACCCTGTAGAACCGCTGGAGCTGTGTTGCCTCTGAGGATGGACAACATCAGCCCATTATTATTTGTTAACGGTGTTTATGTGATTCTTGGGCATGTTCTAGGCAGACGGTCTAAAATCGGTTCCAGGCTGTGGAGGTCCTTTGTGAGGTTAGGCGTATCGATTAGTCTAATTGCTCTCTTCTGGATAGTGTCCAATAGAATCCCTTGACTTACCTCACCTCCCTCGCTCAGCAGGCATGTTGGCGAAGAATGTGTGGTAGGAATGTGTTTCGAGAGATGTGTGCTAGAGATGTGTTGCGAGGGATGTGTGCTAGGGATCTGGGAAAGGTATCAGGATTCATCTTTTTAGTAAATATATGTAGTTATTAATTCAGTAGATTTGAGTAGACTAATTCAATGCTTCATAAATTTCAGAAAAGTTAGTAAAATTCATCAACTAATGTAGAAAATGTATTTTTTAGAAATGAAGAAAAGTAACACAAGTACAACAAATGGTAACGAATAAAATATAAAACATAAATAATCATACTTTATCCTTGAAAAATCGCAAGAAAAAATATCTCCATAAAATGAGCCTTTTTTGTTTTTTGAATACCGTTCGAGAATAACCAAATCTTCGCCAGCCAGTCTTTCAACCGTCCACCCCCCATTCACATCAATTTCTCCCCCACCAAAAAAAAAGTAGGAAATGATCAGGAATCTCTAAAACGTTTAAAAAACGAAATTTGAGCTGTTTTTATATTTTTAGTTTTCGTCAATAACATTTTCTAAAATTCGGCTGAAGTCGCAGGCGTTCAACCCTTCCGTTTGCAAAATATGATTCAATAATTGAGGCGTTTCTCGGAAAAAACCTCATATAAGTCAATTTTTGCCAAAATTTAGATAATGGCATCATCGCATTTCTAACATCCATATACATGCCTAGGAATCATTATTTCTCGATAAAATGTTATAGGTTCTATACTATTCACAGAGGAAAATTGACCTGTTCTTCTAAAAACATAATAAGTCCATATTTTTTCACCTAAGAAGGTCACTTGTACATTGTGGACGATTGGTTGGCTGTAATGTGTCATGCAAAATTGCATGACAACTTGATAGCAAAACAGTGACACTGTCATCAGGTTTTTTGGTTAGCCAGAGTTGATTGTTTCAGATAGTCGGTTTTTGTATTAGGTATAGTTGTTCACTCTTTCTCTTAAAGTTTGTTTTTTGTGTCGAAATTTATTTTACTTTCATGCTGTTCGTATTAAAGACACTAATTTGTTCACTTTTTCTCTCAAAAACCTCATATGTCCATGCATTTTTTGTGTTTTTTCATATATGTTCCACAATAAAATAATCAGTGCTTGTGGACGATGTGTCTTATATACTATCTTTAAGAAATAAAAATAAAAACTGGACAATAACATGTCCTGGCACGACCACGTCCAGGGATGATGCCACGTGACGAAAATATGTAGCACGTGGAGTAACACGTACATCGTACACCTTTCCAAGAGTTGGTGTCTTTGAAATTTCATTGAAAAGGAATGTTTAGCGTGTTTAGTATGAATAAAGCTGAGGAAATGTAGAAGAAATGTCGTCTCAGTTTAATAACGCAAATAATAAAAACAGAATGTGTCCGTTATGAGAATTTCTCAAATGAAATGAATCTGTGCAGTCGAGGTTTTATTGTGACAGGCCCGTTAATAAGCCGCTACGTACGCAAAAGTTGCGAGAGCGTATTTCAAAGGAAATGATACATGATGCCTTTATGTGCTAATTTATAAGTTACGCAAAAAAATATGTCACCTGTCATGAAATGTGGAATGGAAGCATCAGAAGGGACATGGAATATTTTTTATGTAAAGCGATATTTTCGGCGCCAAATTTTATGTAGAATGAAAGACACAGAGCGACTTTTTCGAGTCATAACTGTAAACATAAAAATATTGATCGAAGATACAGATACAGAGGCGGGGTAACGAGGATCCAAGGGAGATCGTCCACAGCTGACCGTCGTCACCGCGTCACCGGAGCGTCGCTGTCCATATATTTTACACATGCAACGGAGAGGTGGCTTCATTGCGGTATCCGTTGCTGGATGCGCATTTTTAACGGATCGACGCGCGAGAGCCAGCGAACGATTCAGATAATTTGAAATTAGTTCACTCTTTTTTTTGACTATTGCTGTTGAGTAGCATCTGAGTGAAGATAAGAACCGAACGATATCTTTTTCAGAAAAATGACTACGGGAGTGTATGTATGTATGTCGAGTTGGGCTGCATTTCAAAAATAATGCCTTTATTCAGGGTGTTTAATAAACAAAACATATTTAGATATTGAACATGGCGGAATAGTTTTTCCTATGCACTCCTACAATGTGAATATCAAATGAAAGGGCTTGTTGCGAGTAACTTGAAAAATAATGCGACGTCGTTCTAGATGCAATATGGCGAACCATCCAAGATGTCGTAATAAGTGTATTATTAATGCATTTCTACAATATAGGTATCAAATGAAAGGGTTTGTTGCGAGTAACTCGAAGCCAAGGCGGCGGAGCCTATCGATGACGGCCGAACAGCCCACGAACTAACAGTTGATCGGGTAATGGCCGCGAAAGCCTTACACAAAACAATAACTAATTTATTGCACAAAAATTATTATTCATAATTCACTAACATACAAGATATTTGTTTTGCTCTAAGAATCATAAATTTTGCACTCAGGACGGCTTATACTTGTATTACATGCATTTTTTAATAGGCACACACGCCTGACTTTTGGAATTCTGATTGCATTGTATCCAAGTTTCTCCCAAAATCCAAAAATATTTAAGAATTTTTTTTTTCGAAAATACTACTACTCAACTTCATTAATTCCACAAAATAATAAAATCAAATATTATAATTTCAAATCTTCAATAAAACAAATAAATTATTTTGATCCTTAATTTTCACTTAAAGTGCTAATAACTTATAATTTACAAAATTTCATTTTTTTAATCGTATATGAATTCATTTTCTTGAATTCTCCATTGAATAAAAAAAATAATTATATTGTGCAACTTTGATAACGCTAGAGTTTTTTCCCACTTTTTAAATTTTGCCGCCCTAGAATATATGACGCCCTGGGCACTAGCCCCGACTGCCACTGCCACTGATGACATACCTACATATTGATATCAACAAAATTCACGAAAGAATCACATAAAATTTTAACAAATAATAATGGGTTGAAGTTGTCCATCCTCAGAGGCAACACAGCGGTTCTATACATAATTATTAAAAAGTGCCGATTATAGTATGGAGACCGACTCACAAAGCGGTGTCACCTGAAAACGTAATTACTGTGCAAAAGCTGCTTTCAGTTCAAAAGCTCTTGGATATTACATGAGTGCATTGTCCGGTCATGACATTCCGCACAACGCCCTACGAGTTAGAGGAGTTGGTAAGTACGCTTTCGGTGCTCGGCTCCATTGCGGCCGATAATTCACAACACCAGCGGGCGGGAATAGTAAAAAATGCTTAAAATATTTGGAATCGGGGTGTCCAAAGATATTAGCAGCATTAAAATACAAGGTGGGGCCAGTGGCGTGCATACAATAAGTAACCCTAAAAGGAAATGATCCATGATGCCTTTATGTGCTAATGTATGAATTACGCAAAAACATATGTCACCTGCCATGAAATGTGGAATGGAAGCATCAGAAGGGACACAGAATATTTTTTATGTAAAGCAATACTTTCGGCTCCAAATTTTATGTGGAATGAAAGACACAGCGCGAATTTTTCAAGTCATAACTGTAAACATAAAAATATTGATCCAAGATACAGAGGCGGGGTAACAAGGATGCAAGGGAGATCGTCCACAGCTAAAAGGCCCCACAGACATCGTTCTTTTTCATCAGGTTTGCACGACGTGCCAACCGATCACACTCATTTCGGTCCGTGTGTGCCGAAAAACCGTCGTGTTGACCGTCGTTCCAAAAAATCTGTCCGAGCTTGATTTTACCCGTCGGTTTCAAACGCCATCGTGCAACTCGGTACATGTGTGGCCGTTCATCGTGCAATCACGACGGGATTTTGCAGTGTCGTTCTGGGTTCAGGTATAATTTGTAAAGCTTGGGGGGATATCGCAACTGAAAATTTCAAATCCTCGTAGCTTCTACCCGTAGCAAGGAATCTCAATGTAGCTGTCAGACGTTCATGAGGGGAAATACTGTGTCTCATACAAGTATCCTGTTTTTCTATTAGAGGTGCTACTGAATTAAGTAATTCTAAGTACGTTTCTTCATCCATCCTCAAATAATTGTACCAATCCCCTGGTTCCAAACGCAATTCTTTTGATAGATTTATATGGGAGAATTGGCCTGTTTTTAAAAGCTACTGTTTCACCCATTTAGAACGCTTTTTCTTGCTCTCTCGGAATTTACAATTTGTTTTTTCTCGTGAATAGGTGCTGCAAGAGTTGGTGTCTTATATTTTTTATTTCCATTTACTTATTTTAATTAAAAGGTTTGCAGCATTGTGGCACACGTCTATACCTACATAACAACTAGATAGTTAACTTAGTTTATGTAATGTTTTTATAAAAATACGTAGATTCACTTATTTTTCTATTTTATACTGTTTAGATTATAATGTGCATGTTTTTTATATCAAACGTTTTAGGTAGCTTATAGATTTTAAGTTTAGAGCTTCTACCCTTTTTGTTTTGCAATTCGTAAATTCTTACCCTTAATAATTTGTATGTGAAAATAAAAAAATGGAGTCAGTACTTCCCACACGTAATAATGATACCATTTTATTGTTTTCCCATCGCATGAAGCTATAATGTGCAAGGCAATGTTCGGATGGACTTAAAAAAGTGTATTACGCGGCTAGGTTTTTCATTCACTGGTCATTGGACAGCCCATTATGGATACAACAAATTTTACAACCCCCACCCCCCAACCACCCGAAATTCACCCCCACCAAGAAAAAAAAAGTAGAAAATGATCAGGAACTTCTAAAACGCCTAAAAGCAAAGTTTAAGCTGATTTTATATTTTTGGTGTTTTTATTATTGCTGCGCCGCCGACACGATTTTTCCAAAACATACGCTTTTTCCATCCTCGCCGCGGTAGTAATACTGTGTCAAAATTTCATTAAAATCAATTCAATCATTTTCGCGTTACGCAATGTATAACGACCTAAAACAATACTCGTATGTATAACGACATCACAAATTCTAAGTCCCTTGGTTTCTATAATAAGCAGGGCAATGTTCGTAGGGACCTAAAAAAACTATATTATGCCGCTAGGTTTTTCATTCACATGTCAATGGACAATCCAGTATGAATACAACAAATTCTTCAGTTTTACAACCCCCCACCCCTCAACCGCGCCAAATTCACCCCCACCCAAAAAAGTAAAAAATGATCAGGAACCCCTAAAACGCCAAAAAACGAAGTTTTAGGAATATTTGAAAATTTTTGTTTTTTGCTAATTACTCCGCCCCCTGTATAACGATTTCCAAAATTATAGGAACATTGTCTACTATGACCCCACAACATATCGCTACCCAAATTTCATCACAATCCATGGAGCGGTTACTGAGATTACGACGTTAGAAAAACGCCAACAGACAGACCGGCGGACAGACAGACCGACGGAAATGAGTGACGTGAATTTTCGTTATGTAGAAATCATGAAACGCCCAAAAAACGTATTATCTCGAAATCGAAAATTTTCGCGGTCACAATACTCCCCTTCACCTGTCGGTGTGGGAAGTAAAATTTTTGCATTTTTGGGACTTTGTTAACTACCTTATCAATTATTTTCTTTGCCCCCTCTTAAAAGAATTTTCTATGGGCGCCCTTGCATTTGCTGTGACTATTATTGGGTTAAAGCATTATACCTCAGAACTATAAAATGGTGGATGGTTGTTTTAGAATGAACATCAAGTTCTCGAATATTTCGGCAACAGCTGAACAAAACAATTGAATTTTATAACTGCATAAAAACATCAAACGAGACACGTCAGCTGCATGTCGCCTGGCGATCACGCGTCAAAAAACAAAGGAACATCGTCGGCGATAGACAGCTGCCTGCATGGAGTTCTTAGAACTCACAAAACTCTTTGGGTGTCTAGGTACACTACTGCACAAAATTCTGGGAACTGCTTAGTCATTTAAGGTACAATCGTGGACCACCGAGCAGTCCATTATCTCGAAGGCAAAATATATTGTATCACTCACACACACACTCGACTTCAAGCGGAGGTGTCAGCAGTCCGTTACGGAACTTGCTCCCGCTGAATTAAAATCTCACATTAAAACTGCCGAACTGTTTTTGTTTTCTTTTTTTTCGCCATAATCCAAAAGTTACATCAAAATAAAAATGGGTTTTTGAATCGAGTACCGAAAACGCCGACGGCTCCCGAACCCGTGTGACGTCACCATGGCGGTAAGGATGCTCCTTTGACCAACGACGTCCTACTTCGATACTCGATTCTAGATTCCCAGCCAATCGCGAAAATACGTACTGCTAAACTGGTAACTAGTGTATATTTGTTGCAACACAGTCGATGAATGAAGTTTGCAGCTCGAGACGAAGTCTACGATCGAAATAAATATGTTTTTGAATGTTTGTAGTTGAAGCCAGATTACAGATTCCAATAAGTAAGTACCTAATCAAATATGTTTCGTTGAAAAGATCTCCTCAATCGAAGGACGGCCCAGTGGTTAGAGAGTCCGCTAGTGGATCTCAGGGTCTTTGGATCGAAACCCAGGCCTTCCAACTTTTTTTTTAATTTTTTTTAATCAAAATTATCAACTTCAAACATTCAAAAACATATTTATTTCAATCGCAGACTTCGTCTCGAGCTGCAAACTTCATTCACCGACTGTGTTGCAACAAATGTATACTAGTTACTAGTTTAGTAGTACGTATTTTCGCGATTGGCTGGGAATCTAGAATCGGAGTAGGACGTCGTTGGTCAATGGAGCATCCTTACCGCCATGGTGACGTCACACGGGTTCGGGAGCCGTCGGCGTGTTTTCGGTACTCGATTCAAAGACCCATTTTTATTTTGATATAACTTTTGAATTATTGCGAAAAAAAAGAAAACAAAAACAGTTTTGTTATAAAACTTATCTTTCCATTTATGACAAAAAAAATTTTATTCAAAACCTCAATTGAACTAATGTCTCTGTCTTCCCGACTAACATGCACTCCGCTGAATCTGCAAACAGGACGCTCTAGTTTCGCTTAAGGTAGGCCGATCGATAAAACTTTCTTTTATCTCTCCGCGCATTTGGTGCAATTTGTCACCAGGGTTGCCAACGGTCTAATACCACACTCTGCCAACCCATCAATTTAGAAAATCATGTACTCTGCGATATATATTTTTTTTGCAACAACTCTGGGGGGTGGGTTGGTTAGAGCCGAAGAGGTGGAAATTTATTTGTTTTTTATTTTCAATCAGAAACAAATTTCCATAAAAAAAGCTCAGCGAGAATCCTCACGTGAGCCTTCACTGTTGGCTTTTAACTAAAGGTACGCGCACATAAATCGACATCGGACGGACGGAGGGAACATCCGGTACTGTAAGGATTTTTTTATTAGGGTATCGCACATATCTGATCAGAATCGACGGAAGAATTGCAAGTCAGTTGCAAATATGTCTTCAAGCGGCGAGAAGTTGGAAGAACAAATTATGAAGTAACATTCAACACACATAACCAAATTGAAAATGGAACGCTGATATGATACGGTACGTTGTTCTAAACGGCAGTCGGAGTGAGAATAATTTTCCTTCGTATCGCCGACATGTTACGATACGCTGTTCGGATACAAATCTGTACATGGCTTTACAAACATAATTATGCTTGCCGCTGTCGGTGTACAGCCGCGTCAGCCGGTCTAGGCTCGGCGACCGACGCAATGACGTCACAGTGGTGAATTTTGAGTGCATGAAATATTTTAATTTTTGAAGGCGCGTAACTTTTTCAATTCTCATTCAATTAGGTTGAATTTTTTTTTGTATGTTATATATGTAAACAATACTTCAGGAAAACTCGCATAAATATGATTATTGGAGTTTCACTGAACGACCCTATTTTCAAAAACGTAGAAAGCCTAGACGGGTGTGGGTTCATGGAGTATGTCAAAGAAGATAGACCGATCTCTGTGGTCGAGCTGGAACGCAGAAGACTGGCAGTGGCAGCCTCACTTTCAAAGGATCTCGATACCATTACCGCTTGGGGGCTTAAGAATATGGTTAAATTTAATGCCTCCAAGACCCAGTATTGTACGCTATCAAACAAGAAGTGCCCAAGCCAACACCAGGCTCTGCCAAGGAGTCACTCATTCAAGCTGTTAGGAGTCAACACTACAGAAAATCTGATCTGGCATGAACACGTCGCGTCAATTGCAACAGCTGCTGGTAAAAAGCTTGGGTACCTATTTAGAGCCAGAAAGCATTTCTCACCATGTAACCTCCTCACGCTATATAAAGCCCAGATAAGACCTTGCCTGGAGTATTGCTCTCATGTCTGGGGAGCTGCTGCCCCTACTACCCTGTCTATACTAGTTGCCGTCCAGAGAAGGGCAATTCGACTAATTGGCGATCCGGCCTTAACGCGCCACCTCAGTCACTTTCTCACCGGCGTATTGTTGGTGACCTCTCACTCTTCTACCGATATTCCAACGGAATCTGCTCCTCTGAGCTATCCTCTATCGTTCCGCCGCTCACTGCTCCTATCAGATGTACCCGTGCGACCGCTGCATCTCATCCTAAGACGGTCGTTCTTCATACATCAAGAACGGAGCAGTACAATCGCACATTTATTCCCAGGGTGTCCAAGGCTTGGAATGGACTGCCAGAAGATGTATTTATTGGGCCTGTGGGTATTGGCCCATTCAAATCTCGCGTTAACAAACTTCCCCTAACATAACCCTTTCACAGCAGCCGCGGTACTTTGGTATTTAGGCTCTGCCTGCGCGGTCTGCTCAGTTATAAAGAAAAAGGACAGTTTTTGAGGAATATGTACATTTAATGAATGACGAAAAATATTGTTCAAGTACTTCAGAATGACGCGTTTTAAATTCGATTCTTTACTGTAGGTCATAAGAGAAGCCATTACTGAAGAAAAATGTCCATCTCGCCCATTTACTAGAGCAAAAGAAAGGTTGATGGTATGCTTAAGATACGTAGGTACTTGCAAAATGCCGACGTCACGCGTCGGTCGGCATTTAATCCTAGTTGTCTTATTTTAGCCGGATTTTTAAAATTTGATGCCTACCGTCTGCACAAATGTGCGCTGATCCATTAAATTTAATAGAAACTATTTTTCTCCGATCCGTACCGTTCGTCCGTTGCCGATTTATGTGCGCGTACCTTAACAGTGCTGTTCCTAGGGTGGCGTCGGGAAACAGTAACAAAGCCTTCACAGAGCAGAAGGCTAATGACCAACGACGATAGAACAACTGAATACCTCTTATCTCATTCATAAATTCATTTATGTTCACAGTCCGTAATTGCTGTGGTAAACATCGTCCCCGCCCACGTCAAAATCACGTCAAAATTCACAACGGTTGACACTGTTGACTTGATACTCTTGACAGGTGGCGGTTTTTCGGTCCACATCATCTACGACAAACGTTCAAACTTGCAAATCATGAATGAAAAATGATACGTAGCGCCTAGTACCGGTAATAATTTACTATAAAGCCATGTTGCCAGCTGGTATGTGAATGAATGAATGAATAAGGACCAGAGGCTATCCAGCACAGAATATGACTGGTGCATAGGCCACACGATGAGCCCTTTTGCGCCTCTATCCGCGCTAGTTCCTAAGACCTGCCCTTTTAGCAAAGGCAAGTACATTCTTAGGTCCATTCTTGGTTCCAAGGTTCTTGAGCCCAGCATAGTCTGCCTGTGATAACCCAGGGTTTCACAGCGACACAAGATGTGTGCCGAGGATTCTTCCTCTTCACCACACCACGTGCACGTTGGGTCGTTGACCACCCTCATCACGAACAAGTGACGCCTGAAGGTGTTGTGACCCGTTAATAGGCCTACTAGCAATCTCAAGTTACTCCTATCCAGAGAGAGACAAAATCGTCCTATTCTCTCTGAAGGTCCTGCTAATAGTTCCCGAGCTTGACGGAGATGACCAGAGATGTTGTTCCATCTCAGAGAGTGTTGATTCTGGATTCACTCTCCAGTTGTTTTCCTAATCAAGTTTGCAGATAGTCCTGAGGCTGGTTCCGGGTCCACAAAACTGTTGCCGGATCCCATCCTAGCCAGATCATCCGCCATGTCGTTACCCTTTACCCCAGCGTGCCCAGGTACCCACATAAGTGATACCTTGTGTTTAGCTGAGATGTCGTCAAGAGCCCTCCTGCACTGCAGGACTAGTCCCGACGTTATTCTCCAAGCACTCAGTGCTTTGATGGCTGCCTGACTGTCAGAGCAGATAGTAATCCGCTTCCTAGACCCGAATACGATGCTGGTGCGTGTGCATTGTAAATTATGAAATTATTTTTAACTTTTCTTACTGCATAATTGCTGAAAAATTAGCTGTAGAACGAATTCATTAGATATTGTGAAATAGCTATGTACAAAAACAAATTTTATTGTAGACCTTTGGTGAATTGTGGCAACTACGCATCAATGTCTGACGAATTTTTTGTAAACATGAGAGGTCTATCAGAGTTCTGTTGGCGCTGCTAATGATCAGAGCAGTCGATGCCGTTGACACAGAAGTAAAAAAATATGGACCCTATATCGGAAACTTAGCGTTAAAATGATTAGCACTGTTTTGTGGCAAATTATATTTCTACGTATATTTAGACAAACACCATCCGACATAGCTCGTCACTGACTCATCTTATGAAGTTAAAAAAGAACTACGCACTCTCATCACCAAACTTGGTAAGCACCAAATAGAGTCAAACATTCCGCATCAGGACATTAATAAATAAATTATTGACCCATTAGACGACTATGGTTATCATGGTTTTCATTTCTATGACAGTATTGTTTACAGGATCCGATAATTATGAATCACTCATCAAACACCATATTTGTTTATGATTATTTTGAGGTTCCGTAAACTTATTACCGCACATTTTTTGTTTACAACGTAAAGCTGTTTAAATAAACCCTATAGTCTATATTCCTATTACACAGGGGGGCCAATAAGCGCGCGATGCTCTCTAGCGGCCATACTGTTTAAATTAGACGAAAATGCTTTAAATAAAAAACGTTTCTTTTCAAATGCTCTATTTGCATATAGAAAATAATTTCAAAGATGACGGACTTCCGAATATACCGGAAGTAATTATCAACTTCCTTATTTTAAATGGAACACCCTGTATATTATTACGTTTTTGAATTCAGCATCGATTTTTTGGTTCAGTTTGTTAACCATTGTTTATGTCTACGAAGCCTATTTTCGGAGTTATTCAGCAATTTTTACAAACTTTGACGTTTGTAGTATTTTACTAAGACACGCTAATACCTCGGAAACTAAACGCGATAGAAAGATGCGGTTTTTCGGTCTTCCACGGCACGCATTACTTCTGGGACCGACATGTGCGTAAGGTCCCTTATTTGGTCCATGAACCTTATAGGGGATCTGCCCCTCGTTCTTTTGCCGTCCACCTTCCCTTGGACCATGAGCTTCTCCATCCCATCCCTGCACATAACGTGTCCGAAAAATTTGATCATCCCACGCTGTTTGGTTGGTAAAAGCCGGTCACGATCTTTGATTTTGAGCTCCCTGAGGATGGAGATGTTCGTTCTGTGTGCTGTCCAGGGTATTCTTAGCATCCTCCGATGACACGTGATTTCAAACGCCTCTATTCTTCTACGACAGGAGGCGTTTAGAGTCCAGGATTCTGACCCATAATTAGCTATGGGGAAAACCAGCGCTTTCATTAGTCTGGTTTTCGTTACTTTGTGGATGTTGTGGTCCTTCCATATTCTCCCCAGTCTACTCAAAGCCTCCTTCGCCATTCCGAATCTACGCTTTATTTCGGGTTCAAAACCTCCTTTGTTTTTGTATACGTGCGCCTAGATAGACAACGTGGTCGCTGGTTTCAATATCGTTGATGAGCCGTAAAGGTGGTAATGTCTTGGCTCTGTCCACTATTATGAGGCAGCATTTTGACCTGTTTAGACGTAGGCCCGATTCTAAACTTGCTTCCTCCAAGCGCTGCAGAAGTTCATACATTTCAGTTTCGTCTTTGGCTAGTATGATTGTATCGTCGGCGTAACGTAGGTTAGATATTTTTTTCCCTCCAACGAAAACTCCACCTCCCCAGTCCCCCAAGGCTTTCCTCATTATCCATTCTCCATAGCAGTTGAAAAGTATTGGGGAAAGAACACGGCCTTGCCTGACACCTTTTCCCACTTTGAAATTTGCTGAGAAGTCGCCCTCTATCTTTATGAAATAGTATCAAAGTCTACTGTCACAAAGAAGTTTTTGTTCTCATATGTTGGTGCACTTTTGGTGCAAATCTATGATTTAAGGGTGAGAGGTGTTGGGGGTTATTCAAAAAAATAATATAACATAGCATTTTATTTTCAGAAAATGTGTCAAGAGATGATTTTACCTTGAAAATTACATCTCGAACGTTGATTTCGGTAAAATTTGTGAAAACGGGCCGATTCTAATAACTTACTCCTCCTTTGTAGGGGAAGTTAATGGTATTCTAAAAGCGTCTAGAGGCAATAAAAATTGCGTTTAATACTCTCAACTGGTTCTTTATTGAGAACTAACCCCCAAAATGCACCACATTAGAGTGAAATTGACTGGAAGATCCGAAGGCATTAAATTTTATTGCGTTTTGGTTCCCCCACACTCCCTTGATCAATAGAAACTCAGGCGCTTCGATAAAGGCCACAGTTGTAATTATATAAATTGGCTTCGAACAAGACCTTGTTCCCAGCTCTAATCTCGTATACGACACAAAAAAACATTTTTTATTTTATTGCTTCTTATATGACACCAGGCTACCAAACATGAGGCTGACGAAGTTGATGATAGGGTAGCTGGTATTAACAGGTAAGTTTTTGCATAGACCCTTTGGCCTAGTCAATGATCCCAAGTGGCTTCAGTCATTCGAGTTTCACGTGTTTTTAGAATAAAAACTGAACCCAGTGGTGATGACCCGGACAAATGTGATGTGGATAGTAATGAATGAATAAGGACCAGAGGCTATCCAGTACGGAATGTGGCTGGTGCATAGGCCACACGATGGGCCCTTATGCGCCTCTATCCGCGCTAGTTCCTAAGACCTGCCCTTTAAGCAAAGGCAAGTACATTCTTAGGTCCTATCCGTTTTATCTCTATTGGTTCCAAGGTTCTTGAGCCCAGCATAGTCTGCCTGTGATAACCCAGGGTTTCACAGCGACACAGGATGTGTGCCGAGGATTCTTCCTCTTCACCACACCACGTGCACGTTGGGTCGTTGACCACCCTCATCACAAACAAGTGACGCCTGAAGGTATTGTGACCCGTTAATAAGCCTACTAAGAATCTCAAGTTACTCCTATCCAAAGAGAGACAAAATCGTCCTATTCTCTCTGCAGGCCCTGCTAATAGCTCCCGAGCCTGACGGAGATGACCAGAGATGTTGTTCCATCTCAGAGAGTGTTGATTCTGGATCCTCTCTCCAGTTGTTTTCCTAACCAAGTTTGCAGGCAGTCCTAAGGCTGGTTCCGGGCCCATAAAACTGTTTCCGGATCCCATCCTGGCTAGATGATCCGCCATTTCATTACCCTTTACCCCAGCGTGCCCAGGTACCCACATCAGTGATACCTTGTGTTTAGCTGAGATGTCGTCAAGAGCCCTCCTGCACTCCAGGACCAGTCCCGACGTTATTTTCCAAGCACTCAGTGCTTTGATGGCTGCCTGACTGTCAGAGCAGATAGTAATCCGCCTCCTAGACCCGTCAATTTCCCGAATACGATTTACACAGGCAAGTATCGCATAGACCTCAGCCTGGAATACTGTGGTGTGCCCCCCAAGAGGGAATGAAAGTCTTGTACGGGGTCCGTAGACTCCCGAGCCCGAGCCCTCTCTAGCGAGTGAACCGTCTGTGTACCAGACCTGTCCTCCTCCTTCGATGAGCTGTCTTTCCCTAGACTCCCACTCTTCCCTTGACGGAAACACCACCGTAAATTTGCGATTGAAGCGATGCGTAGGAGAAACTGTATCGCTCCTCGCCAACAAAATAGGACAATCCTCATGCAACTCTGCTAGAATCGTCGAATGTCCTTTGCCTGGATTCATAAAAGTCCAGTTACCCTGACTCCAGTGACGGAACCCAGTTTTTCTAGCTTCCCCTTGGATTACCAGATCCAAAGGAGGAAGATTCAATAGTGTTTCATGTGGATAGTAAGGAACCAATTAAAACAATGAGTGAATTAGAGTCCCCAACCACCTGAGGAACAGGTGTTCGTCAAAACAGAAAATGATCCAGACGCTGGAGGGACAGATTTACCCAGCATTTTTTAAAACTCACAATTTTATGTGGGTGTCCAATATTCATTATAGAGTCAGATGGTTGTTGTTGAATACTTAGTACTTACGTTTTGAGAAAACTATTATGCCGGCCCTTCACTTTAGTATTCGCGTATTTGTTTTACTTGCAAAAAAAAACGATGTGTGGAGAACCTATTTGTATTATTTATTGTCCATATTTTTGCGAATGGACAAATAATGCAAATAGACTTTTCCATCCACTTGACGATTGACACCTTATGTTTTCCTGGAGAGTGAAAATGTTAGAAAATTATATTCTATTTATAAAATGATTTCCACTTTACGCAAAGTGAACTCAATGATATCACAATCCTTGTTTGGAACATGTTTTTTTATGGTCAGCCTCTCGCAAAGGCTGAAAGCCTATGGTGCTGTAGAAGCGCTGCGAGAGGATAAGTATCGGTGCACGTTAAATTTGAAACGCTGCAGGGTGTAGCCGTTGAGAAACAAATTCCCCGGCTGCTTATTCCACAGCGCCGAAGTTCTCCAAAAGAAGGAATGCTTGAGGAGTCTGGTTTGGAGTGTAGGGACCTCGACCTGGTAAGCATGAGCTCGCAGAGCCTCTCTTAGTGTTCCTCGTTTGAAGTTATTGTCTGGGAGGACTCACTCGAACATCTTCCGTGTTAGAATCTATAAAACAGGGACAGGTCAGTCACCCTTCTTCGATGTTCCAGGCTGTGGAGGTCCTTTGTGACGTTAGACGTATCGATTAATCAATTGCTGTCTTCTGGATAGTTTTAGAGAGTGCTTCGGAGCGCACCCCCACACGTGGGAGCAATACTCCAACGATGGTCGGATCTGTGCCTTGTAGAGCAGCAGTAGTTGCTCTGGTATTATCCAAATTCGTACAGCGGAATAAAACTCCAAGCTTCTGGGATGCTGTTTTAACTAATGATTTACAAAACCTAGCATCTTGTACGCTTTGCTGATGATACTTTCAATATCGAAATTGAACATTATGTTGTATCGAAAACAATTGCTAAGTGCTTGATTTGATAGACTTTCTGTAATACTTCACCATTGCACTGGATAGATCATTAATAAAAATGTTAAACAACAACGGTCCTAAATGAGAACCTTGTGGTCTCCGGAAGTTACGATGATGTTACAATGCAAGAAGCGGTTATGTCCATTAGAGTGAATTTTTCAGGAGGGAAGAAAAACTGCCTGAAGGAACTTTGAAGGAGTAGAAAAGGTTACGTTTTAAATTACTGTATAATAAAAAAACGTTTGGACTGAACCTGTTCTTGCACAGTTTTTTGATTTTTCAATATTAAGGATGCAAAGTAAAGTCACCGTACAGTAGGGTCTCACAAATGCGAGCCGCCTCGAATTCAGAGGGGCTCCCTTCGTGCGATCTCGTTTTCTTACAGGGAATCCGACTGTGCGATATTGTCGACATCAACGGTCGACGTTCACTTCACTTATGCGGAGGTCAATAGAAATGAATTCTATAGTATAGATAGAATATAATTTATTATTCAATAAATCATTCAACACAATAACTGCAGATGCAGCTACTGGGGTGGCAAATAGCTCAAGGAGTATTACAGATCATGTTTTGTCAGATAGATGTAGTAATTTGAAATGTACGATTCAAGTAGTAAGTAACAGTAACAGTATGGTCATTCATAATTTGTTGTCAGTAACCTTAGGTGTAAACATAAAAGTACTTGCGACAAAATATAGAAAAGAAGTAAACAGAATAGATCATAAAAAAATCATCTCAAAATTTGAAAAGAATATTCAAACTACAATTCAATCATTTCAGGAACTAATTGACTTAATCACTTCTTGTAAAAAAAGATTCGGAATTCAAAAAGACGTATAAAATACGTGAAAATAACGATTGGATAAATCAAGAAATTCTCGAAATGATTGAAAACCGAGTCAAAATTTATAAACGAAAAGTTAAAGAACCGGGAAACACGAATTTGGAAAGTGAATTTAAACAATATAAGAATCATGTCAATAATAAAATTAAAGTATTAAAAACAGATATTTTAAAAATCAATGGGAATAAGTAGGCACAAATATAAAAAATAATGGGGCCATATACAGAGCATGTCGCCGGCATTTTTTTGTGAAGTACGCGCAAAACGCTCAATAACACACAAACACTACTTATTTAGGCACCCCGGTAGATCCGACCGATTGTATCCCGTGCACCGTGTCGCGTGTTAGGTGGACTGACCCTGTAAACCACAGCTGTTAGCGTTCGGCTACTGCTCGAGATCGCCGGGCGCCAGAATCCGCCAGCTTGCGTAGTATCCGAGAGCACAGCTGGAAAGACCACATTGGGGGTGGAGCTTAGAGTGAGCCTACTTGTCTTTGTTAATGTACGGTGGTAAAGTGTAGATATGAAAAGGTATTTTTTATTTCATGAAATATTATAAAAGATAGTTCCTTACGCAAACTGTAATGTAATGAATTTGTGGTTCTTGGGTTTTTAGGCCGGCGTCGTTTAGCGTTAAAGCTTGACGTTTCGCCACCACGAGTGGATGGCATCTTCAGAAGCTATTTCACTTCGGCGACTTCCAAAATACTGACGGCTGGTGGATGTTTACCTGTATTTATACCTGCTAATGGTGACGTGGCCCAACCAGGTAGCGTTGGTAGCCCCGCCCCTTCGCGATATGGTAGTGTCTTCAGGTCCTTTAGGATGGGTATCCATGTCCGGTTGACTTTCTGTGTTTCTTCTTTCCTGTTGAAATTATTATGATGTTTCTGTATTTCGATGGCTTCTCTTTGAAGTCTGGCATGGTATGAAGACGTCGCGGCAAGAACCTGTGTTTCTTCAAACTTGATCCTGTGACTTCCCTCCTTAATCGCATGTTCGGCTACCGCTGATTTGTCCGTATGGCCTAGTCGACAGCTAGCCTTATGTTCTGCAATTCTTGTGTTTATAGATCGCTTCGTTGTTCCTATGTATACACTCCCACATGTGCATGGTATGCGATATACCCCCGGTGTTGTGAGTGGGTCTCTTTTATCTTTCACCGTTCTCAAGTATTCCTGTATCTTTCTTGTGGGCTTGTAGATCGTCTTGACGTTTTCCTTTCGTAACATTTTTCCTATTCTGTCTGTTATTCCGGGCACATAGGGTAGAAAAGCTTTTGCTATCGGTTTAGGTTCTGATTTTGCCCTATTTCTTCTCATTGTCCTTGTTATTTCTTTTTCTGTGTAACCATTTGCTTTAAGAGCATTCTTTAGATGTTCCAGTTCGGTGTCGAGTTCTTCTGGTTCGCACACTTTTCTAGCCCGTTCTGTCAAAGTTCTAATAATTCCGTACTTCTGAGATGGGTGGTGGTTCGATTCTTTATGCAAATACCGGTCAGTATGAGTTGGCTTTCTATATACCTTGTGCCCTAATCTAGCTCCTTTTCTTGTTAGAAGAACATCAAGGAAGGCGAGATTTTTGTTTTCTTCTACCTCCATGGTGAACTTGATGTTTTCATGCACGCTGTTCAGGTGTTCTAGAAATTCTTCCAGCTTTTCTCTTCCGTGATTCCATATGACAAACGTATCGTCCACGTATCTGAGCCATATCTTGGGCTTGTATTGAGCGCTCTTCAAGGCTGCCTGTTCGACCTTCTCCATTACAAAGTTCGCTACCACCGGGCTTAGAGGGCTTCCCATGGCTACACCTTCAATTTGTTCGTACATGTTGGCGTCCCAGACGAAGTAGGTTGTCGTTAACACGTGCTTGAAAAGGTTTGTAATGTCTTCCGGAAATATGTTCTTGATGTGTTCTATTGCATCGTTCAATGGCACCTTTGTGAATAATGACACCACGTCGAAGCTGACCAGCATGTCGGATTCTTCCAGCTGTATGTCTTTGATTTTCGTAATGAAATGGGCTGAGTCCTTGATGTACGAGTCGGTTTTTCCAACGTATGGCTGCAGTAATGTAGTTAAGTGTTTTGCTAATTCGTAAGTAGGCGAACCTATTGCGCTTACTATCGGGCGAAGTGGAACGTTGGGCTTGTGTATTTTTGGTAACCCATAAAGCCTAGGAGTCAGTGCTTCACTTTTGCAAACCTTCTTTTTGGTTTCTTCGTCAAGGCTTGAATTCTTCACCATGGTTTTAGTTTTTCTTAATATGGTCTTGGTCGGGTCTTTTGCTAGAGTGCGGTAGGTGCCTGGATCTAGCAATGCTTTTATTTTATTTTTGTAGTCTTCGGTGTCCATCACCACTGTGGCGTTGCCTTTATCTGCAGGCAGAACAGTGACATTTGTGTCCCTATTGATGTCCCTTAATGCTTTTAACTCCTTCGCTTTCAGATTACTTTTCGGCGGTTTTGCTTTTTTAATAATTCTTGCTGATTCTGTCCGGATTTCCTGTGCTTTTTCCTCAGGTAATGATCGTATAGCCGATTCCAGATTAGCAATAATCTCTTCAGTTGGTATTTCTTTTGGTGTAATTGCAAAGTTGCCTCCTTTCGCCAAAACAGAAATTTCATCTTCAGACAGGTTACGTTTGCTTATGTTGACCACTGTTCTTTTGGTGTCCAGTCCGGGTGTAGATTTCTTGTTACTTGCCAGTCTCTCGAACTTTTCCTTCTGGATGTTTGTGTATTTCTCTCGTTCTTTTTCCATGGTTCTAAATGTTATTGAGTCGATCTTATCCCAGTCGGTTCTGTGAAGTTCTGTGCTTAACCGGTAGTGGATGTTCAACAGTTTCTTCCCAATTCGGTCTAGAATAGATCTGGTATTATGAATTCGTTCTCTTAGCAGTGCTCGTTCAGTACGTTCGAATATTCTCCTGGCTTGTTCAGATTTTATTACTGGTCTTATGTGTACAGCTTTGGGTATCACTCCTTCATCCCTGCACCGTGACAAGAATGCCAAAGAGGCTAGGAAATGTGCCTTCTTCTTCCGTAGATGTTCCAGTTGACGGTATAATGTCGTAACTTCCTCCCCATAGAGGCGGCAAATATACTGTGTAAGGCTTTCGCGGCCATCGTCCAATGAATTTGTGGTTCTTGGGTTTTTAGGCCGGCGTCGTTTAGCGTTAAAGCTTGACGTTTCGCCACCACGAGTGGATGGCATCTTCAGAAGCTATTTCACTTCGGCGACTTCCAAAATACTGACGGCTGGTGGATGTTTACCTGTATTTATACCTGCTAATGGTGACGTGGCCCAACCAGGTAGCGTTGGTAGCCCCGCCCCTTCGCGATATGGTAGTGTCTTCAGGTCCTTTAGGATGGGTATCCATGTCCGGTTGACTTTCTGTGTTTCTTCTTTCCTGTTGAAATTATTATGATGTTTCTGTATTTCGATGGCTTCTCTTTGAAGTCTGGCATGGTATGAAGACGTCGCGGCAAGAACCTGTGTTTCTTCAAACTTGATCCTGTGACTTCCCTCCTTAATCGCATGTTCGGCTACCGCTGATTTGTCCGTATGGCCTAGTCGACAGCTAGCCTTATGTTCTGCAATTCTTGTGTTTATAGATCGCTTCGTTGTTCCTATGTATACACTCCCACATGTGCATGGTATGCGATATACCCCCGGTGTTGTGAGTGGGTCTCTTTTATCTTTCACCGTTCTCAAGTATTCCTGTATCTTTCTTGTGGGCTTGTAGATCGTCTTGACGTTTTCCTTTCGTAACATTTTTCCTATTCTGTCTGTTATTCCGGGCACATAGGGTAGAAAAGCTTTTGCTATCGGTTTAGGTTCTGATTTTGCCCTATTTCTTCTCATTGTCCTTGTTATTTCTTTTTCTGTGTAACCATTTGCTTTAAGAGCATTCTTTAGATGTTCCAGTTCGGTGTCGAGTTCTTCTGGTTCGCACACTTTTCTAGCCCGTTCTGTCAAAGTTCTAATAATTCCGTACTTCTGAGATGGGTGGTGGTTCGATTCTTTATGCAAATACCGGTCAGTATGAGTTGGCTTTCTATATACCTTGTGCCCTAATCTAGCTCCTTTTCTTGTTAGAAGAACATCAAGGAAGGCGAGATTTTTGTTTTCTTCTACCTCCATGGTGAACTTGATGTTTTCATGCACGCTGTTCAGGTGTTCTAGAAATTCTTCCAGCTTTTCTCTTCCGTGATTCCATATGACAAACGTATCGTCCACGTATCTGAGCCATATCTTGGGCTTGTATTGAGCGCTCTTCAAGGCTGCCTGTTCGACCTTCTCCATTACAAAGTTCGCTACCACCGGGCTTAGAGGGCTTCCCATGGCTACACCTTCAATTTGTTCGTACATGTTGGCGTCCCAGACGAAGTAGGTTGTCGTTAACACGTGCTTGAAAAGGTTTGTAATGTCTTCCGGAAATATGTTCTTGATGTGTTCTATTGCATCGTTCAATGGCACCTTTGTGAATAATGACACCACGTCGAAGCTGACCAGCATGTCGGATTCTTCCAGCTGTATGTCTTTGATTTTCGTAATGAAATGGGCTGAGTCCTTGATGTACGAGTCGGTTTTTCCAACGTATGGCTGCAGTAATGTAGTTAAGTGTTTTGCTAATTCGTAAGTAGGCGAACCTATTGCGCTTACTATCGGGCGAAGTGGAACGTTGGGCTTGTGTATTTTTGGTAACCCATAAAGCCTAGGAGTCAGTGCTTCACTTTTGCAAACCTTCTTTTTGGTTTCTTCGTCAAG
Source organism: Callosobruchus maculatus (assembly GCA_951848785.1). Taxonomy (NCBI): domain Eukaryota; kingdom Metazoa; phylum Arthropoda; class Insecta; order Coleoptera; family Chrysomelidae; genus Callosobruchus; species Callosobruchus maculatus. Next base: position 353,535 of record CATOUR010000069.1, read on the forward strand.
GCTTGAATTCTTCACCATGGTTTTAGTTTTTCTTAATATGGTCTTGGTCCACGAAAGCCTTGGGCCGCGAAAGCCTTACACAGTATATTTGCCGCCTCTATGGGGAGGAAGTTACGACATTATACCGTCAACTGGAACATCTACGGAAGAAGAAGGCACATTTCCTAGCCTCTTTGGCATTCTTGTCACGGTGCAGGGATGAAGGAGTGATACCCAAAGCTGTACACATAAGACCAGTAATAAAATCTGAACAAGCCAGGAGAATATTCGAACGTACTGAACGAGCACTGCTAAGAGAACGAATTCATAATACCAGATCTATTCTAGACCGAATTGGGAAGAAACTGTTGAACATCCACTACCGGTTAAGCACAGAACTTCACAGAACCGACTGGGATAAGATCGACTCAATAACATTTAGAACCATGGAAAAAGAACGAGAGAAATACACAAACATCCAGAAGGAAAAGTTCGAGAGACTGGCAAGTAACAAGAAATCTACACCCGGACTGGACACCAAAAGAACAGTGGTCAACATAAGCAAACGTAACCTGTCTGAAGATGAAATTTCTGTTTTGGCGAAAGGAGGCAACTTTGCAATTACACCAAAAGAAATACCAACTGAAGAGATTATTGCTAATCTGGAATCGGCTATACGATCATTACCTGAGGAAAAAGCACAGGAAATCCGGACAGAATCAGCAAGAATTATTAAAAAAGCAAAACCGCCGAAAAGTAATCTGAAAGCGAAGGAGTTAAAAGCATTAAGGGACATCAATAGGGACACAAATGTCACTGTTCTGCCTGCAGATAAAGGCAACGCCACAGTGGTGATGGACACCGAAGACTACAAAAATAAAATAAAAGCATTGCTAGATCCAGGCACCTACCGCACTCTAGCAAAAGACCCGACCAAGACCATATTAAGAAAAACTAAAACCATGGTGAAGAATTCAAGCCTTGACGAAGAAACCAAAAAGAAGGTTTGCAAAAGTGAAGCACTGACTCCTAGGCTTTATGGGTTACCAAAAATACACAAGCCCAACGTTCCACTTCGCCCGATAGTAAGCGCAATAGGTTCGCCTACTTACGAATTAGCAAAACACTTAACTACATTACTGCAGCCATACGTTGGAAAAACCGACTCGTACATCAAGGACTCAGCCCATTTCATTACGAAAATCAAAGACATACAGCTGGAAGAATCCGACATGCTGGTCAGCTTCGACGTGGTGTCATTATTCACAAAGGTGCCATTGAACGATGCAATAGAACACATCAAGAACATATTTCCGGAAGACATTACAAACCTTTTCAAGCACGTGTTAACGACAACCTACTTCGTCTGGGACGCCAACATGTACGAACAAATTGAAGGTGTAGCCATGGGAAGCCCTCTAAGCCCGGTGGTAGCGAACTTTGTAATGGAGAAGGTCGAACAGGCAGCCTTGAAGAGCGCTCAATACAAGCCCAAGATATGGCTCAGATACGTGGACGATACGTTTGTCATATGGAATCACGGAAGAGAAAAGCTGGAAGAATTTCTAGAACACCTGAACAGCGTGCATGAAAACATCAAGTTCACCATGGAGGTAGAAGAAAACAAAAATCTCGCCTTCCTTGATGTTCTTCTAACAAGAAAAGGAGCTAGATTAGGGCACAAGGTATATAGAAAGCCAACTCATACTGACCGGTATTTGCATAAAGAATCGAACCACCACCCATCTCAGAAGTACGGAATTATTAGAACTTTGACAGAACGGGCTAGAAAAGTGTGCGAACCAGAAGAACTCGACACCGAACTGGAACATCTAAAGAATGCTCTTAAAGCAAATGGTTACACAGAAAAAGAAATAACAAGGACAATGAGAAGAAATAGGGCAAAATCAGAACCTAAACCGATAGCAAAAGCTTTTCTACCCTATGTGCCCGGAATAACAGACAGAATAGGAAAAATGTTACGAAAGGAAAACGTCAAGACGATCTACAAGCCCACAAGAAAGATACAGGAATACTTGAGAACGGTGAAAGATAAAAGAGACCCACTCACAACACCGGGGGTATATCGCATACCATGCACATGTGGGAGTGTATACATAGGAACAACGAAGCGATCTATAAACACAAGAATTGCAGAACATAAGGCTAGCTGTCGACTAGGCCATACGGACAAATCAGCGGTAGCCGAACATGCGATTAAGGAGGGAAGTCACAGGATCAAGTTTGAAGAAACACAGGTTCTTGCCGCGACGTCTTCATACCATGCCAGACTTCAAAGAGAAGCCATCGAAATACAGAAACATCATAATAATTTCAACAGGAAAGAAGAAACACAGAAAGTCAACCGGACATGGATACCCATCCTAAAGGACCTGAAGACACTACCATATCGCGAAGGGGCGGGGCTACCAACGCTACCTGGTTGGGCCACGTCACCATTAGCAGGTATAAATACAGGTAAACATCCACCAGCCGTCAGTATTTTGGAAGTCGCCGAAGTGAAATAGCTTCTGAAGATGCCATCCACTCGTGGTGGCGAAACGTCAAGCTTTAACGCTAAACGACGCCGGCCTAAAAACCCAAGAACCACAAATTCATTGGACGATGGCCGCGAAAGCCTTACACAGTATATTTGCCGCCTCTATGGGGAGGAAGTTACGACATTATACCGTCAACTGGAACATCTACGGAAGAAGAAGGCACATTTCCTAGCCTCTTTGGCATTCTTGTCACGGTGCAGGGATGAAGGAGTGATACCCAAAGCTGTACACATAAGACCAGTAATAAAATCTGAACAAGCCAGGAGAATATTCGAACGTACTGAACGAGCACTGCTAAGAGAACGAATTCATAATACCAGATCTATTCTAGACCGAATTGGGAAGAAACTGTTGAACATCCACTACCGGTTAAGCACAGAACTTCACAGAACCGACTGGGATAAGATCGACTCAATAACATTTAGAACCATGGAAAAAGAACGAGAGAAATACACAAACATCCAGAAGGAAAAGTTCGAGAGACTGGCAAGTAACAAGAAATCTACACCCGGACTGGACACCAAAAGAACAGTGGTCAACATAAGCAAACGTAACCTGTCTGAAGATGAAATTTCTGTTTTGGCGAAAGGAGGCAACTTTGCAATTACACCAAAAGAAATACCAACTGAAGAGATTATTGCTAATCTGGAATCGGCTATACGATCATTACCTGAGGAAAAAGCACAGGAAATCCGGACAGAATCAGCAAGAATTATTAAAAAAGCAAAACCGCCGAAAAGTAATCTGAAAGCGAAGGAGTTAAAAGCATTAAGGGACATCAATAGGGACACAAATGTCACTGTTCTGCCTGCAGATAAAGGCAACGCCACAGTGGTGATGGACACCGAAGACTACAAAAATAAAATAAAAGCATTGCTAGATCCAGGCACCTACCGCACTCTAGCAAAAGACCCGACCAAGACCATATTAAGAAAAACTAAAACCATGGTGAAGAATTCAAGCCTTGACGAAGAAACCAAAAAGAAGGTTTGCAAAAGTGAAGCACTGACTCCTAGGCTTTATGGGTTACCAAAAATACACAAGCCCAACGTTCCACTTCGCCCGATAGTAAGCGCAATAGGTTCGCCTACTTACGAATTAGCAAAACACTTAACTACATTACTGCAGCCATACGTTGGAAAAACCGACTCGTACATCAAGGACTCAGCCCATTTCATTACGAAAATCAAAGACATACAGCTGGAAGAATCCGACATGCTGGTCAGCTTCGACGTGGTGTCATTATTCACAAAGGTGCCATTGAACGATGCAATAGAACACATCAAGAACATATTTCCGGAAGACATTACAAACCTTTTCAAGCACGTGTTAACGACAACCTACTTCGTCTGGGACGCCAACATGTACGAACAAATTGAAGGTGTAGCCATGGGAAGCCCTCTAAGCCCGGTGGTAGCGAACTTTGTAATGGAGAAGGTCGAACAGGCAGCCTTGAAGAGCGCTCAATACAAGCCCAAGATATGGCTCAGATACGTGGACGATACGTTTGTCATATGGAATCACGGAAGAGAAAAGCTGGAAGAATTTCTAGAACACCTGAACAGCGTGCATGAAAACATCAAGTTCACCATGGAGGTAGAAGAAAACAAAAATCTCGCCTTCCTTGATGTTCTTCTAACAAGAAAAGGAGCTAGATTAGGGCACAAGGTATATAGAAAGCCAACTCATACTGACCGGTATTTGCATAAAGAATCGAACCACCACCCATCTCAGAAGTACGGAATTATTAGAACTTTGACAGAACGGGCTAGAAAAGTGTGCGAACCAGAAGAACTCGACACCGAACTGGAACATCTAAAGAATGCTCTTAAAGCAAATGGTTACACAGAAAAAGAAATAACAAGGACAATGAGAAGAAATAGGGCAAAATCAGAACCTAAACCGATAGCAAAAGCTTTTCTACCCTATGTGCCCGGAATAACAGACAGAATAGGAAAAATGTTACGAAAGGAAAACGTCAAGACGATCTACAAGCCCACAAGAAAGATACAGGAATACTTGAGAACGGTGAAAGATAAAAGAGACCCACTCACAACACCGGGGGTATATCGCATACCATGCACATGTGGGAGTGTATACATAGGAACAACGAAGCGATCTATAAACACAAGAATTGCAGAACATAAGGCTAGCTGTCGACTAGGCCATACGGACAAATCAGCGGTAGCCGAACATGCGATTAAGGAGGGAAGTCACAGGATCAAGTTTGAAGAAACACAGGTTCTTGCCGCGACGTCTTCATACCATGCCAGACTTCAAAGAGAAGCCATCGAAATACAGAAACATCATAATAATTTCAACAGGAAAGAAGAAACACAGAAAGTCAACCGGACATGGATACCCATCCTAAAGGACCTGAAGACACTACCATATCGCGAAGGGGCGGGGCTACCAACGCTACCTGGTTGGGCCACGTCACCATTAGCAGGTATAAATACAGGTAAACATCCACCAGCCGTCAGTATTTTGGAAGTCGCCGAAGTGAAATAGCTTCTGAAGATGCCATCCACTCGTGGTGGCGAAACGTCAAGCTTTAACGCTAAACGACGCCGGCCTAAAAACCCAAGAACCACAAATTCATTGGACGATGGCCGCGAAAGCCTTACACAGTATATGTAATGTAATGAGGGTTGCTCTATACCTCCGTCAATCCACCAGTACGCAGACAGCTGTTTCACGCTTATTTATTTATATGTATATAGAGCAACCCTCGTATATCGGCTTTAATACGCTGCTGGCGTACAAAATCCGTGCCTCTAGTGGCAAAAGCGAACGAGCCTTGTCGTTCCACCAAAGAGTTTACTGCTGTTAGTAGCGTTTCCCTTTGGTTGCCGTTACCTTCGGGTACTAGATGGCGCACCGGCAGAACTTTCTGCTTGTTGCCTACACATGTAATGTAATGATTTCTTGTATTTTCTCTAATCAATTTTGCTGTATTCTGGTATTGGGCCATGATTGAGGGCAGAGTTGGCATTTTCCGGCAAATAATCTTCGTCAGTGTCGCTGTGAGTGCCCAAAAATATACACGCTATTTGTTACTATCGTTACATTTCTGCTACATGACACATTAACAAAGACAAGTAGGGTCACTCTAAGCTCCGCCCCCAATGTGGTCTTTCCATGGTCTCGGATACTATACGCAAGCTGGCGGATTCTGGCGCCCGGCGATCTCGAGCAGTAGCCGAACGCTAACAGCTGTGGTTTATAGGGTCAGTCCACCTAACACACGACACCGTGCACGGGATGCAATCGGTCGGATCTACCGGGGTGCCTAAATAAGTAGTGTTTGAGTGTTATTGAGCTTTTTGCGCGCATTTCACAAAAAAATGCCGGCGACAAGCTCTGTATATGGCCCCATGGTTTTTTTATATTTGCGCCTACTTATTCCCATTTATTTTTTAAAATATCTGTTTTTAATACTTTAATTTTAGTATTGACATGTTTCTTAAGTTTTTTAAATTCATTTTACAAATTCGTGTTTCCCGGTTCTTTAACTTTTTGTTTTTAAATTTTGACTCGGTTTTCAATCATTTCGAGAATTTCTTGATTTGTCCAGTCGTTATTTTCTATCGTATCTTATACGTCTTTTTGAATTCCGAATCTTTTTTACAAGAAGTGATTAAGTCAATTAGGACCTGAAATGATTACCTTTTGTAGTTTGAATATTCTTTTCAAATTTTGAGATGAATTTTTTATGATCTATTCTGTTTACTTCTTTTCTATATTTTGTCGCAAGTACTTTTACGTTTACACCTAAGGTTATTGACAACAAATTATGAATGATCAGACTGTTACTGCTACTTACTACTTGAATCGTACATTTCAAAATACTACATCTATCTGACAAAGCATGATCTATAATACTCCTTGAGCTATTTGCCACCCCAGTAGCTACATCTGCAGTTATTGTGTTGAATGGTTTATTGAATAATAAATTATATTCTATCTATACTATAGAATTCATTTCTATTGACCCCCGTATAAGTAAAGTGAACGTCGACAATATCGCACAGTCGGATTCCCTGTAAGAAAACGAGATCGCACGAAGGGAACCCCTCTCAAATCAAGGCGGCTCGCATTTGTGAGACTCACATCAGAGTTGGTAAGGTGTACATGACTACCTGCCAGCAACAAATTCAATTTCATACCAAAAATCAAAAAGGTTAGGTTGATTTGGTTTGTTTCACACTGTGCAAGAACAAGTCAAGTCCAATCCACAGTATAAACAACCAGACAACCAACAATACTGCTCGGTATGAGATAGAAGCCTTGTTTTTGCACTGGACGATGCAAAATTTCAAACTATGCAAAAACATGTGGATAACGCAATATCGTTAAAAATTGTTCTTGCATTGTCAGAAAACGATGCAGCAGTTGTAACACTTTTTATGATAATTTCGAAAGAGTCTAAAATGTAATCGTATTCCTCATTAAGGAACTCTGAGTGCAATTAACTGGATGATAAGGAGGCATTAAATTTAAACGCGTTGGTTCGCCCACACTTTTCTGATCAATAAAAACTCAAGCATTTCTCTAATTACTTATATAAATTGGCTTTAAGCAAGACCTGATTCCCAGCCCTATTCTCCTTCGTTCCTAATCAATCATTGAAAATTATTGAACTACGGCTGTGACCTGATATGCTTTAAACAACGAACTTTCATTAACGATCGCACGAGATAACCTTTGAGGACCCAGATAATTGACAAGGCGATGCTAATTAAATTGACCTGGATCGGTGGGATCAACTGCCATTGCCGGTCTGATTGTTGATAATCAGAAACAACACGTTTCAAGGACTTGCACAGCAGCCAAGGGTGCTAGTCACAAGCACGAAAATACTCAAATCAAAATACTCCCATCTAAAATAGATGAAATTAGGTGATCTGGTTAAGTTACCACAAGTTGCATGAGGATAGTCCTATTTTGTTGGCGAGGAGCGCTATAGTTTCTCCTACGCATCGCTTCAATGGCAAATTTACGGTGGTGTTTCCATCAAGGGAAGAGTGGGAGTCTAGGGAAAGACAGCTCACCGAAGGAGGAGGACAGGTCTGGTACACAGACGGTTCACTCGCTAGAGAGGGCTCGGGCTCGGGAGTCTACGGACCCCATACAAGACTTTCACTCCCTCTTGGGGGGGCACACCACAGTATTCCAGGCTGAGGTCTATGCGATACTTGCTTACTTCATACTTCAAATTTTCTTCTCTTCTTCTTCTTTCTTTTCCGACTTAATGTAATTTTCTCATAATTTTCACCATTTTAATCATCTTTTCATCGTTTATTGATCAATTTTTAACCTTGCAACCAGTTTTGTGCGTTTTAACTTGATGTTTTTTGATGTAACCTTCATGCTTTCCGAGACTGTGACTCCTGAAGATAAGCTCTGAAGCTCTGAAGAAGGAAATGAAAATTCCCGAAAGCTTAGCATGAGCAAATAGTTTCATTTTCTTCATTGGCCTCACCATTTTTGCTACGGCTGCAACCCCAAGATTGAAGCCTGTACATTAACTAGTCAGACAAAACTACCCTTCCTCTCTACATGTGTATATAATTATGAACTATAGTGTTTAGTTCTCATATTTAAATTATAATTAAACTCACTCAGCAAAAGGTTAGTGAGGCCACGCGCAAGGTTTCTTTTGTGGCTTATCTCAATTTATTTGCTTTGGGAGAAATTACCTGATGTTTAGGTTTAAATGTTTATTATGTTCTCAATTACAGCTAATATTATGTAGACATGTGCCTTGACCTGTGCCCTGAGCTACGAAACCTACTTAACCTACTTAACCTAACCTGCCCTGACTCATGCCCTAACTCGTGCCCTAACTCGTGCCCTGACTAGTGCCCTGACTCGTGCCCTGACCTACGAAACCCCTGACTCGTGCCTGACTCGCACCCTGACTCGTGCCCTAACCTACTTAACCTAACCTGCCCTGACCCGTGCCCTGACTTGTGTCCTGACTTGCGCCCTGACCGTATTGGGGCAAATAAATATTATTATTATATTATTATTGGCTTATTTTTATGAAGTCTTAAAGTAAGCCGACTGTGCCAAGTCAACACCCGGACTATTATTGATCGGAATTTAGGAAGGATCGCACAATATTACAGGCCTTCAGGATTACGTATTTTTGGAATACTTTGTATAACTTTTCGTCCAGGTCTTCATATTGCAAGATGATCGTGGAGGCCAGAGGGATTTATCGCCAATTGAAGAAGTATGGGATTGGATGGGTCGATACATAGGCGATTTACCCAATCGTCCGACCACGCTGAACGAACTGGAACATGCTGTGAGGGCAGCTTGGGAGGCTTTACCTCTAGAGTTTATCAAAAACCACATTAGGAGCAAGCCGCGTAGGCTAGAGGAGTGCATTCGTCAACATGGAGAGCCCCTACATTATTGATCTGTCGTATTTTTTTATAATCTAATTATGGCAAATGAGTTCATTTATTATTTTATTTAGTCCTACCGCATTTCATCAACCGCAACCCTTTTTTTCTCAGTGTTCGGATTTCACTTGCGAGTAGAAATGTGGGAAGTACTGAGTCAATCAACTTGACTTCATTTTTTATATATTCATTAATGAAGTACAGTAGTCTCTCGATTATCCGAGCTAATGTGGGTTGTGCCCTATAGCTCGGATAATTGGTGGGTACGATAATCCAGATTTTTTAAATTTTGTTTTTATATATTTTTTAAAGGTGTATTATTTAATAATAAATACCACTACATTAGGTAAAATATTTATAATAATTTTTACAAACAAACGAACAACTAAAGACAAAATACATAACGTATGTTGCAAAAGTTTTGAGTTTTTCAAAAAATAAAAAAAATCATCTCACAATAATATATTTGAACTGTAACAAGAACTACAGAAAATAGCAATATTTCTTAATATAAAAATGATATTAAAGTACTGCTAATGGGCCACGATCTTCCATGGCTCGCAATTTCCTCTTAATGTTTCTCATTAGGTTTTGGACAGATTCTAAATCCATTTCTCTGATCTTTAGCATTATTCTTATTCTTAACTGCTGTTCGTTTTGAGCTTCCCAGCCATTGCTATAAACTTTGGCACTCAGTTAAGCCCAAAAAGTTTCGATAGGTCTTGCTTGAGGAAGATTGGGAGGGTTGTCGTTTCGTGGTACAAAAGGTATTCCGTGTTGTTCTAGCCAGTTTCTCGTACGCAAAGCATAATGACTTGAAGCTAGATCTGGCCAAAATATTATATTGTCATTAGCATGGTGGGTATTAATAAAATTGAGTAGTTTAGGCAAACATCTTTGAGTATCGACTTCTGCGGTAACCGCTTCGGCCCTAACTCGTCCAACGTTTGGCTGTGAAATACTGTTGTCTGATATAGCGCGCCACACTAGTACTTTTCTTTTCGTTTAAACTTCTGGACAGGCTTCAAAGCCTCTTGTATAAAAATCATCATCATTACCTTTGATTTCTGAGTTTGAACATGTGAAATACTTTCCATCGTCAAGAATAATTTTTATGTTGCCAGCAAAATGAGTACGACGTAAATTGCGACAGCATTGAGGAATTCTTTCTAACTGATTTGGGGAATACTTTGGACATTTTCTTCTTTTTCGGAATTTCAAGTTATTTCTCTTCCTTTCTCTACAGATTGTGCTAGCATTGACGTGAAAAATGCGTCCAAGTTTTTGTGTTGAAGTTCCAACTCGGTGTTCACTTCTTTTGCCTATTCTTTGAACTGTAGCAGCATTCAACTCTCTTGGACGTCCACTTTTTGGTAAATTTGTACAAGGAATATCTTCTTCGCATTCACAGATCGCTCGATAATTCTGGCAACAGAAATATTTTGATCTTGATATAGACGAACTATTTCTTTTTTTTTTCAAGTCGTCCAACTCGACTGTAAATACTCTTCCGAATATCTAATTTGTACGACATTTTGACAGCTTATATCATACCCTAAATGGTTTTATTGTTACGTTTGGATGTTGATTGGTTACCATGGTAACAATTTCTGAATTGTTTCCAAGGTCGAAACTACCTCCCGAGTTTTGAAAAAAATTCTCAAAACTTTTGCAACATACGTTATGTATGTTGCAAAAGTTGAATGAAAATGGTGAATGTTTTTAGGCCTAATGCTGGAATAGTCCGTTGTCGCTCGGTTAATGCAGCTTTCAACGGCGATCGGAAAATAGAGAGTCGGATAATCGACAGTATACTGTAATTAGATTAAGAAAATATCTATCGAGCTAAAAATACATCGCACCAAAATCGTATGAAAAACACTGTTGATACGCAATCTAATAAAAAATATCTCTTTGCGTGGTCGGACTGAAAATATCTCTGTAATCGAATCGTAAACAGCTACGTCCATAATCTAGTAATCGAGATCTATTCAACGACAGATAAAAAACAAAATACATGATAGCAGCTAAAAATAGGGTCCTTCCACTTCCACCCAAACATATTGCGTTGAATTCATGGATAGCTTTATCATTGTTTTGATGCATCAAATGTAAGTAATGTAAGTACATCAATTTAACTAGATCACCATCTTGAAAATTTCATCTGTCAATTTTACTCCACAAGATGGTATTCATGCGACAATAAATTTCATTAAGCCAAGTTTCAGTTTTTTGGGTTGATCCGATCAAAAAATAAAATTTCGTTACTTTTACTTTGATACCAACATGATCATTGTGTTTCACAATGATGATTTGTATACTTGAAACAAATATATACTCAAACTAGGGTATACTTATCCAGAGGCGGCTCGTCCATGAGAGCACATGAGCACGTGCTACCCTAAAAAATTTACCATCCTTTATGTACCTGTAGCTCTCGAATTAATCACTTTAGGCCCCAAGTGTGCTAGTTTGTTGGAATTGTTTTATCGGGAGGAACACAAAAAGTCACAAATATACAGGGTGTCCCATTAAAAATTTTGAATCGGACGTCACGTGATCAAAAACAAATACCTCATTGGGTGACACAGTAACAAGAAAAGATACTATATTTGCTCTAATTTAAACCCCCAAAGTTATAATTCGCTACTACTGCCCAGTTCCGACATATTGCTTGTCTTAATCGTCGTGGAACACCCTGTATGCGTTTGCCATGTAAAACACTGATTTCCATTTTAAACAGAATTTTTTCCAAACCACATACACAATATTTCAGAAGGTGATAGTTAAGCCCTTAATGAATGACATCTCAGAGCAATTCTTTCAAAAAAGCTTTTTAGTGTAAAAAAAACTCGCGATACAGAATCCCACATTCCTCAAATGTCTGTAATTTAACAATCAAGCACGACATCAAAAAAAGGCCACCGAATTGACAAAGCGCAAGCTTCCTTCTTCAATTTGCTTTTTGAGCCATTACTTTAAGTTTAAAGGTAACGTCAGGAGCTTCGAAATGCGAAATTCATTTTTATGGCGACCTTTGGACCTTACCTTTGCACCTTTTGACCTTACCTTTGGACTTTTTTACTTACCTCCCTCACATTAGACACACATAGTGGAGAAAGGGAACAGGCGGCCACGTCTCCTCGCTAACACGGGAATACGTCTTTTCTTGGATTCTCAATTTCGCGCGCTCTATACCCTAGACCCTTAATGGCCAGAAACATGTTTTATACAAAGCACAGTGTAACGTGCCGGATGTTGAGGACAAAACCATCCACACTAACTTAAAAAAAGAAAACCAAACGTGGTTGCCTATTAAGCCTGATCCAGACGCTACATTTTCCACAAAGTTTCGACTGTGCAGTTCAAAACGTTGCAGACAAAACGTGTGTGGATAGAAAAACGGTGCATTTTTGAAAACTGCGCGGAGACGGTATAGTTGTAGCGATAACTGAGCTGGTTACTGGTTAGCATAGCCATCCATGAACTGCGCAAGCAAGTCGGTGCGTGTAGACATTGGCTCCGTCTTTCGATACATTTTGTTCGCTAATTTAACGAAAATGACACACCTTCGACAATCTCCTGGGAGCTTTTGGCTGAGTTTATCGCTTTATATGGATGTTTCCAATTAATTTGGCGCATCAAATCCAACAATTATATTAACAGAGGCAAAAAGAAGCAAGCATATTAGATTTTGGTAGAAAAATTCAAAGCAAATGTTGACGGCAGATTGAAAATTAATTCTTAAAGGAGTGTTTACAAAAATAAATCTTGTCGATTTGGTCCTTGACAGCACAATATCTACAAGCCATATTTGTGCTATTTCGTTTTGTTGTACTTTTTAAACGACTAAATAGTAAATAGTTTTGCCAATCATTAGCTTCATCACGTAATCCACCCAATAATATGACGTGGGTAAAGTGTTGTATTCTTAAGGGGCCTGGATACACACATTTATTCATACGTATTTGCCATGTAAAACACGGACTCACAATTTCTCGCATAACTCACTCTATTTTCAAACTACATATATAATATTTCAGGAGGCGATAGTTAAGACCTTAATGAATGACAAGTATTTTAGATTTTCTCAAAAAAGTTTTTTAATGTGCAAAAAAACTCGCAATGCAAAATCATACATTTTATAAATGCCCGTAATTTAACAGCCAAACACGATATCAAAAAAGGCTAAGGATAGTTGCACACGCGCAAGCTTTCTTCTTCAATTTGCTGTTTGAGTCATTACTGTAAGTTTAAAGATAACGTCAGAAGCTTGGAAATGCTATTGCCTCGACTACATTGAACGCCGGATACTTTTTAAACAATCCATTTGTTTGCTCTTGTTCACAAGACAACATGCAAAAATTGACCAGAATAGTACTTCCTCAATGATCGATGTCAGCAAGACTGTGTTAAAATGAATACAAAATGGCACCACAGCTCTATTTTTGCAACATTTTCATTCAGTTCAGTTAAAACTGCACAGACAAAACGTGGTGAAAAACGTAGCGTTTGGACCAGCCTTTAGATTTTTAATAGATATTAATTAGCATTGAGCGAGATTGACGACCAGGCACTGTAGTGTAAGGAAGTTGGTAAGTACCGAAACATATTTTTTTATAATAATTGCTAACAAAATCTATAACAAAATTCTGTACTGTAAAAGATGAACACTTGAATATTTTCTTTTTTTGGTCCAACACCAACACATTTCTTCTTGAGTTCAGTACAGAACCACGAATGTTCAGGTTCAGGAGCGTTAGAAATTTAGAATGGCCTTCATTGAACCGGGGTTTGGGTTGAATTAGAGGTTTCTTAAGTGGTTCAGCATTAGCACCTATCTCCAAAATTAAGACTAACCCCATATTTAATATTTTTAACAACGCTATTGTTTGGTAGCGCTATAAAACACTGCTATCTAACAATTTATAAAATTGAAAGAACTAATCTACATTGTTTTAGTCGCAAAGTTCATAAAACATTACATTGCGCGTGGCCGAAATCTTCAACACTTCTCAGATCCGTATTACGTTGTTCTAATCTAAATATTAACTGATTCGCAACAAGGTTCAAAGGTGTGGTGTTCAATACCCGATAGTAACATTGCCAAGTTTTACGTGAAGTAATAAAAACAACAAAAGTTCATTTTGGGAGACAGTTCAATATGGGCAACCACACCCTACTGCCTGCTCGAACGTTGTTACTTATCTATATTAGGTTATTTCCAACAGCATATTTTGTGCCGTCCTTTGAACCGTCACGAAACTGTTCGGATCGTTTGTGGTGCGCATGCGTTGATTTTGGATAGTTTCGTGACGGTACAAACAGGAAAATCTGTTGGAACGGTTCCTTCTCTTATTTCACTGGACTCGTTTCAGTTCTCACAGCTATCAAAAAAAACGAACCCGATTTCATTTCAAAATAATTCAAAAGCCACCGTCAAAAGCCAAGATGCCTAGAGCTTTATTAAAATTGATCGGGGCCTGAGTTTTCTGACGATGACTTGGTATTAGTCTATCAACCACAACCGAAAAATGAGGATTATTTGGGTAATTTTAGCCATGAATAATGGTTGCCACTCACAACGAGGTATTCCTGTAACTCTATAAACAAAGAACCTGGGTTATGTTTACCACAAAAAAGACCGAATTTACCATAACATACCATGTATAACATTATTGTTTGATTCCATTTCCATTTTTGACTTTGGTCAAGTTTCGGCCAACAAACGAGCCAGCCAAACAACACGCAACAGCAAAATCAAAAGAAGCAAAATCAAATCACACTCAATCTCAACACTCAAGACTCAAGGAAGCAATAAAACAGAAGGCTCATAGAAATGACAAAATGAAATTGTGCGCCAAGCAGACGATTTACTTTCTACTGCGCATGTCAGTCCTCACAGTCCTTACTCTGGACCAAGTACCGCTTTGGCCGTACAGAAACCGTCCCATGAACGGTAAAGAAATCTGTTGGAACGCTTTATGTACCGTTTCATGAACAGTCACAAAACATGTTGGAACGCACTTCACGTTCTGCGCATGTCCGTGACGATACATTGTACGGTATTCAGGCGTGTTGGAAAGAACCTATTATTTATTTTAACTCGATATTTCGGGGGTGAGGGGCAAAATTATGACTTGTTACTTGTAAGACTGTGATCAGATGGGTGGAGAAGGCCTAACAGATATTTTTTTGGTTTTGTGCCTTCTCTCCAATGCATTAACCATGGGCACTAATCAACTTTGTTAGTTTTTTTACACATACCCATATAATTGGCAGCTATGCTGTTGGGTGTTGAAATAAATAAATGAATAAAAAACATCTCGGCTCATGGAAAATATTTTTTTTCAGCTGCGCCATAGGTATGCATAAAATTCCTATTTGGAGTAGTACTCAACTTTGTATCAGCGAGTCAAACTAATTTAATCATTGTAAATGTCAACACATTTTTATCGGAGTGTCAACATTGATTATATTATATAACAGAATGAACGACTGACACAGATTTTGAAAGTGTTTGTAATTGCTGGGCTAAGTTCATTTCCCAATTTATTGAGTTCAGTGGCGGATCTCGACACGAGTGGGGAGTGTATACTCATATGTAAATGAAATTGAAAGTTTATTATAAGGTTGATGCTAGGTTGTTTATATCCGTGATGCCATATAGACACGTTATACTCAAAGTTGTTCTGATAAGGAGTGCAGATGAGATAAAAAAAATAATTCTAGGCAATTACCATATATGCATTTAATAAGGTATAATTCACATAAATGAACAAATGACCAAAATAAACCAGGTATGGACACAACGAAACATTGAAACAATAACTTCAATAACATGACGTTATTTTATACGGGCCTCATTGATAAAACAGGCGGGTAAGTAATTGTGAGAATTAAACACACAAAGATAAATAGATTACACCGCAAATATATCCTGTAAGGCAAAACAGATGAAATCATATTTGCATTTTGTGTAGTCATACAAATTACACAGAACATAAATCAAATATCTCTCGGGTCTTAGGTATTAAGGGTCAACTCGCGAAACACCTCTTCAAAAGAATAGATGAAATAATTTACTGTGTAATTATACAAAAAGCATATAACAAAACTCGAGCAGCTCTTGAGTCTTCGGTATTAAGGGTCAACTCACGAAATACCTCTCCAAGAGCTCCAATCACTAGTGCGGAGAATTATCATGATAACTGTGAAGCCAACTTACTAAGATATTAGGGGTCAACTCGCAAAGTATCCACTCCTTTGTACTAGTTCAGCACGAAGGGTCAACTCGCGATGTACTTCGAGATTGTGATGTGTTTTATATCGCAGACGTTCAAGAATTGAATTATCAAACCATTACTGATATAAATGTGTGTATGAAACTTTGAAAATTGTCTAGTAAACAAGTTCTCAAATAAATTAACTAAAATAAATCAATATATCAATAAATAATGATACAATTAGTAGAATTGGGCACTCTGTGAGATAAACTCACCTAGGTTATTGCACATTCACAAAACAAATCACAACACTTCTTTACTGTACGTGATACAACTTTGTACTGTTTTAAATGCCTTTTCGAAAAGAAGGACCGTACTTTCAAGTTGGTATTAACCCCAAACATTATATGCGATATTGGACTTTATTTCAATCTGACGAACATCTTGAAATAATAAAATATGACCAAGTTCTTGTGAAGCTCTTTAGGCTGACGAGAAGACAATATCGGTCGGGTGTTGATTTATTACCAGAGTCTGGTTTCAGCTTTCCTTCATCTACTGGCCTTTATGGCGCCACGTTTACGATGCATTTTTAACTTTGCTCTTGAATAATAGTACTTTCGCATTATAAGATTTACTCACACTCACAGGAGATTGAATCAATGCTAAGCTGTTTATTTCACAGTTATCATACCAAAAGGTTATACTCAAATATACAAGGGTTGCTCTATACCTCCGTCAATCCACCAGTACGCAGACAGCTGTTTCACGCTTATTAGCGATCATCAGTGCGCCATAGGTTGATTGACGGAAGTAGAGAGCATCAATTTTTCCATGTTTAATAAACATGTGAAAGATGTGCGAGTAGACAGAAGGAATTCTGCCGGTGCGCCATCTAGTACCCGAAGGTGACGGCAATCAAAGAGATAAACGCTACTAGCAGCGGTAAACTCTCCTTGGTGGAACGACAAGGCTCGTTCGCTTTTTGCCACTAGAGGCACGGATTTTGACGCAAGCAGCGTAAAGCCGATATACGAGGGTTGCTCTATACCTCCGTCAATCCACCAGTACGCAGACAGCTGTTTCACGCTTATTAGCGATCATCAGTGCTCCATAGGTTGATTGACGGAAGTAGAGAGCATCAATTTTTCCATGTTTAATAAACATGTGAAAGATGTGCGAGTAGACAGAAGGAATTCTGCCGGTGCGCCATCTAGTACCCGAAGGTGACGGCAACCAAAGAGAGAAACGCACTGCAAGTACCCTATTTGGTTATAATGACTAATATATCTTTTTTTGTGTGCCCTATGGCAACGCACCAAACTGCCCGGTGATATCTCCGCCCCTGGCAAAATTACGTAGAGCCTAGTGTCATTATTTTACAAATTTAGCCTATAAATACGCAGAGTTAGAAGTCTGATATAATTTAGTGTCTAATAAAATATAATAGGCAAGCCTGGTTGCCAGTTCGTGACAAAAAACTATAAACCTCGTTTGTCTTTCTAGACATCAATACATTTCTTTTGTTTGCTAAACACCTTTTATATCAATACTCATACATAATCTACACGTGTAGTAATCTGGACCATAAAGTATTATTATTTCTACTTCCTACATCGTGTGAGAGGTAAACAATATTTTTAGAATTCGAGGTAATATGTTTCACTGTTGTTTTTATGACGTATACATTTCGTATATGTCTCCTTCAATTTTTCTGTCTAGCACCATTTCTATATTTTTTTTAACAAACTTCAGACTGTCGCTTCTGCTACGTGGAGGACGAAACAGCGGAGCATATTCTTTGCTCCTGTCCAGTACTGGATAATGCTAAGTTCCAGACATTCGGATTTGCCCAACTGGAACCTCATGACTTCAAGGAAGTTTCACCCTTCACGTTGATCGCCTTCGTAAAGAAGTGCGGACTGTACGGTGAACTCTAAAAAGGTGTGAGCCACAATAGACACAATTGAGTCGCAGTGGAAGGAGGCAGCTCTGTCCCACTCACCTTCAACCTAACCTAACCTATTTCTATATTTTTGGTGAAAATAGGGCAGTGATATGATGTAGGCCTACGGAGGGCGATCATAATAATATGCTGCACTCTGCGCTGCGAGCAATGCCGGTATGCCGTGCGGCGGCGCACACCTTACATGCTGTAATGCAGAAGGCACCCATCAAACAGTTGATAATAGTGAAATCCGAACATTGAGAAAAAGTGTTGCGGTTGATGAAATGCGGTAGGACTAAATATAATAATAAACGAACTCATTTGCCTTAATTAGTTTATAAAAAAAATGCAACAGATCAATAAAGTGTGGGCCCTCCATGTTGACGAATGCACTCCTCTAGCCTACGCGGCATGCTCGTAATCTGGTTGTCGATAAACTCTAGAGGTACAGTCTAGCGTCTAAAATTACTTCCAAAACGTGATTTTAGCAAGACTACCGTTTTAATATAATGAACGAAAAGAAATCGCACTTAGGTTTTGGAATGTGTAGCCCAGGGGTTCCCAACCTGTGCGCCGCGGCGCCCTGGTGCGCCGTAGAAAGTAAAGAGGGGCGCCGTGACTCCTCTAAGTCTAAAGGGCAAATATTTGTGGGCGCCTAAAAAGCAACAATACCTATTCTGACGCTAGCCACCCTTTGAAACTACTAGAGAAGATTTCACGTTCAGGAAGAAACTACAAGTTTGGATAAAAAAGACGAATGCAGATTGCTTTCCACAATTGTATAAATATGCGGGATCCAATGAACTGGTTGTCTCACAAGACCTGATGGCCATTTTCACGTAACACTTGTGGAAGCTCACTGAATGGTTTCCGAAATATTTTGCAAATGATGATGTCGAAAAATTTGCGTGGATCCAAGATCCCTTTCATACGCAAGCTCCGCCAGAATTCTCCAAATCCAATTTGGTGGAGTTTTGGTTATCGATTCAAAATGAATATCCAAATCTAACTTCAAAAGCTTTAAGAATGTTTATTCCGTTCGCAACGTCATACTTATACGAAGTTGGATTTTAAGCCGTAGCTGTAATCAAGAACAAATATCGCTCAAGGATCAATGAGGAGCAAGAAATGAGAGTCGCAATGTCGAATTTTATTCCCCGTTTTGAAAAACTATGCGGAGATCACCAAGCTCAATCGTCACATTCACTTGACTGTCGTATTTTATTTTTCTTTTTCTTGAGTCTTTATTTTTGTTTTCTGTTTCAATTCTGAATCCTTAGAAATAAAATAAAATAAACTTCATTTCCTACTGAGGAAGTTTTTATTTTTGTGTCTACTGTTATTGTACATACCTATTTGTTTCGACAGTATCTATTTAAAATAGCTGTCTAAGGTAGGGCGCCGTGACAAAATGCCAAACTTGAAAGTGCGCCGCGGGTTGAAAAAGGTTGGGAACCCCTGGTGTAACGATATCAAAAGGAATTATTCCGAAATTCGCATTTGTTTCAGATAAATCAACGTTCAAAGTTTGGTTGTAAAGATAACTGAAACGTGTGTGGCCCACTTTCACTTTCGGGAATTCCTTGCAAAAACGGAGAAGGCCGGATGATGCTTACGGGTATTTTGAATGTTTTTGCCGATTGTTTACACAAAATATCATAATATGATGTATTGCTTGTACGGTACGAAGATGATAGAGTGGCAATTCGCGATCTAATTAAGGAAATTTCAACTTTTTTGCTATTAAGAATAAACATATAATTTAACGATATTGTAACATAAGTCGGTGCCAGAAATCATCCCTTAAAGTTTTCGGGATTCGTATATACCTTTTTTTTATTCAAAACTCACTGACAGACACTTATTGCGGTTCCTAAAGGTAGCTGTCCATTTGAGAGAAAAACTCTCGAGAGCCGCTCTCGAGACTAAAATTCTCGCAGATGGACACAGTTTCGCGAGCTACTTGCCGACAGCACTGATGCACTCTCAGACAGAGGACACGTTGAGACCTGCTCGCAAGTGGACGGCGTGATTCTCTGTAATCTGAGAGCAACTATCATAATTTGAATGAAATTCGTATTGTGAGAGTGCTCGCAAGATAGAAGGAAAGAAAGAATGGCCTATTCTGCCTATGGTACAAACAGGTATCCGAAATAAATATTGCAAACTGCTATAGGAATCTCCTGCAAAATATACGCATTTGTAAAGTATATTCACACACGGCACCTATTTTTTTATAATACCTGACGCTAAAAATGGTAATAAATATAAATAAATATAAATAAATAAACGTCTTTATTGTATTAATGAAAAAAAACAATTAACACAAGTTATCAAGGGGCGAGATTTAGCAACAGTGCTACTCTTACACCTAACCCCTGACTAAACAGAAGTAATTCATGAATAAGTAATTGTGGTGCCTAAACAGATCAGGTGAACAACAGATATAAACAAATATTATAATACAGAACTATTAAGGATAAAGGCAATTTTTGCACCAAAATGCTTAACACACAAAATACATTAAAATAAACAACTATAGATAGAAAAGATAAAATACATAGTGGTAAAATATACACTAGCAAGAGGACTGCTGGTGGTGTAGTAGGAACAATTTGAGTTTTGTTTTGAATGTCACAATAGATGCAACCTCTTTCAGATGAAGAGGCAACACATTGTAATGTGTCACAGCATTAAATGAGAAGCATTTTCTGAACAAAGCAGTACTATGACGAGGCATATGCAAAATGAATTTATTCCTGATGCTTACATTATGAAGGGCATGTCTAAATTGAAATTTTTCAAATAAGTATGATGGCCCATTGCCATGTAAAATTTTATGAAGCAGTAAAAGCAAATTACAGGTGAATAAGTTTTTTATTTCTTCAGTTCTTGAATGGGTTTGGTTATGTGATCATATTTACGTAGTAAAGAAACGAATCTACAACAAGTATTTTGGATCATTTGAATTCTTCTAGAGCTGTGTGCGTCAAGGAAAGGGTAATATACTGTGAGACAATACAATATCCGAGAAAATACCAGACTTTCACATAACTGTTTTTTTATAAGTTTGCTTAGCACATCTTTGTTTGCATAAAGCAACCTCATCACCGCATAGCATTGAGCAATAACAGTATTACAGTGATTCACAAACTTCAAGTTGTTATCAATCACAAGGCCTAAGCACTTAGCTGAATCTAATGTGACCATTATGTATTCGTAGACGGACATAGCTTCTCGCATTTTCGTATCTCTTTTCGCTATTGATGGTCCAACTTGGTCTATTAAATATTGAACCTGCACTGCATTCATACGGACGAAATTGCGAAATTGTTGTGCATCCCCGATTTGCAACTCCCTTGCGAGTGTAGAGCATGCACTTTACTCTACGCCGAATCCAAGGTTTGATCCAGCACTTCCTTTTCGCTATTTGTTTTTTCTTCCTCTTAAGTAGAATTTTGTAACAAACGATAGCAGCCGCAAGTTTTTCAACATCCATATTCTGCAAATATCTATCTCAACGCGTAAGAATTCACCTGCTGTGGACACGGTTTTGAGAGCACTGTTGCTATAATTCTCAGCAAGTCAATCTCGTGGAGCTTTCTGAGAGTAAATAGTCGTTAAAGTACTCTCAAATGTACAAGCAACTGAGATCAGCTATCGAGAGTAGCTCTCGTGAGTAACTCTCCAGTGGACACCTACCATAACGTTTTAGCAGTAGCAGTAGTGTTTTTAGCTCATGCAAGGGAATAGTAATTGTCATGTAACTTTTTACACATACATGTGTACGCGAATTATAATTCTGTTATCTAGTCCATTAGTATCTTATCAATAAATTGATATGAATGAAGCTAAACAAACCAGTTTGAGTGTCGTAAGGCTGTACGTCGAGTTGTACAGAGCAATTACAGACTATTTGATGACACGCGCTCTTAACCAAATTCAATAAATTAATGGCATTTTGAGGTCATGCGCGAGTGGTTACAGCATAATCGGGGCAAGTTCAAGGTTATCTCCGTCAGGAACGATCATATGGAATCGTTTAGCAATTATTTCGCGTGCGCGGTTTGTCGTTTTCTCGACAGAAAGCACTCGCGAGGTCTCCAGGTGCTGCGGAGCAGAACCATTCACGCATGATGCCTGACCATTCGTATCGAGTTGTGCAGTGGGTATAATCAGTCGTCTAAATGCAAAACCCGACAAGTTACACATTTTTCAAAATAGAGTTTTATATACCATTTTGTTAATTATTTGAAGCGCTACCATTTTCTATATTTTTCGCTTACAAAACCCGACATTAGACATGAGATATTTGGCTAAGAAAACTAGACTTAGGTGCAAACACCGACAAGTCCAAGCGGTGTTTTATTTCAAACACCGACAGGAGCCAATACGGACAACGGGAGCAGGTCACATGTCGATCGCACGAGGTATTCTGACCGTTGTGCGTTTTTGTTTTATCCAGTCGCTGAAAATACGTTGTGGCGAATTCATGTGTTTTTCAGTTTGCTGAGAGAATGAGATTAATTTATGCTGTATTGATAAATTATTATTGATAAAAATAACCATGTTTTTTGAAAAATGCTTTGGATGCGGATTTTGGAGAGCCTACTTCAACAGAAGCTAGGTCCACATTAATGCAGAGGATCGAAGCTAATTGTGAAAATGCATTTGAAGTTCTGAAGAGTTTTGTTTGTCAGAAAATTTAGATTTTGACGTTTAAACCTTGTAACCCTTGAAATGTATCCTTTCTAATATCTAGCTTTATGTTGATAGTTCCTGTCGTTGAGCACAGTGTTTGATTAGATTCCTTTATATTCAGTAAAATAATCCAAATTGATAAGTGTTTTACTTATTTTGATCCGATTCCACAAAAATAGCAGTCAAAACACGACATGTCACAGTTCCTAACATGCAAAACCTGACGTGTCCAAATTTGAAAGTCAGATTTTAGAAAAACTATATGTCCTAGATTTTGAGGCGTTAGGACTTAACATCCTAAAACATCGTATATTATAGCACTCTCGATTTTGTATTATTTTCGCTCATAATAAGACTTTGATCAGTTTTTCTTGATTTCTGTAAAATTTGTTACCGTGTCTGACTCGTCGGGTTTTGCATTTAGACGACTGATATATGTATAAGATTTGTTTACATTTCTTATGCTCCTACCGAGTGCCGACACTACATACGCACAGAAAAATCTGTCGTTTTGTCAAAGACTTACGCTTGGATTCAGTGGGACGTTACACTCAGCATTCCTCAAATACAGCGACGTTTTATCCAATGGGAAGTGTATAGTTGGCAACGAATTATATCGTATTGTCGATTCAACTACAAGATGTCATTGGATTCCAATGAATGATTCAATCGCAGCCTGTCATTGAATCGAATCTGTGTTTGGTAATTGATTCTAAACTCCTTTCTTTTCCTTCGACCAACAGATTTTATTGCGAGGACAGCTGATCGATTTGTTTGGATGTTTAATGGTGTGGAATAAGGAGCATGATATAAGAATTAGATATAAGCCTGCACCAGTTGTTGCCTGAAATATAACTGTCTGACTAATCTAAATACCTACATTCAAATGTGGGTCTTACCTCTTCTAAGCCCCAACACATTTAAGTCACACAATTGCTGATGCAAAAAGCAAAAACACGAGATGACACAACACGGCTAACACCGAAACAGTACAACGAAACAACCTCGTCCATGTTGGCGACGATAATAACACTAAGATGATTCCCCTGTTCCTTCTTTTTACGTTCATTGAATCCGGACATCAGTCCCGCCGAATACTGATTATAGTTCAGCGAACAACAAGCGCCATTGAATTCGATATATTATTATGATGTTATTGTTACGAATACTACTTACCAATTTCTTTAACAGCATAGACAATGTTTTGAAAGCATGGGTTATTGTTCGCGTAATAGTTACCTTTTGAAACAAAATTAATTTTTATCAGATGAATTATCACGAACTGCTGTTGCAGTAATAATTTTTGTACATCGAATAGATTGTATGCTTTGCTTAAGCCCTATGTTTCATTGTATGCTTAAGCAAAGCATACATTTCGAAAACAAAAGGATGTTTTGATTGCATTATATGTCAATACTGGTATTAGAAGGATTATACATATCGTTAGAACGAATATAAAATAATTTTGAATTTATTGGCATACCTGTGATTACTTCGAATATAAGGATTGAATTCTTTCAATGACATGGATTTGAAACAACTATAAATATATTTAAAGAGATGGAAAAACATCCAAATACTAACAATTAATTGGAAACGCAACAGTATTTTTTTCTGTCTAAAATTAAGAGATGACAGTCCCTCAGTTTTTTTGTAATTATATTTCTGTATGTTTTTTGTATGTTCAATAACAATAAGAGTATAGCCTAATACCAAGTAAAATTCTTTCATTTTTACAATTATCCTACTTTGCACGTCTTTGGTACAATATTTTCAGTGTTTTTGAATAGATAGCGATAGCCAAAACCCTTAAATTGTTCCAAACTCGGGTGGTAAAGTATACACGAAGTCACTTGAAACAGCATAAAAAAGCTTTTGCGGCATTTCCTTTGTAAGGGGCGAGGGATCCATAGGCGGCGCGCCGTAATTGAAATAATTTTATGATCAAATGGAAGGTGAATATGAAATGAACTAATATTTCTTATTTGAGTATTTAATGAAGAAGGTTCACACAGGGACCTTCTACAGTATATAATAAATATAAAATATACAAAGGATGTGAACGAGTTGCAAACACGAGTGTCTGGGATCTTTAGAGATCGCTGTCTTCATCACGAGAACTGACTAACAACTCAAGAGCGCAACAAATAACAATAATTGTCGGGTCGCTCTCGTAGTGAAGACTCGTCAGATATCTGAAGATCCTAGTCACCCGTGCTTGTGAAGCGTTAAGAAGAAATTTTAACAAACAACGACCTAAAAATCCGAACAGCACTATGTTCTCTACAGACGACGCAGACGGCATCGCTCAATTTTTTTTAGGTTTCAGGATTTTTTTGTCAAACGCTGAAATAAAAGTAATTCGTTTAGGATACTGCATTTATGTCAAAAGACGGACGATGGATGACTCTCGCCCCTGTTCGGTCCCTCCACCACCCCTGCATCTTGTAAACACATTTGAGGCATCACGGTTTTCATTTTTTAGACAATCGTAAATATTTAATATTACTTTTTGTGTTTGTTCTTCTAAATCCTTGTGAAAAAAGTCTTCCCGAATAGGATCCGCATCCACATCTGCCACACTATCACGTGCATTCTCCCAGGGTCTCCAAACGGCCATGATTCCGTATTTCCAAAATATAAGAAATGGCGAATTCGAAAAGTTGCGGAAGCAGAGCCTTACAATCCGTATTCGTGAACGGCACTGGTAAGACTGGCTCGACCGCTCGGCTGGACAGTCCCAACTACCTGCTGAATACAATTCGGCAGGGGTGCTTTGACGGCAGCTTTTGAATGTATACCAGGGATATATGCTGCTAATTCGAGCATTTTCACCAGTGGAATAGTGAATTGATACTACCTCTTATATCGCCGTCACATCGCCGTGTTCCAACTGACATCGTGTTTACTATACAACCTGCAATTGATGAAAGAGAAGAATTTTGAAATGAAATCAATGGCGAACAATGAAAAATGGTTCAAGTATTCTCTCGGCCACTCTGTAGTCGCTTTGCATAGGTAATGACTTTTATTGCTGCATACCTTTCTGAAATGCACTATAATTTATAAGCAACTGAGGGTTCGGATTATAGAGTACTCGGAATTATAGGGAATTCGCACTATCCGTATATTACTGTGCAAGTAGCAAACATACAGTGTCTTTGAACTTTCAACGGGCACATCCATTTTAAAGAGAAAACCAATCACAGCTTATCTCCAATCACCGCAGAAAAAGTTATTACTACATGTACGCTGGACATTTTTTCATTTACCATATTGCCTGATATGGCTATTTAAAACAATGAACGGTAAAATATTATATCAGATCACGCGCATGTAGTTATGCGTGACAAATCCATTTATAATCCGTTAGTTTTTTCAGGCCACCATTGTGTACAAAAACGGTAATTGAATAGCCGTACAAATAAGTGATTTCAATATTTATTTTTACAGAATGATTACAGCATTTATGGACAAGCAACATCAGAACCGGTGTGTATAGAAAAGGGGGTACGACAGGGTTGTGTTTTATCGCCAATACTATTTAATATGTACTCTGAGCACATATTCAATCAAGCAATAGGCGATGAGGAAGACTGCATAAAAATCAACGGTAGGATATTGAACAACATACGTTATGCAGACGACACGGTTATCATTGCGGACAGTCCAGAGGCCCTTGAACGCCTAATCAACAAAGTTGCAGAGGTAGGAGATCGGCTAGGCATGAGAATTAATGTCACAAAAACTAAAGTAATGGCGATAACAAGATCTACAAACCCACAACTAGACATAAACATATATGACACCGCAATAGAGAAAGTTAAGAAATTCAAATATCTTGGCAGCTCCATAACGACAAATGTAGACCCTGACGTTGAAGTAAGATCACGCATAGAACAAGCCAGAGCCACGTTCCTAAAGATGAAAAACCTGTTATGTAACCCAGCCTTGAACTTAAACCTAAGATACCGTTTTGTAAAGGCATACGTGCACTCAGTTCTCTTATATGGAGCAGAAACATGGACATTAAAAGTGGATACCATGAACAGACTTGAAGCTTTTGAAATGTGGACCTTCCGTAGGTCATTAAAAATATCATGGACTCAAGACATATCTAACGATGAAGTGCTTAGACGTATGAGAAGGGAAAGAGAGTTACTCACTACAATAAAACGAAGAAAGACTGCTTATCTGGGCCACATATACCGGAACAATAAGTATGATATGCTAAAACTAATAATAGAAGGAAAAATCGAGGGTAAACGTGGTCCTGGTCGCAGACAACATTCATGGTTAAAAAACATACGCGATTGGACTGGTATGAACACATGATCTTTAATTCGTACCACTCAAGACCGAAATAAGTACGCCGAAATTGTCGCCAACCTTCATTAAATGGAGATGGCACCTGAAGAAGAAGAAGAAGATTACAGCAAGGCAGCTACAGTGTTGTTGCTTATCAAGAGTAGTGTTCTTGGACCTAAATCAAAGGATAACACTCGGTGCACGTTAGATTTTAAACGCTGCAGGTTGTAGCCGTCGGAAACAAATTCCTCGGCAGCTCATTCCACAGCATCGAAGTTCTCCAAAAGGACGAATGCTGGAGGAGACCGGTTCGGCGAGCAAAGACCTCGAATTGGTAAGGATGAGGTCGCAGAGCCTCTCTAGTGTCCCTCATTCGACGGCCTTCGGTGTTATCATCTCGGAGAGCTCACTCCAACATCTTCCGTGGTGGAATCTGTAAAACAGGGACAGGTCAGCCACCCTTCTTCGATGTTCCAGGCTGTGGAGATCCTTTGTGAGGTTAGGCGTATCGATTAGTCTAATTGCTCTCTACTGGATAGTGTTCACAAGCTTTAGAGAGTGCTTCGTAGAACATCCCCACTCATGGGAGCAATACTCCAACGAGGTCGGGTCTGTGCCTTGTAGAGCAGCAGTAGTTGCTCTGTTGTATACAGGGTGGGCCAATAGTGCGTGGGCGGAGGATTGTGGGCTTACTGAAAAATATTTCAAAAATCTGTCACATGACCATGGTAGGGACCCTTGAGGGCTATAACGTAAAAATATTTTCACTTAAATTTTGACGTTTATACAGGGTGATTCATATCAAACCTACATTTTTTTAAATGGAACCCCCTATATATTATTGCATATTTGAATTCCTTGGTCAATTTTAGTGTGACTTTATGTATCACACATGGAACTTTAAACGAACCGTTCAGGCGCAAATCACCATTTTTGGTATAAGTAGGTATCAGAAAAAAATTGAATATCGCAATGATTATAAAACTTAGAAGGCCGTGACTTTGCGCTACAACTGAGCATGAAATGCGTCACCTTAGGTCAGACGGCTAAAATTGAATTCTTTTTGTACTTTGAGAAATCAGTAGATTAATTAAGGAAACTTCAATCACAGATAACTTGATTTTTTCAAATGGCAATGCCTATTTTGGTTTAAAAAATCGAATGTAATATTTGATTACCTTTCTAACGATATAGCATACTTGATACCAATCTTTTTTAGTTTTCATTTTATTTCAAATTTTTTGTCAAATCGGTGTTTTTCAATTTTCCTGCATGCAAGCGACCTAGCAGGCCATGAAAAATAAACAAAAGCTCGTTAATATGGAAGAAACCAACTAACTTAGTAGAAAGATGCAAACTAACTAGAGCAACGAGGCAAGATTATGAGAATTTCTTACAACATATTAGCTCTAACCAGAAACAATAGCGGTAACAAGAACGCTCATTTTTCACAGCCTACTAGTTATTAGTCAATTTCCAAAGTCAGTAAAAAAATATTTAATCAAAGGAAAACTACTAGTAATTGTTGCTAGCAGTATAATATCTATGTCTTCTGAATAAATTTCCACATTTAATGCTATAAAAAAGTAGCCATTTCCGTAAGTCAAAAGTAATGATACCTCTGACTGGAACCCTTCAAATTCTTCAGTAGGTACTTCTGCTTATTAGCAAAATCGCGGAAAATGAAACTTGAATTGCAGTCTGTTTGAATTGTAAAACATAATTTAGTTTGCAGAAAACTACATGAAATAAACACAATTACAACATAGCGTAATTGAAAAATTCTAGCAATTATTTCAATAGATGTTCAGAATGCTCCAGTTAGAGATATCTTCACTTTTGACTTAACTAAACGGAAGTGACTAATCTTTTTATCCCATTAGATGTGAAGTGCTAAACATGTTAGACTGTAAGCAAAAATCGCTGGTAGTTTTCCTTTTGTTTCAAAATTTTTAATCGTTTTGGAAAGTTGTCAAGCTATAGTAGAGCTCAATAGCTAGTAGGCTGTGAAAAACAAACACTTCTGTCATAGCCCAGCTACTCATTTACATTAGATATCTTGGGGCTGTTGTATCCGGTTAGAGCTAATATGTTGCAAGGAATTTTCATAATCTTGCCTCGTTGCTCCATTTAGTTTGCATCTTTTTACTAAGTTAGTTGGTTTCTTCCATATTAACGAGCTTCTGTTTATTTTTCATGGCCTGCTAGAATGCTTGCACGCAGGAAAATTGAAAAACACCGATTTGACTGAAAATTTGAAATAAAATGAAAACCATAAAAGATTTATATCGAGAATGCTATATCGTTAGAAAGGTAATCAAATTTTACATTCGATTTTTTAAACCAAAATAGGCATTGCCATTTGAAAAAATCAAGTTATCTGTGATTGAAGTTTCCTTAATTAATCTACTGATTTCTCCAAGCACAAAAAAAATTCAATTTTAGCCGTCTGACCTAAGGTGACGCATTTCATGCTTAGTTGTACCCCAAAGTCACGGCCTTCTAAGTTTTATAATCGCTGCGATATTCAATTTTTTTCTGATGCCTACTTATACCAAAAATGGTGATTTGCGCCTAAACGGTTCGTATAAAGTGCCATGTGTGATACATAAAGTCACACTAAAATTGACCAAGGAATCCAAATATGCAATAATATATATGGGGTTCCATTTAAAAAAATGTAAGTTTGATATGAATCACCCTGTATGAACGTCAAAATTTGAGTGAAAATATTTTTACGTTATAGCCCTTAAGGGTCCCTACCATGATCAAGTGACAGATTTTTTAAATATTTTTTATTAAGCCCACAATCCTCCGTCCACGCACTATTGGCCCACCCTGTATAGCTTCCTACAGCGGAACAAAACTCCAACCTTCTGGGATGCCGATTTAGCAATACTGACGACGTGGTCGTGCCAGGACATGTTATTTTTGATGTTGATCCCCAAAAGCTTGACAGAAGGTGACTCGACTGTTGGGTGATCCTCCATTTCCTCAATTGGCAAGCCAACGTGAGACTTCTTTATCAGTGTTGCCTGTACGTTGTTTTTTCCCTCTGGTATAATCTAAAGGAAGTAGTAGTAGTAGTGATGGGGAGGCGAAGCCAGGCAAGTAGGCCACCTTTGGCCCTTTTTGCCAACCCCACTGAACCAATCACTGAAAACACTAAAATTCTACACCCTAGAAAGCTCCTTGTCGAACCTACCAGACCTCCTGACGAAAGTCAGTATGTCCGACCATTTCGCTGAATATAGTGGCTCCTCCCCAAACTCCGTCGTGTCGAATATCTCGACCCTAAGGTTGCGATAAATTGCACATCTGCCCAGGAAGTGGAACGCTGTCTCGTCCTCCTCCCAGCATCTGGAGCAAATGGGGTCCCCTACCACTCTCATAAGTGACAAATGCCTATTCAGCGGGCAATGTCCAGTAAGAACCCCCACCAGAAGTTTGAGCGTTTTTCTGCCTTTATTCAAAAGCCATAGCGTTCGGCCCTTATCAGGGCCTGCTATGAATCTTTTGCCTTGCCTGCAGTCGTCTCTCTCTAACTAGGCTTTCGCCAGTTCCTTGTAGGCCCAGTTGCCCAGGGCCACATTGACCTGGCGTCTGCTGATTCCCAGCATAGGTTCTGGGCCGATGCAGGGGCTGCTGGCCCCTATCCTAGCTAATCGGTCCGCTCTCTCGTTACCCAGTATACCAATGTGTCCGGGGACCCACAGCAGGGTCACCTTCTTATGGCTTGCTAATTTCTGAAGGGCGGCCGAGCATTCTTGAGCGAGAGCTGATCTGGCCCTCGGAGCTGCCACCGCTTTCAGAGCCGATTGGCTTTCAGAGCATATATATATGCTCTGTTGAGAGCACTGTTCGACTTCCGTCGAGTATGCCGCTATCAATATCGCATACACTTCTGCCTGGAAGACAGTCGTGCAGGTAAAGGAAGTAACTCAAGAAAAAGAACCTGTAAACCTGTAGTAAAATATACAGTGATATAAGGTTAGTTGCATGCATCCTTGCAGTATTCAATCTATAATGATCTTTTGGAAGATAATTTGGCGACAGGATTACTGCTTATAAAGTATAGCACACAAGGAAAGATGCTATAGCATAAGCTTTTTCAATAGCTTTCCTAAATTTATTACAGTTTCAGAAGTATTAACAAGGTGGGAAAGTTGTTGCCTCTCTCCTCTGATGCCAAAGACGTTGTCTGATGCCACCCTATCGTTATTATCCTTCATATAATTTTGGTATTGTTGTCAGCAAGCATTATTTTCTCCAAGTTTGCCAGTTTCTGCTTCTTAGTAGCGCGTTTATAATGAGCTCTGCTCAAGCTAAAATCACACCAGTCATAATACAGTTTGGTATAATTGTAACTCTATCCCCCCTATTCAATTTTACGCGCCAACCCAGGTCAAATGGGCGAATGTTTTCGATTTTTAAATTGAAAATTAATGTTGATTCCATATCTTGGTTCATATTACTAAATGATTCTTAATATTGTATTTTCAATAAACGCCGGTGTCCTCAGGGATCTGTCCTATCCTCTACATTGTTTCTACTGTATATCAACGAGCTGCTGGAAATAACGTCCAATCCAATGTACAGCTTCGCAGACAACAGTATTAATATCGTGCTTGGAACCAGGTAAGCCACCATCATCCAAGGAGATACCAAAATAATTGTCGAGGGGGTATTAGTAAATAAAGTACAGTTTAACGTACAGAAAACTCAGACAAAGAAGTCTCACTTGGGCTTATCAACTGTGGAAATGAAGGGTCACCCGATAGTCCAGGCCCCTTTCCGACAAGCTTTTGGGGATCAACAATAACATGTCCTGGCACGAACACGTCGTCAGTATTGCTAAAAGGGCATCCCATAAGCTTGGAGTTTTGTTCCGCTGTAGGAAGCTTTATACACCAGAGCAACTACTGCTGCTCTACAAGGAACAAATCCGACCATCGTTGGAGTACTGCTCCCTTGTGTGGGGATGTGCCCGAAGCACACTCCAAAGCTTCTGGACAATATCCAGAAGAGAGCAATTAGACTAATCGATACGCCCAAGCTCAAAAAGGACCTCCATACCTGGAACATCGAAGAAGGTTGGCTGACCTGTCCCTGTTTTACAGATTCTATCACGGAAGATGTTCGAGTGAGCTCTCCCAGATAATAACACCGAAGGCCGTCCGAACGAGGAACTCTAGAGAGGCTCTGCGATCTCATCTTTACCAGGTCGAGGTCCCTACCCTCCGAACCAGTCTCCTTCAGCATTCCTTCTTTTGGAGAACTTCGGCGCTGTGGAATGAGCTGCCGGTGAATTTGTTTTCGACGGCTACAACCTGCAACGTTTCAAATCTAACGTGCTTAGACACTATCCTGTCGCAGCGCTTCTACAGCGCAATAGGCTTTCAGCCTTTGTGGGAGCCTAACCATAAAAAATATATAAATAATAATAATGGTCTTTATTGCAAATATCATGATATGTGTACATACTCCAAAAGGCGGAGTTCGCATTGAATGCGTTCTTCCACTCAACCCTTGAACAATAAAATAAATGAAAATAAAAATGCAAGTTATTTAACAGTAATCACATGAGTGAAAAAGAAAAGGATGATTGAGTACATTAAGACACAAAAAGAAATTGAATCACTAAGTTAGGAGATAGAAAAATACGAAATAAGAAAAAAAAACAATAAACATTTAAGTGCAGTATGCAGAAATTACAAAATCCATTGCGTACTTCTTGAATGGAATTAATTGTAGACATTTAGTTTTTGATGGTAGTTAATTATATAATTTATAATATACAATACTAAAAAGAACGTTCATACTGAAAGTGAATTTATGAGTTAATTACTACTACAAGGGGCGAGGTTTGGCTCGGGCTACTCTTCCACCCTATGGTACCAGTCCCGTTATTTCTAATACACCCTGGTATGCCACCCTAGCCACAATATTATGATAGGGGAAGCAGGTGTAATAAAGATAAAATCTGAAATTTCTGCTCTGGTGGTATAAAAATGGTCGTTATAACAAATTGCGACGAAGGACCCTTTTGGTTTTTGCATGCTAAAGTTTGTGCAATCAAAATTAAAACACAATTATTCCAAACATGCAGTGATGAGCCTTGGTTATAGCACGCAGACTTTATTATGCTAGGGTTTTATAGGCACTTCATGGATTAAATTTGAATAATTAATCTTTATGTTCATAGTACTGACAGACCTTCATATGGAAACCTCATAAACTGCGTGAAAATTTACATGCCATATATATTGCAATTAAATGCAAATGGCCTGCTTTTGTAGATATTATGGGCGATTGAGGTTACACTCAATTATATGATAATTATTCAACAATGCCAGACATCCTGTCGCTAGATATCTAGAATAGTAACCAACTCAGTTATGAAAAAATTGATATAAGGGAATTACTAAATCAAGGACGTTGTACCGGGTGTTTCGTCTTACTAAAACAAAAATTCTAGATATCCGCCAAACATTTTTCATGTCATTAGGTATTTACCAATATAAAAATAAATCAAACTTGACAAAACACGAACATAAATATGACATAAGATATGCATCTAATGTTGTACCAAAAGCAACCAAATACTTTATTACGATGTCATACATTTCTTGCTCGAAGACTATACAATGAGATACCAGAAAGAATAAAATGTCTAGTGCCATTCTAGTATGGTTTAAAACAATGGATAGTAAATAATAATCGCATTAAAATTCACCAACTTGTTGACATACATATGTAATTCCTATTATTACTAATATCTATAGAATACATAATATTTAAATATAAATATTCCTGAATTAACCCTTATTTGTTGTTTCTATTTTATAATAATTACCTTGTACCCAAGCACAAGTTTTTAACTTTTTTGGGACACTTGTTGTTTATTGTATTTTATTTATTTTATATTTACAATAAACTATATTATTATTACTTCGCGGGCGTTCGATTTGAAATACAAAAGCTGACACTGATTCAGGCACAACAGACCTCCCTGCATATACGTACATAGTTTAGAAAAAGGAGAGCATGTAGCCTTGACTCTATGTGACTTATCTAAAGCGTTTGATTGTGTGTCTTTTGAAATTTTAGCGCACAAACTTGAATACCACGGTATAAGGGGCTTGAGTCTTGATTTGTTTAAGTCATATTTAGTAGAAAGATCACTCTCTGTTAGAGCTGGTGGTCATACATCTCAGATTATTCCACTTAGACATGGGGTACCTCAGCAGGGTTCAGTCCTGGGTCCCTCATTTTTCATTACTTACGGCAACGATTTATTGAATTATTTATTACCACCGATTGTGTGGCATATGCAGATGATATGTCAATACTAACGAGCTGCAGTGATATCAGTTTTATCAATCTTTCATGTCAAGAAGCACTAGATCCAGCAACAAATTGGTTCACTGCTAACTCTTTAGCGATAAATAAAAATAAAACAACAAATATTATTTTTTTACAAACAACAACGTAGCAAATGGTAGTTCAACAAAGCTACTAGGCTTTCATCTTGATGACAGGCTCACTTGGAAAAATCATGTGGACGAACTGTGTAGCACACTATCAAAACATTTGTTTGTCCTTCGAAGCTTAAAAAAGTTGCTTGATTTAGATACATTGCGTTCTACCTATTTTATGGGGCAATTCGTCCAATGCGCACAAAATTTTTGTTTTACAGAAAAAAGCAATCCGCTTGATAATGGGTCAAGGGTTTAGAGCCAATTGTCAGCCACTATTCAAACGTTTACGGATCATGCCTCTGCCTAGCATTTTTATCTATTCTACACTCATTGAGGTGCATAACAGTTTGCACCTTTTCACAACTGATGCTGAGATTCATAATCAGAATACTAGATCAATGAATGTACTCAGACAACCTGGGTATAAACTTACTAAGTCAGTGAAAAATTCATTGCGAGTGCATTTATATTGTTGCTGTTAAGAGCCTTGACAAAAACCGCTTTAAAATGACTGTGAAAAAAATATTTTAGATCATTGTTTCTATAGTTTGGAGGAATTTAGAGATAGCCCGTTTTTCTGTGACCATCCTGTTGTACCTGCGATTGCTATGCGAGCACTTATGTACTATTTTTATATGTATTGATTTTTAAATTATGTAGGTATTGTTTTTATTTTTTTTTTCGCATGATTGACGTATCCCTTGTACTTTTTTATACTGCTGTGATGAATAAATTCTATTCTATTCTATTTTTTAATTTTAATAATACTAAAGCCTAACTCGCATCAAACAACTTTCATATCTAACTATTAGTCCTATTTCATATAGTTTCTGAGCTAAGGTAGGGAGTTATCTTACGTGCCCCATCACCCTGTACCAGGTGTTGCCTCATTCTTCGTCACCCCCTCTTATCTGTTTTATTTGAAGAGATAGGAAAAAGTGTTTATATGAAAGTTCAACAAAAATTGCGAATAATTTTACTTTTTTGGAATAATTTCATTTTACCGCAATTCCGCTATCAGAGCAATTGGCGATTGATTTGACGGATAAACTTCACTTCCACTGACTGAATTCTCCACCACCTCCGGTACTTAACTTTTGCAATATGTCAAGTAAAATGTCTAATAAAATTTGATTCAAAAACACATTTATGTCGATGGTGCAAAAAAATGTGTGTAACATGAGTAAAAAGCATATCAATGAATATTTTGGTTAGAAAAATAAAAAAAAGTATTTGCACGGGCTGGGTCTCGAACCAGCACCCACGAACACAGGGAATCATTGTCGAACACTATACGGCTCGACCACCCAGGATCTTGTAGAACAGATCGCCTCAGCGGAACATATTTGGTTAGGTACTTTATTACTGGGATTTGTGATATAATTTCAACCATTCAAAAAGATTTATTTCGATATTTGACTTCGTCTCGAGCTGCAAACTTCATTCAACGCCTATGTTGCAACAAATATACACTTGTTACAACAATAGTTTTGTTATAAAACTTATATACGATATGATGAAAACTGTCATCCAGCTTTGACGTTTTGTTTTCAATATTGATAAAATACTATTGGACGATATTTATTAACCTAGCCCCAATAGAAAGCTTTTGCTAAATAACATTCAATAGAAAAGCTTTGTCAAATTCTTTGTTAAATATGCATGTTGATAAAATCAGGCCATATAGCTTTCTCTTGTCATTGAGAATTTAATACGAACAAAAAAAATAACAAAAGATCCTGTTTTCCGTGTAAAGTTCGTCCTCCTTATTTGAAGGGTTTTTAATATACTTGGACTGTACCACTACCATTATGAAACACTACCAAAATAATTTAACTGTAGGGGTACATATTATAATCATTGGTAGTGGTACCATCCTTTAAGTACCTGTAGCTCTTGAGTTAATCACTTTCGGACGTCACGTGACCAAAAACAAATACCTCATTTGGTGACACAATAATAAGGAAAGATACTATATTTGCTCTAATTTACACGCCCAAAATTATAATTCGCTACTACTGCCCAGTTCCGATATATTGCTTGTCTTAATCGTCGTGGGACACCCTCACCTATCGGTGTGGGAAGTAAAATTCAAGCAACTACTCACTATTTAGTTGCTACGAAGTTGTAAGTGCGGTCCTGTCGCAGGCGTCTTACAGGTAAAAGTACGATTTACGATGTCTTCTTCAATTTGGACCATACGAGGTTATCTAGGTCTTCCAGCGTGTCCACCACGATGTGGATTCAGACATCCTGTGTCTCTAGCTCTTTGCACGAGCGAGACAAATCGACGAGGTGCAGGGTGAGTACGGTTAGGGAAACGATCGGCATACACTCGCGAAGCCGCAACGGTATTTTGACCACACTCACCGTACATTAAAATCATGTCCACCAGTTCATTATTGTTATAAGCGTGCGCCATTGTTGTTGTTATTAAAGTCCGATCGTCAGATGTAGCACGTCAAGCGCTCTCGTACACTATGCCACAGCAACGCGACGTATGACGAACTGCCTGTTTTAGTGTTTTCTCACCGGCATCGGCACCGCTAGCGCTGCCTTGTTTGTTGTGATATTATGACATGATGAGCCATTGCCCAGGGACGGACTTAGGATTGAGGATTTCTTTAACGGTCAGTATCTTGTTTTCTCTAAATATTTCGTTTAGATGTTACTGGAAAAAAACACTCACTTTGTCGAGTACTATCCGCTGTATGAAAAAAGTCCGAATTTATGAAACATCCTGTATTTATGTGTGATGACTGTATAGATTTCTGCCTTTACTCGAGAGCATATAACGGCATGTTATGAAAAACAGTTCAGGCAGTTTGTTCATAGGTAGTATTACCTGTTCAAAGGGTAATTTCAGTTTGGTAATCGCTGTACATATAACATAATGGGAGTAGATCAGAATCTTTATTAAATCGGTCCGAAGTCTAAAAGCTAAACCGTGCTGACCTAGTTGCTGGCCTACTTTTGCCCTGATATCATGGCAGTCGTAAACTGCATGTTAGTACTCGTAAAAGTTTTATGCCCTTTAGATAGAACGAGCGCAATTTTACTCTAACGTCCACGACAGACGCACGCTACTAAGGTAGTTTCGGATAGAGACGGGCATATCGGGTCATTTTTAAGATGCGGATCAGCGGATCTAGAACACCTCAAAGATCCGAAACAGTGATCCGGTTCACGGGTCAGTCCATGGCCGACTGTACTCACTAGGCCGGAGCATGAAATATGGCAACACTGAATCTGGGGGCCGAGTTTGCATTTTTTGTTATGTCATGTGTATTCTTCCAGGTGCAGGTCGTTGGAAGGTGAATATTAATGTGTTTCTAATTATTCATCTGCACAAACGAAACTATAAAGATAACAAGATGCCTGCAAAGCGTGTAGTACCAGGTTGCAGCCCAGTAGAGGACTACCAAACCATGGCCCAACATAACATTATTCCAGATTAAAAAGAACGTTGCAAAGTGATTTTTAATGGGTTTCTACTTATTTACCTGCACAAACGAAACTATAAAGATAACAAGATGCCGCAGAGCGTGTAGTACCAGGTTGCAGCCCAGTAGAGGACATACCAAACAATGGCCCAACATAACCTTATTCCAGAGTGAAAAGAACGTTGCAAGGTGATTTTTAATGTGTTTCTACTTATTTACCTGCACAAACGAAACTATAATGATAAAAAGATGCCTGCAAAGTGTGTAGTACCAGGTTGCACTAGCAATTGTGCGTCCAATAAGGGACATAAACAGAAGTGGGTGAAAGATATTCCTCGGAAGGGCTGGTTATATTTATAAGGATAAAGACAATAATTTACAAACATTTCAAAGGATAAGACCCATTTTAAAGCACAACACAGTTGTAATATTGTCAATGTCACTCGGACATCCCATCCAAATTTTTCGTTCAAATTACGAAATTATCAAAAAAATTATAGAAGAGAATGTCCTGCTGCTGCTGAGCATGGATACATAGAGGGTCAAGGAGAAGAAGAAGAAGCAAATCATTGAGAAGTGTACAAATATAACAGTCCAAAGAGAGACAGCAGTGAAATTAGGTTATGCAAAATTTTAGTGTATTATATTCAATGCCAATACCTCAGACAAGGCATAGCCTTCGAGGTGGTAATATTTGTATAGTACACACAAATAAATGAATGAATGTGGTACCTATCATGTTTTCTGGACCTCCCAAATATCACAGAAAAATACAGTTAATAGAACTCATCTGGGCATTGCCTGGGGCATACCTACGAAAGGATTTGATAGTGAAAGGGAAATCAAGACCAGCAAGAATGGCTTCACAGTGACCTAACAGTGAATTTTTCTAGCTCAAGTGATAATTTACAAAGTAAATTGAGTGTTCATTTAAGTGGAAGTGGAAGTGGCAGCAGGAAACAGGTAGTGTTTATTTTTATTTTGTAGTGTCTGACTGTGATGAAACAGACATCAGATGTAAGTGGTATTAGTAGTAGTAGTTCTAAAAAGTATTTTTCTTAATTTATTAACCGAGATGAACTCTAATGCGTATAAAATGTAATAATTATTCTGAAACTATAGGCCAACTATTTGACAGCTAAGCCACGTTGCCACATCTGAGGCTCCGGCCTAGTGTAGAGTCGGCCATGGTCAGTCGGATTCCGACTACCCGTCTAGCGAATGCAATCATTCACCTTCGATCTTGACCGAAGCACGAGGGAACCGCCCAATCTGAGTACTTGGCGCAGATAGAAATGAACCAGTACAGTACAGTACATACACTTCATGTATAATTTATTAATTTGTTTTATTTTTATATCAGATGATATTTATTTTTTTATAAATATGTACCTAGAAGATTCATATGTATTAATATTATTCTTTATAAATTTCGATTTGATATCGTTTAATAAATAATTATTCAGTTTTGAGTTTCTCGTATTTTTTAAAATACACTCCTGGGACGTAAAAGTATTTTTTTGTCTCATAAACAGCCACAACTTTTTTTTTTATGGTCGGCCTCCCGCAAAGGCTGAAAGCCTATGGCGCTGTAGAAGCGCTGCGAGAGGACAAATGTCTGTTCACGTTAGATTTGAAACGCTGCAGGTTGTAGCCGTCGGGAAACAAATTCCACGGCAGCTGATTCCACAGCGTCGAAGTTCTCCAAAAGAAGGAATGCTGGAGGAGACTGGTTCGGGGAGTAAGGACCTCGACCTGGTAAGGATGAGTTCGCAGAGCTTCTCTAGTATTCCTGGTTCGGACGGCCTTTGGTGTTATTATCTGGGAGAGCTCACTCGAACATCTTCCGTGATAGAATCTGTAAAACAGACATAGGTCAGCCACCCTCCTTCGATGTTCCAGGCTGTGGAGGTCCTTTGTGAGGTTAGGCGTACCGATTAATCTAATTGCTCTTTTCTGTATAGTGTCCAGAAGCTTTCGAGAGTGCTTCGGAGCACATCCCCATACATGGGAGCAATACTCCAGCGATGGTCGGATCTGTGCCTTGTAGAGCAGCAGCAGTTGCTCTGGTGTATACAACTTCCTACAGCGGAACAAAACTCCAAGCTTCTGGGATGCCGTTTGAGCAATACTGACGACGTGGTCGTGCCAGGACATGTTATTGTTGATGTTGATTCCCAAGAGCTTGACGGAAGGTGATTCGACTATGGGGTGACCCTCCACTTCCACGGTTGGTAAGCCATCGTGAGACTTCTTTGTCAGTGTTGTTGCCTGAGTTTCTTGTGCGTTGAACTGTACTTTATTTGCTAATCCCCACTCGACAATTGTTTTGATATCTGCGTTGATCTGTGAGGCATGCTGCTGTCGCCGACGTACCGTCTCCTGGGATGATAGTGGCTTGCCCGGTTCCATGCACAACACTAATGTACTGTCATCTGCGAAGCTGTAGATTGGATTGGATGTTATTTCCAGCAGCTCGTTGATGTACAGCAGAAACAGTGAGGGGTAGGACAGATCCCTGAGGAACACCGGCGTTTATTGAAAATACGTCTGATGAACAGCCCTCGACTACAACGAACAGAGATCGATCGTTCAAAAAGCTATTCAGCCACTGGCGCAGGCCAGGTGGTAGTCCATAAGCAGCAAGCTTGACCAGAAAAATATTCGTTTATTATTCGCCGTAAAATAACTATCTAAATATTCCTTTAAATTCAGATCCCAGAACATTAAGCATTATATTATATCTATCATATAGCTTCAGCAGAACACTGAACCGAAAACTGAACATCGCCAATCGTCAGATCGACTGACCGACATATATCGCCGTGGCACGCACCATTCTGGTTTGTGATTCTGAATGAACTAGCCGCCGTATTTGTGACCCGACTGATCCGTTGACCCGTTAAGTTTAAATTTAGGATTCGGTTCAGTCAGATCACCTTAAAGATCCGGATCAATGAACCGGACCAGAACACATACACATCTCTAATTTCGGGTTAGCGGGAATAACGAAGCCGTAACCATGATTGCATAACTACACTACACGACACGGATATTCTGAGGCTGGAAGGCCCCTCCTTAGGGGGCCTGGATACACACATTTATACATACGTATTTGCCATATAAAACATCACGGACTCACAATTTCTCGCATAACTCACTCTATTTTCAAACTACATATATAATATTTCAGAAGGCGATAGTTAGGACCTTAATGAATGACAACTATTTTCGATTTTCTCAAAAAAGTTTTTTAATGTGCAAAAAAACTCGCAATGCAAAATCATACATTCTATAAATGCCTGTAATTTAACAACCAAATACGATATTAAAAAAAGGCTAAATAGTTGCACAAGCGCAAGCTTTCTTCTTCAATTTGCTCTTTGAGTCATTACTGTAAATTTAAAGGTAACGTCAGGAGCTTGGAAACGCGAAATTCATTTTTATGGTGACCTTTGGACCTTTTGACCTTAACTTTGGTTTTTGGGACTCCCCTCATCTTAGACACACACACACTGGAGAAAGGGAACAGGCGGCCACGCCTCCTCGCTAATACGGGAATACGTCTTTTCTTGGATTCTCAATTTCGCGCGCTATACCCTATAGACCCTTAAGAGGGGCAAAGTACCTTCTCCTCAGGATAAACGTGATGGGGCCACCAACCAAACCATCTAGCAGTCTACCAGAGTGTGCCCTATAATAATGGAGGTCACGACGTGTTTTCGATAATTTGAGGGTGCCTAATAAAAATCCGGTCGCAGTTTTCACTTTCAGTCTCGTTTGACGAAAATCAAAAATTTCACATTTTTAGGTTTCCTTAAAAAATCTAAAATCTTTATTTGACTTTCTATCAAAATGAAACCTCGCGTTTTCGATAAACTAATGGTGCTGATTACAAATCCAGTCGCAGTGTAACGAAAATCAAAAATTTCAGATCTGTCAAATCTTCAGGTCTGCTTAAAAAATCGAAAGTCGTTATTTGGCTTTCTATCATAATGAAACCTTGCGTTTTGGATAGCTAGAGGTTGCTGCTTACAAATCGGCTCGCAGTTTTGAGTTTTAGGCTCGTGTAACAAAAATAAAAAAATTCAGATATTTGAGATCTTCAGGTTTGCTTAAAAATCGAAAATCTTTATTTGGCTTTCTATTGAACTGAAATGTCTCTTTTTGAATAGTTTTAGGGTATTGATTACAAATCCGGTCGCAGTTTTGAGTTTCAGCCTCGCGTAACAAAAATCAAAAATTTCAGAATTTTGAGATCCCCAGGTTTGCTTCAAAAATCGAAAATCTTTAATTGGCTCTATATTAAAATAAAACCTCGCGTTTTGGATAACTTAACGTTGCTTTTTTACAAATCTGGTCGCAATTCTGAGTGTCAGTCTCGTGTAACGAAAATTAAAAATTTCAGATCTGTCAAAACTTCAGGTTTGCTTAAAAAATCGAAAATCTTTATTTGGCTTTCTATTGAAGTGAAACGTCTCTTTTTGAATGATTTTAGGGTATTGATTACAAATCCGGTCGCAGTTATGAGTTTCAGCCTCGTGTAACAAAAATCAAAAATTTCAGATCTTTGAGATCCTCAGGTTTGCTTAAAAAATCGAAAATTGGCTTTCTATTAAACTGAAACCTCGCGTTTTGAATAATTTAAGGTTGTTTATTACAAATCTGGTGGCCATTTTAAGTTTCAGTCTCGTGTTACGAAAATCAAAAATTTCAGGCTCGATTTCAGGTCTGTCAAAACTTCAGGTTTGCTTAAAAAATCGAAAATCATTATTTGGCTTTCTATTGAAGTGAAACGTCTCTCTTTGAATCATTTTAGGGTGTTGATTACAAATCCGGTCGCAGTTTTGAGTTTCAGCCTCGTGTAACAAAAATCAAAAATTTCAGATCTTTGAAATCCTAAGGTTTGCTTAAAAAATCGAAAATCTTTATTTGGCTTTCTATTAAACTGAAACCTCGCGTTTTGGATAATTTAAGCTTGTTTATTACAAATCTGATGGCCATTTTAAGTTTCAGTCTCGTGTTACGAAAATCACAAATTTCAGGTCTGTCAAAACTTCAGGTTTGCTTAAAAAATCGAAAATATTTGGCTTTCTATTGAAGTGAAACGTCTCTTTTTGAATAATTTTAGGGTGTTGATTAAAAATCCGGTCGCAGCTTTGAGTTTCAGCCTCGTGTAACAAAAATCAAAAATTTCAGATCTTTGAGATCCTCAGGTCCTATTAAACTGAAACCTCGCGTTTTGAATAATTTAAGGTTGTTTATTACAAATCTGGTGGCCATTTTAAGTTTCAGTCTCGTGTTACGAAAATCACAAATTTCAGGTCTGTCAAAACTTCAGGTTTGCTTAAAAAATCGAAAATACTTGGCTTTCTATTGAAGTGAAACGTCTCTTTTTGAATAATTTTAGGGTGTTGATTAAAAATCCGGTCGCAGCTTTGAGTTTCAGCCTCGTGTAACAAAAATCAAAAATTTCAGATCTTTGAGATCCTCAGGTCCTATTAAACTGAA
This sequence comes from Callosobruchus maculatus, assembly GCA_951848785.1. Classification (NCBI taxonomy): domain Eukaryota; kingdom Metazoa; phylum Arthropoda; class Insecta; order Coleoptera; family Chrysomelidae; genus Callosobruchus; species Callosobruchus maculatus. The sequence continues at coordinate 397,109 of CATOUR010000069.1, forward strand.
ACCTCGCGTTTTGAATAATTTAAGCTTGTTTATTACAAATCTGGTGGCCATTTTAAGTTTCAGTCTCGTGTTACGAAAATCACAAATTTCAGGTCTGTCAAAACTTCAGGTTTGCTTAAAAAATCGAAAATATTTGGCTTTCTATTGAAGTGAAACGTCTCTTTTTGAATAATTTTAGGGTGTTGATTAAAAATCCGGTCGCAGCTTTGAGTTTCAGCCTCGTGTAACAAAAATCAAAAATTTCAGATCTTTGAGATCCTCAGGTCCTATTAAACTGAAACCTCGCGTTTTGAATAATTTAAGCTTGTTTATTACAAATCTGATGGCCATTTTAAGTTTCAGTCTCGTGTTACGAAAATCACAAATTTCAGGTCTGTCAAAACTTCAGGTTTGCTTAAAAAATCGAAAATATTTGGCTTTCTATTGAAGTGAAACGTCTCTTTTTGAATAATTTTAGGGTGTTGATTAAAAATCCGGTCGCAGCTTTGAGTTTCAGCCTCGTGTAACAAAAATCAAAAATTTCAGATCTTTGAGATCCTCAGGTCCTATTAAACTGAAACCTCGCGTTTTGAATAATTTAAGGTTGTTTATTACAAATCTGGTGGCCATTTTAAGTTTCAGTCTCGTGTTACGAAAATCACAAATTTCAGGTCTGTCAAAACTTCAGGTTTGCTTAAAAAATCGAAAATACTTGGCTTTCTATTGAAGTGAAACGTCTCTTTTTGAATAATTTTAGGGTGTTGATTAAAAATCCGGTCGCAGCTTTGAGTTTCAGCCTCGTGTAACAAAAATCAAAAATTTCAGATCTTTGAGATCCTCAGGTCCTATTAAACTGAAACCTCGCGTTTTGAATAATTTAAGCTTGTTTATTACAAATCTGGTGGCCATTTTAAGTTTCAGTCTCGTGTTACGAAAATCAAAAATTTCAGGTCTGTCAAAACTTCAGGTTTGCCTAAAAAATCGAAAATCTTTATTTGGCTCTCTATTGAAGTGAAACAAACGTCTCTTTTTGAATAATCTTAGGGTGTTGATTACAAATCCGGTCGCAGTTTTGAGTTTCAGCCTCGTGTAACAAAAATCAAAAATTTCAGATCTTTGAGATCCTCAGGTTTGCTTAAAAAATCGAAAATCTTTATTTGGCTTTCTATTAAACTGAAACCTCGCGTTTTGGGATAATTTAAGCTTGTTTATTACAAATCTGGTGGCCATTTTAAGTTTCAGTCTCGTGTTACCAAAATCAAAAATTTCAGATCTGTCAAATCTTCAGGTTTGCTTGAAATATCGAATATCTCTTTTTGGCTTTCTATTAAAATGAAACCTCGCGTTTTGGATATTTCAAGGTTGTTTATAAAAATTCTGGTCGCACTTTTTAGTATCACTCTCGTGTACCGAAAATAAAAAATATCAGATCGCTGAGATCTTCATGATCTGTCAAATCTTCAAATTTGCTTAAAAAATTGATAATCCTTATTTGGCTTTCTGTTAAAATGAAGGCTCGCGTTTTGGATAATTTAAGGGTGCTGATTACAAATCCGGTCGCAGTTTTGAGTTTTAGGATCGTGTAACGAAAATAAAAAATTTCTGATTTTTAATATCTCCAGGTTTGCGTAAAAAATCAAAAATGTTTATTTGGCTTTCTACTAAAATAAAACCTCGCGTTTTGGATAATTTAACGTTGCTTATTACAAATCTGGTCGCAATTTTGTATGTCAGTCATGTGTAACGAAAATCAAAAATTTTAGATCTGAAAATCTTCAGGTTTGCTTAAAAAATCAAAAATATTTATTTGGTTTCTATCATAATTAAACCTCGGGTTTTGGATAATTTAAGGGTGCTGATTACAAATCCGGTCGCAGTTTTGAGTTTCAGCCTCGTGTAACAAAAATCGAAAATTTCAGATCTGTCAAATCTTCAGGTTCGCATGAAAAGTCGAAAATTTTTATTTGGATTTCTATTAAAATGAAACCTCGCGTTTTGGATAATTCAAGGTTATTTATCACAAATCTGGTCGCAGTTTTAAGTTTCGTTATCCTTTGGCGGAATTAAAAATTTCCACCAGCGCTGTACTCAGGATGTATTTCATGGTGAGTGTTGATTACAATGAATAGCATGCTTAAAAGCTCGACGTCGTATTTGAAAAAAGAACTCCGTGCTCCGATCCGAGGTTTTTTTATGGCCAGCCTCCTGCAAAGGCTATGGCGTTGTAGAAGCGCTGTCAGAGAATAAGTGTCGGTGCACGTTAGATTTGAAACGCTGCAGGTTGTAGCCGCCGGGAAACAAATTCCCCGCAGCTAATTCCACAGCGTCGAAGTTCTCTAAATGAAGGAATGCTGGAGGAGACTGGCTCGGGGAGTAGAGGCCTCGACCTACTAAGGATGAGCTCGCAGAGCCTCCCTACTGCTCGCGCCGCGGTTAGATTAGTCCTAATCCCACCGGGCAGCACTTTCCGTCCGCATTAAATTCGCACTCAATTGCATCACGTGCTTTTTTAATTTGTCGAATGCTGGTAATATTCTAATATACATACAGGGTGAGTCAAGCTCAACGCCTCGGACTCTTGTGACCAAACGATACCACTTTTCGAAAAATCAACTTTGCGAGTTTATGTAGGTTGAGTTAAACTACATTTTATAAATAATAACTTTTATACAGGGTGTTTAATAAAAGCGTGACATATCGAAGTTATGTTTTTTTAAATGGAACACCCTGTATATTATTGCATATTTTTTTTTTTTTTTTTTTCCAGGAGCCGTCCGACATTGCTGTCCCCGTCAATACTTAAGCCTTAAGGCCTATTGTATTATTGCTCCTCTCTTTTACAGTATCCACTCCAGCAATCTGGATCCCTGCATAAGTTTATGCAGTTTACCTACTGGTCCTGGTGCTGAGCCGTACTCCATTGGTTCTAGCTTGGTCTTCCCAAAGAGCTGTTGTCTCTTGTGATCTAGCGCTTCGCACTCACAGAGCACATGTAGGGCTGACTCGGTTCCTCTTCCACACAATCTGCAGTTGAGGTCTCCATTGTAGAGTCCCATTTTATTCAGGTGTTCCTTCAGGCCACAATGTCCTGTGAGGAGACCCGTCGTTATTCGGAGCTGATTTCTACTCAAGGAGAGCAGTGTTTCAGCTATCTTCTTGCATGGAGCTTTAATGAATGATTTTCCATGAACACATCCTGGCAACAAGTTCCACTGCTCCTTGTGCTGATGTTTCACCCATTCTCCCACCTGGTGTCTGATTGTGCTTTTAGGCACCCCCAGGGCAGGTTCTGCTCCAATGTATAGGGCAGACGAGCCTAGTCTTGCTAGCTCGTCCGCTCTTTCATTGCCTCTTATACCTGAGTGTCCAGGCACCCACTCCAAAGTTACTTTGTTGTGTTCTGCCAGTCTTCCCAGTTCCTGTAAGCATTCCCAGACTAGAGCAGATGTAACTTTGGGCGCTTCTAGTGCCCTAAGTGTAGCCTGACTGTCCGTAAGTATTGCGATCCTCTTGTTTCTGTAGGATCGTTCATTATTGATCCTTGCACATTGCAGGATGGCGTACACCTCTGACTGAAATACCGAGGCGTATTTTCCTAGCGGAATGCTCTGTCTAGTTCCTCTTCCAAAGATTCCCGCTCCTGTGCCTTGCTCGGTCTTTGATCCATCTGTGTACCAGACTATTTCCCGATGCAGGTTGTTTACTTCACAGAGTTCTCGATCTCTTATTATAGTTTCGAATTTCTTGTTGAAGATGTATTTCGGAGTTATGTGGTCCTTTCTAGCATCCATTATGGTGTGCCCCACATATTCTGCGATTTGGTTGTGTCCAAGATCCTTGTAAATTCCTCCTGGTAGGGTTTGTAGTCTAGAGTAGCCCATTCTCGCCTCACCCATTATTACAATTTGCAACGGAGGGAGGTCCAGGATGGTCTCTAAGACTGCAGTGGGTGCGCTTTTCATTGCCCCTGTTATGGAAAGACAAGCAAGTCTTTGCACCTTGCTTAGTTCTGCTATAGCAGCTCGCTGTTTCATCTTTGGCCACCAGACCAAAGACGCATATGTAATCATGGGTCTCACCACCATTGTGTATGTCCAATGCACCATGGCTGGACTTAGACCCCATGTCTTACTATGCGAGCGCCTCGATAGCACTAATGCCATCTCGGCTCTTCTTTTGACTCTTTTAAGCTGAGGGTTCCAGGTTAGCTGAGAGTCTAGTACTACCCCTAAGTATTTAACCTCCCCTGACAGCTGTATTTGGCTACCCAGAAGTTGTAGAGGTCCTAGTCCCTCGACTTTTTTCCTTCTGGTGAAGGCAATTATGGACGTTTTGGAGGGGCTGACGTTCAGTCCCTCCTTATGGGTCCAGCTTGTGACAGCATTTAGAGCCCTTTGCATTTTGTCTCTAACCGTGCTGTTGAATTTTCCTTGCTCTAGAATTACCAGATCGTCCGCATAACCTAGAGTTCTGTGTCCATCCTTGTCTAGAAGACTGATTAGCTCGTCAACAACGAGGTTCCAGAGTAATGGCGATAGTACGCCGCCTTGAGGGCATCCCCTCGTGACTCGAGCCATCATAGTCTCTTCCATGATAGTTGTGTATACCAGTCTCCCTTTTAGCATGCAGTCAATCCACCTGCATATAGTGTCTTCGAGGCCTATTCTCCTCGAGGCTCTGGAGATGGAGTTTAGGGCCGTGTTGTCAAAGGCTCCTTGTATATCTAAGAAGGTGCAGAGTAGCACCTCTTTGTTTTCCAGTGCATATTCAGCCGCCTGTACTAGCTGATGTAGCGCTGTTTCTGTTGATTTTCCTGCTATGTATGCATACTGGTCTAAATGTAGTGGTCTGTCAACCAGAACATTATCCCTAATATGTCTGTCTAGCAGTTTTTCTAAGGTCTTCAGTACGAAGGACATCAGACTTATTGGTCGAAGTGACTTTGCATTTCCCTGTCCAATTCTTCCAGGTTTGGGTACAAATATCACCTTTATGAGTCTCCATGGCTTCGGCACATGACCTAGCGCTAAGCTAGCTCTTAAAATTGTGCTGAGTCTTCTAACAAGGAGGTCTGAGGCCTCCTGCAGAAGAACCGGATATATGCCGTCTGGTCCTGGAGATTTGTATGGGTCAAAAGAATTTATGGCCCATTTTGTTTTCTCCAGATCAACCACGGATTTCGCTAGCCTCCAATCATCCCTCCCCGCCCTCCTTAGAGGGTCAAGTGGTTCTGTCATGTAGTCCTCAGGTTTTAAATCCGTTATTGTTGACTCTGGAAAGTGTACCTTAAGCAGCTCTTTGAGTGTTTCTTCTGCGGTTGTTGTAAATACACCAGTATCTGTTCTTAGTGTATTTATTGAGCTGTGCGGTTCCCTCGAGAGTATTCTTTGAAGCCTGGCACATTCCGAGGTGTTCTCTATGTCCTCGCAGTACCTTCTCCAAGAATCTCTTTTGGCCTTACGCAAAGCTTTGTTATATTTGTCCTGGGCCTTCTTGTAGTCGTCCCAGCGTCCTGTATTTCTGGCACGATTGAACTTTCGCCTTGCCTTGTCCCTCAGTTTCGCAAGGGTCTTGGTCCACCACGGAACATTCCTGTTGGATCCCTTGCTCATTATGGGACAGTTTTCATGGAAGGCTGTGATTACGGCGTCCTGCAATTGTTCCGCCGCAATTTCGAGTTCTACCGTGTTTTTAATCACTATATTCGTCCTTTCCAGACTAGCGTCCAAGAAGGTCCTGTACCCTTCCCAGTTTGTCTTTCTAGGATTGCGATATGTACTTTTTATGGGTTCTAGTTCCCCTATTTCGAAGTTAATGTGTCTATGATCTGAGCAGCTCACCTCATCAGACACATGCCAGTTCATTACTTTGTCTGCTATAAATGGAGTTGCCAAGGTAATGTCTATAACCTCTTTACGTTGAGAATTTACGAAAGTGGGATCGTTACCTAAGTTCAGTATGTCTAAGTTACATTCCATAATAAACTGAAGTAGTGACTCACCTCTGTGGTTGGTGTCGGTGCTTCCCCAGGTCCTGTGGTGTGCATTAGCGTCACAGCCGATGATCAGTTGCGATCCACTCCCTCTGCAGCTTCTCACCAGCTCTTCCACTTCCCTGGTTGGTGGGGGGCTAGGGCTGTCGAATGGGAAGTATGCCGATCCAAGCGTTAGCGTCCTCGATGAGCTACCATTTCCAGCCCTAATTTTAACTGCCGCTAGATCTCTGGAACAGAAGTCATTTAACGGCAGTATTTGTATACCTTGTTTGACAAGGATGCATGCTCGCGGGGTCTGAGACGTTCTACTATAAATTAGTTCCCCTCTCACCCCCCCGAGTCCCATTACCCTGGTTCCGTTTACCCAGGGTTCTTGGATGAGGGCCACATCAAATTCCCTCATCGCCACAGTAAGTGCTGCCGAGGCAGCTTTACTGTGTTGGAGGTTGGCCTGAAGAACCCTGATCCTCCCCATCGAGACCCCTCAGGACCCTGAAGATTAACCTCCCCAGCCCGTAAAAAGCTCGGAGGTGGCTCTTCGACAGGCCCCTAAAGGAGACCTCATCGATGGAGAACGACAGGGTCACTCCTTTCCCAGCCTGTTCTTTTTTGCTTAGGAGGTGCCAGCATGCCACTCTAAGGTCTGGGTTCTGTTTCCCCAGTCGTGCCAAGATTGGCCCCTCCTTTTGCTTTTCCAGGTCTTTCTCCGGGACGAACACCAGCACCCTGGGTCTTTTTGGGAGGTCCTTGGATTCAACTACTGTTAAATCCGCGCCTTCCCAAAGACTGCCCATGGACGCAACCGTTCCCCGAAGCCAGACTCCAGTGGCCTCATTAGCGCAGGTTATCCATAGGGCCCCTCCGCTATAGGTTGTGTTAATGAATTGTATTGGACTAGTGCTTGAATCCTCGTCCAATACCTTCAATAACCTTTCTGAGATAAGGTCCGCTTGCCCTTTCTCCAGTATGATATCCGGATGTAGTCTATGGACAACTGCCATCCGGTTTGATGCAACCTCGCTGTAAGTCAAGGAAGGCCCTTTGTCCTGCCTTGGCTTCTTGGAGGTTTGTGGGGGAGTTTTGGAGTCGTCTCGGGGCCTTTTGTCCCCTACACGACCTTTTCCCTTCGGTCCCGCCTTGTTCAGGTCCTTGACGGCCCCAGAAGGCTTAGCCGGAGGTCTTCTCTCCCCTTTTTTATGGCCGGGTGCCTTCTTGCGCGGATTTTTTTCCGTCCAAGTACCCTCGGCCATTTTCCTTTCTTTCACGAGCTTCCTTCTTTGGGCTCCCGAAAGTCTGGGTCTCATCTGCAGTCCCATCCCTTGGACGCCTGCAGAAATAGATTTAGCGGTTCCATGCGTCCCGCTTGATTTAACACTGTCGTGGTCTGAAGATACCTCCACGACGGTGATTTGTTCAGGAGTCCCTGCCGAGGAGTCTGTGTCACTCTTCGGCTCCCTCCCTTCTTGTTTTTGCTTGTCCTCAGTGTCCATATAAGTCCCACGAGTCTGGGGGAAAGAAAGGTCCACGTCTGCGGCGCCCCCTGCACAGACGCAAGACTGATTACTCTGGGAGGTCGTCCTGTTTCCCAGAGGCTCCGTTATCGACGGTGCTCCCCCACCGCCACGCACCCTTCAGCACGGGTCGCATAACACCTTGGGTTGGGGCTTTATTGCATATTTAGATTCCTCGATGAATTTTATTATGACTTTATGTATCACACATAGGACTTTAAGCGAACCGTTTAACTGCAAATCACAATGTTTGGTATAAGTAGATGTCAGAAAAAAATTGAATATCGCAACTATTATAAATCTTAGAGGGCTGTGACTTTGCCGTGTTACTAAGCATGTATCAGCTTATGTTAGACGGCTGAGTTCGAATTACATTTGTACTTGGAGAAATCGGTACATCAATTAAGGAAACTTCAATCAAAGGTAACTTGATTTTTTCAAATGGGAGTGCTTCACTTTTTTTATACGATCAAATGTGCAATTTGATAAGCTTTCTAATGATATGCGGTTGTAAATATCAATCTCTGGTAGGATTTAATGGATTTAATTTCAAATTTTCAATAAAACCAGTGTTTTTCAATTTTCCTGCCTATAAGCAACTTGGCAGGCCATGAAATATAAACAAAAAACTGTTCAGATGGAACAAAACAACTAACTTAGCAGATAATTACGGATGAACTAGGGTAAAGGGACAAAATTATAGAAATTACTTTCAACAAATCAATTCTAACCAGAAATAACAGACATAATACATCTAAGGTCAAAAAGCAGCTGGAGTACGACAGAAATGGGTATTTTTCACAGCACGCCGGCTACTACAATATTCTATTAATTGAAAATGCACAAAACCATTATGAATTTTGAAATGAAAGGAAATCTATCACGTAATGTTGTTGGAAGTTTAATAGCTACAGAATAAAATTTCACATTTAATGATTTAAAAAATAGTAACCGATACCTCTGACTGAAGTCCTGCAAATTAAATTGTTCAATACTCATAAGCAAATTCGCCGAAAATGAAGAATAAATTAAAAATCTGCTCAAATTATTAAACATAATTTACCTGGCAGAAAATTAAAATATGATTTGTCAGTATTCCATTTTTTTGCGATCTTGCCAATAGATACTGAAAAATTTAAACGACGACAGTGAGAGGTATCATTACTTTTGACTTTGACGGAAATGACTACTGTTTTATACCATTAAATGTGAAATTGCGTTCTGAAGATATTAGACTGACGGCAACGATCGCTGAAAGTTCTTCTTTTATTTCAAAGTGCTTAGTGATTTTGGAAATTTTTAATCTCTAGTACATTGCAGTCGCTAGTAGGCTGTAAAAATTATCCATTTCTGTCGTACTCCAGCTTCTCTTTAACCTTAGACATGTTACCGCCGTTGTTTCTGGTTAGAGTTGATTTGTTGTAGGGAATTTTTACAATCTTTCTGTTTTACTCTAGTTCTTCTGGATATGTTTGCTAAGTTAGTAGTTTTCTTCCATCTGAATACGATTTTGTTTATATTTCATGGCCTGCTAGTTTGTTTATAGGTAGGGAAATTGAAAAACACTGATTTGATTGAAATCTCGAAATTTAATAAAAACTACCATAGATTGATATTCACAACCTGATATCATTAAAAAGCCTATCAAATTGCACATTTGATCTTATAAAAAAAATTATGCATTCCCATTTGAAAAAATCAAGTTAACTTTGATTGAAGCTTCCTTAATTAATCTACCGATTTTTCGGTAGTCTCGATGTAATTCGAACTCGACCGTCTAACATAAGCTGGTGCATTTCATGATTAGTAACACGGCAAAGTCACAGCTCTCTAAGATTTATAATAGCTGCGATATTCAATTTTTTTCTGACATCTACCTATACCCAAAATTGTGATTTGCACCTAAACGAATCGCTTAATGTACCATGCATGTGTGATACATAAAGTCACACTAAAATTCACCCGGGAATCTAAATCTGCAATAATATACAGGGTATTCCATTAAAAAAAACATAACTTTGATATGTCACGCTTTTATTAGGCACCCTGTATAAAAGTCCTTATTTTTAAAATGTAGTCCTACTCGACCTACATACCCCTGCAAAGTCGATTTTTCGAAAAGTGGTATCGTTTGGTCACAAGAGTCCGAGGCGTTGAGCATGACTCACCCTGTATATTTAGAAATAAGATAAAAAGTTAAGTCAAACCTAAACCTATATTTCTTGAAACATTAAAAATTTACTCAAATTCTCTGTTATGCCAAACTTGCTTTATTCCACTCGAACATGAGGTTACAGATTTCAGGAAATGATTCTGTCTAACCACATTTCCGACTCGAGCTTGATATGATTGATGTTGCCTGCGCTATTCCGCAAAGCGGAGATGCTATCTGTCGATCTCACGAATAGAATCCTAATTGTTTATTACATTTAATTTAGGAGAAAATAGGCGTATAAATCTAGATGTATGTATATAAAAAGTGATGACAGATACATATATCATACAGCTACACGTTAAAAATGAGATAATAAGCTAGAAAACGAACTGTAAGTTATTTATTGTTAGTGAGTACAGAGAGTATTGGACACGTCATATAGGAAATTTGAAAGTAACAAGAACCATAGGTATAATACACAAATAAACGTCATCACAATTTTTGTTGACACAAACATTACAAAGCGTTGGAGGTACTGCTGAATATCCCATCTTTTGACATTTACATAGAGGGAGAGGCAAAATAGGCTGTCTTATTTATTTATTTATCGTATGGCTCAAAAACATGACAATAGTAAAGATAGATTAAAAGAAAAACTATTATAACCTATACTAAAATAAAATATATACAGCTACGAACTAAGATACATAGTCTTTGGTATTTACAGGTTGATGTCAAGTTCTTTCAACCACTTCAGCGCCAACGGTGTGGCTGTGAAGAACTCTTCTCGCAATCCCTGAAACGCACGCAGTTCACATTCGCTCGTAATATGGTTTATAGTTTGGCGGGGCGCGCCACAGTCACATAAGGGAGATTGCACATAGCCCCACTTGTAAAGGGAGTCGGCACATCTGCCGTGGCCTGTTCAGACTCTATTAAGTTTTACCCACCCTTTCCGGGGTAGTTCTGATCCTGGAAGTAAGGCTGCCCCCATAAATGCGCATCGCGAGTGGTGTTCCACAAAACCTTCCCACTGGGAGCGCCATTGGTTTAAGGAGTCCAAGTTATTGGTTTTAAGCCCTTCTGCATCCCTTATTGGTGGTTGTCGGGATTTAAGTCTGTTTATCTGCAACGGGGGTATTGCTCGGTGGATGGGCAGTTTGTTATTGGCCGTAATCTTGTTATACTCCTTTAGAAGGGCGTCAGTCCTTCGCAGCTGCGGTGGGGCTATTCCAGAGAGTACAGGTAGCCATTGAGTTGGGGTTGTCTTAACTGCGCCTGTAATAAGTCTCATAGTGTGATTTAGTTGGACGTCAATTAGTCTGGTGTGATGGCTGTTAAGCCAGACAGGCGCACAGTACTCAGCACACGAATAGACAAGAGCTAGTCTAGGCTGTCTGTAGAATGCAACTGGATTTACCACCCTGCCATACAACACACCACGATACTTGATAACCTGCGGTGTGACATACCTGAGATGCCACACGACAGAATGCCAAGAATCGTGGACACCGAGATCCCATACAAGGTCAACTTAAGTGAAAGGTCGGAATGGGCTCTAGGACAACCTCGACATACGTCGAATGGTATCTCCTGGTTCAACAGGCACGTGTGGCCATAACAAAGCTTACTAAAATATGGCGTGACCATAACATCACTAAAGCTACCAAAATGTCGCTGATGGTTCAGTCTCTTGTATTCGCCATATTTTTGTATGCCTCGGAAACTTGGACTGTTAAAAACGCAGATCGAGCTCGCATAGATGCTTTTGAAATGTGTACGTGGAGGAGAATGCTGAGAGTCCCTTATACCGGCCATCGAGCTAACGTTTCCATACTGGATGAGCTCGGTATTCCAAAGAACCCTCCATTGTGTCGACGAGAATGCTTACATTCTTCGGACATGTTCACAGAAGCGATAATATTGGAACCTTGTAGTTCAGTAAATCGCGACAGATGGCGAGCTACAGTTATCAAAACTATTGGTAATATTTGTGTCGGCAATACTCTAGCTCCGACTTAATGCATTAGTTCACAATATGTCTGTTAAGACATTGTGACTATGATGATGATCTCCTGGTTCACTGATGGTAAACAAACTGATGTAGCAAAAAATATGGGAGGTTACATTAAAGAAAAAAAGAAAGAAAATCTAGATTTTGTATTCTACCTCATCCTGTGTATGAATATGTATCGTCGACTTTTTGCAGTTGGCGTTAAAACTAGAGGAAATTTTTTATCTTACCATGTAAAAAAATAATTTTTGATTCATTGATTTTCAATATTCAGTACGTTCATTATTTGACAGCGATTTGGATATAAAAAAGTGGTCATAAATTTTGAAGTACCCTGTGTAATGTTCTAATACTTCATATTGTAAGAACAAGGATAATTAGTATAATCTAAATATGGGACAATATATCTCGTCTGATTTAAGAAAATATGTTTGCATCACCAAGTAGTTATGAATTACCCTGTATAAATCATAGTACTTTCTGAGCAAGGAGCATATTCACCTCACCTACAACTTTTTTACACAACTCTTTTCGCTAACTTCTGCAGTAGTGGAGTTATGGGAAGATCCCATAGTAAAAAAGTAGGAAAGAATTTACGTGAGTAAATTCAAACGGCACTCTCACTGTGGAATTCGTTGGTATAAAAATTTAATTTTTCTATTATATTGACAAAAACCGGATTTTTCCCGGAATAGTAATCAACAAATTTAACACTTAATCTTAAAAAAAAGAAAAAAAAGTTGGTGACTGCAGTGAGATTCGAACCCACGCCCTTTCGGACTGGTACCTAGCGTTTTAACCGCTCGGCCACGCTGCCTGTGCTTCAGGAATATCAATACACCGTACATAATACGTGTCGTGATTTGATTCCATTTTTTTTTATACCGGAACCGATATTGACAAAAACGGATTTGTCCCGGACTAGTTTTTTCATGCTGATTCCGAATCTGTATTTAGTTTTTCTCTAGCACCTGTAGTTTTGCCTATCTTTTGTATAGGGTAAGAGCACGTAAGAGTATGCAGTCTGTAAGAGTAGTCTACAGTGTAGATGAATCTGAAGGAAGGTTATTTTTGTACAAAATAAGGCGGTGTTTTGCGAAAAATTATCAGGAAAAAATGTAAGAAGAAATAATTAGTGTATTATTTTATAACTTTTTGCGAGATTACAATAGTTAGTATTTGATCAAAATGAAGCTTCATACTGGATTTGACTACTCGGCGTAGCGGCGGTTTCATAGGTTATAAAATCATCCATATGCTTTGTGTAATTATGGTTGCATATTTTGACAGCATGCTGTTTTTTGTTTCCTTGATCGTGTCCCAAAGAGTACGCCCACAAAGAGTACGCGCGTACTCTTTCCGCTCCCTGACTTTTTTAAATAATATAGTAATAGTGAATAGTAATAATTGAATACAATAAAACATAATTTAACCACAGGCAGTGGAAAAGCGTGGAAGAAAGTCCGGCCGAGAATTAAAGTTCACCTAAGCAAAATTGAAGCATAAATTATCAGCTTCTAGGGATTTTACAGACTCTGTAAATAATGTTGCCTTGATCGTGTGCAGAGAACATTACAGCACTTCGGAATGGATTAGATGCGACTCTTGTGCTACTTGGTGACATGAAGAGTGTACCAAATATTCTGGGTTTGGTGAATTTGTATGCGATTTTTGTTGATGATACCTGCGTACTCTCATAACCAACACTGCGTACTCTTTCAATCCAGAGTCCGCAAGAGTACGCATGTGCGTTTTTTTTAAAGTAGTTGGAATTTGTTTTTTTGATACCAAGAAAAATGTGCTATCTTGTTTTCTGGTGCTTAATAGACCAAAGAATTGATATTTATGCTGAATAAAAAAATGGAGTCAAGTTGATTGACTCAGTACTTCCCACACATAACGATGATACCATTTTATTATTTCCCATTGCATGAAGGCCATGAAGCTGTAGTCTGAAATCTCCTTGCAACTAAATCATCGCCCACCCGCCCGCAAAAAAAACATCCAACACAACAACCCTCGTAAATAGTTTCTTACGTCTCCCTCTTCAGGAAATATGCATTAAAAATCAATTGAACAATTTTCACGTTACGCAATCTAGAACGATCTAAAACAATACTTGTATGTATACATCACAAATAATCGTGGTCCCGTGGGTTCTATAATAAGCATGCAACGTTCGGATGGACCTAAAAAGTGTATCACGCCGCTAGGTTTTTCATTCGCATATCAATGAACAGCCCATTACGAATACAACACAATTTCCAGTTTTACAACCCCCCAACCACCCTAAATTCACCCCCACCCAAAAAAGTATAAAGTGATCAGGACCCCTAAAACGTCTAAAAACGAAGTTTGAGCTGTTTTCATATTTTTAGTTTTTTTAATATTGTTGCGCCGCCACTGAGACGATTTCTAAAAATCATACGCGTTTTCCATCCTTGCCAAAGTAGTAATACTGTGACGAAATTTCATTAACATCAATTCAGTGGTTTCCACATTATAAAATACAGAACGATCTAAAGCAATACTTGTATGTATACATCACAAATACTAAGTCCCGTGGTTTCTATAATAAGCATGCAGCGTTCGGATGGACCTAAAAAGTGTATCATGCCGCTAGGTTTTCTATTCGCATATCAATGGACACCCCATTACGAATACAACAAATTTTCCAGTTTTACAACCCCCCACCCCCCAACCGCCCTAAATTCATCCCCACCCAAAAAACAGTATAAAATGATCAGGAACCCCTAAAACGTCTAAAAATGAAGTTTGAGCTGTTTTCATATTTTTAGTTTTTTTAATATTGCTGCGCCGCCACTGGGACGATTTCTAAAAATCATACGCGTTTTCCATCCTTGCCAAAGTAGTAATACTGTACCGAAATTTCATTAACACCAATTCAGTAGTTTCTACATTATAAAATATAGAACGATCTAAAGCAATACTCGTATGTCATACATAGGAAAAAATTGTAAGTTCTTTGTTTTCTGTAATAGGCATAAGGCAATGTTCAGATAGACTTAAAGAAGTTATTTATGTCGCTAGGTCTTCCTTCATAGGTCAGTTGGCAGTCTATTATGAATACAACAAATTTTTCAATTTTACAGCCCCCCAACCCCCAACCACCCCAATTTTCACCCCCACCCAAAAAAAGGTATAAAATGATCAAGAACCCCTAAAACGTCTAAAAACGAAGTTTGAGCTGTTTTCATATTTTTAGTTTTTTTAATATTGCTGCGCCGCCACTGAGACGATTTCCAAAAATCAGACGCGTTTTCCATCCTCGCCAAACTAGTAATACTGTGCCGAAATTTCATTAAAATCAATTCAGTTATTTCAACATTATAAAATACAGAACGATCTAAAGCAATACTCGTATGTATACATCGGAAAATTCTCCAAGTCCCTTGGTTCCTGTAATACAAAAGGCAATGTTCGGATGGACCTAAAAAAGTGTATTATACTGCTAGGTCTTTCTCTCTCGGGTCAGTAGACAGCCCATTATAAGTACAACAATTTTTTTAGATTTACAACCCCCCACCCCCCCAACCACCCCAATTTCACCCCCACCCAAAAAAAAAGTAGAAAATGATCAGGAACCCCTAAGACACCTAAAAACGAAGTTTGAGGCATATTTGAAATTTTTCGTTTTTTGCTAATTACTCCGCCGCCTATGGACCGATTTTCAAAATTGTAGCAACATTACCTACTACGACCCTACACCATATCACTACCTAAATTTCATCAAAATCTATGCAGCGGTTACTGAGATTAGGAGGCTAGAAAAACGCCAACAGACAGACAGACCGACAGACCGACAGACCGACAGACCGACAGACCGACAGACCGACAGACCGACAGACAGACCGACAGACAGACAGACCGACAGACAGACAGACCGACGGAAATGAGTGACGTGGATTTTCGTTATGTAGGCACCACAAAACGCCCAAAAAGCGTGTTATCTCAAAATCGAAAATTTTCGCGATCACAATACTCCCCTCACCTATCGGTGTGGGAAGTAAAAATATAAGTATATTTCAAGTTTTTGTCGCCTGTCATAAGTGCGAACTCTTGAGTGTCTTTACCCTACGGACATACGGACGGACAGACAGACAGAGGCTCTGCATAAGCTCTCTTCAGTGACTTCAGTGAGTTAGTGAGAGCTAAAACTCATCCTGTAAAATAGGGTTTAAACTATGCGAGAATATTTCTTTCTTATTTGTCTCTCCAAAGTTTAGTTTTAGAGGAACCACCTCGACGTACACGTCGTTGAAGGAGTTTGCAAATTGCTCGTATAATTTATACGATGCAGACAGGTTTTAACGCCGCTACTCAGAAGCAGTATATCACTATAAATATAATATATTGACTATATATAACTAAGATGGATCCGAAATTTCTTAGACCATTAACAACAGGCTTTACCGAAGTGTGAATGCTGCGAAAGCAAATAAACGACGAATACAGCTGGCCGAACGGCGGCTGCCAATTGTAAATTTAGAATTTTTAAAGTGCACAGACATTGAATCCACATTTTTTTTCTCTGACAGAGCTGGAATATTTGGGTTTTTTCGGTTTTCTGCACTTATTCCGCTGTGCTTCGAAGCCCGCTTCTATCGCGGCTTTTGGGTATTTTACACACAGAAAGAAAGTCAAGTTGTTTGACTCAGTACACATTACTGTGATACCAGTTTATTATTATCCCATAGCATGAAGCTTTAGTCAGAGATCCCCTTGCAACCAAATCATCGGCAGCCCTCCCCCTAAAATTGCCTAATATCTTTCCTTCACAGGTCACTGGACAGCCTATTGTCAATACAACAGACTTTTCAGTTTTACAACCCCCCAACCCCAATTTCACCCCCACCCAAAAAAAGGTAGAAGATGATCGGGAATCCCTAAAACATCTAAAAACGATGTTTGAGCTGTTTTCATAATATTTTTGGTTTTTTTATTATTGCTACGCTGCCACTGACACGATTTCTAACAACCATACGTACGCGTTTTGCATCCTCATCACGGTAGTAATACTGTGTCATCATTTTATTAGAATCAATTTAATAGTTTCCACATTAGAAAATACAAAACGATCTGAAGCAATAAATACTCGTATGTATACAGAAAATTCTAAGTTTCGGCAATATGCTAGGCTATGTTCGGATGGATTTAAAAAGGTGATTTATGTCGCTAGGTCTTCCTTCACAGGTTACTGGACAGCCTATTATGAATTTTTCAGTTCTTCAACCCCCCACCT
This sequence comes from Callosobruchus maculatus, assembly GCA_951848785.1. Taxonomy (NCBI): domain Eukaryota; kingdom Metazoa; phylum Arthropoda; class Insecta; order Coleoptera; family Chrysomelidae; genus Callosobruchus; species Callosobruchus maculatus. The sequence continues at coordinate 414,026 of CATOUR010000069.1, forward strand.
CCCAACCACCCCAATTTCACCCCCACCAAAAAAAACGCAGAAAATGATCAGAGGAACCTCTAAAACGCTTAAGAACGAAGTTCGAGCTGTTTTTATATTTTTATTTTTTTTATTATTTCTGCGCCGCCACTGGCACGATTTATAAAAACCATAAGCAATTTCTATCGTCACCACGGTGATAATACTGTGCCAAAATTTCATTAAAATCAATTCAACCGTTTCTTCGTTACATAATATAGAACGATCTAAAGCAATACTCGTATGTTTACACCAGAAAAAATTCTAAGTCCTTTGGTTTCTGTAATAGGTAAGGCAATGTTCGGATGGACCTAAAAAGGCTATTCATGCCACTAGGTCTTCCTTCACAGGTCAGTGGATAGTCTATTATGAAAGCAACAAATTTTTCAATTTTACAACCCCCCACCCCCCAACCACCCCAATTTCATCCCCACCCAAAAAAAAGTAGAAAACGATCAGGAACCCCTAAAAGCCTAAAAACGAAGTTTGAGCAATATTTAACATTTTTGTTTTTTGCTAATTACTCCGCCGCCCATGCACCGATTTTCAAAATTATAGGAACATTACCTACTACGACCCCACAGCATATCGCTGCCCAAATTTCATCACAATCCATGCAGCGGTTGCTGAGATTCGTGGCTAGAAAAACGCGTACAAACAGGCCGACAGACAGACAGACAGATAGACCGACAGACAGACACACCGACGGAAATGAGTGACGTGGATTTTCGTTATGTAGACATCATAAACGCTCAAAAAGTGTTATATATCTCAAAATTGACAATTTTCGCGATCACAATACTCCCCTCACCTATCGGTGTGGGTAGTAAAAGGTAGCATTAAATGTGATGCTAGTTATTATAAACAAATTAGGATAGAATGGATTAGTATCGTGGGTTTGAAAATAATGATTACATCATTATACTAATATTATACTAATAGTTTTTGATTTTCTTGTTCGTTTATGGAATATAATCAGTGAATCAACTACTACTGCTAAGAAAACTGGTGTTGACAAAACATACCTCATTTTATTCGCCAAGAATATAGTAACGCACTAGATTTAAAAATAACTCCGCTCTCAGAGTAACAACTGAACATAGAGGTAGTAAACAAACCACCTCCGCATGGCGTGCTCAAAGCCATCATCTTTTGACACTTCAGCCTCCAAACATTGCCAACTAACCTGAAAATTCTTCCAATGCAACCCATGTACAGTTACCAACAAATAACAAATTCGAATTTACTGACCAAGCATAAAAGACGCACAAACAAAACAAACGTTTGACAGTCGGGGTTTACCGTAAACAAATCGCACGAAAATTATATAGGCGTTGCCAGCTCCTAAAAATTTATGTAAGACAGAATTTGCGTTATGATGCAGAAACATGCAGTAACGCAGTAGAGGTCAACATATCTATTGATTTTCCTGTAATCATTTCTGAACTATCTAAATACCGTCTTTTTTAACGTAGGAAGGAATATTTCTGGATACTATACAATTAAGACGATAGTAAACAATAATAATTGCCGTATCTGGTGGTCAATATGACAACGTAAGAAAAGATGTGTAAAGCTAGATTGAAAGTCCCAACTAAGTTGAGACCTTCAAGCTGGCAGTAACTGGGGTGCCTTTGGGCCGCTCAGTTTACTTACGGTGGGTCGTGAATCCTTGGCAACTTACTCTTTTCCTCTTATAAGAGATGTCAGGCAAAATCACTAACTTTTAACTCGAGATTACTCTAAAGGCTCAAAAACTTCACGAAAAAAGGGCGCCAGGAGTTTTCACCTCCAAACTCCAAGGAAGTTAGTGAAACTACCCAACCTCTCCAGAAACACTGAAGGGATAGGTGCAGAAAAATTCAAAAGAGAACTAAACAGTAACAAGTATATTGTTTCTAAAATATAATTAAATAAATAGTGAGTTGTGACTTATATTACAGTTTGTAAAAGGGGACTGCTGGCTTAGATGAGCGATACAACCTGGCTTGCTTAAACGAGGTTGTCTTCTCCTCCTAGGTCGGCTTGTGGGCTCCTTCTAACGGCTCCTTCAGAGGGTCCTCTTTGATGACTGGCAGCCTCTTCAGGTTCCCTAGGCCAGACCACTCCTGCTGGACTTCCCCCTTTTTAGGCTGAGGGGTATCATGTTGCAAACACTGCACTTTTGAGTCCCATCTCGAAAAACTGTTAAACTACACTCGAATGTAGCACAGCAAGTCCGTGAAGCTTCACTACAGTTACCAACAAATAACGAATTCGATTTTACTGACAAAGCATAAAAGACGCACAAACAAAACAAACGTTTGACAGTCGGGGTTTACCGTAAACAAATCGCAGGAAAATTATATAGGCGTTGCCAGCTCCTCAAAATTTATGTAAGACAGAATTTGCGTTTATGATGCAGAGATATGCAGTAACGCAGTAGAGGTCAACATATCTATTGATTTTGCGGTAATCATTCCGGAACCATCAAAATACCGTCTTTTTTAACGTAGAATGGAATATTTATGGATACTATACAATTAAAACGATAGTAAACCATTATGATTGCCGTATATGGTGGTCAATATGACAACGTAAGAAAAGATGTTGGCCTATTAGAATTAGTTGTTTACTACCTCTATGTTCAGTTGTTGCTCTGAGACTCCACTCTACTATTCTTGTTTTACATGAAACGTGCATAAAGTATCAAGTCGATTCAGGCATCGCAACAGGTTTCGATTTGCGTAGGAACTTATGCAACTGATGCAAGTTTCATGAAACCTTGAGTCGATTCAGGAATCACTTAAAAGCCTGACGGAAGGTGACTCGACTATTGGATTATCCCTCCATTTCCACGTGAGACTTCTTTGTCAGTGTGTAAAGCTCTACAAAAACTATGAATTAAACTTTCCTGTTTCCTTTAATACATTATATGGTTATATAAATAAATTAATTAATGTGCTAATTAATAACAACTTGTTAAATATTAATACGCTAGAGCATCGCTAAGTATGCTCGTTAATGATGCCTTGATAGAATTATTACATTTTCTTCACGACGATAACCAACATACGACCCAAAAATATTAACTTTTTGCTTCACGATAAGAAACATAAACACACGTTTGTTTTTGCAAGCATTGATTGACGATGATAGTGGCCATATTGTACCAGTCGGCTAATGGTATTTAGCGAACATATTTTAGTAGACTGAATTTCAATAGAATTATACGAATAACATCTAATTTTTAGTGAAGCTTATAGGCAAAGCGCTAAATTTTTAAAATCTGACGGAGAAAACGAGGGTTGCTCTATATACAGGGTTACTGGTAACTCGACCACTTTCCTGCAGGAACTGATAGAGGGACTCAAATGCAACACATTTAACCCCCTATATGCAATTCCGAAAACCAATAGTTTTCGAGATAATTAACATTTAATGCTTTTCAACGATATGTCCAAATTTCCACACTACATCCCAAATTTAGAAAAAACCATGCTATCAATTTTGGTAATTTCCAGTTTAGTTTTTTACTGACACATACGCAAATCTATTTTAGTATTTAAATGTGTAAAAATACTAAACAGTTTCAAACTACATACAATTATTCAAAAAATAAAAAACAAAATTTTTACATTCACCGCGAAAGAAAATTGTCTAGCTCAAAAAGAGATACATAACCAGTCAAACAAATTATTTTAAAAACTTCCTTATCTGATGGCCTATTCCAAGGACTACTATTTAACAAAATTTATCAACATAATACAGAATCATCAACAACATGATATTCCACCATGATGGTTATCCAGCACATTACCGTATCACAATTCGGCAGTTGTTGGACAACACATGCCCAAACAAATGGATAGGGAGGGGTGAACCCATCCCATGGCCTGCGCGGAGCCCAGATCTGACACCTCTTGATTTTTACGTCTGGGGTCACATGAAGGCATTGGTTACGAGACTCCAGTTAATACTGCTGACGAACTAAGGCAAACAATTATCAATGCGGCGGAGGAGATGAAACGAACTTTTTCAACACGAGTTACAAAAACCGAAGTGAGGAAGCGGATCCGTACTTGTATCCAAAATCAAGGGCAACACATTGAGCAAGATCTCTATAAATTTTGAGTAGATTTAATTTGTTTTACTTGGATAAAATCATCGACCGCATTTGCAAACATTCTAGTATGTAACTGAGTTATCAATAATGATTGTACTGTCATTCGTTCTTTTTGAATAGGTGATTTTTATTCATTGCTGTTTATAATATTTCTGAAAAGGTTATTAGGTAGGAAAGTTTTTTTAGCGATTAAATTTGTTTAACCGTTTGTATAATTTTTTTTGAGCTAGACAATTTTCTTTCGCGGTGAATGTAAAAATTTTGTTTTTTATTTTTTGAATAATTGTATGTAGTTTGAAACTGTTTAGTATTTTTACACATTTAAATACTAAAATAGATTTGCGTATGTGTCAGTAAAAAACTAAACTGGAAATTACCAAAATTGATAGCAGGGTTTTTTCTAAATTTGGGATGTAGTGTGGAAATTTGGACATATCGTTGAAAAACATTAAATGTTAATTATCTCGAAAACTATCAGTTTTCGGAATTACATATGGGGGGTTAAATCTATTACATTTGAGTTCCTCTATCACCTCTTGCAGGAAAATGGTCGAGTTATCAGTAACCCTGTATATATATATATATATATATATTTACATCCCTAGACCTTTTTGATTCCTTTCATAATCCAACCTTTTTGCATCTCCCGGAAGGAGTGGAGCTACACTGAATTTTAATGCGAATAGTGGTTAGTTGTCGAATTTCAGTTATAGCTATATGTTTTTTGTTACTATAGCTACTATATTTCTCATATACATCATTTCACTCTTGTCCTGTATTGAATCCGTTCATCTTACCGCCTATATTGAATCCGACCGTATAAATCATTACATAAGTCCTACTATTTTGATTCCGGAAAGCGTATATTTGACCATAGAACAGTTATTTTGATTCCGGCAATGTTGTCAGATTTATTATAAGTGGTATTAGTGAGGACATTGTTAAAGCGTCATATGGATATAGAACAACCAATTAGAAATGGAGGTATAATTATAGTTATATTAAATTTAGTCATTCCAGAATCGATATAATATTTAAGCTTCGTATATACGAGTAAAATAAGAAGTTTTTTCACACAGAAGCAATGCGAGAGGATAAGTATCAAGCCGTTTCAAACCTTCAAAGTATTCAACCAGGCAGCCGTTATGCAAGCAACCATCGTGGATCTCGAAGAAAAGATGAAGCACCACCAAGACGATGCAGTCGCAGGTTTGAAGAGTGGGCAGGATCTGGTGATGACTAGACTGGATGGAACAGAGGCAAGCTATGAGCCAGGCATTAAAAAAGCAGGACCAGCATATCAGTACAATCGAGACACAAATAGCAACAGTAACGATACCAAAAAAGCATGCGACATCACAAAAGCACGTTGAGGAACAGCTACAGCAAGTGGAGGATCGTGTCAAGGAATCAAGGAGAGGATCTGCGAGAACTTAGTGCAGGTGAGCGTGATTTAATAGCTGTGCCACCAGCTTTTCTTGATATATACAGGGGCGTAGTAGCAAAGTCGTAACCATCCAATGACAAAATGACATTTATTGTTTGAAATCTAAAAACATAGCACGTATGAATAACTGGTCAAATGAAGAAAAAGCTTGTGTCTTGACATTAATACTCAGAGACTCTGCAGCAGCTATTCTAGAAAATCTCTGCTCGTCAGATCGACGTGACTATGACAAGATAATATCTGCACTAAAGTTACTTTTTGGAGACGCGCACCTAACAGAGCTGTTTATGGCCAACGTTTGCATACGAAGTCCAAAGGTTAGCAAAACGAGTATTCGTTAACAGCCCCATCGAGACACAGGACACGTCGCTGTTCGCCAGTTTGTGTAAGGCATTGCGGATCTAAACGTTCAGCGAATGGTGAGACTAGCCAGCCCCAAAACTTTACAATATGGTCAAGGTTCTACAAATTGAAGCTGCCACAAAAGCCAATAGAATGACTAGGAGGGTGGACTCTGTGGAACAAAAAAATGAATTAGAAGTCAGGGCCACATCGTTCATTCCAAGAAGAAAATGTGGTAGCTTCCAAAGAAGCCCAGTTCGCATAAGTCTGAAAGGAGCTGAGCAGTTTATGTGCTATAGATGTGTGCAGAAGGAGTATTTTGAGGTGGGATGCCGCAGCATACAGCTTGACAACATGATGGTGGATGTAGGAACAGCAGATGAGTATGCAGACAAAATGAAATCCATGCAAGAAAGGATAAACTCAATGAAGGAGCAGTTGGTAGGGATAATTATGGGGAATTTGATAAAGAAGAAAGAAGGAGGTATCGCCAAGCATCAACAAGAACATGAGGTAGCTACGAGGGAACTTACAGCAGACAGGGATAGGTTGAAGCAGTTCCTTGCTCTCAGAAATGGAAAAGTATGGATATTAAGTGTAAGCTTGAAAGGGACAGGAAGAACTGCTGAAGGAAAATGATCAGCACGAGACTGCCTTGAAAGAAGCTCAACGAAAAACATGAGAAAGAAATTGCTGCTTTGAAAGACGAATTCAAGAAACTGGTGGTTTTGAATCAGTTGAAGAAAGCGGAAAAGAGATGTGACTAAGTTAAGGACGGACATGCAATGCTGAAACAAGTATTACCCAGCTGGAGGCTGAGGATACATGCTTAAAGAAAAACCTGGACAATACGATTGTGAAAGCCAAACAGACCGGGGTCAAGGAAGACGAGTCAAAGTTGGGAGAAAAGTTGGCGCAGCTTGAAGTAAAACATCAAGAAGCTGAAATCAGATTTGAGAAACGCGCTCGAAAAAGACCATGGAATATTTGTGTAAAGTAAGAGACGTTGAAAAAAAGATAAAACGGAAGCTCGCGAATTTTAAAGATGAGAACGCTCGACTAGGAAGGGAGATGGAAGATACATTGGCTGAAGCATAGGCTGCTAGCTCAGAGACTAAGCAGTATTGGAGGATCAGAATAATAAGATGAAACAGAAGATTGAACAGATGGAAAGCGATATCGATAGACTGAAGAATGAACTCGATAAGCTCATTGTCGATGCAAATAAGGCGGTGTCCCGAATGTCAGCGATGCAAGATGGCGATGTACAGTTAAAGCAGAAATTGGCACAATTGGAGAGGAAAAACGCGGAAATTGAAGCAGAGCTTGACGCTGCGCTCAAGGACGTGTCAGGGGGCCTTGATCAGACAGCGCAACTTGAGAGCAAGAATGTTACTAAGACGAACTGGCACAACTGGAAAATAAACTCAGCGGCTCACGGTGGAACTGGAGAACAACCTGGTGAAGAAAAAAAGGGAGTGTTGGGTATTGACAGTTTCCAAGAGGAAAAAACGCAAAATTGGAGAAGACGGTAGCCGAGTCAGGAAAAGACAACGCTGCTGGAGCTGAAGATGAGAATCACAAGTTGAGCAAAGGATATCGAGTCAGAAGGTGATATGGTGTGGTCTTACAACCAAAGATGGAGAGAAGGGTAGATTCCCGGAGCTTCAACATCATGTAGAGGGTCATGTACGGGAAGTGGAAAACCGATGTCTGTGGCAATACAAGACTTGAAGTTGTTCATTGAGGATGCCGAAGGCTAAATGTGGAAGAATGTAACATACTGTATAATATGGTATTGGTGTATGTCTGTTAGTTGTCATATATGATATAGTCAAAAACGCAGGTTAGATTTTTGATGTGTAAACGTCATCGTATCATCTGGAACTTTCGGGACTGACAGATGGGCGTTCTACACCTTTTCCAGCTGTAGTTTCTAAAGCGGCAAGTGATAATTCAAAACGGTGAAGTTAATTTTCCATCTCGTCAATTGTAAATTCAAACTGACAGGTATGAATTACACCTGACAGTTTGAAATTATAAGTGACGAGTTGGTAAATTAACTTTGCCGTTTTGAATTATCATTTGACGCTTTAGAAACTACAGTTGGAAAATGTGTAGTATGTCATCTGAATGTCTCGAATCCTCTAGATGGTTTGATGAAGTATACATATACAGGGTGAGTCAAGCTCAATGACTCGGGCTCTTGTGTTCAAACGATCCCACTTTTCGAACCATCAACTTTGCGCGCGTATGTAGGTCGAGTTGGACTACATTTTAAACATAATTACTTTTATACATATACCGATTTCTCCAAATACAAATGTAATTCAAACTCGACCGTCTAACATAAGCTGACGCATTTCATGCGTAGTGACACGGCAAAGTCACAGCACTCGATTTTTTATAATAGCTGTGATATTCAATTTTTCTATGACATCTGCTTATACCAAAAATTGTGATTTGCACCTAAATGGTTTGATTTAAGTCCCATGTGTGATACATAAAGTCACACTCAAATTGATCCGGGAATCTATGCAACATGTAAGGTTTTCCATTAAAAAAACAAAACTTTGATATGTCACGCTTCTATTAGACACCCTGTATAAAAGTCATTATTTTTAAACTCTAGTCCAACTCGAGCTACAGATACTCGCAAAGTTTTTTGAGTAGTGGTTTGGTTTGGTCACAAAGGTCCGAGGCGTTGAGCTTGACTCACCCTGTATAAGGCGCCACAAGTAGCATGAGAGGATTGGTAGTTAAGACAAGTTGAGTTGAGACAAGGTTAAGAGATTCTGTAATCAATAGTGAAGTAAAAATGTGAAAAGAGAGTGCAGTTTAATTCCTTGGTTTGAAGAAAGAGTAACCGTCGCGTCGCGACAATATTTACGCCGATCCTAAAATACTATGCAGAGCATAGAACAGTAGCTCATGCCGTAGTATCGAAGTTCTCCACTAAAGTAAATAAGTAGTTAACGACAGTAGCATAAAAATAATGACACAAGTCTCATTTCTTTACTTCAGTTTCATAGAGGTGGATGTCGGTTTTAATTGAGCTTTCAAATCCACGTCACTCATTTCCGTCGATCTGTCTGTTTATCCAGGCATTTTTGTAGCTGCATAATCTCAGTAACCGCTATTTCGATTTCGATTAAATGTGGGGAGCGACATGTTCGTGGAGTCGTAGTAGGGAATGCTGCTACATTTGTTTTTAATTGGTGAATAACCAAAAATTATATCAACTCCGTTTTTAGTTTTTTTAGAGGTTGCTGATCATTTCTCGTTTTTCATTCTATAACCTGTAATTTGGTAGCTACTAAATTGTCCAATAAAATGTTGACACCGTATTGCTATCGTGGTAGAGATGGAAAATGTGTACAGTTTTAGAAAATCACAGAAAGCCGGTGGCAGCAAAGTAATCATCAAAAAAACGTAAATTATAAGAACGGCTCAAATATTGTTTCTAAGTCTTTCAAAATAGAGGTGCTACCTCTATTTAAGGGGGGTTAATTTGAGGTGGATCGATGAAGGATTGATTTTTTAATTGTTTTTACCCTTGATAATCCTAATTCTGTAACTTGGAATCCTGCAACTTGAACGTATAATTCCCACACCAATAAGTGAGACGATAATTGATTGCGAAAACTTTCAATTTTGAGATTTTGAGCGTTCCATGTTTTCTACATAACGAAAATCAACGTTACTCATTTCCGGCAGTCTGTCTGTCTGTTGGCGTTTTTCTAGCCTCGTGACCCTTTTACCCGCTGCATGGATTATGATCAAATTTGGAGAGCGATATGCTGTGGGCTCATAGTAGGTAATGATGCTATAATTTTGAAAATCGGAGGCTTCGGAGAAATTGCTAAAAAACTAAAAATTATCAGAACCCTTCCAAACTCTGTGTTTAAGCATTTTACGAGTTCCTGACCATTTTTCATTTGTTTTTGGCAAAGGGTGAAATTGGGATGAGGGGGGTTTGAAAACTTAAAAATCTTTTGTATTCATAAAATACTCCACATTGCGCAAAATATTTACTTTGGTGTGCTTTTTGGATGTATCCGGATGTCGCGGATACATCCAAAATTCATGTTATATCTGTGAAATAATTAATGGATGCAAACGTATTATAATCCTATAACGTGGAACTTGGAAACTCTGGGCTTGATTGTGATGAAAATATGACACAATTTTATTACCATAGATGAAATGCTGACAGTGTACCGTTGTTTGGACTCTTGCCAGTTGCGCAGGAGAAATTAACAAAAAACTAAAAATTTCAATACTCAACCTTCGTCTCTAGATGTGTCAAAGATTCGTGATTATTGTCTACTTTTTTGATGAGGACGGTGTAGGGATAGAGATACCCCAATATTTTTGTCAATACCGATAATGTATGGCTAGTATTGAGGCCCGACACTTGACGCCATTTTTTACGTAGGTATTACTTTTAACGTAGGTTCTATATATTTTATCGGAATTTGCACCGATGAAGCCTTTTTCATTTCATTTACTTGTAAAAGTGTGAATACCTCGCCACCCTCGAGGGTTATGAATAAATAAAAGGTATAAAAATGTTCCCCGGTATCATAATAGGTTTGAGTGACCTAAGGGATATCGGGGTGCCGGATCTAGGCTGTGGGTATGATGACACCGACATAGAAATGGGCGCCGCCGGCCCTTTGCACCACGCCGGTGCCGCCAATTACTAGCGTCGGTGCGCCGGCAACGCTTACTTTCAGCTCATTGGATGATACAATTACCTGTTTTTACAACGCTCCATCCGCCAGAACCTGACCGCCAAGTCACAGCCCTATCACAAAATTATTATGTTATCCTACCTCCTCAACCCTATTTTTTGAAAGAGCAATACATTATGGAGTTCATATGAGAATTTTTCATTCCTAGAATTATTCCCTCAATTTCTGAACGTAACGCCGCCAACAACTCATATTTTATACCGCGCCGCCGCGCCGCCGGTCTACATGCCACAAGCGCTCATATCTGTACCGACCGCGCTTCCAAATTTGCGATAGACAAACGCTTTTGTTGGGGAATATCGTCATACTGCTGCGTTGCCACTGATATTTGCTTGAGGAATCAAAATAATCGACAATGTGTAACCAGGTATACATTATATATACATTGTCCTCCGCCTAGCGGTCAGTCTCAGAACTTTCATCGTATATCTCGTTACGAATGGGGCACTGAATTGATTCCACCCAACATTCGATTGCTGCCATACCACGCTAGGTAGCATAAAACGAAGTATCAAAACAGATTCTAGGGGACATTTAAGTAGGAACCTGTAACATATGATGCTCTTGAGGCTTTCTGGGGCGCGGCAAATCGAGCTAACTATTTTGACTCCGATATACGGAGTCAAAATAGTCAAGGAATCAAAATGATATGTGCGAGTGGCGTTGATGGAATCAAAATAGTGCTAGGGATATATATATATATATATATATATATATATATATATATATATATAAGACAAAACAAAAACAAAAAGGGTGCAACCCGGGCTCCGACACACCGGGCTGCTGTTCCATTTCCCAGCGACTACTCCTCACACCGTGAGGTGAGCAATCACTGGGTCCGCGAATCGTGCGTCCTAAGCAGACGAAGGGACCCATGGATGACTGCCTTCTGCATTCTGGCGGCTAAGATGTGCGCCGCCGCACGGCACACCGGCATTTTGCGCAGTGCAGAGAGCAGCGTATCCCTCATACCACCTAGGGATCCAATGACCATTACTAGCAGACTCACAGTGTAGTCCGGCCAGAGCCTGCGAAGTTGTCCGAGGAGCTCCTGATACTTGGTCCGCTTTTCCTCCTCCTTAGAGACGATGTTCCCCTCGGCAGGCGCCGAGAACTCGATAACGAACATCGTCTTTTGTTGGTAGTCGAGGAGGACTATGTCGGGCTTATTTGCATGTATAAGCTCGAGCGTGGAGAATGAGTAGTTCCAGTAAATTCGGCACCTCTCGTTCTCCACAACGGACTCAATGTCCCCTGGAGCATACGGCAGCACCGGTGTCTCATCTATACCGTATGAGTGCCTTAAATGGTAGTATAGCACTCGTAGAGCCGCGTTGTGCCGATAGACGTAGGCTGTGCCAGCGTACACCTTACACGCCGACAAGAGGTGCGTAAGGGTCTCTGGCGCCTGCAGGCAGGCTCTACAGCGGATATCGGGCACATCCATACCCATAATCCGGCTACGGTATACTAAGGTGTTGAAGACACCGTCTTGGCAAGCCATTATAGAGCTCTCAGTCTCCGACTTCAACCCATTAGACCTTAGGAAGGAGAAGGTCAACTGCTCAGATAAACCATGCTCTTCTAGATGTTTGTAGAAGATTCCGTGCATTGGTTTATCTTTGTGAAGTCTTAAAAGCAATTGGACTTCAGCAGTTTTAATCCGGGTTTTTAATTGTGCGGGAGCAAGTTCCGTAACGGACTGCTGACACCTCCGCGTGAAGTCGAGCGTGAGACTAAGTTCTTCGGCTGCCCGTGTTGCTGCTCTAAAAAGGAAGGCTCCTTTACCCGCAATCTCGTGCTCTCGCACAAAGCGGATCAGGGGATCGGTGCTCGTCGTAACATAGCAGGCAGTGGCCAGTACTACTCTGTTGTGCAGACGCTCCAAACTCAATAGTCCACGCCCTCCCAGGTGTCGCGGGAGGTATATTCGCGGGACAGAGGATCTAGGATGTAGACTTCCCTCCATATTCATCCTTTTGCGGGTCTTTATGTCGATTTGTCGCAGCTCTTCCACTTTCCAGTGGATAGCACCAAAGCTGTATAACAACAATGGGACCGCAAGCATGTTTGTGGCAGCGACTTTGTTTTTGCCGGACAGTTCTGACGACCAGATCTGCCGGAGTCGGTGCAAATACTTGCGGCGGAGACACTCTTTGACCAATTCTGCCTCTTGGATGTGACGCTGCGCCACTCCAAGGTAGGTATAAGTATCTCCGGCATGCAGTTGTCGCAAGATGCTCCCATCAACGAGCTGCTCCTCATCTTCACTATCTCCGCAACGTCCTCTTTTGAGATGAACCATGGCACATTTGTCTATCCCGAACTCCATACCAATAGCTTGACTGTAATCCTGCACTACCCTCAGCGACTGCTCTAAATCGCGTTGTCCGGAGGCATAGAGTTTCAGGTCATCCATGTAAAATAAGTGGGTGACCTTGTGCCTCCGGTAATTGGGCTTGCCACAGCTGTATCCCTTAGTATTTTTCAGCGCTATGGACAAAGGCAGTAGCGAGATGCAGAAGAGCAAGGGACTCAAGGAGTCTCCTTGGAAGACCCCTCTTTTAAATGATACCAACTCTGTCCGAACCCTGGTTTCACCCGATGTTATAGTGAACCGAGTCTTCCAGAGCGGCATCAGTTGTTTGATGCATCCCACTATTTGATCATCTACCGAAAGACATTCCAACAGCCGCACAATCAGTTCATGAGACGTAGTGTCGAATGCCTTCCGATAGTCGATCCAGGCCATAGAAAGGTTTCGCAGGTACTGCACGGAGTCCTGTGTGACACAGCGGTCAATCAACAGGTTATCCCTGCAGCCAGCTACTCCTTTCTTAGACCCTCTTTGTTCATATACGCTGAGAAATACGGGATTTACAGCTTGAAGGATACGCATGTACAAGATTCTGGTGAAGAGCTTGTAACATGCGTTCAGACATGTTATTGGCCTGTAGTTTTTAGGATCAGACAAATCTCCGGTCTTCGGGAGAAGCACGGTTCGACCCTCGACAAACCAAGCCGGAATTGGCTGCTCCTGATTTAGCCACGAGTTAAAAACTCTAGCTAAATGCCGGTGGCAACTGGGAAACTTTTTCAACCAGTAGGTGTTTATGCCATCCGGGCCAGGAGCTGCGAAATTCTTTGCGCCTCGTAAGGCACCAAGAATTTCTTCCGTGTTTATCGGGTGACGCAGTACATTCAAGTTTGGAGTCCTCCTACAAACGGACTCGAACTGCGCCAAGGCCGGAGTGTCTGCTTGGAGAGGTTTGGGCTGTTCGTAAATGCCCCTCCAGAAAGTCTCCACGCGAACAGCAGTTGGCGGCTGCTCTATAACTGGTGGTCGCTGTTGGAAGAGACGAGCAGGCTTTTCGGAAAACATTCTGTTTTCCTCCAAACCTCTCGCCCGCGTCACCAGTGATCGTTTAGCAGCGATTAGCGTCCGTATCCTGTCAAGACAATGCTGCTTGACAACAACCAGTACCGCTTGACTGAGCGTGTGATGGTCGCGCCTTAGCTCTCGGGCTATCTGGCGCACGCGGCGCGTAAAAGGCCTACCGGCCGCTCTATATTCCATCACACACTGGATACGGGATGCTTCTTGGCGAGCCAACTGGATTTTCGCTTCCATCTGGCGCACCCGCCTCTGTGCTCTCTCGACAGGAGAGTCTCTCACTCTCCCCTGTCCAGCCAGCCTCAGAGCCGCAGCGTAAATTTCGCAATTGATGCTCCAAATGTCAGAGACCTCCGATAGACGTTCACTCAGCGCCTCATCCTCTCTCTTTAAATCTGCCAGCTTGAAGGACCTCTTGTTGTTATGCAAGGCCCTTCGGTCACTGAAATCTCCATGTGAGACGGCTTCGTCGATTTCCCTCTCAGCGGGCCTCATCGGCGACCTTTCAGCCTGGTTAACAGGCCTTTCAGTCGCCGGAGGGGCAGGCTGAGCTGGAGCACGAACGTATCCCTGCCCCCGAAGGTAAAATACCTGGTTCCGCAAGCTCTGGGAGGTAATTGTGCTATGCTCTGGATGCATTTCACACCACCTCCCATGCATGCGGGCCATGTATCCCCTACGGCGCGGGCTACTGCTCTCGTAGCAGCTCAGCAGGTCATCCTTCAGTTCCGTCGTCCACCTAAAACAGTCCATGTCGTTGCGTGTGTCGTCGTCAGGGCGATCCGAGGCACCGCCACCTTGCCCAGAGCCGGCTTCCGATACCGGCCTGGTGTGGGTGCTCTTCTTCTGGGGCGGTCGAACCAGAAGGTAGGGCCCGTCCGGTGGTTAGCCTTAGGGCCCCCAGCCGACATTTCAGAGGCAGCCGACCACATTGCCTCCTAGGGATGACCTGTACAGGTTGCCGGCCGGCTTTCATCCCTGGCTTGGGTTATCCCCGCAGTGTCGCCACGCACCGAATAGCCGTTTGATGTTGGTCGGCTTCCTGGGGGCGCATTTTATACCTACTGCCAGGTTTGCTATCAGCCGCCCCTAACCTGGGGTCAGACGCTGTCGGGAAGCCGTCCTTAACATAGGTGCAGCCGCTTCCTCACTATGGTGGTTCATACGCCTGCTTTCACAACCGGTGACCACCATAGGCCCTTTTAAGGCAAGGACTACCAATCTTTTAGTCGCCTCTTACGACAGGCAGATTAAACCCTGGGAACATTCTAAACCCGGACCCAGACGGGATATATATATATATAGACAAAACAAAAACAAAAAAGGTGCAACCCGGGCTCCGACACACCGGGCTGCTGTTCCATTCCCCAGCGACTACTCCTCACACCGTGAGGTGAGCAATCACTGGGTCCGCGTATCGTGCGTCCTAAGCAGACGAAGGGACCCATGGATGACTGCCTTCTGCATTCTGGCGGCTAAGATGTGCGCCGCCGCACGGCACACCGGCATTTTGCGCAGTGCAGAGAGCAGCGTATCCCTCATACCACCTAGGGATCCAATGACCATTACTAGCAGACTCACAGTGTAGTCCGGCCAGAGCCTGCGAAGTTGTCCGAGGAGCTCCTGATACTTGGTCCGCTTTTCCTCCTCCTTAGAGACGATGTTCCCCTCGGCGGGTGCCGAGAACTCGATAACGAACATCGTCTTTTGTTGGTAGTCGAGGAGGACTATGTCGGGCTTATTTGCATGTATAAGCTCGAGCGTGGAGAATGAGTAGTTCCAGTAAATTCGGCACCTCTCGTTCTCCACAACGGACTCAATGTCCCCTGGAGCGTATGGCAGCACCGGTGTCTCATCTATACCGTATGAGTGCCTTAAATGGTAGTATAGCACTCGTAGAGCCGCGTTGTGCCGATAGACGTAGGCTGTGCCAGCGTACACCTTACACGCCGACAAGAGGTGCGTAAGGGTCTCTGGCGCCTGCAGGCAGGCTCTACAGCGGATATCGGGCACATCCATACCCATAATCCGGCTACGGTATACTAAGGTGTTGAAGACACCGTCTTGGCAAGCCATTATAGAGCTCTCAGTCTCCGACTTCAACCCATTAGACCTTAGGAAGGAGAAGGTCAACTGCTCAGATAAACCATGCTCTTCTAGATGTTTGTAGAAGATTCCGTGCATTGGTTTATCTTTGTGAAGTCTTAAAAGCAATTGGACTTCAGCAGTTTTAATCCGGGTTTTTAATTGTGCGGGAGCAAGTTCCGTAACGGACTGCTGACACCTCCGCGTGAAGTCGAGCGTGAGACTAAGTTCTTCGGCTGCCCGTGTTGCTGCTTTAAAAAGGAAGGCTCCTTTACCCGCAATCTCGTGCTCTCGCACAAAGCGGATCAGGGGATCGGTGCTCGTCGTAACATAGCAGGCAGTGGCCAGTACTACTCTGTTGTGCAGATGCTCCAAACTCAATAGTCCACGCCCTCCCAGGTGTCGCGGGAGGTATATTCGCGGGACAGAGGATCTAGGATGTAGACTTCCCTCCATATTCATCCTTTTGCGGGTCTTTATGTCGATTTGTCGCAGCTCTTCCACGTTCCAGTGGATAGCACCAAAGCTGTATAGCAACAATGGGACCGCAAGCATGTTTGTGGCAGCGACTTTGTTTTTGCCGGACAGTTCTGACGACCAGATCTGCCGGAGTCGGTGCAAATACTTGCGGCGGAGACACTCTTTGACCAATTCTGCCTCTTGGATGTGACGCTGCGCCACTCCAAGGTAGGTATAGGTATCTCCGGCATGCAGTTGTCGCAAGATGCTCCCATCAACGAGCTGCTCCTCATCTTCACTATCTCCGCAACGTCCTCTTTTGAGATGAACCATGGCACATTTGTCTATCCCGAACTCCATACCAATAGCTTGACTGTAATCCTGCACTACCCTCAGCGACTGCTCTAAATCGCGTTGTCCGGAGGCATAGAGTTTCAGGTCATCCATGTAAAATAAGTGGGTGACCTTGTGCCTCCGGTAATTGGGCTTGCCACAGCTGTATCCCTTAGTATTTTTCAGCGCTATGGACAAAGGCAGTAGCGAGATGCAAAAGAGCAAGGGACTCAAGGAGTCTCCTTGGAAGACCCCTCTTTTAAATGATACCAACTCTGTTCGAACCCTGGTTTCACCCGATGTTATAGTGAACCGAGTCTTCCAGAGCGGCATCAGTTGTTTGATGCATCCCACTATTTGATCATCTACCGAAAGACATTCCAACAGCCGCACAATCAGTTCATGAGACGTAGTGTCGAATGCCTTCCGGTAGTCGATCCAGGCCATAGAAAGGTTTCGCAGGTAATGCACGGAGTCCTGTGTGACACAGCGGTCAATCAACAGGTTATCCCTGCAGCCAGCTACTCCTTTCTTAGACCCTCTTTGTTCATATACGCTGAGAAATACGGGATTTACAGCTTGAAGGATACGCATGTACAAGATTCTGGTGAAGAGCTTGTAACATGCGTTCAGACATGTTATTGGCCTGTAGTTTTTAGGATCAGACAAATCTCCGGTCTTCGGGAGAAGCACGGTTCGACCCTCGACAAACCAAGCCGGAATTGGCTGCTCCTGATTTAGCCACGAGTTAAAAACTCTAGCTAAATGCCGGTGGCAACTGGGAAACTTTTTCAACCAGTAGGTGTTTATGCCATCCGGGCCAGGAGCTGCGAAATTCTTTGCGCCTCGTAAGGCACCAAGAATTTCTTCCGTGTTTATCGGGTGACGCAGTACATTCAGGTTTGGAGTCCTCCTACAAACGGACTCGAACTGCGCCAAGGCCGGAGTGTCTGCTTGGAGAGGTTTGGGGTGTTCGTAAATGCCCCTCCAGAAAGTCTCCACGCGATCAGCAGTTGGCGGCTGCTCTATGACTGGTGGTCGCTGTTGGAAGAGACGAGCAGGCTTTTCGGAAAACAATCTGTTTTCCTCCAAGCCTCTCGCCCGCGTCACCAGTGATCGTTTAGCAGCGATTAGCGTCCGTATCCTGTCAAGACAATGCTGCTTGACAACAACCAGTACCGCTTGACTGAGCGTGTGATGGTCGCGCCTTAGCTCTCGGGCTATCTGGCGCACGCGGCGCGTAAAAGGCCTACCGGCCGCTCTATATTCCATCACACACTGGATACGGGATGCTTCTTGGCGAGCCAACTGGATTTTCGCTTCCATCTGGCGCACCCGCCTCTGTGCTCTCTCGACAGGAGAGTCTCTCACTCTCCCCTGTCCAGCCAGCCTCAGAGCCGCAGCGTAAATTTCGCAATTGATGCTCCAAATGTCAGAGACCTCCGATAGACGTTCACTCAACGCCTCATCCTCTCTCTTTAAATCTGCCAGCTTGAAGGACCTCTTGTTGTTATGCAAGGCCCTTCGGTCACTGAAATCTCCAGGTGAGACGGCTTCGTCGATTTCCCTCTCAGCGGGCCTCATCGGCGACCTTTCAGCCTGGTTAACAGGCCTTTCAGTCGCCGGAGGGGCAGGCTGAGCTGGAGCACGAACGTATCCCTGCCCCCGAAGGTAAAATACCTGGTTCCGCAAGCTCTGGGAGGTAATTGTGCTATGCTCTGGATGCATTTCACACCACCTCTCATGCATGCGGGACATGTATCCCCTACGGCGCGGGCTACTGCTCTCGTAGCAGCTCAGCAGGTCATCCTTCAGTTCCGTCGTCCACCTAAAACGGTCCATGTCGTTGCGTGTGTCGTCATCAGGGCGATCCGAGGCACCGCCACCTTGCCCAGAGCCGGCTTCCGATACCGGCCTGGTGTGGGTGCTCTTCTTCTGGGGCGGTCGAACCAGAAGGTAGGGCCCGTCCGGTGGTTAGCCTTAGGGCCCCCAGCCGACATTTCAGAGGCAGCCGACCACATTGCCTCCTAGGGATGACCTGTACAGGTTGCCGACCGGCTTTCATCCCTGGCTTGGGTTATCCCCACAGTGTCGCCACGCACCGAATAGCCGTTTGATGTTGGTCGGCTTCCTGGGGGCGCATTTTATACCTACTGCCAGGTGCTATCAGCCGCCCCTAACCTGGGGTCAGACGCTGTCGGGAAGCCGTCCTTAACATAGGTGCAGCCGCTTCCTCACTATGGTGGTTCATACGCCTGCTTTCACAGCCGGTGACCACCATAGGCCCTTTTAAGGCAAGGACTACCAATCTTTTAGTCGCCTTTTACGACAGGCAGATTAAACCCTGGGAACATTCTAAACCCGGACCCAGACGGGACATATATATATATATATATATAGATATAGATATAAAGCAACCCTCGTATATCGTATATAGAACCCGCGCTCTCTGGTGGCCAAGAGGACGCGCCGTGGCGTCCCACCAAGAAATCTGCTGCTGTTCGGCAGCGATTTTCTTTGGTTTGCCGTTACCTTCGGGTACCAGATGGCACACCGGCAGAACCTTTCTGTCGCCTGTTGCTGGCGGAGAATGTCTTTGTCTAAGTTTAAAATTTGTATTTCGAGTTTTAAGACCAGATTTGGATGGCTTTAAAGAATAACACATCTTATCATCAAAAAGATCCAAAGCGGATTCAACCAATTACATACCTGCTCTCTGTGATCGGTAAAGTGATGGAGTAATGAGTCAATCAAGAGCTCATGATATACCTTGAGCTCTATCACTTAATCAACGACAAACAATACGAATCAACTGGAGAACTTCTGGCTTACATCACACATGTGTGAGGCAAACTTGAGCATTTGTTTGGCGAGGCTCACGTCATTGTTCTCGATATTGTAAAGGTATTCGGTTAACTGGGGCATGCAGCTCTCCTCTTTTGCTTCTATATCGTCAACGCGGGGGCTCCGCAGGGATCGATATTGCGTCCTGAATCGTTTCTGCTTCATCAATATCTACTCTCTAATACTACAACCCTAACGAACAATCAGGCTCTGCCAAAAGTCTCTTATTCAATCTGTTAGGTCCGTTTGACATTTGAACGTCGTCTGTACGTTTGTATGGAACAAAATGGCTACCATTTGGACAGGGTCGCCACAAGGGGGGCAGCTGGGTACTGTTGCCCCGGGCCCGGGCCCCTTAGGGGCCCAGTTGTTGACTGAATCTTAGTAAAAGCTGTCGCGCGGGCGACTGTTTTTTAACAGTGTATGTCATGTAACATCATAACATCACTAAAGCTACCAAAATGTCGCTGGTTCAGTTTCTTGTATTCTCCATATTATTTTTGTATGCCTCGGAAACTTGGACTGTTAAAAAGGCAGATCGAGCTCGCATGGATGCTTTTGAAATGTGGACGAGGAGGAGAATGCTGAGAGTTCCTCATACCGCCCATCGAACTGACGTTTCCATACTGGATGAGCTCGGTAATCCAAAGAGACTATCCTCCATTGTGTCGACGAGAATGCTTACTTTCTTCGGACATATACACAGAAGCGATAATATGGAGAAACTTGTAGTTCAGGGTCATGCCCCTAGTAGGCGGCGCCGTGGCAGTTCCCCTACACGCTGGGTGGATACGACGAAACAGTTGCAGCATATGAGTATCAAGAGCGCCACTGACCTAACAGTAAATCGCGAACGATGGCGAGCTACAGTTCTCAAAACTATTGATAATATTCGTGTCGCCAATACTCTAGCTCCAACAATGCATTTTACGAGTTCACAACATGTCTGTTAAGACATTGTGACTATGATGATGATGTTATGTTATTCAACAAAACGGAGATCATATTTTACTGATTCATTTGTTCTCTTAATAATCTAATTCTTTTCTGGGTAACTTTATTACAAATAACTA
This sequence comes from Callosobruchus maculatus, assembly GCA_951848785.1. Taxonomy (NCBI): domain Eukaryota; kingdom Metazoa; phylum Arthropoda; class Insecta; order Coleoptera; family Chrysomelidae; genus Callosobruchus; species Callosobruchus maculatus. The sequence continues at coordinate 434,886 of CATOUR010000069.1, forward strand.
TAATGAATTGTGAATAAACTATAATGGAGCAACTTCATTCATGTAGCAATTATTGTTTGTTCCGGTATTTCACTTAATACACATTCTATGTTCTTTCAAGTGCTGTTTCAATCAAGCCCTTCAGCCGTGCTGTACACATAGACTCTCTGTTCAAATCAGTCTACAAAATTTCAAGTTGAACATAACTGATTGAATGTGTTAACTATAAAATTTAGTCAATCATTATTTTCTGTCAGCTACTCTTAAGAAATGAGTGATTATGAATTTCTCTGATTACGGCTTCTATTTGCAATTCGTACTATTCCAAGGCGAAAAGGTAGCAAAATTCCATAACTAATAACTACCTACTTAACGTACGTGAATACTAGTGTTCCCAATTTTCAGTAACAGTTTCTTAAATTTTTTTGGGAAAATGAAGAATAAAAAACATAGTTCAGTAAAAATTTACATATTTCAATCACTGAAACTTGAAAGCAAGTACAAATGACGTTTAGTGTGAAGAGAGGAAATCAATAGATTTTCAACATGGTATTGGCAATTGGCATAACCATCTCGTTGCCAGTTCAAAGGTCACGGCCTCATCACTTGAGACGGCTATGGTATTTGGGGCCCGTGGCCAGAATCTGGTCCTGGGCCCAACCTTGCGATGTGGCGGCCCTGCATTTGGAAACTTTCTTACGATGGTATTTCAGGTAATGAGAATAATACTTCTTTTGATAATCAGCATGTTTTTTCTTAACTTCCATAATAGTGAATCAATCCTCATTCCGATTACAATGTTGCATTTGTCAATGAATTCCCGTCAAAATGATGTATCACAAGCATGGTGGTCTCATTTAAGGGGCCTGGATACACACATTTATACATACGTATTTGCCATGTAAAACACGGACTCACAATTTCTCGCATAACTCACTCTATTTTCAAACTACATATATAATATTTCAGAAGGCGATAGTTAAGACCTTAATGAATGACAACTATTTCCGATTTTCTCAAAAAAGTTTTTTAGGGCCGGTTGTACAAATGCGGGTTTAACACGAGCTTTGTTAAGCCTAAGCTTAGCTAAGCTCAGGCTTAAAGTCGACACCCGTTGTACAATCGTCGGCTTAGTTAAACCTGGTTGATAATGAAATTCACTACAGTTGGCATCAATGAAGTAATACGTACTGACATAATGATCTCAAAAATTACATTTATTGGTTAGGCACTTATGACAGTTTGTGTCAAATTTCGGCAATGACCGTTTCTGTCTCTGTTCTTTCATTTGCTCTCTTTGTTAAATCACAAATCTTTCAAAAGATATGATCTAATAAAGTGACAGGTTTGGTTCATCCTTGACATATCATGTCACTTGTATCGGGTTAGGTTTAAACCTCAGCTAAGCCCGCGTTAAGCTTCGGCTTACGTAAGCTCGTGTTAAGCTTGGAGTGGGGGGCTAAGCCAGCATTGTACAACGGACGTTTTGCAACTGACGTGGTTTAACGTCGGCTTACCTTAAGCCGAAGCTTAAGCTTGCATTGTACAACCGGCCCTTAATGTGCAAAAAAACTCGCAATGAAAAATCATACATTCTATAAATGCCTGTAATTTAACAACCAAACACGATATCAAAAAAGGGCTAAATAGTTGCACAAGCGCAAGCTTTCTTCTTCAATTTGCTCTTTGAGTCATTACTGTAAGTTTAAAGGTAACGTCAGGAAGTTGGAAATGCGAAATTCATTTTTATGGTGACCTTTGGACCTTACCTTTGGACCTTACCTTTTGACCTTACCTTTGGATTTTTGGACTTATCTCCCCGCATCTTAGACACACACACTGGAGAAAGGGAACAGGCGGCCACGCCTCCTCGCTAAAACGGGAATGCGTCTTTTCTTTGACTCTCAATTTCGAGCGCTATACCCTAGACCCTTAACATTTTGAAGTAGGGGTTGCTGGGAGTGAGTGGAATGATGGCACAATGATGACGTATTCGGTGGAAGACCTGTCACGTCGATTTTTATTTCTTTTACCATTTCAGTGATAAGGTGGGTGGCAAATTTAAGCTGGGACACAGTGTGTATAAAAAAATATACATGGAAGAGAGCACGAAATATCAATGGACGGTGAAAAACGTAGGATATTACGTCGGGTTATTCCAGACAAGATTGTAAAAGTTTTAATATATTCTACGTATTGTGATGTTTGCATTTTCCCTCCCTTAGAGATTTCACTTTTTATCTGTGTTTTTCTCCCCTTCATTGGACGTTATAAATTAGACGCCGCGGTTTGTTTGTGAATCAGTCTTAAATTACACGGTTGTGGGTAATATAAGAGAACCGTAAAAAACGATAGGCAAAACATCTTAAACAAAATATGGGGTGGAGTGAGACTCATTCTGTTTTTACTTTCCACCTTAATAGGCAGGAAAAGCTTTGTGGCCATGTTTTCTTATGTCAAAACCTTACCGTGCATGCCGCAAAATTTTCAAAATGGCAGAATAAAAATTCATAAGTAGCAAATTTTTGAACCTTAAAATGGCTGTCACAGAAATTATCCAAATAATTTCAAAGTTTACTGTCATAAAGAGGGTTTGTACTCTACTCAGAGTAGCAACTGAACATAGAGGTAGTAAATAACTAATTCTAATAAGCCGACATCTTTTCTTACGTTGTCATATTGACCACCAGATACGGCAATCATAATTATTTACAATCGTCTTAATTGTATAGTATCCAGAAATATTCTATTCTACGTTAAAGAAGACGGTATTTTGATGGTTCAGGAATGATTACAGCAAAATAAATAGATATGTCGACCTCTACTACGTTACTGCATATTTCTTCATCATAAACGCAAATTCTGAAGTCTTACGTCAATTTTGAGGAGCTGGCAATGCCGATATAAGTTTCATGCAACTTATTTACGGTAGAACCCCGACTGTCAAACGTTTGTTTTGTTTGTGCGTCTTTTATGCTTGGTCAGCAAAATCGAATTCGCTATTTGTTGGTAACTGTAGTGAAGCTTCACGGACTTGCTCTGTTATATTCGAGTGTAGTTTTTTTTTATAACTGAACTGATAATTGTACCTGGGAAATGACACCTCGCACGTTGATTTCGGCAAAATTTGCGAAAACTGGCCGATGCTAATAATAACTTGCCCATTTTTTGTTGGGGAAGTTAAAAAAATATTCAAAATCCAAATTTCTTCATTCAGTGGGCGTAATGAAGATGGCTTTACAAACGGTGGTATTTTATTATAAACTATAGCTGTAGGTGAGCAGACGACAGAAAGGTTCTGCCGGTGCGCCATCTGGTACCCGAAGGTAACGGCAACCAAAGAAAATCGCTGCTAAACAGCAGCAGACTTTTTGGTGGAACGACACGGCTCGTCCGCTTTAGCCACCAGAGAGCGCGGGTTCTATATGCTACGCATATTAAAGTCTATATACGAGGGTTGCTCTATATCTCTGTCAATCCACCAGTACGCAGACAGCTGTTTCACGCTTATTAGCGATCATCAGTGCGCCATAGGTCGATTGACGGAAATAGAGAGCATCAGGTCTTTCATGTTTACCAAACATGTGAAACATGTGTGAGCAGACTACAGAAAGGTTCTGCCGGTGCGCTATCTGGTACCCGAAGGTAACGGCAACCAAAGAAAATCGCTGCTAAAGCAGCAGACTTTTTGGTGGAACGACACGGCTCGTCCGCTTGATCCGACACGGCTCTCTGGTGGCTAAAGCGGACGAGCCGTGTCGTTCCACCAAAAATTCTGCTGCTGTTAGCAGCGATTTTCTTTGGTTGCCATTACCTTCGGGTACCAGATGCACACAGAAAAATCTGTCGTTCTGTAAAAGACTTAAGCTTGGATTCAATGGGACGTTACACTCAGCATTCCTCAAATACAGCGATGTTTTATCCAATGGGAAGTGTATAGTTGGTAACGAATTATATCGTATTGTCCATTCAACTACAAGATGTCATTGGATTCCAATGAATACTTCAATCGCAGCCTGTCGTTGAATCGAATCTGTGTTTGATAATTGATTCTAAACTACTTTCTTTCAGCTGATCGATTCGTTTGAATGTTTAATTGTGTGATTTTGTATGAAGTTATAAGAAGCATGATATAAGAATTAGACATAAGCCTGCACCAGTTGTTGCATTTTTACCTGAAATATAACTGTCTGACTAATCCAAATAACTACATTCAAATGTGGGTGTTAGCTCTTCTAAGCCCCAATTTCTCAGTAGGTTCTCCATTTAATATATAATTGGACACATTAACACACAACATTAAATCACACAATTGCTGATGAAATACGCAAAACCACGAGATGACACAACACGGCTAACACAGAAACAACACACCGAAACAACCCGTTACCGAAAAACCTCGTCCATGTTGGCGCAGATAACGGATAACACTGAGATAATCCTCCTCGTCTTTCTTTTTACGTTCATCAAATCGGGACATCAGTCCCGCTGAATACTGATTATAGTTCAGCGAACAACAAGGGCCATTGAAATAAAATTAATTTTTATCAGATGAATTATCACGCAGTGCTGTTGCAGTAATAATTTTTGTACATCGAATAGATTGTATGCTTTGCTTAAATGAAACATAGGGTAAATTTCGAAAACTAAAGGATGTTTTGATTGCATTATATGTCAATACTGGTATTAGAAGGATTATACATATCGTTAGAACGAATATAAAACTATTTTGTATTTATTGGCGTACCTGTGATTACTTCGAATATAAGGATTGAATTCTTTCAATGACATGGATTTGAAACAACTGTAAATATATTTAAAGCGATGGAAAAACATCCAAATACTAACAATTAATCGGAAACGCAACAGTATTTTTTTCTGTGTGGCGCACCGGCAGAACCTTTCTGTCGTCTGCTCACACATGTTTCACATGTTTGGTAAACATGAAAGACCTGATGCTCTCTATTTCCGTCAATCGACCTATGGCGCACTGATGATCGCTAATAAGCGTGAAACAGCTGTCTGCGTACTGGTGGATTGACGGAGATAAGGAGCAACCCTCGTATAGCTGTAGGTGTTTCGGTGTTTCTTTTAATTTTAAACAACATATCCAAAACTAGCAAACCACAAATTAAGTAGATAACTATACAGTTGTTCCTATCTGTTCGATAACAAGGTATTGATATCGTTTCTTATTACTAGTGCAATAATGACTTTTCATTATTGAAGGTAATGAGATACGAATTGCTACGGTTTCAGTTGTCGGAAATAATATAGCTAATATTATACCCTTGAAAAAATTGGAGACGTGGTATGTCAGTCAGAGGTAATAGCTTGTTTTGAAATAGCCATTGCCTTTTATAGATTGGAGATTATAATAGACTTGAAGCTTGCAATAATTGGAGTCCCTCAAAATTGTTGGTGTAGTTCAGTTCGGTTGTCGGAAATAATATGGCTAATATTATACCCTTGGGAAAAAAATGGTAGAAGTGGTATGTCAATCAGAGGTAATAGCTTGTTTTAAAACAGCGATGCCTACTAGATTGTGGATTGTGATAGACTTGGAGATGACAGTCAGGCGTCAGATATAAGGCCCACAAAAATAAGCTTTCGAATGACCTCAACTTTGATTAGTGGTGCTATTGAAAAATAATTTAACGTTGATGTGACAAATGCTTTTGGTGATATTGAGGGTTTATAATCAGCATTCTTAAATTATTCAAAAGACAAGACATTATCTCAATAGAAAGTGAAATAAAGATTTCCGATTTTTTAGGCAAACCTGAGGATCTGAAAGATCTGAAATTTTCGACTTTCATCAAACGAGACTGAAACTAAAAAATTCGACCGGATTTGTAATCTGTACCCCCAATATATCCAAAATACGAGGCTTTATCTCAATAGAAAGCCAAATAAAGATTTTCGATTTTTTAGGCAAACCTGAGGATCTGAAAGATCTGAAATTTTCGACTTTCATCAAACGAGACTGAAACTAAAAAATGCGACCGGATTTGTAATCTGTCCCCCAATATATCCAAAATACGAGGCTTTATCTCAATAGAAAGCCAAATAAAGATTTTCTACATTTTAGGCCAAGGTGAATGATCTAAAATTTTTGATTTTCGTTAAATGAGACTGAAACTCACAACTACGACCGGATCTGCAATCAAAAGTCCTCAAATTATCCAAAATACTATGTTTCATCTTAATACAAAGCCAAACAAAGAATTTCAATTATTTAGGCAAATCCGATGATCAGAAATATCTGAAATTTTCGACTTTCGTTAAATGAGACTGAAACTCAAAACAGCGACTGGATTTGAAATCAGCACCCCCAAAATATCCAAAACACGATGTTCATGTCAATAGAAAGCCAAATAAATATTTTCGATTTCTTAGGCAAACCTGAGAATCTGAAGGATCTGAAATTTTCGACTTCCTTCAAACGGGACTAAAACTCAAAACTGCAACCGGATTTGTAATCATCAGCATCCTCAAATTATCCAAAACACGAGGTTTCATTTTAGTAGAAAGGCAAATAAAGGTTTTCGATTTTTTATGCAATCCTGAGATCTGAAAGATCTGAAATTTTTAATTTTTGTCAAACAAGACTGAAACTCAAAACTGCGACCAGATTTGCAATCAGCACCCTCAAATTATCCAAAATACGAGGTTTCATCTTAATAGGAAGCCAAATAAAGATTTTAGATTTTTTAGGTAAACCTGGAGATCTGCGACGTCAGTTTTGATTAATAATGCTATTAAAAAAAATCAAGTTGGCGCTGGATCCTGAAAAGTGTCACAAATAAACGGTGGATTGTCATGACTGAGGGACGTTACATGCAGCTAAATTCGCATTCCAAATGTTGATCGACAAGTACTTTTTATTTAGTTATTTGTTTATTATTAATTTGTTTATTTGTCGTTCTCACGTAGCCACCCAACAGATCTATATAGACTGCAGATCGAATGACAAGGTAACATAAAATGACTAGAGATTTACAGAATTTGTGCTACAATACAAGCTTTTGCAGATATTAAGGGTCTACGTATAGCGCGCGAAATTGAGAATCCAAAAAAGACGTAGTAGCGTGTTAGCGAAGAGGCGTGGCCGCCTGTTCCCTTTCTTGAGTGTGTGTCTAAGATGAGCGGCGATAAGTCCAAAGATCCAAAGGTAAGTTCCAAAGGTCACGATAAAAATGAATTTCGCATTTCCAAGCTCCTGACGTTACCTTTAAACTTACAGTAATGAGTCAGAAAGCAAACTGAAGAAGAAAGCTTGCGCTTTGTCTCTGTTTTGGCCTTTTTTTGATATCGTGTTTGGTTGTTAAATTACAGACATTTGAAGAATGCACGATTTTGCATTGCGAGTTTTTTTGCACACCAAAAAACTTTTTTGTGAAAATTGCAAATAGTTGTCATTCATTAAGGTCATAACTATCACCTTCTGAAATACTGTGTTGATGTAGTTTGATAAACAAGTGAGTTCTGTTGGAAATGGGAATCCGTGTTTTAACATGAAAAATACATAATATGTATAACTGTGTACCCAGGCCCCTTAAGTCCCTTTCATGCATAATTAAGTACTTAGCGCCCTCTCATTCAGTGAGTGTCCACTTTAGGTATTTTACTACCATTTTGCCAGTAATTCCTTGTATAAAAATAACGTCATTAAACGTTTACGTATCGACTGGAAGACGGGTTGATGACTACTTTATCTCGTATTTCTGTCTCCCCATGGTGTCCACCTCGCAGTTAGAAAGATAAACAGCTGGATGAGGCCGTTCAAGTTGTAACGTTTTAGGGCGATATAAGATAACATTCCACAGCCATTATCGATGCTATTTGATTAAACGAAATGGGTCTACCGAAGCCATGGGCGTAGATAAGGGTAGCGCTGTCAGACCGGTCGCGTTCAGTGGTCTCTGCGAACCGTGTAGATACGGGGGAGTGGTGGGTGTCGGCGGAATCGATACCTTGTCGTCGGCGCTGTATATCGGCTACATCACGGGGCATCGTAGTGTAGTTGGTATCGCGTCGGCCGAGAATGCCGGAAACGCTGATTCGAATCCAGCCGGTACCCTTCATTTTTCCGATTTTTCTGCGAACCAAATGATTGGAGTTATCTCCCTTTTGCGGGGTAAGCAAAAGCACCTTTCATTCCATGAAATCCTGTCGTACTCCAGCTTCTCTTTAACCTTAGACATGTTATCGCTGTTGTTTCTGGTTAGAGTTGATTTGTTGTAGGGAATTTTTATATTCTTGTCCTTTTACCCTAGGTCTCCTGAATCTTTTTGCTAAGTTTTTTCTTCCATCTGAATTTGTTTTGTTTATATTTCATGGCCTGCTAGTTTGTCTATAGGTAGGGAAATTGAAAAACACTGATTTGATTGAAATTTCGAAATTTAATGAAAACTACCATAGATTGATATTCACAATCTGATATCATTAGAAAGCCTATCAAATTGCACATTTGATCGTATAAAGAAAATTATGCATTCCCATTTGAAAAAATCAAGTTACCTTTGATTGGATTTTCCTTAATCGATCTACGGATTTCTCCAAGTGTAAATGTAATTCGAACTCGACCGTCTAACGTAAGCTGACACATTTCATGCTTAGTAGCACGGCAAAGTCACAGCCCTCTAAGATTGACAATAGCTGCGATATTCAATTTTTTTCTGACATCTACTTATACCCAAAATTGTGATTTGCACCGAAACGGTTTGCTTAAAGTCCCGTGTGTGATACATAAAGTCACGCTAAAATTTACCCGGTAATCTAAATATGCAATAGTATACAGGGTATTCTATTTAAAAAAACAGAACTTTGATATGTCACGCTTTTATTAGACACCCTGTATAAAAGTCATGATTTTTAGAATGTAGCCCAACTCGACCTACAAACACTTGCAAAGTTATTTTTTCAAAAAGTGGTATCATTTGGTCACAAGAGTCCGAGGCGTTGAGCTTGACTGTATTTGTCGAAATTGAAAACAGAAAACATTATGCGACTCATATTTATAATAACATTTTAATATGGACAATAATCGCACGAGCACGGCTCACCCATCGTCCGACCTCTTGGTGTCCCATTTTACCCGACTGCACATCTTCAACTGTTTTTAAAAAAATTTCACAAAAACGAAATTGATGTGGTATCCACATATAGCACAAAACATAGTCAATTATTTACAAAAGCGTAAAAAAATAATCAACTTTATTTAACTTGTTTGTTTAAACAAAAATTGCGTGACTAATTATCTACAAAACTAAATAACATAACCTTCCTTTTTGAAATTATCGCTTGTAACTCACTGCAGGTTAACAATGAATTAGAATAACCACCTTTTACATCTGAATATACTTTACTTACATCGATTATAACCAGCAACTGTCAGATTGGGGTCCTTATTTAGAAATAATTGCCAGTGTCCCGTTTTACCAGACTATCCTGTTTTGTCTAACCTTCCCCTATACATATACCTTATTTATTATTTTATTAGTTTGCACAACAGGCCATGAAGGCCTAGGGCAGAAATGTACAGTACAGTCTGATTTTATACCGCTGAAATTTATATAACTTAGAATTGTCTCTGGATACTTTCACCACCTGTTTCTGAGTATATCCTAGACTATTCCATGTCACCTATTCCTGTCTGCGTCTTCTCTTTCCAGTGTTTAATATTAATTTTCCTTAAATCATCTTCTGCCTTCTTCAGCCATCTCTTCCTTGGTCTACCCTTCCTTTTTTTCCTATTGGTCTCCGGTCGAGAACTCGTTTTGCCATTCTCGTCCCATTCAGCCTCTCCACCTGTCCCAGCCACCTTATTCTCTGCGCTTTGATGACTGCTATAATATTGGGGTTCTCATACATGTCATCCAGTTCCTGGTTTGTTCTTCTCCTCTATCCCTCGTTTGTCCTCCATAAATGGCTCTCAACATTTTTCGTTCCCATCTTGTAATTTTTTCTTCCTCTTTGTTCATACTCCACGTCTCACAAGCATATGTCGCTTGGTCTTATAACAGTTGTATAAATTCTCTCTTTGGTCTAGCTGGATACATATTTGGATTTCATAAGTTTTTTCAGGGCTCCATACTTCTGGTTTCCTTTGACGATCCTTGCCTGAATTTCTTGTTTCTCCTGTCCCTTTTGCTCTATGATTACCCCTAGGTACATAAATTCCGTAGTCCTTTCAAAAGTATATTTCATGTTGTTGGCCGTAAAAGTTAGGTTCGGTTGATCATCGGAAGTTTTTTCCATTTGTCCCAAGACCATATATTTTGTCTTACTTTGATTGATACATATATCTTAGACACTTCAAATTGTTGGGAATTTTCTATCAAAATTGATATTTGATAAAAAACATGAGCACGTCACTGTTTAGACACGTGTTTACGCGTTTGAAATGTAAAGATGTAGTTCAGTATACGCTTCCGGTTTTTGAACTTGCGCGTCTCAACTTTAATCAGATAAATGTTTACCACGTGGCTCCGATCAGGTATTTCTTAAAAAACTTCCTTATTGAATGAATCGATAAATTTAAACTTAGCGAATGTGAATTAAACTTAGCAAAGCAGTAGAAATTACAGATATTGATTTTGCGTAATTAATTTAGATTTGATTCTAAGAGCTGGAATATTAACTTTACTTCAATAATTTTACAGTGGACTATTAAAGGTGTAGTCACCGTCAGTGGAAAAATTAGGGACTGTACTGCGAATTTTTTAAACTGTTATTGCAAATATCTTGAATATTTGCTACTTGTAAGTTCCAAATTTAATAAATAATAATTGTCTTATTTATTTGCAGGTAAGGATAAACGCCAAAGAATTGAGGTGCTTTGAAGCTTTCAAAGGACATTAAATACTAGGTAAGGATGTTGATCAATTTTAGTGGATTGTGCAGGAAGATACGAAGATAATTGTGAGAGCCCCACATACAGGGTTGGGATAAAGTATGGAACCAAGCAAATAACTTTGGAACGGAAAGAGTGATATTGCTGAAAAGTTGCACGCAAGTGTAGTGACGTCTAATGCATCCGAAGACATTATGTTAGCTATTAATGTACTTCCGGTTTAACCGGAAGTACCGTCAACTTTTTTAATTTAAATGGGACACCCTGTATATTTTTGCAGATTTTAATTCATCTTTTTTTTCCGAATACGTTCATAGTGGGTTTAGTATTTGTTTCTTAAAAAATTTGTCTCACAAATTCGTCCGTAGCGGTCTGCGGTCTTCCCGTTTGAGGTAATTTTTTTTGCATTTTTTTTTAGTTTCCGTCAAACGTGTTATAGGACCCCTGTCGGGACGTAAATCATTAAAAGTTGACACACTTCTTTGTGAGTTCTCACGCGATCGCCAAACCCGACTTTGAATGACCGGCATTTTAAACACCTGAAATGATAAAGAAGCTTTATCTTTCCCGTTTTTACAGAAACTAATGCTAAAACCACTATGGACGAATTCGGAAAAAAAAGATGAATTAAAATCTTCAAAAATATACAGGGTGTCCCATTTGAATTAAATAAAAAAGTTGACGGTACTTCCGGTTAAACCGGAACATAATGTCTAGGGATGCACTAGACGTCACTACACTTGCCTGCAAATTTTCAGCAATATCACTCTTTCCGTTCCAAAGTTATTTGCTTGGTTCCATACTTTATCCCAACCCTGTATAATGTCAAAGGAGAGTTCTTGAAGACACTGAGATCCCAAAACAAGTCAAATGATACAGTTTTTTATTTTTAGAGGAAGTCGCTCTTCGGATTTAAAGATAAAATAATGCACAGGACTTTTCCCAAAAAAAAGACGTTTTGGCGTTTATTTTACGCCTTCTTTAACGTTAAAATGCATATGAAGACGAAGAAATATCTAGACAATAATTATAAATCGAAAATGTAGGACACTAACTTAACATAAAATCTTTTTTACCAACAGTTTAGAATATTACGAAAAAATTAACATCAACAATTACTATTTAAAAGATTTATAAAACACTTTACAAAATGCAATTCTGTAAATGGTCAAAATTGCATTGGATAGTTGCATAAAAAATTATAAAATATAACGACATTTTTCATTACAAATATTCATTTTTTATGGTCAGCTTCCCGCAAAGGCTGAAAGCCTATGGCGCTGTAGAAGCGCTGCGAGAGGATAAGTGTCGATTCACGTTAGATTTGAAACGCTGCAGGTTGTAGCCGTCGGGAAAAAAATTCCTCGGCAGCTGATTCCAAGCACAGCGTCGAAGCTCTCCAAAATAAGGAATGCTGGAGGAGACTGGTTCGGGGAGTAAGAACCTCGACCTGGTAAGGATGAGCTCGCAGAGCTTCTCTAGTGTTCCTAGTTCGGACGACCTTTGGTGTTATTATCTGGGCGAGCTCACATCTTCCGTGATAGAATCTGTAAAACAGGGATAGGTCAGCCACCCTCCTTCGATGTTCCAGGCTGTGTAGGTCCATTGTGAGGTTAGGCGTATCGATTAATCTAATTGCTCTTTTATGGATAGTGTCGAGAAGCTTAAGAGACTGCTCCGGAGCGCATCCCCACACATGGGAGCAATACTCCAGCGATGGTCGGATCTGTGCCTTGTAGAGCAGCAGCAGTTGCTCTGGTGTATACAACTTCCTACAGCGGAACAAAACTCTAAGCTTCTGGGATGCCGTTTTAGCAATACTGACGACGTGGTCGTGCCATGTAAGTGTTGTTGCCTGAGTTTTTTGTACGTTGAACTGTACTTTATTTGCTAATCCCCACTCGACAATTGTTTGGTGAGGCATGCTGCTGTCGCCGATGTACCGTCTCCTGGGATGATAGTGGCTTGCCTGGTTCCATGCACGACACTAATGTGCTGTCATCTGCGAAGCTGTAGATTGGATTGGATGTTGTTTCCAACAGCTCGTTGATGTACAGCAGAAACAGTGTAGGTGATAGGACAGATCCCTGAGGAACACCGGCGTTTAATGAAAATACGTCTGATATACAGTCCTCGACCTCAACAAACAGAGATCTGTCGTTCAAAAAGCTATTCAGCCACTGGCGCAGACCAGGTGGTAGTCCATAAACAGCAAGCTTGACCAGAAGTCCCTCATGCCACACTCTGTCGAAAGCTTTCGACATGTCAAGTGCAACAACATGGGATTCGCCATGATTTTCTATTGCTCTGTTCCGCAAGTGAGTGACGTAGGTAAGGAGGTCACCTGTAGACCTGTGCTGACGGAAGCCATACTGGCGATCATTTATGATGTTATTGTTGTCCAGGTATTTCAGGAGATGTGTGTCAATATTAAAATAACACTAAAACTTAAAACACACATCCTTACCTATCGAGCACAACAAGGGATAACATATCCCCGAGCATATCTATTTGTGTCAAAAACAGGAAAACTCTCAGAAAAACAGTAACAAATGCTGCTGTTAACAACACCTGATTTTTGGTATCCTGCTGCTCTATCATCTTAACTGAAGCCAATGTGTCTAAAATGTGCATATTTATACTTACGTACTTCCATTTTCAAGATATACGGGGTTGAATCATAAACAAAAAATATCGGATTAAGTTGTTTTATTCTGGTTGCAGGCTGAGGTACTTGTTAATCAATAAATTATAAATCTGACTCAGAACGAGAGTGTCTGTGTTCTTATTGACAACCTTATCGTGCTAGAAAATGCAAATCAGTTCGCTGATTAATCGTTTCCTATAATTATAATTAATCTTGTTGTCAAGTACAATGACAGAATCAAATAATCAAATACGAGGACATAAGCTCTTGATGAAGCATGATGTAAAAACTACTCCATAGTTTTTATATTTAGTGGCATATCCGTAATTGGGTTTAGAAAAAAATATTTTAAGGTAAATGCAAGGATCATACCTATATAAGTTTTATAACTAAAATATTTTTTTTAAATTTTTTCCGCAATAATTCAAAAGTTATATCAAAACGAAAATTGATTTGCCTTGGCGTTTTTTCGTTTAATCAGCGGTTTATGATAAATCCGTGTTGTCAAATGAACCATTAGTACATACACATGTAGATTCATATCATATACATTATTAAATTTGTCGATCAGATGAATATGTGACTGATACTGTACATGTTCAACGAATTCTTGTGCGCGTCTTATTACGGAAGCTATCTACTCTGGTAGAGACTGTTTCAATTGCTTTGGAAACAAGTTTTTGGTATCAAAAGGTAGAAGTGTTGTATCATTTTGGCGCTAAATTGAGATATGACCGCCGCATGACTGATTGGTTTGGGAATTATTGTGGCACATAGCCTATATCTAGTGTTGTGGTTGTGTATAAATCTGTTATGCTCATTTGAATATATCTATGATACTAAGTGATAGTACGTAGTAAATACAATTGCCTAACGTTATATATTTTGGTCTCGTAATATCATTGGTGGGGTACATTGTTATTTTGTTAATCATTAATATTAGAATAGCTTTTATTTCCGATACACACTATAGGTGTGGGGAGTATTGTGATCGCGAAAATTATCGATTTTGAGATAATATGCTTTGTGGGCATTGGGAACAGCATTGACATTGGACGCGCTGCATAAGGAGGCTCCTGCACTTGGCAACGCAGCAGGGACGACCTGGGTACAGTGAGAATTCCGTGTCGGACAGATCCCAAATAGGGGTTTTCGCAAAAACTGAAGCTACAAGTTACTCTTTATCGATACTCATTTTCGACCGACACAGACGAAACCATCAGGTAGCAAACTAAATTTATGTTACTACAAAGGCGTTCAAGCGGGCTTCCGACGCTGGTAAGCGGTCGAAAACACAATTGAGCAGGTTAGCCTGCATGCGGTACCTGCACGCAGTTGTACGCACACGAAAATGCCCCACTGTGTTTGCGCACTATGACGTCATAATGTTAGTTATCACCAACGACGCCCTACTACATAACCTATAATAAGCTTCTTGTTTATAGACGCAGTTTTCATACGGAAGTGTAGAATTTTGTTACGAGCTTACGAAAAAAATTTTCATGAGATTGGTGTTCCAACTCGTATAGGAGCACTATACCTTTTTGAACGTTTCTAGTATAAGATTTATATTAATTTATGGAAATATACGCACTACCGTACCTAAAAAATCAAAAACTTTTATCTGGTTTTCTTTTAAGACGAAACCTCGTGTTTTGAATAATTTGATTATGGTGATTACAAGTCCAGTCAGAGCTTTGAGTTTCAGTGTCGTCTGAGAACATTGCCGAAAGTACCAGAGTTTCTTTTATGTAGTGACTCTCGTTATCTCATCATAATAGGGTCGTTCAGTGAAATTCCAATAACCATATTTATGCGAATCTTCGTGAAGTATTACTTACATATAACATACAAAAAAAATCAACTTAATTGGATGAGAATTGAAAAAGTTACGCGCCTCCAAAGATTAAAATATTTGATGCACTCAAAATTCATCGTTGTGACGTCATTGGGTCTGTCGGCGAGCCCAGACCGGCTGGCGGCTGTACAGCGACAGCGCCCAGCATACATTTGTAATACGTTCAAGTGCTTTGGTTGATGCTATGTTTTGTTTGATCGGGTGGTTTTTTCTAATACATTCAAAAATCCAGATTCTTCTACAATCATTTTATCGGTAGTTCTCAAAACTCAAAATGAGTGACTGGGTATCCCGATATAAATTTTCGAATTATTTTCTATAAGAAAGGCAGTTCGCTTTTCTACAAGCTCCTTGTTGGATGATCCGAACTCGAACCACTGGTTAAGGAGTAACATAATTTTGGGATATGTTTTAATGGCATTTATTTCTGCCTTCCTTTAGTGGCTGCCTTAGTATATTGCACTCAACATATTTTGATATAACTTTGGCCTTTATATTGACTTGGACTCACTTATCTGTCTTCCAACGTTCCCTCTCTCGTTGTCTTCAGTACATTCTAGTTCTACTTGCAAAACACTGGTGCTATAATAGATTTGCTGCTTGGTGAAGAACATCGAGTTTTTTTTTGTGCTGATACTAGGTTCATCTAAATCTCATTTTCGTTGTCTTTTTGACAAACAAAAATGTGCGGAACTACTTCCGGTTTCATCTTAAGTTTAACATCTTTCATTAGTTTGTAACACATGTAATTTTCAACATCTTTCTCAAAATTAAACAAAATACACAAGTCTGAGATACACATTTGAAGTAAGGATATTTTGTAGGCTAAGTATCCACGATTTTCTACCCAAAATACAGAAATGTGAGACACAAAGAACTAGATATATAATATAAAACAATTTTTTCTACATAATGAAAATACATATGAATTTTGGTTACATCAAAGGACTGAAAACAGCCTTTTACATATCAATGAGAATTGATTTCTCCGAGGATTTCTCCAATGCTTTTATAATTGTTAGGTATATGATTGGTTCAGTATTTGAATTAAAAAAATCTACTTGTATCTCTTACGTTTTAGTGTACCAGTACCAGCAAAATCTGCTAACTACTGACGTCAATATACCTTTAGAATGGCATTCACAAATGCGGATTCTTGATAATAATACAATTCACTTAGTTATAATAATACTTATATTAAAATGGTCCTCACAGAGTACTTTGTTGACTTATCGCTCACAAATTCATTCCTACGCATAGCTCTCTGCCACAGTTTCCTGATTTTTATATTTCGTGGCAAACCAATAAAAAATTCATCAGGAGAGGTCACTGTCGTATTTTCACATTGGGGAACCATACAATATTTATAATTTTTCTTCATCTGTCCTCCTTCCATTATTATACTCAGTATCAACGAATTCGAATAGGGTGGTAAGTATTCATTGTTGATGAAACAATTAAATAAATTATCCAATAGACGCGTATGCAGTTCACAAAGCTTGCATAGCAAGTAGGATGCGCCGCAGCGTTAATATTTGCCAAGCACCCGTACAATGCGTGGCCAAGATGCCGCGCCGCGCCGGTCGGAGAGGTATAGTGACGTCACCGTCGCATACTGACAAGTGCCGCGCGTTTTCAATTTGCAGCACTTTGATAATTTATTAGAATATGAAATCGAGCTCAGAAAATTCTGAAATTTTGCACAGCTGCTAAACTCAACACGCCCTTTTAGAATATGCAATAAAAAAATATGCTGAACGAGCCTATTTCTGGTCACAGCCCTAAAATGTGTCTCCTCCTAACTATAGTTTCTTGGATAAAAACCACCTTTGTTGTTCTATTTCTATCTATACAATAATCTGTGAAACTGAGCATCTGAGCCATATAGAGAAGTGCATTTCTTCAGATGAACACAACTTTCTGTAGAAATTCTTTTATTGCAAAAAGAAAAGTTTTCGTGTTTTTTCGCAACAAAAGGGAGACGTCTACTAGCCTATCTTCATAATACCAAATTACATCAAAATCGTTGCGGTAGGAAGATATATGGGTGATTGAAAACGGTTTAATACACAAATAATATAAACAGCGGGTCTATTATCTTTATCGGTAAACTGCAAGCATACATTAATAAATCACTTAATGCAACATTGTTGCATTCTAAGCACGTCGTAATAAGTTCAGTTCCGTGGTCAGAATTCGACCTATAGAGCACGTATCTAGATACACATTTTACTAATACAGGCTTTTCATGGGATTTGTGGTATTATTAGCGATACGTGTGTGGTGGAGATTACTCATTATACGCAATAAAATCTGCATATACAGGCTGGCAGCAGTGCAACGCACCGCCTGTTTGGCCATCACTGAAGCCATGTCTACCACACCAACGTTAGCCATGGAGACCCTTCTAAACTTAACACCTCTGCACATTGAGGTGGAAAGAGTTGCAAAAGTGGTCGCCTACAGACTGCTATCAACCGGCAGACCTGACAAAACGGAACTAGGACCAGACGCAACGGGTATAATGGGTGAAATTACCCATCATCATGTACTCGGAATGGTCTCGGACTATATGGTTTCCCAAACGCATATAGAGCGATCCTATAACGTCCTTTTCCCAGACAGGGACGAATGGAGGAGGGACAATTTTATATCACCCTCTGATCTTGCGCTATTTACTGATGGCTCCAAGTCTGAACTGGGGGCAGGAGCGGGAGTAGTGGGTACCAATCCAAGAGTTGAAATTTCAGTCAACCTTGGGAGGTATACCACAGTCTTCCAAGCAGAAATGATTGCCATAGAGCTGGGAGTCAGGGAACTAATCAAAAGGCCCATGACAAACTGATCTATAAAAATCTTTTCAGATAGCCAGGCTGCATTGAAAGCACTGTGCTCCAGTCGGGTTGATTCAAGACTGGTATGGAACTGCTTGCACCTCCTCAACAAACTCGGAACGGGAAACAGGGTAACCTTGATTTGGGTTCCGGGTCACAGCGGAGTGGAAGGCAATGTATTGGCCGACGCGCTAGCAAAAGGAGGAACTGAATCTGTGTTCATAGGACCAGAACCATTCGCGGGCATTGCAAAAAGCACCGCTAAAAAGACCTTCTCGGACTGGGCAGTGAGAAAAGCACTCCGGAACTGGCGAGATACACCAGGGCTACTGCACTCGAAGGTGTTTATAAGATACCCCTCGAATCAGGCCCTTCCGAGGATCATGGAATGTAATAGGTACGACCTCCGCATTCTGGTCGGTCTGCTGACGGGGTAAGGTACCATGTGCGGAAGTTGGGTCTTGAACAAACTTCAGACTGTCGCTTCTGCTATGTGGAGGACGAAACATCGGAGCATATTCTTTGCTCCTGTCCAGTACTGGATAGTGCTAGGTTCCAGACATTCGGATTTGCCCAACTGGAACCTCATGACTTCAAGGAAGTTTTACCCTTCACGTTGATCGCCTTCGTACAGAGGTGCGGACTGTACGGTGAACCCTAAAAAGGTGTGAGCCACAATAGACACAATTGAGTCGCAGTGGAAGAAGGCAGCTCTGCCCCACTCACTTTCAACCTAACCTAACCTAACCTAACCTAACCTATAATACTGAAATGTGCAGCCGCCTTATCTGATTGCAACCACATTATTCCTAAAACTCCAGTGGTAAATTTTCCAGCAAGTGGTCCAAAAGGGTTAAAAATGTCCATCTTTGTAAAGTCTTAAAAATATCACAAAGAACAGGTATATTCAGGGCACAGGCTTTCAATAAAATATCTTTGAAATGTGCTTATCTTCACGCCTAGGAAGTTTGTCTAACCCTCTGCTAAACATCGTGTAGATACACTATACTAATACAAGCTTTCGAATTCATGATATTGTTAGCGATAGTTTGCAATAGAATCTGCATATACATATAGTTACCATAAATGTAGCTGTTATTACAGGTCACTTTAGATAAATATTCCAGTGAATAATATTATAAGATCTACAGGACACATTCAAACTAATTCATATTTCATGCAGAAATTGGAATGTTTATACAGGCAAATTCCTTTAGGGACAGTTAACATTATATTGTGCACATAAATAGTTTCCCTCTATTTCGGTATTAAATTGCCAATACCTGTTCAGTTATTGATGGATTTAATCAAATTGAACATAACTTGTCCATACACCACTGATGAGACGATTGCCTGCTTGTATCCGAGCTGGTAGAAGTCATTTTGAACACTTATTGTACATTGAGCAACTTATCGTATGATTTTCGATAATAAAATGCAGATGTCACATTTTTTTTCATCCTGTGTCTATGAAATGGGGCAGTTTTTCAAAACTCGTCAAAGAACAAAATATTTTCAAAATGGTTCAAAGCATCACCCTTTAAATTTTTGGCGCATGTTTATCAAACACCCTGTATAACCAGAGGAGCTTGCGGTGCTTCAACCCCTCGAACTATTTTCACGATCTTTATGATGTATTACACCCCCTCCCGAAAAATATTTATCACCATGAGGATAATAGGTGGCGTCAAGTGCACTCAACCAAAAATGTACGTATTTATAATAAAAAAGTTTGTGCTAACAACAAACCTGTTATGAAATTTGCGCCAACCAACGGTTTTATGTATCCAATTAACGAGTATTTATGAATTGTTGAGAGATGTGCCTCAGTAATTGTATTCACAAATAGAGAAAATATTATAAACACCATTTGTGAATTACACAAAGTAAGTTTATTGATATAATAAATAGATGTTATGGTTTTAGTGATTATTGCTTCCTATGCACACAAACGCATTTATTAAATCAATTACCAATGTTTATGATCGTAGCGTATTCTGCATATTGTATCAATAAGGTGATTAAATGTATTCACAAAGAATAGTTACGTATTTTATAAACACTGTTTGTGAATTCCAGCAAAAGAATTTTATTGATATAATAAATATACAGTGTGTCCCAGCTAAAATTTGCCTCTGAAAAAAAAATTGAAAATCGCCGTCGATTTGTATTTCAAGGGAGACTTTTTCCACCGAATACGTAAACACTGTGCTATCAACCCCCTCATACCCAGCAGCCCCTACTTCAAAATCTTAAATGAGACTACCACACTTGTGATACATCAATTTGAATTCCCTTCAAAATGATATATCATAAGTATCGTGTTCTCATTTAAGATTTTGGAGTAGGGGCTGCTGGAGGTGAGGCGGTTGATAGCACAATGTTGACGAATTCGGGGGAAAAGTTCCCTCTCGAAATACAAAGCGACGTGTCATGGCGATTTTCAGTTTTTCTGATAATTTCAGAGATAACGTGGGTGGCAAATTTCAGCTAGGGCAGCCTGTATATTATGGTATTAGTAATCACCGTCAGATATAACAAACGCATTTTTCAATTCAATTACTGATGTTTATGGTCTTAACGTATTTTACTTTCTGTATCAAGAAAACGGTGTGACTGAAACAACTTGAATTTTTAACCGAATTATATAAGGGAGGCGCAAGGGACGTGCCAATTTTTTGTTAACTGTACCTAATATAAACAGAATTCAATGGAACTCGTTTTTCTCTTTCTCATTGGAAGGTGGGTTACTGTTCTTGGAAAAATGCAAATAAAATCTTCATTTGTGAAATATGATAATTCAAAACGGTCAAGTTAATTTTCCAACTCGTCACTTGTAATTTCAAACTGTCAGGTGTAATTTATACCTTTCAGTTTGAACTTACAATTGACGAGTTGGAAAATTAACTTGACCGTTTTCGATTATCACTTGACGCTTTAGAAACTACAGCTGGAAAATGTCTAGACGCAGTCCCCTCAATTTGAATCCTGGCCATGCTCCTGAATGGTGATTTTCAATTCGACATTTTTGAGAAGCTGAGGTTGGGCAAGTTTTTCCAGTGGTTTGTACGCACAGTGTCTTGGCAATACTTTGAGCTAGATATGATTCTGTTGAAACGAAAACAAAAATGAGAATTATTTTATTTTTCTCCATATCTGTTTTATTTCCCACACCGATAGGTGAGGGGAGTATTGTGATCGCGAAAATTTTCGATTTTGAGATAATACGTTTTTTGGGCGTTTTATGATGTCTACATAAAGAAAATCCACGTCACTCATTTCCGTCGGTCTGTCGGTCTGTCGGTCTGTCTGTCTGTACGCGTTTTTCTAGCCACGTAATCTCAGTAACCGCTGCATGGATTGTGATGAAATTTGGGCAGCTATATGCTGTGGGGTCGTAGTAGGTAATGCTGCTACAATTTTGAAAATCGGTGCATAGGCGGCGGAGTAATTAGCAAAAAACGAAAAATTTCAAATATTCCCCAAACTTCGTTTTTAGGTGTTTTAGGTGTTCCTGATCATTTTCTATTTTTTTTTTGGTGGGGGTGAAATTTGGGGTGGTTGGGGGGTTGGGGGTTGTAAAATTGAAAAATTTGTTGAATTCGTAATAGACTGTCTACTGACCTATGAAGGAAGACCTAGCGAGATAAATAGATTTTTTAGATCCATCCGGACATTGCCTTGCCTATTACAGAAACCAAAGGACTTAGAATTGTTTCTGATGTAACCATACGAGAATATTAATTGCTTTAGACAGTTCTGTATTATGTAACGTGGAAGCTGTTGAATTGATTTTAATGAAATTTTGACGCAGTATCAGTACCGTGGCAGGGATAAAAATGCGTATAGTTTTTAAAAATCGTGCCAGTAGCGGCGCAGAATTAATAAAAAAAAACTAAAAATATAAAAACAGCTCAAACTTCGTTTTTAAGCGTTTTAAAGGTTCCTGATCATTTTCTGCATTTTTTGGGTGGGGGTGAAATTGGAGTGGTTGGGGGTGGAGGGTTGAAAAACTGAAAAAATTGTTGGATTCATAATAGGCTGTCCACTGATCCGTGAAGGAAGACCTAGCGACATAAATCACCGTTTTAGGTCCATCCGA
Source organism: Callosobruchus maculatus (assembly GCA_951848785.1). NCBI lineage: Eukaryota > Metazoa > Arthropoda > Insecta > Coleoptera > Chrysomelidae > Callosobruchus > Callosobruchus maculatus. The sequence goes on from CATOUR010000069.1 coordinate 457,164, forward strand.
ATATTGCTTATTTACCGAAACTAAGGGACTTAGAATTGTTCTGTATACATGCGAGTATTTACTGCTTTAGATCGTTTTGTATTTGGTAATGTGGAAACTGTTAAATTGATTCTAAAGAAATTTTGACAGTATTATTACCGTGGTGACGATGGAAAACGCGTATGGTTGTTAGAAATCGTGTCAGTGGCAGCGTAGCAATAATAACAAAACTAAAAATATGAAAACAGCTCAAATTTCGTATTTAGATGTTTTAGCGGTTCCTGATCATTTTCTACCTTCTTGTGGGTGGGGGTGAAATTGATGTGGTTGGGGGGGGGGCTGTAAAGCTGAAAAGTTTGTAGTATCAATAATAGGCTGTCCTTTGACCTGTGAAGGAAAGACCTAGCGGTATAAGACAATTTGGGGGGGGGGGCGATGATTTGTTTGCGAGGGGATCTCAGACTAAAGCTTCATGCTATGGGAAAATAATAAAACAGGTATCACCGTAATGTGTGGGAAGTACCGAGTCAATCAACTTGACTTCATTTTTTTTCTAAAGTATCGTACCTTTTCACCTATTTATGATGTTATTCAGTTAGTCTAAGCGCATTTAACTGAAATAAGTAAACATGTTACTGATTTTTAACGTACATTTTTCATTATGTAGACAAAAATGCCAGATTTTGGGTAGGTAAATATTAGAATTCCGTTAAAATTGAAAAATCTCAAAAACTAATGATTTTTGTCCATACATAATATATTTTAAGCAAAAATTGTTGCAATTTAGCTTTTTTATCATGCCCCGACAGGGATACATCGGATTACGTTAAACCCTGAATATTTTACATATTCATTAATGCATAATTATGCAGATTACACGTATCTGTATGATCTAATTAAATAGGTGTACTCACACGTATGATTTATTGTGACTTTAATTAGATCCACTTTATTTGCATAGATCAGGGATTTTCTCTTCGAGTTATTGACCCACATTCATACACATTCGTTCGTGAATTGCATACAATACTTTGTAGTGAATAAACGGCTGTTCCACGCAATAAAATGTTTATTTATCCATCCGGTCACCGACGCATTAATTATACTATTGAAACATAACCTAAGCAGCATAAGGACGTCATGTTAAGGTGCGTCCCGACTTTGCCAATCGCGTATACGTAGTCTTGATAAATATACAGGGTGTTAATTAAGTATGTTAACAAACTTTAACCACGAATAGTACTCCAAAAAATAGAAAGAAAATGTCATATGAACATGGGTCCGGAAATGCTTCCTCAGGGAGCTACGCTCCTTTGCATGGGGCCCCTGAAGACGGTTTTCCCTCGATATTCTCTAAACCATTCATAGCAAAATTGCGAAATTAGGTACGATGGGTAAACTTTTGACGCTGAATCTGATTCTGAATTCAGAATTTCATTATTTTAATCAGAGGCGTATCATACGGGAGGAGTTAAGGGTAAAAATAACCCTATTTTCTAAATGGTCATTTTTTGACATTTTTATTTTAGAATATGGTATTTCAGCGATTTCTACGTAAAAATGGTTTCTTGGTACATCTCGATAGGGCTAACCGTTTTCGAGAAAAATGCAAACTATTGAATCGATGCAGGCTATTGTAAATAAATAAATGTTCATCTATTTAGTAAGTGTGCTGTGAAAAACAATTGCAATAATTGATAAACAACTTGAGAACTTTCAGTTTGTTCAGTTTAGAGTTATTACAAAATATTTAGGTATTATTTTTAAAGTAACATTATTTAATAAGAGTTTGAACAAATAAGAAATAAAATACTAAGACAAATAGAGAATGTTTTCTTAAATTTAGTGTTGGAAGTGACCGCCACCAGCTTCAATACAACGGTTCAGTCGCCTTATCATTGAATGACGGACTCTTTCAAAAATATGTGGTGTGTTTTTGATTATCAAGCATGAATCAACTATTCTATTTCTGAGGTCTTCTTCATTTTGAACAGGGGTTTTGTACACTAATGACTTAAGGTATCCCCATAAGAAGTAATCCAAAGGATTGATATCTGGCGATCGGGGAGGCCAAACTGTGGACCACCCCTACCTATCCAACGGTTAGGATAATTTTCATTCAAAACTTGACGCGCAACTAAACTAAAATGTGCTGGAGCACCGTCGTGCATGTACCACATACGACACCGTTCTTAAGTGGAACTTCTTCTAATAATTCAGGTAGAACATGTACAAAAACCCGTTGGTATTGTTCCCCAGTAAGCGTATGAGGCAGAAAATATGGACCAATGAAGTGGTTTCCTATAATTCCAGACCAAATATTGAAAGAAAACTGTTCTTGGAAATGATGTTCTATGAAGGCGTGTGGATTATCCTCAGACCATACGTGATTGCTATGAAAATTGATAATGGCATTCCGGAAAAAACAAGCTTCGTCAGTAAAAAATACCTGACTTAAGAAATTCGGATTCCTTAAAATTTTATTTCTTTACTCTACTTATTTCTTAACTCTACTCGTAGTGGTAAATCCCTCGGTATTAGAGCTTGCACCCGTTGCATGTGATATGGATGTAGCTGCTGATCCTATCCCTATTGTGTTTTAATATTTTATCTGATAAAATATTTTACCTAACGCTACCCGAAAGAAATAAAATATTTGATAGTTTACTTTGACCTCACGAGGTTTGTTGCCATTTTTGTGGTAGACCCTGCATAATCGCAATGTCATTGTAAACTCGAGGGGGAGCCCCTCTTTATGTTCGGAAGAAAACTACGTCGATGTACCTTTATTACATAAGGCCTTCGAAAGAAACAGAAGCATTACCAAAGACATTTCGAAATAACGGCCCATTACTGATTCATAGCATCATGGCACTAGCATATTTGCATCCAGAAAGACGTTTTTATTTCCTCTGAGAAGATTGTAGCCTCCCCTTCCAACTGCCGAATATTCTGAATAGCGTATTCTTTGCATGTATTATCAGAAGTTAGGGTCGCCAAGTTTTTTACAAGGCAAGTGAGCAGTTTGATTGTGATGGGGGGTTAAAAACATAATGCACGAATTTTATGGGCTTACAAGTCGAAAGTAGACCAATAAACTGGCTTTTACTTAAAGTCGTTCACTCTAAAAGTAACAAAATACAACACCGATAGGTGAGATGTGATCGCGAAAATTTTCGATTTTGAGAAATATACTTTTTGGGCGTTTTGTGATGCCTACATAACGCAAATCCACGTCACTCATTTCCGTCGGTCTGTCTGTCGGTCTGTCTGTCTGTCTGTCTGTCGGTCGGTCTGTCTGTCGGTCTGTCTGTCGGTCTGTCTATCTGTCTGTTGGCGTTTTTCGAGCCTCCTAATCTCAGTAACCGCTGCATAGATTTTGATGAAATTTGGGTAGTGACATGGTGTAGGGTCGTAGTAGGTAATGTTGCTACAATTGTGAAAATCGGTGCATGGGCGGTGGAGTAATTAGTAAAAAACGAAAATTTCAAATATGCCTCAAACTTCGTTTTTAGGCGTTTTAGGGGTTCCTGATCATTTTCTACTTTTTTCTGGGTGGGGGTGAAATTGGGGTGGTTGGGGGGTTGTAAAGCTGAAAAATTTGTTGTACTCATAATAGGCTGTCTACTGACCCGAGAGAGAAAGACCTAGCGGCATAATACAATTTTTTAGGTCTATCCGAACATTGCCTTGCCGATTAAAGAAACCAAGGGACTTGAACTTTCTTATGCATACAAAATACATACGAGTATTACTTTGGATCGTTTTGTATTGTGTTACGTGGAAACTTCTGAATTGACTTTAATGACATTTTGATACAGATTTATTGCCGCGACGAGCATGGAAAGCGCGTATGGTTTTTAGGAATCATTTCAGTGGCGGCGCGGCAATAATAAAAAAACTAAAAACATAAAAAACGCCTCAAACTTCGTTTTCGACGTTTTAGGGGTTCTTGATCATTTTAAAAATTTTTTTGGTTGGGGGTGAAATTGGGGTGGTTCGGGGGTGGGGTTTGTAAAACTCAAAAATTTGTTGTATTCATGATATATTGTCCATTGACCTGTGAAAGAAGCACCTAGTAGAATAAAACACTTTTTTGCGGTCGGGCGAGCGATGATCTGATTGCAGGGGCATCTAATCTAGACTATAGTTTCATGCTGTGGGAAAATAATAAAACTGGTATCATCGAAATGTGTGGGAAGTACTGAGTCAATAAACTTGACTACATTTTTTTGAAAAGGTAATATTTCCGGAGAGAAATATAAGCTTTAAAAACGTTTTCCTGAAAACTTCAAAATGTGACTTGGACACTTTTTACATTGGAGCCTTCAATTACAAGAAAGCGATTTCAATATTATTTCCAGTTCTATGATTTGAACAACAAGAACAAGACTTTTCTTGTTTAATCGTCTCTCAATTATATTGAAATGTACGTGAATTCCGTAACGACAGCAGTACGTGGAAATACCGACTTTTGACATTTAAATTGGATATTTTGCTCTATCTCTCTCTAATTTTCGTTTCCTTGTCCGAGTGTCCGCTCTGGTATTTCTCTGCTTTGTGCTATGGAAGAGGGGGTAAGGTGGAAATAAGTTTCTTAACCCTTAATTACCAGACTCGGTTCCATGAAACCCTGGCATTATTTTAAATTTGCATCACTTTTTATTTTATATTGGATAGTATACCTAATTTTAGTTTACTTTAAAATAGACCTGTGCATGCATTAGTTTGTCCAGAGCTGTGGAGCCGTTAGCGTGTGAAGTTAGCTTTGGATCCAATAGACCCCAGTGTGTTATTTAAAGGTGGATATTTCAACAGCGCAGTTTTGTTATTTGATTAAATATTTCCAAAAATAGAAATATTTGATCACGACTTAGACCACCCTCTGACCTAGAGGGAACTAGAGCTGGAAATTCAGAATATTTTAGTTGAAAATACAGGGGAGGACCTTGTTGAATACCTTTTGTGCAAAGCCCATTTCTAACTAACATAAAGACATAAAGACTCAATTTATGTGAACAGTTACAGTAGAACAATACACAGATATGCGGATACATTTCAATCATAGATAAAAGTTTCACAATAAATTTTAAAAATGCCCAAGAAGAAAAAACGTGTGCTAGGCATCAAACCAATTCATAGTGACCAAAAATGCAACATATTGATACAATGGTAGTTAGGAGTGTAAGAAAGAGCACTTGTAGTAAAAAAAATAGGAAAAAATACTACTGCTAGAATACCCTAGAAAAAATACATAATAAGAAAGCTGAGCTGAGCTGAGTTTTGAGTACTATACATAAAATATAAACAATATCTTGGATGTTTTACACTTTATACTTCGTTCTTCATACATCAAGAACAGATCAGTATAACCGCACATTTATTCCCAGGGTGTCCAAGGCTTGGAATGGACTGCTAGGAGATGTATTTATTGGGACTGCAGGTGTAGGCCCATTCAAATCCAGCGTTAACAAACTTCCCCTAACATAACCCTTTCACAGCAGCCGCGATACTCTGGTATTTAGGCTGTGCCTACGCGGTCTGCTCATTTATAAAAAACCACACGTATTACATATTAAATGGAAAGTAGGATGAAAAATATTTTGTTTAAATAGAAAACAATCGTAAAGAAACTTATCATATATATCAATCAATTAGTCTTAAGTATTATTAACAGAAAAAAATAATAAATATAAAAATATGAAGGTGAAAAATAATTAATTTGAAAAAAGGTACTTTAGAGACATTACTAGAATCACAAAAGTTTTTTTATTTTGTCTTCATTTTTTTTGTTTTCATTTATCAGTGTGTCCTAATTTTCGGTTAAGAATGTATGCTTTGTTACATCTATGTAAACAGTTCATCATGTATTTTGTTTATTTATTATTTTTCTGAAATCTTATGTTAATAAAATGTATTTGAGTAATGAATTAACTGAACGAAATTGTCTAGTTATATAAGTTTCATTTAAAAATTGGGAAAAATCACTTTGGGGTCAGTCAGTGGTGTGATAATTGTGCCATAAAAAATAAGTGTGTATATTAAGGGTTCATGTTTTCCTAAAGGAAGTTAACTGCTCTCTGAAAACCTGTCTCTGTATTTGGTGCTTAACTTGTTAATATCACGTACCTTTTTTCATCCAGTGTACAGTGAAAGCTCCATTCTATTCCAATGAGCAAGTATGACTGCGAAAGCATTGGCTGGAATTGGTGTGCTTATTATTCGAAGCTACCTCAATGGGGACCATGAATTAAAATTCCACTAACGCCACGTAATGGCAGGTACTGTGTGACCAACGTAAATGGACTAGTATCATGAATTTTTTTTTTTGGTTGCATATGATAGAGTACGTCATAAAAAGCATCTCATTTTTTTCTCCGATTTTTTTGGGCACAGGAAAGCCGTGAAAATGAGGAAAATATTTGAGTTCTCCTAGGGCAGTGACGTCACTGCCCTAAAGGCGAACAGCCAATCAAAAGACAGATATGTGTGCTGTGTTGCCGCATTCTGATGACGCGCGAAATACCGGAGCTGTACGCGGGCTGGCTCATCTGTCTTGTCTTTTGTTCCCGTCTGCGAGTCGGAGCTGCTCTTGGCAACAATGCACTGCTGATGCTTCGCGCGGTTGACACTGATTGGCTGAATTTGAATTCCTTTCTTTAAACTTTATAATGGAATTACTAAAAAACATAATGATGTAGAAAGTAACGAAATGCAGCAGTACGTTTATTTTTGTATGCGCTAAGAGGTTATAACAATTAAATCATTGTTCTTAACCTCGTGATACTAGTCCATTGACCAGCGAAAGGAATTCAGTGAAAGAAGTAAGGACGTGTTGCCATAACTCCTAATCTATTTTAGTCATCAAAGTAGGCAAAAGAAGGGGCAAAACAACAACGGTTTTTAATTCAACAGGTACCGATACACTGAATCGTATTTCTAGTCGAACTGAATATATTTTTATTTTTCGCATGCCCTTGACTTTATACAGGGTCATGGATTTAGTTTTTTTTAACGACGATGTTAAATATAGTATCAGTATAGAGAATACAAACACTCGCGCACTAACCAACGCAACTGTCGCATTTATATTTATCTGTCGCTGATAAATTGCAATAATTACAAGGTTGCAATGCGGCAACTGTCCTGCTGGCTAGCAACTAATTTTACTTGTTTAAAGTTTAAATGCGGACTGGCGGGGAAAACTTTTTTATTTAGGATTTTGTTATGGCAAATCCAGTGTTGTTGCACTTGACATATCGGAAGCCTTCGACAGAGTGTGGCATAAGGGACTTCTGGTCAAGCTTGCTGCTTATGGACTACCACCTGGCCTGCGCCAGTGGCTGAATAGCTTTTTGAACGACAGATTTCTGTTTGTTGTGGTCGAGGACTGTTCATCAGACGTATTTTCAGTAAACGCGGTGTTCCTTAGGGATCTGTCCTATCCCCTGCACTGATTCTGCTGTACATCAACGAGCTGCTGGAAATAACATCCAATCTAATCTACAGCTTCGCAGATGACAGTACATTAATATCGTGCATGGAACCAGGCAAGCCACTATCATCCCAGGAGACGGTACGTCGGCGACAGCAACATGCCTCACAGGTCAACGTAGATATCAAAACAATTATTGTCGAGTGGGGATTAGTAAATAAAGTGTGGTGATCCGGAACGCGCTTCTGGCTGCCAGACGTTAGAACGTACCTTTAGCGGTCACGTGACCGAAGTTTGACATTGATGTCATACACGGATGATTCATCAAAAAATGTAATATTTGAGTATGAGTGTAATTAGTCGATGAAGTCAAGATAAGTAATGTATTTGATTATTACTACATCCTATATTGTTCAGATATTTTGATATTTGTCAGATCATGAGTGATTTTTCATACAGTAGACAGTTCCGTATTAATTTTCAATCTGTGATTCAACTACTGTTCTGCGTAATGCTTCCTTTCCTTTCATTCTGTGACTAAAGCTACTGTTTTGTGATGCTTTTGGGTTTTGTCACTTGAATAAAGTAGGGGGTTGTGGTAATCGTTGCCATAGTTTTGTTGATAGTTTGTTTATTAATTACGAGAGGGGATTGTTTTTGAAAAACTTAACAAGCTTGAGACCAAAATTTCAACAAAAGGGTTTTTGAGTCTTTTTCACGAATATCTGCAGGTATGTTGTCTTTTGAGTTTGTATTATTAACTAATGTGGTCTGGCTACGATATTTTTTAAAGTGTTTCACAATGTATACTATATATCCGAGCTTTTAAGACGACTTTATATGGTGTTGGGTTTCTGATTTAGGTCTACTCTAGGTATTGGTGAACAGAGATAACTCTGTCTTATTTATCTGTATCTATTTCAACCTTTACTGATTCTCTTTATGTATATACGATATTTATTTTATGGTTGTGGAAACCACGGGTGACTGTCCCCGAACTGGCTACCTAATCACTTACCCAGAGTGGAAGTGGGAATGATTCAATGCGTTCACACGTACCATACGTTTCCTCTAACCAGCCCTTTTACATGTTGTTTATTGTTTATATTTATTTATTGATCTATTTATGCGCTTAGATACCATGCTTGCTATGCTGTTATGCTTGCTATGCTTGCTATGCTGCTATGCTTGCGATACTATGTTTATATTTTATACACCCGATCCCATTTACCCTCTTTATTTACTACTTTATATGTTTGATTATATTTATTTATTCATATATGTTGATATTTTACATTTTTCCACATTTGACGTTGAACAGAGACCTAACCCACCATGTATTATTATTATTATTATTTATCATTTAGACTGTGAATGTTTATAACAATTTCTTTATTATAAAATATCAATAACAAGAGCCAGTTTACCACTATTATTAAGACATTTTTGAATCGTATATTTTAACATATCAATATAAATACTTTACCAGTAAAATGTATGAAATACAAAACACTCATGATTTGATAAATACAAGAATCAAGTAATAAAATCATATCATAAACCCTCAGCACTCATGATTAACAAATACAAAACAAATGTTAAGAAAGAAATAAAAAAAAACCATATCATAACATGTACAAAAGAATCTGGTTACCATGGGCACACATACAACATTGGGTTCTAAATTCTACCACTAGACGTCTTGATCACTGTGGCTATTTCTAAATTTGGTATCGGTTTTGACAGTAACCAGTTGCTCACTACAAAAGTACAGTTCAACGTACAAAAAACTCAGTCAACAACACTTACAAAGAACCCTCACGTTGGCTTACCCACTGTGGAAATGGAGGGTCACCCCATAGTCGAGTCACCTACCGTCAAGCTTTTGGGGATCAACATCAACATGTCCTGGCACGACCAAGTCGTCAGTATTGCTAAAACGGCATCCCAGAAGTTTGGAGTTTTGTTTCGCTGTAGAAAGCTACATACATCATAACAACTACTGCTGCTCTACAAAGGCACAGATCCGACCATCGTTGGAGTATTGCTCCCCGCTAAAAGCCCTCTCTAAAGCTTCTGGGCAGGGAGCAATTAGACTAATCGATACGCTCAACCTCACAAAGGACCTCCACAGTCTGGAACATCGAAGAAGGGTGGCTGATCTGTCCCTGTTTTGCAGATTCTATTACGGTAGGTATACGAGCGAGCTCTCCCAGATAATAACACCGAAGCGAGTGGCTCTGCGAGCTTATCCTTACGAGATCGAGGTCCCTACTCTCAGAACGAGTCTCCTCCAGGTACAAATAAAGTAATAATAATCATAATTCCTTCTTTTGGAGCACTTCGACGCTGTGGAATGAGCTGCCGGGGAATTTGTTACCCGACGGCTACAACCTACAGAGTTTCAAATCTAACGTGCACCGACACCTATCCTCCCGCAGCGCTTCTAAAGCGCCAAAGTAACGGTATAAAATATCAATATCAATATATTGAGAAATCACGATATCGCTCATACCTACTTGGGGCATGGTGTATAAGTTTTTTATTATCTAGTTATTAATTAACTAATACTAACATACATAAATAAATTTAAAAATATTTGTAAAACTAATCAATTATCTCACGTTTTAAATAAGTATAGCTCAGATACGATTAAATAAGAATTATTTAGTGAATTAAATTCGTCATCTTATAATGTTGGAATGTTGCCATCGTACATCTCCTTGAAAAATACTAAATGATACAGCCCTGGCACAGTCAGTTGCCGGAGACACAAGGTCACCCATCTGTTTTATATGGATGACTTGAAACTTTATGCCCTCGGGTTTTGTTATTATACACCTTTGGTGCTATATATACACTGGATAGTGAACGAGCTGCGAGAAATCGACTCAAAGACTACATTATAACTCCTCTGTCCCTCGGATATTTCTTCCAGGATATCTGGCAGTGGGTGATTCATGTTTATAGAAAGCCAAATAAAGATTTTCGATTTTTTTAGGTAAACCTGAAGATCTGAAATTTTTGATCTTCGTCAAACGCGACTGAAACTCAAAACTGCGACCGGATTTGTAATCAGCCTCCTCAAATTATCCAAAATACGAGGTTTCATCTTGATAGAAAGCCAAATGAAGATTTTAGACTTTTTTGGGCAAACCTGAAGATCTGCAAGATCTGAAAGTTTTGATCTTCGTCAAACGAGACTGAAACTCAAAACTGCGATCGGGTTTGTAATCAGCCTCCTCTAATTATCCAAAATACGAGGTTTCATCTTGATAGAAAGCCAAATAAAGATTTTCGACTTTTTTGGGCAAACCTGAAGATCTACAATATCTGAAATTTTTTATCATCGTCAAACGAGACTGAAACTCAAAACTGCGATCGGATTTGTAATCAACCTCCTCAAATTGTCCAAAATACGAGGTTTCATCTTGATAGAAAGCCAAATAAGGATTTCAGATTTTTTTGGACAAACCTGAAGATCTGCAAGATCTGAAATTTCTGATCTTCGTCAAACGAGACTGAAACTCAAAACTGCGACCGGATTTGTAATCAGCCTCCTCTAATTATCCAAAATACGAGGTTTCATCTTGATAGAAAGCCAACTAAAGATTTTAGATTTTTTTGGGCAAACCTGAAGATCTGCAAGATCTGAAATTTTTTATCATCGTCAAACGAGACTGAAACTCAAAACTGCGACCGGATTTGTAATCAGCCTCCTCAAATTATCCAAAATACGAGGTTTCATCTTGATAGAAAGCCAAATAAAGATTTTCGACTTTTTTGGGCAAACCTGAAGATCTACAATATCTGAAATTTTTTATCATCGTCAAACGAGACTGAAACTCAAAGCTGCGACCGGATTTGTAATCAGCCTCCTCAAATTATCCAAAATACAAGGTTTCATCTTGATAGAAAGCCAAATAGGGATTTCAGACTTTTTTGGACAAACCTGAAGATCTGCAAGATCTGAAATTTCTGATCTTCGTCAAACGAGACTGAAACTCAAAACTGCGACCGGATTTGTAATCAGCCTCCTCTAATTATCCAAAATACGAGGTTTCATCTTGATAGAAAGCCAACTAAAGATTTTAGATTTTTTTGGGCAAGCCTGAAGATCTGCAAGATCTGAAATTTTTGATCTTCGTCAAACGAGACTGAAACTCAAAACTGCGACCGGATTTGTAATCAGCCTCCTCAAATTATCCAAAATACGAGGTTTCGTCTTGATAGAAAGCTAAATGAAGATATTCGATTTTTTTGGGCAAACCTGAAGATCTGCAAGATCTGAAATTTTTGGTCTTCGTCAAACGAGACTGAAACTCAAAACTGCGACCAGATTTGTAATCAGCCTCCTCAAGTTATCCAGAATACGAGGTTTCATCTTGATAGAAAGCCATATAAAGATTTTCGATTTTTTTGGGCAAACCTGAAGATCTACAATATCTGAAATTTTTGATCTTCGTCAAACGAGACTGAAGCTCAAAACTGCGATTGGATTTGTAATCAGCCTCCTCAAATTATCCAAAATACGAGGTTTCATCTTGATAGAAGGCCAAATAAAGATTTTAGATTTTTTGGGCAAACCTGAAGATCTGCAAGATCTGAAATTTCTGATCTTCGTCAAACGAGACTGAAACTCAAAACTGCGATCGGATTTGTATTCAGCTTCCTCAAATTATCCAAAATACGAGGCTTCATCTTGATAGAAAGCCAAATAAAGATTTCCGATTTTTTTGGGCAAACCTGAAGATCTGCAAGATCTGAAATTTTTCATCTTCGTCAAACGAGACTGAAACTCAAAACTGCGACCGGATTTGTAATCAGCCTCCTCAAATTATCCAAAATACGAGGTTTCATCTTGATAGAAAGCCAAATAAAGATTTTCGATTTTTTTGGGCAAGCCTGAAGATCTGCAAGATCTGAAATTTTTGATCTTCGTCAAACGAGACTGAAACTCAAAACTGCGACCGGATTTGTAATCAGCCTCCTCAAGTTATCCAAAATACGAAGCTTCATCTTGATAGAAAGCCAAATAAAGAAAGATGTTTGATCTTTGTCATACGAGACTTAAACTCAAAACTGCGACCGGATTTGTAATCAGCCTCCTCAAATTATCCAAAATACGAGGCTTCATCTTAATAGAAAGCCAAATAAAGATTCTAGATTTTTTTGGGCAAACCTGAAGATCTGCAAGATGTGAAATGTTTCATCTTCGTCAAACGAGACTGAAACTCAAAACTGCGACCGGATTTGTAATCAGCCTCCTTAAATTATCCAAAATACGAGGATTCATCTTGATAGAAAGCCAAATAAAGATTTTAGATTTTTTTTGGGCAAACTTGAAGATCTGCAAGATCTGAAAATTTTGATCTTCGCCAAACGAGACTGAAACTCAAAACTGCGACCGGATTTGTAATCAGCCTCCTCAAATTATGCAGAATACGAGGTTTCATCTTAATAGAACGCCAAATAAAGATCTTAGATTTTTTTGGGCAAACCTGAAGATCTGCAAGATCTGAAATTTTTGGTCTTCGTCAAACGAGACTGAAACTCAAAACTGCGATTGGATTTGTAATCAGCCTCCTCAAATTATCCAAAATACGAGGTTTCATCTTGATAGAAGGCCAAATAAAGATTTTAGATTTTTTGGGCAAACCTGAAGATCTGCAAGATCTGAAATTTCTGATCTTCGTCAAACGAGACTGAAACTCAAAACTGCGATCGGATTTGTATTCAGCTTCCTCAAATTATCCAAAATACGAGGCTTCATCTTGATAGAAAGCCAAATAAAGATTTCCGATTTTTTGGGCAAACCTGAAGATCTGCAAGATCTGAAATTTTTCATCTTCGTCAAACGAGACTGAAACTCAAAACTGCGACAGGATTTGTAATCAGCGTCCTCAAATTATCCAGAATACGAGGTTTCATCTTGATAGAATGCCAAATAAAGATTTTAGATTTTTTTGGGCAAACCTGAAGATCTGCAAGATCTGAAATTTCTGATCTTCGTCAAACGAGACTGAAACTCAAAACTGCGACCGGATTTGTAATCAGCCTCCTCTAATTATCCAAAATACGAGGTTTCATCTTGATAGAAAGCCAACTAAAGATTTTAGATTTTTTTGGGCAAGCCTGAAGATCTGCAAGATCTGAAATTTTTGATCTTCGTCAAACGAGACTGAAACTCAAAACTGCGACCGGATTTGTAATCAGCCTCCTCAAATTATCCAAAATACGAGGTTTCGTCTTGATAGAAAGCTAAATGAAGATATTCGATTTTTTTGGGCAAACCTGAAGATCTGCAAGATCTGAAATTTTTGGTCTTCGTCAAACGAGACTGAAACTCAAAACTGCGACCAGATTTGTAATCAGCCTCCTCAAGTTATCCAGAATACGAGGTTTCATCTTGATAGAAAGCCATATAAAGATTTTCGATTTTTTTGGGCAAACCTGAAGATCTACAATATCTGAAATTTTTGATCTTCGTCAAACGAGACTGAAACTCAAAACTGCGATTGGATTTGTAATCAGCCTCCTCAAATTATCCAAAATACGAGGTTTCATCTTGATAGAAGGCCAAATAAAGATTTTAGATTTTTTGGGCAAACCTGAAGATCTGCAAGATCTGAAATTTCTGATCTTCGTCAAACGAGACTGAAACTCAAAACTGCGATCGGATTTGTATTCAGCTTCCTCAAATTATCCAAAATACGAGGCTTCATCTTGATAGAAAGCCAAATAAAGATTTCCGATTTTTTGGGCAAACCTGAAGATCTGCAAGATCTGAAATTTTTGATCTTCGTCAAACGAGACTGAAACTCAAAACTGCGACCGGATTTGTAATCAGCCTCCTCAAGTTATCCAAAATACGAAGCTTCATCTTGATAGAAAGCCAAATAAAGAAAGATGTTTGATCTTTGTCATACGAGACTGAAACTCAAAACTGCGACCGGATTTGTAATCAGCCTCCTCAAATTATCCAAAATACGAGGCTTCATCTTAATAGAAAGCCAAATAAAGATTCTAGATTTTTTTGGGCAAACCTGAAGATCTGCAAGATGTGAAATGTTTCATCTTCGTCAAACGAGACTGAAACTCAAAACTGCGACCGGATTTGTAATCAGCCTCCTTAAATTATCCAAAATACGAGGATTCATCTTGATAGAAAGCCAAATAAAGATTTTAGATTTTTTTTGGGCAAACTTGAAGATCTGCAAGATCTGAAAATTTTGATCTTCGCCAAACGAGACTGAAACTCAAAACTGCGACCGGATTTGTAATCAGCCTCCTCAAATTATCCAAAATACGAGGTTTCATCTTGATAGAAAGCCAAATAAAGATTTTCGATTTTTTTGGGCAAGCCTGAAGATCTGCAAGATCTGAAATTTTTGATCTTCGTCAAACGAGACTGAAACTCAAAACTGCGACCGGATTTGTAATCAGCCTCCTCAAGTTATCCAAAATACGAAGCTTCATCTTGATAGAAAGCCAAATAAAGAAAGATGTTTGATCTTTGTCATACGAGACTGAAACTCAAAACTGCGACCGGATTTGTAATCAGCCTCCTCAAATTATCCAAAATACGAGGCTTCATCTTAATAGAAAGCCAAATAAAGATTCTAGATTTTTTTGGGCAAACCTGAAGATCTGCAAGATGTGAAATGTTTCATCTTCGTCAAACGAGACTGAAACTCAAAACTGCGACCGGATTTGTAATCAGCCTCCTTAAATTATCCAAAATACGAGGATTCATCTTGATAGAAAGCCAAATAAAGATTTTAGATTTTTTTTGGGCAAACTTGAAGATCTGCAAGATCTGAAAATTTTGATCTTCGCCAAACGAGACTGAAACTCAAAACTGCGACCGGATTTGTAATCAGCCTCCTCAAATTATGCAGAATACGAGGTTTCATCTTAATAGAAAGCCAAATAAAGATCTTAGATTTTTTTGGGCAAACCTGAAGATCTGCAAGATCTGAAATTTTTGGTCTTCGTCAAACGAGACTGAAACTCAAAACTGCGATTGGATTTGTAATCAGCCTCCTCAAATTATCCAAAATACGAGGTTTCATCTTGATAGAAGGCCAAATAAAGATTTTAGATTTTTTGGGCAAACCTGAAGATCTGCAAGATCTGAAATTTCTGATCTTCGTCAAACGAGACTGAAACTCAAAACTGCGATCGGATTTGTATTCAGCTTCCTCAAATTATCCAAAATACGAGGCTTCATCTTGATAGAAAGCCAAATAAAGATTTCCGATTTTTTGGGCAAACCTGAAGATCTGCAAGATCTGAAATTTTTCATCTTCGTCAAACGAGACTGAAACTCAAAACTGCGACAGGATTTGTAATCAGCGTCCTCAAATTATCCAGAATACGAGGTTTCATCTTGATAGAATGCCAAATAAAGATTTTAGATTTTTTTGGGCAAACCTGAAGATCTGCAAGATCTGAAATTTTTGATCTTCGTCAAACGAGACTGAAACTCAAAACTGCGACCGGATTTGTAATCAGCCTCCTCAAATTATCCAAAATACGAGGTTTCATCTTGATAGAAAGCCAAATAAAGATTTTCGATTTTTTTGGGCAAGCCTGAAGATCTGCAAGATCTGAAATTTTTGATCTTCGTCAAACGAGACTGAAACTCAAAACTGCGACCGGATTTGTAATCAGCCTCCTCAAATTATCCAAAATACGAGGTTTCGTCTTGATAGAAAGCTAAATAAAGATATTCGATTTTTTTGGGCAAACCTGAAGATCTACAAGATCTGAAATTTTTGATCTTCGTCAAGCGAGACTGAAACTCAAAACTGCGACCGGGTTTGTAATCAGCCTCCTCAAGTTATCCAAAATACGAGGCTTCATCTTGATAGAAAGCCAAATAAAGATTCTAGATTTTTTTGGGCGAACCTGAAGATCTGCAAGTTCTGAAATTTTTGATCTTCGTCAAACGAGACTGAAACTCAAAACTGCGACCGGATTTGTAATCAGCCTCCTCAAGTTATCCAAAATACGAAGCTTCATCTTGATAGAAAGCCAAATAAAGATTTTCGATTTTTTTGGGCAAACCTGAAGATCTACAATATCTGAAATTTTTGATCTTCGTCAAACGAGACTGAAACTCAAAACTGCGACCGGATTTGTAATCAGCCTCCTCAGATTATCCAAAATACGAGGTTTCATCTTGATAGAAAGCCAAATAAAGATTTTCGATTTTTTGGGCAAACCTGAAGATCTACAATATCTGAAATTTTTGATCTTCGTCAAACGAGACTGAAACTCAAAACTGCGACCGGATTTGTAATCAGCCTCCACAAGTTATCCAGAATACGAGGCTTCATCTTGATAGAAAGCCATATAAAGATTTTCGATTTTTTTGGGCAAACCTGAAGATCTACAATATCTGAAATTTTTGATCTTCGTCAAACGAGACTGAAACTCAAAACTGCGACCGGATTTGTAATCAGCCTCCTCAAATTATCCAAAATACGAGGTTTCATCTTGATAGAAAGCCAAATAAAGATTTTCGATTTTTTTGGGCAAACCTGAAGATCTACAATATCTGAAATTTTTGATCTTCGTCAAACGAGACTGAAACTCAAAACTGCGACCGGATTTGTAATCAGCCTCCTCAGATTATCCAAAATACGAGGTTTCATCTTGATAGAAAGCCAAATAAAGATTTTCGATTTTTTTGGGCAAACCTGAGGATCTACAATATCTGAAATTTTTTATCATCGTCAAACGAGACTGAAACGCAAAACTGCGACCGGATTTGTAATCAGCCTCCTCAAATTATCCAAAATACGAGGTTTCATCTTGATAGAAAGCCAAATAAGGATTTCAGATTTTTTTTGGACAAACCTGAAGATCTGCAATATCTGAAATTTTTTATCATCGTCAAACGAGACTGAAACTCAAAACTGCGACCGGATTTGTAATCAGCCTCCTCAAATTATCCAAAATACAAGGTTTCATCTTGATAGAAAGCCAAATAAGGATTTCAGATTTTTTTGGACAAACCTGAAGATCTGCAAGATCTGAAATTTCTGATCTTCGTCTAACGAGACTGAAACTCAAAACTGCGACCGGATTTGTAATCAGCCTCCTCTAATTATCCAAAATACGAGGTTTCATCTTGATAGAAAGCCAACTAAAGATTTTAGATTTTTTTGGGCAAGCCTGAAGATCTGCAAGATCTGAAATTTTTGATCTTCGTCAAACGAGACTGAAACTCAAAACTGCGACCGGATTTGTAATCAGCCTCCTCAAATTATCCAAAATACGAGGTTTCGTCTTGATAGAAAGCTAAATAAAGATATTCGATTTTTTTGGGCAAACCTGAAGATCTGCAAGATCTGAAATTTTTGGTCTTCGTCAAACGAGACTGAAACTCAAAACTACGACCGGATTTGTAATCAGCCTCCTCAAGTTATCCAGAATACGAGGTTTCATCTTGATAGAAAGCCATATAAAGATTTTCGATTTTTTTGGGCAAACCTGAAGATCTACAATATCTGAAATTTTTGATCTTCGTCAAACGAGACTGAAACTCAAAACTGCGATTGGATTTGTAATCAGCCTCCTCAAATTATCCAAAATACGAGGTTTCACCTTGATAGAAGGCCAAATAAAGATTTTAGATTTTTTGGGCAAACCTGAAGATCTGCAAGATCTGAAATTTCTGATCTTCGTCAAACGAGACTGAAACTCAAAACTGCGATCGGATTTGTATTCAGCTTCCTCAAATTATCCAAAATACGAGGCTTCATCTTGATAGAAAGCCAAATAAAGATTTCCGATTTTTTGGGCAAACCTGAAGATCTGCAAGATCTGAAATTTTTCATCTTCGTCAAACGAGACTGAAACTCAAAACTGCGACAGGATTTGTAATCAGCGTCCTCAAATTATCCAGAATACGAGGTTTCATCTTGATAGAATGCCAAATAAAGATTTTAGATTTTTTTGGGCAAACCTGAAGATCTGCAAGATCTGAAATTTTTGATCTTCGTCAAACGAGACTGAAACTCAAAACTGCGACCGGATTTGTAATCAGCCTCCTCAAATTATCCAAAATACGAGGTTTCATCTTGATAGAAAGCCAAATAAAGATTTTCGATTTTTTTGGGCAAGCCTGAAGATCTGCAAGATCTGAAATTTTTGATCTTCGTCAAACGAGACTGAAACTCAAAACTGCGACCGGATTTGTAATCAGCCTCCTCAAATTATCCAAAATACGAGGTTTCGTCTTGATAGAAAGCTAAATAAAGATATTCGATTTTTTTGGGCAAACCTGAAGATCTACAAGATCTTAAATTTTTGATCTTCGTCAAGCGAGACTGAAACTCAAAACTGCGACCGGGTTTGTAATCAGCCTCCTCAAGTTATCCAAAATACGAGGCTTCATCTTGATAGAAAGCCAAATAAAGATTCTAGATTTTTTTGGGCGAACCTGAAGATCTGCAAGTTCTGAAATTTTTGATCTTCGTCAAACGAGACTGAAACTCAAAACTGCGACCGGATTTGTAATCAGCCTCCTCAAGTTATCCAAAATACGAAGCTTCATCTTGATAGAAAGCCAAATAAAGATTCTAGATTTTTTTGGGCGAACCTGAAGATCTGCAAGATCTGAAATGTTTGATCTTTGTCATACAAGACTGAAACTCAAAACTGCGACCGGATTTGTAATCAGCCTCCTCAAATTATCCAAAATACGAGGCTTCATCTTAATAGAAAGCCAAATAAAGATTCTAGATTTTTTTGGGCAAACCTGAAGATCTGCAAGATCTGAAATGTTTCATCTTCGTCAAACGAGACTGAAACTCAAAACTGCGACCGGATTTGTAATCAGCCTCCTTAAATTATCCAAAATACGAGGTTTCATCTTGATAGAAAGCCAAATAAGGATTTCAGATTTTTTTGGACAAACCTGAAGATCTGCAAGATCTGAAATTTATGATCTTCGTCAAACGAGACTGAAACTCAAAACTGCGACCGGATTTGTAATCAGCCTCCTCTAATTATCCAAAATACGAGGTTTCATCTTGATAGAAAGCCAACTAAAGATTTTAGATTTTTTTGGGCAAACCTGAAGATCTGCAAGATCTGAAATTTTTGGTCTTCGTCAAACGAGACTGAAACCCAAAACTGCGACCGGATTTGTAATCAGCCTCCTCAAGTTATCCAGAATACGAGGTTTCATCTTGATAGAAAGCCATATAAAGATTTTCGATTTTTTTGGGCAAACCTGAAGATCTACAATATCTGAAATTTTTGATCTTCGTCAAACGAGACTGAAACTCAAAACTGCGATTGGATTTGTAATCAGCCTCCTCAAATTATCCAAAATACGAGGTTTCATCTTGATAGAAGGCCAAATAAAGATTTTAGATTTTTTTGGGCAAACCTGAAGATCTGCAAGATTGAAATTTCTGATCTTCGTCAAACGAGACTGAAACTCAAAACTGCGATTGGATTTGTAATCAGCCTCCTCAAATTATCCAAAATACGAGGCTTCATCTTGATAGAAAGCCAAATAAAGATTTTCGATTTTTTGGGCAAACCTGAAGATCTGCAAGATCTGAAATTTTTGGTCTTCGTCAAACGAGACTGAAACTCAAAACTGCGATTGGATTTGTAATCAGCCTCCTCAAATTATCCAAAATACGAGGTTTCGTCTTGATAGAAAGCTAAATAAAGATATTCGATTTTTTTGGGCAAACCCGAAGATCTACAAGATCTGAAATTTTTGATCTTCGTCAAGCGAGACTGAAACTCAAAACTGCGACCAGGTTTGTAATCAGCCTCCTCAAGTTATCCAAAATACGAGGCTTCATCTTGATAGAAAGCCAAATAAAGATTTTAGATTTTTTTGGGCAAACCTGAAGATCTGCAAGTTCTGAAATTTTTGATCTTCGTCAAACGAGACTGAAACTCAAAACTGCGAGCGGATTTGTAATCAGCCTCCTCAAGTTATCCAAAATACGAAGCTTCATCTTGATAGAAAGCCAAATAAAGATTCTAGATTTTTTTGGGCAAACCTGAAGATCTGCAAGATCTGAAATGTTTGATCTTTGTCATACGAGACTGAAACTCAAAACTGCGACCGGATTTGTAATCAGCCTCCTCAAATTATCCAAAATACGAGGCTTCATCTTAATAGAAAGCCAAATAAAGATTCTAGATTTTTTTGGGCAAACCTGAAGATCTGCAAGATCTGAAATGTTTCTTCTTCGTCAAACGAGACTGAAACTCAAAACTGCGACCGGATTTGTAATCAGCCTCCTTAAATTATCCAAAATACGAGGATTCATCTTGATAGAAAGCCAGATAAAGATTTTAGATTTTTTTTGGGCAAACTTGAAGATCTGCAAGATCTGAAAATTTTGATCTTCGCCAAACGAGACTGAAACTCAAAACTGCGACCGGATTTGTAATCAGCCTCCTCAAATTATCCAAAATACGAGGTTTCATCTTGATGGAAAGCCAAATAAAGATTTTAGATTTTTTTGGGCAAACCTGAAGAACTGCAAGATCTGAAATTTTTGATCTTCGTCAAACGAGACTGAAGCTCAAAAGTGCGACCGGATGTGTCAGCCTCCGCAAATTATCAAAAATACGAGGTTTCACCGTGATAGAAAGCCAAATAAAGGTATTCGTTTTTTTAGGCTGATGTTCTGGCTTACCTACAACTGCATCTATAATGACAGAAAGATTAAAAGATCCTTAACAATGAGAATAATTATTATCTTGATATGTGGAAGACACTTGGCAGAGAAATAATTTGCAATGTTCTGACAAATACATAAAATTCATTTAAGCTAGAGGCTTTTACAAGTCATATTCGTCCTTAGATACTAACGATCAAGTAAGCTTTGCCCGCAAGGTCCACCATTAACGATTAATCCCATGTCTATGCATATCGTTATGCTGTGGCCTATACTAGTATGTCATTCTCTTTTTCCATGCGGTTCTCATAAATATGCAAATACATTTTTGTTGCCTCGAAAACTGGGGTTTTTTGTCGACAGAGAATTCGGACAAAGTCATAGGAGAAAAGAGAATGAAGCAATCAAGCACACTGATGGACGCACAGCTGATTGCACATCAGTATATGTCGCAGGCTTTTCATAATATCAGTCTTATTATAATATGCCTAGGCTTTTTCAATATGACTAGGCGTAATGTGAAACTAAAAAAGTAAAGGAAAATCTGACAATATGACTGATTATCATTGTTCAAAAGAATCTGTACGGGGTTGTTTTTAGAATTTGACTGTATAAAATACGTCTTATTATAATACGACTTGCAGTGTGCCAGGCAAATTATGAAAATCACTCATAGGGCAAAAAAAATAAATAATTTTCATTTTCGCATCTCTACCCAAACTTCACAGCCGTAAAATCATCCATAAACACTCCCAAGGTCAAATTTTGTGGGAACCATTTTTATATAGGAAATCCTCCGAGATATTATGCTGGTTGTTTATTGTGCTGTGGTATAACTGTGTATACCCAGGCCCTTAAGATTAGCGAGAATACCTTAACAGCGTACTCCGTTGGGTGTGTAGCTGCCTTTAAGACAATCTGAACATACGGATTAAACGATTACACTTTATAGTGATCTACGGAATGTGGAATTTCCTTTTACCATCTGTTGTAGCGTTAAAAGCCTTCCATATTCGGCAGCACAATTAATTCCACACACACGAACTTTGTTTTTGTACGTTTTTCAGTATTACGTGATTCGCCATATTTTAAACTTAAAGGCGGCGCCAGACATGCGGCATTTAATATGAAAATAAAAAAATCGCGACGCAACCGGTCGGAACTTGATGGAAAATTATTTGTTTTTTTTGTAGATAACACAAAAAATACGGTGATCGGTCACGAGCGCGCGCGGTCTGATTTTTACCTGTTTAGATAAAGGGTGCCTTCATCAACACCGATCACTTGCGCGCTGAAAGAAAATTAAGCTTGGTTATTCCTAATGACCACATCCCTTTTATCCTTGCGAACTTTCATCTGTCTTTTTACGACTTGCGGTAGCTTACAGTTACGTCTCAGATTATTTAAATGACTATTCGACTTCTGTAGGTATATAAAACTACCCTTAATGAAAATATTTCAGTAGTTTGCAATCCTTAGTTGCTGTTTGTGATTATTGTTTGTGTTCTACTTTTTCATCATGGAGACTATGTTAAGTGTGAAAGGGAAGTAATTAATAGTCCTTGAGGAGTATACGTTCCGAAGAGATAAAGAAACCACCCGTGGTGTAGCCTTCAGATGCTCTAGAAGAGGATGCATAGCATCTTTGTTGATGATCAATCGGAAGAGATTGTTATTAAAAGAAATAATGAGCACAACCATGATGCTCCCACAAAACAAGCTGTGAAGGTAAATTTCTCGGACTTTTTTTTACATCGTCAAGAAATAGATCAAATTTGGGACAAGTTAGAACACCTTCTGATTAATTAAAATTTTTTGGGGTATTATAAAGACATTTCGGTCTGCTGACAATACCAACCTCTTTATTTGCATCTGTTATAGTGATCAGACATATTAACTTATGTTAGTTCAGAACAAAATTTCGCATTTAATAATATAAAAAAGTAATTTATTTCTGTCAAGTCAAAAGTAACGATACCTCTGAATGGAGTTCTATAAATTCTTCAGTAACTATTAGCAAGATCGCAAAAAATGAGGAATGAGACATAAGTCTACCTCGCCGCTCCGCGTGCTGGTATCCACATACCTGCCTAGTATCCAAAATATTTTGGGGGCCTCTGACCGGTGGGATTAGGACCAATCTGACCGCGGCGCGCTAGTGTCCTATGGCCCATCTGGTGATCGAAATATTTTGCGCGCTTCTGACCGGTGAGATTAGGAAAGATCTGACCGCGGCGCGCTAGTTACCTATGGCCAAAAATACTGTCATATGTTTCTGCTGGGTAGTTTATGAGAAATTCGAGCTTAACGAGTGATTTTTCACGTGATTTTCGTTAAAGATCGTGGAATTGAAGTGCGCATCGTGTCAATAAGTTCAAGGCAAGAGTGGACAAAGAGCTCGAACAAATAAGAACAAATTTTATCCATTATACTTTCAAGTTAATTCGTGCAAATTCTTCATTTACTGTTATAGCTTAGAATGATAGCCTGTTTTAGCTTTCACTGACTCACTGAAAAGAGCTTTGCAGAGCCTCTGTCTGTCTGTCCGTCCGTCCGTCCGTCTGTCCGTATACAAAAGATAGCCAAAGCTACAGGTGCTAGTGAAAAACTAAATACAGATTCGGCATCAGCATGAAAAAACTTCCGGTTTTAAAAAATTGAATTAAATTACGACAGGTAACTGACAACGTATTATGTACGGTGTATTGATATTCCTGAAGCACAGGCAGCGAGGCCGAGCGGTTAAGACGCTAGGCACCAGTCCGAAAGGACCTGGGTTTGAATCTCACCGCGGTCAATAATTTTTTTTTTCTATTTTTGAGATTAAATGTTAAAATTGTAGATGACTAGTCCGGGAAAAATCCGGTTTTGTCAATATAATAAAAAAATAATATTTTTATAGCAACAAATTCCACAGTGAGAGCGCCGTTTGTATTTACTCAAGTAAATTCTTTGCTACTTTTTTAAGTTTAATTATGTTTAATATGCAAAGGAGTAGACGTTAAACGTACGTTCCAAGACGACCATAAACAACCCATTGGCGGTGTTCCAATGCTTGGCATGAGAAGTCGAGAGGACGTGTAAATCAACGCGTGTACGGACAGCTTTAGTAGTATTATTGTCGTGTAAACTTCAGAGAAAACGTCAATTTCCCCTCAGGTATTTGGATTGGGAAATAAAGTCAATAGACCGTTGTGAAGTAGTTCAAAGTTTTGTGTACCTCGGTTCTTTGATCGACAATTCAGGTAGCTGTGAGAATGAGATTCGACGGCGCATTCAACAGGCACGGGTGGCCATGACAAAGCTTACTAAATATGGCGTGGCCATAACATCACTACAGTTACTAAAATGTCGCTGGTTCAGTCTCTTGTGTTCTCCATACTTTTGTATGCCTCGGAAACTTGGACTGTTAAAAAGGCAGATCGAGCTCGCATAGATGCTTTTGAAATTCTGACGTCGAACTAATGTTTTCATACTGGATGAGCTCGGTAATCCAAAGAGACTATCCTCCATTGTGTCGACGAGAATGCTTACATCCTTCGGACATATTCACAGAAGCGATAATATGGAGAAACTTGTAGTTCAGGGTCACGCCCCGAGTGGGCGGCGCCGTGGCCGTTCCTCTACACGCTGGGTAGATACGACGAAACAGTTGCTAGATATGAGTATCAAGAGCGCCACTGAACTGACAGTAAATCGCGAACGATGGCGAGCTACAGTTCTCAAAACTGTTGACAATATTCGTGTCGGCAATACTCTAGCTCCGACTCCGACCGAGTCAGGACACCTTCTTGTCCTTGGGGTGAGAAATTGCCCCTAAAGGCGGATGAACCAGTAGATACATCTGGTCAACGGCATGGGGATGCAGAAAGCAAATGGGAAACTACTGCATTAAAGATCTTAAAGGTATCCCAAGAGAGACTCGTGAAATGAGTACTTTTTACGAGCTCACAACATGTCTGTTAAGACATTGTGACTATGATGATGATTTGGGTTTACAACATAAATACAAAAAGCTTACGGAGAAAGATTAAATAATGGAACTACTTCAACAATCGGTTTCGTTCAGCCAAAGGTACTTTCATGGCCACACTTTTGCAGCTACACGTAATTGGTGACAGTTATTTTCAACTAGTTATATAATATAAACGCCTGTTTGAATGCTGGTCTAGACAGGGGAGCAGACAAGACTATTAATATCACAATCATGCTTATTTGTTAAATAGTTGTTGGTCTATAAATAGAGGTGTAGTATTATATTCAACCTCAACCATTTATGATCAAGTAGATTTTCTGGGACTTGCTATATTCGTTAAAAGTAGGAAACAACGACTGTTGCGTGGTCTTTGTTTGGCTATAAGTATAAATGAGGCATTAGCACATAATAAATATAGAATGATAAAACAGGTAAAATTTAGCCGAAAGGCTATTCTCATAATGACGTTTACATGTGAGATTCAATTCGAACCGAGTTCGATTTTGGTATTGAATACTTTATGTAAACACTGCAAAATTCGGATCGGAGGTGAAATGAGTTTCAACATCGATACCCCTGTTTTCTGGGATCGAATGTGGATAGTATCTTAGTATCGGTAGTAAAAAAACGATAAATCTTTATTTGGCTTTCTATTAAGATGAAACCTCGTGTTTTGGATAATTTGAAGGTGCTGATTAAAAATCCGGCGGCAGATTTGAGTTTCAATATCGTTTAATGAAAATAAAAAATGTCAGTTCTTTCAGATCTTCAGAGTTGCCTAAAATATTAAAAATTTTTGTTTGGCTTTCTATCGAAATGAAACCCTGTATTTTGGATAATTTGAGGATGCTGATTACAAATCCGGTCGCAGTATTGAGTTTCAGTATCGTTTGACGAAAATAAAAAATTTCAGATCTTGCAGATCCTCAGGTTTGCCTAAAAAATCGAAAATCTTTATTTGGCTTTCCATCAAGATAAAACCTTTTATTTTGGATAATCTGAGAACGCTGATTTCAAATCCGGTCGCAGTTTTGGGTTTCAGTCTCGTTTGTCGAAAACAAAAAATTTCATATCTTGCAGATCTTCAGGTTTGCCTAAAAAATCGAAAATCTTTATTTGGCTTACTATCAAGATGAAACCTTGTATTTTGGATAATTTGAGGACGCTTATTATACATCCGGTCGCAGTTTTGAGCTTCAGTTTCGTTTGACGAAAATGAAAAATTTCAGATCTTGCAGATCTCCAGGTTTGCCTAAAAAATCGAAAATCTTTATTTGGCTTTCTATCAAGATGAAACCTTTTATTTTGAATAATTTGAGGACGCTGATTACAAATCCGGTCGCAGTTTTGAGTTTCGGTTTCGTTTGACGAAAACAAAAAATTTCAGATCTTGCAGATCTTCAGGTTTGCCTAAAAAATCGAAAATCTTTATTTGGCTTACTATCAAGATGAAACTTTGTATTTTGGATAACTTGAGGACGCTGATTATAAAGCCGGTCGCAGTATTGAGTTTCAGTCTCGTTTGACGAAAATAAAAAATTTCAGATCTTGCAGATATTCAGGTTTGCCTAAAAAATCGAAAATCTTTATTTGGCTTACTATCAAGACGAAACCCTGTATTTTGGATAATTTGGGGACGCTGATTATAAATCCGGTCGCAGTATTGAGTTTCAGTCTCGTTTGACGAAAATAAAAAATTTCAGATCTTGCAGATCTTCAGGTTTGCCTAAAAAATCGAAAATCTTTATTTGGCTTACTATCGAGATGAAACCCTGTATTTTGGATAATTTGAGGATGCTTATTACAAATCCGGTCGCAGTTTTGAGTTTCACTCTCGTTTGACGAAAATAAAAAATTTCAGATCTTGCAGATCTTTAGGTTTGCCTAAAAAATCGAAAATCTTTATTTGGCTTACTATCAAGATGAAACCTTGTATTTTGGATAATTTGAGGACGCTGATTAGAAATCCGGTCGCAGTTTTGAGTTTCTGTCTCGTTTGACGAAAATAAAAAATTTCAGATCTTGCAGATCTTCAGGTTTGCCTAAAATTCGAGTACCTTTATTTGGCTTTCTATCAAGATGAAATTTTGTATTTTGGATAATTTGAGAATGCTGATTACAAATCCGGTCGCAATTTTGAGTTTCAGTACCGTTTGGTAAAAATGAAAAATTTCAGATCTTGCAAATCTTCAGGTTTGCCTAAAAAATCGAGTATCTTTATTTGGCTTTCTATCAAGATGAAATTTTGTATTTTAGATAATTTGAGAATGCTGATTACAAATCCGGTAGCAATTTTGAGTTTCAGTACCGTTTGGTAAAAATGAAAAATTTGAGATCTTGCAAATCTTCAGGTTTGCCTCAAAAATCGAAAATCTTTATTTGGCTTACTATCAAGATGAAACCTTGTATTTTGGATAATCTGAGGACGCTGATCACAAATCCGGTCGCAGTTTTGAGTTTCGGTTTCGCTTAACGAAAATGAAAAATTTCAGATCTTACGGATCTTCAGGTTTGCCTAAAAAATCGAAAATCTTTATTTGGCTTACTATCAAGATGAAACCTTGTATTTTGGGTAATTTGAGGACGCTGATTACGAATCCGGTCGCAGTTTTGAGTCGGTTTCGTTTAACGAAAATAAAAATTTCAGATCTTACAGATCTTCAGGTTTGCCTAAAAAATCAAAAATCTGTATTTGGCTTTCTATCAAGATGAAATTTTGTATTTTGGATAATTTGAGAATGCTGATTACAAATCCGGTCGCAATTTTGAGTTTCAGTACCGTTTGGTAAAAATGAAAAATTTCAGATCTTGCAAATCTTCAGGTTTGCCTAAAAAATCGAGTATCTTTATTTGGCTTTCTATCAAGATGAAATTTTGTATTTTGGATAATTTTAGAATGCTGATTACAAATCCGGTCGCAATTTTGAGTTTCAGTACCGTTTGGTAAAAATGAAAAATTTCAGATCTTGCAAATCTTCAGGTATGCCTAAAAAATCGAAAATCTTTATTTGGCTTACTATCAAGATGAAACCTTGTATTTTGGATAATTTGATGGCGCTGATTACAAATCCGGTCGCAGGTTTGAGTTTCCGTCTTGTTTGACAAAAATAAAAAATTTCAGATCTTGCAGATCTTCAGGTTTGCCTAAAAAATCGAAAATCTTTATTTGGACGACTATCAGGATGAAACCCTGTATTTTGGGTAATTTGAGGACGCTGATTACAAATCCGGTCGCAGTTTTGAGTTTCGGTTTCGTTTGACGAAAATAAAAAGTTTCAGATCTTGCAGATCTTCAGGTTTGCCTAAAAAATCGAAAATCTTTATTTGGCTTACTATCAAGATGAAACCTTGTATTTTGGATAATTTGATGGCGCTGATTACAAATCCGGTCGCAGGTTTGAGTTTCAATCCTGTTTGACAAAAATAAAAAATTTCAGATCTTGCAGATCTTCAGGTTTGCCTAAAAAATCGAAAATCTTTATTTGGACGACTATCAGGATGAAACCCTGTATTTTGGATAATTTGAGGATGCTGATTACAAATCCGGTCGCAGTTTTGAGTTTCAGTCTCGTTTGACGAAAATAGAAAATTTCAGATCTTGTAGATCTTCAGGTTTGCCTAAAAAATCGAAAATCTTTATTTTGCGTACTATCAATATGAAACCCTGTATTTTGGATAATTTGAGGACGCTGATTACAAATCCGGTCGCAGTTTTGAGTTTCAGTATCCTTTGACGTAAATAAAAAGTATAAGAATTTTCGGGCCTTCAGGTTTGCCCCTAAAAAATCGAAAATCTTTATTTGGCTTTCTATCAAGATGAAACCTCGTATTTTGGATAATTTGGGGACGCTGAGTACAAATCCCGTCGCAGTTTTGAGTTTCGGTCTCGTTTACCGAAAATCAAAAATTTAAGGCGTGATCTGCGCCATATACAAATGGTTGGGAACCCCTGACGTGTAGCTAGCAACAAAATAGTCCGTTATAGACGCTCGGACCTTGAAAGCAGCGTGACATTCCCATCGCAGTATTTTACGACCGAAAAAGTTACGAGGTGGTAAATCCCAGTGCTTTTAAGATAACCCGCAACATTGTTGTTAGCTATATAGTTGCGACTTGTGTTGTAGGTGTATAGCTCAAGAGGTAGATGTTCCCAATGCGATGCATTCTAAACTTCTGCTTAAAGCCAGGTAGTCATTGACGAACTGCAACTGTAAAGGCGGAGATACACATGCCTGTAGCTGGCACACTGGCATAACAGTTCCTTGCATGTGCCACCTACTGTCTTGTGTATACGCTAATTGGTATGCCTCTATCTGGCATGCAAGTAGATAGCACAACATTTGATTTACTGGCATGCACGCTGAAAGAGGGGCGCGGGGGGCTGTAAAACCGGCACGTGTGAACGTACGCGACAGCTAAAGGCATGCCAGTAGCTGCATTTCGCATATGGGTATCATTTTTTTTTAATGTTGTCGACAATTTTTGATAATAATTCGTCAAATTTTTCCGGAAGCATTCTTAAATGTTTTCTGTGACCACCTTCATCTTCTTGTCGCATTTCTGTAAGAAGACAGCTACTTGCTCCAAAATTTTCCCTTCTACTAATCCAATTTTCCACCCAAATCTGTCTTCTTCATTTCTTTTTTGTCTTATTAACTTAGCCACAACTAGATGCAATATGATAGTATTTAATTCACCTCGGATATCTTCCATTGCAGAAAAGCAAAAGCAACTGACACGCACTGTCTGTTTTGTGAACTGGCATATTATGTATACGTCTTGGAGAAACTAGCATGCAAGAGCGCAAATTGTATGCAAGTTTGACTTGCAAATGTATCCACAGTGTGCTAGTTACTTGCACATGCCTTTAACTTGCATGCACGCTACTATTCCGTTTTACAGGCATGTGTATCTCCGCCTTTAACTGCAACCAAAGTTTATTGTATCAAACTCTTTTTTAACCCCCAACCGGTAAGATACCATTTTTAGTTCATCAACGTTACGGATGGGTCTGCTAGAGACCAAAGTTTTTTTGCTGGGTTTTAAATAAGCTATTGTTTCTATGCTCAGGCACCCTTCTTCGATGTTCCTGGCTGTGGAAGTCCTTTGGGAGGTTAGGCGTATCGATTGGTCAATTACTATCTTCTAGATAGTGTACAGAAGATTTACAGAGTGCTTCGGAGCGCATCCCCACACATGGGAGCAATACTCCCAACGATGGTCGGATCTATGCCTTGTAGAGCAGCAGTAGTTGCTCTGGTCTATACAGCTTCCTACAGCGGAACAAGACTCCAAGATTCTTGGATGCCGTTTTAGCAATACTGATGACGTAGTGTGTCAGGACATGTTATTGTTGAAGTTGGATCCCCAAAAGCTTGACGGAAGGTGACTAGACTATAGGGTGACCCTCCACTTCCACATTTTGTAAACCAACGTGAGACTTCTTTGTCAGTATTGTTGCCTGAGTTTTCTGTACGTTAAACTGCACTGTATTTACTAATCTCCACTCGACAATTGTTTTGATATCTGTAGGCTTCAACAGCTCTTTGTAATTTTCAATAAAACCACCGACGAAAACTTAACGATGTATATTGTGGACTGTATAATGGGTACAGTGGTCAGCTTATACTACAAGTTTCTTGCTCGGAAATCTCCTTACTCTCTGCCATAGGCGTAGTTAAGTCCCTAAATCTGGGGGGGGGCTTAAGTCCCTGGATCTGGCGGGCTTAAGTTCCCGCCCTAGGTACAAACATTTAACAGAACGAATTATTTTAGGACTTTTGGGGGGGGGGAGTAATTTCATTCTTGGGGGGGCTAAGCCCCCCCGAGCCCCCACCTAACTACGCGTATGCTCTCTGCCCACTGGGCACTCGAAATGAGTTCAACTCGTGAGACGAACTACGCCTTTTTTACTTATTCGCGACACGCGAGAAACTACAAGAAAACGGCCTAGACACTGTCTACAGCAGGGTTGCCAGATGAATTTTTTTTATTTCCCTAGATTTTTTACTACAAATTCCCTAGATTTCCCTAGATAAATATATGTAATAAAAATTTGGGATATACATGAATTATTTGTCTTTCAGTATATATACAATTCTTTATTTTTTGTCTTTTATTATGCCATAAAACGTACATCTACATTAAATACATATACAAACAAAAAATTTTATAATAAAAAGACGCAGGCTGTAAGCAGCACTGGTCTGTATTTTTGGGGAGGTCAATTGTCATTCTGATTCCACCGATTGATAGTCTGAGTGGGGGAAATACCGAAAGCGCTTGCCGCTCGATACGGAAATGACTAAGCAGTGGTGCCAACACAGTAATTGCCGTGTTTTTATGGATTTTTACTTACACATTTGTACAGCTGTACGGCATTCAAATTCCGATAAAACACGGCAATTTGGTTATCATCTAAATTACAAACATTTTTATTTTTAATTAGAACACAGTTTTTTTAAATAAAGTTGTATAAAACACGGCAATTCGTTTCTAATTGACACTACAGTCACTTGCCTGCTGTTGGTATTGGCACAACTGAGCTAAGAGCTTACTAAGCTGCTTATTTTCAATTAAAAACAGACTATAGTTAGAAGCAGTCTGTTGTTAAAAAGACAAAAAGATTATTTACTAATTTTTATTTAAAGATTAGCTTAGTCATTTTTCTCTCCTTCATGAAATATATCAGTATTTCCCTATTTTCCATATAAAAAAGATAAAAATTCCCCTTTTCCCTATTGTGCGGTAAAATTCCCTAGATCTAGGGAAATTTCCCTAGGTCTGGCAGCCCTGGTCTACAGCGTGACTGCTTTCGTCTTCGTACACTGATAATTTTCGACTCACTACCTGCTGCAGTGCTGCAGCAGCTGGCATCGCCAAAGGCCAAACCCTGCTGGTTCCTGGAAAAAGGGATACACTTATTCCAGTTTGAGTGTGCGGCGCAGTGGCGGAGAGTTGTACATTTCTACAATGGGAACGCAACAATATCTATGTCGGTCTGTGAGGCATGTTGCTGTCGCCGACGTACCGTCTTCTGTGATGATACTGGCTTGCCTGGTTCCATGCATGATATTAATGTACTGTCGTCTGCGAAGCTGTAGATTGGATTGGATGTTATTTCCAGCAGCTCGTTAATGTACAGCAGAAACAGAGTAGGGGATAGGACAGATCCCTGAGGAACTCCGGCAATTATTGAAAATACATCTTATGAACAGCCTTCGACCACAACAGATATCAGTCGCTCAAAAAGCTATTCAGCCACTGGCGCAGGCCAGGTAGTAGTCCATAACCAGCAAGCTTGATCATAAGTTCACTGCTTTCGTCCTTTACAATTATTACTTCTATACAAATATTTGACCGACTTTTGAATATTTTTTTTTGGTACCTTGTTTTACAATCCAAAGAGACTATCCTCCATTGTTTCGACGAGAATGCTTGTACATTCTTCGGACATATTCACAAAAGCGATAATAAGGAGAAACTTGTAGTTCAGGGTCATGCCCCACGCTGGGTGGATACGACGAAACAGTTGCTGGATATGAGTATCAAGAGCGACACTGAACTGACAGTAAATCGCGAACTATGGTGAACTGCAGTTCTCAGAACGACTGATAATATTCGTGTCGGCAACACCCCAGCTCCGACTTAAGGCATTTTACGAGTTTACAACAAGTCTGTTAAGACATTGTGACTATGATGATGTTTTACCTTATACCGACACCTCGGAAGCAACATTTTGAACAGCCTGCTCTTGGACTAATAAATGTGACAGGCGTTTTCCTCACCGTACGGTATAACGAGTGAAATTCTGAATAACGGTACGGTTGAAAAACGTTATTTTTGATAAAGTCTGCCCATCCTATAATTATTGCAGATGAACTGGCGTGGCTCGCTTACGAATTTTAAATTACACCGAAAGGTGAACTGCAATTATTTCACATAATGACTAACTGCAGTGGACCGCAGATAAAGTTTACGATCCATTATTGAATCGATCATACATAAGGTGAGCCCATTGGTATCGTTGAATCAGTTCCAAGTGAAAAGTTATTGCTTCATGCACTTCACTCTTACGGCTTATAAGGGAGGGAGTTATTTACAGATGTGTAGAACGGTTTTGATCCGGTTCATTGATCCGGATCTTTAAGGTGATCCACAGAGTTAACATCCATAGAGGGAGTGTAAACAACAAAATGCACAGGTCGCTGATCAGCCAACATGTAACGGAAATTTTGACAGCTTGAGGGCATGACCAGTGGCATGCGACTTTATATTAAAATTGGATGTTCATTAATAGATTCAATTATTACTGTGATGTTACAAACTGATACAATAAGTTGTATTAGTATTTAGCTATACTTAGAGAGTTACTCTTATTATAATTTCATTGTAACAGT
The DNA here is from genome assembly GCA_951848785.1 of Callosobruchus maculatus. NCBI lineage: Eukaryota > Metazoa > Arthropoda > Insecta > Coleoptera > Chrysomelidae > Callosobruchus > Callosobruchus maculatus. Next base: position 490,623 of record CATOUR010000069.1, read on the forward strand.
TGATAATGTATTATTACCATGAAGTGTTTTTCAAAACATATCTAACAGTGTTCTGAAAGGTAGCCTGTTGGAATGGCTGCATCGTGTTTTTACTTCAGCAATAAAATATATTAATTGCATTAGATAATATCCAGTTCTATAAAATTCTCATAGATAGATTTTCTGTAAGTAAATGTGGTATACATTTTTGCATTTCACGTCCTCAAATAGTTTAAAAAATGGAATTTGGAAAATTCATGTTGATTGACATGAATGTAACGCGCGCACAAAACATACATTGAACAACCATTATTATTCCTCAAACTGAAGTGAAGTGACTTTTGTTCCCAGTTATCCCCATATATTACGCTACTTAAAACTAAAAACCTATACTCACCTATGATAAGAAGTGTTCACCGATTCGTTGCTATTACAGCAAACTATGCACTTTTTATGTTGTCTCATTATGCAATTATGACAATATTGTTCATAAATAATTTAATTCACACCACAAATAGTCACAAAGTCAGTCAAATATACACTAAAATCACAAAAATCTCGATACACGCAATAACCACAACTACAATGGCAGCCACATGACAGCTTAAGGGCACGCCGATTGTAGGTTGCCAGATTTACGACATATTAGAAGTCATTGCGACATTCCGCTATGAAATTTACCATTTTTGTGATTTCATTAAATCAATACAAATTATCTTCACGTAAATCAGTTACATTGCAAGTATATTGTAATGTGTAGTTGAATACCCAGTTAAATACTTTGTGTTCAAACTGCGGAAACTGCCAGATTATGAAGAAACTGGAAGCGGACGAAGAAGAGTGGCAATAGCGCTATAGATGTTGGCTGGCCAATATTCAAATTGGGCTCCCTCTAGAGATGTTAACTCTGTGAAGTGATCTAACTGAACCGAATCCTAAATTTAAACTCAACTGGTCAGTCGGGTCACAAATCCGGCGGCTTGTTCATTCAGAATCACAAAACAGGATGGTGCGTGCCACGGCGATATATGTCGGTCAGTCGATCTGACGATTGCCGATGTTCAGTTTTCGGTTGAGTGTTCTGCTGAAGCTAAATGATAGCCATAACGCTTGATGTTCTGGGATCTGAATTTTAAGGAGTATTTAGATAGATATTTTAGGGCGAATAATTTATGAATATTTTTCGTGTATGATGAGTTATGGCTGTTTATAGTAGAGACAAAAAATTACTTTTACGTGCCAGGAGTGTATTTTAACAAATACGAGAAACTCAAAACTGAATAATTATTTATTAAACGATATCAAATCGAAATTTATAAAGAATAGTATTAATACATATGCATCTTCTGATATAAAAATAAAACAAATTAATAAATTATACATGAAGTGTACTGTACTGTACTGGCTCATTTCTGTCTGCGCCGAGTCTCTAGATTGGGCGGTTCCCTCGTGCTTCGGTCAAGATCGAAGGTGAATGATTTCATTCGCTAGACGGGTAGTCGGGATCCGACTCATCCGTGAATCGGATCACTGTTTCGGATCTTTGAGGTGTTCTAGATCCGCTGATCCGGATCTTAAAAATGACCCGATATGGCGATATGCCCGTCTCTAGAGTTATTACAAGTTATTATAAGAAAATAGATAATTTTTTTAAACGTTTCTTAGCCTCACCTGTATGTAGATTTGTGAGCTTGTGAACTTGTAACATCATATGAATTAAGAGCAAGTTGGCTCACCCTTGTTATTCCATTTCTATTCACAAAAATTCATTACGACTAACGAAAAATCCATAGCTGCCTACTTCAGGCAAATATTCTTTCCCATGCTCCTAGAAAGATAGTTGTTGAATTTTGTCGGTCGCGTGATAGTAACTGCAACAGTGCGCCATCTGTTGTCTTAAAACTGTAACGTGTCATGTGAGTTGGTATTTGCATTAACAATTCACATTCACAATGTCTTGTAAATGACATAACGTGGCTCTATGTCCTCGACAATAGGACAATGGTAATAGAATTACGAGTACCAAAATGAATAATTTTGCAGGATGTGTAGCTAAAGTTCAGTTAAAATTACAGAAAGAGTAATTAGTTAGTTTTTTTACTGCCTGTTGTTCTCTGTAGTTTTCTGTTATGTTCTGTCGTTTTCTTTTGTATTCTGTTGTTTTCTGCTGTTTTCTGTTGTTCACTGTACTGCCTGAAAATACTCATTATCATCGTCATCCAAACTTCATATGCTAAATAAATGCCAGATAAGGCCTGGTCTGGCCTGCTACACCTACTGCTCTGCTCATACTTCGTACTTACATAATTTACAGCTGGGTTTCGTTTATAGCAGACAATTTATTTTGGCACTAAGGAACTCGTTAAAAGCAGTCTTGACTGTGTCAACTATTATTTATCTATTTTTTATTATTTTTCAATTATTTATTACTTCATCTACTCAAATATAAATGCGTAATATATGGCTAAAACATTTCCCTTGTTTTAGGTAAGTTCCTGTCTAGAATACATTGAAGTATCGTATTTAATTGGTAAGTACATGATCAGTGCTTTAGTAACCCAACATTGACGTACCTATTAGTACTGAAGACCTGTCTGACTCAGATATGGCAGCTTCAACGATTAGGGTTCCACAGGGATCCATCTTGAGCCCCTGTTTATTTGTATTATATATAAACAACATCAAACACGTTATCGCAGGGCAACACCGTGCTTTGCTCTTCTTTTCATCTGCATCTACCATGGAAGCATAACAGTGTCCTCTATGTAAATCATCCGAGTCGACACAGAATCGTTCGACTAATGTTCAGATATAAAGGCATCGACCACATCGTTGATCGACCCGTCTACATCTTGTTGCATCGACTCGTGTGCCGAGAGCTTAACTATCTAAACAAGAATACTTATGTCGCCGCCTAGAGGTACCTTGCTTCCCACTACTCGTATGCAAAGCGCTAACAAGTTGTAATACGCCATTCAGTACAGAGAATCATAAATCGCATGTTATGATTAATTGTTAAGAAGTGAAAAGTGGCGCATTTATGTACACTGGTGCGGTTGCAATCATGCACATACGAGGGTGGTTTCAGAAATACCTTACCCATAAAAAAGACAAAAAGGCATAATTGTTTTTCGATAATCTCACACAAAAGTAGCTCAAATTTGATGATAAGTTTTTAAAAATCTCAGATCAGAGCCAATAGCCTAATTAAAAAAAAGTTATTATAAGCAAATTATGTTAGAACTGAGCTTACTTTATAGTTCAACTGCAACTACTTGCAGTCACTTGAAAATTCTTTAGTTTGTAAGGACAGCATTCACTCAAATCTTATACTACTCAAGTAAAGCCTTAGATAGGTTCAAATCAACCACATGAGACTTCAATCATATAGGACTAATTTAAGAATAATTTAGCATTGATTTAATCTTCCTATCATAACTTTAAGTACAACGTATTTGTATAATAGTAGTAGTAGTAATTTATTTGAGTTTTTGCATGAGGATGTTTAGACACGTCAAAAAGGTACAACATATTGAATAAAGCAAACAATAGATTACATTTTTCGAGTCTTGGTAGTTCTCGTGAAAATTATTTTTGTGCATTGTGTATATCTGCTCATTAGAATGTTTGGTGAACTTATGCATGTTACCCCTAACGTAGCAGAGGCACTTTAAAATATAAATGCAGGGTAGTGAAAGTATATTGAGATCGATAAACTCATTTCTGCGACCAGTATCGTAAGGATGATGAGATAGTATTCTAATACAACGTCTCTGTAGAAAATAGTATTTTGACATGGCAAGAGTGGCCCTAATTTATGGTGCAGTATTTTAAGTGATAATGGAAACTCCCATAATATGTTGGTTGACTAGTGACGAAAAAAACATTCCTGATCAGATAAACACTCTTAGACAATTTTTTTGATACTTCCTTGATATGCTGCTCTCAAGTCAAGGTAGGGTCTAAGTGAACTCCCAGATATTTTACAGGTGTAGTATCCTCTTTCACATGTTTCATATTGAAATTTAATTGTTGTGTCTTCAGATGATTTATTTTTAGTGAGTTCGCTAAGCACCAAACTTCTAATTCTGATTGTTGTGCGTTGGTATGCTGGCTTAGTTCGTCAATAGTCTTAAATTGGTTTAATTTTGTGGTGTCATCAACGAACAGTAGGAACTTGAAATCTGCATCACAGTTCTATAAGTCGTTGATATAAATCAGAAATAGTGATGGGCCGAGTACGGAGCCTTGAGGCACTCCATATGTCATATAGACCCTATTGGAACGGACTGAACTGATTGACCGATACATATTGACAGCGGTCAGTCAAATAAGTTGTCCCTAAGCGACACTTGACAAAACCAGTTTAAATAGTGATTTCGGAGTCACAAGTGTATTTATTGAATATACTCGTAGATGTAGATGTGCTTTAAAAAACAATGAAATAAAGCTGTAATGCAAAACTTGCGTAATGATATTATTATAATAAACACCAAAATGACTGTTCTATAATAAGACGGTTAATTATTACAAATTAAATGTGCTTTCAATTGCTAATTTCATGCTGTTTTATTTAGCAAAACTGTACATTAAACCAGGTGGTTTAAAAAGTCGTTAGAATTATAATGTAAAGAACCCAGAAGGGCTTAACCAATTATATGGTAATTATATTCACCGATTATAAAGTAATGAAATGGTCACGCTCTGTTACCTTCGGCATTAAGTAGAACAATAGTTCAGAAAGGAATGAGTAATTATAAAGATATTGTAACAGACTTCACATTTACGGATTCTAATTAAATGCTTTGACCACATGTTTTAGAAAAATAAACAAATGGGATGTTTAAAAAGTATCAGGCGTTTAAAGTGGTCGAGGAAATGGCTCATAAGAAGAAGCCGCTTGGGGGCTCAAGAATATGGTAAAATTTAATGCTTCTAAGACCCTATCAAACAAGAAGTGTCCAAGCCAACACCAGGTTCTAATGAACAACCGGGCTCTGCCAAGGAGTCACTCATTCAAGCTATTAGGAAACATCATAGAAAATCTGATCTGGCACGAACACGTTGCGTCAATTGCAACAGCTGCTGGTAAAAAGCTTGGGTACCGATTTAGAGCCAGAAAGTACTTCTCACCATGTAGCCTCCTCACGCTATATAAAGCCCAGATAAGACCTGGCCTGGAGTATTGCTCTCAAGTCTGGGGGGCTGCTGCCCCTACTACCCTGTCTATACTAGATGCCGTCCAGAGAAGGGCAATTCGACTAATTGGCGACCCGGCCTTAACACGCCACCTCCAACTACGTTCTCACCGGCGTGTTGTTGGTGACCTTTCACTCTTCTACCGATATTCAAACGGAATCTGCTTCTCTGAGCTATCCTCGATCGTTCCGCCGCTCACCGCTCCTATCAGATGCACCCGCGCGACCGCTGCATCTCATCCTAAGGCGGTCGTTCTTCATACATCAAGAACCGAGCGGTACAACCGTAGATTTATTCCCAGGGTGTCCAACTCTTGGAATGGACTGCCAGGAGATGTATTTATTGGGTCTGCGGGTATTGGCCCGCGTTAGCAAACTTCCCCTAACATAACCCTTTCACAGCAGCCGCGATACTCTGGTATTTAGGCTCTGCCTACGCGGTCTGTTCAATTATAAAAAAAATTGAACACTCAAACTTTTGCTAACAAATTTTCTCACGTTAGATTACTGCGTAAGTTACGTGATGAACCTAATCATTGGCAAACCTATTTAATCGTTCAAGAAGCACAACAAAACGAAATACCACAAGGAAAGCTTGTAGATATCGTACTCTCCAGATCGACGGGATTTATTTTTGCTAACTATTTTCGGTAAACACTGTCATAGCCATATGTCTTTAATTAAAGAAATTGCTGCAAGCGAACCCAAATATTACAAAATTAATGAGGCTTTTAAACTTTCTATTTTGGATTTCACAGATTTTTCATTGACGGCTGGACATTTTTCTTCACTTTTCCACCAGTCTCGCATAACATTCCATGTTCACATATTTATTGCTATACTCTTTGCTTCGAACATCTCTCAAGGAGCCCACTGCTCTTTATACAGGGTGCCCCACGATTAAGACAAGCAATACATCGGATCTGGGCAGTAGTAGCGAATTATAATTTTGGGAGTGTAAATTAGAGCAAATATAGTATCTTTCCTTATTATTGTGTCACCCAGTGAGGTATTTGTTTTTCTTCACGTGACGTCCGATTCAAACATTTTAATGGGACACCCTGTATATTTGTGACTTTTTGTGTTCGTTCCGACAAAACAATTCCAACAATCTAGCACACTTGGGGTCTAAAGTGATTAATTCAAGAGCTACAGGTACTTAAAGGACTGTACCAGTACCATTATGAAACACTACCAAACTAAATTAACTGTAGGGGTACATGTTATAATCAATGGTAGTGGCCACATGCTTATCTATTTCCTCTGCCTCACCGCACTTTCTGCATAAAGGATTTTCTACATCGATCCCAAACTTTTGCAGCTGTGCACTGAACGTCCAATGACCAATTATGAATCCGACCATCTTCCTAAGTTCCCTCCTGCACAATCTGAGAGCGTCTGTGGTGTTAGAACACAAGGGCCCCTCAGCATCCTTTTAAGGCTTAGTTCAGATGACGCGCACGACAAATTGTACGCGCGTACGACGCCACTAGACTCGGAGAATCTCGCCGCTGACCGACGCGCGCATTGAAATACTAGACGTTCCCATTGTCTGTTCAGTTGGCACGCGTCTTTTCTGGCGTTCAGTCGACATACCTGGTGTTTCTTTGCAAAAAATTATGTCTCACGTATGCTATTGAAATGGAAACAGAAGAATTCAATACAAATGTTTTCCTCGATGAAATTGAGAAGATGCCTACGATTTGGGACATGCATTCCAAATTTATATTCAAATAAGACGGCAAAAAAGAGCACCTGGGAGGAACTATTTTTGGATAAAATATCGCTAATACAAAAATATGGTAAAACAATGTTAAAAACAGACATTATACATTACATTCACATAGTGAAATTATACATTAAAATTAAAATTGTAAAAATGTGTTTGCACAAGGAAATCCCTGGCCGCTTGTTTAAAAGAGTAGAAATTCCTGATTTGCTGTATATTTCTTGGGAGCATATTGAAAGCCTGTACGGCTCTATATTGTGGACCCTTTTGAAAAAAAGAGGAATTGTGGGATGGGATGCTTAATTGCCCTCTTTTCCTGGTGATTATCTTCATGTCTAATGAATATCCTTCAGAATTTGTTTTAAATAACTGTGGGTTTTTTTACAAATTGGACTAGTGCCATGAAATATAATGATGGAACAGTTAAGATATTTAGTTTTTTATAATACAGTCTACACGACTCACGTGGGTGCAGACCTAAGATACAGCGTAGTATTCGTTTTTGTGCTTTGAATATAGTTTCAGCATTTTTGCCAGAGCCCCATAGGTTGTGTATCTTCTAATACAGCGATCTTTTTCAGACGAGTATAGGTCAGGCCGGATACTTATGGGGTAACCCTCGTATACAAACCAGAAACCGGAACGGCGTACTGCGTGCCCCCACAGTCTCTAGCGAACCGCAAAGCAACAGCCCCCCCACACTTTTTTGACAGTCCCGAGATTTGCATTCTTCCTGAGGAAGTCTGGATTTTAAAATATTCAGGCACGGTTTCACCATAATGTCTTATAGTCCAAGAGAGACCAGACCTTCAGATTTTATTAAAGCTACGCCTATATACGGCTCGCGCTGGAAACTGCCTACCAGTGGCGCATTTGGGGGGGGGGGGAAGGAGGTATACGGCCCCCCCCCCAGCCCTACGGAAGATGTTATATTTATAGGAATACCAAAAGGTAACCTTTTTTTTTGCTCTTTAGACCATGGCACCACTGGTCCGCCCCCTCCTAAACCCTAGACCTGTAATGGAAACACGGAGTATTTATATAAATAGGAAAAGAAGTTGGTCTGACAGCTTTTTTTTTTGCTCTTCAGAAACTTGCAGCGCGTGCATAGGGAATATTATAATCGCTCAACTGTCAATATAATTAATATTTCATATGTCAATCGTTTTCCCTTGCTGCTTTCTGTCTCCACATTTCACAAAGTAACGGCCATTTTATCACCTGTTAGACCAAGAAGGTCTTTATTTAAGAAAATCTAGATCATAAAATGTGTGTTTTTAAACCACGGATTTCATAATACCTTCGGGTTTGTTTGTTTGTAATTGTGTGTTTGTAATTTACAATTATATGTTGTTTGTTTCCTGACCTGTTAGTGGAATACGTCATGATAGCATAGTTTTTAAAAATTTTTTTGGAAAAATTCTGACGATTATTATGGCTGCATTAAGAAGTCGTTTGCACTCAATGCAATTGCTGTTTTTAAATTGGCAAACCTCAATGTTGTGAGTATATCTTTTAATAAATTTATTATATATTTTGAAACTAAATTTATTTTTTTTTCTTCTAACTATGTAGAAAGCCCTGAAGATGGCAATAAGCATTGCCGAAAGCTTGGCTGTTAACACCAGAGTCTCCTCTATGCTGTGACCCAGTCTCTTTTTTTCAAAATTTTGGCCACAACCCCAAGATTTTCTCATATACATTTATACATAATGTATTTGCCATGTAAAACACGGATTCCCAATTCGAACAGAACTCACTTGTTTTTCAAACTGCATACACGGTATTTCAGAAGGTGATAGTTAATACTTTAATGAATTACGCCTCAGAGCAATTTTTTCAAAAAAGTTTTTTAGTGTGTAATGAAACTCGCAATGCAAAATCCTACATTCTTCAACTGTCTGTAAATTAAACAACCAAACACGAAACAAGGCCACCGTAGTAACATAGCGCAAGCTTTCTTCTTCAATTTGCTTTTTGTCACATTACTGTAAGTTTAAAGGTAACGTCAGGAGCTTCGGAATGCAAAATCCATTTTTTTAGACCTTTGGACCTTTTGACCTTACCTTTGGACTTTTGGATTTATTTCCCCTCATCTTTTTTTTTTCCAGGAGCCGTCCGACCTTGCTGTCCCCATCAATACTTAAGCGTTAAGGCCTATTGTATTATTGCTCCTCTCTTTTACAGTATCCACTCCAGCAAACTGGATCCCTGCATAAGTTTATGCAGTTTACCTACTAGTCCTGGTGCTGAGCCGTACTCCATTGGTTCTAGCTTGGACTTCTCAAAGAGCTGTTGTCTCTTGTGATCTAGCGCTTCACACTCACAGAGCACATGTAGGACTGACTCACTTCCTCTTCCACACAATCTGTAGTTGAGGTTTCCATTGTAGAGTCCTATTTTATTCAGGTGTTCCTTCAGGCCACAATGTCCTGTGAGGAGACCCGTCGTTATTCGGAGCTGATTTCTACTCAAGGAGAGCAGTGTTTCAGCTATTTTCTTGCATGGAGGTTTAATGATGTTTTTCCATGAACACATCCTGGCAACAAGTTCCACTGCTCCTTGTGCGGATGTTTCATCCATTCTCCCACCTGGTGTCTGATTGTGCTTTTAGGCACCCCCAGGGCGGGTTCTGCTCCAATGTATAGGGCAGACGAGCCTAGTCTTGCTAGCTCGTCCGCCCTTTCATTGCCTCTTATACCTGAGTGTCCAGGCACCCACTCCAAAGTTACTTTGTTGTGTTCTGCCAGTCTTCCCAGTTCTTGTAAACATTCCCAGACTAGAGCGGACGTAACTTTGGGCGCTTCTAGTGCCCTAAGTGTAGCCTCCCCTCATACTAGAGAAAGGAGACAGGCGGCCACGCCGCCTCGCTGACACGTGATAACGTCTTCTCTTGGATTCTCAATTTCGCGCGCTATACCCTAGACCTAGACCCTTAACAAATTAGAGATGGGATATTGTACACCTTCGCTACCTGTTGTTGGCCAAAGCCACTACTACCTAAGTTTCATAAGTGTGGATTCTTCTTACCTGTATTGGGGCTACCCATCACAGGCGTATACAAGGGGGGGGGGGGGGTAACAGGGGTAATTACCCCTTCCAAGATTTTCAAAAATAAAACTCGTTATTCAATTGTCGCACTGGAAAAAATTTTTTTTTGCAGTAACTAAATTACAAAAGGGTTTGTTTTGCATTATTACAGTGATGCATATCTAATATATTCTCATTGTTACATTAACACTTGAATGTCCTTAAAACGTAGTAGCTTGTCACAAAAATTTACCTAACTCATTAAATTACCTGTTTTGAAATTTGCACCGATTAGAAAAGTTAAAATACTAATTAAAAAAATGGAGTACATGTGGCTACTAGGGTACCTGACTGTTGACTGTTCATGATCGTTTAATTTTGTATGCCGTGCCAACGGATGATGGATGATACGTATTACATATTATTTGTATACCGTAAAATTAAAATTGATTAATGCATCAATAGATTTTTTATTTCATCTCCTTAAAATACCTGATACTCTACTGTTTCACTTGCTGTTTATATCTTCTTTTTTATTTTAATACTATTAACATTTTCCATTTCTCTTGCATCAACGTCCTTCACGAAGGTATTACAAAAAATGGTGAAAGCACAAACAACTTCATGCCCCGCTACCCCCCCGCAAGACTGAGGCCTGGATACGCCCCTGCTACCCATACACACAGAAAAAGAAATTCTCATGTCAAGAATTGTGATATTCTTGTAAATAAATACTCACAACAAGAATATCGGTTCTCACTCTAACAAAGAATATTTGATGAGAAAATTATAGAAAATTTGTATCAAGAATAATATATTTTTAATTTATATGCTTATTTTAGAGAAATATGCTCCAAAAGAAAATATAATTTTCTTTGCAACTAAGGCTATAATAATTTAATAACAAATATTTCATAATTTTATATCCAGATTATCATTTTTTTCCAGCGGTGCCCAGTTTACTTCTATCAAGAATATAGACAGCTTGCAAATGCGAACCTTCATTTACAATATGATAATCTTGGTTTGAAAATGAACGCTGTTTTACAAGCACACCCTATATGTATATCAAGTAAATCATTTATTTGACATCTGCCAACGTCGGAGTGCGCAGGCGCGCAGCGTGTCACGGGTCAACTCTAACCTCTCCACCCTCTCTACTCAACAGCCTGTTGCCCGTCCATGTCCGCGTCGCCATTATCGGTTTTCGGATTGTCGAATTCGCCGCCGTCTTTAGCAACGTAGCGTAATACCTGCATCCTGGATCCTGCATAATACCACATAATAGTATCTAGTCAAACTGTTAAATAAATTGATATTGCCACGTGATACCCGTGATACCACCGTCAACCATCGGTCAACGAATCTGCCGGTAGTGCTGGTCCACCGCCATTTGAGTCGCGTCCCAGTTCCCATCAGCTTCCTTCTCACTGGATCTATCCAACCATGAATGAGCTATTGCAAAAATTGGGAGGCGAAGACCTGCCTCAGGTGTTCCTAGATTAGTACTAAGTATATTAAAAGTGATTTAAGAAATTTTGCAGAACTATTTCTCCAGAAAAATTTCTACATGCTCATAGAAGAGTTTGAATGCTCAAACTAATACTACTAGATTCCTCATCCAAGAATATCACAATTTTATAATAGAGTTGAGCTACTTGCGTCAAGTTTATGAAATGCTCCCAGTTAAGATTATGAAATGCTTCAGTCAAGATTATGAAATATACTTCGGTCAAGATTACCATATGTTTGATTTAACATTTTGGTATTCTTACTATCAAGAATTTCCCAGTTTTCCATTGAAGATATTTTCTCAGTCTAACCCTTATATGGTCAAAGATATCGTATTCTCACTTTAAGATTAGCATAACTTTGCGCGTATATGAAGTTATGGTATACTTGATTTAAATCATCTGTGCTCCATCTAAGAAATTATTTTTATGTGTGTAGAAGAAGTTTCAGCTTTTATAGAATTCCGAAGGTCTGGCTCTCACAGGCTCTTGCTCTATAATCCAAGACTGTTAAGATTTAAAGATCATATATCAAGCTGCATAAAGCACTTATACATACAACCATGGGAATTATTCAGATCAAAATATAATGCGTACCTTTTCCGAGTCGTAAATATTGTTGGTATTCAATTACTGCAAGGTCCATAAACTTGTATAACTGAAGCTTCAATGCAAAAAATTCAACATGTTCAGAACGGCTGCATCGGTTTTATTTATGGTATATGACGAAAATATTATGTAAGTCATAAGATAAAAGAATGCACATGTCTGAATATGCGACTGAGAGGCATATTCATTGCATAACCATCTGTCATAAAATTATCATCAATAAAAAAGTTCCTTACATCGTAAAATTAAGTTTAGAACTGATGATCGCAATCCTAACTAGAGGCACAGAAACCAAATTATATCCTCTCTGCATAGAATTATTTCGTTTTAAAAATTATTCTCATGCTGTATTTCAAAATCCTCTAATTTTCCTTCATCTTTCTTATCGTGTTTTGCCTGTACATTTGTAAAAAGATATGCAAAATTCTTATTTCACCAGAACTTTTTTTATAAATTTGGGATAGCATTCAGCTCTTTCTGCCAAGCGATTTTAAGGCATTTTTGGATGAAAATAGCGCTACCTGGTATTCCTAATATAAATCATCTAATTGCACTTGCATGAAAAGTTTGTTGGCTGACATTAAAATTGGCCCAAAACTAACACTTTCCATCAATATCGAGTAAAATGCCATGAATACGTTCTTTGTTTGTTGCCAAATATCAAATAGCACTTGTTTCTTTATTTTAATAACGCTTAAGTTAACCAAATTCTGATATCGTCAGAATAATAATATAATAGAAACTGTCTTTATTCAGTTTCCCACAGATACAGATATCTATGTATATTTTTATCTTTTTAATTATTTGTATTATATATACTTAATTTTCTCTATATGACGCGCTAAAAATGTGTTTTGGATTTAATAGCTTAAATAAATTATTATTATTATCTATGGGAAGCAAGTGAGCAAGTGAAAAGTCGTATGACGGCACATGTTTTTAATTGTTCGCGGCAGCCACAGTCTGGTCGGGACTCCGCTATGCATACACTGCGCTGTACAGTATGCGACATTTAAACTTGAGTGGAACGGCGAAGGTGTTTGTTGTAACGGGCAGGCGCCAGTATATTTTTGAAGTATGGAGGAAGGTTAGGTTCGTGGTGATTCTAGTAATCTTCCTAAAGTGGATCTCGACATGATTGTGGACTTTTACTTCCCACACCGATAGGTGAGGGGAGTATTGTGATCGTGAAAATTTTCTATTTTGAGATAATACGCTTTTTGGGTATTTTATTATGTCTGCATAACGAAAATCCACACAACTCATTTCCGTCGGTCTGTCTGTCTGTCGGTCTGTCTGTACGCGTTTTTCTAGCCACGTAATCTCAGTAACCGCTGCATGGATTATTGTGCAATTTGGCAGCGATATGCTGTGGGGGTAGTGGTAGGTAATGTTCCTATAAGTTTGAAAATAGGTGCATGCCCGATGGAGTAATTAGCAAAAAACAAAAAATTTTAAATATTCCTCAAACTTTGTTTTTAGGCGTTTTAGAGGTTCCTGATCATTTTCTACTTTTATGGATGGGGGTGATATTGGGGTGGTTGGGGGGTGAGGGGTTGTAAAACTGAAAAATTTTTGTATCCATATCAGGCCGTCCACTAACCTGTGAAAGAAAGGCCTAGCATCATAATACACTTTTTTTGGGTGCATCCGAACATTACCTTGGCTATTACGGATCGTCGACTTAGAATTTTTTGATGTATACGAGAGAGTATTGCTTCTAATCATTCTGTAAGGTATAACTAGGACACTATAGGATTCATTTCAATTAAATTTTCACACAGTATTACTACCGCTGCGAGGATGTAAAATCTTTATGATTTTTAAAAATCGTGTCAGTGGCGGCGCAGCAATAATAAAAAACTAAAAATATAGAAACAGCTCAAACTTCGTTTTTGGGCGTTTTAGTGGTTTCGTGATCATTTTCTACTTTTTTGGGTGGGGGTGATACTGGGGTAGTTGGGGGGTGGGGGGTCATAAAACTCTAATTTTTTTGTATTCATAATAGGCTATATTGAAATATTTGTTTGGTGTTTTTATGGTGGCGTTAGTACACCTGAGTACAATGCAATATGTATAGTTTCTCGGTCTGCCAGACATATTCTAATAAAGCGAGTACCAATAAACTGCAGTGTATTGTTTTGTCACCGTCGGCGTCGCCTACCCTACTGAAAACAAGGAATAACAACATGAACGAAGAGGCCGGCCCCGGCGGCGGCGGCGTGGTGGCTTGCGGGAGCAGCATCCTCGATAGGATATACACAGGCTTGCGTTGTGTCGTGTGACGTCACAGCGGCTTCGCGCGGAGGATTCGGCAATTCAAACTTTGAAGGACTATAACTTGGAGATAATTACAAAACTTTTTCGCCGTTGTTCTCTAACTCTTTAGGACTATCTGACTAACTCAAATTTGAAAAAATGGAAACTTCCTCATTGATGAAAATTTGTTTGGAGGAGAAGGGTTTTGATATATTTTCTAAGTCTATTTATAGAGGCATGCTTTAAGCTGTTCGAACAACGTTGTTGTACAAAATGCAAGATTGTATGCGAATGATCTTGTAAACACAGAAGACCTATCGAGAGGCATTGTTATTAGTGAGGTATTGCGTATCTGTCTTCGATGAATGTTTTGTCTAAAAATAAACTTCTGACGTAGATACCAGTAATAACTAGTCGATGAATGAAAGTTAGAGAACTATATTTAACTAAGGCATGCATTTTTAACTAGTTGATTATAGGATAACGATCTGATACTTGGTTGAACTTCCTCGATGTGAAAATAAAACAAATGCAGTTATTTTGCACAACCGCTATTCTATGGCGAATGACTACATCTAAACAAGGATAGTAGTTGAAAATAGACAATACAGAAGATTTACACAAATTTTTCTCACTTTAAAATTCAGCAAACTCTTATTTGCCTACAGGGTCCTTAAACGGATGTAGGTTTTTTGTAACAGGTTGCGTAGGTGTTTCCGAAACCCAAGACACATTACTCTTTCAGAAAAAATTGAGTCAAGTTGATTGACTCAGTACTTCCCACACATAATGGCCATTTTATTATTTCCTCCCCCTTGCAACCAAAATCATCGCACACCTGCCCACAAAAAAGCATCCATCACAAAAATTCTCGTGAATAGTTTCTTGTGTCTCCCTCCTTAGAAGGTGCATGCTTCAACTGGATCAGTAGCTTCCAAACCGTCAAAAAACGAAGTTAGAGCTCTTTTATATTTTTAGTTTTTTATGCACCGCCACTGACACGATTTTCCCAAAACATACGCGTTTTCCATCCTGGCTGCGGTAGTAATACTATGTCAAAATTTCATTAAAATCAATCAATATAGAACGATCTGAAACAATACTCGAATGTTTACGTCACAAATTCAAAGTCCCTTGGTTTCTGTGCTAGGCAAAGCAATGTTCGGATGGACCTAAAAAGTGTATCATGCCGTTTTTCATCTACAGGTCAATGGACAGCCCATTATGAATACAACAAAATTTTCAGTTTTACAAACCCCCACCCCCCAACCACCCCAAATTCACCCCCACCCAAAAAAAGTAGAAAATGATCAGGGACCTCTAAAACCCCTAAAAACCAAGTTTGAGGAATATTAGAATTTTTTTGTTTTTTGCTAATTACTCCGCACCCCGTTTAACGATTTCCAAAATTTCAGGAACATTACCTACTACGACCCCACAACATATCGCTACCCAGATTTCATCACAATCCATGCAGCGGTTACTGAGATTACGACGTTAGAAAAACGCCAACAGACAGACCGACAGACAGACAGACCGACGGAAATGTGTGACGGGGATTTCCGTTATGTAGACATCATGAAACACCCGAAAAGTGTATTATCTCAAAATCGAAAATTTTCGCGATCACACTACTCCCCTCACCTATCGGTGTGGGAAGTAAAAGGGACAGTTTTATTATTGATGTTTACTTGGGGCTTGGGAACACACAGTTATACATATGTATGTATTTGCCATGTAAAACACAGATTCCCATTTCCAACAGAACTCACTTGTTTTTCAAACTGCATACACAGTGTTTCAGAAGGTGATAGTTAAGACCTTAATGAATGACATCTAGGAGCAATTTTTTCAAAAAAAAGTTTTTTAGTGTGCAAAAAAACTCGCAATGCAAAATCATACATTCTTCAAATGTCTGTAATTTAACAACCAAACACAATATCAAAAAAAGGCCACCACAGTGGCAGAGTGCAAGCTTTTTTCATCAATCTGCGTTTTGAATCATTACTGTAAGATTAAAGGTTACGTCAGGCGCTTCGAAATGCGAAATTCATTTTTATGGTGACCTTTTGACCTTACCTTTAGATTTTTGGACTTATCTCCCCTCACCTTAGACACTGGAGAAAGGGAACAGGCGGCCACGCCTCCTCGCTAACGCGGGAATACGTATTTTCTTGGATTCTCAATTTCGCGCGCTATACCCTAGACCCTTAATCCATTGATAAGCATGCAATAGACCAGGAAATTAGATGACACTTTTTTGAGAATTATGGGCAATGTATTGTATTGAGGACTGCTGGAGTGCAGCATTTTTATAGCCTTAAATCTATTGAAAGACAACGGAAGTCATAAAATAAATCACGGCAAAACGTCGAACTACGCTGAAAACAACTGAGATGCAACTGTAGCCTGAAATAGACCGCACAATATGAGTTACGGCTTTTAAAAGCAATTGTAGAATATTGGAAAACAGAGAGCCTATTGAAAAGCAGGTCAGGGGTAAATCTACAACGAACAAGAGGACGTTCAGAGAGGATTGCTCGGGGCAAGTCGCTCGAAAACGGCGCGTCAAAAATAGGACGTTTGGTCACCTTACGAGGTGCGGCAGAAAAGTAGTAAGCAAGGCAAAGTTTCTGTTGTTTTCAAACGTCACTTCAAGGCAGTGGCGTATATCGAAATCGATTTCGGGGGGGGCCTATCGGAAAAATTAAAGTTTATTTCATGCTGTAGCAAGTGACAGAAGGTTCTGCCGGTGCGCCATCTAGTACCCGAAGGTAAAGGCAAACCAAGGAAATGGCTGAACAGCAGCATAGATTTCCTTGGCGGGACGCCACGGTGCATCCGCTTGGCCACTAGAGAGCGCGGGTTTTTATACGCCACCGCGTACGAAAGCCGATATACGAGGGCTGCTCTATACCTCCGTCAATCCACCAGTACGCAGACAGCTGTTTCACGCTTATTAGCGATCATCAGTGCGCCATAGGTCGATTGACGGAAATAGAGAGCATCAATTCTTTCATGTCACCCAGACATGTGAAGCATGTTGTAGCAAGTGACATATATAGAGCAGCCCTCGTTTATTTCATGCGTTATAATATTTGCGTATTATAATCCTAATCTAAATATAAAATAACAATGTACTAATCTACTAAACTAAACGAAAATAATTATACAGGATGGGGCATAGGAATCAAGTGTTTTTAAAATAATCATAAAATTATTAGTTTTTACTCTAAAAAAAATTATTGGTAGTAGAACATAGCTGATAATAAACCATTTTGAAATATCTAAGTGCAAAAATTACATTTGGCATATGATGTAGCCGTTCACGAAAATTCCACTCCACTGTTTCCAGCATGTGTCTGTTGATTTTTGAGAGATTTCATGGCGAATCGCTTCCTTCCCTGCGTCTATCATACAGGGCTTGGCCTTTTAAACACGTGACTTGAGTTACCCCCATAGAAAAAAATCACAAATTGATAAGTCGGGAGACCGAGGAGGTCATGAAATACACCAAACCTCGAAATTAAACGATTTGGAAACAGGTGGCGAAGAACAGCCATGGAAGCTCTGGCGGGTGTGCCGTGGCCCCATCTTGCTGGAACCACAAATCTTTGATATCCACACCTCTTCTTTGCAAGTCAGGTATGAAAAAGGTATTCACCATATGAATGTAACGTTCAGATGTTACAGTAGCGATGACCCCATTTTCTCCAAAAAAATATGGGCCAATGATGCCACGTGTTGTTCTAGCGTCTACCGCTCCATGGCAAGTGGCAAGTAAGAAAGTGAAATGCTTCGAGTCAAGGAATGGATTGTAATAAACCGGGCGCTCCTCCCTTTCTAATATATGAGTACTACTCAATCCAAAAACACTTGGTTTTTATGCCCCACCCTGTATATACCACATATGCATATTAGAAATGTAAATTTCTATTTTTATAGATAATAATTCTAAATTGAAGCAAAGAAACCAAGGTGTACTTCCGAATCAGACATCTATGATCGTTAAAGTTGTCCTATTTGCTTTATTATTAGAATACATTTTGATGCCGCTGCTAATTTTATTCAGTACTATATTTTTTGACAGCTACTTCAGCCTCTTCCCAGACGTCAAAACTGAATACGTGGCTGGTTTCGGGGGGGCGGTCCCCCTGGGCCCTCCCTTATATACGCCACTGCTTCAAGGTAGTTCCCTTGAGCAGCTACACGCCGATGGAGACATGTTTCCAAATGTTGGTTCGAGCGCCAGAAGTCTTCAGCCGGTAGGGTCTTCATTTGAAGGTTCGGAAAAAACCAGAAAATTTGGAAAAACGTGTTTTTTTCGTTTTTTCCCCGAACTTGGTTAGCAAAATAACATAAGCTTTAGATACCTATAAAGGGTGAGTCAAGCTCAACGCCTCGGACTTTTGTGACCAAACCATACATTGTGGTATTCCCTAAGCAGGGCCTCGCTCCTACATTTCAATAATACTGACTTTTGTGCAGGGTGACATATCAAAGTTATGTGTTTTTTAAATGGAACACCCTGTATATTATTGCAGACTTTATGTATCACACATGGGACTTAAATCAAACCGTTTAGGTGCAAATCACAATTTTTGGTATAAGTATATGTCAGAAAAAAATTGAATATCGCAGCTATTATGAAACTTAGAGGGCTGTGACTTTGCCGTGTTACTAAGCATGAAATGCGTCACCGTATTTTAGACGGTCGAGTTTGGAGTATCGCCTTACATGCAATGCGGGTGTGCCAATTTATATTTTATTACTAGTAGGCCCATAAGTCCTTCCGACATTTTAATGATCAATGAATCAGAAACTAATATCAATAAAACAATATTTTTATTAAAATTGAATGTCTATAAACTGGGAATTATGTATGAGAAATTACATCATCTAGGTTACGATCAGAGCACTCCTGTAAGCCACCTCAAAAATTTATCGATGACTGCGCTGTGATGGACATAATTATACTTCGAATATTTTTTGGGCAGCAATCGTCTTTTGATCCGTATACTTCACTTTTAAGATAATACATAAAAAAAAGTTAATCTTGGTTAGATCTGGACGAAGTCAAGCTTTTGGGGATAACATCAACAATAATATGTCCTGCAAGGAGGTTGTAACCTAGGGAGTAGCTGTCACGCTGGCAGAAACGGGACCATGCCGCCATTTTGTTAGTACGCTTGTGTCATTCGTATAGCATTCGTCGTTTCCGCGGTGTACTTTGTGTTTTTCAACGATTTTCTTAGTTTTTCGAGTGTTTTCTGTTAAAAAACAATGGTATCTTGTGCAGTACACAGCTGTAGCACCATAAAAGGTGTCCATTCAAATAAACTTACTGGAATAACATTTCACAGGTACTGTAAACATTTGGCAGGCCCGTAGTTAGGCATAAATGACATACATCATAGAAATTAGATTTGGATTTTGTTTTTGTAGTTATAGTTTGAACCAGGATTGTATAGTAGATGTTGGTCATTTAAATCGGCATAACAGTAAAGGGAATCACATTATCTGGAAGTAAATTTCAATTCAATATATTCCTGTAGAGTCCAGCCCTGATAAATTGATACACTTAGGACCGGTTTCTCAATGTCCAGTTAAATATTTATCTGCAAG
The DNA here is from genome assembly GCA_951848785.1 of Callosobruchus maculatus. NCBI lineage: Eukaryota > Metazoa > Arthropoda > Insecta > Coleoptera > Chrysomelidae > Callosobruchus > Callosobruchus maculatus. The sequence continues at coordinate 510,563 of CATOUR010000069.1, forward strand.
ATAACAGCAACTGTTAGATAAATTGTTTAAACAATTGAAGGCTAAACCTACGAAGTCACGTAAATCTTATCTGACAGTTGTATCTATAGCAACGCTATCTGGCAGATACCTATCTGACACTTTAACTGGACATTGAGAAACCGGCCCTTAGCCACACCCACTGGTCCCGTTTCTGTTTGACATAATTACATTTAGTAGCGATTTCCTTGATGTCCTGGCACGACCACGTCGCGTGGTCAGTGCTAAGAGCCAAACTACACGAGCGGAATTTCCGCGGCGTATTTAACGCGGCGGGATTTTCGCTGGAATTAGCACCAAACAGAAAGCGTTTTTTCCGTTGAGCAGATACATTCAGTAACAAAATGGACGGCAATGTGTTAGGTTGCGCTGCTGTTGTATGTATGTCCATCTAATATTAAGAGAGAGATTATCAACAGGATAAAAACTTCCGTGTCAAACATTTTTTTTGACTGTACCCTCAATGAATTCGTCGCATCATCACCTCGTCTAGTTTACTCAGTACTGAACAATACGTTGCATTGTGGCGGCGACGATCCTAACCTAATCGAGAGCGTTCTATACGCTCACCGCCGACGGAAAGAAAAACAACGCGGCGGATTTCCCGTTCGTCTAGTTGCGCTCGTTTGATGGCATGGTTCTGATTACGACATGCAAACCGCCGCGTGAAATCTCTTTTTCTTCGTGTGCCCTGTGCAATTCCGCACGTCGGCGATCCCTCGTATTCTTCTCACATCATATGTAGGGTGCCATTTTCTGCCTGTCTGAATATTGTGGCGGCATCTCTTATTCCGCACCAATCTGTTATATTTCGAAACCAAGAGTGCTGATTCCTCCCCGGGCCTCGTCGGCCTTCTATCTTACCTTGCAATATCAATTTGGGTATCGAGTATCTGGCACCACTAAGGATATGACCAAGGTAAGATATTTTTCGATGTTTGACAATATCAAGAAGTTCTCTGTTTACGCCAGCGATTCTCAGTACTTCTTCGTTGGTTTTATGTGCAGTCCAGGGAATGCGGAGGAGTTTCCGGAGTGTCCACATATCCAGTGCTTCTATGCGGTTCAATGTTCGTACTTTAAGAGATCACGTTTCTGCTCCGTAAAGTAATATGGGCCAAACATAGCACTCTACTACCCGAAACCGCAGAGCCAACGGAAGACTTTGTGCTAGAAGAAAGTTCTTTAGTTTAAGGAATGTAGTTTTCGCATATCCAACCCGTGCTCTTACTTCTTCATCACAGTCCCATTTACTGTTCAGTGTGAATCCTAAGTACTTAAAACGTGTTACCGCGTGAAATATGCTGCGGAAATTCCGCTCGTCCTGTCCCTGTTTTACAGATTCTATCATGGAAGATGTTTCCACATAATAACATCAAAGGCCGTCCGAACGAGGAACACTAGAGAGGCTCTGCGAACTCATCCTTACCAGATAGGGTTCCCTACTCCCCGAACCAGCATTCCTTCTTTTGGAGAACTTCGACGCTGTGTAATTAGCTGCAGGGGAATTTGTTTCCCGACGGCTACAACCTGCAGCGTTTCAAATCTAACGTGCACAGATACTTACCCTCTCGCGGCGCTTCCACAGCGCCATAGGCTTTTAACCTTTGCGGGCATTGCAGGTTCAGGTGGCATCTATCCCTATTAGAAATTGAAGACGACTTCCTATGTATGGGTGGTGGAGAGGCCGATGAAATGGCCTACCACTTCCTCGCGGAATGTGAGTTGCTAGACGAGCTGAGATACGAGTTTTTTGGGATCCAACCAGAGGAGTTACCTTCCCTATGCTGGGCCGGCATACTGGGATGTTGTTTGATATCAAAAACGATAGTAGCGATTCCGTTTGCCACAATTCGACAATAAACTCGATACCTATACTCGACAGCCGCAGAGCAGTCGATTCGATGCTTAGATTCTCAAGAGTGAGGTTATACATCTGTTTACACAAACATTGAAATTTTATAGTGAACTTTGTACTTCAGTTTTTTCCAACTTAAGGGAAATTGTGAGTATATTAGTGGCTGCAAGTAACTAGAAAATAAACTTTTATTTCACTATGGATGTTTGACTCATTCCAGCTATAAATTCTTGTCCAATACCTGCATCGTTCGTATCAACCTGTGGCGTAGAATCTCAAGGCAGCAAAGAACTTAGCCTCCAGAGTAATGCCCTTTCTTGAAAATCTCTCCAAAGGTTGAATTTCCTCAATCATATGCCTACAGGACCTTTTGTTTATGTCATTATATAATTTCGATAAATATACAATCATGTATGTACTCTTTATTTAATCGAAACAGTTCTATTAACCTATTGTCGCTCAGCTCAAAAGGATTGCTTTTTTTCAAATTTCCATTCTTCTCCGAATATTAATCAAGTGTTGCTGTTCTCTCTGTTGCTCTAATGGATGCTCTCTCACAATTGGCAACATTATTATGTCTATGAATATTATTATTACAAAGATAGAAACAAAAAAAATGAGGCTAATGACCAGAGCAGTCGAAGCCGATGACACAGAAGTAAAAAAAAGAAAAAATAATTTTTCTGGGTATATTTGAGGTTAGGACCACAAGTTGGGACCAAAAAACAACGATTATGTCATAGGTAGTTCATATGTGTTATTCCAACTATCGAATTCCCGAAGATTTCCGAAGCCAAAACAGATCGAGTAACAGAATCCGGGTTTATAATTCTATCGAGTTGATCATCTATCGAGATCGAGTTTCTCGATTCAGAACGGAATCCCACCCCTGGGCTTTTTTTTATGGTCAGCCTCCCGCAAAGGCTGAAAGCCTATGGCGGTATAAGAGGATAGGTGTCGGTGGTTTGAAAAGCTGCAGGTTCTGCAAAAGAAGGAATGCTGGAACAGACTGGTTCGGGGAGTAGGAACCTCGACCTGGTAAGGATGAGCTCGCAGAGCTTCTCTAGTGTTCCTTGTTCTGACGGCCTTTGGTATTATCTGGGAGAGCTCATTCTTTACCTTCCGCGAAAGAATCTGTCAAACAGGGACAGGTCAGCCACTCTTCTTCGACGTTCCAGGCTGTGGAGGTCCTTTTTGAGGTTAGGCGTATTGATCAATGTAATTGCTCTCTTCTGGATTGTGTCCAGAAGCCTTAGAGAGTGCTTCGGAGCGCATCCCCAGACATGGGAGCAATACTGCAGCTATGGGATGCTAAAAGGTCGGGAAGGTTTGGTAGGGAGGGGCAGGCAGGTAGTGATGGCTGGGGGATGATATTCGGGGATGGGAAAAAAGAACCTACTGGGACCTACTTGCCAGGCGCCAGTAGGCGTAGCTATACTACTACTGCCAGTTTAGTTGAGTTTATGAACCGCCATTATAGCTGAGGTATTACCTCAGAGTAACAACTGAACATAGAGGTAGTAAACAACTAATTCTAATAGGCCGACAACTTTTCGTACGTTGTCATACTGACCAAAAGATACGGCAGTCATAATTATTTACTATCGTCTTAATTATATAGTATCCAGAAATATTCCATTCTCCGTTAAAAAAGATGGTATTTTGATGGTTCAGGAATGATTACAGCAAAATCAATAAATATGCTGACCTCTACTGTGTTACTGCATATTTCCTCATAAACGCAAATTCTGAAGTCTTACATACATTTGGAGGAACTGGCAACGCCGATATAATTTTCAAACGTTTAGTTTGTGCGTCTTTTATGCTTGGTGAGTAAAATCTAATTCGCTATTTGTTGGTAACTGTAGTGAAGCTTTACGGACTTGCTGTGCTATATTCGAGTATAGTTTAACAGATGGGATGTGCAGTGCAGTGTTTGTAACAGGGATATGGGTATTTTTGATTCAAAAGAGGATAGTTTGATGTATTGCAGGTGTCTCGCGGAGAAAATCTTGTAGAGAACTTTTTAAACATTTTAGAATACTCACGTTGTCTTCTCTAGCTATCCTTGAGCTTGCAACATTAATTTATAAAAATCAAAGCACACTACTATGTAATAGTGATTATCACCATTACCATACTAGAGGTCATGATAAGTTAGTGGTTCCACGTCACAAATTTAGAATAGGCCGACAATCTCCATCATATTTGGGTATAGTAATTTTTAATAAATTGGACATTTAGAAGAAAATTGAAAAAAATTTATTTTTTTTATACAAATGTGATTTTATATCAATAATCCTTTTGACCTTTTCCATAATGTAGTTTAACTTCTATGGAAATAAAGCTATGTTGTTGTTGGGTTGCATTGAAAGAATTTTCAGGTTAGTTGGCGTTACACAGCATTGTTTACAATTTGAACTGTCACTGCGAGGTCACAGCTGATCAATATCTGGAGGCTGAAGTGTCAAAGATGATGGCTTTGAGCACGCCATGCTGAAGTGGTTTGTTTACTGCCTCTGTGTTCAGTTGTTACTCTGAGGGTATTACCCATTAGGGTAACTGAACCCTCTAACTCCTCACTACTGAAAAAACGGAGTTGTGCGCATTGTGCGAAATTTACGGCCTGAACACTCGCCGAATTATGGTTGCGATAAACTCGCGTACAGAAAGAGCACGATCCGCATCGTTAAACGCTCCATGGCGACTAAACTCAGTAAATTCCCAGACGGCGAGCATCCTATTTGAATTTACGCTTCGCCCGCGCCTGCCCCGCGCCTTATAAATGTTTAATTCTAAATTTAGATTTCTAAGGACCTTTAACCTATTCTGTATTTATTACAGACTAGCTGACCCGACGTAGTACTTAGTATTTCTCATACAGCAACTCTATGAGTCTAGCTCGGCTCGTGTAAGAATTGATGGTAACCTGTCTGGTCAAACAGCAACCAGAAAAGGAGTTCGTCAGGGATGTGTATTGTCTCCGATGTTATTTAACATTTACTCTGAATATGTGATGAGACAGGTATTGGACAACTGGAATGGCGGTATAACTATTGGTGGAAGCAAAATATCTAACTTAAGATTTGCTGACGAAACAACCCATATTGCCGCTTCTCAGTAGTACTATTAAACATCTTAGAATAACACAGTGCAGCATATGGTCTTGGTATTAACTACAACAAGACCAAGGTCATAAACGTAGATAGGGAGCACGATAATCATCGAGAAATAAAGTCAATAGACCGTTGTGAAGTAGTTCAAAGTTTTGTGTACCTCGGTTCTTTGATCGACAATTCGGGTAGCTGTGAAAATGAGATTCGACGGCGCATTCAAGAGGCACGTGTGGCCATGACAAAGCTTACTAAAATATGGCGTGACCATAACATCACTAAAGCTACCAAAATGTCGCTGGTTCAGTCTCTTGTGTTCTCCATATTTTTGTATGCCTCGGAAACTTGGACTGTTAAAAAGGCAGATCGAGCTCGCATAGATGCTTTTGAAATTTGGACGTGGAGGAGAATGCTGAGAGTTCCTTATACCGCCCATCGAACTAATATTCCCATACTGGATGAGCTCGGTAATCCAAAGAGCCTATCCTCCATTGTCTCGACGAGAATGCTTACATTCTTCGGACATATTCACAGAAGCAGTAATATGGAGAAACTTGTAGTTCAGGGTCACGCCCCGAGTGGGCGAAACCGTGGCCGTTCCCCTTCACGTTTGGTGGATACGACGAAACAGTCACTGGATATGAGTATCAAGAGCGCCACTGAACTGACAGTAAATCGCGAACGATGGCGAGCTACAGTTCTCAAAACTATTGATAATATTCGTGTCGGCAATACTCTAGCTCCAACTTAATGCATTTTACGAGTTTACAACATGTCTGTTAAGACATTGTGACTATGACGATGAACTGACCCGACAGACGGTGTCGTGTCTTAGCTATGAATACTAAAAATGAACTTAAATCTGGAATAAATAGTAGTTATCTGAAAAGCCTATGCTATTATTTGAATTGCTTTTTCATATTCAACATGTTTTGTTTTGTTTTCGGGCTTGTAAATTAATAATCATGTTGATTTTGTCAACACGGATAAGGCGACATGGCCATGTGGAAAACATGGACTATCAAGATGGATCCCACAAACCTTCAACTTCAAAATTTTCAAAATTATCAAAATTTTCCAATACTTCAAATTTTTCTAATTATTTACAAAATCTCCGAATTTTGCCATGCCAATCCCAATCCTAAACCCAACTAGAACTCCAACCCCAAAAACTTTTCAATATTTCAATATTTCCGAATGTTACCATTCCGTGTACTTTCAATCCTAACCCCAACCCCAAAAAAATATACATATTTTAAAATTTTCAAAATTTTAAATCTTCAAAATGTTTTCGAAATATCCGAATTTTGTCGTGCCAATCTCAATCGCAATTCTAACCCCAATCCCAACCTCAGCGCCAACCCCAAACCCAAAGATTTTTAAAATTTTCAAAACATTTGCAGAATTTTAATTTTTTTAATATAAATGAAAAAGATTTGCACAGAGGAAGGTTTGCAATGGTTACATGGCTAAACAATAATTTCTGAGGGATTCTTGGAAGGATATACAAGAGGTCCAGTGAGTCCTGAGTGCTGTGTTCTTGGTAGATTCTTCCAATGAATAACAGAATGATAACTCGAAAATGTTGGCTATCGAGAATGTGTGGGAAATACTGAGTGAAACCACTTGACGCATTTCCATTCCATACCAGTTCCATACTTTCATCATCATTATCTTGAAAAGGTACTATAAGCTGACGAAGTAATCTTGGGAGGCACAAAACCTTTAAATGATTCCAGTCTTCGTGTTACAGTTATTGCTCTTCTGAAGATAATATCTTCTTTAGCAGTTTTGGCCCCACCGAGTCTAACCGGTACCGAAGAGAGGATAGAGTTTAACGACCCAAGCGTGCAGGAAGCACTTCCAATATACAATGAAGTGATAAATAAAAAATATGGCTATAAAGAATGTATGGAGAATCCTGAGTCGAGCCACTTGACGCTCTTTTTTTATTTGGTGTTAATTACCATGCAATAACCTCGACGCCTTCCAAACCACCAATCCCATACTTTGTATCCTTATCTTAAAATGATGCTATAAGCTGACGAAGTAATCTTGGGAGGCATAAACCTTTAAATGATTCCAGTCTTTGTGTCACAGTTATTGCTCTTCTGAAGATAATATCTTCTTTAGCAGTTTTTGGCCCCACCGAGTCTAACTGATACCGAAGAGAGGATAAAGTTTAACGACCCAAGCGTGCAGAAAGCACTTCCAATACACAATAAAATGATAAATAAAAAATGTAGCTCTAGAGAATGTATGGAGAATCCTGAGTCAAAACACTTGACGTTTTTTTTATTTGGTGTTAACATGCCATAGCCCCAACGACTTCCAAAACACCAATTAAATGCTTTGTACCATTATCTTAAAAAGATACTATAAGAGTTCGAAGCAATATTGGGAGGCATAAAACCTTTAAATGATTTCAGTCTTCGTGGTACAGTTATTGCTCTTCTGAAGATAATATCTTCTTTAGCAGTTTTTGGCCAATACTATTTAATATGTAATCTGAGCACATATTCAACCAAGCAATAGGCGATGATGAAGACGGCATAAAAATTAACGGCAGGATATTGAACAACATACGTTATGCAGACGACACGGTTATCATTGCGGACAGTCCAGAGGCACTTCAACGCCTAATCAACAAAGTTGTAGAGGTAGGAGATCAACTAGGCATGAGAATTAATGTCACAAAAACTAAAGTAATGGCGATAACAAGATCTCCAAACCCACAACTGGACTTAAACATATATGACACTGCAATAGAGAAAGTTGAGAAATTCAAATATCTTGGCAGCTGCATAACGACAAATGCAGACCCTGACATTGAAGTAAGATCACGCATAGAACAAACCAGAGCCACGTTCCTAAAGATGAAAAACTGTTATGTAACCCAACCTTGAGCTTAAACCTAAGATGCCGTTTTGTAAAAGCATACGTGCACTCAGTTCTCTTATATCGAGCAGAAACATGGACATTAAAAGTGGATACCATGAACAGACTTGAAGCTTTTGAAATGAAGACCTTCCGTAGGTTATTAAAAATATCATGGACTCAACACATATCTAACGATGAAGTGCTTAGACGTATGAGAAGGGAAAGAGAGTTACTTACCACAATAAAACGAAGAAAGACTGCTCTGGGCCACATATTCCGCCACAACAAGTATGATATACTAAAACTAATAATAGAAGGAAAAATGGAAGGTAAACGTGGTCCTGGTCGCAGACAATATTCATGGTTAAAAAACATACGCGATTGGACTGGTATGAACACATCATCTTTAATTCGTACCACTCAAGACCGAAATAAGTACGCCGAAACTGTCGCCAACCTTCATTGCATGGAGATGGCACCTGAAGAAGAAGAAGCAGTTTTTGGCCCAACCGAGCCTAGCCGGTACCGAAGAGAGGATAAAGTTTAACGACCCAATAAAATGGTAAATAAAAAATGTAGCTATAGAGACTGTATGGAGAATCCTGAGTGAAAACACGTGACGCTTTTTTTTTATTTGGTGTTAATTAACATGCCATAGCCCCAACGACTTCCAAAACACCAATCCCATACTATCTATCATTGCATCATAAAATCTTTAAGTGATTCCAGTCTTCGCTTTACAGTTATTGTTCTTCTGAAGATTATATCTTCTTTAGCACTGTTTGGCCCTACCGAGTCTAACCGGTACCGAAGAGAGGATAAAGTTTATCAACCCTGGCGCGCAGAAAGCACTTCCAATACACAATAAAATGATAAATAAAAAATGTAGCTCTAGAGAATGATTGGAGAATCCTGAGTCGAGCCACTTGACGCTTTTTTTTATTTGGTGTTAATTACCATGCAATAACCCCAACGCCTTCCAAACCACCAATCCCATACTTTGTATCCTTATCTTAAAATGATACTATAAGCTGACGAAGTAATCTTGGGAGGCATAAACCTTTAAATGATTTCAGCCTTCGTGGTACAGTTATTGCTCTTCTGAAGATAGTATCTTCTTTAACAGTTTTTGGCCCCACCGAGTCTAGCCGGTACCGAAGAGAGGATAAAGTTTAACGACCCAGGCGTGCAGTACTTCCAATACACAATAAAATGATAAATAAAAAATGTAGCTCTAGAGGACGTATGGAGAATCCTGAGTCGAGCCACTTGGCTCTTTTTTTATTTGGTGTTAATTACCGTGCAATAACCCCAACGACTTCCAAAACACCAATTAATGTACCATTATCTTAAAAAGATACTATAAGCTTTCGAAGCAATTTTGGGAGGCATAAAACCTTTAAATGATTTCAGCCTTCGTGATACAGCTATTGCTCTTCTGAAGATAATATCTTCTTTCGCAGTTTTTGGCCCCACCGAGTCTAGCCGGTACCGAAGAGAGGATAAAGTTTAACGACCCAAGCGTGCAGCACTTCCAATACACAATAAAATGATAAATAAAAAATGTAGCTATAGAGAATGTATGGAGAATCCTGAATCAAAACACTTGCCGCTTTTTTTTATTTGGTGTTAATTAACATGCTACAACCCCAACTCCTTCCAAAACATCAATCCCATACTTTCTATCATTGCATCATAAAACCTTTAAGTGATTCCAGTCTTCGCGTTACAGTTATTGCTCTTCTGAAGATAATATCTTCTTTAGCAGTTTTTGGCCCCACCGAGTCTAACCGGTACCGAAGAGAGGATAAAGTTCATCGAACCAGGCGTGCAGAAAGCACTTCCAATACACAATAAAATGATAAATAAACAAGAAAAAAAATGGAGTCAAGTTGATTGACTCAGTACTTCCCACACATAATGATGATACCATTTTATTATTTTCTCATAGCATGAACCTTTAGTCTGAGATCCCCTTGCAACCAAATCATCGGCAGCCTCCCCCCCCCTAAAATTGTCTTATGCCGCTAGGTCTTTCCTTCAGAGGTCAATGGACAGCCTAAAACATCTAAAAACGAAGTTTGAGTTGTTTTCATACTTTTAGTTTTTTGATTATTGCTATATGCGCTGCCACTGACACGATTTTTAACAAACATACGCGTTCTCCATCCTCACCACGGTAATAATACTGTGTCAAAATTTAATTAGAACCAATTTAATAGTGTCCACGTTACAAAGTACAAAAAGATCTAAAGCAATAAGTACTCGTATGTATACAGAAAATTCTAAGTCCCTTAGTTTCCGTAATAGACTAGGACAATGTTGGGATGGACCTAAAAAGTTGATTTATGTCGCTAGGTCTTCCTTCACAAGCTAGTGGAGAGCCTATTATGAATACAAGAAATTTTTCAGTTTTTCAACCCTCCACCTCCTAACCACCCCAATTTCACCCCACCCAAAAAAAAAACGCAGAAAATGATCAGGAACCTCTGAAACGCTTAAATACGAAGTTTGAGCTGTTTTTATATTTTTACTTTTTTTATTATTTCCGCGCCGCCACTGACGATTTATAAAAACCATATGCGTCTTCCATCCTCGCCACGGTAGTAATACTGTGTCAAAATTTCATTAACATCAATTCAACAGTTTCCTTGTAACACAATCTAGAAGGATTCAAAGCAATAGTCTCGTATGTTTACACCAGAAAAAATTTTTAAGTCCTTTGGTTTCTGTAATAGGCAAGGCAATGTTCGGATGGACCTAAAAACGTTATTTATGTTGCTAGGTCTTCCTTCATGGGTCAGTGGACAGTCTATTATGAAAGCAACAAATTTTTCAATTTTACAACCCCCCACCCCCCAACAACCCCAATTTCACCCCGACCCAAAAAAAAAAAATGATCAGGAACCTCTAAAACGCCTAAAAACGAAGTTTAAGCAATATTTAATTTTTTTGTTTTTTGCTAATTACTCCGCCGCCCATGCACCGATTTTCAAAATTATAGGAACATTACCTACTACGACCCCACAGCATATCGCTGTCCAAATTTCAGCGGTTGCTGAGATTGCGAGACTAGAAAAAAGCGACAGACAGACAGACAGACAGACCGACAGACAGACAGACAGACAGACAGACCGACGGAAATGAGTGACGTGGATTTTCGTTATGTAGACATCATAAAACGCCCAAAAAGCGTATTATCTCAAAATTGAAAATTTTCGCGATCACAATACTCCCCTCACCTATCGGTGTGGAAGTAAAAATGTAGCTATAGAGAATGTATGGAGAATCCTGAGTCAAAACACTTGGCGCTTTTTTTTGTTTGGTGTTAGTTAACATGCCATAACCCCAACGCCTTCCAAAACACCAATTCTATACTTTGTATCATTATCTTAAAAATATACTATAAGCTGGCAAGGTAATCTTGGGAGGCATAAAACCTTTAAATGATTTCAGCCTTCGTGGTACAGTTATTGCTCTTCTGAAGATAATATCTTCTTTAGCAGTATTTGGTCCCACCGAGTCTAGCTGGTACCGAAGAGAGGATAAAGTTTATCGACACAGACGTGCAGAAAGCACTTCCAATATACCGTGAAATGATAAATAAAAAATATGGCTATAACGAATATATGGAGAATCCTGAGTCGAGCCACTTGACGCTTTTTTTATTTGGTGTTAATTACCATGCAATAGCCCCAACGACTTCCAAAATACCAATTAAATACTTTGTACCATTATCCTAAAAAGATACTATAAGCTTTCGAAGCAATTTTGGGAGGCATAAAACCTTTAAATGATTTCACTCTTCGTGTTACAGTTATTGCTCTTCTGAAGATAATATCTTTAGCAGTTTTTGGCCCCACCGAGTCTAGCCGGTACCGAAGAGAGGATGAAGTTTAACGACCCAGACGTGCAGAAAGCACTTCCAATATACAATGAAATGGTAAATAAAAAATGTAGCTATAGAGAATGTATGGAGAATCCTGAGTCAAAACACTTGACGCTTTTTTTATTTGGTGTTAATTAACATGCCATAACCCCAACTCCTTCCAAAACACCAATTCCATACTTTCTATCATTGCATCATAAAACCTTTAAGTGATTCCAGTCTTCGTGTTACAGTTATTGCTCTTCTGAAGATAACATCTTCTTTAGCGGTTTTTGGACCCACCGAGTCTAACCGGTACCGAATCGAGGATGAAGTTTAACGACCCAGACGTGCAGAAAACACTTCCAATACACAATAAAATGATAAATAAAAAATGTAGCTATATAGAATATGTGGAGAATCCTGAGTCAAAACACTTGACGCTTTTTTTATTTGGTGTTAAGTACCATGCAATAACCCCAACGACTTCCAAAACACCAATTAAATACTTTGTACCATTATCCTAAAAAGATACTATAAGCTTTCGAAGCAATTTTGGAAGGCATAAACCCTTTAAATGATTTCACTCTTCGTGTTACAGTTATTGCTCTTCTGAAGATAATATCTTCTTTAGCAGTTTTTGGTCAACACTATTTAATATGTAATCTGAGCACATATTCAATCAAGCAATAGGCGATGATGAAGATGGCATAAAAATTAACGGCAGAATATACGTTATGCAGACGACACGGTTATCATTGAGGACAGTCCAGATGCACTTCAACGCCTAATCAACAAAGTTGTAGAGGTAGGAGATCAACTAGGCATGAGAATTAATGTCACAAAAACTAAAGTAATGGCGATAACAAGATCTCCAAACCCACAACTGGACTTAAACATATATGACACCGCAATAGAGAAAGTTGAGAAATCCAAATATCTAGGCAGCTGCATAACGACAAATGCAGACCCTGACGTCGAAGTAAGATCACGCATAGAACAAGCCAGAGCCACGTCCCTAAAGATGAAAAACCTGTTATGTAACCCCACATTGAACTTAAACCTAAGATACCGCTTTGTAAAGGCATACGTGCACTCAGTTCTCTTATATGGAGCAGAAAAATGGACATTAAAAAAGGATACCATGAACAGACTTGAAGCTTTTGAAATGTGGACCTTCCGTAGGTTATTAAAAATATCATGGACTCAACACATATCTAACGATGAAGCTTAGACGTATGAGAAGGGAAAGAGAGTTACTTACTACGATAAAACGAAGAAAGACTGCTTATCTGGGCCACATATACCGGAACATAAGTATGATATATTAAAACTAATAATAGAAGGAAAAATCGAAGGTAAACGTGGTCCTGGTCGCAGACAACATTCATGGTTAAAAAACGTACGCGATTGGACTGGTATGAATACATCATCTTTAATTCGTACCACTCAAGACCGAAATAAGTACGCCGAAATTGTCGCCAACCTTCATTAAATGGAGATGACACCTGAAGAAGAAGAAGCAGTTTTTGGCCCAACCGAGTCTAGCCGGTACCGAAGAGAGGATGAAGTTTAACGACCCAGACGTACAGAAAGCACCTCCAATATACAATGAAATGATAAATAAAAAATGTAGCTATAGAGAATGTATGGAGAATCCTGAGTCAAAACACTTGACGCTTTTTTTTATTTGGTGTTAATTACCATGCAATAACCCCAACGACTTCCAAAACACCAATGGAGAGGTTTACTAAATTTTTTTTATCGATTTAAAAGAAAATATAAGAAAAATAAAAGAAAAGCGTGAAAGAAATACGAATATATCTCTAAAGAGAAAAAAAGTTATAATGTTTCAAAGCTGCGCTCCGCAGAAATATTTTTGGCACGACTGACCGAGTAGTGTGACGTCATGTCTCCGTAGCCAGTGCGGGCTTCCGCGGCCGCTGAGCCACACGACGCGACGCACGTATCAGACAACGCGAACGCACACAGGCACAGCGTGGTGGTGGCGTGAGCTGAGCAACCAATCGTCTCATTTGTTTTCTAGTTTAGTGCATATCAAATATTGCTATGATGAATGACATTAAAAAAGAATGTTATAAAAAATATTGCATTGTTCCAAAGTGTGTGAGCACAACTATTAAAACACCTAATAAAGTTCTTTCCCACGTACCTTTGCATGCGAAAGAAGTGGTGCAAAGTGATGAAACGGGATTCAATAATACCAAAAAGTATAAAATATGTTTGAGGATCATTTTGATGTGAGTATATAATTGTATTCATCTTCTATTGATAAGTATTAATTATCAACTATATATGGATAGCTACACTGGTTGTTAAAGATTACTTTACCTAATAGTAAATTAGTTACATTTATAATGTAATATGTATTCTGAATTACTTTATTGTGTTGTATATAAGGCTACGCGCAGAGTGTTTAGAAAATTTATTGCAGAACGATGCTTCATCGACCTCAAGTTGGCAACCTTTTGAAGTAATTCAGTGTCATTCAATATACCTACAAAGAGTCGGATGTACTGGAAAATCCACTATCTAAGGATTGCGCAGTGAATGTATCAGATAATCCCGACAACAAAATTTGAACAAAGTGCAAGTTGACATCAAAGTTAAACAAAAGGATCAAAAAGTGCAAACAATCATGAGAAGAAAAAAAAAAACGAACGATACAGAATATAAGTGTCTGATGACCATCTCCCAATCACCCGAGAGTTCTCCTATAAAAGAATCAGTGTCTTGCTAAGAGTTGCTACAGTTCAGTTATACTTTGAATACTCGTACAACAGTCATCCCTCAGTATTGCAAAGAGACAATAACAAAAATATCAACAAATGCTGGTTTTTATTTGCGTTTACCGGAAGACGTTTATTTTCTCACGAAACTATTATCTTCAAGCGTTTCTAGATCGATAAGAGATATTTTAATATCACTTTGTCCTTTCACAAGTCCTTCCTCCGTTATGGTCAAAAACTAAAAAACATTTAAAAATCAAAAATAAATTACGTCTGATGCGTTGAGCTCTATAATGCGTTTTGCACAAGCTGTACATACAATACACTCTACAGCTTCCACTATACACAGATCTACGGCAGCGCGCGGCACAGACGGCTGGCTGTGCGTATTGCGGAGACGTGACGTCACAGCCAAATTGAAGACGGCAACTATTTCGCGCTCAATATGCAAACTTTAATTATTGATTTCTCTGCCATCTATTGACGGATTTCAAAAATCTTTTCACTGACTAATTATTTTTCGTCTATATTTTACGGATACGTAACTGCTTATTTCATTATGAGTATCATGAGACTTCTCCATTAAATACTTTGTACCATTATCCTAAAAAGATACTATAAGCTTTCGAAGCAATTTTGGGAGGCATAAAACCTTTAAATGATTTCACTCTTCGTGTTACAGTTATTGCTCTTCTGAAGATAATATCTTTAGCAGTTTTTGGCCCCACCGAGTCTAGCCGGTACCGAAGAGAGGATAAAGTTTATCGACCCAAGCGTGCAGAAGGCGGTTGCCTTTGGGCATCCGCTGTCAGCAACCTGCACTTTGCAGTAATTTATCAAAGGCGGCTGGTGCATAACAGCTGCGAAACTGCAGAACACATACAAGAAACATAAGAACATCGTCTTACGTTGAGCATACGTCACTTTATGGGGATTTTCGAACAGCTTCTGAGGTGGCCAGCAACTAGTGTTGCTAAACGTCAAGCAGCGAAACCGGCAGCCTTAAGGCCCGGTCAAACAGAGGGCGTTCTAGAACGCGGCGTTATACGGCGTTCTCTAACGCCGCGTTACAGAATTCCGTTGTTTGTACCAAACAGACGGGCTAAGCAAAAGCATATCGCCAATTTTTGTCAGGACAACATACTACGTTTCCACGGGCTTTCAAAACTGCTTCCGAAACGTTATGTGATTTTGGATTGCCAGTGTTTCAAAACGATTTTCGAAAACGCGTTCAAAACGTTTTCAACTGACACTCTTGACAAATGTAATTTGCTAGTTGTAGCACAAGTTTCCATTTACAGGACGAAATTTGACGTATGAGTAACAGACAATGCTGAAAAATGCGTACTAAATATAAAGTCAAATAATATGATTAACTTATCTAAGAAACTGTATAAATCATCGTCATAGTCACAATGTCTTAACAGACATGTTGTGATGAACTCGTAAAATGCATTAAGTCGGAGCTAGAGTATTGCCGACACGCATATTATCAATAGTTTTGAGTTCTGTGGTTCACGATTTACCGCCAGGGTGCCGCCCACTCGGGGCGTGACCCTGAACTACAAGTTTCACCATATTATCGCTTCTGTGAATATGTCAGAAGAATATAAGCATTCTCGTCGACACAATGGAGGATAGTCTCTTTGAATTACCGAGCTAAACGCTAGTTTGATGGGCGGTATAAGGAACTTCAGCATTCTCCTCCACGTCCACATTTCAAAAGCATCTATGCGAGCTCGATCTGCCTTCTTAACAGTCCAAGTTCCCGAGGCATACAAAAATACGACACAAGAGACCACATACTAACTGAGACATAATCTTGTCGTAAGTATATTTTGAGATGATGGCTATTATTAAATTAAGGATTTCTTTTAATGTGTGCGTATACATCCCCAGAAATTCTCAGAGTCTCTGACAGAGGTATTCATGAACCTGCACTGGCATTTCGCCAGCCTAAAGATCCGTTCCCGTACATAAATACGCAAGCCGCGTTTGCATTTCAAAAGGGATAAATTGATGTCAGCAATTTTTTGGGCAGAATGTGTAGAAAAGCCCCAAGAAGCATTTCAGTAGCCCATTAGCGTCATGGAGGTTAAAACCCTTAACTGGTATGGCGAAAAAAAATTACACTCAACGTATGGCGGGGTCTGGTTAGACCTATAGAATTTTTGTGCAGAAAAATGACAACAGGTATGAATGTAAAAAAAGTTGTTGCTGCTAAAAGAACAAAAAAAATCCATTCCAGACATCCGCTTGGGAAAAATACAGGGTACATTTGAAAAGTAGTTGAAGGACAAACCTTCCACTGATAAAAGCTAAAAAGTGTGTTTTTGTATCAAAAATGAACAAGCCTTGTTTAAATATACAAAATCAGTTGGGAAACAAAAGAAAACAAACCTTTTTCAAGAAAATAAAAATTCTGACAAACAAGTTTAGCAACATAGATTTTTACTGGTTATATCTGCTACAAATGTTTGTTTTTATACAACTACAAATATGTTTATGACATTTGCAACACATGAATCATTGTTTATTATCGTTTCGTGGGCAAATATAACACCCTGTAGTCCTTGTACGTTTAGGGGCTCTTCCAATACGCCTGTCTTCGTTTTCGTTCTCTTCAGGAATATTACCAACTCAACAAATAAGAGCTCTCACTTCAATAGTGGGGCATCAGAAATGTCATCTTCACTAACAAATTAATCAACAATCTGTTGTAAGTTTTGTTGAGTCAGAGGTCTTTTATCACTGTTTGGATTAGCCATTTCTTCTCACAAATAAGACATACAAAATTACATTTGAGGTATGACGGGGTCAATTTTGACCCAAGGGACGTGGATGACCTGACTGGGCGAAACGTTGACAGCAACTTCAATACGTAGGTGCTTTAATTGCAGTTTTAAGGGAATAGCTAGACGGTGGGGTTGCCAGGTCGTTCTGCTTTTCTGTAATTTCGTTAATTATTTCGGCTGGGGTCAGAATTGACCCCGCCATACCAGTTGAGGGTTAAATAGGTTTTAAGGTGACATTTGATAAGAGTTGTGCTTTATTATAGAACCAATAGAACTTTTGAATCATCTAACCTGTCTACAAATTTCAAACTATAACATTGTTGTCAGGGTGATCGGTCACGAGCGCGCGCGGTTTGATTTTTACATGTTTATAAAAAGGGTGCCTTCATCGGTACCGGTCACTTGCGTTGCGCGCCGAAAGAAAATTAGGCTTGGTTATTCCTAATGACCACATCCCTTTTATTCTTGCAAACTTTCATCTGTCTTTTTACGACTTGCGGTAGCATACAGTTACTTCTTAGATTATTTAAATGACTATTCGGCTTCTGTAGGTATATAGAACAACCCTTAATGAAAATATTTCAGTAGTTTGCAATCCTTAGTTGCTGTTTGTGAGTGTTGTTTGTGTTCTACTTTTTCATCATGGAGACCATGTTAAGTGTGAAAGGGAAGAAATTAATAGTCCTTGAAGAGTACACGTTCCGAATAGATAAAGAAACCACCCGTGGTGTAGCCTACAGATGATCTAGAAGAGGATGCACAGCATCTTTGCTGGTGGATCAATCGGAAGAGATTGTTCTTAAAAGAAATAATGAGCACAACCATGATGCTCCCACAAAACAAGCTGTGAAGGTAAATTTCTCGGACTTTTTTTCACATCGTCAAGAAATCGATCAAATTTGTGACAAATTAGAACATGTTCTGATTAATTAAAAATTTTTATAAAGACATTTCGGTCTGCTGACAATACCAACTTCTTTATTTGCATCTATTATAGTGATCAGATTAACTTATTATATTCAGAAAAAAATTTCGCATTTAATAATATAGAAAAGTCAAGTCTCAAGTGAAAAGTAACGATACCTGACTGGAGTTCTACAAATTCTTCAGTAACTATTAGCAAGATCGCAAAAAATGACGAATGAATTAAAACCGGTAAAAATTATAAGACATAAGTTTACCTCGCCGCCCCGCGCGCTGGTGCCACATACCTGCCTATTATCCAAAATATTTTGGGGGCTTCTGACCGGTGGGATTAGGACCAATCTGACTGCGGCGCGCTAGTGTCCTATGGCCGTTGTCAGTGCTCTAGCAGCAAGGCGTTCTAATTTCGCAAGTAGCAGTATCTTGTGTCGCCGACTATACCTGGAGAATACATTTCAACAATGCATAACGCAGTCTCATGAAATTAAAATCACATTGAATTTTCGTTGGAGGATGTTTTCTAAGCAGCTTTAGCGACTGCGAGATATTCCGATGAACCCTAGGGCATTGTTCTTATGTACGAGGGACTATCAGAAAATGGCAAGAAGAAAACAATGAAATATTTATTTGAAAATCTTCAACAACTGTGCCTCAAAGTACAGATAGATGCAGTTTTTTGTTTGAGTCACAACGGCATACTTCAATACGTTAATTTTTGGATGCAACGCAAAGTAGAAATACATATTAATTGAAAACTAAATTCTTCAATTGTCATGCGTCTTATATATTAAAATCTTTTATGTTTGTAAAATTGAATCATAGTCTCTTTAGTCTTTTTTTATTTGATAGAGCATGTCCTGAGAAGCTTGCCGTTTTTCCCCGATTTTTTTGAGCCTGGGATAGCGAGAAAATAAAGAAAATATTTGAAGTTTTTTAGTCGCGTGTACTAGTTGATAAGCAAATAAAGATTGATTTATCAATACCGCTATGTGCGAAGATCATACGTAAAATCAAAGCCTGCTTGTGCGAAAGTGCTGGCACATTAAATACAGGGTGTCCCACGACGATTAAGACAAGCAATATATCGGAACTGGGCAGTAGTAGCGAATTATAATTTTGGGGGTGTAAATTCCGATGTATATTTGTGACTTTTTGTGTTCCTCCCGACAAAACAATTCCAAACAACTAGCACACTTGGAGTCTAAAGTGATTAATTTAAGAGCTACAGGTACTTAAAGGACTGTACTACTACCATTGTGAAACACTACCAAAATAATTTAACGATAGGGGTACATGTTATAATCAATGGTAGTGGTACCATCCTTTAATTACCTGTAGCTCTTGAATGAATCACGTTAGACCCAAAGTCTGCTAGTTTGTTGGAATTGTTTTATCGGAAGGAACACAAAAAGTCACAAATATAGAGGGTGTCCCATTAAAAATTTTGAATCGGACGTCACGTGATCAAAAACAAATACACAGCAAAAGATATTGTTGCGTTTCCAATTAATTGTTAGTATTTGGATGTTTTTCCATCGCTTTAAATTTATTTATAGTTGTTTCAAATCCATTTCATTGAAAGAATTTAATCCTTATATTCGAAGTAATCGCAGGTATGCCAATATATTCAAAATAATTTTAGATTCGTTCTAACGATATGCATAATCCTTCTAATCCCAGTATTGACATATAATGCAATCAAAACATCCTTTTGTTTTCGAAATTTACCCTATGTTTCATTTAAGCAAAGCAGCAATGTACAAAAATGATTACTGAACCAGCAGTTCGTGATAATTCATCTGATAAAAATTAATTTTGTTTCAATGGCCCTTGTCGTTCCCTGAATATAATCAGTATTCGGCGGGACTGATGTCCCGATTCGATGAACGTAAAAATAAAGAAAGGGGGGTTATTCTCAGTGCTACTATCGCCGCGAACCCGTAAACATGGACGAGGTTGTTCCGTTGTGTTGTTTCGGTGTTAGCCGTGTAGTGTCATCTCGTGGTTTGGCGTATTGCATCAGCAATTGTGTGATTTAAATGTGTCCAGATATATTAAATGGAGGACCTACTGAGAAATTGGGAGGGCTAACACCCACATTTGAATGTAGGTTTTTAGATTAGTCAGACAGTATATTTCCGGAAATAATGCTCCTTATAACTTCATACAAAATCACACAATTAAACATCCAAACGAATCAATCAGCTGTCCTCGCAATAAAATCTGTTGGTCCAAGGAAAAGAAAGTAGTTTAGAATCAATTACCAAACACAGATTCGATTCAACGACAGGCTGCGATTGAATTATTCATTGGAATTCAATGACTTCTTGTAGTTGAATCGACAATACGATATAATTCGTTACCAACTATACACTTCCCATTGGATAAAACATCGCTGTATTTGAGGAATGCTGAGTGTAACGTCCCATTGAATCCAAGCGTAAGTCTTTGACCCCATTGGGTGACACAATAATAAGAAAATATTATATATATAATATATTTGCTCTAATTTACACCCCAAATTATAATTCGCTACTAGTTCCCAGTTCCGATATATTACTTGTCTTAATCGTCGTGGGACACCCTGTATAAGACTTTCATGTGTTCTTTTTGTGTTATAAATAAAATAGCTTTGAAAGAATTTACAGCATCAACCACGGTATATACTGAAATACCTCATAAAAAACATCAAAAGCAACAGCCCGCTAAGAGATGTAGATAGTATGCTTTAGGAATACCATGAATGTGTATGTTTCCATGATTTTTTCAGCTCACGTGTTCCGAGATTCTTTTGTTGTTTCGACATTACCATATGACCTGTTCAAGCTCGCCTAAAAGTTCAAAATTGTGATGTATAAACTTTGATAATACGAAGAGACAGCAACAGCGTCAAAACAATAGACAGAAGTCAAGTTCGGTATGGCTTTCGATTCATTGTGTATGGCAGTTTTTATTCATACCATAAATCAATATCTACATGAAAAAATCTCGGGCAGACAATACCTATGTGCCTTCATTCAAGTATGCCATCCTTTTCGGTATAGGCTGGGTCAACTGTGCGTGGATAATTTTCGTCAAACGAGACTGAAACTCAAAACTACCACCGGATTTGTAATCAGCATCCTTGAATTACCCAAAACTCGAGGTTTCATCTTAATAGAAAGCCAAATAAAGATTTTCGATTTTTTAGGTACAAACCTGAAGATGTGAAATTTTTCATTTGCCTCAAACGTGACTGAACTCGAAACTGCGACCAGATTTGGAATCAGCATCGTCAAGTTATCCAAAACACAAGGCTTCAACTTAATAGAATGCCAAATAAAGATTTTCGATGTTTAGGTAGACCTGAAGATCTGAGAGATCTGAATTTTTTTATTTTCGTGAAACGAGACTGAAACTCGAAACTGCGATCGGGTTTGTAATCAGCACCGTCAAATTATCAAAAACACGAGGTTTCATCTGAGTAGAAATCTTAATAAAGATTTTCAATTTTTTTGTAAACCTGAAGATCTGAAATTTTTGATATTTGTCAAACGATTCTGAAACTCAAAAGTGCCACCGAATTTGTAATCAATACCCTCAAATTATCCAAAAAACGAGGTGTCATCTTGATAGAAACCCAAATAAAGATTTTCGCTTTTTTAGTCAAACGTGGACGTCAGAAAGATCTGAAATTTTTGATGTTCATCAAACGAGACTGAAACTCGAAACTGCGACCGGATTTGTAGTCAGCACCCTTAGATTATCCAAAACACGAGGTTTTATCTTAATAGAAAGCCAAATAAAGATTTTCAAATTTTTAGGTAAATCTGAACATCTGAAAGATTCGAATTTTTTTATTATTGTCAAACGACACTGAAACTCAAAAGTGTGACTGGATTTGTAATCAACACCCCCAAAGCTATCAAATAAAAACAAGGTTTCATCTTGAGAGAAAGCCAAATAGAAATAAATATTCGATTTTTTCGGTAAACCTGGAGATCCGAAAGATCTGAAATTTTTGACTTTTGTCAAACTGTACTGAAACTCAAAAGTGCGACCGGATTTGAAATCAGCACCCTCAAATTATCCAAAAAAAACTAGGTTTCATCTCAATAAATGCGAATAAAAGTTTTTGATTTTTTAGGTAAAACTGAAGATCTGAAAGATCTGAAATATTTTATCTTCGTCAAACGAGACTGTAACTCCTTGGCTCAAGTTAGCTACTGGATAAACAAGGGTTTGACGTAAACCCCCCATTATGAAACCAGTAGCAAACTAACGATTACGCTTTGTAAATCTCAACTAACACATAGGCTGGAGTAGTCCTCACATATCTGGGGAGTTGCTCCCCTACTATCCTATTCATACTTGACGAAGTCTAGACAACATATTCAACAAAAGTGGTTCAATATCACAGTCGGAGCAAGATCATAAATATAGATTACAATGAGCAATATGCAGTTTTGGGGAAAACGTTGTTTCTGAGAAGTTCCCCTAAAGATCCAGTTAGTCTTATCTAGGCTGTAAATCTTGACCTCATTTATTTTAGGTCGACACGAACGATTGTGTCTGATGGTATCATTTTCCGTTGGTTACAAGCTATTATTCATAGATTCTGTTCCTAAATGAAATTATCGCTAATGAGGCACTTGGCTGAACACAATGGGGCATTTCTTTTTCATTAGTTATAATAGTTTGTTTGTTTAAGTTTTTTGTGTTCACCTGGAGTAAAAATAGAGTTTGAAAACCATCCCTTTGAAGAGAACACATTTAAATCTCTTGAACTTTCCGCCTAAAGGGCTCCACAGACATCGTTCTTTTTCATCAGGTTTGCACGACGTGCCAACCGATCACACTCATTTCGGTCCGTGTGTGCCGAAAAACCATCGTGTTGACCGTCGTTCCAAAAAATCTGTCCGAGCTTGATTTTACCCGTCGGTTTCGAACGCCATCGTGTAACTCGGTACATGTGTGGGCGTTCATCGTGCAATCACGACGGGATTTTGCAGTGTCGTTCTGGTTGCCTTCGAGTAAGCGAATCTAGGGTTAGCGACACCTATCAAAAATGTGCGATACACGGCAAAATAGCAAACAATTTATGATGGAATTCATACACATGTATAGGAGTTTTCCGTGTCACTGGAAAGTCAAATCCGCTGAGTATGCAGACAGAGACAAGAAAAATAAGGCCTACGGAGAACTGTTGATATCGCAACTGAAAATTTCAAATCCTCGTAGCTTCTACCCGTAGCAAGGAATCTCAATGTAGCTGTCAGACGTTCATGAGGGGAAATACTTTGTCTCATCCAAGTATCCTGTTTTTTTATTAGAGGTGCTACTGAATTAAGTAATTCTAAGTATGTTTCTTCATCCATCCCCAAATAATTGTACCAATCCCCTGGTTCCAGACGCTACACTTCTAACAGATTTATATGGGAGAATTGGCCTCTTTTTAGGAGCCATTGTTTCACCCATTTAGAACGTTTTTTCTTGCTGTATTTCACTTTAATAGCTAAAGCCGCCGCCAATGCTAAAGTATTATCCATGTTAACGGACCAAAAATTTGCGAGAAACTGAAAGAAAACCGAACAGTGTGTGGAGGTATCGTTCTATTGGTTTAACGGACATCGGTTGGCACGTCGTGCAAACCTGATGAAAAAGAACGATGTCTGTGGGGCTCTTTAGAAATCAACTATTCAAAAGTGTTTTTATTCAATGTGACTATGTGAATTTGCCTTAAGGGTAGATTCAAGGTTGTCACGTTGATTTTTTAATGGTCAGCCTCTCGCAAAGGTTAAAAGACTATGGCGCTGTGAGAGGTTAAATATCGGTGCACGATAGATTTGAAACGATGTAGGTTGTAGCCGTCGGGAAACAACTTCCCCAGCAGCTCATTCCACAGCGTCAAATTAATGAACTCGGAAGTAATTTTGTTCATCCACTCCATATTGAAAGATACCAAAAAGAACGTGCAGAGTCCCAGAAACAATGAGTATGTCTGTTCACCTAAACAGTAACAACAGGTCTGCACAGGAATGAGCTGGTTCGCGTCTTTGAAGTTTACCGACTCGCTCCGGATTCCTAGCACCTCCTCGCGCCGCTTCAGGCGGATGATGGAGAATCTAAGAGTCTTTTTGAGGGAGTTGATATGGAACTATATCGATACTGCTCGCTGATTATTACAACTTTGGCATTTCTGTAAAGAATGTACAACTTTTACTTACTATGGCAATAAGCGGAAGAATTGCAATCATGAAGAAATTGGGATAATATGTTTTTCTCCTATTGGTCTGACATTTGCATTATGTTTGGTAACCCTTTTGCCTGTTTTAAAATTCCAACCTTGCCGGATAGGCTTCCTTGCTTTGTTCGGAGGGCAAGGTTACGGTCAAGGTCACCGTTAGACTACCCGAGTTTCAAAAAAAAAAAAGAAAATGGGGTGATTTTTTTAACAGCTGCGAACAGATTACTTTTTACTTCCCACACCGATAGGTGAGGGGAGTATTGTGATCGCGAAAATTTTCGATTTTGAGATAACACGCTTATTGGGCGTTTTATAATGTCTACATAACGAAAATCCATGTCACTCATTTCCGTCGGTCTGTCTGTCGGTCTGTCTGTCGGTCTGTCGGTCTGTCGGTCTGTCGGTCTGTCGGTCTGTCGGTCTGTCGGTCTGTCGGTCTGTGTGTCTGTCTGTCGCGTTTTTCTACCCTAGTAATCTCAGTAACCGCTGCATGGATTGTGATGAAATTTGGCAGCGGTATGCTGTGGGGTCGTAGCAGGTAATGTTCCTAAAATTTTGAAAATCGGTGCATAGGCGGCGGAGTAATTAGCAAAAAACAAATTGTAAAATTGAAAAATTTGTTACTTTCATAATAGGCTGTCCACTGACCTGTGAAGGAAGACCTGGCGACATAAATAACTTTTTTAGGTCCATCTGAACATTGCCTTTGCCTATTACAGAGAGCAAAGGACTTAGAATTTTTTTTGATGTAAACAAACGAGAGTATTGCGTCAGATTGTTGTAACGAGGAAAGTGTTGAATTGATTTTAATGAAATTTTGAAAGGCTTTACTACCATGGCGAAGATGGAAAACGCGTATGGTTTTAATAAATCGTGCCAGTGGCGGCGCAGAAATAATAAAAAAACTAAAAATATAAAAACAGCTCAAACTTCGTTTTTAAGCGTTTTAGAGGTTCCTGATCATTTTCTGCGTTTTTTTGGATGCCGGTGAAATAGGGGTGGTTGGGGGGTTGGGGGTTGAAAAATTAAAAAAATTCTTGTACTCATAATAGGCTGTCCACTAACCTGTGAAGGAAGATCTAGCGACACAAATTACCTTTTTAGGTGCATCCGAACATTGCCTAGCCTATTACAGAAACTAAGGGACTTAGAATTTTCTGTATACTATACGAGAATTTATTGGTCTAAATCGTTTTGTATTTTGTAACGTGGGCACAATTAAATTGATTCTAATGAAATTTTGACACAGTATATTGTTACCGTGGTGAGAATGGAAAACGCGTATGTTTGTTAAAAATCTTGTCAGTGGCAGCGTAGCAATAATCAAACAACGCGACAAGTATGAAAGCAACTCAAATTCGGTTTTTAGATGTAAAGCGCCTTCGGCAAGTTGTGACTGTGGAGCCGAGAGACAAACCGTCCAGCACATTATCGAAGAATGTCCTTTAAGACTGTATACTGGCCAAGCAGAAGACTTCTTGAACCTGACCAACGGATCAGTCGAATATATTAAAAATTTGGATGTTTGTTTGTGAAAATAATGACTATGTATCTTGTAGTCTATAATACATTTACTCTATTTATATTTATATCTAGTTTTTTTTGTTTCTTATTTATATCTTGAATGTGATTTGTGAGCCATACGATAAATAAATAATGTTTGCAAGCTAAATAAAAGCTTTTAAAAAACTACACAGTAAACAGGCGTCAGTACGCCACTGCTGACAGAATGCGGGCGCACCGGTAGTCCAGCGCCTTGGTCAGGAATTGTCCGCACACCGAATCTAATGACATGTTTCGAATTCGTCTGGGCTTTTGGGCACCATCCAAAGTTTTCCGGCGACTCGTCAGACTAACATCGGATTCTTGGACGGTTTCACATAAATAATTCTAAACCGCGTTTTTTTCGGCTCGTGCGGCTTTTTCGGCTCTAAAGGTGGCTTCTCACGGCACGTGTTTTCGCAGGCCGGCCCGCGCCAGCTCGCGCTTCCGGGTCCATACATTTTTCCATCCTTGCCACGGTAGCAAGAGTGTATCCAAATTTGTAAATAAATTAGGAACTTAAAGTTGAAAAAAAATGAGGTCAAGTTGATTGACTCAGTACTACCCACACATTACGCTGATACCAGTTTATTGTTTTCCCATAGCATGAAGCTTTAGTCTAAGATCCCTTGCAACCAAATAATTGCCAACCCCCCCCCCCCCCTAAAATTGTCTTATGCCGCTAGGTATTTCCTTTACAGGTCAGTGGACAGCCTATTATCGATACTACAAACTTCTCACTTTTACAACCCCCCACCCCCCAACCACCTCACCTTCACCCCCACCCAAAAAACTGGTAGGAAATTATCAGGAACCCCTAAAACATCTAAAAACCGAATTTGAGTTGTTTTCATACTTTTCTTTCTTTGATTATTGCTACGCTGCCACTGACACGATTTTTACTTCCCACACCGATAGGTGAGGGGAGTATTGTGATCGCGAAAATTTTCGATTTTGAGATAATACGTTTTTTGGGCGTTTTATGATGTGTACATAACGAAAATCCACGTCACTCATTTCCGTCGGTCTGTCTGTCGGTCTGTCGGTCTGTCTGTCTGTCTGTCTGTCTGTCTGTCGCGTTTTTCTACCCTCGTAATCTCAGTAACCGCTGCATGGATTGTGATGAAATTTGGGCAGCGGTATGCTGTGGGGTCGTAGTAGGTAATGTTCCTATAATTTTGAAAATTGGTGCATAGGCGGCGGAGTAATTAGCAAAAAACAAAAAAAATTAAATATTGCTGAAACTTCGTTTTTAGGCGTTTTAGGGGTCCCTGATCATTTTCTACTTTTTTTTGGGTGGGGGTGAAATTGGGGTAGTTGGGGGGTAGGGGGTTGTAAAATTGAAAAATTTGTTGCTTTCATAATAGGCTGTCCACTGACCTGTGAAGGAAGGCCTGGCGACATAAATAACTTTTTTAGGTCCATCCGAACATTGCCTTTGCCTATTACAGAAAGCAAAGGACTTAGAATTTTTTTTGATGTAAACATACGAGAGTATTGCGTCAGATCGTTGTAACGAGGAAACTGTTGAATTGATTTTAATGAAATTTTGAAACGGCATTACTACCATGGCGAAGATGGAAAACGCGTATGGTTTTAATAAATCGTGCCAGTGGCGGCGCAGAAATAATAAAAAAACTAAAAATATAAAAACAGCTCAAACTTCGTTTTTAAGCGTTTTAGAGGTTCCTGATCATTTTCTGCGTTTTTTTTTGGGTGGGGGTGAAATTGGGGTGGTTGGGGGGTTGGAGGTTAAAAATTAAAAAAAAACTGAGAAGTTTGTAGTATCGATAATAGGCTGTCCATTGACCTGTGAAGAAAAGACCTAGCGGCATAAGACAATTTTAGGGAGGGGGGGGGGGGGGGTTGGCAATTATTTGGTTGCAAGGGATCTTAGACTAAAGCTTCATGCTATGGGAAAATAATAAACTGGTATCAGCGTAATGTGTGGGAAGTACTGAGTCAATCAACTTGACTTCATTTTTAACAAACATACGCGTTTTCCATTCTCACCACGGTAACAATATACTATGTCAAAATTTCATTATAATCAATTTAATAGTGCCCACGTTACAAAATACAAAACGATTTAAACCAATAAATTCTCGTTTTGTATACAGAAAATTCTAAGTCCCTTAGTTTCCGTAATAGGCTAGGCAATGTTCGGATGGTCCTAAAAAGGTGATTTGTGTCGCTAGATCTTCCTTCACAGGTTAGTGGACACCCTATTATGAGTACAAGAAATTTTTTAATTTTTCAACCCCAACCCCCCAACCACCCTAATTTCACCCCCACCCAGAAAAACGCAGAAAATGATCAGAAACCTCTAAAATGCTTTAAAACGAAGTTTGAGCTGATTTATAGTTTTAGTTTTTCTATTATCTCTGCGCCGCCACTGGCACGATTCGTCAAAACCATACGCGTTTTCCATCTTCGCCATGGTAGTAATGCTGTTTCAAAATTTCATTACAATCAATTCAACAGTTTCCTCGTTACAACGATCTAAAGCAATACTCTCGTATATTTACATCAGAAAAAATTCCAAGTCCTTTACTTTCTGTAATAGGAAAGGCAATGTTCGGATGGACCTAAAAAAGTTATTTATGTCGCCAGGTCTTCCTTCACAGGTCAGTCGAGAGTCTATTATGAAAGCAACAAATTTTTCAATTTTACAACCCCCCACCCCCCAACCACCCCAATTTCACCACCACCAAAAAAAAAGTAGAAAATGATCAGGGGCCCCTAAGACGCCTAAAAACGAAGTTTCAGCAATATTTAATTTTTTTTGTTTTTTGCTAATTACTCCGCCGCCTATGCACCGATTTTCATTCATTATAGGAACATTACCTACTACGACCCCACAGCATATCGCTGCCCAAATTTCATCACAATCAATGCAGCGATTACTGAGATTACGAGGGTAGAAAAACGCAACAGACAGACAGACCGACAGACAGACCGACGGAAATGAGTGACGTGGATTTTCGTTATGTACACATCATAAAACGCTCAAAAAGCGTATTATCTCAAAATCGAAAATTTTCGCGATCACAATACTCCCCTCACCTGTCGGTGTGGGAAGTAAAAATATCGTGAGATTCAGGTCATTTATCGTGAGATCGTGAGATTGTGATTGAAATCGGTAGATCTGACGATAAATCGTGAGATCTGGGACCACTGATAGCAAGTGGCAGATCCTCGGCGTATGCCTCCATTTACACGCCGCTGGGCAGCGGAATACAGGGTGATCCAGAGTAACGGCTCTAAAGCAGATCCTTGAGGCATCCCTGTTGTCATAGGAATTTCGGTTCCGGCTATGCAAATTAATCTAGAGTCTAGGTAGCTGCTCATTAGATTTCTTAAACTTTTTTTAAAATTTTCACTGTTGTGTTTGTAGTGAGCCAAACACCAAACTGGAACTAGAATTAACTCCTTTTTGTCAAACCTACCAGTCTCTTAGTGAAGGTTAGTACGTCCGACCAGTTTGCTGAATATAAGATTCTTCTTCCGCATGTATGCCGGAGATACTTATACCTACCTTGGAGTGGCGCAGCGTCATGTCCAAGCGGCAGAATTGGTCAAAGAGTGTCTCCGCCGCAAGTATTTGCACCGACTCCGGTAGATCTGGTCATTAGAACTGTCCTGCAAGAACAAAGTCGCTGCCACAACCTTGCTTGCGGTCCCATTGTTATTATACACCTTTGGTGCTATACACTGGAAAGTGAACGAGCTGAAGGAAATCGACACGCTGACCCGCAAAAGGATTAATATGGAGAGAAGTCTGCATCCACGTCCTCTGTCCCGCGAATATACCTCCCGCGACATCTGGGAGGGCGTGGACAATTGAGTTTGGAGCGTCTGCACAACAGGGTAGTATTGGCCACTGCCTGCTATGTGACGAACAGCACCGATCCCCTGATCCGCTTTGTGCGAGAGCATGAGAATGGTAAAGGAGCCTTTCTTTTTAGCGCAGCGAAACCAGCAGCCGAGGAGCTCAGCCTCACACTCGACTTCAAGCGGAGGTGTCAGCAGTCCATTACGGAACTTGCTCCCGCACAATTAAAATCCCACATCAAACTGCCGAAGCCGACTTCCTTTCAAGACTTCATAAAGATACTCCAATGCATGGAATCTTGTACAGACAACTAGCAAGCATGGCTTGTCTGAGCAGTTGACCTTCTCTTTCCTAAGGTCTAGTGGGTTGTAGTCTAGAGACTGAGAGCTTTTTAATGGCTTGCCAAGACGGTGTTCTCAACACCTTGGTATACCGTAATTGGGTTATGGGTGTAGATGTACCCGACAACCGTTGTAGAGCTTGCCGACAGGCGCCAGAGACGCTTATGCATCTCTTGTCGGCGTGTAAGACGGACGCTGGGACGGCTTACGCCCATCAGCACAACGCGGCTCTACGAGTGCTCTACTATCATTTAAGGCACTCATACGGTATCGATCCGACACCGGTGCTACCATACGCTTTAGGAGATATAGAGTCCGTTGTGGAGAACTAGAGATGCCGAGGTGAACATCGTCTCTAAGGAGGAGGAAAACCGGACCAAACATCAGGAGTTGCTCAGAAAACTTCTCAAGCTCTGGCCAGACTACACTGTAAGTCTACTGGTTGTGGTCATTGGATCCCTAGGGGTAATGACGAATACGCTGCTCTCTGCACTGCTCAAAATACCAGTGTGCCGTGTGGCGGCGCACATCTTAGCCACCAGAATTCAGGGTCCCTTCGTCTACTTAGGGCGCACGATTCGCCGACCCAGTGATTGCTCACCTCACGGTGTGAGGAGAGTTAAAGGCACTCATACGGTATTGATGAGACACCGGTGCTGCCATACGCTCCAAACGATATAGAATCCGTTGTGGAGAACGAGAGATGCCAGGTTTACTGGAACGACTCGTTCTCCAGGCTCGAGCTTGTACAGGCAAACAAGCCCAACATAGTCCTCCTGGACCACTCAGTTCGTTATAGATTTTTTGGCACCTGCCAAGGTGAACATCCTCTCTAAGGAGGAGGAAAAGTAGACCAAATATCAGGAGTTTTTAGTCTTCGCCGCCAGAAGGCAGAAGACAGTCATTTTTGGGCCACTTCGTCTACTAGGGGCGCATGATTCGCGGATCCAGTGATTGCTCACCTCACGGTGTGGGGAGTGTCAGAGCCAGGGCTGTACCGTTTTGTTTAAAAAAAATCCCTAACAGAAGGAAACAATAGAACACAAAACAAGCGTATGCAAAACTCTCGTTGGAACATTACCCCCAACAAGCTATCATTAGTGTCACGTCTAGATAACATTTTGCTGCATAAACAAGATGGCGTTTTAGTTGTTGAATATATTGTGCTGGGTGCAAGCAGAATGCGATTGTTTGCACCATTCTATCATGTTCAGCCAATTTGTATCTTTTTGTGGTGTGTGATATAAATGGTGTCCACGTTTTATACAGTAGGCGAGAGTTTTGCATTTTCTGCATTCTCTCAACGTCAACTTGATTAATACACACATGGTACACTGCAAAAGTTAAAGTGTGACAGAACAAGAGTATTCGTTAATAGTATCTTTGTCTTTCTGTTTAACATTCCATTGTGTGCAAGCATGTATTTCAGTTAGTCGTAGGCTTTACTACTGGAGTTTGTCATGCGTTTCTTGAAAACCAAACTGGAGTCCATTATTAAACCTAAATTCCTAACTTCACATTAGTTTACTTTGCAGTATTGCAATGTTATCGATATTTTTGTTGATATCATCTAGTAAAGAAGAATATGATCGATCAGTACTAAAAATTAAAAAAAAATAAATGTTTTTTTATGGTCAGCCCTTCGCAAAGGCTGGAGGAGACTGGTTCGGGGAGTAGGGACCTAGAACTGGTAAGGATGAGTTCGCAGAGCCTCTCTAGTGTTCCTTGTTCGGACAGCCTTTGGTGTCAATGTCTGGGAGAACGCACTAGAACAACTTCCGTGATAGAATCTGTACAAGAGGGACAGTTCAACCATCCTTCTTCGATGTTCTAGGCTGTGGAGATCCTTTGTGAGGTTAGGCGTATCCATTAGTCTAATTGCTCTCTTCTGGATAGTATCCAGAAGCTTTAGAGAGTGCTTCGGAGCGCATTCCCACACGATGGTCGGATATGTGCCTTGTAGAGCAGCAGTAGTTGCTCTGATGTACGTACAGCTTCCTACAGCGGAACAAAACTCCAAGCTTCTGGGATGCCATTTCAGCAATATTGAATATGTGAATATCTAATACTAGGAAGGGATATTTATGTAACACGTTACAACTGGAGAACAAATAAAAGGGGTAGAAAGGTGTAAATATTTAGAGGTATTGATTAACAAGCAAGGGACAAGTAACGATGAAATATGTACAGGCAAGGATACGTATGAGAAGCTAGGGTATTGGGGCATTGAACTCCGTTTTGTGGGAAAAAAACATAAAAGGACAGACTAAGAAAAGAAAATACGATACTGTACTCAAGAGTATACTTACATATGGAGCAGAAAGTTGGGACTGGGACTAAAAGTAATAGAAGAAAGTTGTTGGCTACAGAAATGGACTTCTTGCGGAGAAATTGTAGAAAATCAAGGCTCGAGAGGGTCAGAAATATAGTTATTAGGAGGGACATGGGAATCGATAGAGATATTAAATACGAAGTTGAAAAGAAACAACTGAAATGGTTTTGGCATACAAAGAAAATAGGAGAAGAGGGATGGCCAAGAAGAATTTTAGAATGGACAGCGCCGGAACCAAGAAAGAGGGGAAGACCTAGAAGAAGCTGGAGGGACGATGTTGAAGAGGCGGCAATGAAGATTAGAAACTTGAATGAGTGTATGTGTTTTGATAGACAAGTATGGAGACTAGGTACGGAGAAGCGGCGACTCCCGTAGAAATCCATGTATATAGGGTGTTCCGGTGATCATATTACAAACCTCTAGGGTAGATTAAACACACGAAAATAAGAAAAAAAGTTCATATGAACATGGGTGCGGAAACGCGTCCTCAGGGAGCTAGGGCCCTTCGAAGATGACCTTCAAAAACTACTTTTCGTTTTATAGCTTCGGTACTACTGCAGCTATCGCCACCAATTTTGAAACATGAAATGTAGTTGGTAGGTCCATCAATTTGAGCCTTCCGCACTTTGTCACCTTTGTCAACCAGGGGCGTACAAACCAGGGGGTATTTGGGTGAATTTGACCCTACTCCTCTAAGGCGTCAATTTCTTGCCATTTTTATATCTGATTATGATTGTCCAATGCCTTTTACATAACAAAGGTACTCTTAGTAATAGTCGGATGGAGAAGTTGTTCGTTAACAATCTCCCATACAGGTACATGATTTACATTCACGGGTTCTGCAACAGCTCCGGTACTAACACCAGGTTTTTCCTCGAATTGTCGAAGTACATCTTTCTCATATTCTGGAGGTCGTACAGTTCTTTGAGCGCCATTGTCTGGCCTCGTTATTTTCACGGAGCCAGTTTCCCTTATGCGCTGATTTACCCTCTCGAACAGCGTGTGAGCAGGTACACGCCACTCGGAAAATCGCTCCTGATATAATCTTGAAGCGGCTCTTTCATTGCAATGAACTTCGCCATAAATTAATAGCATATCGGCATATTCGACGAAAGTATAATCCATGATTCACTGGCGACACAATATTTTATTGACAGATTTTTGACAACTAGATAAATTTTAATAAACCAACGCCAACGTGATGAAACTGCATCGGTGCAATAGGAATCAATTAATGTATCTGACTTAGTGGCGGTTTCCGAGGAAACAGTGACAGATAGCGACTATTACTAAGAGCACCTTTTTTATGTAAAATGCATTGGAGAATCATAATCAGATATAAAAATGGCAAGAAATTGACGCCTTAGAGGAGTAGGGTCAAATGTACCCAAATAGCCCCCTGGTTTGTACGCCCCTGGTTAAAGGTGACAAAGTCCGGAAGTGTTTCCGGACCCATGTTCATATAAACTTTTTTTCTTATTTTCTTGTATTTTATCTACCGTAGAAGTTTGTAACATGATCGTCGGAACACCCTGAATATGTATATGTTAAGAGCAAACACCGATTTCGGCCAATGGACGAAAAATATGGCCAAAACGCGTTTTGGCCGCTACCATTTTACCAATGTCCGAATTATCGCTTTTTGGCTGTTTAATGTAGACCAGGACGTGTTTTGGCTCAACTACGATTGCCAAAACGCGTCCTGTTCTACTGCGATTGCCACAACGCGTGGTGGATTTTGTGAGTGTCTCAGCTTGTAAACGATACCTCTGGAGCTAGTGTATTCATTTAGTATTTGATCTTTGTGCGGGTTAGACAGTAGCTAGAGAGTGCCATGGAAGACCTAAGGTTATGTTTTAATGACGAACTGCAAAAAGTCATAAGTGGTAGCAATGATCGTAGTAATATTTGTACAAGAGAAAGATACGACCAAACACTCACAGAGGTAAAGGCGGCAAAAGCTTGTAAAAGTAACGGTGATACAATATCTTCGAAACAAAGACAACGATTGAAAAGGTATGATATTTTAAAAATCGGCTATATCGAAAAGCTAATTGAAAGAAGGACAGACGAAACAGCCGAGCTGCGTTATTTTTGCATGACCCACGAGTTATTTGATATTATTCATTCCGCTCATGTGGGAGCTGGACATAAGAGATTGTGAGGTATGTTTCTTTCAGTTTTTTTTTTCACGGACCTAAGATCTACAATGGCTTTTATTCATTTTAGTTATGCTAAGCTCAAGAGAAAATATTGTAACACAACATGGCAAATAATTGAGATTTATTTATTCGTAGTAGAATATAGAACGTGTTCTGGCAATTGTAGTTGACCCAAAACGCGTTCTGGGCTACATTGAACAGCCGGAAAGCGATAATTCGGACATTGGCAAAACGGTAGCAGCCAAAACGCGTTTTGATCATATTTTCCGTCCATTGGCCGAAATCGGTGTTTGCTCCTAACATATACAGGGTTACTGGTAACTCGACCACTTTCCTGCAAGAGGTGATAGAGGGACTCAAATGTAATAAATTTAACCCCCCATATGTAATTCCGAAAACCGATAGTTTTCGAGATAATTAACATTTAATGTTTTTCAACCAAATGTCCAAATTTCCACACTAGATCCTAAACTAAGAAAAAAACCTGTTGTTGATTCTGATAATTTTTATTCTAGTATTTAACTAACACGTACACAAAGCTAATTTAGTATTAAAATGTTTCAAAATACTAAACAGTTCCAAACTAAATACAAATATTTAAAAAATAATCAACAAAATGTTTACGTTTCGCTAAAAAACTCTCCTACATAATAACCTTTTCAGAAAGATTATAAACAGCAATGAATAAAAATCACCTATTCAAAAAGAACGAATGACAGTACAATCATTATTGATGACTCAGTTACATACTAGAATGTTTGCAAATGCGGTCGATGACTTTATCCAAGTAAAACAAAGTAAATCCAGTCGAAAGTTTCTAGAGATCTTGCTCAATGTGTTGTTCTTGATTTCGGATACAAGTACGGATCCGCTTCCTCACTTCGGTTTTTGTAACTCATGTTGAAAAAGTTCGTTTCATCTCCTCCGCCGCATTGACAATTTTTTGCCTTAGTTCGTGAGCAGTATTAACTGGAGTCTCGTAAACCAATGCCTTCATATGACCCTAGACGCAAAAATCAAGAGGTGTCAGATCTGGGCTCCTCGCAGGCCATGGGATGGGTTCACCCCTCCCTATCCATTTGTTCGGGTATGTGTTGTCCAACAACTGCCGAATTGTGATACGGTAATATGCTGGACAACCATCATGCTGGAATATCATGTTGTTGATGATTCTGTATTATGTTGATAAATTTTGTTAAATAGTTACTTGTGGCTGTACTGTTATTCTCGTCCTTGGAATAGGCCATCAGATAAGGAAGTTTTTAAAATAATTTGTTTGACTGGTTGTGTATCTTTTTTTGAGCTAGACAATTTTCTTTCGCGGTGAATGTAAGAATTTTGTTCTTTATTTTTTAAATAATTGTATGTAGTTTGAAACTGTTTAGTATTTTTACACATTTAAATACTAAATTAGATTTGCGTATGTGTCAGTAAAAAACTAAATTGTAAATCACTAAAATCGACAGCAGGGTTTTTTCTAAATTTGGGATGTAGTGTGGAAATTTGGACATATAGTTGAAAAACATTAAATGTTAATTATCTCGAAAACTATCGGTTTTCGGAATTACATATGGGGGGTTAAATCTATTGCATTTGAGTCCCTCTATCACTTCCTACAGGAAAGTGGTCGAGTTACCAGTAACCCTGTATACATGTACAGAATGTATAAATGCGTGCGGTACGGAGATAATAAAAAGGCCCACACATTAACCAATTCGCGATCTAATTAAAGGAATTTCAACTTTTTTGCTATTAAGAATAAACATATAATTTAATCATATTATATTATAAGCCAGTGCCAGAAATCATCCCTTAAATTTTTCGGGATTCATCCTGGACACAGTGTATAAATCGATGCCTAACAGGTAAGATGGGGTAATCATTGGCACTGGAATATTCACCGGTTTTCCAATTATCACACGATTCGCTTCGAAGCAACACCTTTCCTGGAAAATTGCTTTCGTATTTGGTTTTCATTAGTGTCGCTGTGCTTAACAGGTGAATTTCCAGGCTACTTGATCAGCGCCGAATTTCTGCGTGGGTTTTTTTAATTGCAGCATAGGACCTCGTGGGCTTATACGGCTACCTACCACCCGCGTCGACAGAAAACACATAACGTACTAGTGGGTAACAACTTTTTAATAAAAAACTATTGCGGATTTAATAACAAAATATAAAATAATGTAACTCCTCAAACTGCATCGTTTGAAGGCGCTAATTACAAATCCGGTCATTGTTTTGGGTTTCAGCCTTATTTAGCGAAGGTGAAAAATTTTAGATCACCTTGATTTTTACGCCCACCTTAAAAAATCGAAAATCTCTATTTCGCTTTCTATCAAGATGAAACCTTCTGTTGTGGATAATGTGTGGATGCTAATTACAAATCTGGCCACTGTTTTGAGTTTCACCCTTATTTGACGAAAGTGAAAAATGTTAGATCACCCTGATTTTTACGCCCAGCTTAAAAAATCGAAAATCTCTATTTTGCTTTCTATCAAGATGAAACCTTATGTTGTGGATAATGTGAGGATGCTAATTACAAATCTGGCCACTGTTTTGAGTTTCAGCCTCGTTTGGCGAAAGAGAAAAATTTCAGTCCACTTTGATTTTCAGGCCCGCCTTAAAAAATCGAAAATCTCTATTTTGCTTTCTATCAAGATGAAACCTTATGTTGTGGATAATGTGAGGATGCTAATTACAAATCTGGCCACTGTTTTGAGTTTCAGCCTCGTTTGGCGAAAGTGAAGAATTTCAGTCCACTTTGATTTTCGGACCCGCCTTAAAAAATCGAAAATCTCTATTTCGCTTTCTATCCTGATGAAACCTTCTGTTGTGGATAATGTGAGGCTGCTAATTCCAAATCTAGCCACTGTTTTGAGTTTCAGCCTCGTGTGGCGAAAGTAAGAAATTTCAGTCCACTTTGATTTTCAGGCCCGCCTTAAAAAATCGAAAATCTCTATTTCGCTTTCTATCAAGATGAAACCTTCTGTTGTGGATAATGTGAGGATGCTAATTACAAATCTGGCCACTGTTTTGAGTTTCAGCCTCGTTTGGCGAAAGTGAAAAATTTCAGTCCACCCTGATTTTCAGGCCCGCCTTAAAAAATCGAAAATCTCTATTTCGCTTTCTATCAAGATGAAACCTTCTGTTGTGGATAATGTGAGGATGCTAATTACAAATCTGGCCACTGTTTTGAGTTTCACCCTTATTTGGCGAAAGTGAAAAATGTTAGATCACCCTGATTTTTACGCCCACCTTAAAAAATCGAAAATCTCTATTTTGCTTTCTATCAAGATGAAACCTTATGCTGTGGATAATGTGAGGATGCTAATTACAAATCTGGCCACTGTTTTGAGTTTCAGCCTCGTTTGGCGAAAGTGAAGAATTTCAGTCCACTTTGATTTTCGGACCCGCCTTAAAAAATCGAAAATCTCTATTTCGCTTTCTATCCTGATGAAACCTTCTGTTGTGGACAATGTGAGGCTGCTAATTCCAAATCTAGCCACTGTTTTGAGTTTCAGCCTCGTGTGGCGAAAGTAAGAAATTTCAGTCCACTTTGATTTTCAGGCCCGCCTTAAAAAATCGAAAATCTCTATTTCGCTTTCTATCAAGATGAAACCTTCTGTTGTGGATAATGTGAGGATGCTAATTACAAATCTGGCCACTGTTTTGAGTTTCAGCCTCGTTTGGCGAAAGTGAAAAATTTCAGTCCACCCTGATTTTCAGGCCCGCCTTGAAAAATCGAAAATCTCTATTTCGCTTTCTATCAAGATGAAACCTTATGTTGTGGATAATGTGAGGATGCTAATTACAAATCTGGCCACTGTTTTGAGTTTCAGCCTCGTTTGGCGAAAGTGAAAAATTTCAGTCCACTTTGATTTTCAGGCCCGCCTTAAAAAATCGAAAATCTCTATTTCGCTTTCTATCAAGATGAAACCTTCTGTTGTGGATAATGTGAGGATGCTAATTACAAATCTGGCCACTGTTTTGAGTTTCACCCTTATTTGGCGAAAGTGAAAAATGTTAGATCACCCTGATTTTTACGCCCACCTTAAAAAATCGAAAATCTCTATTTTGCTTTCTATCAAGATGAAACCTTATGTTGTGGATAATGTGAGGATGCTAATTACAAATCTGGCCACTGTTTTGAGTTTCAGCCTCGTTTGGCGAAAGTGAAGAATTTCAGTCCACTTTGATTTTCGGACCCGCCTTAAAAAATCGAAAATCTCTATTTCGCTTTCTATCCTGATGAAACCTTCTGTTGTGGATAATGTGAGGCTGCTAATTCCAAATCTAGCCACTGTTTTGAGTTTCAGCCTCGTGTGGCGAAAGTGAGAAATTTCAGTCCACTTTGATTTTCAGGCCCGCCTTAAAAAATCGAAAATCTCTATTTCGCTTTCTATCAACATGAAACCTTCTGTTGTGGATAATGTGAGGATGCTAATTACAAATCTGGCCACTGTTTTGAGTTTCAGCCTCGTTTGGCGAAAGTGAAAAATTTCAGTCCACCCTGATTTTCAGGCCCGCCTTGAAAAATCGAAAATCTCTATTTCGCTTTCTATCAAGATGAAACCTTATGTTGTGGATAATGTGAGGATGCTAATTACAAATCTGGCCACTGTTTTGAGTTTCATCCTCGTTTGGCGAAAGTGAAAAATTTCAGTCCACTTTGATTTCCAGGCCCGCCTTAAAAAATCGAAAATCTCCATTTCGCTTTCTATTGAGATGAAACCTTCTGTTGTGGATAATGTGAGGATGCTAATTACAAATCTGGCCACTGTTTTGAGTTTCAGCCTCGTTTGGCGAAAGTGAAAAATTTCAGTCCACTTTGATTTTCGGACCCGCCTTAAAAAATCGAAAATCTCTATTTCGCTTTCTATCAAGATAAAACCTTCTGTTGTGGCTAATGTGAGGATGCTAATTACAAATCTGGCCACTGTTTTGAGTTTCAGCCTCGTTTGGCGAAAGTGAGAAATTTCAGTCCACTTTGATTTTCAGGCCCGCCTTAAAAAATCGAAAATCTCTATTTCGCTTTCTATCAAGATGAAACCTTCTGTTGTGGATAATGTGAGGATGCTAATTACAAGTCTGGCCACTGTTTTGAGTTTCAGCCTCGTTTGGCGAAAGTGAAAAATTTCAGTCCACTTTGATTTTCGGACCCGCCTTAAAAAATCGAAAATCTCTATTTCGCTTTCTATCGAGATGAAACCTTCTGTTGTGGATAATGTGAGGATGCTAATTACAAGTTTGGCCACTGTTTTGAGTTTCAGCCTCGTTTGGCGGAAGTGAAAAATTTCAGTCCACTTTGATTTTCAGGCCCGCCTTAAAAAATCGAAAATCTCTATTTCGCTTTCTATCAAGATGAAACCTTCTGTTGTGGATAATGTGAGGATGTTAATTACAGTTCTGGCCACTGTTTTGAGTTTCAGCCTCGTTTGGCGAAAGTGAAAAATTTCAGTCCACTTTGATTTTCAGGCCCGCCTTAAAAAATCGAAAATCTCCATTTCGCTTTCTATCGAGATAAAACCTTCTGTTGTGGATAATGTGAGGATGCTAATTACAAGTCTGGCCACTGTTTCGAGTTTCAGCCTCACTTGGCGAAAGTGAGAAATTTCAGTCCACCCTAATTTTCAGGCCCGCCTTAAAAAATCGAAAATCTCCATTTCGCTTTCTATCGAGATGAAACCTTCTGTTGTGGATAATGTGAGGATGCTAATTACAAGTCTGGCCACTGTTTTGAGTTTCAGCCTCGTTTGGCGAAAGTGAAAAATTTCAGTCCACTTTGATTTTCGGACCCGCCTTAAAAAATCGAAAATCTCTATTTCGCTTTCTATCGAGATGAAACCTTCTGTTGTGGATAATGTGAGGATGCTAATTACAGGTCTGGCCACTGTTTTGAGTTTCAGCCTCGTTTGGCGAAAGTGAAAAATTTCAGTCCACTTTGATTTTCAGGCCCGCCTTAAAAAATCGAAAATCTCCATTTCGCTTTCCATCGAGATGAAACCTTCTGTTGTGGATAATGTGAGGATGCTAATTACTAATCTGGCCACTGTTTTGAGTTTAAGCCTCATTTGGCGAAAGTGAAAAATTTCAGTCCACCCTAATTTTCAGGCCGCCTTAAAAAATCGAAAATGTCTATTTAGCTTTCTACCAAGACGCAACTTTCTGTGGTGAATAATCTGAGGACGCTAATTACAAATCTGGCCACTGTTTTGAGTTTCAGCCTCATTTGGCAAAAGTGAGTAATTTCAATCCACCCTAATTTTCAGGCCCGCCTTAAAAAATCAAAAATCTCTATTTGGCTTTCTATCAAGATGAAACCTTCTGTTGTGGATAATGTGAGGATGCTAATTACTAATCTGGCCACTGTTTTGAGTTTAAGCCTCATTTGGCGAAAGTGAAAAATTTCAGTCCACACTAATTTTCAGGCCGCCTTAAAAAATCGAAAATGTCTATTTAGCTTTCTACCAAGACGAAACTTTCTGTGGTGAATAATCTGAGGACGCTAATTACAAATCTGGCCACTGTTTTGAGTTTCAGCCTCATTTGGCGAAAGTGAGAAATTTCAGTCCACCCTAATTTTCAGGCCCGCCTTAAAAAATCAAAAATCTCTATTTGGCTTTCTATCAAGATGAAACCTTATGTTGTGGATAATGTGAGGACGCTAATTACAAAGCTGGTCACTGTTTTGAGTTTAAGCCTCATTTGGCGAAAGTGAAAAATTTCAGTCCACCCTAATTTTCAGGCCGCCTTAAAAAATCGAAAATGTCTATTTAGCTTTCTGCCAAGACGAAAGTTTCTGTGGTGAATAATCTGAGGACGCTAATTACAAATCTAGCCACTGTTTTGAGTTTCAGCCTCATTTGGCAAAAGTGGGTAATTTCAGTCCACCCTAATTTTCAGGCCCGCCTTAAAAAATCGAAAATCTCTATTTCGCTTTCTATCAAGATGAAACCTTCTGTTGTGGATAATGTGAGGATGCTAATTACTAATCTGGCCACTGTTTTGAGTTTAAGCCTCATTTGGCGAAAGTGAAAAATTTCAGTCCACCCTAATTTTCAGGCCGCCTTAAAAAATCGAAAATGTCTATTTAGCTTTCTACCAAGACGAAACTTTCTGTGGTGAATAATCTGAGGACGCTAATTACAAATCTGGCCACTGTTTTGAGTTTCAGCCTCATTTGGCAAAAGTGAGTAATTTCAGTCCACCCTAATTTTCAGGCCCGCCTTAAAAAATCAAAAATCTCTATTTGGCTTTCTATCAAGATGAAACCTTATGTTGTGGATAATGTGAGGACGCTAATTACAAATCTGGCCACTGTTTTGAGTTTCAGCCTCATTTGGCAAAAGTGAGTAATTTCAGTCCACCCTAATTTTCAGGCCCGCCTTAAAAAATCGAAAATCTCTATTTCGCTTTCTATCAAGATGAAACCTTCTGTTGTGAATAATCTGAGGACGCTAATTACAAATCTGGCCACTGTTTCGAGTTTCAGCCTCATTTGGCAAAAGTGAGTAATTTCAGTCCACCCTAATTTTCAGGCCCGCCTTAAAAAATCGAAAATCTCTATTTCGCTTTCTATCAAGATGAAACCTTCTGTTGTGGATAATGTGAGGATGCTAATTACTAATCTGGCCACTGTTTTGAGTTTAAGCCTCATTTGGCGAAAGTGAAAAATTTCAGTCCACCCTAATTTTCAGGCCGCCTTAAAAAATCGAAAATGTCTATTTAGCTTTCTACCAAGACGAAACTTTCTGTGGTGAATAATCTGAGGACGCTAATTACAAATCTGGCCACTGTTTTGAGCTTCAGCCTCATTTGGCGAAAGTGGAAAATTTCAGTCCACTCTGATTTTCAGGCCCGCCTTGGAAAATCGAAAATCTCTATTTGGCTTTCTATCAAGGTGAAACCTTCTGTTGTGGATAATGTGAGGACGCTAATTACAAATCTGGCCACTTCTGTATCCAACTCCATGTTTTTAACTGGAAGGAAATCCCTCCCAGCGTAGAAACGCAAGTGAAACGCGACATCTGGACGCAATATAAATTGACTACGCGCGAGTTCACACGCGCGTAAATCGCTTTATCTGGACGGGCTCTTAAGTGCGGTGTTACAGCTTCTGTAAAAAGATCTTGGACCACCCGGTATTCATTCCCGCCTTGCTCGTTCTACCAGAGCATAACGAATCGGTGTAAACTACCTGTAAAAGTGATCGACCTATATTTTTTGTCAGGCCGTCAACCGTCAATTAATAAATTATGCTGCTGCGAAAATCGGCGACACCAACAACGCAGTTAGCCGTTTTTTGCGGGCGCATTATCGGAAATAATGCCACCAAAACTAGGGCTGGGCGATAATTCTCGATGTTTAGAAAACATCGATATTTCACGTTCGATGATCGATGTTTCAACCATCGATGTTGCTAACTTGAACCATTGATGAAAACATCGAGGTTTTGGAAAATTTGCATCGATGTTTTGCTAAAAGTTTCAATTACAATTTGAAAATATACAAAAAAGTAAACTTAGTGACTCTAAAATTTTCTGGCCTTCGGTTTTGCCGCATGATTTAAGATACCAATCGAACGCGCTTTGAGTTCCTTTGTAGAGGTGTGCATTCTACTTCCTTTCAGCGAACTAGTTCATAAACGAACTATTATTCACTACGAAAACAACAGCGACGCAATGGTGACCGATTGACGTCAATAGGAATTTATGGGAGAGGAGTTAATCACAAGCTACTAGATTTAACCGATTGATAAAGCTGTGATAAAGCCACGACTCACGTCCTCACAATGGAGTTAACTCGTTTTCTATGTGAATTGTTTTTTGTTTGTCCTATTTTAAGTTGATTTGAGATGGACATTTGACATTGATTTATTTTAGATGAAATTCAAATTCGCTAAAGTTGCAAAACAATTTGAAAAAGGAAATAGACAATCAAAACCGAACTGAAAACAAGTTAGCTCCATCGATCGGTCAAATTTGAGAGCTTGCGATTATAGTCTGATTAGAAGCATCGGTAACTAATAATACAACAGGTACAACCAGCATAGTTGGGGACTAACACGGATAGATGTCAGGGACCGATTCGCACAAATGTCCACAGTAAGTTTTTATATTGTGTGCATTTGTACTTTATTAGTAGAAAGTATGTTGTTAATCCAATTGTTTTAAATCTTTGTTTAAATTAATAAATTTGTTAGTTTACCTAGTTTCTGGACTTATTTCGTGTTTACTATGCTGTTTTTTGAAATTTTAAATGATAGTAAAATACATATATCATTATTTATTTCTAACATTAAAAATAAAGAACATCAATACCCGAATATCAATGTTTTTGTGATGTTCAAACATCGATGTTTTGAATACAATATATCGTAGTTATCGATGGCAGACCGTCGATGTCAATATCGATGTCCAACATCGATGTTTTCTTTCGATGATGTCCCACCCTAGCTCGTTCTACCGAGCATAACGAATCGGTGTAAACTACCTGTAAAAGTGATCGACCTATATTTGTCTGGCGCGAACCATCAATTAAAATTATGCTGCTGCGAAAATCACAACGCAGTTAGCCGTTTTTTGCAGGCGCATTATCCGAAATAATGCCACC
Source organism: Callosobruchus maculatus (assembly GCA_951848785.1). Classification (NCBI taxonomy): domain Eukaryota; kingdom Metazoa; phylum Arthropoda; class Insecta; order Coleoptera; family Chrysomelidae; genus Callosobruchus; species Callosobruchus maculatus. The sequence goes on from CATOUR010000069.1 coordinate 554,819, forward strand.
AAAACTGGGGGTGGGCGATAATTCTCGATGTTTAGAAAACATCGATATTTCACGTTCGATGATCGATGTTTCTACCATCGATGTTGTTAACTTGAACCATCGGTGAAAACATCGATGTTTTGGAAAATTTGCATCGATGTTTTGCTAAAAATTTCAATTACAATTTGAAAATATACAAAAAAGTAAATTAGTGACTCTAAAATTTTCTGGCCTTCGGTTTTGCCGCATGATTTAAAATACCAAACGAACGCGCTTTGGGTTCCTTTATAGAGGTGTGCATTGCATTCTACTTCCTTTCAGTGAACTAGTTCATAAACGAACTATTATTCACTACGAATACAACAGCGACGCAGTGGTGACCGATTGACGTCAATAGGAATTTATGGGAGAGGAGTTAATCACAAGCTACTAGATTTAGCCGATTGATAAAGCTGTGATAAAGTGACGGCTCACGTCCTGACAATGGAGTTAACTCGTTTTCTATGTGAATTGTTTTTTGTTTGTCCTATTTTAAGTTGATTTCAGATGGACATTTGACATTGATTGATTTTAGATGAAATTCAAATTCGCTAAAGTTGCAAAACAATTTGAAAAAGGAAATAGACAATCACAACCGAACTGAAAACAAGTTAGCTCCATCGATTGGTCAAATTTGAGAGCTTGCGATTATAGTCCGATTAGGAGCATCGGTAAATAATAATACAACAGGTACAACCTGCATAGTTGGGGACTAACACGGATAGATGTCAGGGACCGATTCGCACAAATGTCCACATTAATTTTTTATATTGTGTGCATTTGTTCTTTATTAGTAGAAAGTATGTTGTTAATTCTAGTTTTTTAAATATTTGTTTTATTAATAAATTTGCTGGTTTAGCTAGTTTCTGGACTTATTATTTCGTGTTTACTATGCTGTCTTTTGAAATTTTAAATGATAGTAAAATACATACTCGTATGTCATAATTTATTTCTAACATAAAATGAAGAACATCAATACCCGAATATTGATGTTTTTGCGATGTTCAAACATCGATGTTTTGAATATGATATATCGTAGTTATCGATGGCAGACCGTCGATGTCAATATCGATGTCCAACATCGATGTTTTCTTTCGATGTCCCATCCCTAGCTAGTTCTACCAGAGCATAACGAATCGGTGTAAACTACCTGTAAAAGTGATCGACCTATATTTTTTGTCAGGCGTGAACCGTCAATTAATAAATTATGCTGCTGCGAAAATCCGCGACACCAACAACGCAGTTAGCTGTTTTTTTGCAGGCGCATTATCGGAAATAATGCCACCAAAACCGATCTGGTGCGTGAACAGGGTATTGGTAATTTAAGTGAGCAAATTGGCCGCGAAACTGGTTTGAACGATACGATGAGCAGGTTCAAAAGATAATACCGTATACCTGTCACCACGTCACCACAAAGCGCGTGTAATTGGGATTGTTAGGCGTGTTTACTTTAAACACCACAGGAGATGGGAGCACTGAAGTCGTGAGAATGCTTGGTTTTGGGAGGCTATCTAGGGCCGGTTGTACAATGCAAGCTTAAGCTTCGGTTTAAGGTAAGCCGACGTCACACCACGTCAGTTAAAAAACGTCTGTTGAACAATGCTGGCTTACTCCTCCATTCCAAGCTTAAGGGACCTGGGTACACACAGTTATACAAACAGGGTGTTCTAAAAGTTGGGACTTACCTCTTTAGAAGCTAATGCACGGTGAACCAGCAGCAAAACAGTAAAAAAAATTTCAAGCAAGTACTCACTATTTGGTTGCTACGGAAGTTGTAAGTACCGTCCTGTCGCAGGCGTCTTACAGGTAATAGTACGATTTACAATGTCTTCTTCAATTTGGACCACACGATGTTGTCGAGGTCTTCCAGCGTGTCCACCACGATGTGGATTCATACATCCGGTGTCTCTAGTTCTTTGCACAAGCCAGACAAATCGACGAAGTGCAGGGTGAGTACGGTTACGAAACGATCGGCATACACTCGCGAAGCCGCAGCGGTACATTCACCACACTCACCGTACATTAAAATCATGTCCGCCAGTTCATTATTGTTATAAGCATGCGGCATTGTTGTTGTTTTTGAAGTGCGACCGTCAAGTAGCCTCGAACACTATGCGACAGCAACGCGACGTATGACCCGAGTATGACGGACTGATTGTTTTCTCACAGGTACCGCAAACGCGTGGCGCTATTTTGTTGTGACAATACATGGTCATCTCATTGCCCAGGGAGCAGGGACGGATTTAGCATTGAGGATTTCTTTAGCGGTCAGTATCTTGTTTTCTCTAAATATTTCGTTGTTACTGGGAAAAAACACTCATTTTGGCGAGTACTATCCGCTGTATGAAAAAAAGTCCCAACTTACGAAACACTCTGTATGTATTTGCCATGTAAAACACGGATTACCATTTCCAACAGAACTCACTTATTTACCAAACTACATACAAAGTATTTCAGAAGGTGATATTTAAGCGCTTAATAAATGACATCTAAGATTAAGTTTTTCAAGAAATGTTTTGAGGGTGCAAAAAAACTCGCAATGCAAAATCATACATTCTCCAAATGTCTGTAATTTAACAACCAAAAACGATACCAGAAAAGGTCAAAACACTGACAAAGAGTAAGCTTTGTTCTTCAATTTGCTTTTTGATTCGTTACTGTAAATTTAAAGGTAACATCAGGAGCTTCGAAATGCGAAATTCATTTTTGTGGTGATATTTGAACCTTTTGGCCCTGCCTTTGGAATTTTGGACTTATTTCCCCTCATCTTAGACACACACACTGGATAAAGGGAATAGGTGGCCACGCCTCCTCGCTAACACACAATCCTCAATTTGGCGCGCTATACCCTAGACACTTAACACAAGCTTACGTAAACCGAAGCTTAATCCGAGCTTAGCTGAGGTTTAAACCTAACCTGATACAAATGACATGACGTATCAAGGAGAAACCTTCAAATTGCTTGTTACATTATAAGATTATATTTTTTTAAATATCTGTGTCTAATTTAAAAAAGAGAGCAAATGAATGAACAGAGAGAGACAGAAAAACCTGTTTTTTTTTTGTCTCGCTACGCGAACTTCGCACCACGTATATAAGATTCATGTGGCAAGACCGCACTTAAAATATCGCAGCGAGATAATAGTAAGTATTTTCTTACCATTTTTCTACTTCATCTGCTGCTGATTTACCGTACATCAGCTCCCAACTTTGAAAACGCCCTGTATGTATATGCATTGCGCCGTGTTAAATTAGGCACTTGTCGAAAAAGTCAACAATTTCCAAAACAAAATGTTGTCATTCCCAGACAATTAACTAGTTATTGATGTCAGTGATATGTCAAATTACTATTAACGTAATTTTATTTATTGGTCATCAAAACACAATTGATCAAAGGGATAACCACTCCCATGCAGAAATTGCATTATTTAATAATTTAATGATAAATGTAAAATCGAAAATTACAGTGATTGTATTTACAAAATTGAACGCTTTGATTATTAAACCGTACGTAATATCTGATATTTTTTGTATCAAACAGAGCATGGTGGCACTTTATACCTACGTAGTGCAGGTTTTTTTAGGCGGACCTGAAATCCCGGGTGGTGTGAAAATTTTCACTTTCGCCAAATGAGGCTGAAACTCAAAACAGTGTACAAATTTATAATAAAGGCCCTCAAATTATCCGCGATATAAGGTTTCATCTGGATAGAAAGCCAAATAAGGATTTTCGATTTTTCAAGGCGGGCCTGAAAATCAGGGTGGACTGAAATTTCTCACTTTCGCCAAATGAGGCTGAAACTCAAAACAGTGGCCAGATTTGTAACTAGCGTCCTCACATTATCCACAACATAAGGTTTCATCTTGATAGAAAGCCAAATAGAGATTTTTGATTTTTTAAGGCGCGCCTTAAAAATCCCTACATCGTCTGCAGCAAAAAAGTAAAAAATGATTAGGGACCTTTGAATCATCTGAAAACGAAAATTGAGCTGTTTTTACACAGAGTGGTCCAATAAGCGCGCGGTGCTCTCTAGCGGTCTAACCGTTTGAATGAATAAGGACCAGAGGCTATCCAGCACAGAATGTGACTGGTGCAAAGGACACACGATGGGCCCTTTTGCGCCTCTATCCGCACTAGTTCCTAAGACCTGCCCTTTTAGCAAAGGCAAGTACATTCTCAGGTCCTATCCATTTTATCTCTATTGGTTCCAAGGTTCTTGAGCCCAACATAGTCTGCCTGTGGTAACCCACGGTTTCACAGCGACACAAGATGTGTGCCGAGGATTCTTCCTCTTCACCACACCACGTGCAAGTTGGGTCGTTGACCACCCTCATCACGAACAGGTGACGCCTGAAGGTGTTGTGACCCGTAATAGGCCTACTAGCAATCTCAAGTTACTCCTATCCAAAGAGAGACAAACTCGTCCTATTCTCTCTGCAGGCGCTGCTAATGGTTCCCGAGCTTGACGGAGATGACCAGAGATGTTGTTCCATCTCAGAGAGTGTTGATTCTGGATCCACTCTCCAGTTTTTTTCCTAATCAAGTTTGCAGATAGTCCTAAGGCTGGTTCCGGGCCCACAAAACTGTTGCCGGATCCCATCCTAGCCAGATGATCCGCCATATCGTTACCCTTTACCCCAGTGTGCCCAGGTACCCACATCAGTGATACCTTGTGTTTAGCTGAGATGTCGTCAAGAGCCCTACTGCACTCCAGGACAAGTCCCGACGTTATTTTCCAAGCACTCAGTGCTTTGATGGCTGCCTGATAGTCAGAGCAGATAGTAGTCCGCCTCCTAGACCCGTCAATTTCCCGAATACGATTTACACAAGCAAATATCGCATAGACCTCAGCCTGGAATATTGTGGTGTGCCCCCCCAAGAGGGAGTGAAAGTGTTGTATGGGGTCCGTAGACTCTCGAGCCCGAGCCCTCTCTAGCGAGTGAACCGTCTGTGTACCAGACCTGTCCTCCTCATTCGATGAGCTGTCTTTTCCTAGACTCCCACTCTTCCCTTGACGGAAACACCGTTTAAATTGGAAGAAAATGGCTTGAATGAAAAATATTTCTTTTCAGATGGTTTACTTGTACAAAATAATTTCAAAGATGGCGAACATCCGAGTATACCGGAAGTAGGTGTCAACTTTCTTATTTTAAACAGAACACCCTATATATTATTAGGTTTTTGGATGCAGCATTGATTTTTAGGTCCAGCTTTTTAACCATAGTTTATGTCTACGAATCCTATTTTCGAAGTTATTCAACAATCTTTAGAAAGTCTGACGTTTGTAGTACTTAATCTTAATATCACGGAAACTACGCACGACAGAAAACATGCGGTTTCGGTTTTAAAATGAGCAAGAACCCTACTTGAGTTTCAGTAAGATCATTATTTCAAAAGCACGACTAGCAATTTCCAAATTTGAAAACCTTAAAACGTTAAGCAGTTTTTTTTCAAATGGGATGGTATGATAGGTTTTATATTAAATTCTTTTTCACTTTTATTTACGCGTGTGTGGTTCTGTGTCTATTGCTGCGCCGCCACTGACACGATTTATAACAACCAGACGCGTTTTCCATTCCCGCCACGGTAATAGTACTGTATCATTATTTCCTTAACATTAATTCAAGCTAAATACAGAACGATCTAAAGCAATACAATATAAGTCCCTGGTTCCTGTAGTAGGCAAGGCAATGTTCGAATGGACCTCATCATCTTAGTCACAGTGTCTTAATAGATAAGTTGTGAAATCCTAAAATGCATTTACTCATTTTACGAGTTTCTCTTGGGATATCTTTAGGATCTTTAATGCAGTAGTTTCCCATTTGCTTTGTGCCAAAAAAACTGTATTATGCCGCTAGGTGTCTCTTTCTAGGGAATGGACAGTCTATTATGAATACAACAAATTTTTCAGTATTACAACCCCCCACTCTCTAACCACCCCAATTTCATCTCCGCCCAACAAAGTAGAAAATGATCAAAAACGTCCAACAGTTTGAGGAATATTTGAGATTTTTTCCTAATTACTCCGCCTCCCATGCACCGATTTTCAAAATTATAGCAGCTATCATAAAATGCCCAAACATCGTATTATCTCAAAACCTAGAATTTTCGTGATCACAAAAATTTACAATTTGATACAGTTGCAGAAAATTTTGAAAATTTGTGAGGAGAATAATTCAACATGATGAGCTGTCAGAGTACACAGAAACCTTGCAGGAGATGAAAAGTGGATATAGCAGGTACAAAATTCATTGTTAATGTCACCATGGTTGATGATGGCCGCATACAAGGTGATATGTTTGATTTGCTTTATTGAAATGCACTACAAATTATACTACAATACTCCCCTCACCTATCGGTGTGGGAGGCAAAAAACAAATAGGCTGCAAAAAAAAACGTTAATTAAATGAATGTTTACATTATTTTCAAGTTAAAATGTGTAGAATTAGGGTTGCGGAAAAGATGACTTTGCACGCAGGCTTCCAGGGTAAAAAACCTGTATTTTTTTATAACTGAGCAGACCGCGCAGGCAGGGCCTAAATACCAGAGTACCGCGGCTGCTGTGAAAGGGTTATGATAGGGGAAGTTTGTTAACGCAAGATTTGAATGGAACAACACCCGCAGGCTCAATAAATACATCTTCCGGCAGTCCATTCCAAGCCTTGGACACCCTGGGAATAAATGTGCGGTTGTACCGCTCAGTTCTTGATGTATGAAGAACGACCGTCTTAGGATGAGATGCAGCTGTCGCACGGGTATGTCTAATAGGAGCAATGAGCGGCGGAACGATAGAGGATAGCTCAGAGGAGCAGATTCCGCTGGAATATCGGTAGAAGAGTGAGAGGTCACCAACATCACGCCGGTGAGAAAGTGACTGAAGGTGGCGTGTTAAGGCCGGATCGCCAATTAGTCGAATTGCCCTTCTCTGGACGACATCTAGTACAGACAGGGTAGTAGGGGCAGCAGCTCCCCAGACATGAGAGCAATACTCCAGGCAAGGTCTTATCTGGGCTTTATATAGCGTGAGGAGGTTACATGGTGAGAAATACTTTCTGGCTCTAAATAGGTACCCAAGCTTTTTACCAGCAGCTGTTGCAATTGACGCGACGTGTTCGTGCCAGATCAGATTTTCTGTAATGTTGACTCCTAACAGCTTGAATGGGTGACTCCTTGGCAGAGCCTGGTTGTTCATTAGAACCTGGTGTTGGCTTGGGCACTTCTTGTTTGATAGCGTACAATACTGGGTCTTGGAGGCATTAAATTTAACCATATTCTTAAGCCCCCAAGCGGTAATGGTATCGAGATCCTTTGAAAGTGAAGCTGCCACTGCCAGCTCGACCACAGAGATCGGTTTATTGCTCATGATGCCTGCATGCAAAAATTTGTACATTCCATTTTTTAGACGGCATTATATAACGTTTCGGGGGGGGGGGGTCCGAACCCCCTGGACCCCCCCTCTAAATACGTGCCTGCCCGCTGGACAGCTGCACCTCATCATCCCAAGGCGATCATTCTTCACGCGTCGAGAACCGAACGGTACTACCGCACCTTTACTCACAAGGTGTTGCGACTGTACGCCAGGTGATGTCTGTATCACAGCATAAAGAGTTATGCTGTGTCTTTATTGAGCATGTGTATGTTGGCCTGTCCAAAGCCCGCATAAGAAGAGTTCCCCTTACCTAACCTCTTTTCCTACGCACTTAAAAGAATGGTTTTATTACAAGTCGTGAATTGTGCCAGTCGTTTATTACCAACTTCATCCTAATAATAGACCATTCAAGGCGAATCGTTGGTCGGCATTCCAAGCTTAGAATTATTTATAATCGTACACCAACAGCGATGTCATTCTGTAGTTATGTATGGGAAAATATCGACAACATGCCGTAAAAAATTAAAAAGTAAGGATTATGATTTGTTGTGTAATAGTAGTTTATTTGATCCATTTAGACTACAAGAGTATTGGACATGTCAAAAGAAACAATATTTCAGTATAAATACACATTATACATATACAGTTGAATAAAACTTAAAATACTATAATTTAGTATAAATTACTATACAACAATAAAAACAACACGACACACAGTTTTCGGGTGATCATACAAAAAGTTGGAAGTTGACTAGGAATTGACTAGGAATTAAGGTACTCATTCACACTATAGAAGCAATGGTCAATAAGGAAATTGCTCAGATCTTTTTTGAACTTGCGATAGCTACCTCTAAGGGCAGCTGGTAGGGAATTGTAAAGCTTAATACTCATATAATGTGGGCTTTTTTCAAAAAGGGCTGTGTGATGTTTCTTACAGCGTAGGAGATCACATAGAAAGTACTCTGAAAATACTGTTCTACAAATCAGACTTAATTTGCAATGCTGTCAAAAATTAGCACTGTTAAGGGGCCTGGATATATACCACAGAGTTAACATCTCTAGAGGGAGCCTAATTTGAATATTGGCCAGCCAACATCTATAGCGCTATTGCCACTCTTCTTCGTCTGCTTCCAGTTTCTTCAAAATCTGGCAGTTTCCGCAGTTTGAACACGAAGTATTTAACTGGGTATTTAACTATACATTCCAATATACCTGCAATTTAACTGATGTACGTGAAGACAATTTGTATTGATTTAATGAAATCTCAAAAATGGTAAATTTCATAGCGGAATGTCGCAATAGCTTCTAATATGTCATAAATCTAGCAACCTACAATCGGCGTGCCCTTAAGCTGTCATGTGGCTGTCATTGTAGTTGTGGTTATTGCGTGTGTCGAGATTTTTGTGATTTTAGTGTATATTTGACTGACTTTGTTACTATTTGTGGTGTGAATCAAATTATTTATGAACAATATTGTCATAATTGCATGATGAGACAACATAAAAAGTGCATAGTTTGCTGTAATGGCGACGAATCGGTGAACACTTCTTATCATAGGTGAGTATAGGCTTTGTTATAGTTTTCAGTAACCTAATATGTGGGGATAACTGGGAACAAAAGTAACTTCACTCCAGTTTGAGGAACAATAATGGTTGTTTAATGTATGTTTTGTGCACGCATTACATTCATGTCAATCAACATGAATTTTGCAAATTCCATTTTTTAAACTATTTGAGGACGTGAAATGCAAAAATGTATGCTACATTTACTTACAGAAAATCTATCGATGAGAATTTTATAGAACTGGATATTACCTAATGCAATTATTATATTTTATTGCTGAAGTAAAAACACGATGCAGCCATTCCAACAGGCTACCTTTCAGAACACTGTTAGATATGTTTTGAAAAACACTTCATGGTAATAATAAATTATCAACTATTTGAAATTATAATAAGAGTAACTCTCTAAGTATAGCTAAATACTAAAACAACTTATTGGTATCAGTTTGTAACATCACAGTAATAATTGAATCTATTAATGAACATCCAATTTTAATATAAAGTCGCACGCCACTGGTAATGCCCTCAAGCTGTCAAAATTTCCGTTACATGTTGGCTGGTCAGCGACCTGTGCATTTTGTTGTTTACACTCCTTCTATAGATGTTAACTCTGTGGTATACACATTTATACATATGTATTTGTCATGTTAAAATTCCCATTTCGAACAAAACTCACTTGTTTTTCAAACTACATATACAGTATTTCAGAAGGTGACAGTTAAGACTTTAATGAATGATAACTATTTGCGGTTTTCTCAAAAAAGTTCTTTAGTGTGCAAAAAAACTCGCAATGCAAAATCATACATTCTTCAAATGTCTGTAATTTAACAACTGAACACGATATCAAAAAAGGCCAAATAGGTGACAAAGCGCAAGCTTTCTTCTTCAACTTGCTTTTTGAATCATTACTGTAAGTCTAAAGGTAGCGTCAGGAGCTTGGAAATACGAAATTCGTTTTTATGGAGACCTTTGGACCTTTTGACCTTACCTCTGGATTTTTGGACTTATCTCCCCTCATCTTAAACACACACAATGGAGAAAGGGAACAGGTGGCCACGCCTCCTCGCTAACACGGGAATACGTCTTTTCTTGGATTCTCAATTTAGCGAGCTAAACCCTAGACCCTTAAGCTTTGCGGTTGCCTAGCAAACCCCCTCTCAGGTCGAAAAATCTCTGGCGTCCTAGAAGGCTTTTCCTTTTCTTTCCATAACATCGATGCTGGGGTCCGCAGAGATCGGTATTGGCCCCGAAATTGTTTCTGCTTCACATCAATGATCTACTTTCCAGCACTACAAACCCAATCCACAGTTTCCCAGATGACAGTACTTTGCATGCAGGCATCATGAGCAATAGACCGATCTCTGTGGTCGAGCTGGAACGCTTTCTAAGAATCTGGAAATCATTACCGCTTGCGAGCTCAAGAATATGATAAAATTTAATGCTTCCAAGACCCAGTATTATACTCTATCAGGTAAGAATTGCCTAAGCCAACACCAGGTCCTAATGAACAACCGGGCCCTGCCAAGGAGTCACTCATTCAAGCTGTTCGGAGTCAACATTACAGAAAATCTGATCTGGCTCGAATATGTTGCGTCAAATGCAACAGTTGCTGGTAAATAGGTAATAATTTGTAAGAGATTCTTAAAAATCTATAAAAACTTCGAAATATTATCACAACAACACAGCTACGGAGCAAAAAGGAGTTTCTTTTTATCTGGCATCTATTCCGATATCTATGGTGCAAATCAGATTTGCTATAAGGTCTAATCTGCAAAATCGACTTTAATCGGACTTTTTAGTACAAATATAGCTTAGTACGTGCGCCTTGCGGCTCGGTGCGTTGTCATGTGTTGTCATGTCTTTGATGACTTTTTATTTCAGTCTTTTTAGGACCTTAGCAATCGAACAAAAAAGAGGCTATCTAAAAATAAACTTTATTCCCCAAAGTCCTAAAAGCTGTGTGGAACGACGTGGGGTGCCACTGCTGCAACTCTACGAACCAGTGCGCTAGCTCTTGTCTATTCGTATGCTGAGTACTGTGCGCCTGTCTGGATTAACAGCCATCATACCAGACTAATTGACGTCCAACTAAATCATACTATGAGACTTATTACAGGCGCAGTAAAGACAACCCCAACTCAATGGCTGCCTGTACTCTCTGGAATAGCCCTACCGCCGCTGCGAAGGACTGACGCCCTTCTAAGGGAGTATAACAAGATTACGGCCAACAACAAACTGCCTATCCACCGAGCAATACCCCCGTTGCAGATAAACAGACCTAAATCCCGACAACCACCAATAAGGGATGCAGAAGTGCTTAAAACCAATAACTTACTCCTAACTCCTTAAACCGATGGCGCTCCCAATGGGAAGGTTTTGCAGAACACCACTCACGATGCGCATTTATGGGGGCAGCCTTACTTCCAGGATCAGAACTGCCCCGGAAAGAGTGGGTAAAACTTACGAGTCCGAATAGGCCACGGCAGATGCGCCGACTCCCTTTACAAGTGAGGTATGTGACTGTGGCGCGCCCCGCCAAACTAAAAACCATATTACGAGCGACTGTGAACTGCGTGCGTTTCAGAGATCGCGAGAAGAGTTCTTCACAGCCACACCGTTACCGCTGAACTGGTTAAAAGAACTGGACATCAACCTGTAAATACCAAAGACTATGTATCTTAGTTTGTAGCTGTATATATTTTATTTTAGTCTAGGTTATAATAGTTTTTTTAATCTATATTTACTATTGTCATGTTTTTGAGCCATACGATAAAATAATCCCTAAAGTATAAGAAGCTAATGAATACTGAGATGGTCCTATACATCTGTATCTTATAGCTAGGTATTGATCCCTCTACAAGATCCACCTACAGGTTGTCTGAAACGCGGTAATCCAAACCAGAGTCTACAGATTACATCCAGTAAACTTTGTCCAAACTTACCAGGTTATGACACGATGTAATGTAAGCAAGTCCGGCATTTCGTGGTATATCTCCAAGGTAGTCTGTAATATAGCAAGTAGTCGGCTGTGGAATTTATACACGGTACGCTAGTTTCAGATGCACTAAGTGGATTACTCTGTTTGGTTTTTAACTGTGTAAAAAGTACATAATCGACTTGCCGTGCACAACTTTCAGATGGATTATACGAAAAAGTTTATTTCACATACGTAATGGGTTTTTGAAGGGAGTCCATTAGGATTAACACACGGTTAGATCTGATAATAATTATAATAAAAGCGTTTCCACGTTTTGTGAAAGATAGATTACAGCAAACATACTTTATTAGTAATCTGAGTTCGTCCATTTATGTTATTTTACATACAGGGTGACCCGTTTTGAATGACACAAAAATTTGCATCAAGAGATAATAAACAGTATATTGTTCAAGTTTGTAGCACGAGCAGTAGGCGTGTACTGTGAATCAACAAGTGGGATATTACCATTACCGCCAGTTGAATACTATACTTTATCTACTACCGTAGCAATAGATCATCATCATAGTCACAATGTCTTAACCGACATGAACTCGTAAAATGCATTAAGTCGGAGCTTAGAGTGTTGCTGACACGAATATTATCAATAGTTTTCAGTACTGTAGCTCGCCATCGTTCGCGATTTACTGTCAGTTCAGTGGCGCTGTTGATACTCATATCTAGCAACTGTTTCGTCGTACCCCCCAGCGTGTAGGGGAATGGCCACCCACTCGGGGCGTGATCCTGAACTACAAGTTTCTCCATATTATCGCTTCTGTGAATATGTCCGAAGAATATTAAGCATTCTCGTCGACACAATGGAGGATAGTCTCTTTGGATTACCGAGCTCATCCAGTATGGAAACATTAGTTCGATGGGCGGTATAAGGAATTCTGAACATTCTCCTCCACGTCCACATTTCAAAAGCATCTATATGCGAGCTCGATCTCCTTTTAAACCGTCCAAGTTTCCGAGGCATACACAAATATGGAGAAGACAAGAGACTGAACCAGTGACATTTTGGTAGCTTTAGTGATGTTATGGTCACGCCATATTTTAGTAAGCTTTGTCATGGCCACTCGTGCCTGTTGAATGTACCGTCGAATCTCATTCTCACAGCTACCTGAATTGTCGATCAAAGAACCGAGGTACACAAAACTTGGAACTACCTCACAACGGCCTATTGACTTTATTTCTCGATGATTGTCATGCTCTCTATCTACGATCATAACCTTGGTCTTGTTGTAGTTAATACCAAGACCATATGCGGCACTGTGTTGTTCTAAAACGTTCAATAGAGCTACTAGTTCTTCCTGAGAAGCAGCAATAAGGGTTGTATCGTCAGCAAACCTTAAGTTGGATATTTTGCTTCCGCCAATAGTTATACCGCCATTCCAGTTGTCCAATACCTGTCTCATCCTAAATTCAGAGTAAATGTTAAATAACATCGGAGATAATACACTTCCCTGACGAACTTTTTTTCTGGTTGCTGTTTGACCAGACAGGTTCCATCAATTCTTACACGAACTGAGCTAGACTCATAGAGTTGCTGTATGAGAAATACTAATTGGTAAGGGACTCCCATAGAAATAAGGATTTCCCACAGTTTAGGCCACTGTACGTTATCAAACGCCTTAGAATAGTCCACAAAGCAGATAAAAACGGGAAAATAATGCTCTCTGGCTTTTTTAGCAATAGATAGTATGATTTAAATACAAAACAGTTACGAATTATTGACTACTCACCATACATGTGTACTGTGAAATATGGATTTCATATAAAAATATTCAATGAAGAAGTTTGTATACAAAATTGTAAAATTTGATTACCTTTCTAACGATATCGGATTCTCAGTATCTGTCTTTGTTGGTTTTAATTTTATTTCAAGTTTCCATTCAAATTAAGTCAAAACTATCTCTACTTCAATTTGTAATTGTGTTTATTTCATGTATTTTTCTACAAACTAAATTATGTGACTTCAAACAGACTGCAATTCAAGTTTCATTTTCCGCGATTTTGCTAATAATTAGAAGTACCTACTGAAGAATTTAAAGGGTTCCAGTCAGAGGTATCATTACTTTTGACTTGACGGAAATGGCTACTTTTTTATAGCATTAAATGTGAAAATTTATTCAGAAGACATAGATATTCTACTGCCAGCAACAATCACTAGTAGTTTTCCTTTGATTAAATATTTGCTTACGGACTTTGGAAATTGGCTAAGAGCTAGTAGGCTGTGAAAAATGAGCTTTCTTGTTATCGCTATTGTTTCTGGTTGGAGCTAATAGGTCTGTTTTTACAGCCATCACAAACTAGTCAGCGTCAATTTGATTGGCCAGTACTAGTCAGAAATAGTTTGACAACTGCAATGGGGAATACTGATTGGCTCTGACTGGTTTGTGATTCTCTGTAAAAACAGACCTAATATGTTGTAAGGAATTTTCATAATCTTGCCTCGTTACTCTAGTTAGTTTTCATCTTTCTACTAAGTTAGTTGGTTTTTTCTATGTTAATGGGCTTTTGTTCATTTTTCATGACCTGCTAGGTCATTTGCACGCAGAAAAATTGGAAAATATCGATTTGACTGAAAATTTGAAATAAAATGAAAACCAAAAAAGATTGATATCGAGAATGCTATATCGTTAGAAAGGTAATCGAATTTTACATTTGATTCATTAAACCAAAATAGGCATTCCTATTTGAAAAAATCAAGTTATCTGTGATTAAAGTTTCCTTAATTAATCTACTGATTTCTCCAAGTACAAAAAAAATCAAATTATAGCCGTCTGACCTAAGGTGATGCATTTCATGCTTAGTCGAACCGCAAAGTCACGGCATTCTAAGTTTTATAATCGCTACGATATCCAATTTTTTTCTGATACCTACTTATACCAAAAATGGTGATTTGCGCCTAAACGGTTCGTTCAAAGTTCCATGTGTGATACACAAAGTCACACTAGAATTGACCAAGGAATCGAAATATGCAATAATATATAGGGAGTTCCTTTCAAAAAAATGTAGGTTTGATATGAATCACCCTGTATAAACGTCAAAATTTAAGTGAACATCTTTTTAGGTTATAGCCCTTAAGGGTCCCTACAATGACCTAGCGACAGGTTTCTGAAATATTTTTTGGTAAGCTCACAGCGTCCACTCACTATTGGCCCACCCTGTATATGTGCTATGAAGAAAAGTCCAAACTTAGGAAACAACCTGTATATTGTGGTGTCAGATCTAGTCTACTGATTGAAGTAGTATGTGGTTAATTGAAACCTATCGAAGGCTTTACTTGAGTAGGTTAATATTCGAGTTAATGTTATCTTTACAAACTAAAATATTTTCAAGTGAGGTACAAGTAGTTGTAGTTGAAGTACCTATATCGTAAGCTCAATTCTAACCTAATTTGCTTATAATAACACCAAATTTGATACAACCCTTTTTTGTGTCATTGTCAGCGCAAAATGAGTAAAGATAATTAGTTTAATGTACGTTTTTATTGTTATCACGTACTTTTTCGTTCAGTGTATCGATTCGGGTATCGTTATAGGGCACATTGTTTTCTGATGAGTTTCTAACTGCCTCGAACAGTACGGTGTAGTTAACGAGTTCAGTTAAACGCATCGCGTACCGGTTGCGGATAAACGTTTTGGGTTGCGGCTGCATTTCGTGATATTTCGCGATTAAAAATGCATTATCAGAAATAAGCCATTATATTGGTGTGCACGTACAGAATATATTAAGAGGAAATCACCGAAGTCAAGAATCGCATTACACATTAAGCTATTAACCTTCGCGGCCTCTACACCATTAATATTCCGCGTTGGGAAACGAATTATAAGTTCAACTTCAGGCAAAATGCGGCCATTCCACCCACTGACGGATTGGATTTATTTTCTGTATTCTAAGGGGGTGATCTTTCAAGATCACAGCACAAAGAAACCATTAGGGCCCCAAGGGTCGGTCAAAACTGAGTGTTCAGCCATCCCAACCTAGTGATTATGCAGCTCAGCGGAACTGTAGAGGATAGCTCACAGGAGCAGGCTCCGTTTGAATCTCGTTATATCGAATAGTGAGAGGTCACAAACCGCACGCCAGTGAGAAAGTGGCTGGAGGTGGCGCGTCAAGGCCGGGTCACCAATTAGACGAATTGCCCTTCTCTGGTCGGAATCTAGTATGGACAGTATAGTAGGAGCAGCAGCTCCCCAGACATGATACTCCAGGCCAGGTCTTATCTGGGCTTTATACAGTGTGAGTAGTTTACATGGTGAGAAGTACTTTCTGGCTCTAAATAGGTACCCAAGCTTTTTACCAGCATCTGTTGCAATTGACGCAACGTGTTCGTGCCAGATCAGATTTTCTATAATCCTCCTAAGAGCTTGAATGAGTGAACCCTTGGCAGAGCCTGATTGCTTATTAGATCCGGGTGGTGGCTTGGATACTTTAGCGTACAATACTGGGTCTTGGAAGCTTTGAATTTTATCATATTCTTGAGCTCCAAGCGGTAATGGTCTCCAGATCCTTTGAAAGCGAAGCAGCCACTGCCACACACAGAAAAATCTGTCGTTTTGTCAAAGACTTACCCTTGGATTCAGTGGGACGTTACACTCAGCATTCCTCAAATACAGCGATGTTTTATCCAATGGGAAGTGTATAGTTGGTAACGAATTATATCGTATTGTCGACTCAACTACAAGACGTCATTGGATTCCAATGAATGATTCAATGGCAGCCTGTCGATGAGTCGAACCTGTGTATGGTAATTGATTCTAAACTACTTTTTTTCCCTTGGACCAACAGATTTTATTGCGAGGACCGCTGATCGATTCGTTTGGATGTTTAATGGTGTGATTTTGTAAGAAGTTATAAGGAGCATGATATAAGAATTAGACATAAGCCTGCACCAGTTGTTGCATTTTTACCTGAAATATAACTGTCTGACTAATCTAAATACCTACATTCAAATGTGGGTGTTACCTCTTCTAAGCCCCAATTTCTCAGTAGGTCCTCCATTTAATATATAACTGGACACATTTAAATCACACAATTGCTGAGGCAGATAGCAAAAGCACGAGATGACACAACACGGCTAACACCGAAACAACACAACGAAACAACCTCGTCCATGTTAGCGGATTGGCGCCGATAATAACACAAAGATGAACCCCCCGTTCTTTCTTTTTACGTTCATTGGATCGGGACATCAGTCCCGCCGAATACTGGTTATAGTTCAGCGAACAACAAGGGCCATTGAATTCGATATAATGATGTTGTCACGAATACTACTTACCAATTTATTTAACAGCATAGACAATGTTTTGAAAGCATGGGTTATTGTTCGCGTAGTAGTTACCTTTTGAAACAAAACTAATTTTTATCAGATGAATTATCACGAACTGCTGTTGCAGTAATAATTTTTGTACATCGAATAGATTGTATGCTTTGCTTAAGTGAAACATAGGGTAAATTTCGAAAACAAAAGGGTATTTTGATTGCATTATATGTCAGTACTGGTATTAGAAGGATTATACATATCGTTAGAACGAATATAAAATTTAATTTTGAATTTATTGGCGTACCTGTGACTACTTCGAATATAAGGATTGGATTCTTTCAATGACATGGATTTGAAACAACTGTAAACATATTTGATGGAAAAACATCCAAATACTAACAATTAATTGGAAACGCAACAGTATTTTTTCTGTACAGTCTTCTGCCTTCCAGCTCGACCACAGAGATCGGTCTATTGCTCATGATGCCTGTATGCAAAGTACTGTCATCCGCAAAACTGTGGATCGAGTTTGTAGTGCCAGCGAGTAGATCATTGATGTGAAACAGAAACAATGCCGGGGCCAATACCGATCCCTGCGGAACCCCTGCATTGATGTTATGGGAGGTAGAGGGAAAGCCATCTATCACGACACAGATTTTTTGACCTTAGGGGAATTCTGCGAGCCAACTGCAAAGCTTAACAGGGAGGCCGTAGGATGGAAGCTTGTTAAGGAGAGCTGCATGCCACAGTTGATCGAATGTCTTTGAAATATCGAGAACGGAGGGCCTTAGAGTTTTAGCGGGTATATTGGTGTTACTGTCAATATTTTGTTTATATTGAAAGCCTCACGACATGGTTCTAAGTAAGGCAGTCCATGATTAATCCTAAAAATTCTTAAATATTCCTAACTATTCTTATTATGTCACCTAGAAAATAGGTACTCGACAAACTAGCGTATTCCTCATGACTCGCCCAGTGTTATATGCAAGCAGAAAAGGTGCGGGGGTAGTAGTACCAAGAAGATGATAATGAATGGTGGTCGTATGGTTTTAGGCCACTGCATAATGAATCCAGTCCATTCAAAAGCCATACTTATCCCACTCGTGTCTCATTCGGTGAAATACATCGAGAAAACGGCCTTTTTAGAAGCTTTTATTTAACTTGCAATGTATGTATGTATGTTTTTTCGGGTGGAATCTTGCTACTGAATTTTGAAGCAGATGTCTTCAACCGATTGAGTTGAAATTTTGAATACACGTTTAGTTTGGACAAATTAAGTTAGTCAAATAAATAGGTACTACTTTATTTACACAAGTAAATCACGCGACAAGCTTTTATGATCATATAAAGTGTGTGTAACTGTGTAATGACGCTGTAAGTCGATAGTTGGACTTTTAAAGGATAATTCTTTCTTCTTTTTAGAGCAATTTAATAAAAGATTCTTAAAAAATATTTCATTTTATTTAACTTCTTTTGTCACTCAAACACCCTATTACTTGATAAACTATCATCTAGATATGCACTTTTAACCATCTCAAAAGTCTCAGTTGGCGTTTTACCCAATCAACTGCTAAAGTTCATCGCGTATCTTTGCTCTACTTTCATTTTTTCGAAAGGCACATAAATCACTGGCATTTTAATAATTAATTTGCACTTGAGCGAAATTATATTAAATGAATATAAAGCTCTCGTATTTCATTTTGTGTAATAAAGTTCTGCCATTGAAAGACCAGTCTCGTTGATTAATGATATCTTCTCGTGTGTGGTCTTTATTAGAAGGCCGGTGAACAATAATAATAACAATAATAAGAACCAATCCGAACAGGAAATATTAACTGGCCAAACGCTGGATAACATGGACAAGGATGAAACGTACAAGTATCTGGGCTTCAATCAGAACATTAAGATCGACCACACACAAGTCAAGGCTCAACTAACACAAGAGTTCAGAGACCGCCTCGTTAAGCTTCTAAAATCAAAATTGAATTCCAAAAATCTTACAAAAGCAATTAACACATTTGCGATACCGGTCCTCACATACTCCTTGGGCATCATCAAGTGGTCACACACTGATATAGAAAACATCCACATCCTCATACGGACAGAACTTACTCCATTGACAGAAAACCAGAGGCAGGGGGATTATAGATATACAGTCACTTCACACAAGACAAATAAAAACGCTCGGAGACTTTTTCCAAAGCAAACAGACAAACTTGCATAGGTTGATAGTAAAAGCAGACAAAAACTATACTCCACTAAACCTATCCCGCACAGATCACTCAGCAGACGGACACAATCACATAGAATTACAACAAGAAAAAAATACACCTCGTCACAAAAAGCACTCCATGGCAAGCACAGATACCGCGCTACATAAGAGCACATTAATGAAAGACAATCATACACCTAGCTGCAGGATGGCCAACTCTTTCCAGAAACTGAGGGTTTTATGCTTGCTATCCAGGACCAAGTGATTGCGACAAGGAACTACATGAAATACATAATTAAAGATACATCCATAACCGACGACAATTGAAGAAAGTGCCACCAACAAAAGGAAACAATAGACCACATAACAAGCGGATGCAAAACTCTCGCTGGAACCGAGTACACCGCTAGACATAACTCTGCAGCTAAGGTCATTCACCAAGCACTAACCACAATAAACAAGCTAATAGAAAACACAGATCCATATTACAATTACACACCGACATCAGTACTCTAAAACAATGAATACAAACTATACTGGGACGTTGAAATACATACAGACAAGACTATCCCAGCCAATAGACCAGATATAGTTTTCCAGTCAAAGGCCGACAACATTACCTATTTGATAGATATAGCCATCCCCAATGATGTGAATATCCAAAACACCTACGCTGGGAAGATATCTAAACACACGGACCTTGCTAGGGAAATAAAACAACTTTGGAAACAAAACAAAGTCACTATTGTCCCCATCATTATGTCGGTCCCAGGCCTTACTCCAGACACGTTCACACAGCACCTTCAACAGTTAGTCCTGGACGAAAAGTTACACAAAGCATTCTAAAAGTTTGTAATCCTAAAGACCTGTAATATTGTGCGATCCTTCCTAAATTTCGATCAATAGTCAGGGTGTTGACTTGGCACAGCCCGTCAACACTTGTCGCTACCGCAATTATGCGAGAGGAACTTAGAAAGTCGGATAATAATAATAATAATAATAATATCGTTTATGTTTCCAAAAACTAAGAGGGGCAAGAGCAGCCAATTTTAGCCTTGACTACTCTTACAAGTAACTGCTGATGTCAGTTACAGGACAGGACAGAACAAGAATGTCCAGTACAAAATACACAAAAATAAATGGTAATGCATGAAATATATATGGATATTTTTTTGCTGCTGATTATGAATTTTATCTTTTTGATATTAAGTGTAAGACCAGCTTCTTCACGGCACTTCACCATCATCCATCATTTTTAGCAGGTCCGCGCTACTTAGGGCCTTAGGACTATTATCAAGGTATCATCGGCAAAACGGATATTGTTTGCGATTTCACTGTTTACCTATGTTATTCCCGCTATGTCCTTAGATATAGCTTTTTGTATAATTTTATCTGAATGGAGGTTGAAAAATATAGGAGAGCGTATAAGCATGCCTATTTTACTCCTCACAATTTCCATTTCATCTGATGTTTTCTCGCCCTCTCTAAAAACTGTTCTTAAGTTTGTCGTGTCTTACACGATCGAATGCAATGTTGTAATCCAGAAAACAGGCGAAAAGACCTTGGTTCACATTAAAAAAGACTACCATTTTTTATATAAGTAGATGTGAAAAAAATTGAATATCGCATCCTGTATAGAACTTAGAAGGCTGTGACTTTGCGATGTGATTAAGCAATGAAATGTCAGCTTACGTAGTATCGTCAAATTTGAAGTCTTTTTCTGCTTGGCGAAATCGGTAGATTGATTAAGGGAATTTCAATCACAGGTAACTTGATTTCTTCCTATAGGAATGCATAATTTTTTTACGCTGTACTTATGCTGCCGTTCAACGGCAGCCTACTAAAATGCCGTTAACAGCTGTGACGTCACTGAAGTGACGTATTTGACGGCATTGTAATCGCTATACTTAAACTGCCGTCAAACGGTAGCCCGCTGACATGACGTTCCAACGGCTTCATCAGTATGTTGCCCGTTAAATTAAAGGTTCTGCTATGAGCTATGAGGAGCTGAATTTCAAAATGCATTTTGTCTAATCTTTAAATATTTCAGATAGAGACGATCAAGCAATAAGACAGATAAAATGCATTTAGTCTCCGTACTATTCGGTAGGAAATCATACTTGGACAAACAAACTGGCTAAGTCCATGGATAAAAAGCATTTTGATTGCGATTTTATTTTTGTATATTGTTCTTTCGGGAGCTGAAAACTAGTGATGTATGGAACTGGAATAAAAGTAGATGTTTTTGAATGCCCTGACATTAATCAAAATGATTTTATTAAAAAAATATCGTCTACACATACTATTATATTTTGTTGTTGCATTCTAATATGCTGCAAATATTTTCCAAATTTTTGTTTTTGGTACTTAAAAATTAAACAAACTGCATTATGTCCAACAGTTTTTTTTAAATTTTTACAAGTTGTTTTTCGACTTTCTTTCATATGATTATATTATCCCAAATCTTTTTTTCTCTATGATTTGGTTTCTCTGTAGGTACTGGTTTTTTGCTTCTGAAAATTTGTAATATTGGTTGCATTCAGCAGAAAGAGCAGGAGCCGCTACTTTTGTAGCCGCTACATCTCAACAGTTGGCGTTCTGCTGAAAAGCATTATTTGTGCGCTCTGAGATATCACGATAAATAGTTTGTGACGCCTGACAGTTATCAGTGAAATATCAAATGAGTGGTCACATTTGAGCCATTTGAGGTTATTAATAAATAAAAAGATATGTCAGATTGTATCAAAGTTTGGGACTGTGTAAAGTAGTGTGGACTTTTTCTTTCAAATATGACAACATAACCTATGACAAGTGTCATAACATGTGACACACACAAGGTCAAAAGTAGCTTATTCCGTTCCGCTCCAAGTGAGCGTACTTTTCTATCGCTACAAAATATGGCGACCGCTGGAACGGTAGCTGCTAGATAGCGCACGCGTTCAGCAGAAAATTTGGTAGCTGCTCCGCAACTGTTGAGTCTGCTGAATGCACCCATATTGAATAAAATGCAATTTGTAAGTCTGCTCCTCTAATTGTCAATTAAATTTAAAATTTGGCGTTCGGTTCTAGACTTTTATTGAAAACTATACCCAGAAGAACACATCATGCAACATTATGGGATCTTTTCACAGATGTTACAGTAGGTACTTCTTTTCTTTTTCTAAGATAATCTTCTCGTCTTTTGGACGACCTCGTTTTTTTATTGCAAGAGGCATCTTCATTGTCGGCCATGTGATATCACTGACACCAACTCTTCAATAAGATGATTGCTGAACTGCTGACGTCATTTGGAACTAATTCACTGATAGAGGCTTCCTCAGCTTCAACTGGATCAGATATACCCTCCTATACAATTCATACATACATGGTCTTAAAGGGGTGACACACGTACGAACTTTAAGTACGCGGTTTTTAAGTTCGCGAACATACTCGGCTCGACGCCGGTGACACACGTGAAGCTGAAATCACTCATTTTGATAATTTTCCTAATTACACAAAACTTTTAACAGACGTCAAGCGTTGCGCATCACTGACCTGGCGAGACTAAGTGGTGGCTTGCAGCTCGCAGTACGAGCAGAGACAAGCTACGAGCAAGATTTCAAACCAGTTGGATCGCCGGCGGTTTGCGCGACGGTTTTAAAGTACGCGTACTTACGGTGACACACAGGCGAAAAAGGTTATCGAGCCATAAGTACGCGTACTTGCTCGTACTTGTATCACTCCTTTTAGAGATTAAGATTTTTCAATACATTAAGTCCTTGCTCAAACAACAATATGTCTTGTCCGTTGAACTGCTCAAAACTAATCGGAAAACTTGCCCCAGTCAATGCCAATAGTATCCAGATTCCCATAATTCAGCAAAAACTGTCACAGTTTCAATGCAAACAAGTCAAAAACAATATAACCGATAATGGAAAATAGCAGTTTTTCAGTCGGTCACCGCCACCGTTTGACGGCAGTTTAATCACAGCGAATATAAAGCCGTCAAATACGTCGCTTCAATGATGTCACAGCTGTTAACAGGGGTGTGAAACTCAAATGAGGACCCTGTGTAGCGGCCATTGTCGTAACTGACATTGTCGTTGCTCGCTTTTGTCGATTGGCGTCTTTTTGCAATTTTGCACTACTTTTGAGATTTTTGTCTGCCTATTGTTGTCTATATGTATTTAGGAATGGGTTCTAAATATTTACGCCGTTGTCTTGCGCCAAATTGCAAGAATGTGGTTGCGCGAAGGTAAGTGATTTGCCTGATTTATACCGCTCACCCCATTTTTGTATTGTGAATTTTGATGCAAAATTAATACAAGATTGATCATTTGTACATGAAATATACATATATCATTTGAATGCATTACTAAACACTACTACTCATACTCATATAACTTGTATTACTGTTCACAATCACATACGCTGCCATAAAGGTGTGCAGCATTCCCTCTCTTTGGCAAACCATTGCATTGAAGCTGAGGTCCGATGGTCTAAAAATACATTTTTTTATTTCAGACATTAAATCCCATCTGATCAGCGTATACAGAGATGCTAGTTAGAACGGATTGACAACCCAAACCTACAAATATACAAACATCTTGCCTGCATCAATATGAATAGTTAAGGAATATTACCTCTTTACTCTTCAAATTATATGCCATCAAAGGATTGTAATTATCATGAAATAGTGATTCTAGTGGATAAATCATGCCTTACTTTTATATGAATTGTTTTTGTACCTTGTGTAGCTGATTTTATTTAAGCAATTGTCGTATGGAAATAAATTACAAAAGGGTTCGTTTTGCTTTATTACAGTAATGCATATCTAATATATTCCCATTTTTACATAATCAGTTAAATGTCCTATACAACGTGGTAGCTTGTCACAAAAATTTACCTAACTCATTAATTACCTGTTTTGAAAATTGCACCGATTAGAAAAGTTAAAACATTAATTAAAAAAGGTAAGGGTTCGTTTTAGCGAAACCCGAAATTCGGGTTAAAATTAATGCTATAATTTTTTTAATCAGGTCCATTTTCAAAACAGGTAATGAATGCGTAAGGTAAATTGTTGTGACAAGTTACCACGTTGTCTGGAGGCTGAATAAGCTTATATGGTATTTCAAAAAGCCCGCTCTTTTCGTAACCTACCCCACCTATCGTCGGTCACCTACACCAAACTTTTTAGATTGACCTAGGTCGTGAATATCTACAGTTTCCAGTAAACGATTCGTGAACGCATTGTAGTGACACACGCAACCCGAATAGATGGCGCGGATGTCAGTCAAAAATGCCATGCCACATTTTCATACACAGAGTGTTCAGTCTTTCAGTGGATCCATTGTCAGTGGCTGTTAACGGCATTTCAGTGGGCTACCGTTTAAGTACAGCCATTTTTTTATTACAGAATTGTACGAATAGGTAGATAAATCTCTCCTGAAGGACCTAGTTTGACGCTTTCCACGCGGATGAGGTCGTCGACCCATTGTCTAGCCGTCCACATGAATGAAAATCAATTATCTGTCAACTGCGAGGGGCACTTTACCGTGAAGTCAGACTAAATAGTGCGAACATTGCGCTGTTACTTGAAGAACATCGCATGCGATGCTATGCAGCGGACTGCAGATTGAGTGCACGTTGTTGCAGCTGTCCAGTCGACTCTGTTTTAAATGATCCGAAACTGTCAATTCCAGTTTAAGGATTTTTAAGAATAGCACTAATGCAAGAAACAGTGACAGATGTGAACTTCAAATTTTGTTTTGTTTATTATAGTTTTGTTAACATCATATATCTATCGATTTGCAAACCTGTAAATAATATAATAATAATAATAATATGATTGAAGGGTCTAATGCAAGAGGTGCTAAGGCACATTCTCATCACTTATAGGCTATCAGTGCGAACTTTTTGGTAATATGTCTAAAATTGTTGCAAGATGTACCTAAGTGATTATATGAGCATTTGAAATTTTTAAAATAGTTCGCTGTTCAATGCAACATGTGCTCAAGTTCAGCCAAGCATTAGATAAAATATTTTCAATGGAAGATAAGTCTATCTACACAGTCTGTTAATCACTATGAAAAATTGCCTCCGTAGTTTGTGGTTTACCATTTGTTTTTTCATTCTTTGATAGAAGCGTACTTCCGGTGATTTATTATTTCACTTAATTTTTCTAATCGTTCATAGTTGAAAAATAGTGGAAAAATTGTGGAAAAATAGTAAGAAACACAGGTAAGTGGGTTTTTGAATATTGTCGATAATATTGTGTTTGTATAGGAAATCCTGTTTTATGCTGAGATAACCTGAAAATTTTATCATATAAAGCAAAACTCTAAATTTTACCACATTTCTCTCTTATATCACATGTCTGTTAATAATACATCATGAAGTTCTTGACGAAGCAATACACTCTGACACCGATGTTTATGAATAACTTTTGTATTTGTAATGTATTTTGTATTCTGATTATATTATAAAATAAAACTATCTTAAAGTATGTTACATGTTTTTTCGTTTCATTTTTGAAAAAACAAAATCTTGGAAAGTAGAACACTAAACTGGCTTTTACACAAAGTCGATCACTCTAAAAGTAATAACATACAAGATTATAACATATCAAATGATTATTCGAAAATGTAATATTAACACAGAGAAATATGAACTTTAATACACAAAATCTGAAAAATGAGACTTTTACATTGTGCCCTTCAATTGTTTTTGATCAATATTTGTTTGGATTGTTGAAACATACGTTATATTTTGGGATGACACGTTCAGCCTGTCAAGCCGAATGTTTCAAGTTTGATTAACTTTGCTTTTTCACATTTCGGGGACACTATCACCTCTCTCAACAAGGTTCATACATACAAATTGTACACACGAGAGGATAGAGTGATCCTCAAGAAAAGGTGTTTTACTGTGAAGCTGGAGGCAAGGAAGATACACATACAATCCAGACGCTACACTACGCTACTCGATCACACAGTTTGGGCACAGCATAGTAAATAACCAGCACAATATCTCTGAGGATTTCCTATATAAAAACGGTTGCCACAAAATTAGACCTTGGGATGATTTATGGATGATTTTACGGCTGCGAAGTTTGGGTAGAGATGCGAAAATGAAAATATCGATACCGGTACCAACTTGATATTTTTTAGCCAAATAGGCGCGTTTGGTTCGTACAGAGAATATTGTGCAATTGGTTACACCCCTCAAGAATTATATAATTATTTTTGATACCGATACCCCTACAAAAGTATCGATACCAGCTTGGAATCGCTCAAAAAGTATCTAAGATAAAAATACTCGATGTTAGTGCAGAAGTATAAGTATCGAAGTATCGTTAGCATCCCTACAAAAAAAATCATCCAAAAGTGGGAACGCGCGTGTAATTGCCGCCAACCTGAGTTATTGTGCTGGGTATTTACTATGCTGTGCTTTGGGTTAATACAAGGGAAGATAACTCAAATGCCCCCACAATATGCATAGCATAATCTTTACTGCATAAACATGATTAAAACTGTCGACTTTCCTGAACAAATTTCACAAAAATACCAACTTCCGAACAGTCGGACGTCAGGTCTTTTACACTTTCGTCGCTACACCTCTGTATAATATTGTTACAAGTCTCCTCGTTCTATTTATTTATTTAGCGTATGGCTACATGGATTAATTGGTAAT
This sequence comes from Callosobruchus maculatus, assembly GCA_951848785.1. Lineage (NCBI taxonomy): Eukaryota > Metazoa > Arthropoda > Insecta > Coleoptera > Chrysomelidae > Callosobruchus > Callosobruchus maculatus. Next base: position 581,898 of record CATOUR010000069.1, read on the forward strand.
AAGTCTTAAACAATATAATAAAATACAAATATTAAATTTAAAACAAATAAAAATAAATAGTTTTTAGATTTTAAAATTAAGTCCATTTATCCAGTCAACTACAGACTTCGAGGCTTCGAAGAAATCCGACTGTTGTCCAGCATATGCGGTAATCGGGCATTCGGTGACAATATGCTGAACAGTCTGCCGGGGCTCTCCACAGGCACAGGACGGTGATTCGGATATCCCCCATTTAAAGAACGAGTCACGACAGATGCCATGCGACGTTCTGACTCGATTAAGGGTTTTCCATGTATGGCGAGGCAATTCCATTCCTGGCAGGGTTAAAGTGGGGTCCATAGTGGGTGGAGCCTGTACCGGCTTCTGGACTTCCCAATCCCTCCTCCAGTGCTCATCAACTTGGAAGCCATCCCGCAAGAGCCGTTCTGCAAATGGTAATGGGGGATTTCTAGATTTCAACCTCCGAAGATCTGCATCATCTAGGTCAGTATGCAGTGGAAGTTGGGGATTGAATAGTATTTTGTTGTATTCTTTCACCAGTTTATCCTGTCTACGAATATGAGGAGGAGTGATATGGCACAAAACGGGCAGCCACGGTAGGGGGGTAGTTTTTAGACAGCCACTAATTATCCTCATTGTCTCATTCAATTTGGTGTCAATCATTTTTGCATGAGGGCTGTCAAACCATACTGGGGCGCAGTATTCAGCAGTAGAATAAACAAGACTGAGGGCAGATATTCTGAGGGTGGTTGCGTTTGCCCCCCAAGTGGTACCGCACAATTTATGAATAATATTGTTTCTGGTGCTAAGCTTTGCTGCTGTGTTTTCTAGATGTTTTCTAAATGATAATGTTCGGTCCATTGTTATCCCCAAGTATTTTGGGTGAGGATTGTAGCGCACTAAGTTGTCATTGAAGTATACCTGAGGTTCAGTTCTAGCTTGCTTGTTATTGAGGTGAAAGCATAACACTTCAGTTTTCAACATATTTGGAATCAGCCTCCAGTCTGCAAAATATCTTCCCATCACACTAAGGTCTTCCGATAAGATACTACTGCCCTCCTCTATTGTATTACTACGAGCGGCTAGAGCACTATCGTCGGCATACATGAACTTCTTTGAAATGGTGTTGGGTATATCAGAAGTGTATAGGTTGAATAAGACTGGAGCAAGAACTGAGCCCTGGGGTAAACCATTATTTAGGTGCCTCATTTTACTTCTGCTGTCACCCGTTATTACTTGGAAGGGCCTATCGCAAAGCATGTTGTTTAATAGCGACGTTATTCGGCCACACGGTACTACTTTCAGGAGTTTGAAAAGAAGGCCTTCCCTCCAAACTGTGTCGTATGCTGAAGTCAAGTCGACGTACACGACTGTAGTTTTCAGCCGTTTCTGAAACCCAGCCTCAATGTGGGTTGTTAGGCTGAGTACCTGATCCGTGCAGCTACGGTGTGGCCTAAAGCCAGCCTGTTCAATGGGAATATGGTCCAGTATTGTTCTATTGGGCAAGAAAACACTTGGTACGGATTAACTATTTATTTGCAATAACTATATACACTACGCCTAGCGACAATATTAACAAATTTTAAGGTGTCTGCGCCATCTTTTAGTCAGTGGATATGTCCATTGGTCCGACAGATTTGACGCTGTCAAAATCGTTTTCGCGGCAAAGTTGGAGCGTTCAATGATCGGTCCGACCTCTTAATCCAAAGTAGAGTTACAAGCTCATAAACATACATACACAAAAAAATCTGTCCTTCTGTCAAAGACTTACGCTTGGACTCAATGGGACGTTACACTCAGCATTCCTCAAATACAACGATGTTTTATCTAATGGGAAGTGTATGGTTTGTAACGAATTATATCGTATTGTCGATTCAACTACAAGATGTCATTGGATTCCAATGAATAATTCAATCGCAGCCTGTCGTTGAATCAAATCTGTGTTTGGTAATTCATTCTAAACTACTTTCTTTTCCCTGGACCAACAGATTTTATTGCGAGGACAGCTGATTGATTCGTTTGGATGTTTAAATGTGTGATTTTGTGTGAAGTTATAAGGAGCATGATATAAGAACTAGACATAAGCCTGCACCAGTTGTTGCATTATTACCTGAAATATAACTGTCTGACTAATCTAAATACCTACATTCAAATGTGGGTGTTAGCTCTTCTAAGTCCCAATTTTTCAGTAGGTCCTCCATTTATTATTATTTATTATATAACTGGACACATTGCACAATTGCCGATGCAATACGCAAAACCACGAGATGACACAACACGGCTAACACCGAGACAACACAACGGAACAACCGTCCATGTTGGCAGGTTCGCGGCGATAGTAACAGTAAGATAATCCCCCTGTTATTTATTCTTACCTTAATTGAATCGAAACATCAGTCCCGCCGAATACTGATTATAGTTCAGCGAACGACAAGGGCCATTGAAACAAAATTAATTTTCACCAGATGAATTATCACGAACTGCTGTTGCAGTAATAATTTTTGTACATTGAATAGATTATATACTTTGCTTAAATGAAACATAGGGTAAATTTCGAAAACAAAAGGATGTTTTGATTGCAGTATATGTCAATACCGGTATTGGAAGGATTATACATATCGTTAGAACGAATATAAAATTATTTTGAATTTATTGGCGTACCTGTGATTACTTCGAATATAAGGATTGAGTTCTTTGAATGACATGGATTTGAAACAACTGTAAATATATTTAAAGCGATGGACAAACATCCAAATACTAACAATTAATTGGAAACGCAACAGTATTTTTTTCTGTGCAGGTGATATTAATAAAACCATGTTAATAAGTGAAATCTGTTCGGGATCTACAAAGGCACTGACAGACACACACCCACCGGCGTAAACACACCCAAACACAGGCAGTTAAACGAATCCGTTATCGCATAACACCCCTATTTTTGCAAAAAGAGTTGAAAAGAATGACTCACCGTATATGGTTTCGTGCCCGAGCGGCATTTCGCAACTAAACATGGTCACATATCACACATAATAGGTTTAGCACAAATGGTGCACGTTCGTGGTTTACTGAAACTATATATCATCGAAACGTACTATGACATTAATGGAAAAGGAGAGACAGAAAAAAGAGACATTCAGTTAAAAGGTATATTGTGCGACCGCTGGATTTTAAGAGCTCTTAGTGATGTAAAAATACGTATTAAAACATCCGTTCAATCCGAATATTAAACTAATACGCACTCATCCGAATAGTTTGTTTGGATACGTAATCGGAATCATTTCTTTTGCGCGGGATTTCTTTATCCGCAAACCGTCGGATTCTGCTACCGTCATAGGGCGTAGGTGCAGTGGAGCGGTTTCCTGCTCACAGGTACCCCGCAAGCAGGCAGACTGCTTTCACTGTGTGTACGAAAGCAGGGGACCAGCGCCGACCGGCGCAGAAAGTGGCTTATAAGTACATGTACTAATTTTAAGGTTTCCCGATTTGTCTGCTTCTACCTGCTAGCGGTTCGGCGCTGGACAAAGCAGGCTACTCGCTTTCACTGTGCATGCATACTAAGCCACTTTCAGCGCCTATCGGCGCTGGTTCCCTGCTTAGTTTGCCTGCTTGCCGGGTACCTGCAAGCAGGAAACCGCTCCATTGTATTTACGCCACTTAAATTCCAGGAACCAGCAAATCACTTTTTAAAAAATATTTATTTGTTAATCGTACAAAGTTGAGCTCTAGACTGACTGAATTATATAAAATACATGATAAGGTAAACTTAGCTGACGCAGCATTTCCTGAGTTCATCTTCCACACGTGCCGTCTGGTCAGCTGGGTCGATGTCCGGCTGAATACATAACTCGCCCTAACCTTACAAGCTGGTCCTTCTGCACCTCTACTTACTCTGGTTCCCAAGACGGCAGTGCTCTTCTCATGTCTTCATCTTCAAGCACCCTTGAACCTAAAATAGAGGGTGATTGCTAATTAGATACATTGATTTGAAGAGGTGGTAGAAGAGGTTGTAAACTGATCAATTCAACTATGTCCGGTTCCTAATAGTTTCCGAGATAAATTATTATTGTGCAGGTTTTCATCAAAATGGAGACCTCCAAACGAAAACCCTAATATAAATAATGGTAATGGAAATGTGGGATGTATAAGGGATTAGTTGTCTCTTTTTAACTGTGGGCCTCGCCAGTGTGTACCTTCCCTGTTAGTTGCATTGGAGATTTAGGTACTCCAGATCGAATGTTTCCAATGTGGCGGTATTTCTTTGATACAGCTTCTAGCGTCTAGCCACTGCGCAATGTAATAAACCTTTTGACTGAACGCCTCTTTATTTCTCCCTCTCTCTTTCCATTAATGTCATAGTATGTTTCAATATATCTGATGTATAGTTCCAGCAAACCACGAACGTGCTTGCACCATTTGTGCTAACCCTATTACATACTATGATATGTGACCATGTTTCGTGCAAAATGCCGCTCGGGCACAAAATAATATACGTTGAGTCATTCTTTTCAACCCTTTTTCACAAAATAGAGGTGTTATGCTATAACATATTCGTGTGTATTTGGGCGTGGATGTCTGTGGGTGTGTCTGTCTGTGCACTCGTAGATCCCGAACTGATTACATTGGCAAAATATGCGTTTAATATTTTGAACAAAAAAAGCTTGCAAAATATTGTGCTCGGACTCCACAAAAGTATTGTACAATATTTCAATGCCGATCCAACTCGCGATAGAAAACCATCATCAGACGTTGTACACTACCAACTGACCTTCTTGAAGGACATTGTGACCTGAAGGCACACCTGGAGAGAATGATGGTCACCTTAAGTGCAGACAGACGACGCGTTCAAAAGGCACGTGTGGCCATGACAAAGCTTACTAAAATATGGCGTAACCAGAACATCACTAAAGCTACCAAAATGTCGCTGGTTCAGTCTCTTGTGTTCTCCATATTTTTGTATGCCTCGGAAACTTGGACTGTTAAAAAGGCAGATCGAGCTCGCATAGATGCTTTTGAAATGTGGACGTGGAGGAGAATGCTGAGAGTTCCTTATACCGCCCATCGAACTAACGTTTCCATATTGGAAGAGCTGGGTCAAAGAGACTATTCTCCATGTGTCGACGTGAATGCTTACATCCTTCGGACATATTCACAGAAGCGAAAATATGGAGAAACCTGTAGTTCAGGGTGCCGTTCCCCTACACGCTGGGTGGATACGACGAAACAGTTACTGGATATGAGTATCAAGAGCGCCACTGAACTGACAGTAAATCGCGAACGATGGCGAGCTACAGTTGTCAAAACCATTGATAATATTCGTGTCGGCAATACTCTAGCTCCGACTCAATGCATTTTACGAGTTCGCAACATGTCTGTTAAGATATTGTGGCTATGATGATGAAGTGCAGACAGTGAGGTAGAAGCACAGAGTCAGCCATCGATGTGTGTGCGAAATACTAGATCACAAGAAACAACAACTCTTTGGGAAGCTAAGACTAGAACCAATAGATTTTAATTTAGTACGAGAACCAGTAGGGAAGCTGTACAAACTAATCCAGGGATCTAATCCACTAGAATGGGTACAATAAGCCTTAAGGCTGCAATATTAACAGGGCCAGTTTGTCTTATCATTGTCTAATCGAGGTGCTTTTGGGTCATTTTTGAATGAAGACTATGCACCCAGACTGTAGCAGAATAGTATACCAGTTCCAGAGCTGAAGATCACAGAGTGGTAGCCGAATCACCCCATGTGCCGCAAATCTTCTGTATTTTGTGGTTTCTTGTTTAATTTTAGCGCCGGTTTTCGCTAAAGTAAGTATTATGTACACATTAGTATCCAATGTGACTTCTAGATATCTAGAGGTTTTCCCAACTCTGTTATAGAGATGGATGCAAAATTCTTCAGTTTTGTTCGCATTTGGCATAAGTCTCCACTCACGAAACTAGTCTAATAGTTTATTTAGATCAGTTATTCGTACACAACTCCGGTAGAATCTAATGATTTATTTCGTATGTTCAGCAACCAATTATCAGCATGTCCAAAGTTTCTGGACGGCATATCCGAGATACACAAACTGAATATCAACAGAGCTAGTTCAGCTAGTGCCAATCGCTGGGTAGATCGTTATTTCACTTTTTAGAGCTGCTCATCCAGTTTCCCATTAAAACTTTGAATGACCTATATCTGAACATACTATCGACAAGGTGAGATATAAATTTTGCATCGTATTTCACGCAACAATTTGGATTAAATTCCTTGCGACCAAATTCCGTCAGACACGGGTGGTAGGTCAAATAACACAGTATGTATATATGTTACGGTTAAAGTGTCTATTTGGATAGTGTGTAAATTAACTGGATAGTATCTAAACTATCCAAATACCTGGTTAATTTATTGGAAAGTTACCTTTCGATTAAAATAGCAAGAAATGTTGGTTAGTTTGTATATACTATCCAGCGAGTTTGTCAACTAGCCAAGAGTTGCCATTAAAGTACAAACCACAAAGGTAATACACAAATTGGTCGGGGTTTTTGGCTAGTTTACAAGCTGTCTTTAGTATTTGGATGAAGTGTGAACTGAATAGTTCTAGTAATGTATAACACCAACTCGTTAGTAAACCCTTTTTTTTGCTAGGAATTATTTGAATTAAATTAACCAAAGGTAATGGCTTAGTTTACATGCTAACCAACGAGTTATTACATATTACTAGGAATATTTAGTTCACACTTTATTCAAATACTGTGGTTAGTCTGTAAACTAGCCAAAACCCCTGGTTAATTTGTGGAATTCTTTTGTGGTTCCTACTTTAGCTACAATCCGTGGCTGGTTTACAAACTATTTGGATATAATACAAATTAACCAACATTCATTGATATTGTAATTGAAAGATAGCTTTCCACTAAAATAACCAGGCGTTTGGATAGTTTACTTTAACCGTAACATATATATAGTATGTTGAACGTCAAGTGGGGCAACTTTGTACGTTGAATTTGTAGTAATTCCAAGTACCCGAACTTTGGGAGACTTTTTGTGTTCAGTGGGTGAATTCTGTAACCCTAAGCGAAGCGATAGCGACATTCTTCCAACGCTTTCGCTCGTTTCGGTATTCCATAAATGTCTTCGTTCCGACTCGGATATCACGAACGCAGACGAACGGTATAAGCGATAGCGAAAGATTTTGAATCTCGTTTGTCAAGTTTTGACGTTATTATTGCTGTGTGTTAGAGTGACAATTTGCTTAAATTTATGTGTGTACTTAATTAACATCAATGAATCGAAGAGAAAAAACTAATTCTTCGCAATGGTCGGCATTGTTGGATTTTGCAGAGTCTCATCCAGAGATATTTAAGCCAACTCATGAATGCTCGTGAGTCATCGAGTTCCATGCCAAAAGCGTATCGAAGCGTTAAGGCCCGGTCAAACAGAGAGCGTTCTAGAACGCGGCGGTCCGGCGTTCTCTAACGCCGTGTTACTGCAGTCCGTTGTTTGTACCAAACAGGCATTGATTGAGCAAAAGCGTTACGCCAATTTTTGTCAAGATATCTAGTGATTAAAACATAGATGAACTCAAGGCCCGGTCAAACAGATAGCATTCTAGAACGCCGTAACGCCGCGTTCTAGGGGTTCCATTGTATTGTTGAAGAACGCCGGAACGCCGCGTTCTAGAACGCCCTCTGTTTGACCGGGCGTTTAAACTTTTGGTTATGGAATGCCGTCAAAAATCGTTTTCGTGAATGATTAGCTTCGTTTTCGCCTGCTTTCGGTACTATAGCAAAAGTTACAGAATATACTCACAGAGCTTTGTTTTATTTGCGGTTGTCTTGTTTAGAAATGATATTACAGATAAATGCACAGTCGCCTCTTCAGGATCAATTGTTGTCCTTTTACAGGGACTTCAGTCCGATACGATCCACGTTCGATACCAGAAAAGAGCGGTATCGACCTTGAGACTCAATTCACTTTAGATCGAATTTCAAAAGCTTTCTTTAACTTTCAATGTATGTTTGTTCGGGTGAAATCTTTCTACCCAATTTTGAAGCAGATATCTTCAACCGATTAGTTATTTTTAATGCTTTTCTTACATTATGGGTATCAAATGTTGAGGGTAACTGGAAAACTAATGTGACGTCATTCTAAATCCAATATGGCGGGACACCCAAGATGGCGCCGATGGCGGAATAGTTATTTTGATGCACTTCGGGGATTGCTCAGAATAATTAGAAATAACCTAGCCAACGATAGCTAAAAATTAAAAAATTAATTATCAACTTATAGCCTCAGTATAAACAATTTATATGATCATAAAAGCTTGTCGCGCAACTTGTGTAAATAAACTAGTACCTATTTAATTGAGTTACTTAATCTGCTATGTTTATTTTTTTTTTTTGAATTCCAGTTTAATTGAATACTTATAAATACTTACGCAGACCTCGCGACAAGGCTTTTATGATTATATAAATTGTTTCTAATGAAGTTAATAATTGAAATTTTAAAGGAACATTTTATTTTATTCTCTTCAGAGCATTTAAATAAAACCTTTTTAATTTTTTTCTTTTAATTTATTTGTAGTGTTTACATGCAGCAATCAATACTAAAATCGAATTGACTTCAGATTGAGTCCCAAATGTAATCACAGTAAATTATTGAAACCAGTCCTGACTGAAAAACTGAAAAAATAGTGTAAAAATATGAACATTTGCAATGCATAAGTGAGCATTGAAATATAGGCGTTTTCAGCCTTGTTAATAAGGACTACATAACTGACCTCCCACCTTGTTGTACATTTTGCATATCTGTACCGAGTAATCTGCATTCGTCAAGTCATTATTCTTTACAGCAAACAACCATGTTTTCTGATCCCATTTAAAACTGCATTAATGCGTGTCACCATTCTTAAAAAAAAGTTCAAATTGTGCTTTGTCATAGACCACAATGGGATACTGCTCCCATTTGCAAATTTATCTTGTGTAAGGTCGCGTTGTTCCCATACTGAATATTCCAGTGAATAAATATAAGGAAGATGCATTTTTTGGCTAAAATCTAAACTGATTTTTTTTAACCCAACACATGCTTGGCTAACCATGTTGGTCTCCTCATGGAAAGATTTAGACGAAACTCTAAGCCCTAATTATTCTAAGCTTTACATACTATTGGCACCGTACATTAACAAAGACAAGTAGGGTCACTCTAAACTCCGCCCCCAATGTGGTCTTTCCTGCTGTGCTCTCGGATACTACGCAAGCTGGCGGATTCTGGCGCCCGGCGATCTCGAGCAGTCGCCGAACGCTAACAGCTGTGGTTTACAGGGTCAGTCCACCTAACACGCGACACGATGCACGGGATACAATCAGTCGGATTTACCGGGGTGCCTAAATAAGTAGTGTTTGTGTGTTATTGAGCGTTTTCACAAAAAAATGGCGGCGACATGCTCTGTATCTGGCCCCATGGTTTTTTATATTTGTGCCTACTTCCCATTGATTTTTAAAATATCTGTTTGTAATACTTTAATTTTATTATTGACATGATTCTTAAGTTTTTTAAATTCACTTTACAAATTGGTATTTCCCGGTTCTTTAACTTTTTGTTTTTAAATTATGACTCGATTTTCAATCACTTCGAGAATTTCTTGATTTATCCAGTCGTTATTTTCACGCATCTTATACGTCTTTTTGAATTCCGAATGTTTTTTACTCTACTACTAATTGACTTAATCACATCTTTTTTACAAGATGTGATTAAGTCAATTAGTCCCTGAAATGATTGAACTTCTGTAGTTTGAATACTCTTTTCAAATTTTGTGATGAATTTTTTATGATCTATTCTGTTTACTTCTTTTCTATATTTTGTCGCAAGTACTTTTATGTTTGCACTTTAGGTTATTGACAACAAATTATGAATGATCAGACTGTTACTGTTACTTACTAGTTGAATCGTACATTTCAAATTACTACATCTAACTGACAAAACATGATCTATAATACTCCTTGAGCTATTTGCCACCCCAGTAGCTGCATTTGCAGTTATTGTGTTAAATGGTTTATTGAATAATAAATTATATTCTAACTATACTATAGAATTTGTTTCTATTGACCCCCGTATAAGTAAAGGGAACGTCGACCGTTGACGTCGACCGTATCGCACAGTCGGATTCCATGTAGGTAAACGACTCCGCACGAAGGGAACCCCTCTCAAATCGAGGCGGCTCGCATTTGTGAGACTCACATCGAAGTCGCCACGGCGAGTGACCCAACTTGTCTTTGTTAATTTACGCTGCTTTTGGCAAGCCGGATTCCAGAATGCCGATATAATAACGTTGGATGCAGATAACCCAAAAAACTGTACCCCCTGGAGTGTCCCTTAGTTAGCTGCCGGGCAAACAGTACTTAAGGGACCCTCAAATGTTTAGGGGAGGCTTAAATAGCAATTATGAATTCGGTCCCTTAATCCCTCATTCTTCAAGCAGTCCCGGTTAGGACTTTGACCACACATATGGTCAAAGAGTGTCTCCACCGCAAGTACTTGCACCGACTCTGGCAGATCTGGTCGTCGGAACTGTCCTGAAGTCGCTGCTACAAACATGCTTGCGGTCCCATTGTTATTATACACCTTTGGTGCTATCCACTGGAAAGTGAACGAGCTGAAGGACCCGCAAAAGGATGAATATGTAGAGAAGTCTACATTGTAAGTCCTTTGTCCCGCGAATATACTTCCCGCGACACCTAGGAGGGCATGGACTGGTTGAGTTTGCACAACAGGGTAGTATTGGACGCTGGCTGCTATTATGACGAACAGCACCGATCCCCTGATCCGCTTTGTGCGAGAGCACGAGAATGCGGGTGAAGAAGCCTTCCTTTTTAGCGCAGCGAAACGAGCAGCCGAGGAGCTCAGCCTTACACTCGACTTCACGGGAAGGCGTCAGCAGTCCATTACTTTATAAAGATAAGCCAATGCATGAAATCTTCTGCAGACATCTAGAAGATCATGGCTTGTCTGAGCAGTTGACCTTCTGTTTTCTAAGGCTTAGTGGGTTGAAGTCGGAGACTGAGAGCTTTATAATGGCTTGCCAAGACGGTGTATTTAACACGTTGGTAGACCGTAAGGCTTATGCAACTCTTGTCGGCGTGTAAGACGTTCGCTGGGACGGCTAACGCCCATCGGCACAACACGGCTCTACGACTGCTCTACTATCATTTGAGGCACTCATACGGTATCGATGAGACCGGTGCTGCCATACGCTCCAGGGGATATAGAGTCCGTTGTGGAGAACGAGAGATGCCGGATTTACTGGAACTACTCGTTCTTTACGCTCGAGCTTGTGCAGGCAAACAAGCCTGACATAGTCCTTCTCGACCACCAACAGAAGACGATGTTCCTTATAGAGTTTCCGGCATCTGTCGAGGTGAGCATCGTGTCTAAGGAGGAGGAAAAGAGGACCAAGTATCAGGAGTTACTAGGACAACTTCTCAGGCTCTTCCCACTCTACACTGTAAGTCTGCTGGTTATGGTCATTGGATCCCTAGGTGAAATGAGGAATACGCTGCTCTCTGCACTGCGCAAAATACCGGTGTACCGTGCGGCAGCGTACATCTTAGCCTCCAGGATACAGAAGGCAGTCTTCCTTGGGTCCCTCCGTCCGCTTAGGACGCACGATTCGCGGACTCAGTGATTGCTCACCTCATGGTTTGAGGGATAGTCACTGGGTAATGGAACAGCAGCTCGGTGTGTCGGAGCCCGGGCTGCACCTTTTTGTTTTTTAATAATAAGCGTCCTTATTCTTAAGGGCCCCACAGACATCGTTCTTTATCATCACGTTTGCCACGACGTGCCAACCGATGTCGGTTAAACCGATGGAACGATACCTCCACACACTGTTCGGTTTTCTTTCAGTTTCTCGCAAATTTTTGGTCCGTTAACATGGATAATACTTTAGCATTGGCGGCGGCTTTAGCTATTAAAGTGAAATACAGCAAGAAAAAACGTTCTAAGTGGGTGAAACACTGACATATAAAAAGAGGCCAATTCTCCCATATAAATCTATTAGAAGAATTGCGTCTGGAATCAGGAGATTGGTACAATTATTTGAGGATGAATGAAGAAAACATACTTAGAATTACTTAATTCAGTAGCACCTCTAATAAAAAAACAGGATACTTGGATGAGACAAAGTATTTCCCCTCATGAACGTCTGAGATTCGTTGCTACGGGTAGAAGCCATGAGGATTTGAAATTTTCAGTTGCGATATCCCCCCAAGTATTTGCAGAGGGATCTATATATCTCAATTTTTTTAACAGTTTTCCGTAGGCCTTATTTTTCTTGTCTCTGTCTGCATACTCAGCGGATTTGACTTTCCAGAGACACGTAAAACTCCTATACATAAGTATCGCACATTTTTGATAGGTGTCGCTAACCCTAGATACGCTTACTCGAAGATAACCAGAACGATACTGCAAAGTCCCGTCGTGATTGCACGATGAACGGCCACACATGTACCGAGTTGCACGATGGCGTTCGGAACCGACGGGTAAAATCAGGCTCGGACAGATTTTTTGGAACGACGGTCAACACGACGGTTTTTCGGCACACACGGGCCGAAATGAGTGTGATCGGTTGGCACGTCGTGCAAACCTGATGAAAAAGAACGATGTCTGTGGGGCCCTTTAGGGCGTAATTTAGCCAGAGACTAGTGTTACATTTAACCCTGTATCATCTTGCAACTCCGTATGATCTTCAAAATGTTCGAGTATGTAAAGGGGGCTTAATGGACACCTGGCTTTAGCGGTTGGACACACAAAATCTCGCCCGAAATCTCAGCTCTACTCATATGGTTTACCGGAGACGCCCGCCAAGTCGGTCAAAGGTCAGCCATGGTAACGGCACTGTATGGCGAGTTATAATCGCCTGGGCCTCCAACAGCGCGAATGGATGATGATTTATAATGCGTTATCTTATTGGGCCTACTGACCTTCATGGTATGTTCGGCCAATAAAATCCAGTTCATCGGCTAAAAACAGTTGCTATACTGACATGGCCACCTACCAATACGCACCAATCTTCTTAAGGATCTTGAAGATGTGAGCAATGTATGCAATCTGGTTACCAGGTGCTGTAAAATATTATTAGTATCTAAAACTAAAGGCATAGTGAAGGGGAAGAATGGCCTCCGTTAGCATAGGTCTACGGGTCGACAGGCTACGTCACTTACTTGTGGAACAGAGCAACTGAAAGTCATGGCGAATCCCGTGTTGTTGCACTCGACATACCGAAAGTCTTCTATAGTGTGACATGAGGGACTTCCGGTCAATCTTCCGGTTAATCTTGATTTTGGAGATAGGTGCCCATATTGAACGACTTAAGTTGGAATGATTCAGTGCTTGCACTGTCAAACTTGGTTTCATTGGAAATGTGTTGGTGTTGGACCAAAAAAGAAAATATTCAAGTGTTCATCTCTTGCAGTGCAAAATTTATTTATACATTTATACAGTTATTAGAAAAAACAAATTATGTTTCGGTACTTGATTTTCTTAAAGACTTCAGTTCAGTTTAATTTGTTTTCCTGGAAGTATTATCCCTACTTTATCGAGATCTCAGGGTAGGCTCGAGACCACAAGTTCAATTTGAGAACCTGGTTGCCTAAAATGAACCATTTGCAACACCATCTTAATTTTGGTTTTCTCTTGTTGTTAACAAATATAAAAATAATTTATGGTACTCAAAACATTCGTCAAGGTTGAGAGATTTGTTTTGTATTATCAATTTATTTGCGTGCGTGGCAATAAGTAGTTTTCGCTGTTCTTAATCTTACCGCTTCGGTTAACAAATATGGTGACCGCTATTTGACAGATAAATGAATAGTCTTCGGAGCAAGACACCACTGTAAGATGCCCCCTAACCTTATCTTGAGCTACAACTTTGACACCATAACGTCACAATAGCAGATGAGTATTGTAAAGGTTGTCGTTTGAAAGAAAATCATAATTCAATAGTGTTCGTTGTAGTTTGCCCTAAAATGATGGACGAGTTGGTTTCATTGGACTCCAGTGGTGACTCAGATTTTGAAGATGCGATCTTGTTGGAAGTATTTGACAACAACAACATCGAATACAGAGCCGACCTTTATGGGGGATTCAACTTAGATATGCTCTCGGAACAGGAGTGTAAAGTGAATTTCCGCTTCGAAAAACGGCATATTCTGAGATTGGTACAAGCACTCAGAATTTCAGATGAGCTTAATACAGACATCCAACATAAGGTTTCTGGGCAAGAAGCGCTTTGTATTTTGCTCAGGAGATTGAGCTGCCCCAACAGGTTAGCTGACCTAGAGCCATTCTTTGGACGATCAATGACCGCCCTATCAAAAATAATTGATGTCATGATAAGCCATGTATATGACAACTTTCGCTACCTTCTTTCAAATTTGCGGAACTTGAACTAATAAAATTTGGTCGTCTTCCTAGGTAAAACGAACTCTGACTCTTTTTATTATTTGTAGCACACTCTGAGCTTGACGAATTTGGAAGCATTTTTGTAAAACGACGGATAATAATTGTTGCAGATCTACTCAAAAGTCAAAACCAGTGTCACTGTCAAAACCAAAACAGGTTATGATCTAATTTTTATTCATGCTGCGCATGCGTGTCGCTTCGTTAATCGCTATGGCTATCGTCCGTACAATACCGGCATTTAGCGGTTACGATATACGTAAAACGAAATGCAAATGTCTAAGTTGTCAAATAGTGTTAAACGGAACATCACTTTGTAAGTAACGAAAACTGCCTATTATGAATCCTTATGCCTGTACTTCACTTGGCGTAGCGTATTCGTGAAGCGACATCGCTGTCTTTGATATATTCGCGCAAAAACCACAAATATACCTTCTCTCATTGTGGGTCGGCATAAATGTTTATCTAAATTGAGACCTTTGATGTGTGATTAAAAACCTACAAGTGGACCCTTTGCCGATTTGCATTGTTTGTTCTATTTGCGCTCCACTTCTTCTTATTTATAAAGCCCTATATGCTCTGGGCTATAATGAAACGAAAATATTTATGTACTTCCGAAAGTGCAGAGGAAAGGCCGATTGCCAACATGGGTTTTCCCCCTATGTTTACGTTTTGTTTTCCCGTCACCGCCAGGGAAGTTTTATCAGGAAAAATGTCTTTTATACGGAAGAATCGCCGCGAATATAGAATGCTGATTTATTTTAGCTTACGATAACTATAATTTAGATTACATTCTTTAGTAGTAGATATTGTTATTCGACTTTGTGACTGGAGGAAGCAGAAAAGAATTTTTATTGTTAGATAAAAGACTGAAGAAATTTCGGATCTGATCCAAAATCTATGCTGGGTGTTTTATAACATCTACATAACAAAGTCACTCATTTCCGTTTTTTATTATTATTATTTTTATTTTATTTTTTATTTTTTGACGAAAGGGTTAGGCTTTAGTTACCTCAATGCTTATCGCTCAGCCTTAAGGCTGTGGAGATGCTATGGTTCCTAAAAACAGGGATACTGTGAATTTGTGGTTCTTGGGTTTTTAGGCCGGCGTCGTTTAGCGTTAAAGCTTAACTTAAAATACTGAGTATTTTGGAAGCTTCTGAAGATGCAATCCACTCGTGGTGGCGAAACGTCAAGCTTTAACGCTAAACGACGCCGGCCTAAAAACCCAAGAACCACAAATTCATTGGAAGATGGCCGCGAAAGCCTTACAAAGTATATTAACACGGATACTTTTCATACATCCCTCATCTATGTATACGGACCAGTTTCAAGAGAAGGTGTATGGACGGGTTGTTTGATATGGCCTTATTTTTGCTTGCCAGTTATTACTGATATGGTTATTACCAATTACCTCGCATCCTAGATAATTAGAGTATCCTAATTACAAATCCGGCCGATGTTTTGAGTTTTAGTCTCGTTCAACGAAAATGGAAAATCTCCGATGCCCTGATTCACAGGTTCGCCCGCAAAAAAACTAAAATCTTTCATTGCTCTTGTATGAGGATGAAACCTCGTATCATAGATAATTAGAGTGTCCTAATTACAAATTCGGCCGATGTTTTGAGTTTTAATCCACCCAACGAAAATGGAAAATCTCCGATGCCCGGATCCTGAGGTTCACCCGCAAAAAATCTAAAATCTTTATTTGGCCTTCGATGAGGACGAAACCTCGCATCGTATATAATTAGAGTATCCTAATTACAAATCCGGCCGATGTTTTGAGTTTTAGTCTCGTTCAACGAAAATGGAAAATCTCCGATGCCCGGATCCTGAGGTTCAGCCGCAAAAAATCTAAAATCATTAATTGATCTTTTATGAGGATGAAACCTCGTATCCTAGATAACTAGAGTATCCTAATTATAAATCCGGCCGATGTTTTGAGTTTTAGTCTCGTTCAACGAAAATGGAAAATCTCCGATGCCCGGATCCTGAGGTTCACCCGCAAAAAATCTAAAATCTTTATTTGGCCTTCCATGGGGACGAAACCTCGCATCCTATATAATTAGAGTATCCTAATTACAAATCCGGCCGATGTTTTGAGTTTTAGTCTCGTTCAACGAAAATGAAAAATCTCCGATCCCCGGATCCTGAGGTTCAGCCGCAAAAAATCTAAAATCTTTATTTGGCCTTCGATGAAGACAAAACCTCGCATCCTATATAATTAGGGTATCGTAATTACAAATCCGGCCGATGTTTTGAGTTTTAGTCTCGTTCAACGAAAATGGAAAATCTCCGATGCCCGGATCCTGAGGTTCACCCGCAAAAAATCTAAAATCATTAATTGATCTTTTATGCGGATGAAACCTCGTATCCTAGATAACTAGAGTATCCTAATTACAAATCCGGCCGATGTTTTGAGTTTTAGTCTCGTTCAACGAAAATGGAAAATCTCCGATGCCCGGATCCTGAGGTTCACCCGCAAAAAATCTAAAATCTTTATTTGGCCTTCGATGAGGATGAAACCTCGCATCCTAGATAATTAGAGTATCCTAATTACAAATCCGGCCGATGCTTTGAGTTTTAGTCTCGTTCAACGAAAATGGAAAATCTCCGATGCCCTGATTCACAGGTTCGCCCGCAAAAAAACTAAAATCTTTCATTGCTCTTGTATGAGGATGAAACCTCGTATCATAGATAATTAGAGTGTCCTAATTACAAATTCGGCCGATGTTTTGAGTTTTAATCCACCCAACGAAAATGGAAAATCTCCGATGCCCGGATCCTGAGGTTCACCCGCAAAAAATCTAAAATCTTTATTTGGCCTTCGATGAGGACGAAACCTCGCATCGTATATAATTAGAGTATCCTAATTACAAATCCGGCCGATGTTTTGAGTTTTAGTCTCGTTCAACGAAAATGGAAAATCTCCGATGCCCGGATCCTGAGGTTCAGCCGCAAAAAATCTAAAATCATTAATTGATCTTTTATGAGGATGAAACCTCGTATCCTAGATAACTAGAGTATCCTAATTATAAATCCGGCCGATGTTTTGAGTTTTAGTCTCGTTCAACGAAAATGGAAAATCTCCGATGCCCGGATCCTGAGGTTCACCCGCAAAAAATCTAAAATCTTTATTTGGCCTTCCATGGGGACGAAACCTCGCATCCTATATAATTAGAGTATCCTAATTACAAATCCGGCCGATGTTTTGAGTTTTAGTCTCGTTCAACGAAAATGAAAAATCTCCGATCCCCGGATCCTGAGGTTCAGCCGCAAAAAATCTAAAATCTTTATTTGGCCTTCGATGAAGACAAAACCTCGCATCCTATATAATTAGGGTATCGTAATTACAAATCCGGCCGATGTTTTGAGTTTTAGTCTCGTTCAACGAAAATGGAAAATCTCCGATGCCCGGATCCTGAGGTTCACCCGCAAAAAATCTAAAATCATTAATTGATCTTTTATGCGGATGAAACCTCGTATCCTAGATAACTAGAGTATCCTAATTACAAATCCGGCCGATGTTTTGAGTTTTAGTCTCGTTCAACGAAAATGGAAAATCTCCGATGCCCGGATCCTGAGGTTCACCCGCAAAAAATCTAAAATCTTTATTTGGCCTTCGATGAGGATGAAACCTCGCATCCTAGATAATTAGAGTATCCTAATTACAAATCCGGCCGATGCTTTGAGTTTTAGTCTCGTTCAACGAAAATGGAAAATCTCCGATGCCCGGATCCTGAGGTTCACCCGCAAAAAATCTAAAATCTTTATTTGGTCTTCGATGAGAACGAAACCTCGCATCCTATATAACTAGAGTATCCTAATTACAAATCCGGCCGATGTTTTGAGTTTTAGTCTCGTTCAACGAAAATGAAAAATCTCCAATGCCCAAATCCTGAGGTTCACCCGCAAAAAATCTAAAATCTTTATTTGGCCTTCGATGAGGACGAAACCTCACATCCTAGATAACTAGAGTATCCTAATTACAAATCCGGTCGTTGTTTTGAGTTTTAGTCTCATTCAACGAAAATGGAAAATCTCCGATGCCCGGATCCTGAGGTTCACCCGCAAAGTCACACTAGAATTCACCAAGAAATTCAAATATGCAATAATATATAGGGGATTCCATTAAAAAAATGTAAGTTTGATGTAAATCACCCTGTATAAGTGTCAAAATTTAAGTGAAATTATTTTCATGTTGTAGCCCTCAAGGTTTCCTCCCATAATCAAGTGAAGGTTTCTAAAATATATTTTTTTAACCCCACAATCTTCCGTCCACGCACTATTGGCTCACCCTGTATACGGACCAGTTTCAAGAGAAGGTGTATGGACAAGTTGTTTGATATGGCCTTATTTTTGCTTGCTAGTTATTACTGATATGGTTATTACCAATTATTATCGGTAGTTACAGGCAGAACGTTTTAAACGAAACTAACAGCCGTTATATGCGTAGCTGTAAATGTTGCAAAATCTGTTACAATTTTTTGCTCGTTATATGCAAAGTAGCGCAGTATTTTCTCAAAGAAAATTTGCTCACAGTAAACGAAGTGGTCGCTATAACATACCTCAATATATTCCAGCTCAATGTATCGTGAGTTTGATGTGTATGATCGTTCGTATCTTAGGGCAATGCTTGTTAAAACCGAATGCTTGTTACTTATAAGTAATAATGGTTTGAGGCAGGCTCGACAGTATATTCAATTTATATGAAAAGGTCACTCAATTCAACTGGACCATGTACAACTATGTTACTTCCCACACCGATAGGTGATGGGAGTATTGTGATCGCGAAAATTTTCGATTTTGAGATAATACGCTTCGTATTACCTCGTATCCTAGATAACTAGAGTATCCTAATTAGATATCCGGTCGATGTTTTGAGTTTCAGTCTCATTCAACGAAAATGGAAAACCTCCGATGCCCGGATCCTGAGGTTCACCCGCAAAAAATCTAAAATCTTTATTTGTCCTTCGATCAGGACGAAACTTCGCATCCTAGATAACTAGAGTATCCAAATTACAAATCAGGCCGATGTTTTGAGTTTTAGACTCGTTCAACGAAAATGGAAAATCTCCAATGCCCAGATCCTGAGGTTCACCCGCAAAAAATCTAAAATCTTTATTTGGCCTTCGATGAGGACGAAACCTCACATACTAGATAATTGGAGTATCCTAATTACAAATCCGGTCGATGTTTTGAGTTTTAGTCTCGTTCAACAAAAATGGAAAATCTCCGATGCCCGGATCCTGAGGTTCACCCGCAAAAAATCTAAAATCTTTATTTGGCCTTCGATGAGGATGAAACCTCGCATCCTAGATAATTAGAGTATCCTAATTACAAATCCGGCCGATGTTTTGAGTTTTAGTCTCGTTCAACGAAAATGGAAGTCTCCGATGCCCGGATCCTGACGTTCCCCCGCAAAAAATCTAAAATCTTTATTTGGCCTTCGATGAGGACGAAACCTCGCATCCTATATAACTAGAGTATCCTAATTACATATCCGGTCGATGTTTTGAGTTTCAGTCTCATTCAACGAAAATGGAAAATCTCCGATGCCCGGATCCTGAGGTTCACCCGCAAAATCACACTAGAATTGACAAAGGAATCCAAATATGCAATAATATATAGGGGTTTCCATTCGAAAAAAATGTAGGTTTGATGTGAATCACCCTAAATAAGCGTCAAAATTTAAGTGAAACTATTTTGATGTTATAGCCCTCAAGGTTCCCTACCATGATCAAGTGACAGGTTTCTAAAATATATTTTAGTAAGCCCACAATCTTCCGTCCACGCACTATTGGCCCACCCTGTATACGGACCAGTTTCAAGAGAAGGTGTATGGACAAGTTGTTTGATATGGCCTTATTTTTGCTTGCTAGTTATTACTGATATGGTTATTACCAATTATTATCGGTAGTTACTGGCAGAACGTTTTAAACGAATCTAACAGCCGTTATATGCGTAGCTGTAAATGTTGCAAAATCTGTTACAATTTTTTGCTCGTTATATGCAAAGTAGCGCAGTATTTTCTCAAAGAAAATTTGCTCACAGTAAACGAAGTGGTCGCTATAACATACCTCAATATATTCCAGCTCAATGTATCGTGAGTTTGATGTTCGTATCTTAAGGCAAAGCTTGTTAAAACCGAATGCTTGTTACCTATAAGTAATAATGGTTTGAGGCAGGCTCGACAGTGTATTAAATTTATATGAAAAGGTCACTCAATTCAACTGGACCATGTACAACTTTCGATTTTCGAAATTTTCGATTTTGAGATAATACGCTTCGTATTACCTCGTATCCTAGATAACTAGAGTATCCTAATTAGATATCCGGTCGATGTTTTGAGTTTCAGTCTCATTCAACGAAAATGGAAAACCTCCGATGCCCGGATCCTGAGGTTCACCCGCAAAAAATCTAAAATCTTTAATTGATCTTTTATGAGGATGAAACCTCGTATCCGAGATAACTAGAGTATACTTATTACAAAAACGGCCGATATTTTGAGTTTTAGTCTCGTTCAACGAAAATGGAAAATCTCCGATGCCCGGATCCTGAGGTTCACCCGCAAAAAATCTAAAATCTTTATTTGGCCTTCGATGAGGAGGAGACCTCGCATCCTATATAATTAGAGCATCCTAATTACAAATCCGGCCGATGTTTTGAGTTTCAGTCTCATTCAACAAAAATGGAAAATCTCCGATGCCCGGATCCTAGGTTCACCCGCAAAAAATCTAAAATCTGTATTTGGCCTTCGATGAGGCCGAAACCTCGAATCCTATATAATTAGAGCATCCTTATTACAAATCCGGTCGATGTTTTCGAGTTTCAGTCTCATTCAACGAAAATGGAAAATCTCCGATGTCCGGATCCTGAGGTTCACCCGCAAAAAATCCAAAATCTTTATTTGGCCTTCGATGAGGACGAAACCTCGCATCATGTATAACTAGAGCATCCTAATTACAAATCCGGCCGATGATTTGAGTTTTAGTCTCGTTCAACGAAAATGGAAAATCTCCGATGCCCGGATCTTGAGGTTCACCCGCAAAAAATCTAAAATCTTTAATTGATCTTTTATGAGGATGAAACCTCGTATCCTAGATAATTAGAGTAGCCTAATTACAAATCCTGCCGATGTTTTGAGTTTTAGTCTCGTTCAACGAAAATGGAAAATTTCCGAAGCCCGGATCCTGAGGTTCACCTGCAAAAAATCTAAAATCTTTATTTGGCCTTCGATGAGGACGAAACCTCGCATCCTATATATCGAGAGCATCCTAATTACAAATCCGGCCGATGCTTTGAGTTTCAGTCTCATTCAACGAAAATGGAAAATCTCCGATGCCCGGATCCTGAGGTTCACCCGCAAAAAATCTAAAATCTTTATTTGGCCTTCGATGAGGACGAAACCTCGCATCCTATATAATTAAAGCATCCTAATTACAAATCCGGCCGATGTTTTGAGTTTTAGTCTCGTTCAACGAAAATGGAAAATCTCCGATGCCAGGAGCCTGAGGTTCACCCGCAAGAAATCTAAAATCCTCATTTGGCCTTCGATGAGGACGAAACCTCGCATCCTAAATAACTAGGGTATCCTAATTAAAAATCCGGCCGATGTTTTTAGATTCAGTCTCATTCAACGGATATGGAAAATTTCCGAAGCCCAGATCCTGAGGTTCACCCGCAAAAAATCTAAAATCTTTATTTGGCCTTCGATGAGGACGAAACCTCGCATCCTATATAATTAGAGCATCCTAATTATAAATCCGGCCGATGTTTTGAGTTTCAATCTCATTCAACGAAAATGGAAAATCTCCGATGCCCGGCTCCAGAGGTTCACCCGCAAAAAATCTAAAATCTTTATTTTGCCTTCGATGAGGACGAAACCTCGCATCCTATATAATTAAAGCATCCTAATTACAAATCCGGTCGATGTTTTGAGTTTTAGTCTCATTCAACGAAAATGGAAAATCTCCGATGCCGGGATCCTGAGGTTCACCCGCAAAAAATCTAAAATCTTTATTTGGCCTTCGATGAGGCCAAAACCTCGAATCCTATATAACTAGAGCATACTAATTACAAATCCGGCCGATGTTTTGAGTTTCAACCTCATTCAACGAAAATGGAAAATCTCCGATGCCCGGCTCCTGAGGTTCACCCGCAAAAAATCTAAAATCTTTATTTGGCCTTTCATGAGGACGAAACCTCGCATCCTATATATTTAGAGCATCCTAATTACAAATCATGCCGATGTTTTTAGTTTTAGTCTCATTCAACCAAAATGGAAAATCTCCGATGCCCGGATCCTGAGGTTCACCCGCAAAAAATCTAAAATCTTTATTTGGCCTTCGATGAGGACAAAACCTCGCATCCTATATAATTAGAGCATCCTAATTACAAATCCGGCCGATGTTTTGAGTTTTAGTCTCGTTCAACAAAAATGGAAAATCTCCGATGCCCGGATCCTGAGGTTCACCCGCAAAAAATCTAAAATCTTTATTTGGCCTTCGGTGAGGACGAAACCTCGAATCCTATATAATTAGAGCATCCTAATTACAAATCCGGTCGGTGTTTTGAGATTCAGTCTCATTCAACGAAAATGGAAAATCTCCGATGCCCGGCTCCTGAGGTTCACCCGCAAAAAATCTAATATCTTTATTTTGCCTTCGATGAGGACGAAACCTCAAATCCTATATAATTAGAGTATCCTAATTACAAATCCGGCCGATGTTTTGAGTCTTAGTCTCGTTCAACGAAAATGGAAAATCTCGGATGCCCGGATCCTGAGGTTCACCCGCAAAAAATCTAAAATCTTTAATTGATCTTTTATGAGGATGAAACCTCGTATCCTAGATAACTAGAGTGTCCTTATTACATATTCGGTCCATGTTTTGAGTTTCAGTCTCATTCAACGAAAATGGAAAATCTCCGATGCCCGGATCCTGAGGTTCACCGGCAAAAAATCTAAAATCTTTCATTGATCTTTTATGAGGACGAAACCTCGTATCCTACATAATTAAAGTATCCTAATTACAAAACCGGTCGATGTTTTGAGTTTTAGTCTCGTTCAACGAAAATGGAAAATCTCCGATGCCCGGATCCTGAGGTTCACCCGCAAAAAATCTCAAAATCTTTAATTGACCTTTTATGAGGATGAAACCTCGTATCCGAGATAACTAGAGTATCCTAATTATAAATCCGGCAGGTATTTTGAGTTTTAGTCTCGTTCAACGAAAATGAAAAATCTCCGATGCCCGGATCCTGAAGTTCATCCGCAAAAAATCTAAAATGTGTAATTGATCTTTTATGAGGATGAAACCTCGTATCCGAGATAACTAGAGTATCCTAATTATAAATCCGGCCGATGTTTTGAGTTTCGGTCTCGTTCAACGAAAATGGAAAATCTCCGATGCCCGGATCCTGAGGTTCACCCGCGAAAAATCTAAAATCTTTAAGTGATCTTTTATGAGGATGAAACCTCGTATCCTAGATAACTAGAGTATCCTAACTACATATCCAGTTGATGTTTTGAGTTTCAGTCTCATTCAACGAAAATGGAAAATCTCCGATGCCCGGATCCTGAGGTTCACCCGCAAAAAATCTAAAATGTTTAATTGATCCTTTATGAGGATGAAACCTCGTATCCGAGATAACTAGAGTATCCTAATTATGAATCCGGCCGATGTTTTGAGTTTTAGTCTCGCTCAACGAAAATGGAAAATCTCCGATGCCCGGATCCTGAGGTTCATCCGCAAAAAATGTAAAATCTTTAATTGATCTTTTATGAGGATGAAACCTCGTATCCTAGATAACTAGAGTATCCTAACTACATATCCAGTTGATGTTTTGAGTTTCAGTCTCATTCAACGAAAATGGAAAATCTCCGATGCCCGGATCCTGAGGTTCACCCGCAAAAAATCTAAAATGTTTAATTGATCCTTTATGAGGATGAAACCTCGTATCCGAGATAACTAGAGTATCCTAATTATGAATCCGGCCGATGTTTTGAGTTTTAGTCTCGCTCAACGAAAATGGAGAATCTCCGATGCCCTGATCCTGCGGTTCATCCGCAAAAAATGTAAAATCTTTAATTGATCTTTTATGAGGATGAAACCTCGTATCCTAGATAACTAGAGTTTCCTTATTACAAATCCGGCCAATATTTTGAGTTTTAGTCTCGTTCAACGAAAATGGAAAATCTCCGAGGCCCGGATCCTCAGGTTCACCCGCAAAAAACCTAAAATCTTTAATAATTGAAAATACGTCTAGTGATATGCTACGTATTTTGTGTAATGTACTATGGGATGGAAACGTGGATAATGCAAGAAATAGATACCCAACGCCTCGAAAGTTTTGAAATGTAGATATATCGTCGAATTTTGAGAATACCTTTGTTGGAGGAAGTTACAAATGATACAGTATTAATAAGAATGGAAAAACAAAGAGAAGTAATGCTATCTATGAAGAGAAGAAAACTACAGTACCTGGGACACGTTATGAGAGAGGAGAATATCATTTAAGCTAATAATAGAAGGAAAAATCGAAAAAAAAGGACGATAGGAAGGTGAAGACATTGTTCGCTGAAAAATTTGAGGGAACAGTTGTTTAGATTTCCGGTTTCCAAAGTTCGAATTGCCTTGATGATTGCCAACCTCCAGAATGGGGATGACATCTGAAGAAGATTTCTTTGGAAGTAGTCTATTTTAACAAAATGCTACTTGGCTATGAATAAAACGACTAGCTGGATTACTGAACGGCCATGAAATTGAAAGTTCTTCATAAAGTATTGTGCCGTCAAGGTTGCAACGAATCGGTGCGAACACAAAGACGAACAATTTTTTTTTAGCTAAAATTGCAAAATTACATCTTGGTTTCATTGTTCGATAAACCATATCGTCTTCATCTTCATCGCAAAAAGGTGGAATACTGTGTGGCACTTGATGGAAAACTGACACAGCATTTGTTTTTTGCATTGAAGTCCTTGCTTGCTGCATTGACTGTACAAAATTGCGTAAAGTAGTTTAACTCAGTTACATGAAACATTCTGGGCAGCAATTGAACAAAAAATATTTTTCGTCTAAGAAGGGCAACATTCGGATGAAGCTGAAAAGTACATTCTGTCCTTCAGTTGTTTTTCGTAGGATAAGGGCATTCAAACAAAAACTCATTATTTTTCTATTTGCGACGTTTCGGCTTATACTAAGTCACTCTCAGGCATCAGAAAAACGAAGTCTTCATCGTTGGTACGACAGTAATCACAAGAATTTAACTAGATAAATATAACTGGATTAATATAACCCTGCCAACGGTATTAAAATATAACGTCACAAAACACGCACAATAAAAACGAATATAAATAAAACACAACAGGAACAGAATGAAAACAGCAATGTACCTGCATACCAAAGTACATTCTGTTGTTCTTTACAGGGCAACAAAGAGCCCACTACAAAATGCAACAAATTTTTCACTCTCACAGACAGACAGACCGATGGAACTGAGTGACGGAGATTTCCGTTATGTAGATACTCAAAAAGCGTATTGTCTCAAAATAGAAAATTTTCGCGATCACAATATTCCCCTCACCTATCGGTGTGGAAAGTAAAAACTTGTGAAAAAGTGGTTAGACTTGTAAGTTTCCTATTTATAGTTTGTGTTTATGTATTTTTAATATAAGAATCAAAAAAAGTAGGAAAGAATTTACTTGAGTAAATTCAAATGTCGCTCTCACTGTGGAACCGGAAGCGATATTGACAAAACCAGATTTTTCCCGGACTATGTGAGAATGAGATTCGACGGCGCATTCAACAGGCACGGGTGGCCATGACAAAGCTTACTAAAATATGGCGTGGCCATAACATCACTAAAGCTACCAAAATGTCACAGGTTCAGTCTCTTGTGTGCTCCATATTTTTGTATGCCTCGGAAACTTGGACTGTTAAAAAGGCAGATCGAGCTCGCATAGATGCTTTTGAAATTTGGACGTGGAGGAGAATGCTGAGAATTCCTTATACCGCCCATCGAACTAATGTTTCCATACTGGATGAGCTCGGTAATCCAAAGAGACTATCCTCCACTGTGTTGATAAGAATGCTTACATTCTTCGGACATATTCACAGAAGCTATAATATGGAGAAACTTGTAGTTCAGGGTCACGCCCCGAGTGGGCGGCGCCGTGGCCGTTCCCCTACATGCTGGGTGGATACGACGAAATCGCGAACGATGGCGAGCTACAGTTCTCAAAACTACTGATAATATTCGTGTCGGCAATACTCTAGCTCCGACTTAATGCATTTTACGAGTTCACAACATGTCTGTTAAGACATTGTGACTGTGATGATGATGAATTTTTTTCATGCTGATTCCGAATCTGTGTTTAGTTTTTCTCTAGCACCTGTAGTTTTGGCTATCTTTTGTATACAGACACACGGACAGACAGAGGCTCTGCATAAGCTCTCTTCAGTAAGAGCTAAACAGGTACAATTGGAGCATCTAATTCACGTTTTATGTTTTAATTGATCTCAATGCTATTTTTATCATGAGTATTTGAGTAAACCCAAAAGTGGAGCAAATTTACATTATTCGAAAGAGATAACACAAAATACATACGAATATGAAGAAAACTTTAAGTTCATGCTACTCCATGCTTTGAATGTCTGTTTTATTTTTATCTTTTCACCAAGTTGTTATCTAAAGACTAAATATAATTACTAGCCACTAGCATCTAGCTGGACTACACATCTAAAAAAAATTATGATTCGACCAACACATCTATAATATTATTACATTCATATTTGCAAACAAATACTTACATTTTTTTTTGTTTCAGGTAAGTTTTGGCTCTGCTGCATTCCTAGTTGTAAGTACAGTAAATGCATATAACATATGTCGGAAATCAATACAGTGTGTTTCCTAAGTTGGGACTATTCTTCGTAAGGCATAAAGTACACGCAAAAGGGAGTGATTTTTCCCAGTAACATATAACCGAAATATTTAGGGATATGATAGGAAATGAAATTCTCATTTCTAGTTTCGTCCCTGTGCCATTAGATCAAAACAAAGCCAAAAAAAACCCAATTTACTACAGAGACTAGATGTATGTAGTAACACGCATTTGACGTACGTCTCTCGAACTGTTGACGTGTTACATTGGACATTGAAAACATTAAAAATTGCGCAACCGGTATAGAATAGAATAGTGTGATATGTATATACATCATTAAAAAATGACACACTTCTTTGTGAGTTCTCACGCGATCGCCAAAACCGAATTTGAATCACCGGCATTTTAAACACCTGAAATGATAAAGAAGCTTTATCTTTCCCGTTTTTACAGAAACTAATGCTAAACCCACTATGGACGTATTCGGAAAAAAAAGATGAATTAAAATCTGCAAAAATATACACCATTTAAATTAAAAAAGTTGACGGTACTTCCGGTTAAACCGGAAGTACATTAATAGCTAACATAATGTCTTCTAATGCACTAGACGTCACTACACCTGCCTGCAAATTTTCAGCAATATCACTCTTTCCTTTCCAAAGTTATTTGCTTGGTTCCATACTTTATCCCAACCCTGTATGTATAGTTATAATAGATTAAGGGTTGTGTTGTAGTTTAGTAAAATAAAGGGAACTGGTAACACCCAGTATATGGTATTGTTCCACTTTGAAAAGGAGTTGCCAGTCCGTACGTGAGACATGGGAAAATAAGTATGTATATATGTTTAAGTAAGAGTGTTTATAAACTGAGTGAGTGTGCTAAGTAGGTCAATAGGATATGGGTTAGATATAAGATACATCTGTAGTTTGTAGTAGAGAATGGAAGATCAATATACGAGTATGTAGTAGTTTTACTCGGGGCTCCAGTAAGCCCCAGTTGGAGCAGTGTGTACCAGGGCAAAATATAGTACATCCAGTGGTATTGATATATTACAATAGAAGAGAATAGAAGTTACGATTTTAGTGTCGGTGAATGTGGTCAAAATGCCTCTAGGACTTCCCGAGAGTATTACTCAGAGCCATGACGCGTAAATTTCGTGTCCAGCGAGAAATCGTATGACGCTTGGTATTTGAGTTCTAGAGGCAGTTTGGAAACTTTTTTCTCATGTACCATAACTCAAAGATGGGAGGAAACGGAAATAGAGGGAGGTGTTGAAACGTGGAAAAAAAAGTTAAGTAACCGAATGAAAATGCGTTACCATTTTAGTACACCTACCAACTAATGTTCCAAAACATCGTCATCCGAAATATACGGGCGGCCTGCGCGTACCGATTTTTTTTTTTAAATGAAAAAAAAGAATCGCAACGAAACCGGTCGGGACTTGATGGAAAATTCTTTGTTTGTTTTGTAGATAACACAAAAAATACTGTCATCCGTTTCTACTGGGCAGTTTATGAGAAATGTGACACCACCATTTTCCAACCCCTATAGGGCGTGACATTATTGAACGAGACCACTTCGAGTATAATGTTGGTTCACAATTTTACTCAAATCGGGGATATTTGTTTAAAAATTTGGAATAATAATTTATTACTTGGCAACGTCGCAAACGCGAAAAAAAATATTATAAGGCGAGATAGGGTATCAGTAGATACTTCGATTTAAAATAAAAAATACGGGGTGTTACATTTAAAAAAACAAAGTAAAATGACCTTCAAATTGCCGTAATTTAAAATTCTGCCAAAAACACCCTGTAGATACAAATTGCTAGTAACATCCAAAATAATATCGACTTAATATTCAGGTAACTCACTGTATAATATTATTAAGAAAACTTAAAGGAATATATCAATTTGAACGTATTATTTGCGACCTTGCAAATCCGGAAAGTAATAGAAAATAAATTATAACTTGGCAACGTCGCAACCGATCCCAAAAATATTTCAGTGTTGAATAGAGATCAATGATGTAAACTAGAAAAATTTAAGAAAAAGTTATAGTTCTATATAAAAAAATCAAGTTGATCACTATCCTACTTTCCCGCAACACCCTGTATATTTCAAAATATTTTTAGAATATGCGTCTTAAGTAACCAAATAACTTTTGTATTTGATATTTTCTTGTATCAGGTATACCTTGCGAGATATCGAAGTATTACACATTAACTGGACACCCTGTCGCCACGGGTAGCGTGGCAGGGGTAGTTCAGTTGAGTTGAGTTGTAGCTGAGATAAGGCTAAGAGATTTTGTATTGAGTTGTGAAGTAAAACGGTGAAAGTGACGTCCAGTTTGATTCCTTGGTTAAAGAAAAAGAGGCCGTCGTGACAATATGTTTAAAGGCTGTCGTGACTCATTTTGTGTTTTATTAAACTCTGCAACTACTTTTGAAAGTTACAGCTCCAGTCTCATTATGCATCCTCGTAGATGTCAGAAACCATGCGTTAAAGTGCTCCGTTATACGCTCAAATTGCAGCGGTACCTGAGATAATTCGTAAGTTCCATTACAAGATAGCGACGAAGATGAAAAAACGGGGGTCATTTAATATTTATATCGAGCAAAAGTACGATGGAATCGTGAACGTTGAAGATTAAACCGATAATCCCGTCTCGCCGAAATTTCGTCACAGCATAAAGAGTAAACCAGCAGCGCAACTCTTCAAATTGATGCGAGAAACTTATACAAACTTTTTCGTCTACTTTCTGATGCGTTCCCTCTACAGAGGGTTAGGTTATGTCACTTTCAGTATACGCTTTGCCGTTGTTGAGTGTACATCGTGAATTCCAGGGCCTTATTCTGTTGTTTTATTGTGTTTTCGCCGGTTTTTCGGGACTACCGTGTTACTAAAAAGGGGTTAATCAAACCTATCTACAAATCTGGCAAAAAAACAGAAATGACAAATTATAGACCTATTACACTTATATCAAGTTTAGCTAAGGTATTTGAAAAAGTATTAAAAAGTAGGATTGAATCCTTCCTAGAAAAAAATAAAATTTTGTCCGAGAACCAATTTGGATTTAAAAAAGGAGTTTTCACTCAAGATGCCATCTTATGTCTTAATAATCATATATAAGAATCGTTAGATAAAAAATACCTACCGTATCTGTATTTATTGATCTAGCTAAAGCATTCGACACTGTCAGCCATAGTATTCTATTGAATAAATTAGAGCATATCGGCTTTCGTGGAGTATCATTCAGGCGAATGGAAAGCTATCTAAACAATCGCACAAATTATGTCCAAATAGATAATATCTTGAGTGAGTGCAAAATATTTGAGTACGGCGTACCACAAGGAACCGTCTTAGGACCGCTCTTATTCAATATTTATATAAACGACCCACTTAATATCGCCACAATGATACACTGCTTTGCAGATGATACAGTGATAACCTATCAAGCATCAAGCTGGAAAGAAATCCAAGAAATAATCAGGTATGATATAACAATTATTAAAAATGGGTTTGATACCAATCTTCTTACGGTAAATTTTGATAAATCTTACTATTTACCTTTTTCGTCATATAAAAATACGTTACCGAATTTTGGACGTATTGAAATACACAAAAGACAAATTTTTGAGGCTGATAGTGTGAAATACTTAGGTATAATAATTGACAAACATTTAAAATGGGATTTACAAATAAAATTTTTTTCGCGAAAAATCAGACAACTATTACCTAAATTCAAATTTCTTAGACAATTTCTAAACACAAGTTGTTTAGAAACATTGTATTATTCTCTTTTGCAGTCCCAGCTGAATTATGGCATCTTAGGTTGGGGAGGAGTACATCAAACCATTTGAGGAGTATCAGTTCCTTGCAAAAATGTGTTTTGAAGGTTATTTATTATAAAGAACTCACTTACCTCTCCAATAATTTATTTAAAGAATCCCAGAAATTTGATATCCGACAGCTATACAGCTATAACATATTGAATTTTGTCCACAAACATAAAAATTACATCAACTTCAATAGCCATGGACATAATACACGAACCAAGAATAGGACCTTAAGACCTCCTATATTTAAGTCAATAGGCCAAAAAAGTTTAATATATTTATGTTGCTGCATATACGATTTACTTCCTGCTTCACTGAAATCCATAAAATCTCATATTGTATACAAAAACAAAGTCAAAAAATTGATAATGGACACACCCAGAGATATTTTTTCAAATGTTTTTAACAGGATTTTCAACTGACACACTTACAAGTTTTTAATATAGTTAGTATTAGTTTTAATATATGCATTTGTAAAATATATGAATATACTGCAATGTAACCCACGCACAAGTTCAGCACCTTCTGTGGGTCACACAATTTATTTACCCTTTGTATCGTTGGTGAATAAATTATTATTATAATATTATTACCTGGCTAAAATGTTTGTGTATTACCTTTTCATAGTTGTCTTTTAATGGTTATGCGGGCCATTGTACCTGGGCGTGCATATAATCACTATGGAATTTTTTACGGATATAATATTCTCACTCAGGTCCTGTATGAATCGCTTCTCTAAAGCCGGCGCCACATATGCGGGATTCGGCAAGCAACGAACCCCGATTATTTGCTATTCGGCTATGTGGCTGCAGGATTTTACCCGAATATTCGCCATATGCCGAGCACCGAGCATTCAGCCGGCGCCATAGCCGGCGCCACACATGCGGCGTTTAGGGAACAACGAACAGCGAATATTCGCAATTCGGCAAACGCCTACTAGTGTGGCTGGAGGCCTTTACGGAAACTATGATCGGGTTAACCCGACCAGTTGGGTCACTGATCCTGACGTACGGAAAGTGATCTGAGATCGGTCAGAAATAGGGTAGTTCACTCTTGTACAGTAAGTGATAGCGATCGGATGATTCTGATCCGTAGCTGCTTTACTTTACAATCTGTTTTTTATCATAAATGCCACTTGACAGCTGTTTGACATATAACTGATCTATCCGGATCCAGATCAGTGTTTCCAAAATCGTTTCAGACATTTGGTTTCAGTTGCGCTGCTGGTTGACTCTTTATGCTGTGATTTCGGTGTGTGGCGTTTCGATCGGTACTGCAGACAATGAACCCGCGATACCTGGCGCATCCATAACGGCAAGGCGAAGCGCTAAGTCGTGAATTGCAAGCGGGTAAGGCCTACTGGGGACACCAAGATGAAAAACGCGCCGCATACTCCTCAAGGTTGTGTGGTAATGGGTTTTTTGGCCACTGGTTATGAGTTTTTTGGCCACTACGCACGTTGAACTGGGTCCTAGCGGCATAATACCCTTTTACTTCCCACACTGATAGGCGAGGGGAGTATTGTGATCGCGATTTTGAGATCATACGCTTTTTGGGCGTTTTATGTCTATATAGCGAAAATCCACGTCACTCATTTCCGTTGGTCTGTCTGTCGGTCTGTCTAGCGGCATATTACACTTTTTTAGGTCCATCCGAACATTGGCTTGACTATTACAGAAACCAATTTTGTGATCTGAACATACGAGTTTTGCTTTATTTCGTTCAATGTACTTACTAATAGTTCATTTGACAACTTCCCACCACGGATTTATCACAAACCGCTGATTAAACAAAAAAACGCCAAGACACGTCAAAATATTTGTCCAGAGAGACAACTTTTTAACCAAAAACTATTTCACCTCCTATTGTACCCTCTATCCCCTTAGGGGAATCATTTCCAGTGTTTTTGCAACTATCCCTCATTGTTTTGCCAATAATGGGCAACATTTTGAACCCTTATTGCATGTTTCCTGTACCGTACCTAGATACGACTTGCCGATCTTTGTACTCTTTTTCTTGTCTGTTTTCACTGTACCATGCAGTGGTGTGTTTGACTACGTGCGAAACCGACGCTGGCCTGCTTCTACCTGCCGAGGGGACTCGGCGTTGGCCAACGCTCTCCAACGCTCCTATAAGCCGCTACTGTAAATGCCTACTTACGCTATAACATATTCGTGTGTGTTTGGGCGTGGATGTCTGCGGGTGTGTCTGTCTGTGCACTCGTAGATCCCGAAATGATTTAATTTATATCTGTTTTTGTTTGTAATGTAAGCTGGTCGTAATTGCTATTATAGGCCATTTACACTGGCAAAATATCGGTTTAATATTTTGAACAAAAAAAGCTTGCAAAATATTGTGCTCGAACTCCACAAAGGTATTGTACAATATTTCAATGCCGATCCAACTCGCGATAGAAAACCATCATCAGACGTTGTACACTACCAACTGACCTTCTCAAAGCTCATTGTGACCTGAAGGCACACCTGGAGAGAATGATGGACACCTCAAGTGTAGACAGACGACGCCTTCCAAAGGCACGTGTGGCCATGACAAAGCTTACTAAAACATGGTGTGACCATATCATCACTAAAGCTACCAAAATGTCACTGGTTCAGTCTCTTGTGTTCTCCATATTTTTGTATGCCTCGGAAACTTGGACTGTTAAAAAGGCAGATCGAGCTCGCATAGATGCCTTTGAAATGTGGACGTGGAGGAGAATGCTGAGAGTTCCTTATACCGCCCATCGAACTAACGTTTCCATATTGGATGAGCTCGGTAATCCAAAGAGACTATCCTCCATTGTGTCGACGAGAATGCTTACATTCTTCGGACATATTCACAGAAGCGATAATATGGAGAAACTTGTAGTTCAGGGCCACGCCTCGAGTGGGCGATGCCGTGGCCGTTCCCCTACACGCTGAGTGGATATCGATGTGTGTGCGAAGTACTAGATTACAAGAAGCAACAACTCTTTGGGAAGCTTAGACTAGAACCAATAGATTTTAATTCAGTACCAGGACCAGTATGGAAACTGTACAAACTAATCCAGGGATCTAATCCACTAGAATGGGTACAATAAGCCTTAAGGCTGCAATGTTAACAGGGCCAGTTTTGTCGGACGGCTTATCATTGTCTAATCGAGTTGCTTATGGGTCATTTTTGAATGAAGACTGTGCACCCAGACTATGTAGCAGGATGATATACCAGTTCCAGAGCTGAAGATCACAGAGTGGTAGCCGAATCACCCCATGTGCCGCAAATCTTCTGTATTTTGTGGTTTCTTGTTTAATTTTAGCGGCGCTTTTCGCTAAAGTAAGTATTATATCTAATGTGACTTCTAGATATTTAAAGGTTTTCTTATAGCTGTTTTTCCCAACTCTGTTATTGAAATCGATGCAAAATTCTTCAGTTCTGTTCGCATCTGGCATAAGCCTCCACTCACGAAACTAGTCTAAACGTGCTCGCCCACTTAGACGAAGCGTCTCGAACGGAAGCGGCGCGAAGAAAATTGTGGATTTGACACCAGAGAAATTTACATTAGGTTATATGGCAGCCCGCCCACTCAGACGGCGCGAAGCGAAGAGGCGCGTCCTTTGACGCGCGAATTCTCTTCGGACCAACTAGGCGTCGTTTCTCTTGACGCTTCGCTTCGTTTCGCCTGAATGGGCGGTACCAGGCGGCGAGAAGATCCAAATATTTCTTGATGCCACTCGCATATTCTCAGTGTTTATCAGTATTTTGTAGGAAGTGGTGCTAAATTGCAGTCTCTGGCCGCGATACAAAAACATCAGTTACAAAGGTGATTTAATTTTGTCATGAACCCAGCATTTTCTTTTGTTTTTTCTTTTCTTCTTCTTCCATAGTGGCAATTAAACTCAATATAAAGAGTTCCTCTTCTGATGAAGATCGTACCTCACTAGACAACGTATCTCGTTCAACTGCTTAAAAAGAAATAAAATTCGCGTCTTTTACGGCGCGACGCTTTGCGACGCTTCGCGCCGCTTCGCCCCAGTGTGCGGACATCGGTTAAATGACGCTTCGCCTCGCGCCGCTTCCGTTCGCGACGATTCGTCTAAGTGGGCGAGCACGTTAATAATTTATTTAGATCAGTTATTAGTATACAACTCCAGTAGCATCTAATGATTTATGTCGTATGTTCAGCAACCAATTATCAGCAAATCCAAAGTTTCTGGACTGCAATTCGGGCATATCCGAGATACACAAACTGAATATCAACGGAGCTAGTGCCAATCGCTGATCGCAGATCGTTATTTCACTTTTTAGAGCTGCTCATCCAGTTTCCCATTAAAACTTTGATTGACCTATATGTGAACATATTATCGACCAGGCGAGATATAAATTTTGCATCGTATTTCACGCAACAATTTGGATTAAATTCCTTGCGTCCAAATTCCGTCAGATACCTGTGGTAGGTCAAATAACACAGTATATAATATACAGGGTGTTAATTAAGTATGTTAACAAACTTTAACCGCGAATAGTGCTCCGAAAAATAGAAAGAAAATGTAATATGAACATGGGTCCGGAAATGCTTCCTAAGCGAGCTACGCTCCTTTGCATGGGGCACCCTGAAGACGGTTTTGCCTCGATATTCTCGAAACCATTAATAACAAAATTACGAAATTAGGTACGATGGGTAAACTTTTGACGCTGAATCTGATTCTGAGTTCAGAATTTTATAATTTTAATCAGAGGCGTATCATACGGGAGGAGTTAGGGGTAAAAATAACCCCATTTTCTAAATGGTAATTTTTTGACATTTTGATTTTAGAATATGGTATTTCAGAGATTCCTACGTAAAAATGGTCTCTTGGTACATCTCGATAGCGCTAACCGTTTTCGAGAAAAATGCAAATTATTGAATCGATGCAGGCTATTGTAAATAAATAAATTAATGATCATCTATTTAGTAAGTGTGCTGTGTGTGTGTGCTATTTACAATAGCCGGCATCGATTCAATAATTTGCATTTTTCTCGAAAACGGTTAGCCCTATCGAGATATACCAAGAGACCATTTTTACGTAAAAATCTCTGAAATACCATAT
Organism: Callosobruchus maculatus; assembly: GCA_951848785.1. Classification (NCBI taxonomy): domain Eukaryota; kingdom Metazoa; phylum Arthropoda; class Insecta; order Coleoptera; family Chrysomelidae; genus Callosobruchus; species Callosobruchus maculatus. The sequence goes on from CATOUR010000069.1 coordinate 618,122, forward strand.
TATAAAATCAAAATGTCAAAAAAATACCATTTACCATTTAGAAAATGGGGTTATTTTTACCCTTAACTCCTCCCGTATGATACGCCTCTGATTGAAATTATGAAATTCTGAATTCAGAATCAGTTTGAGCTTCAAAAGTTTACCCATCGTACCTAATTTCGTAATTTTGTTAAGAATGGTTTCGAGAATATCGAGGGAAAACCGTCTTCAGGGTGCCCCATGCAAAGGAGCGTAGCTCCCTTAGGAAGCATTTCCGGACCCATTTTCATATGACATTTTCTTTCTATTTTTCGGAGTAGTATTCGTGGTTAAAGTTTGTTAACATACTTAATTAACACCCTTATATCTCCGCCTCTTTTCATTGAAGGTCGATTGGAGCCAAAGTAGCCCCATTAAGTACTAGTTTGTTTTATGACTATGATAGCTGAGAGTCTGAAGAAATTTTTAGACCTGCTTAGAAGTAATGAAATCACCCCTTTAGATTTTTATTTTCGAGTCGAAAATTTAAGTCATAATTAACAGATCGCACATTTTCCACTTTACACTAAGATTTTTATGACTTTGATCAAAGTTCCGAAGCCGATAATTTTATGTATAAACAGTAAACTCTTGAAGATGAATCAGCAAAAGAGAGAATTTTGAAAAGTCTTTTGATTTTTCTTTTGGAAAAGTCTTAGATAATTATCTAAAATTCAGAAAAAAAATTCATAACTCGAAAACTACAAAAAATCGTATAACATACATGGGGGTGTTTCGGGTGACCCAAAGGGTGCTCTGACCATGGGCTTCGGCTTGACACTATTTTTGGAACACCCTGTATAGATGTTGAATGTCAAGTGGGGGAACTTTGTACGTTGAATTTGTAGTAATTTCGCGTACCCAAACTTTGGAAGCCTTTTTGTGTTCACAGCATTGTTTTATTTGCGATTTTCTTGTTTAGAAATGACATTACAGATAATATGTGCAGTCGCCGCTTCAGGATCAATACAGGTTGTTCTTTTACATGGATTTCAGTCCGATACGATCCACGGTCGATACCACAAAAGGGCGATATCGACCTTGAAACTCAATTCACTTTTCAAAAGCGTTGTTTAACTTGCAATGTATGTTTGTTCGGGTGGAATCTTGCTACCCAATTTTGAAGCAGATATTTTCAACCGGTTGAGCTGAAATTTTTTGTAAAGGTTTAGTTTGGATGGCAATTCACCATATGTGGCGTCGTTCTAAATCCAATATGGCGGACCAACCAAGATGACGGAATAGTTATTTTTAATGCATTTCTAACAATATGGGTATCCAATGTTGAGGTTGAGGGTAACTCTAAAAATAATGTGACGTCATTCTAAATCCAATATGGCGGACCACCCAAGATGGCGCCGATGGCGGAATAGTTATTTTCCATGCACTTGGGGGATTGCCGAGAATAATTAGAAATAACCTAGCCAGCAATAGCTAAAAAGTAAAAAATAAATTAGGAGAAAAAAATAAAGATTTTATTTAAATGCTCTAAAAATAAGAAAATAAATTATCAACTTATAGCCTCATTATAAACAATTTATATGATTATAAAAGCTTGTCGCGCGACTTGTGCAAATAAACTAGTACCTATTTAATTGAGTTACTTAATCTGCTATGTTTATTTTTTTTTTCAGTTTAATTGAATACTTATAAATACTTGTGCAGATCTCGCACAAGGCTTTTATGCTTATATAAATTATTTATAATGAAGTTAATAATTGAAATTTTAAAGGAACATTTTATTTTATTCTTCTTAGATCATTTAAATAAGAGCTTTTAATTTTTTCTTTTAATGTATTTGTAGTGTTTACATGCCGCATTCAATGCAGAAATCAAATTCACTTTGGATTGAATCCTAAATGTGATTATAGTAAATTATTAAAAACCAGTCGTGAGTGAAATGAAAATCATAAAAAATAGTGTAAAAATATGAACATCTACAACGCAATGCATAAGTGAGCAAATATAGGGCGTTTTCAGCCTTGCTAATAAGGACTATACAATTGACCTCCCACCTTGTTGTACATTTTGCATATCTATACCGAGTAATCTGCATTCGCCAAGTCATTATTCTTTACCGCGAACAACCATGTTTTCTGATCCCATTTAAAACTGCATTAATGCGTGTCACCATTCTTGAAAAAAAGTTCAAATTGTGCATTGTCATAGACCACAATGGGATACTGCTCACATTTGCAGATTTATCTTGAGTAAGGTCGCGTTGTTCCCATACTAAATATTCCAGTGAATAAATATAAGGAAGATGCATATTTTGTGAAAAAATGAATTATTTTTTTCTGTAAAATGCTCAACAATTTTTACAAATTTAGTAAATCTACAAAACTACTATTTTTGTTAAACTTTACTGTGATTTTACAACATGACATAGTAAATTCGCTCCAATAGTGCTTGTAATTGTTTTCTAAAAATACCCACGTCTTTTTCAGTGTACATTTGGCCCTATATCATCCTGCAACTCCGTATAATCTTCCAAATGATCGAGTATGTAAAAAGGGCCTAATGGACACCTGGCTTTAGCGGTTGGACACACAAAATCTCGCCCGAAATCTCAGCTCTACTCATATGGTTTACCGGAGACGCCCGCCAAGTCGGTCAAAGGTCAGCCATGGTAACGGCACTGTATGGCGAGTTGTAATCGCCTGGGCCTCCAACAGCGCGAACGGATGATGATTTATAATGCGTTATCTTATTGGGCCTACTGACCTTCATGGTATGTTCGGCCAATAAAATCCAGTTCATCGGTTAAAAACAGTTGCTATACTGACATGACCACCTACCAATACGCACCAATCTTCTTAAGGATCTTGAAGATGTGAGCAATGTGTGCAATCTGGTTACCAGGTGCTGTAAAATATTATTAGTATCTAAAACTAAAGGCATAGTGAAGGGGAAGAATGGCCTCCGTTAGCATAGGTCTACGGGTCGACAGGCTACGTCACTTACTTGTGGAACAGAGCAACTGAAAGTCATGGCGAATCCCGTGTTGTTGCACTCGACATACCGAAAGTCTTCTATAGAGACATGAGGGACTTCCGGTCAATCTTCCGGTTAATCTTGATTTTGGAGATAGGTGCCCATATTGAACGACTTAAGTTGGAATGATTCAGTGCCTGCACTGCCAAACTTGGTTTCATTGGAAATGTGTTGGTGTTGGACCAAAAAAGAAAATATTCATCTCCGTGCAGTGCAAAATTTATTTATACATGTATACAGTTATTAGAAAAAACAAATTATGTTTCGGTACTTGATTTTCTTAAAGACTTCAGTAATTTGTTTTCCTGGAAGTATTATCCCTACTTTATCGAGATCTCAGGGTCGGCTCGAGACCACAAGTTCAATTTGAGAACCTGGTTGCCTAAAATGAACCATTTGCAACACCATCTTAATTTTGGTTTTCTCTTGTTGTTAACAAATAATTTATGGTACTCAAAAGATTCGTCAAGGTTGAGAGATTTGTCTTGTAGTATCAATTTATTTGCGTGCGTGGCAATAGGTAGTTTTCGCTGTTCTTAATCTTACCGCTTCGGTTAACAAATACGGTGTCAGAACCGCTATTTGACAGATAAATAAATAGTCTTCGGAGCAAGGCACCACTGTAAGATGCCCCCTAACCTTATTTTGAGCTACAAATTTGACACCATAACGTCAAAATAGCAGATGAGTATTTCAAAGGTTGTTGTTTGAAAGAAAATCATAATTCAATAGTGTTCGTTGTAGTTTGCCCTAAAATGATGGACGAGTTGGTTTCATTGGACTCCAGTGGTGACTCAGATTTTGAAGATGCGATCTTGTTGGAAGTATTTGATAACAATAACATCGAACACAGAGCCAACCTCAACGGGAGATTCAAGTTAGATATGCTCTCGGAACAGGAGTGTAAAGTGAATTTCCGCTTCGAAAAACGACATATTCTGAGAGCACTCAGAATTTCAGATGAGCTTAATACAGACAGCCAACATAAGGTTTCTGGGAAAGAAGCGCTTTGTATTTTGCTCAGGAGATTGAGCTTCCCCAACAGGTTAGCTGACCTAGAGCCATTCTTTGGACGATCAATGACCGCCCTATCAAAAATAATTGATGTCATGATAAGCCATGTATATGACAACTTTCGCTACCTTCTTTCAAATTTGCGGAACTTGAACTAATAAAATTTGGTCGTCTTCCTAGGTAAAACGAACTCTGACTCTTTTTATTATTTGTAGCACACTCTGAGCTTGACGAATTTGGAAGCATTTTTGTAAAACGACGGATAATAATTGTTGCAGATCTACTCAAAAGTCAAAACTTGTTGCAGATCTACTCAAAAGTCAAAACCAGTGTCACTGTCAAAACCAAAACAGGTTATGATCTAATTTTTATTCATGCTGCGCATGCGTGTCGCTTCGTTAATCGCTATGGCTATCGTCCGTACAATACCGGCATTTAGAGGTTACGATATTCGTAAAACGAAATGCAAATGTCAAAGTTGTCAGATAGCGTTAAACGGAACATCACTTTGTAAGTAACGAAAACTGCCTATTATGAATCCTTATGCCTGTACTTCACTTGGCGTAGCGTATTCGTGAGGCGGCATCGCTGTATTTGATATATTCGCGCAAAAACCACAAATATACCTTCTCTCATTGTGGGTCGGCATTAAATATTTATCTAAATTGAGACCTTTGATGTGTGATTAAAAACCTACAAGTGGACCCTTCGCCGATTTGCATTGTTTGTTCTATTTGCGCTCCACTTCTTGTTATTTATAAAGCCCTATATGCTCTGGGCTATAATGAAACGAAAATATTTATGTACTTCCGAAAGTGCAGAGGAAAGGCCGATTGCCAACATGGGTTTTCCCCCTATGTTTACGTTTTGTTTTCCCGTCAGCGCCAGGGAAGTTTTATCAGGAAAAATGTCTTTTATACGGAAGAATCGCCACGAATATAGAATGCTGATTTATTTTAGCTTACGATAACTATAATTTAGATTGCATTCTTTAGTAGTAGATATTGTTATTCGACTTTGGGACTGGAGGAAGCAGAAAATAATTTTTATCGTTAAACAAAAGACTGAAGAAATTTTTGATCTGATACAAAATCTATGTTGGGTGTTTTATAACATCTACATAACAAAATCACTCATTTCCGTTTTTTATTATTATTTTTATTTTATTTTTTATTTTTTGATGAAAGGGTTAGGCTTTAGTTACCTCAATGGTTATCGCTCCGCCTTAAGACTGTGGAGCTGGTATGGTTCCTAAAAACACGGATACTGTGAATTTTTGATTTTTGGGTTTTTAGGCCGGCGTCGTTTAGCGTTAAAGCTTGATGTTTCGCCACCACGAGTGGATGGCATCTTCAGAAGCTATTTCACATCGGCGACTTCCAAAATACTGAGTATTTTGGAAGCTTCTGAAGATGCCATCCACTCGTGGTGGCGAAACGTCAAGCTTTAACGCTAAACGACGCCGGCCTAAAAACCCAAGAACCACAAATTCATTGGAAGATGGCCGGGAAAGCCTTACAAAGTATATTAACACGGATACTTTTCATACATCCCTCATCTATGTATACGGACCAGTTTCAAGAGAAGGTGTATGGACGGGTTGTTTGATATGGCCTTATTTTTGCTTGCCAGTTATTACTGATATGGTTATTACCAATTACCTCGCATCCTAGATAATTAGAGTATCCTAATTACAAATCCGGCCGATGTTTTGAGTTTTAGTCTCGTTCAACGAAAATGGAAAATCTCCGATGCCCTGATTCACAGGTTCACCCGCAAAAAAACTAAAATCTTTCATTGCTCTTGTATGAGGATGAAACCTCGTATCATAGATAATTAGAGTGTCCTAATTACAAATTCGGCCGATGTTTTGAGTTTTAATCCACCCAACGAAAATGGAAAATCTCCGATGCCCGGATCCTGAGGTTCACCCGCAAAAAATCTAAAATCTTTATTTGGCCTTCGATGAGGACGAAACCTCGCATCGTATATAATTAGAATATCCTAATTACAAATCCGGCCGATGTTTTGAGTTTTAGTCTCGTTCAACGAAAATGGAAAATCTCCGATGCCCGGATCCTGAGGTTCAGCCGCAAAAAATCTAAAATCATTAATTGATCTTTTATGAGGATGAAACCTCGTATCCTAGATAACTAGAGTATCCTAATTATAAATCCGGCCGATGTTTTGAGTTTTAGTCTCGTTCAACGAAAATGGAAAATCTCCGATGCCCGGATCCTGAGGTTCACCCGCAAAAAATCTAAAATCTTTATTTGGCCTTCGATGAGGACGAAATCTCGCATCCTATATAATTAGAGTATCCTAATTACAAATCCGGCCGATGTTTTGAGTTTTAGTCTCGTTCAACGAAAATGAAAAATCTCCGATGCCCGGATCCTGAGGTTCAGCCGCAAAAAAATCTAAAATCTTTATTTGGCCTTCGATGAAGACAAAACCTCGCATCCTATATAATTAGGGTATCGTAATTACAAATCCGGCCGATGTTTTGAGTTTTAGTCTCGTTCAACGAAAATGGAAAATCTCCGATGCCCGGATCCTGAGGTTCACCCGCAAAAAATCTAAAATCATTAATTGATCTTTTATGCGGATGAAACCTCGTATCCTAGATAACTAGAGTATCCTAATTACAAATCCGGCCGATGTTTTGAGTTTTAGTCTCGTTCAACGAAAATGGAAAATCTCCGATGCCCGGATCCTGAGGTTCACCCGCAAAAAATCTAAAATCATTAATTGATCTTTTATGCGGATGAAACCTCGTATCCTAGATAACTAGAGTATCCTAATTACAAATCCGGCCGATGTTTTGAGTTTTAGTCTCGTTCAACGAAAATGGAAAATCTCCGATGCCCGGATCCTGAGGTTCACCCGCAAAAAATCTAAAATCTTTATTTGGCCTTCGATGAGGATGAAACCTCGCATCCTAGATAATTAGAGTATCCTAATTACAAATCCGGCCGATGCTTTGAGTTTTAGTCTCGTTCAACGAAAATGGAAAATCTCCGTTGCTCAGATCCTGAGGTTCACCCGAAAAAAATCTAAAATCTTTATTTGGCCTTCGATGAGGACGAAACCTTGCATCCTAGATAACTAGAGTATCCTAATTACAAATCCGGCCGATGTTTTGAGTTTTAGTCTCGTACAACGAAAATGGAAAATCTCCGATGCCCGGATCCCGAGGTTCACCCGCAAAAAATCTAAAATCTTTATTTGGCCTTCGATGAGGATGAAACCTCGCATCCTAGATAATTAGAGTATCCTAATTACAAATCCGGCCGATGCTTTGAGTTTTAGTCTCGTTCAACGAAAATGGAAAATCTCCGTTGCTCAGATCCTGAGGTTCACCCGAAAAAAATCTAAAATCTTTATTTGGCCTTCGATGAGGACGAAACCTTGCATCCTAGATAACTAGAGTATCCTAATTACAAATCCGGCCGATGTTTTGAGTTTTAGTCTCGTACAACGAAAATGGAAAATCTCCGATGCCCGGATCCCGAGGTTCACCCGCAAAAAATCTAAAATCTTTATTTGGCCTTCGATGAGGACGAAACCTCGCATCCTAGATAACTAGAGTATCCTAATTACAAATCCGGCCGATGTTTTGAGTTTTAGTCTCGTTCAACGAAAATGGAAAAGCTCCGATGCCCGGATCCTGAGGTTCACCCGCAAAGTCACACTAGAATTCACCAAGAAATTCAAATATGCAATAATATATAGGGGCTTCCATTCAAAAAAATGTAGGTTTGATGTGAATCACCCCAAATAAGCGTCAAAATTTAAGTGAAATTATTTTCATGTTATAGCCCTCAAGGTTCCCTACCATGATCAAGTAACAGGTTTCTAAAATATATTTTTTTAACCCCACAATCTTCCGTCCACGCACTATTGGCCCACCCTGTATACGGACCAGTTTCAAGAGAAGGTGTATGGACAAGTTGTTTGATATGGCCTTATTTTTGCTTGCTAGTTATTACTGATATGGTTATTACCAATTATTATCGGTAGTTACTGGCAGAACGTTTTAAACGAATCTAACAGCCGTTATATGCGTAGCTGTAAATGTTGCAAAATCTGTTACAATTTTTTGCTCGTTATATACAAAGTAGCGCAGTATCTTCTCAAAGAAAATTTGCTCACTGTAAACGAAGTGGTCACTATAACATATCTCAATATATTCCAGCTCAATGTATCGTGAGTTTGATGTGTATGATCGTTCGTATCTTAGGGCAATGCTTGTTAAAACCGAATGCTTGTTACTTATAAGTAATAATGGTTTGAGGCAGGCTCGACAGGTATTTATATGAAAAGGTCATTCAATTCAACTGGACCATGTACAACTATGTTGCTTCCCACACCGATAGGTGATGGGAGTATTGTGATCGCGAAAATTTTCGATTTTGAGATAATACGCTTCGTATTACCTCGTATCCTAGATAACTAGAGTATCCTAATTACATATCCGGCCGATGTTTTGAGTTTCATTCTCATTCAACGAAAATGGAAAATCTCCGATGCCCGGATCCTGAGGTTCACCCACAAAAAATCTAAAATCTTTAATTGATCTTTTATGAGGATGAAACCTCGTATCCTAGATAACTGGAGTATCCTTATTACATATCCGGCCGATGTTTTGAGTTTTAGTCTCATTCAACGAAAATGAAAAATCTCCGATGCCCGGATCCTGAGGTTCACCCGCAAAAAATCTAAAATCTTTAATTGATCTTTTATGAGGATGAAACCTCGTATCCTAGATAACTGGAGTATCCTAATTACATATCCGGCCGATGTTTTGAGTTTCAGTCTCATTCAACGAAAATGAAAAAATATTTTGTGTAATGTACTATGGGATGGGAACGTGGATAATGCAAGAAATAGATACCCAGCGCCTCGAAAGTTTTGAAATGTAGATATATCGTCGAATTTTGAATACCTTTGATGGAGAAAGTTACAAACGATACATGATTAGGTAATAAGAATTAAAAACAAAGAGTAGTAATGCTATCTATGAAGAGAAGAAAACTACAGTACCTGGGACACGTTATGAGAGAGGAGAATATCATTTAAGCTAATAATAGAAGGAAAAATCGAAAAAAAGAACGATAGGAAAGGGAAGACATTGAAAAATTTGAGGGACTGGTACAATTGCTCCAATAACAATCAGTTGTTTAGATTTCCGTTTCCAAAGTTCAAATTGCCTTGATGATTGCCAACCCCCAGAATGGGGATGGCATCTGAAGATTTCTTTGGAAGTAGTCTATTTTAACAAAATGCTACTTGGCTATGAATAAAACGACTAGCTGAAATAATGAACGGCCATGAAATTGAAAGTTCTTCATAAAGTATTGTGCCGTCAAGGTTGCAACGAATCGGTGCGGACACAAAGACGGACAATTTTTTTAGCTAAAATTGCAAAATTACATCTTGGTTGCATTGTTCGATAAACCATATCGTCTTCGTCTTCATCTTATTTGCAAAAAGGTGGAATACTCTCTGGCACTTGATGGAAAACTGACACAGCATCTTCATTGCAGCAAGACGCATCTGTAAAAATAATGATGCTCATTTGTTTTTTGCATTGAAGTCCTTGCCTACTGCATTGACTGTACAAAATTGCGTAAAGTAGTTTAACTCAGTTACATGAAACATTCTGGGCAGCAGTTAAACAAAAAATATTTTTTGTCTAAGTAGGGCAACATTCGGATGAAGCTGAAAAGTATATTCTGTCCTTCAGTTGTTTTTTGTAGGATAAGGGCGTACAAACAGAAACTCCTTATTTTTCTATTTGCGACGTTTTGACTTATATTACGTCATCCTCAGGCCACAGAAAAACGAAGTCTTCATCGCTGGTACGACAGTAAGCATAAGAATTTAACTAGATAAACATAACTGGATTAATAAAATCCTGCCAACTAACTAAAATATAACGTCGCAAAACACGCACAGTAGAAACGAATATAAATAAAACACAACAGGAACAGAATGAAAACAGCAATGTGCCTGCATACCAAAGTACATTCTGTTGTTCTTTACAGGGCAACAAAGAGCCCACCACAAATGCAACAAATTTTTCACTCTCACAGACAGACAGACCGATGGAACTGAGTGACGGAGATTTTCGTTATGTAGAGATACTCAAAAAGCGTATTGTCTCAAAATAGAAAATTTTCGCGATCACAATACTCCCCTCACCTATCGGTGTGGGAAGTAAAAACTTATGAAAAAGTGGTTAGACTTGTAACTTTCCTATTTATAGTTTGTGTTTATGTATTTTTAATATAAGAATTAAAAAATAGTAAAAAAAATACAACTGGAGCATCTAATTCACGTTTTATGTTTTAATTGATCTCAATGCTATTTTTATCATGAGTATTTGAGTAAACCCGAAAGTGGAGCAAATTTACATTATTCGAAAGAGATAACACAAAATACATACGAATATGAAAAAACTTTAAGTCCATGCTACTCCATGATTTGAATGTCTGTTTCACTTATGCCTTTTCACCAAGTTGTTATCTAAAGACTAGATATAATTACTAAGCCACTAGCATCTAGCTCGACCACATATCAAAAAAAAAATTATGATTCTAACAACACATCTATAATATTATTACATTCATATTTGAAAACAAATACTTACATTTTTTTTTGTTTCAGGTAAGTTTTGGCTCTGCTGCATTCCTAGTTGTAAGTACAGTAAATGCATATAACATATGTCGGAAATCAATACAGTGTGTTTCCTAAGTTGGGACTATTCTTCGTAATGCATAAAGTACACGCAAAAGGGAGTGATTTTTCCCAGTAACATATAACCGAAATATTTAGGGATATGATAGGAAATGAAATTCTCATTTCTAGTTTCGTCCCTGTGCCATTAGATCAAAACAAAGCCAAAAAAAACCCAATTTACTACAGAGACTAGATGTATGTAGTAACACGCATTTGACGTCTCTCGAACTGTTGACGTGTTACATTGGACTTTGAAAACATTAAAAATTGCGCAACCGGTATAGAATAGAATAGTGTGATATGTATATACATCATTAAAAAATGACACACTTCTTTGTGAGTTCTCACGCGATCGCCAAAACCGAATTTGAATCACCGGCATTTTAAACATCTGAAATGATAAAGAAGCTTTATCTTTCCCGTTTTTACAGAAACTAATGCTAAACCCACTATGGACGTATTCGGAAAAAAAAGATGAATTAAAATCTGCAAAAATATACACCATTTAAATTAAAAAAGTTGACGGTACTTCCGGTTAAACCGGAAGTACATTAATAGCTAACATAATGTCTTCTAATGCACTAGACGTCACTACACCTGCCTGCAAATTTTCAGCAATATCACTCTTTCCTTTCCAAAGTTATTTGCTTGGTTCCATACTTTATCCCAACCCTGTATGTATAGTTATAATAGATTAAGGGTTGTGTTGTAGTTTAGTAAAATAAAGGGAACTGGTAACACCCAGTATATGGTATTGTTCCACTTTGAAAAGGAGTTGCCAGTCCGTACGTGAGACATGGGAAAATAAGTATGTATATATGTTTAAGTAAGAGTGTTTATAAACTGAGTGAGTGTGCTAAGTAGGTCAATAGGATATGGGTTAGATATAAGATACATCTGTAGTTTGTAGTAGAGAATGGAAGATCAATATACGAGTATGTAGTAGTTTTACTCGGGGCTCCAGTAAGCCCCAGTTGGAGCAGTGTGTACCAAGGCAAAATATAGTACATCCAGTGGTATTGATATATTACAATAGAAGAGAATAGAAGTTACGATTTTAGTGTCGGTGAATGTGGTCAAAATGCCTCTAGGACTTCCCGAGAGTATTACTCAGAGCCATGACGCGTAAATTTCGTGTCCAGCGAGAAATCGTATGACGCTTGGTATTTGAGTTCTAGAGGCAGTTTGGAAACTTTTTTCTCATGTACCATAACTCAAAGATGGGAGGAAACGGAAATAGAGGGAGGTGTTGAAACGTGGAAAAAAAAGTTAAGTAACCGAATGAAAATGCGTTACCATTTTAGTACACCTACCAACTAATGTTCCAAAACATCGTCATCCGAAATATACGGGCGGTCTGCGCGTACCGATTTTTTTTTAAAATGAAAAAAAAGAATCGCAACGAAACCGGTCGGGACTTGATGGAAAATTCTTTGTTTGTTTTGTAGATAACACAAAAAATACTGTCATCCGTTTCTACTGGGCAGTTTATGAGAAATGTGACACCACCATTTTCCAACCCCTATAGGGCGTGACATTATTGAACGAGACCACTTCGAGTATAATGTTGGTTCACAATTTCACTCAAATCGGGGATACTTGTTTAAAAATTTGGAATAATAATTTATTACTTGGCAACGTCGCAAACGCGAAAAAAAATATTATAAGGCGAGATAGGGTATCAGTAGATACTTCGATTTAAAATAAAAAATACGGGGTGTTACATTTAAAAAAACAAAGTAAAATTACCTTCAAATTGCCGTAATTTAAAATTCTGCCAAAAACACCCTGTAGATACAAATTGCTGGTAACATCCAAAATAATATCCACTTAATATTCAAGTATTCGCTGTATAATATTATTAACAAAAATTTAAAGGAATGTATTAATTTGAACGTATTACTTGCGACCTTGCAAATCCGGAAATTAATAGAAAATAAATTATAACTTGGCAACGTCGCAACCGATCCCAAAAATATTTCAGGGTTGAATAGAGATCAATGATGTAAACTAGAAAAATTTAAGAAAAAGTTATAGTTGTATATAAAAAAATCAAGTTGATCACTATCTTACTTTCCCGCAACACCCTGTATATTTCAAAATGTTTTTATAAGCGTCTTAAGTAACCAAATAACTTTTGTATTTGATATTTTCTTGTATCAGGTATACCTTGCGAGATATCGAAGTATTACACACTAACTGGACACCCTGTATAAGGCGCCAGGGGTAGTTCAGTTGAGTTGAGTTGTAGCTGAGATAAGGCTAAGAGATATTGTATTGAGTTGTGAAGTAAAACGGTGAAAGTTACGTCCAGTTTGATTCCCTGGGTAAAGAAAAAGAGGCCGTCGTGACAATATGTTTAAAGGCTTTCGTGACTCATTTTGTGTTTTATTAAACTCTGTAACTACTTTTGAAAGTTACGGCTCCAGTCTCATTATGCGTCCTCGTAGATGTCAGAAACCATGCGCTAAAGTGCTCCGTTATACGCTCAAATTGCAGCGGTACCTGAGATAATTCGTAAGTTCCATTACAAGATAGCGATGAAGTTGAAAAAACGGGGGTCATTTAATATTTATATCGAGCAAAAGCACGATGGAATCGTGAACGTTGAAGATTAAACCGATAATTCCGTCTCGCCGAAATTTCGTCACAGCATAAAGAGTAAACCAGCAGCGCAACTCTTCAAATTGATGCGAGAAAGTTTTACAAACTTTGTCGCCTACTTCCTGATGCGTTTCCTCTGCAGAGGGTTAGGTTACGTCACTTTCAGTATACGCTTTGCCGTTGTCGAGTTACAGGGTGTCCCATTTTGGGCACTTTTACGGGGTATCTCGGTTATTTTTGAAGATAGAGAGTTGCGGTTTTCGCGACAGTGTGCTACTTTTTTGTGAAACTAAAGACGCCGTCAACAAAATTATCATGGCCCGCTTGGTTTTTGAGATACAGGGTGAAAACGAAAACTATCGATTTTGGGACCACCCTCGTATATCGGTTGTCTTTTATTTTATTGAAAAGTTTAAAAAAAGGATCTTATAGAATTTTTTTTTGTAGAATCCAGTGCTGTAGTTTCATTTTTTCTTACTCTAACCATTTTTCGGTAAGGAAGCAAACCTATATTTTTTTAAATGGAACACCCTGTATATTATTTTTTAAGTCAGTCGGAAATAATTCAAGCTTTTCAAAAATATTTAGTGGTATTATTTTGAAAACTACGCTCAAAATTTGATTTTTCCAATTTTTACTTTATTTGTAGCAGTAGGCCATAGTTAATCAACTATAAATAATGAGCATATAAGCAGTTATTACTCTACAAGAGACATGCTACTCGAATTAGAAAAAACCGAATCAAAATACCTTTTTTAAATAATAATGTCTCATTAAAGTGATGATTGCGTTATTATAATATTGAGTAGATAGTGGGCTATGACTCATCTATTAAAAACAAAAAAGCAAATCCGTACAAAACTTGCTAGACTGTCAGCTTTTAACTATATTTTAATTAAATATAGCTTTGTTCTTTCTGTGTTTTCATTTTAATTGTTGTCAATTTTCTATAATAATAGCAGCTTAGATACCCAGAGAGACAGCAACCGTTTTCATATATATTTGCTCGTCTAAAAATAAATATAATTAGGTACGGATCCTTTATTCAACCACGTCCTAAGACTTATTTCAAGGAGAATAGGGAGCCAAGGGAAACAAACATATTAGGTTACATAGAAGCAACGCATTCATCATCTTGTAAGCACAAAGAAAAGGTTGTAGGGGTACAAAAATCAACCGCAGAAATAATTCTAAAAAAAATACAATTACCTTCCATACAAGTTTAGGATACTTCAACATTTGCACAGGATCCAAGTTTGGAAATTTTTAATCGCCATAACACGAAGGAGACCAATAATTCTTTTAAATGCCGTTAAAAGAATAAGAAATTGTGCCAGATTTGCATTCGAGAAAATAGTCTCCTACTTTTTTACCAACATCTCTAAAAGCTCCTCGATGTTTTTAATTTTTATTTTGATTCAAATTTATATTTAATAATGTGTTGATATTCTTCAGATATATTGTTTGGTTTTAAGTAATATTTACTGAACATTATCACGAATAGTAGTTAATAGCGTAAAAAATACAACTAAATGAGTTCAAAACTATTGAGAATCTTGTATCTCAATAATTGTTTACTTGGATATTGTTTTTAACAGATTGGTGTCATGACCTACTGCTACAAATAAAGTGGGTGTTCCATTTAAAAAGATACATGTTTGCTTTATAACTGAAAAATGGTTTGAGTAACAAAAAATCAAACTACACCACTGGATTCCACAGAAAACATTCTATAAGATTCTTTTTTATACTTTTCAGTAAGATAAAAGACAACCGAGATACGAGGGTGGTCCCAAAATCGATAGTTTTCGATTTCACCCTGTATCTCAAAAACCAAGAGGGCCATGATAATTTTGTTGACGGCATCTTTAGTTTCACCAAAAAGTAGCACACTGTCGCGAAAACCGAAACTCTCTATCTTCAAAAATAACCCAGATACCCCGTAAAAGTGCCCAAAATGGGACACCCTGTACATCGTGAATTCCAGGGCCTTATTCAGTTGTTTTATTGTGTTTTTCGGTATTACCGAGCTATTACCTGGCCAAAATGTTTGTGTATTATCTTTTCATAGTTGTCTTTTAATGGTTATGCGGGTCATTGCACCTGGGCGTGCATATAATTATAATCACTATGGATTTTTTTACGGATATAATATTCTCACTCAGTTCTTGTATGAATGAATGAATGAATAAGGACCAGAGGCTATCCAGCACGGAATGTGGCTGGTGCTTAGGCCACACGATGGGCCCTTTTGCGCATCTATCCGCGCTAGTTCCTGAAACCTGCCCTTTTGGCAAAGGCAAGTACATTCTTAGGTCCTATCCGTTTTATCTCTATTGGTTCCAAGGTTCTTGAGCCCAGCATAGTCTGCCTGTGATAACCCAGGGCTTCACAGCGACACAAGATGTGTGCTGAGGATTCTTCCTCTTCACCAGACCACGTGCACGTTGGGTCGTTGACCACCCTCATCACAAACAAGTGGCGCCTGAAAGTGTTGTGACCCGTTAATAGGCCTACTAGCAATCTCAGGTTACTCCTATCCAGAGAGAGACAAAATCGTCCTATTCTCTCTGCAGGCCCTGCTAATAGCTCCCGAGCCTGACGGAGATGACCAGAGATGTTGTTCCATCTCAGAGAGTGTTGATTCTGGATCCACTCTCCAGTTGTTTTCCTAATCAAGCTTGCAGACAGTCCTAAGGCTGGTTCCGGGCCCACAAAACTGTTTCCGGATCCCATCCTAGCCAGATGATCCGCCATTTCATTACCCTTTACCCCAGCGTGCCCAGGTACCCACATCAGTGATACCTTGTGTTTAGCTGAGATGTCGTCAAGAGCCCTCCTGCACTCCAGGACCAGTCCCGACGTTGTTTTCTAAGCACTCAGTGCTTTGATGGCTGCCTGACTGTCAGAGCAGATAGTAATCCGCCTCCTAGACCCGTTAATTTCCCGAATACGATTTACACAGGCAAGTATCGCAAAGACCTCAGCCTGGAATACTGTGGTGTGCCCCCCAAGAGGGAATGAAAGTCTTGTATGGGGTCCGTAGACTCCCGAGCCCGAGCCCTCTTTAGCGAGTGAACCGTCTGTGTACCAGACCTGTCCTCCTCCTTCGATGAGCTGTCTTTCCCTAGACTCCCACTCTTCCCTTGACGGAAACACCACCGTCAGTTTGCGATTGAAGCGATGCGTAGGAGAAATTATATCGCTCCTCGCCAACAAAATAGGACTATCCTCCTGCAAGTCTGCTAGAATCGTCGAATGTCCTTTGCTTGGATTCATAAAAGTCCAGCTACCCTGACTCCAGAGACGGAACCCAGTTTTTCTAGCTTCCCCTGAATTACCAGGTCCTGTATGAATCGCTTCACTAACGCGATGGTCGACGCGACACCCCAAAAATTCAAGGTCGTCAAAATCTCTTCAGACATTTGGTTTCAGTTGCGCTGCTGGTTGACTCTTTATGCTGTGATTTCGGTGTGTGGCGTTTCGATCGGTACTGAAGACAATGAACCCGCGATACCTGGCGCATCCATAACGGCAAGGCGAAGCGCTAAGTCGTGAATTGCAAGCGGGTAAGGCCTACTGGGGACACCACGATGAAAAACGCGCCGCATACTCCTCAAGGTTGTGTGGTAATGAGTTTTTTGGCCACTGGTAATGAGTTTTTTGGCCACTACGCATGTTGAACTGGGTTCTAGCGGCATAATACCCTTTTACTTCCCACACCGATAGGTGAGGGGAGTATTATGATAGCGAACATTTTCGATTTTGAGATAATACACTTTTTGGGCGTTGTATGATGTGTACCGAACGAAAATCCACGTCACTCATTTCCGTCGGTCTGTCTGTCTGTCTGTCTCTCGGTCTGTCTGTCTGTCTGTCGGTCTGTCTGTCTGTCTGTGCGCGTTTTTCTAGTCTCGTAATCTCAGTAACTGCTGCATGGATTGTGATGAGATTTGGGCAGCGATATGCTGTGGGGTCGTAGTAGGTAACGTTCTTAAAATTTTGATAACGGGTGCATGGGCGGCGGACTAATTAGCAAAAAACAAAAAAAATATCCCTCCAACTTCGTTTTTAGGTGTTTTAGGGGTTCCTGATCATTTTCTACGTTTTTTTTGGGTGGGGGTGAAATTAGGGTGGTTGAGGGGTGGGGGGTTGTAAAACTGAAAGGTTTGTTGTTTGCTTATTTTTTAACTCTATGTCCATTACCTTGCCTATCACAGAAACCAAGGGACTTTATGATGTATACGTATACGAGTATTGCTTAATTTCGTTCTATGTACATTGCGTAAAGCAAAAATTATTTAAATTGATTTTAATGAAATTTCGACACAGAATTGACTATGGCGGCGAGAGTGGAAAACGCGGCAGTGAAATTGGGGTGGTTGTGGGGGGGTGGGGGGTTGTAAAATTGAAAAATTTGTTGCCTTCGTAATAGACTGTCCACTGACCTGTGAAGGAAGACCTAGCGACATAAATAACTTTTTTAGGTCCATCCGAACATTGCCTTGCCCATTACAGAAACCAAAGGACTTAGATTTTTTTCTGGTGTAAACATCCGAGTAGTATTGCTTTAGATCGTTCTGTATTGAGTAACATGGAAATAATGAAATTGATTTTAATGAAACTTTGCCACAGTATCATTCCCATGACAAGGATGGAAAACGCGTATGGTTTTTAGAAATTGTGTTAGTGGCGGCGACAATAAAAAAACTAAAAATATAAAAACTGCTCAAACTTCGTTTTTAGGCGTTTTGAGGGTTCCTGATCGTTTTTTGTTTTTTTTCTGGTGGGGGTGAAATTGGGGTGGGTGGGTGGTGGAGGGTTGCAAAACTGAAAAAGTTTTTGGGGTAGGCCATGATTTGTTTGCAAGGGAATTTCAGACTATATGTTCATGCAGTGGGAAGTACTGAGTCAATCAAATTGACACCATTTTTTTTTACTTCCCACACCGACATAACGAAAATCCATATCACTCATTTTTGTCGGTCTGTCTGTCTGTCGGCTCGGCGTTCTTCTAGCCTCATAATCTCAGTTGCCCCTACATGGATTGTGATGAAATTTGTGCAGCGATATGCTGTGCAATTATAGTAGGTAATGCTCATATAATAGTTATTAAAATTTTGGAAATCGGTGCATAGGCGGCGGAGTAATTAGCAAAAAAACAAAAAACGACAGATTTTCCTCAAACTTCGTTTTTAGGCGTTTTAGGGATTCCTGCCTGAATGCAAAGTATTTGATTTACTTTAAACACGGCAAACTTTTGCTGGATTCTGTCATATTCCGTCTTTATGGAAACACAACAAATTTTGCGCTGAAATGATATGAGTGAACTGAACGAGCGACTCTGCTGGCTGTATATATGCTGAGCCTCAATTACGTCTCATGCATGCTAGATTCATGCCCGACGTGACATTGACTATTTATGGCTTGCATTTCCATAAATAGTATGACGTTACGTTGAAATATATTCCCTTACATCTGCGAGGACTACCATTAGATATGATCTAGTGTAACCCGAGGGCCACAAGACGGACGCTATGGGTGCAAACGCTTGAGCTTCTAGCGTCAGCGCAAAGTAGGAATTTAAAATGTCCTCATTATTTGTATCTGGCTGGCCACAAACAGGCGCTGTGAGCTGTCACGAAATTCGCTACCAGCGCGAATTTGCATCAGAGTTCAGCTTGTTTACGGGCCTAAATCAATGAAAAAATGCCTGCCTGTAGAGGAAAACGTCCCACTACTAAGATGGACGGTGCACTTGCACATAACGTATTTATACAGGGTGTCCGGTTATTCGACCGACAATGGTATACAGGTGATAGACTTCACATTTTTATGAACATTAAGATAGGAACATAAGCCTAAAAAGGCCACAGAGTTAACATCTATAGAGGGAGTGTAAACAACATAATGCACAGGTCGCTGGCCAGCCAACATGTAACGGAAATTTTGACAGCTTGAGAGCATTACAAGTGGCGTGCGACTTTATATTAAAATTGGATGTTCATTAATAGATTCAATTATTACTGTGACGTTACAAACTGATACCAATAAGTTGTATTAGTATTTAGCTATACTTAGAGAGTTACGCTTATTATAATTTCATTGTAACAGTTGATGATTTATTATTACCATGAAGTGTTTTTCAAAACATATCTAACAGTGTTCTGAAAGGTAGCCTGTTGGAATGGCTGCATCGTGTTTTTACTTCAGCAATAAAACATAATAATTGCGCTAGGTAATATCCAGTTCTATAAAATTCTCATAGATAGCTTTTCTGTAAGTAAATGCGGCATACATTTTTGCATTTCACGTCCTCAAATAGTTTAAAAAATGGAATTTGGAAAATTCATATTGATTGACATGAATGCAATGCGTGCACAAAACATACATTAAACAACCATTATTATTCCTCAAACTGGAGTGAAGTTACTTTTGTTCCCAGTTATCCCCATATATTACGCTACTGAAAACTATAACAAAACTTATACTCACCTAAGATAAGAAGTGTTCACCGATTCGTCGCTATTACAGCAAACTATGCACTTTTTATGTTGTCTCATCATGCAATCAAGACAATATTGTTCATAAATAATTTAATTCACACCACAAATACTCACAAAGTCAGTCAAATATACACTAAAATCACTAAAATCTCGACACACGCAATAACCACAACTACCATGACAGCCATATGACAGCTTAAGGGCACGCCGATTGTAGGTTGGCCGATTTATTAGAAGTTACTGAGACATTCCGGTATGAAATTTACCATTTTTGTGATTTCATTAAATCAATACAAATTATCTTCACGTAAATCAGTTACATAGCAAGTATATTGTAATGTATAGTTAAATACCCAGTTAAATACTTTGTGTTCAAACTGCGGAAACTGCCAGATTTTGAAGAAACTGGAAGCGGGCGAAGAAGAGTGGCAATAGCGCTATAGATGTTGGCTGGCCAATATTCAAATTAGGCTCCCTCTAGAGATGTTAACTCTGTGAAAAAGGCTTCATTTTCCAGATACAGGGCGTCAAAGTTTTATTTTTATTTTGTTTTTTTTTTCGCAATAATTCAGCAATAAAATGGCACAACGATCTAAAGTTACGTATAGAGGGTTCTTTAAGATCAGAATTCCAAATTCCATCACGGTTTTGCTATCATGAACTCTTTTAAACTAACAAAACTTTTTTCCGGCTTGGTGCATCAATGTGAGTATCAAAAAAATAGTTTCCCCAATATGTTTTACGTAAAAAAGGTATACTTTGTTCAAGTCGCTAGAGGTAACCGATTTCAAGATAACTTATATTTGAAATTTCCAAGTCACCCCAATTAGTTGTAAAATGTGAACGAAAGAATTATCGATATTCTCGAATGAATTAATATTATATCAAAAACATTCTTCAGATATATCTAATTTTTAAAATAGGTGGTGCTGAAGTTCAAAAATTTTCATAAATCGTATGTAAAAGTAAAGTAAAAAGAGCTAATATTAATTCATTATTAATTTGCACCAACAAATCTGGTAGATTTCCTAAATAAAATCTGGTCACACTGTAACGCCACTGTTAACTTGCCCAAAAATAAATCAGACGTTAACCCTTCACAGCTCATCCGGCTAGCGTCAGACGTTTAGAGCCCCGGCAGACCACAGACTTTCTATCGGCTGATAGTTTAGCAACCCAACCCGATCAAACTATCGACCGATTGAAAAGTCTGTGGTTTGCGGAGGCTCTTAAAAGCAATCGAGTAGCCCATCAAACTTATTTATCGGCCGATATGCAATTATCGTTGTAATTCATGCACTCATCTTTATGCTGATTAAGAGCCTGGCTAAACTATCGGCCGATAGAAAGTCTGTGGTCTGCGGGGGCTCTTAAGGGGCCTGGATACACACATTTATACATACGTATTTGCCATGTAAAACACGGACTCACAATTTCTCGCATAACTCACTCTATTTTCAAACTACATATATAATATTTCAGAAGGCGATAGTTAAGACCTTAATGAATTACAACTATTTTCGATTTTCTCAAAAAAGTTTTTTAATGTGCAAAAAAACTCGCAATGCAAAATCATACATTCTATAAATACCTGTCATTTAACAACCAAACACGATATCAAAAAAAGGCTAAATAGTTGCACAAGCGCAAGCTTTCTTCTTCAATTTGCTCTTTGAGTCATTACTGTAAGTTTAAAGGTAACGTCAGGAGCTTGGAAATGCGAAATTCATTTTTATGGTGACCTTTGGACCCTACCTTTGGACTTTTTGAGCTTACCTTTGGATTTTTGGACTTATCTCCCCTCATCTTAGACACACACTGGAGAAAGGGAACAGGCGACCACGCCTCCTCGCTAATATACTATACTACTAGACCCTTAACATGACAAAAAAGGTGTGGGTAAGGCCCTGTCGTATTTTCACATTCAGGCATGGGTAAGGGTACAATCCTTTAAGTACCTGTAGCTCTTGTATTAATTAATCACTTTAGACCACAAGTGTGCTAATTGTTGGAATTGTTTTATCGGGAGGAACACAAAAAGTCACAAACATTAAAATTTTTGAATCGGACGTCACGTGACCAAAAACCAATACCTCATTGGGCGACACAATAATAAGAAAAGATACTATATTTGCTCGAATTTACACCCCCAAAATTATAATTCGCTACTACTGCCCAGTTCCGATATATTGCTTGTCTTAATCGTCGTCGGACACCCTGTATCTTAGAAAATACTGAGATCATCCTCAAGCTATGTTCGAAGCCTCTGATGTAGTTCGAAGGCATCTCAACATTGATTGGGAGATAATATCAGTATCAGAGCAGACTAACATAACAGTAGAATTGTGCACGTAATGTAGCGGTTGAATGTGGAAAAATGCAGACCTTCTCCGACTGATTTCGTCACCTGTTGTCCAGAAGATCTTTCCTGTCGTCATTTCACCAAGTAAGTGGCCTCTTCAATATCCTGACTATTCGAGAGTATCAGAGTTCTTTCCGTATCACCCTTGTAAAACAAATTTGATGGTACAGGGTGTTACGTTGGATTTTTATTGTATCTCTAATTATTCTATTATTTTAGATTCTTCGTCGTTCTACATATATTACTATTCTCTGTCCAGCGAAGAAAAAGAGTGATCACACGCAAGATGAGTGAATTCTTGTCACCTGGCCGTAGCCAAGCTTACACCACAGCAGACCGCCTCTTGAAACGAACACGATGTGGATGGCGTCGTGCCATAAGGAATTTAACATAATTTTGGTTATAATCGTTTATTTGATATCAAAACCTGGACGTTCCATTCTACATTTTGCATAAATGTCCTAATTAAACCACTGTTCACATTTTGGCCACATCTGTAGGCAAGTTCCTTTCCATATTGTCAAACCAATAACCTAATGAAGAAATTCATTAATATTCATCCAGCAGAGAAACGGGAAAACAGGTGAGCATTGAGTGAGTTCTCGTGGCTTGGTCAGAGACAAGCTTACACCACTTGAAAATGCCAAAACCTAAGCGCACGCCTGGCACCGACAAATTTGGAGAACAGGCCACCTTTCCTGAAGAATCAAATTCACAGCTGTTTGTCGACGCCTCCTCATAATATGACCGCGGTCGTATTGTGGTCTAAACAGGTTTGCCAAACATCGAAAACACATGAACATGAACATTACACTTTTTGTGCCCTGTTTTTCTGCTGATAAGTATAGCAGTATTATAATCCACAATATGTGAGACATACACCGTTATTGAAAAACTATAAGTCGTTAGTGTAGATTGCTAGATGAGGTATGATATCAAAACTGTACAAAATTAGGTTGAACGTATTCCTTGAAGGTATATTCGTCGGCAGACTAGATATGGATATTTTCAATATTTGATTAGAATATGGACCTAGGATGAGTACGCAAAAGCAAGTTGGTTCCTGCTCATGTAAATATGTAGATTCAAATAAACATGCTTCTGTTAAGAAACTCATACGGTCAAAATCCTACAATGGTCATAATATTAAGCTGGTCGCCAAGCTCATTCGCGTTTTGCATAATCATCTCTTATTTGAAAGAATCTCCAAAGTCAAGATTTTGAAGCAGTGGTCGTGATTCACATTCAGAAATCGGGGAAAAACAACTTTGTTAAACTCAGCGTACTTCAACTTATTTGGGTAGATAGGTGGTCCATTCCTGCTAATAAATTTTACGTCTGGTTTGGTAATTTTTTCCTAATTTTATTTGAATATATAGAAAATTATAATAAGAGTGTTTTTCAACTAGTACAGTCCAGAAGGCAGCTTAATACAAAACTAATTTCCTCAAAACAACAGATCGGTGGCTGACGTCACTTTTGTGTAACACCGTCCATTTGTCGTTCCTGGAAGGACTGACTGTTACCGTCGGTGAAATGGTACAATACTTGTTAGTTTCATACTAAAAAAAGAAAACGAGAAAAAAAGGAAAACCTCAAGTAACCCGATTTTTGCTAACCCATTTCACTCAGGTCAGATGTCCTTTATTGGCACAAGCTTCTGATAGGTTCTTAATTTTACAGCAAAATGATGACAATAAAAGTTCAAATTGTGTACCGTCAGCCTCAATACACGCCCTACATTTTCATAAATAAGATCTACTTATTAGCCAGGCACATTTAATGCGAGAAGACGGACCCCAGTATCGCATTAAAGTAAGCCTGTGGACCGGAAATTTAAACGAACAAATTGTTGGGCCTTTTGAACGGCACGAATTACCTACATTTTTTACGATAAAATTTACAAACTTTGTTAGAGAACGTACCACTAAAGCGGCCTACAGGCGTTGATGTAAGCTGCGATTCCTCAATCGACTCAATGTTTCATGAAACTTTTATTGCCTGACCTTTATTCCAATAAACCTAAACTAAACTGGGTCAAAATTTTTCATTATTTTATTAATTTTACTTATTTTTGTTGACTTTGCTAAAAGTGGCGTCACTATCTGTCTCGCTCACTCATAGCAGATATGTTCATTATCCACCTCTCTCATCATTTTGCCGTAAAATTAAGAACCTTCCAGAAGCTTGTGCCAATAAAGGACATTTGACCTGAGTGAAACTGGTTAGCAAAAATCGGGTTACTTGAGGTTTTTATTAATTTACTCATTTTTTTTGTATGAAACTAACAAGTATTGTGCCATTTTACAATCCTGGTTAAATGCGCCAACTTTTAATGGCACTTGCTAAGGCTAATTAGTACATTTTTGTTAAAGGAGGGCCTTTCAAAGTCAGCAAACTTTGAAAATTTTAAATTCATAGTTTAATAAATAGTCTTCATTCTAGAAAACTTGGGGCAATTGTGTCATTATTTTTGAGTGTGCTTCTAGAAATGTTATTTAGCGTTACGGTTCCAAAGTTTAGTTGAACAAAAATAATAAAAGTTAACCACAATAACCGAAAAATTGTTATAATTTGACCAAATTCGTAGGTTTTCTTTAAATGCCCATAATTTTCAAACTGCATGGAATAGATTTTTTTTCTGATTTTTCTCATGATAGTTACAACCAATCGTGTCACCCCGTTACGGCTTGACGTTGACTTCTGGGACACCCTGTATATTGTGCGAATGCGCTTAATTACGCCTACATGCTAGATCCATGCTCGACGTGACATTGAGTATTTATGGCTTACATTTCCATAAATAGCGTGACGTTACGTTGAAATATGTTCCCTTATTTCCGCGGATACCGTTAAATATGATCTACTGGTCTAAGGCGGTCTGGAGCGCATTACCCTTACCAGCAAAAATTTTGCTGGGCTGCCGTTTGATTCATCGACTGTGACTTAGACAAATTTCAGCAAAGTGCATGTGCTTTTTGGACCACTTCCAGGCCTTCCTCATATTTTCGCGAGCCGTCACGACGTGCTTTACTATGCATTTTGAATGTATCGTAAAATTTTTATTACCATAGGCATAAAATTGTTTACATCTCTACTCAAGGTTAGAGTGGAAGTAGTATTTAGGTTTTTTATTGCTTAGTAAATGAGTACGCAGCTACGATTCACTACAATGGTGACGGAAATGGTCGCATTGAGTGGGTTCGTCCAATGCGTACTACGTTTTTATGCTATATTGAATTCGTTTTTAACGCGATTTTATTAGCTTCACCTGTATGTGGGTTTGAAAGCTTACGAGCTTGTAAACATCATATGAATTAAAAGCAAGTTGGCTCACTCGTAGAGTTGCCAATATTTTTTTTTTGTAGGAAAAAAGTATAATAGCGTTAAAGGCGGAACAGTTTTTTTGGAGAAAAAAACAGTATTTTCGGTTCCTATTATCTCGTCACTTCGCATTCATCACAGAAAATATCTTTCTTAGGGCCGGTTGTACAAATGCGGTTTTAACACAAGCTTTGTTAAACCTAAGCTTAGCTAAGCTCAGGCTTAAAGTAGACATCCGTTGTACAATCGTCGGCTTAGTTAAACCTGGTTGATAATGAAATTCACTACGGTTGGCACCAATGAAGCAATACGTACTGACACATGGCCGACTCTACACTAGGCCGGATCCTTAGATGTGGCAACGTGGCTTAGCTGTCAAATAGGGTTTCGGGTACCGTAAATTGTTTTATAGTTTCAGAATAATAATTATTACATTGTATATGTATTAAGAGTTCATCTCGGTTGATAAATTAAGAAAAATACCTTTTAGAACTAATACCACTTACATCTGATGTCTGGTTCATCGTAGTCAAACACCACAAAATAAAAATAAACGCAACCTGTTTCCTGCTGCCACTTCCACTTCCACTTAAATGAACACTCAATTTACTTTGTAAATTTTCACTTGAGCTAGAAAAATTCACTATTAGGTCACTTTGAAGCCATTCTTGCTGGTCTTGATTCCCTTTCACTATCAAATCTTTTCGTAGGTATGCCCAGATGCATGCCCAGATGAGTTCTATTAACTGTCTTTTTCTGTGATATTTGGAAGGTCTAAAAAACATTGTAGGTACCACATTGTGCTTTAAAATAGGTCTTATCCTTTGAAGTGTTTGTAAATTATTGTCTTTATTCTTATAAATATAACCAGCCCTTACGAGGAATACCGTTCACCCACTTCTGTTTATGCCCTTTATTGGAAGCACAATTGCTAGTGCAACCTGGTACTACACACTTTGCAGCCATGTTTTATCTTTATATTTTCGTTTGTGCAGGTAAATAATTAGAAACACATTAAAAATCACCTTCCAATCTTCCTTTTCACTCTGGAAGGTTATGTTTGGTATGTCCTTTATTGGAAGCACAATTGCTAGTGCAACCTGGTACTACACACTTTGCAGGCATCTTTTTATCTTTATAGTTTCGTTTGTGCAGGTAAATAATTAGAAACACATTAACAATCACCTTGCAATCTTATTTTTCACTCTGGAAGGTTATGTTTGGTATGTCCTTTATTGGAAGCACAATTGCTAGTGCAACCTGGTACTACACACTTTGCAGGCATCTTTTTATCTTTATAGTTTCGTTTGTGCAGGTAAATAATTAGAAACACATTAAAAATCACCTTCCAATCTTTTTTTTTGCTCTGGGAGATTACACTAATGACTTAACAACAAATAAAAGCTCGGCCCCCGATTCAGTGTTGCCATATTTCAATGCTCCGGCCTAGTGAGTAGAGTCGGCCATAACTGACATAATCGTATGAAAAATTACCTTATCACTGTCGCTTGTGACAGTTTGTGCCTCGGTTTGTGCCAAATTCGGGCTATGGCAGTTTCTGTCACTGTTCTTTTATTTCCTCTCTTTGTTAAACTAGGTACACAATCTTCCAAAAAATATAACCTAATAGAGTGAAAAGCAATTTGAAGCTAAGCTCGTGTTGAGCTTCGGCTTCGGCTTACGTAAGCTTGTGTTAAGCTTGGAGTGGGGGGCTAAGCCAGCATGCTTGGTGTATGGCTTTGGCTGCACAGATATGTTTTGTTTCCTTCAGTTTGTGACATTTTCTCCAACTATCTTCGGTTACGGTTGGATCTTTAATTATATACCTACTTCTTGTATAAACATTATTAAAATTTGACCGTCTAACCTAAGCTGGCGCATGTCAAGCTTAATCACGGGCAAAGTCACAGCCTTCTAAATTTTATAGTCGCTGTAATATTGAATTTTTTTGGATATCTACTTCTCCAAAAGGTGTAGTGATTTGTGCCTAAACGGTTCGTCTTAATTTCCGTATGTAATACGTATGGAAATCCATTTAAAACATATAACTTTGTTATGTTACTAATCTTCTAATTCCTCAATGACTGTGACCTAGTGTGTTGGATATGCTTCAAAGGAAAATCTAATCAATGCTTTCGATACCGAAAATTGGTTCAGGGTTATGAGTTTCTTTATATCTATAGATGCCAAAACAAAACTAAGACAAACGGAAAATATAGGTTATTAGCCAAGACCAAATAAAAGGAAAACAAAGATACTTGATAATTCCATAGCCCTGTGTAATTTTTGGGCAGCTGGAGTCTATAATACTTAGTTATTAACCCACAGCTGTTATTATGTGTATCCACTTGAATTACGAATGAAGTTAAACAACGAAGTCGACATGCATATGAGAGTAATAGGGGTTACAATAATATACAAGGTTGGGACTGTTTCCCAGAAAATACGCAGGTATAATCAATTCTTTCATTTATTCTTGACATGAAAATTATAGGGTGGAAATACCGCTTCCCGTCAATAGTGCAGCAATGCTATGAATGAAAGAGGGAGAGAAGCATTCTGGTGACCAGATCCACCAGTGCATAGGCATACAAACGGACCCCTTTGCACCTCTCCCTACCCTAGTTCCCAAGTCAAGCCCTCATCGCAAAGGTGAGGATGGGCTTGGATCCTGCCATCTTATATCCTCAGGTTCAAGAACCCTTGAACCGAGGATAGTCTGCCTGAAATACCCAAGGGCTTCACAGCGACACAGAATTAGAGGTTAAACGACTTACCTGTAAGGAAGTTCAATCCTCAATTATACGAGATAGCCCCGTCCGAAAAGATCAGCTTGGTCCGCCAAACGAGCTGAGAGAAACGTATACTACAGGGTGATCTTTTCGGGCGGGGCTATCTCGTATAATTGAGGATTGAACTTCCTTACTGGTAAGTCGTTTTTAACCTCTAATTATATTAATCGTCGTATGTAGGATAGTGTCGTCCCTTTGAAGTTCCGAGAGGATGGCAGAGTGTCCCCTGTCGGGATTAACAAAGGACCAACTACCTTGACTCCACAATCGGAACGCAGACACCCTTGCCTCCCCTTGAGCTACCAAGTAGAATGGAGGGAGATTCAGCAGTGCTTCTAGCGCGCTCAACGGAGTCGTGCGTACTGCGCTTGTTATACTGACACAAACCAAGCGCTGAATTTTATTTACGTCGTCTCCTAACATCTATGTTTTACGAATCAAGCACCTCCTAGATAAATTAACTATGGAAAATGTAGATATTGAGATTTTTTGGATCAAGGGACACAGCGGCCTGGCGCCTAATGAAAAGGCTGACGAACTTGCTAGATTAAGCATTACTGCCGGTACTGAGCTTCAAGCCACACCATCGATTGAAGACTATAAATGTGCTATCAAAAACACCTTACTTAAGGTCTGGTCACAGGAATGGAAACAGCATTGACTTAGTAATCCTTCAAGATACACATCACTTCAGCCAGAGTTACCCAGATCACAGTGGCATAATAATTTCCAAATTCCAAGGAAATATATTACATGTATTGTTCGAATGAAACTAGGTCATGGATCTTTTCCTTCATATCTTGCTAGACTGAGTTTAATTTCCTCCAATCTGTGTGATCACTGTAATGTTGAGGGTGACCTTGATCATGTTTTTTTTTTTGGATGCCTCAAACACAGGGACCATTCAGTATAGTCTCTCTACTTGCACTACAACGTTCTGACGGTACCTTTTGTTTTATAATAAATATAAATATTCAGATGTTAGAATTTAGATCAGTTAGGGTTGATTGGAAGGTGTTGATTTTCCTTTGTTTTGACCCTTATATATTCTTCTATCCTCCTTACCGTGGCCCTCTTGTATGTGAAAAAAATGCCTCGAAAGGCCCCTAGGCGAGAAGACTGTAACCCTGTTCAGATCCCAATTATGCTTCCATCCTTCCTTATGTTAGGTTACATTGTAATCGGTCTCCTAATAGTGTTTTTCTAGACACTTGGTGGTTGAGTTATTAGATAGTTAGTTAGATTAGATATTTTGTTTCTGCCTGATGGGAAAGTTCCTAGTGCCAAAAAAAAATTTATTTAGCTCTGCTTTGATTGTTGCCATCCTTACACATGGCCGCCACTACAGTGATCCATACAATAAGGGCGGCCTAACGATTGTAGTATAGAGCCAGAACATCACCTTGGGAGTCAAGCCCCAATTCGCTCTTACAATCCTTCTGCATGCCCATAACGAATTACGTGCCTTATTGACTTTATATTCTACATGTTGTCTCCAATTCAGCTTCGAGTCTAGAATTACGCCTAGATATTTTACTGATTGGGAAATTTCGAGTGTTGTTCCAAAGAAAGTTGGTGGGATATATCCATCCAGTTTCCTTCTTCTAGTGAAGAATAACTAGCTCGATTTTCTCGGCGTTAACCGATATATTTACCTCGTTGCAGCGATGATAAATATTTCTTTCAAAAACACGCACTATGGCAGAATCGTCTAGGTAAAAACATTGAAAAAAAATGAGGTCAAGTTGATTTACTCAGTACTTCCCATACATTACCGTGATATCAGTTTATTATTTTCCCATAACATGAAGCTATAGTCTGAGATCCCCTTGCAACCAAATCATCGCCCACCCGCCCGCAAAAAAGTGTGTTGTGCCGCTAGGTCTTTCTTCCACAGCAGCCGCGGTACTCTGGTATTTATAAATATATATAATTATAGGCTCTGCTTGCGCGGTCTGCTAAGTTATGAAAAAAAGGTCAATGAACAGTCTATTATGAATACGATAAGCAGGTAATATTCTGATGGACCCAGAAAGGTATAATATTCCACTAGGTCTTCCAGAGCTCAATGGATAACCTATTGTGAATACAACAAATGTTTCAGTTTTATAGCCTACTACCCTTCAACCACCCCAATTTCACCTCCACCCTATAAAAAGCTGAAAATGATCAGGAACACCTAAAACGCATAAAAACCAAGTTTGAGGAATATTTGAAATTTTTTGTTTTTTTGCTAATTACTCCGCCACCCATGTTCCGATTTTCAAAATCACAGCTGCATTACTTACTACGGCCCCACAGCATATAGCTACCCAAATTTCATCACAATCGATGCAGAAGTTACTGAGATTTCGAGGCTATAAAAACGCCAACAGACAGCCAGACAGACGCAGACCAACAGAAATGAGTCACGTGAATTATCGTTATGTAGACATCACAAAACGCCCAAAAAACGTATTATCTCAAAATCGAAACATTTTTGCGATCACAATACTCCTCTCACCTATCGGTGTGTGAAGTAAAACGTGCTATATCAAAATTTTAACCTGTAGTGTGGAAAGTAAAAGCGTTTTCCAATTTAAAAGCAATAATTTCATTGTCGAGAATTGCACAGCCGCAATCATACACGGTTCGTTTGCAAGCGATATTGGGATCAACATCGACGGTAGTAAACAAATCAATAACAAAACTGGCAAACCATAACTGTCGATACAGTTTACGATTTTCACAATGCCGACGCAGAAATAGCAATTGTGTCAGTTGTTTTAACAGCCAACTCCGTCGTTAAATTTTGAGACATACGAAATGGCTGTGTAGTATAATTTAATATTTATTGCGTCTGGCGACTGAGATCGAATTTTGCTAACACTTCCTTCAAATGTTCACGGATACACATTTATAAAAGGTTCTTTCCAACAGCATATCTTGTACCGTCCATTGAACCGTCACGAAACTGTTCGGATCGTTTGTGGTGCGCATGCGTTGATTTTGGATGATTTTTGTAACCGTATAAACAGGAAAATCAGTTGGAACGGTTCTTTCTCTTATTTCACTGGACTCATGTCAGTTCTGACAGCTATCAAAAAAAAAACTAACCTGGATTTCATTTCAAAAGCTACCGTCAAAAGCCAAGACGCCAAGAGCTTTATTAAAATTGATCGGGGCCCGAGTTTTCTGACGATGACTTGGTGTTAGTCTATTAACCACAACCGAAAAATGAGGATTATTTGGGTAATTTTAGCCATGAATAATGGTTGCCACTCACAACCAGGCATTCCTGTAGCTCTATAAACAAAGAACCTGGGTTATGTTTTCCATAAAAATGACCGAATTTATCATAACATACCATGTATAACATCATTGTTTGATTCCATTTCCATTTTTGGCTTTGGTGAAGTTTCGGCCAACAAGCGAGCCAGCCAAACAATAAGCAACAGCAAAAACAAAAGAAGCAAAATCAAATCACACTCAAGTCTCAAGGAAGCAAGAAAACAGAAGGCGCATAGAAACGACAAAATGAAATTGTGCGCCAAGCGGGCGATTTACTTTCTACTGCGCATGTCAGTCCTCACAGTCCTTACTCTGGACCAAGTACCGATTTGACCGTACAGAAACCGTCCCATGAACGGTAACGAAATCTGTTGGAACGCTTTATGGACCGTCACAAAACGTGTTGGAACGCATTTCACGTTCTGCACATGTCCGTGACGATACATTGTACGGTATTCAGGCCTGTTGGAAAGAACCTAAAGGTATTATTCGTTTATCCAGCTGTTAGTGTTTTGGTAACTCCGTACACATCTCAAAAACAGTTGAGATTCTGTCCATTTACCAATTCCATTTTTTCCATGGAACTCCCCATCCCCATCCATCAACTCAGAGGGATTATTTGGAGTATACTTGCTATCAGAACCCCTGTCACATATACGCAGCTTGATAGATACTCATTTTTCTCTATTATTTCTAAATAAAGATCGGTCATCCACATACAGCGCTTTGTCTAGAATCCATGAATTGCTCTCCTCATTAGGGATGGTCGGTTATTCAAAAATAACCGGTTATCGGTTAACCGGTTGTTTTTTTGACAAAAAATAACCTGAGGCGGGTAAGCTTAACCAAATAACCGGTTACACCAATAACCGGTTATTTTTTGCACCATAGAATAGAGGTTAGGTTTAGTAGTGACTTACATATCATACAGTATTTTCCTCCTGTGTGCCATACATCCGTTTTCAAGGAGTGTGAAAACTACGTAAAATTTGTGAAACATTTCTTTGGAGTAAATGAGAGTAAATAAAGACGCTTTTTTGCAGCTTTCTTCTATTTAAAAATTGTTTTACACATTTTTGTCTATGTTTTCAGTACAGAATACAGAATACAGAATAGTAGAATACAGATGTCACAGTAAAGGTACAAACAAAACAAATATCAGCTATAATTCCCAGAAAATATGTCCTAAGGAAATGTAGTTGATTCACATACTGTGGTGTGAGTCGACTTCTGTTATCAGTGCAAACACTGTTCTACGAACGATTCTGGGACGGTTTTAAAAAGCCCACCACATAGAACCATAAAACGAAGCAAAACTATAGGCATAGGAAAGAACTAACGGTAAAATACAATTCCACATTTCACTGAAGCTACGAGCTTGTGGAATTCAGGAAGTATAAAATATGAAAATAACCGACTTTCGGTTATTCGCGAACAAACCGGTTAACCTGTTTAAGTAAAAAAGACCTGTTTATAACCGGTTATCAGATATGCTATAACAGGTTATTTAAAAAACCGGTTATTTTTGCCAATCCCTACTCCTCATGTGACAAATAGCCTCTCTTGCTCCTTCCTCCTATAAAGTTCACATCTGTCATCCACTAGCAATGTCGATCGGAGGAACTAAAGTGTGTATCTAGGGTAAAGTATTGTAATGCATTTCAGAAAGATATATAGAGCAATAAAAGCTTATTACGTATGCCAAGCGACTACAGAGTGACCCAGCGATTACTTGAGCCATTTTTTATTGTTCGCCATTAATTTCATTGCAAAAATCTTTCCTTTTATCAATTGTGGGTAGTATACCACCTGGGTTTGTTCAATTGGTTTCAGCTATTGTTCCATTCAATAAAACTGAAAATGGTGTACCAAAGACGTCCAGGTAGGATACCAGTAAAAAATGAGGTCAAGTTGATTGACTCAGTACTTCCCACACATTACGCTGATACCAGTTTATTATTTTTCATAGCATGTAGCTTTAGTCTGAGATCCCTTGCAACCAAATAATCGCCAGCCCCCCCCCCCCCTAAATTTGTCTTATGCCGCTAGGTCTTTCCTTCACAGGTCAATGTACAGCCTATTATCGATACTGCAAACTTCTCAGTTTTACAACTCCCCACCCCCCAACCACCTCACACTTAGGAAATGATCAGAAACCCCTAAAACATCTAAAAACCTAATTTGACTTGTTTTCATACTTTTCGTTCTTTGATTATTGCTACGCTGAACCTGATACGATTTTTAACAATCATACGCGTTTTCCATTCTCACCACGGTAACAATATACTGTGTCAAAATTTCATTAGAATTAATTTAATAGTGACCGCGTTACAAAATACAAAACGATTTAAACCAATAGATTCTCGTATGTATACAGTCCTTTAGTTTCCGTAATAGGCTAGGCAATGTTCGGATGGATCTAAAAAGGTGATTTGTGTCGCTAGATCTTCCTTCACAGGTTAGTGGACAGCCTATTATGAGTACAAGAAATTTTTTAATTTTTCAATCCCCAACCCCGCAACCACCCCAATTTCACCGGCACCCAAAAAAAACGCAGAAAATGATCAGGAACCTCTATAACGCTTAAAAACGAAGTTTGAGCTGTTTTTATTTTTTCTAGTTTTTTTATTATTTCTGCGCAGCCACTGGCACGATTTATAAAAACCATACGCGTTTTCCATCTTCGCCACGGTAGTAGTACTGTGTCAGAATTTCATTAAAATCAATTCAACAGTTTCCTCGTTACACAATATAGAACGATCTAAAGCAATACTCTCGTATGTTTACATCAGAAAAAATTCCAAGTCCTTTGCTTTCTGTAATAGGCAAGGTAATGTTCGGATGGACCTAAAATTTATTTATGTCATTAGGTCTTCCTTCACAGGTCAGTGGACAGTCTATCATGAAAGCAACAATTTTTTCAATTTTACAACCCCCCACCACCCACAATTTCACCCCCACCCAAAAAAGTAGAAAATGATCAGGAGCCCCTAAAACGCCTAAAAACTAAGTTTTAGCAATATTTATTTTTTTTTGTTACTTGCTAATTTTCCACCGCCCATGCACCGATTTTCAAAATTATAGGAATATTACCAACTACGACCCCACATCATATCGCTGCCCAAATTTCATCACAATACATGCAGCGGTTACTGAGATTACGAGGGTAGAAAAACGCCAACAGACAGACAGACAGACCGACGGAAATGAGTGACGTGGATTTTCGTTATGTAGACATCATAAAACGTACAAAAAGCGTTTTATATCAAAATCGAAAATTTTCGCGATCACAAGACTCCCTTCACCTATCGGTGTGCGAAGTAAAAAGGATAGAATTTTATTACTTAATATTAGGTACCGTTATTTTTATTAAACATACAAAAAATATATTATACAGAAATTAAGTTATAAAAAATCATAATAGTCTTCGTCATCCGAGGAACTGTCATCTCCTCTTAATGTTATAATTAACGGGTCGACGGTCTGATTGGTCTAGTAGGAAAGATTCCACATTTTACCCTTTTGTTCAATGACATGCTGGACTGCTTTTCGCCAGTTCTCTGGTGTTACTTCCTTAATGGCTTCCTCAAACAGTAGCTCAAGGTCGTGTAATGTCTGGCTACAAATCCTTCCACCTGCGCCCATATAAGTTCTATAGGATTTAGTTCGCAATAGCAAAGCTTACGTAATACATATAAGTTGGATCACTCCGCAAAAATATCAAAACGGCCTGCCCCTTGCTCCGTCAACCCGGTACACCGGTAGCAGTGTACCGACGTCAGCCGGGAGATACGGGGCGGCGCAAAGTAGTGGTTGAACGTGTTTAACGCGAAGTGTATGCAGTGTCTCAAAAATATCGGATTCTGTTATCTCGGATTTGTTTGCAGGAAATGGATAATATTTTCAGAAGATTGATTTTATCAATTAAATTGATTAACGGATGGAAAATGACAATCAGATCCATCCTTATTTTGTGGTAAACCTTGAAATATAAAGGATATAAATACAGGGTGTTTCATGACGATTAAGACAAGCAATATGTCGAAACTGGGCAGTAGTAGAGAATTACATACCCAGTGAGGTATTTGTTTTTGGTCACGTGACATCCGATTCAAAATTATTAATGGGACATACTGTACATTTGTGCCTTTCTGTGTTCCACCCGATAAAACAATTCCAACAAACTAGAACACGTCTAAAGTGATTAATTCGAGGCCTACAGGCCTACAGGTACTTAAAGGATTGTATCACGCTAAAAGCCTATAGTGAGACAAAATATTCATTCGGTGGTCTTACCATACCACCCCGGGGACATTGTAAATTATATTTTAGAGCTCGAAAATATTTTTGTTGATAACTAACAATTTAGTTTCTACAGTAGCAATTGGAATAACAGTGAATATAAAAATGTCAAAAATAATTTATTGACATCCATGTAAAGCATTTCCACATGATTATCTTTTAAAGTTGTACATCATACGAGTTCTTATATACTATACCATAAAATGTATAAACTGTGATCTCAAAAATAGGCCAAATAAACAAAACATTAAGGTAAAAATACTACAGCACCTTTGAACATCAGTTTACATATCTACGAAATAGCTACAATATGTGAAATCATTTGAGATTCATTAGCAATAGTTTTACTAGGCTTTATTTTTGATATCCATTTATGTAACTTAAGTGCATTAGCAAAATAAACGTTATATTTGTATTTGTGTGTCTAAATCGGCCAACAATACATAGTTTTTCAATGACCCTCGTATATACGTACAACCCAGGCGTTAGCAAGTCCCCGCTAAAAGACCCTCGTACTTGAGCAAAATCCAACGCAAAAACTAACTGGCGCGTGCGGCCGCGGCATCGCTTTGATATGAGATCTTCAAAGTGCCGACGGAGAGTGATCCAACTTATATTTATTCCGTAAACTTTGGCAATAATATGGTGGTGTGCGTGCCACAGTTACACCATGTTTTGCTGCTATATATCTTCTACGGCGTATTTCATAAAACGATGTAAATTTGCTATGTGTAAAAGTTGCTTTTTTATCAAATTATCTTTAAATTCAGTATCTTTGAAAGCTAACCAGTCGATAAATTCTTGTTTTCTCCAAGATAAAGTTTGAGTCTGGCTCAAATTTAATATCAAATTTGAGATGGTATCATACAGTTTTAAATTCTCTGCACTTTTATGAACCACTTTT
Organism: Callosobruchus maculatus; assembly: GCA_951848785.1. Lineage (NCBI taxonomy): Eukaryota > Metazoa > Arthropoda > Insecta > Coleoptera > Chrysomelidae > Callosobruchus > Callosobruchus maculatus. The sequence goes on from CATOUR010000069.1 coordinate 654,956, forward strand.
GTTAAGAAATTTGCGATCAAATTTGATGTGAAATTTGGGTAAGGGTTCGTTTTAGCGAAACCCGAAACGGGCCTTGAAATTGGTGTCAATCAACGCGGATTGACGCCCCGAGTCGAACGATACCACTCCCAGACTGAGGAAACGCTCCGGTGAGAAACTACAGCTCTTTGAAGATTCCAAACCTAACCTAACTTAACCAAACTAGTTGAATTATTGAAGCTGAAATGGGTTCTAATCGACTCGGCTTGAAGTCCTGAGACGAACTAGATCATTACCAGCGCGAGAAAACATTTTGGTCTACGCTACTTTGAAATTCACAAATTCCAATAGCTTACCTAATATAAAGTAAGCAAATCGGTCGAGGTAAAAAGGTGTGTCTAGCGACTCAACCTGATATCTTGACTTAAATTGTACCAAATCTAGACTGTACAACCGTTTATTTTGATTCTTAATTGGAAATTAATCAAAATAAGTTCCTCTGGGCCCTACCCCCGGATGCTATGGAAAAAACCGAACAGGTGAGAATCCTACTTGGGAAACTTGTGTTGCATAGGCTATTCAAAATATGCAAAGACAGTGACGTCTGGGGGGGCCAGCCCCCGCAGGCCCCCCGTTATACGTTTACACAAGCCTAATTCAACATAAACTAACCTGGTTTTCGGTTATTCATATTTCCTCAATAGCTTTAACATTTCAAGTATCATAACTTTTTATTTTCCATTTTAGGATGTTGCGACAGGTGGCGTTGTGTTGTACTCATCTAGCGCTTTCGCAGTTTGACCACATATTTCATGAAAAGTCATCGAAATATCGAAGTAATTTTGAGGTTAGGTTTGAAATTTTGAAGTGGCGCAGATTTTCATCGAAGCATTTCCTCAGCCTTGGATAGGCCTAATTCGACTCAGGACATCAAGCAGAATCGACTAACACTTACTTAACGACCAATTAAACCGAATTTGACCTCAATAAGTTGACTGTTTGGCATAAGTGAGGTTAGGTACTGAAACTTTAAAGGGTCATAGAATTTTACCGGGGCGTTTCATCAGTCTAGGAGTGATGTCGTTCGACTCAGGGCGTCAATCCGCGTCGATTGACACCAATCTCAACGCCCGTTTCGGGTTTCGCTAAAACGAACTCTAGCTGAAATTTGATTTTGATTTGATTTGCAAATTTAGTATCGGGTCATATGGCTCTTATGCAAGATATTGGCACCGTGCAACCTCTTTAAAATCAGTATGTATGAGATTCCTATCTTGAAACGAACGAATAAATGCGGGATTATCCAAATATAAGTACATCAGCTAAAAAGTAGTCGCTCTCGGGAATCTCGAGTCGGGGGGAGACTATATATTACGTAATGAAATAACTGGAAGGAGTAAATCCAGTCGGAATTCCCAGACAGTTCAGCGGAGTGAGAATAATGAAGAGCACCGATGAACAGTGGTGGCTGACGATATGGTTTGTAGACATAACACACAACACTACTATAGAACAATTATACCACATGGTTCCATCTTTAGTCACGCGTTAATTTGTTTACACTTGTACTCTCACGACCGGCAAGTGTTTGATACGCTCACGCCAATGAAAAACTGACACAGTGACATACCTTCTTGTCTGTTGCTATGATTTGATTAGTTAGCCGTTCACTGCCTTCTTTTGTTTTATGGTCAGCCTCCCACAAAGCTTTGTAAGTAAAGAGAGTTTTTTATGCTATCAGTAATCCCCGAAATGAAGAGTTTATGAGCACATACAATCTTTTCTTTGCTAATTTGCTTCAGTAAGCTCTTGCATTTAGTTTTTGTCTTCTTAACTACACGAGGTTCATTGGACTCATTACAATCATTCATTATCCCCACCTGAATTTTCACTGTTGGCTTCTAATTAGCCGTGTTTTTCCTAGAGTGGCGCCAGGAAACAGTAATAACAAAGCCTACACTGAACACGAGGCTAATGACGAGAGTATGCCATTGAGACAGAAGTAAAAAAAAATACTCAACCTATATATGTGTTTCAATTAGGATTAGAACTACCCGATAACCCAAGCTGGTTTCAGACCGGGTCGCAGTTGTTGTAATCAGGTACTGTCCCTCACAACGCATATAGAGGCAGGCTACCAGCAAAACATGGAAGACGGGAGTGGCGTTTGTTGAACTCACTGCCGCTTACGATACGGTCTGGAGGGAGGGTCTCCTATATAAGCTGCTGCAGGTGATTCCCTGTCAGACCACTACAAGATCCATAAATAACATGTTATGCGATAGAAAGTTCCAAGTAATCCTAAACGAGAAAGCAAGCAGGCAGCGCAAATTGAACAACGAACTTCCACAAGGGTCAGTACTGGCCCCCTTAATTTTTAATCTATTTATATCTGACGTGCCAGTTATAAGTTTTGCTATGCGGACGATATAGCCATAGCTTTTTCCGATAAGAGCTTCAAGAACATTGAGCACACTCTATCTAATGACTTGTTAGTTCTAAACAACTACTTCAAGAAATGGAGACTAGCAACGAGCCCCAACAAAACTGAAGTTTCCTGCTTCCAGCTGAATAACAAACTAGCTAAACATGAACTGCAGGTACTTTTTGTAGGGGAACCCCTGAAATATAACCATTTCCCAGAATATCTTGGAGTAACGTTAGATCGCACCCTCTGCTACAAGAAACATCTCGCAAACACTGCAGGAAAACTGAGAACACGCAACAACATTATCCAAGAGCTGTGTGGAACGACGTGGGGTGCCACGGCTCCAACTCTACGAACCAGTGCGCTAGCTCTTGTCTATTCGTGTGCTGAGTACTGTGCACCTGTCTCGATTAACAGCCTTCATACCAGACTAATTGACGTCCAACTAAATCACACTATGAGACTTGACAACCCCAACTCAATGGCTGCCTGTACTCTCTGGAATAGCCCCACCGCAACTGCGAAGGACTGACGCCCTTCTAAGGGAGTATAACAAGATTACGGCCAATAACAAACTGCCCATCCACCGAGCAATACCCCTTCTGCAGATAAACAGACTTAAATCCCGACAACCACCAATAAGGGATGCAGAAGGGCTTAAAACCAATAACTTCGACTCCTTAAACCAATGGCGCTCCCAGTGGGAAGGTTTTGCAGAACACCACTCACGGTGCGCATTGATGGGGGCAGCCTTACTTCCAGGATCAGAACTACCCCGGAAAGAGTGGGTAAAACTTAATAGAGTCCGAACAGGCCACGGCATATGTGCCGACTCCCTTTACAAGTGAGGCTACGTGCAATCTCCCTTATGTGACTGTGGCGCGCCCCGTCAAACTATAAACCATATTTCGAGCGAATGTGAACTGCGTGCGTTTAACTGAAGTGGTTGAAAGAACTGGACATCAACCTGTAAATATACCAAAGACTATGTATCTTAGTTTGTAGCTGTATATATTTTATTTTAGTATAGGTTATGATAGTTTTTTAATCTATATTTACTATTGTCATGTTTTTGAGGCATACGAGAAATATATAAATAAGAACTACTATAACCCTAAAGTGACGCAGTTGTGTCCTGCCATGTGCATTTGATGAATCATTACCTGTTTACTCCCAATATTCTGCCTCATATTGATACGGACATGTCTGTTTAGTAAACAATAAACACTCGTATTGTTTGATATCAAACGTTTAAACAGTAATGCCATTATTGATGAACTAGGAGAACTAGTTTACGATGACCTCCAGTATCGCAACAATGCCCGAATCGGTAAAATCGAATGCTGTCGAGAATATTCGCTATGCGAGTTTGGAAACAGTTTGAAACTGTCTGTAACTGTACACGGCATGGAAGTTTAATTAGTTGGCAAAAGCTGGTTTGAATTATTATTTATTTGTCAGGTATACACGAATTCGCGGTTTGCCGATTCTAATACTAGTTCACTAGTTATATTTTGGTGATCTTTAGTAGTAGTAGTAGTAGTAGTAGTAGTAATTTATTAGTGTTAATACACAAAAGTGTTTACACAGGTCAAAATTAACTGAAGCATAAAAGTCCAACAATTTAAACAATACATATCATATAGAGATTTAGAAAAACATCAGAGAATTTGAAAATTCGAAACTATTAAAGGGAAAATAATAAAATCAGTTAAAATATGCGTAATAATGCTGCTCCAATAATAAGCCTAAAATAAAAAAATTGTATAAAACTAGGTAAATAGCAATTCACAAATGTATAACAATAATTCACAAGACAGATATCACAACGAGACCAATAGGGGTCACAAAAATAGACAGAATTAATGTACAAAAGAAACAGGAAACTCAAGCCATATCACAGAAATTATTAGGTAAATATTCATCAATGGTGAAGAACGCCTTTTCTATTAAATAACCTTCGAGTCTTCTATGGAAAGTCTTAAAATCCAGTGATTTGACAGTGCCAGGTTAAAGAATTTTGCGCCATCAAAATTTGTACCATTTCTGGTTCTTTGAAGACGGTAGTGATAGGGACAGATGTTATTTTTATTACGGGTTTCATATGAGTGAATATCCCTGTGTGTCAAGTAATTATTGACGTTTTTCTTAATGAACAACAGACAGGTTAAAATATATGCGCAAGGTAAAGTCAGAATTTTTAATTTACTGAACTCTGTTTTACATGAGTCTCTATATTTCAACCCAGACATGTACCGAATGCAACGCCTTTGCATGGCAAAAACCTTTTGCATGTGGGGAGAGTGCCCCCAGACCAGAATTGCATAGGTCATTTTGGAATGGAAGTAGGCATGGTAGCTTGTAACTAATACATTATCAGATCCTTTGTCTTTTAGATTACGAATGACGTAGACAACTCTGGACAAGGCATTTACAACATAATCACCTTTGGCATCTAGCCAAGTATTGTTAACAGATTAGCAAGTCCGAATTGGAAATCCAACGTTGGATTCGCTGCCCCGCAACTATGAAGTCTATTGGTACGCGCACATAAATCGGCATCGGACGGACGGTACGGATCGGAGAAAAATACTTTCTATTAAATTTAATGGACCATCGCACATACGTGCGGAGGATAGTCATCAGATTTTCAAAATCCGGCGAAAATATAGCAACTAGAAATAAAGCCGGCCGATGCGTGTTGTGCGTGCCAATACCGACGTATGTAGTAGTAGTATAGACGTTTATTTAGCATTTTCATTTTTTTTAATTTATTTGTAATACCTATTACAAACATTGCCACCCTCGAAGGTATCACCTTGTGTGAGCGTATTGGCATCATAATTATGACAAATACATCACATTAATTTCATAATCCAACTGTTCTTCATTACCAGTATCGGCTGCACTGCCTCCACTCCCATTGGTATATCCTATCACTCCCATCATTAGATATTAGCCAGAAGCTTGCCACAACGAATTTCTTCTCGTAAATTCTCAAATTTTCTACGCGTATTTATCAGACTAAGATATTGACGTGACACATTTTGACATACATCAGCTATTTACAGGGAAAGAGTAAAATTAAAACTAAACCTATGATTATACATACAGGGTGAGTTTTTAGTACCGGCTCGGTCCATAACTCCACTACTGTAGAAGATAGCGAAAGAAGTTGTATATAAAAGTTGTAGCCACGGATATGCTCCTTCCTTAGAAAATATTTTGATTTATACAGGGTGATCCATAACTACGTGGTGATGCAAACATGCATTTTTTAAATGAGACACCCTATATATTATTCGATATTCAAATTCTAATAATGATTTTCGTTCCTCCAATATAGGGTTCTGTTACATTATACAGGGTATTTCAAAAGTTATGGCCATTTTTATATCCAAATCGCTGTCAATTGAACGTACTGTATATCAAAAAATGATGAATCAAAAATAATTTTTTTCACACGGATGGATAAAAAATATCATCTAGTTTTAAGATCGGCTAGAAAAAAGGCCCGCGACGCATATTGGTATACAGGGTGATGTAGAATGCAAAATATCGATTTTCTCTCTTTTTTTAAATCTAACCCCTAATATTTTATTATACCAAAGAATTGCTTTTGATATGCTCTTTCATCTTTGTATAGCACTTGTTGTACCTACGTCCATCAGTTTCCGAGATATTTCGATTTTTCGGTAAATTTAAAATTTAGCATCTATTTTTATACTGAAATTTATTTATTTTGAGGAAGTTCTATCGAATCTGTTTTTTATTTAACGAACAACTAAATTATAAGGTCATGATAGTATTTGATGAACTCAAAACTCTGAATCATCGAGATAATAGAGAGTTTTTGGTCCGCACATATGTCACTGAAATCGTGGTTATCGTTATTTGGAGTCTGCGCAGTAACGATTTGACACACAGTTAACTTTATTAGACATAACGGACGTGGTTAATTACGTCAGATTAGCGGTATCGTTATTTGTGCTTTTATGGTTATTTTTATGTGACATTTGCTACGTCATCGTATATATATACACTAATTCAATAATCTCCTGCATACTTTTCTAAATGATAATTTATCTCGCAATCGACGTCTAAGGCACAATCCGTTCTAATCACGTATTTTGTTTAGAATGTCCAAATTAACCTAAAATTCCTACACTTGTCAACGGTGACAGTACTGACAGTTCGATTTCGCGTCCAAAAACTCTACATTTTGCGACGAAAAGTTATCGTTATTAACGACAAAGTTAACCATAACCATAACGAAATTGTCGTTTGCCGTGACTGACCAAAAACTCTCTAATAAAGTCAAGTATGCCGAGGAAACAATTTTGTAGGCGTGACGCATAATTATCAAGCAGATTTATCAGGTATGCTTTGAAAATTTGACGGTTTTCATAACCTGCTCAATAATTCCGTACTGTGTGAAAAACGAACTTTAAAAATAATCTTTCCATTGAGGGTATTTAGGACAATCTTTGAGAAATTGCCTAGTTGCCTCTAGAATATATCAACTATGAACAGCAATATCCAGAACGGAGCCACTCTGAAACTAATGCGTTTGAAAGATTGAAGAATCGTTTTATTTAGACCGTGTCCTTTAATATTTCATAGCCTACCTGATAGATCTGCTTGATAATTATACATGACGTCTATAAAATTGTTTCCTCAGCACACTTGACCTACATTACCTCGTTAATCCAGTGTTTTGACTTGATCAAGTACTATTATGGCCTTATATTTTAGTTGTTTTTCAAGCAAAAATAAAATTTGATAGTATTTTCTCAAAATAAATAAATTTTAGTAAACAAATAGAAGGTATATTTAAAATTTGTAGAAAAATCGAAATATCTCAGAAACTAATGAATTCAGCCATAACAAGTGCTATACAAAGATGAAAGAGAATATTAAAGGCAATTCTTCGGTGTAATAAAATATTGGGGGTTACATTTAAAAAAAGAGAGAAAATTGAGATTTTGCATTCTACATCACCCTGTATACCAATATGCGTCGCGGGCCCTTTTTATAGCCGATCTTATAACTAGATGATATTTTTTATCCATCCGTTTGCAAAAAATGATTTTTGATTCATCATTTTTTGATATACAGTACGTTCAATTGACAGCGATTTGGATATAAAAATGGCCATAACTTTTGAAATACCCTGTATAATGTAACAATACCCTATATTGGAAGAACGGAAATCATTAGTAGAATTTGAATATGGAATAATATATAGGGTGTCTCATTTAAAAAAATGCATGTTTGCATCACCACGTAGTTATGGATCACCCTGTATAAATCAAAATATTTTCTGAGCAAGGAGCATATCCGTGGCTACAACTTTTATATACAACTTTTTTCGATATCTTCTATAGTAGTGGTGTTATCGACCGAGCCGGTACTAAAAGCTCACCCTGTATATGATCACTCAAAAATAGTTCATCAGTCTTTTTCTAAACACAATAACATTTGGAGAACATTTTATATATAGAGGGAGTTTATTATATTATTTCATCCCATTCTCAAATACACTTCTTTTGGTTATTGTTAATTTGGTAGGTCTTATATCAACATGATGCATCTGTCGTGTGTTGTAGCTATGAACATAGCTTCGGTATGTATATTCACATATAAGTAATCTGGACTTAGACCACTAACAATGTTATTAATAAATGTAAGCGTCCGTACTTTAATATAATCCTCTACAGGCTTCCAATTTAATATTTGTTGCATATTGACTATATTAGTATATATATTACAACCCAACAACAATCTCATGCATTTACTTTGTAACAGTTGCATTTTATGCAAATCAGATTTATTACACATAAATAATATTGATGAACAATAATTAAAGTGAGGTTTAATAATTGTATTGTAAACAATATGTTTTGCAAATCGTGACAGATGTTTGCTAATTCTGTGCAAGAAACCATTTTTTTTTTGAAATTTTTTTAGATATGTAGTCAACATGCTTACTAAATCGCAAATGTTCATCTATAACGACTCCCAAGTATTTAATTTCAGTTACCCGTTGTAATCTTTTACCACTAATTGTAACACCAATATCAGACTGTATAACTGACCTATTCGAAATTAGCATGTATTTTGACTTGGTAGTATTAACTACTAGAGCTATGCTGATCGGCGATTGCCGAGGTACCGTCGGCATTTTCCAAGTTTCTACCTGTACTGCAGACAGTGTTGCCATTCATAGCAACTTGTCGCGAGAATAGCGACATTTTGATTACGTTGAGACGTAGCGGCGATTTAATAAAATAAACGGATTTGTAGCGACTTTTTGAAAAATTCTGTTACTATCTTTTTTTCATCGCTGATTACTGCTTGTCTATTCTTCTTTTCGGTTTTGCCCAGATTGTCTTATTATTGGTGTTGAGACCACGGCTCATATCTCATCAGGTTGGCGGCAATTACACGCGCGTCCCCCCTTTAGAATGATTATTTGTAGGGATGCTAACGATACTTCGATACTTGAAATGTATCAATACTTCTGCACTAATATCGAGTATTTTTGTCTTAGATACTTTTTGAGCGATTCCAAGCTGGTATCGCTACTTTAGTAGCGGTATCGGTATCGAAAAAAATTACGAACCAAAGGCGCCTCCATTCGCGAGTACAGCTCTATACTTGGCTAAAAAATATCGAATTGGTACCGGTATCGATATTTTTATTTTCGCATCTCTACCCAGATTTCACACCCGTAAAATCATCCGACGGTCAAATTCTGTGGAAACCATTTTATATAGGAAATCCTCAGAGATATTCTGCTGGTTGTTTACTATGCTGTGTCGAGACTATGTATCGGGTAGTCCACTATTTTTTTTTGTATGAAAGGTTATATTATATTATACATATACCTAACATCAATTGCACCCCCCTCCCCCCCACGAAGAAAGTTATACACAGGCTGAAATATACGTTATTTTTGTGCAGCGACAACGTAGCGACATTCAAGGCGGCTCAGTAGCGAATTCTAATCTGATCTGCCTGGCAACACTGCCTGCAGATCATTTGCATATTTGCAACTGATTTCCAATGCTTCCGTCGATTCCGATCAGATACGTGCGATACCCTAATGAAAAATCCGTACCGTACCGGCCGTTCCATCCGTACCGTCCGTCCGATGCCGATTTATGTGCGCGTACCATATCTCTACGCTGACGACATTGCGATTGTAGCTCAGTCGCGGACTGGATATCTGGTCTGCGATGGGCTGCAGCTTGCGGTGGATGAAGTGTTAGAGTGGGCGGATCGGTGGCTCATCAAAATCAATCACTCGTAGCCTTGTATAATCGCATCATAAGACCTCTACAAGCTGACGCAAGTAAATAAATAAATAAATAAATAAATAAATAAAATAGATAAATAAATAAAATAAATAAATAAATATAAGTTTATTGTGCAAATACACAAAAGGCTAAGGTTAGCACAAATGCTTTCTTCCACCTCGCCTAGACATACATATACAGTGTGAAAAGATAACAATAATAGCTTGAATGAGTAACGTATTAATCCAAAATATGTCACTCAATGCTTAAACTAAGTTTGCCCTAGAACCAAAAAACATCAATCATTTGCTTGTTGGCTAAGCAACTGCTCAAACAGCTTTTTCTTAAATGAAAAAATAGACAACTGAAGAAAATTCAGAATTTGATTCAAATAAAAAGATGCAAGATATGAAAAACTACCCTTAAACTTATTACTGTGATGCTTCGGAATTGTGAAAGCATTTGTTCCAATGTTAACATCGTGGCTATCAGATCGTCTAAAAACTAAATTAAGCAAATAATTTGGGACTTTATTTTTTAACAATTTTTATAAAAACATAGTCATTAAAAATTGAACCCTTTTTTCAATATTAAGTTGCTGCTTTCTCAGTAAATAAGGTGAAATATGTTCTCTATATGGAATATTGTAAACAAAGCGCATACAGGCATTTTGAATTCTTTGTAACTTATTTTTTTTGTATTGTGGTAAATAGTTATAATAGATAGAACTGCAATACTCGATTTGGGGATATATTAAAGATTTAACTAAAAGTAGTTTCGTATTTTCGTTTAAGATATTTTTAAAATAATATAAGGACTTTAATTTAAAAAATGACTTTCGGTAGACATCATCCACGTGATCAGCAAACGTGAAATTGCTATCAAAATAAACACCCAAATTCCTTGCTGAATGAACCCAGTTTATGCTTTCATGGTTCACTAACAACTGACAGTGCTCCTCAATGACCATTGTTTGAGACACAGACCGTATACATAAAGCCACCGTCTTAGAAGGGTTAATTCGCAGTCCATGCTTGCTACAATAATCATAAAGTCTATCTGTGTCAGATTGAACACCAGCTATACTTTCATCTAAATTGTTGAAGCTCAGAGGCATGTAGATTTCTATATCCTCTGCATAAAGGTGAACCTGAGACCGTACTATGGCTTTACACAGATCAAAGATAAAAAGAGAAAATATAACTGGACCCAATACGCTCCCTTGAGGAACACCTGAAATAGATTTTTGAATTGAGGAGCAATGTAAAAGCCCGTCCATTACAACTCTTTGTGCTCTGCCTGTAATATAGCTTTTCATAAGTCTCACTGCATCATTATTGAACCCTATGAAATGTAATTTAGCAATAAGTAAATCAAAATTGACAATATCAAAAGCCTTACTTTGGTCTAAGAGGATCAGAACTGTTGGCGTAGATTTGTCAAGAGATCCGACAATGTCATTTGAAACTTTCAGTAGGGCAGTCTGTGTGCCATGCATTTTGCGGAAGCCTGACTGCATTTCCGGGAGTATACTGTTATTTTCTACATATGAAATAATTTGATTTGCAATGATTTTTTCAAATAATTTGGAAAAAGCAGGGAGTAATGATGTTGGTCTCAAGTCTGATCTATTGTTCGCAAGCGCTTTTATCTCTCTCCATATCTTGCCTATTCTTCTTGCCTGGTCTATAATGGTTCTCTTCTAGGTCACGTCCTATGAGACTGTTTCCTTGGGGGTTCCAGTCTATCGCCGTTCTGTGACCTATCCAATTTCACTTTCTCTGTCTGATCTCCGCCCCTGCTTTCTTCAGCGTTAATATCTTCCACAATTCTTCATTCACTTAGGACTCACCCTATATAATGTAGTGTATTGCTCCACGCCAAACTGAATTATGATAAAGCAGCTGCAGTTGAAAGTATACCGTATGGTTGGTAACACACCATTTAATTTGCTGTTGATTTTCTCACGCCCTCCATTTTTGTATGTTGTGTCGTTGGTCATAATTGCAGTATTTCATTCTTTACGACAACAAACCTATTGTTCTTTAATGATTGCGTCCCTCATAACCGCTAAGAAATCGCTGTATATCAGGTTTACACATTATCCGTATTAAAAATCGATATTATTTTTCAAAGCGACTGTTTTATTGTCCTTATTTTATGGGCCATTGTGTTCATGCTTAATCAGATGACGAAGTACGGATATGTAGAATAACGGTATTTATATACAGGGTGTTACTCAATGACAAATGTAATAATAATAATACCAATCCTCACGTATTCATTTGGCATCATCAAGTAGTCGCACACTGACATAGAGAACATACATATACTAACTCACGAAACACATATGTCACATACCAACGTATGCAAGGAAAGGCTCACTATAGACAGAAAACAAGAGAGTAGATGTATTATTGACATTCAGTCACTTCATAAAAGACAAATAAAATCATTCACATTTTTTCTAGAGCAAACAAAGAAACTTACATAAAGCAATAGTAAAAGTAGACAAAAACTACATATACACCACTCTCCCTTTCTTGTCCAGATCACGCAGCCGACGCACACAATCACATACAATCACAACAAGAAAAAATAAATACCTGGTCGCAGAAGGCACTCACTCCATGGCAAACATAAACCACAGTAATGAAAAGCAGTCTTATACCTGGCTGAAGGATGGCCAGTTCTTTCCAAAAATGGAGGGTTTTGTGCTTGCTATCCAGAACCAAGTTATTGCAACATGAAACTACATGAAATACATAATCAAAGATCTATCCATAACCGACGATAACTGCAGAAAGAGTCACCAACAGAAAAAACAATAGATCAGATAACCTTGACCTTGAACTACAAGTTTCTCCATATTATCGCTTCTGTGTATATGTCCGAAGAATGTAAGCATTCTCGTCGACACAGTGAAGGATAGTCTCTTTGGACTACTGAGTATGGTATGGAAACTTTAGTTCGATGGGCGGTATAAGGAATTATCAGCATTCTCCTCCACGTCCACATTTCTAAAGCATCTATGTGAGCTCGATCTGCCTTTTTAAAAGTCCAAGTTTCTGAGGCATACAAAAATATGGAGAACACGAGAGACTGAACCAGCGACATTTTGGTAGCTTTAGTGATGTTATGGTCACGCCATATTTTAGTAAGCTTTGTCATGGCCACACGTGCCTGTTGAATGCGCCGTCGAACCTCATTTTCACTCAATCTAAGAACCGAGGTACACAAAACTTTGAACTACTTCACAACGGCCTACTGACTTTATTTCTCGATGATTATCATGCTCTTTATCTACGATAATAACCTTGGTCTTGTAGTAGTTAATGCCAAGACCATACGCTGCACTGTGTTGTTCTAAGATGTTTAATAGAGCTACTAGTTCTTCCTGAGAAGCAGCAATAAGGGTTGTATGGTCAGCAAATCTTAAGTTGGATATTTTGCTTCCGCCAATAGTTACACCGCCATTCCAGTTGTCCAATACCTGTCTCATCACAAATTCAGAGTAAATGTTAAATAACGTCGGAGATAATACATATCTCTGACGAACTCCTTTTCTGGTTGCAGTTTGACCAGACAGGTTACCATCAATACTTACACGAGTCGAATTAGACTTATAGAGTTGCTGTATGAGAAACACTAGATATATAAATACAGCCGCAAATCGGCCAGCCGTCAGTATTTTGGAAGTCGCCGAAGTTGAATAGCTTCTGAAGATGCCATGCATTCGTTGTGGCGAAACGTCAAACCTCAGCCCAAAAACCACAAATTCATCATAAAAACACATCTAACATTAGCATCTGCTACGAAAAACAATGAATACAGTTGAAAATTTTATTATACCTTAGAAGTACACCCACATAATACATTTTTTTCAAATGAGACTCTCGAAACCCACGAAATTTAAAAATTCCCATTATTTTCTGAACACACTTCGTAGATTCTATAAATCCTGTTTCCAACTCTTTACACCACAAGACAAGAACACAAATGCGCGCACAAGATCTGGAAAACCCATTAAACTAGGGAAGACATGGAAGATACATTACAGGTATAATCATGTGCTCAATATCACTGACACTGTTTCTGGTTTTTGTCAAATGCGATTTATTACGTAAAATAAACAACCCGCATATCTTAGTGACGCTGGTTCTTCTGCCGTTTCACCTGCAATTAATCTCTTCTGAGCAGGACCGGAACGAGAATTGTGTCAGGGTAGGAAAATTTTATAATTCGAAAAATAATATTATCCTACAGTGTAGTTAAAAATGCATAGTAAAACTGACGCCATAAGGCAAAGAGAAAGGTGAAACCCTAGCCTGATCATAAATCACTACCCGACCGATATTGTCTTCTACACAGTCTGAAGAATTTCATAAGAACTTGATGGAACTTTATTATTTCAAGATGTTCGCCAGACTGAGATAAGGTTCAAAATCGCATATAATGTTTGGGGTTAATACCAACTCGAAAGTACGGGCCTTCTTGTCGAAAAGGCACTCAAAACAGTACAAAGTTGTATCACGTACAGTAAAGAGCTGTTGTGATTTTGTTTTGTGATTGTGCATAGATTGTGCATAGGTGATTTTATCTCACAGAGTACCCAATTCTACTAATTGTCTCTTTCTTTATTGATATATTGATTTATTGCATTAATTCATTTGAGAACTTGTTATTAGACAATTGATAAACTTCGATACACACATTTCTATCATTAATGGTTCTATAACTCAACTACTGAATGTCTGCGATATGAAAACAGATAACAATCTCGAAGTACGTCGCGAGTAGACCCTTCGTGCTGAACTAGTACAAAGGAGTGGATACTTTGCGAGTGGACCCCTAGTATCTTAGTGAGTTGGCCTCACAGTTATCATGATAATTCTCCGCCCTAGTGATTGAAGCTCTAGGAGAGGTATTTCGCGTGTTGACCCTTAATACCAAAGACCCAAGTGCTGCTCGAGTTTTGTTATATGCTTTTTTTATAATTATACAGAATATTCGTTCATCTATTCTTTTGGAGAGGTATTTCGCGAGTTGACCCTTAATACCTATGACCCGAGAGATGTTTGATTTATATTCTGAATAATTTGTATGACCACACAAGATGTAAATATGATTTTATCCGTTGGGCGTTAAAGGATATATTTGCTGTATAATCTAGTTATGGTTGTGTGCTTAATTCCTACAAATACTTACCTGCCTGTTTTATCAATGAGACCCGTGTAAAATACCGTCATGGTATATAATTAAAACATTATGCTAACCTATTTTTTTTTATTTATCATTCTTCAATGAATTGGTTACTCAGGTATCTTTTAATTTAATTTACAGATGTGTCATCTCGAGCGCTTTTCCTGATACAGGCCCAACCTCTTATCGATGTTAAATTAGGTAGTTCTAGTAAGTTATTGTTTAAAGATTTAATAGTGTTCTTACCTAATTTATTTTGGTCATTTGTTTATCGATTGAATTACTACGTTATTAAATGTTTTTAAGACACGCCCAGAATGATCATTTAATCTTTCATTTTTTTTATTTATCTCCTACAATTGTTAAATTTTCAACGCCTAAAGCGGCCCACAGATGCTCCGGAAATCCTCAGAGGAAAAACTGCACAGTCCTGGCCTGAAGGCCCTTGCACTTTGGCCTGAATACACCCTCCTTCACAGACGCTCAGGAAACCTTTCAGTTCAGTTCAGTTCTAGCAAGCATGGCATCAAAAGACGGCCTGCGCAGGCGATCGAATGGTTTTTCAATTCCACATCCGGCGGCCTGTACAGTCCGGCGAATCTCCACATACATGGCCGAGTCTACACTAGGCCGGAGCCTTAGATGTGGCAACGTGGCTTAGCTGTCAAATAGGGGGCCTATAGTTTCAGAATAATTATTACATTTTATATGTATTAGAGTTCATCTGGGTTAATAAATTAAGAAAAATACTTTTTAGAACTACTACTACTACTAATACCACTTAAAAAATAAACGCAACTGCTGCCACTTCCACTTAAATGAACACTCAACTTACTTTGTAAATTGTCACTTGAGCTAGAAAAATTCACTATTAGGTCACTGTGAAGCCATTCTTGCTGGTCTTGATTCCCTTTCACTATCAAATCTTTTCGTAGGTATGCCCACATGCATGCCCTCGTTGGCATGCCCAGATGAGTTCTATTAACTGTATTTTTCTGTGATATTTGGGAGGTCCAGAAAACATTGTAGGTACCACATTGTGCTCTAAAATAGGTCTTATCCTTTGAAATGTTTGTAAAGTATTGTCTTTATTCTTATAAATATAACCAGCCCTTATGAGGAATACCTTTCACCCACTTCTGTTTATGTCCTTCATTGGAAGCACTAATTGCTAGTGCAACCTGGTACTACACACTTTGCAGGCATCTTTTTATCTTTATAGTTTCGTTTGTGCAGGTAAATAATTAGAAACACATTAAAAATCACCTTCCAATCTTATTGTTTACTCTGGAAGAATTACACTAATGACACAAGCTCGGCTCCCGATTCAGTGTTGCCATATTTCAATGCTCCGGCCTAGTGAGTAAAGTCGGCCATGCCACATACGCTCCGATAATCCTTGAGGCCAGGACTGCGCAGTTTTTCCTCTAAGGATTTCCGGAGCATCTGTGGGCCGCTTAGGCTTAACACATACAGAATATTTCCTAAGTTGGGACATTTCTTCATGGGACATATATAGTACTTGCCAAAAGAAGTAATTTTTCGCATTTCTATGTAGGCAAGCACAGTAGCGGCAGTTAGGAGCATTGGAGAGCGTTGGAGTGCGTTGACCAACGCCGAGTCCCCTAGGCAGGTAGAAGCAGGCCGGCGCCAGTTCCGCACGTACTCAAACACACCAGTGCATGGTACAGTGAAAACAGACAAGAAAAAGAGTACAAAGATTGGCCAGTCGCATCTAGACACGGTATAGGAAACATGCTATAAGGGTTCAAAATGTTGCCCATTATTGGCGAAACAATGAGGGACAGTTGCAAAAACACTGGAAATAGTTTTTGGTTAAAAAGGTGTCTCTCTGGACAAATATTTTGTCGTGTCTTGACGTTTTTTCGTTTAATCAGCGGTTTGTGATAAATCTGTGGTGGGAAGTTGTCAAATGAACTATTAGTACATACACATGTAGACTCACATCATTAGAACCGTTTAGTTGAAATTTGTCAGTCAGATGAATATATGATTCAACCATTCCTTTACCATATTTATACTATATTTTAATGCACATTTCTCGTTCAAACTTGTTATCGTTAAATAGCCCACTTTTTAATATCAAGTTTTGAAACTAACCAACATATTGAACATCAGACATACCTGACGTATATCAAGATTTCTATTATCCAAAGTTTACATGATAAAAAGAGTCATTTTTACACGAATTTTCTGATCTTCTAAAGTAGTAAAATGGCCCAGACCCGTGGATATCTCGACGAGATACCCCACAATAAAAAAAAACTAACCGTTTTACGTTAATTTCATAATCCAATTTATAAGTTGCATTCCAAATGTTTATAAGCAGCCGAGATATGATTTTTTTAAGAAAATCGTTCCTATTACTCGTACCGACGTACGTCGTTTTTTATTAAATTAAAGGTTTTTTAATAAGCTTTCCTAACAACTTTACTGCAAATAGATGTGACAATAAACGCAACAGTTATGGAATTTGTTTATTAGAAAAAAGTGACTCTATTTTATACGACTTTATTTAATCACCATAAATGAATAACATATTCAAAAGATATACAGTTTGAACAGGAATGCTTCATACCCCATTATCTCGGGCTAGAACATGGATTAGGCGTAATTACCAGTAAATGCCTCCAAATGAGACCAAAACAATTCGAGATATCTTTGTTAAATATATTGCAGAGCACCTCTTATATTATCTATCACTACCAGATTTATAACAAATTTCTTGATATATTACCTCAGTTCCAAGCTTATGAATAATATATCCGAATAACTATTGTATATAAACTTACTGTCTACTTTGATAACCGGACTTATTTCCTTCCAACATTTTTCTATCGCTGTACAGTTATAGTCCAGCTTGTGTCTTTTATCCCAAATAGGGGTTTTCGCAAACACTAACTCTTTATCGCTGCTCATCTTCGACCGGCACAGACGAAACCAGGTAGCAAACTAAATTTCTGTTACTATAAAGGCATTCAAGCGGGCTTTTGACACTGGTAAGCGGTCGAAAACTCAGTTGAGCAGGTTAGCCTGCATGCGGTACCTGCACGCCTTCGCACGCCTTTGCACGCTCACTAAAAAGCCCCACTGTGTTTGCGCACAAAGGCAGTTGTTTCTGAAAAGGAAAGTCCCAACTTTTGGGCGCAAAGTGAGCAAGCGTAATACGCTGGAAAGGATAAATCTGAAATTCCAATAAATATTTTCTATGTATTACTAATACTATATATATCTATAGAAATTATTAATCTCCTAACGAAATCGAAATATCTGTCCCGCCCATGCTTCTCAAAGAAAACGCCGATTGCCGGTCAGAATTTTTTAGGTGATTCAATTCAGAATAGTTAGACCATACATACAGACATACAGAAAGTTCAGGTTGACGAGCATTAGAAATTAAGAGTGGCCTTAATTGAACCGGGCTGTGCTGAGCGAGTATGATATTTACTGCTTCTTTCAGAAGTCACACTCTACCTTCATCTTGGCTTAGTGCATCGGTAACACCCATATTCAAAAAAGGTCGTCTGCAAAGAATTACCATCTCATTAGTCTTGTACCAATTGCTGCCAAATTAGCTGAAAGAATGATTCTGGACAAACTTTCGCTTTTCGATACAGAAAACGATCTAATTCCAAGGAATCGACATGTTTTTTTACCGGGACGATCAACAATAACCAACATGTTACACTGCCTCAATGATTGGACCTTATCTCTGGACTCAAATACATCAGTTGACGTTATTTGCCTTGACTTTTCCTCATAAAAGGCTGCTCTACAAACTTGAACATCTGGGGATTACAGGGAACCTGTTGATGTGGATTGAAGCATTTTTTGCCGGAAGAACTTTTTCTGTACGTGTTGGTGACAGCTATTAACCTGCCCACGCACTTACTAGTGGCGTTCCACAGGGCTCCGTCTTGAGCCCTACACTTTTTCTTCTTTACACAAGTGATCTTTCCTTCCATATGTCATCCACGTGCTCTGCATACGCAGACGACACCAAATTATATAACACCGCAATAAACTTTACTATGCTTCAACGTGATCTTGATACGGTTGTCCGATGGTCGGAATCCTGGCTGCTACCACTCAACCTTCTGAAATGCTGCGTTCTTCATCTGGGAAAAAACAATCCCAGACACGTGTACAATATTGCTGAATGTATGGTTGAAAAGGTATCTAGTCATACTGATCTTGGAGTAATCGTAAATGATCGCCTTAACTGGTCTGAGCACATCGAGCAAGTTGCATCCAAAGCGAAAAGGTTATATATGATGGAAAGATCATTTAACGGCTGTAGCATTCGCACTTGTTCATTCTTATTCACAACTTTCTTGAGACCAGTAATGGAGTTTTCTGGTCCGGTGTGGGAGGCAGCCCTCATTTGTGACAAGAACCTGTTGGAGCTAGTCCAGCGTCGTGCGACGCGCATTCCCTTTGGAGCCCGGAGACCCACCTATGATGAGCGCCTCAAGCTATTCAGGCTCCCAGCATTCACTGACAGAAAACTTCGAGGTGATCTTATAATCACATTTCGGGCACTGCATGGCCTCTTTACACAGTAGAGTCACAACCAGTAAATTCACTCTCGCCAAAACACGCATTCATTTTTTAGCCAATCTACCTATCGCGCTCACAGTCTGAGTTAGAAAAAATTCACCGCCGTCGCCGCGGCCACAGCGCATCATAAGGCTTATATGCCGCCGCTTCCGTTCAGAACCGCATTGAGTAGCATGGTAAATTTTTGTTAACCGGGTACATTGCAAAATGATGCTCTTACTCGATTGCTCTTATCATTCTAACAGAAACTGTGCTACCATAAAACAAAAAACGCACGAGAACTCGGGCTGCTTCTCATCATACTTAGAAGGATTATCAGACTAAACTATTGATATACGGTATTTTTATTTGTGAGGCTTTTTATTAACATAGCAACAGTTTCAATCAAATTGCTTGTAAAGGTAATTCAACTTAAATGTCTCTCATTCATAGAAGCAGTGAGGACTACTTTAACAGCTAACAAGAAAAGTATTCACTCCATCAAATTTGACATAATCTAAGAATCATTGGACATAAGGATATAATAAACTAAATACTATTTCTTCAAGAAAGAAACGATATTTTTGCAGTTAAACATTAAAAAATTAAGAAACGACAAGACCTAGACCAAGAAACCTAGACTATTACGTTATGGACTTAATGAAAGGTTTGACAAAAAATAAATAGCTATACAATACAATAGAAAGTGCATTCGCACATAGAAATAAATTGCGGATTTTTTTAGCCTATGACAAGGATTTATTAGGTGAAGGATGAGAAGGGATGAAAAGCTTTGAGGCAATTGTACTGGAATATCCTTATAAAAATCTTTGTTAATGAGCTTATAAATGACCGAAAATGCACTCACGTCGCCAAACAACCAGTTTCCTATTTCGATTGGGCAGTTTAAAGTTTCTGTTAGCATATTTTATACTATAATACATCCTTGTCCTAGCATATATGTAAGTTGTATAGAAATTCGTAATTGAAATCTTTACAGGGATTGTGGAGGTTTAACAATTTAAAGGCACATACCAACCTCTTGACAGTATTATTTTTGACACAAATGTTTTCGAAATTTTTCTGAAATATAAATTCCATTGATGCAATCTGCTGAATGAAACCATCATGTGGCATCTATAAACCACCAAACAGGTGTAATTACGTTTTTCTGAAGGCCCTATAAAGCGTAAATATAGAAGTTCCATCCAAGTCATCGCAGCAAGCATTCGCATAATTGATGTACGTTTGACACGAATGCTTAGCTAGACCTTTTCGGACTAAATATCTACCGATGTATTTAATGAAGTTTTTTCCAACTCATCTGCTGCACATCGCCTTATACTACTCATCGTCGACAAAAATCAAAGTACGGCACTGTATCGCTGAACCACTCTCGTGTAGTGGCGTCGCCTGCTCAAGTTCGACTGATACGTCTGGGTCCCCAGAACGTCCCGCCAAGGATGCGCGCGGAAATCCACTCGTCTGACAAATATTGGCGAGAGTGAGAGTACTGGTTATGACTCTATGACTCTACTGTGCTCTTTAGCACTGATCTGAGGTACATGTTCCAGCTATCACACCGCAATCTCTGAGGACACAACCTGAAACTACAGAAGGAGCCGTTCAGAACATCAATCCGGCAGTGCTTTATTACCAATCGCGTGTTTGACTCTTGGAACAGACCTTCCGTCGATGTGGTGAACGCAAATTTCGGCAAAAGCTTCAAGACCAAATATGACAGGTGGTGTTGTGACCAAAACTTGTAACTCTGGTTCGTGCAATTTCTAATATCTTGTGTACGTTTACGTCTGTACATTCTGATTTTTTCCTCTTATAATGTACATGAGTAGTAGTACCTTGTACTCTACTCATATCTATTGTATAATAATAAATAATAATAATAATAATTCAAGCGTTTCTATTGGTTCGTTAAAAACACATTCCTCTCAACACATCGTCGTGCATCACTGGTGGAAGCGCAACCTTACGGTTGTCTTATTATCCGTATCTCTCGCAAGAAAGGTTTTATTCTAAAAGACGATACCTTGAAGGAAATTGAGTTTCCAGATATTTAACGGACGTAAACCGTTAATGGTAGAGTGCAGATTACTTCACGCTTCCTTGAAAGCTGTTTCTGTGTTTTACAGCTTACATAAGAAACCTGTGGATGATTTGGCTATAAAAGCACAGAAACTTAATGTCTTTAACATTTTTTTTCTTTTGTTTTGTAGAGATGCCTTGAACGATGCATTCTCTATAATTACGGTTATAAATCACATTTACATTTTAAGGGAATTTAAAATACGAAGACGTTCTAAACCTCATTAATATTAACTTGTAGAGGTAAACAGCGATTTCAGAAACACGGTATTTTTTGCCAATATACAGGGTGAGTCAAACTTAACGTCTCGGACTCTTGTGAACAAATGATACCACTTTTCAGAAAATTAACTATGCAAGTGAATGAATTTGTGGTTCTTGGGTTTTCAGGCCGGCGTCGTTTAGCGTTAAGGCTTGACGTTTCGTCACCACGAGTGGAAGGCATCTTCAGAAGCTATTTCACTTCGGCGACTTCCAAAATACTGACGGCTGGTCAATCTGTACCTGTATTTATACCTGTTAACGGTTAACACTTAACCCCATAATGTTGAGGTGTTTCCTGAGTTGACAATGGTCAGTCACGAATTCTATACTATGTGATGTAGGTGTGACCTGGTCATCACCAATTACTTCTTGGCTATTGCCAAAACCTGCAAGGGTTTCCTTGGCAAATCGGCATCCTTGTAGTTCTTCCGATTGTTTTACCATTTGGGCATGGGAGTGATTCTTTGCTATTTCCGTAATTGCGGTTGTCGAGCGGTTGGAGAACACAAGAGATTGAACCAGCGACATTTTGGTAGCTTTAGTGATGCTATGGTCATGCCATATTTTAGTAAGCTTTGTCATGGCCATACGTGCCTGTTGAATGCGCCGTCGAATCTCATTTTCACAGCTACCTGAATTGTCGGTCAAAGAACTGAGGTACACAAAACTTTGAACTACTTCACAATAGCCTACTGTCTTTGTAGTTAATACCAATACTGCACTGTGTTGTTCTAAGACGTTTAATAGAGCTACTAGTTCTTCCTGGGAAGTAGCAATAAGGGTTGTATCGTCAGTAAATCTTAAGTTGGATATTTTGCTTCCGCCAATAGTTATACCGCCATTCCAGTTGTCCAATACCTATCTCATCACAAATTCAGAGTAAATGTTAAATAACATCGGAGATAATACGCATCCCTGACGAACTCCTTTTCTGGTTGCTGTTTGACCAGACAGGCTACCATCAATTCTTACACGAGCCGAGCTAGACTCATAAAGGGGTGATACACGTACGAACTTTAAGTACGCGGTTTTTAAGTTCGCGAACTTACTGGGCTCGACGCGGTGACACACGTGAAGCTGAAATCACTCATTTTGATAATTTTCCTAAATAAACAAAACTTTTAACAAACGCCAAACACAACAAGCGTTGCGCATCGATGGCCTGCCAAAACAAAGTGGTGGCTCGCGGCTCGCAGTACGAGCTGAGACCAGCTACGAGCAAGATTTCAAACCAGTTGGCTCGCCGGCGGTTTGCGCGATAGTTTTAAAGTACGCGTACTTACGGTGACACACAGGCGAAAAAGGTCGTCGAGAAATAAGTACGCGTACTTGCTCGCACGTGTATCAGCCCTTATAGAGTTGATGTATGAGAAATACTAACTGTGTATAGAAGTTAAAATAAACAACTTTTCAAACAACCTTTTTCCGAAAACAGAAAAATATGTTCTATTTGTTCATTTTTTTATATTTTGATTGAACACTACAAGTACCTGTCACAAGTATGTAATATAAGGGTCAATATTCTACCTCAATGTATACTTACGTCAGAGAAATTATAGAACCTATTTACCAAAAACACAATCTTAATGAAAAAAACGCAATCCCAAATGAGGAAAACCACAGTAAAACAAATTTATTCGGAAAGTGATCCCTGATCTACCTCAACAAATTGACAAATGTGACGCCACGAGTCCGGCTGTTTATTTCAAACGAAAAAAGAAATGATGCATGGCCACTGTGTTTGGTAGAAGCACCTACTCTGTGACAGATAATAATGATAGTAATAATATTAGGGACTAAAGACCTGCCAGATGCCAGATGTGCCCGGCGCACGGTCGACGACGTCACAGTATAACCAATTATACAGTAGCGCAACTCCCTAGAAATCATGCAGACAATTTGGCTCCGAAAAACTGGCCTCTCATAACCCCACGTCGGCTCCTTAGCACGAGCCGCGAGTATTGCCGTTTACGTTTTGAACACAGGGTCGGCTTAGCAGTAATCGAGTGAAGAAGCGTAATTATTGTGTTGCAATAAGTTCAATGGACGCGATATGTCTCGTAAATAGAGTAAATTTTGAGAGCAGTGTGGTAATGTGATATTCTTCATCGAGGTTAGGCAGTTGTCTTTGGAATTGTGAATTACAATTTGTAAGTTATATATTCGCATTTATTGTACGTGAAAATGTTTTGTTCTGATTCTTCTAATTCGTCATGGTTTCTTTGCATATAAATGGGGTGTAACCATTTTTTTTAGAAGCAAAACAAGAAATAGTCGGTGTATAAAAGAAAATTGTTAACTCCGAGAAAATAGGTGGCTTTATCTTTTGTAAGTAAATTACAAAAATGCGAGATTTATTCAACTTTATTTTATCTTATCTTACTTAACCTTAAACATTTAAATAAATATAAAAACTTTATAATATCTTATATGATTCTAATATGGGTATATGTAACGACGTAGCGGCCAAAATAACATTTATGTCTAGTTATCCCACAACTTTTAAATTTATCTTCATCAATCATCATAGAAAAACGTTTAAGGTACGAAAACGTGGTAAACAGCAAAACTGATAAAAACTTGTTAGGTGTACATAAAAAATAATGATCAATATGTCTATAATAACGATAAAATATACTAAACTGGTCGTTATTCATAAAAAATTGCAAAACTGTTTTTTATCTAGTTTACCAAGTCTACCTTTCCTACTGTATTTGTATATTACATATGAATAGGCATATTGAAGAAAAGAATCCACGTTTATAGAGGAAAATGATATATTTTTGAAACTAGCATGTTGACTCTTTTTACTGTGAACTTTCTATTCGAGCATCCATTAAAATGGACTTCACTTCCTGCTTAAAATTTCATAATGTTGGAATTCATAATCACATTCATTTTGTTATATGTCGTGAAAGATCTTTTGAACGTTGTGGTGCTGTGAGGAAACAGTGAGAAATTATTATTCTGACTTTAGGCTCATAATTAAAGAACGACTTTCCGTAACGTCTAACTTTTCTAAAAACTGGAAAAAAACACACAGCTACCCTAATACCCGACAGACTTTGTTAGAGACAAATGGAGCTATGCTATCACACTTTAATATTATTAGGTAATAAAGGAGCATATTAAACATTGGAGGAATCGCGTACCTGGCAGCGTCTTGAGGCAGCTTAAAAAACTATAGTCACAGTTTTTGGAATTGTTAATACAGCCTACAGCGGCGCAACATTTGACTCCACGCGTCCCGATATCCATATCAGCGTATCACCAAATTCCTTAATTCGGTTCTGTCAAAGACACTACCTTCACTCTCATAGACTGAACACTACTCAGGCGATCGCCGTGCTAAACATCCTGCGAACGATGCGCGGGATGCTATGCGCGAACCACAAAAATTCTGGAGAGTTGCGCTACTGTATAATTGGATATACTGTGACGACGTTGTAAAGCTTGCCAGCAGGCGCCAGAGGCCCTCACACATCTCTTGGCGGAGTATGCGCTAGCATACAGATGCTGCCATACGCTTCAGGGGATATAAGGTCCGTTGTAGACTCTATATATCGCCGGATAATAAATATGGGATTTACTGGACCTCGACCTCGAGTTTGAATAAACAAGTAAACCCGACGTCGCCGTCCTTAAGGGGCCTGGATACATACAGGGTGAGTTTTTAGTACCGGCTCGGTCGATAACTCCACTACTGTAGAAGATAGCAAAAAAAGTTGTAGAGATATGTTCCTTGCTGAGAAAATATTTAGATTTATACAGGTTCATCCATAACTACGTGGTGATGCAAACATGCATTTTTTTAAATGAGACATCCTATATATTATTCCATATTCAAATTCTACTAATGATTTCCGTTCTTCCAGTATAGCATTGTTACATTATACAGAGAGTACCCCAAGCCATGAGCGAAATCACGTTCAGAACAAAAATAGTTCGGAAGGTGCTGCAGTCACTTGACATTAATAAGGCGAATGGGCCCGACATGATCCCCTCCATTGTTGTCAAGAAGTGCGCACCGGAGCTCGCTCCCACATCTACCCGCCCCTTTCGGATGTCTTACGATTCCGGCATTTTCCCAAAAGACTGGAAAACGGCTTGCATCCAGCCGGTGCCAAAAAAGGGATCCAAAACTGATCCGACCAACTACAGACCTATAGCTCTGCTTTCTGTAATCAGTAAAGTGATGGAGAGATGCGTCAAGCAAGAGCTAATTAAATACCTAGAGCTCCATCACTTAATCAACGACAGACAATATGGATTCAGACACCAAAGATCAACTGGAAATCTCCTGGCTTACGTCACACATCTGTGGAGCAAACTCATTCAGTCATTTGGCGAGGCTCACGTCGTTGCTCTCGATATTTCAAAGGCATTCGATCAACTGTGGCATGCAGCTCTTCTAAACAAGCTTCCGTCTTATGGGCTCCCTGTTGGCTCGCAGACTTCGTCTCACGTCGGAAAATCTCTGTCGTAGTAGACGGCTTTTCCTCTTCTTTCTATAGCATTAATGGCGGGGGTCCGCAGGGATCGGTATTGGCACCGACATTGTTTCTGCTTCACATATTAGATCTACTCTCTAGCACTACAAACCCAATCCACAGTTTTGCGGATGACAGTACGCTGCATGCAGGCATGATGAGCAATAGACCGATCTCTGTGGTCGAGCTGGAACGCAGAAGACTGGCAGTGGCAGCTTCACTTTCAAAGGATCTCGATACCATTACCGCTTGGGGGCTTAAGAATATGGTTAAATTTAATACCTCCAAGACCCAGTATTGTACGCTATCAAACAAGAAGTGCCCAAGCCAACACCAGGTTCTAATGAACAACCAGGCTCTGCCAAGGAGTCACTCATTCAAGCTGTTAGGAGTCAAGATTACAGAAAATCTGATCTGGCACGAACACGTCGTGTCAATTGCAACAGCTGCTGGTAAAAAGCTGGGGTACCTATTTAGAGCCAGAAAGTATTTCTCACCATGTAACCTCCTCACGCTATATAAAGCCCAGATAAGACCTTGCCTGGAGTATTGCTCTCATGTTTGAGGAGCTGCTGCCCCTACTACCCTATCTATACTAGATGCCATCCAGAGAAGGGCGATCCGGCCTTAACGCGCCACCTTCAGTCGCTTTCTCACCGGCGTGTTGTTGGTGACCTCTCACTCTTCCACCGATATTCCAACGGAATCTGCTCCTTTGAGCTATCCTCTATCGTTCCGCCGCTCACTGCTCCTATCGGATGTACCCGTGCGACCGCTGTATCTCATCCTAAGACGGTCGTTTTTCATACATCAAGAACTGAGCGGTACAACCGCACATTTATTCCCAGGGTGTCCAAGGCTTGGAATGGACTGCCAGAAGATGTATTTATTGGGCTTGCGGGTATTAGCCCATTCAAATCTCGCGTTAACAAACTTCCCCTAACACAACCCTTTCACAGCAGCCGCGGTACTCTGGTATTTAGGCTCTGCCTGCGCGGTCTGCTCAGTTATAAAAAAAATACAGGGTATTCAAACGTTATGACCGTTTTTACATTCAAATCGCTGTCAAATCTACGTACTGTATATCAAAAGGTGATGAATCAAAAATCATTTTTTTTACACGGACGAAAAAAATACTCTCTAGTTTTAAAATCGGCTATAAAAAAAGCCCGTGACACATATTCGTATACAGGGTGATGTAGAATGCAAAATCTAGATTTTCTCTCTTTTTTTAAATGTGACCCCCAATATTTTATTATACCAAAGAATTGCTTTGAATATGCTCTTTCATCTTTGTATGGAAGCACTTTACTGGTTGAGTAGTCTGTGTGGTAACCGCCAAGGGCGTTAATCGGCATAACTCCAATTTCATTCAAAAATCGAAAATCGTCAGTTGTTTAGATTTGTTTGTTGGTTGTGTTTATTACTGTAAAAGTTCGAGTATTTTTATTTTGTCTTCCACCTACAACCAAAACTGAAAAGCTTTTCGTTCAAAACTGAACAAGTCCAAGATGTAGTCCATGCAAAACTCAACAAATACGTATCGATCTTTCAAAAGTGCACAAGTCCAAAACAAAACGTGTTTTAAAGTGAAACCTTCTTTCTTGAAAAATACGGATTCATACTCAAAATATGAATAAATTAAGCTACTATTTATCATGCAAAACCAGATTCAAGTAAATGATAATTAAAGGTATTATTCAAAAATTACGTTTCCTGAACAATTATTAAAAGTGGACATGTTGACTTTTGCGTGAAAGCTCCTCTGGTCGCCGAATTGCAGAGACAGCTAGTAAGTCCCAGTTAGCCCTCACTGATTCACTGAAGTCATTGACGAGAGCTTATGCAAAGCCTCTGTCTGTCCGTCCGTCCGTCCGTCAATCCATATGCAAAAGATAGCTAAAACCGTGGTGCAAGTATACATGGTGTGCTCGCCAGCCGTACGAAATTGCGATCGCTCTACGCATTGCGTCAGCAACGAGATTTTTCGCGCGGGGAATTATTAGACGTCGTGATACCACAGCCTGTTTAAATCGCGTTTTAGATAGAATCGCCAACGATTTTTGTTTAGTTTACTTTGTATTCCTTATTTTAAGTTATAGAATACTGAAATTTGTATACATAATGCCAAATTGTGCAGTTGCCGGTTGTAAAAACCATAATAAGATGGATGGATGCAATGGAGTAATGCTTGCCGCCGAAAGGACAAAATTAATATGATAAATGGTAATCATTTCACAGATTAGCATTAAACATTCATTAAAACTGAAATTTTTATGGTACATTATTACGGAAAATATTCACCTGCAGTATTTTCAATGAATAAATATGCAGAAGAAAGTAATGAATCGTGCCTACTTGAACCATTTCAAGTCAAAAACTTAGTTTCGAGTAATTCTAACATCGAAGCTGATGACGTGTGCTTTATTCAGGAGTTTTTCAAGAACGTTCTTATTGGCAGCGATATTGTCGGGACAGAGAATGATATTCATTTTTCCAACTTCACCTTTCATAGTCCATGAGCTTTTGTGTTAATTAGAAAAACAATAAAATGCCAGACACGATTTCCAACGATGGACTGACATTTATTGCCGGATATGTTGCCTACAGATTCACAAACGAATACCCTAATCTAGCTTTGGGGGCGCAAACCAAATTTCAGTCTTCTAATCGGGCCCCAGACTGGATTGAGCTTCTAACTACAGTCGGTTTTGTATATCCAAGTGAGGAGATGATTAAAGTAGCCCGTTTGATTGAGACAGAGTTCGATACATTCCATGGACAGTCGTTTCCTAAACAATCAAACGTATTTGAAAAATTATTAGAGATTGAGCTACCCCAGTGGAAACCATCAAACAATTTCCTGACAAAATAATATTATATCTAATACGAACCAGAATATACGCCAGGCTCAGATATTTAAACAAAAGGATTAGTATCGAAAATTGTAGGCGTAAACTTGGGAAAAAATGTCCAAATTTACCAATAAACAATACATTTTTGTAGAAAAAGTCGTTAAATTACCTATTTTACACTCCTCTATAACATAATTGTCAGATAATTGGCTATTGGACTCCTTTAATCTATCACTTTGAAAATAAAATATAATCCATCACGTGGTATTTCCGCCAGTTCGCCGACAGAAATACTCGTTGCTGACGTCACAGCGTGCCGGCGCTCGGACGGCTGCATGCGCGTGAGCACACCATGTCTATTTACACTGTGTCTAAAATTACAGGTGCTGGAGAAAAACTAAATACAGATTCGGAATCAGCATGAAAAAACTAGTCCGGGAAAAATCCGGTTTTGTCAATATCGCTTCCAGATTAAAAAAAATTGGATTAAATTACGACAGGTAACTGACGACGTATTATGTACGGTGTACTGATATTCCTGAAGCACAAGCAGCGTGGCCGAGCGATTAACACGCTAGGCACCAGTCCGAAAGGGTGTTGGTTCGAATCTCACCGCGGTCAACAACGTTTTTTTTCTTTTACTTCCCCCACCAATAGAAAATTTTCGATTTTGAGATAATATACTTTTTGGGCGTTTTATGATGCCTACATGACGAAAATCCACGTCACTCATTTCCGTCGGTCTGTCTGTCGGTCTGCCTGTCTGTCGGCGTTTTTCTAGCCTCCTAATCTCAGTAACCGCTGCATAGATTTTGATGAAATTTGAGTAGTGATATGGTGTGGGGTCGTAGTAGGTAATGTTACTACAATCTTGAAAATCGGTGCATGGGCGGCGGAGTAATTAGTAAAAAACAAAAAATTTCAAATATGCCTCAAACTTCGTTTTCAGGTGTTTTAGGGGTTCCTGATCATTTTCTACTTTTTTTGGGTGGGGGTGTAATTGGGGTGGTTGGGGGATGGGGGGTTGTAAAGCTGAAAAATTTGTTGTACTAATAATAGGCTGTCTACTGACCTGAGAGAGAAAGACCTAGCGGTATAATACACTTTTTTAGGTACATCCGAACATTGCCTTGTGTATTACAGGAACCAAGGGACAGAATTTTCCGATGTATGTATACATACGAGTATTGCTTTAGATCGTTCTGTATTTTATAATGTTGGAATTACTGAATTGATGATAATGAAATTTCGGCACAGTATTACTACTTTGGCGAGGATGGAAAACGCGTCTGATTTTTTGAAATCATCTCAGTGGCGGCGCAGCAATATTAAAAAAACTAAAAACATGAAAACAGCTCAAATTTCGTTTTTAGGCGTTTTAGGGGTTCCTGATCATTTTCTACTTTTTTTTGGGGCGGGGGGGGAGGGGGTTAAATTAGAGTGGTTGGGGGGTTGTAAATCTGAAAAATTTGTTGTACTCATAATGGGCTGTCGACTGACCTGAGAGAGAAAACCTAGCGGCATAATACACCTTTTTAGGTCCATCCGAACATTGCCTTGCCGATTACAGAAACCAAGGGACTTGAACTTTTGGATGCATACAAAATACATACGAGTATTACTTTGTTGACCGTTTTGTATTGTGTTACGTGGAAACTTCTGAATTGACTTTTTGACACAGATTTATTACCGCAGAGAGTATGGACAGCGCGTATGGTTTTTAGAAATCATTTCAGTGGCGGCGCGGCTATAATAAAAAAACTAAAAATATAAAAAACACCTCAAACTTCGTTTTAGACGTTTTAGGGGTTCCTGATCATTTTAAAAATTTTTTTGGTTGGGGGTGAAATTGGGGTGGTTCGGGGGTGGGGGTTTGTAAAACTCAAAAATTTGTTGTATTCATGATATATTGTCCATTGGCCTGTGAAAGAAGCACCTAGTAGAATAAAACACTTTTTTGCGGTCGGGCGATCGATGATTTGATTGCAGGGGCATGTAGACTATAGTGTCATGCTGTGGGAAAATAATAAAACTGGTATCATCGGAAGGTGTGGGAAGTACTGAGTCGATCAACTTGACTACATTTTTTTTAAGATTAAAGGTTGAATTTGTTGATTACTAGTCCGGGAAGAATCCGGTTTTGTCATTATAATAAAAAAATTGAATTTCTCAACTCTCAACTCCAGTAAATTCTTTCGTACTTTTTTCCATCCGGTCCGCCAGAATATTGCCGTTACACCACGAGTGTCCTTTTAGCCAGCTAATTATTATAGTGTTGCACTTAGATGCATTCACAAGTGCTTGATGGCAATCCAACGTTCAGCTCGTCGTTAGGTTGAAACTTGAGAGCGGAGCACAACGCAGAGCGGAGATGGTAGTGGAGAGTTTTAATATTAATAAACCTTCATGGCCCCACTAGAAGCGAGCGACAACTAGACAATAAAGAGGATTACCAACTGGTAGCGGAGCGTTCAAATTCACTGTCAGGCAACCGAAACATTTTGTGTGGTTTTGAAGGTTAAGAAATAGTTACATAAAAAAAGTAGAAAATGATCAGGAAGCCCTAAAACGCATAAAAGCGAAGTTTGGGCTGGTTTTATATTTTTAGTTTCTTTTCATCCTTGCCACTGTGTAAAAATTTCATTACAATCAATCCAATAGTTTCCACGTTACACAATACAGAACGATCAGAACCAATACTCTCAAGGTAGCTGTCCACTTGAGAGAAAAACTCTCGAGAGTCGCTCTTGAGAGTAATTCTCGCAGAAGGACACAGTTTCGCGAGCTACTTTCCGACAGCACAGATGCACTCTCAGGCAGCGGACAAGTTGAGACCTGCTCGCAAGTGGACAGCGTGATTCTCTGTAATCTGAGAGCAACTCTCATAATTTGAATGAAATTCGTATTGTGAGAGTGCTCGCAAGATGGAAGGAAAGAAAGAATGGCCTATTCTGCCTTTGGTACAAACAGGTATATGAAATAAATATTGCAAACTTCTGTAGGAATCTCCTGCAAAATATAAGCATTTGTAAGGTAAATTCACACACGGCACCTATTTTTTTATGATACCTGACGCTAAAAATCGTAATGTGACCATTATGCGTTCGTAGACGGAAATAGCTTCTCGCAATTTCGTATCTCTTTTCGCTATTGATGGTCTATTAAATTTTGAACCTGCACTGCATTCTCACGGACGAAATTGTGAAATTGTTGTGCATCCTCGATTTGCAACTCTCTTGCGAGTGTAGAGCATGCACATAACTCTACGCCGAATCCAAGGTTTGATCCAGCACTTCCTTTTCGCTATTTGTTTTTTCCTCCTCTTCCTCCTCTTAAGTAGAATTTTGTAACAAACGATAGCAGCCGCAAGTTTTTCAACATCCATATTCTACAAATATGTATCTCAACGCGTAGGAATTCACCTGCTGTGGACACGGTTTTGAGAGCACTGTTGCTATAACACTCAGCGAGTCCCTCTCGTGGAGCTTTCTGAGAGTAAAAAGTCGTTAAAGTACTCTCAAATGTACAAGCAACTGAGATCAGCTATCGAGAGTAGCTCTCGTAAGTAACTCTCTAGTGGACACCTACCATTATGTATGCACCAGAAAAGTCCCTTGGTTTCTGTAATAGGCAAGGCAATGTTCGGATGGACCTAAAAAAAGTATATTATGATGCTAGATCTTTCTTTCACAGGTCAACGGATAGCCTACTATGAATACGACAAATTTTTCAGTTTTACAAGCCCCCAAAAAAAAAGTAGAAAATTTTCAGAAACCCCTAAGACGACTAAAAACGAAGTTTGAGGAATATTTAAAATATTTTATTGTTTGCTAATTACTCCGCCGCCCATGCACCGATTTTCAAAATTGTAGGAGTATTACCTACTACATTCACACAGCATATCGCTGCCCAAATTTCACCACAATCCATGCAGCGGTTACTGAGATTACGAAGGTAGAAAAACGCGACAGACAGACAGACAGACTGACGGAAATGATTGACGTGGATTTCCGTTATGTAGACGTCATAAAACGTCCAAAAAGCGTGTTATCTCAAAATCGAAAATTTTCGCGATCACAATACTCCCCTTACCTATCAATGTGGGAAGTGGGTTAAACTTAGATTTTTAAAACAAAATAATCACCCTAAACAAGGATTACCCCTTCTCATCTAGACACAAGACTTTATATCTCATTTTTATAAAAATCTTGCTTTTGGGAACTGAAGAACTGTGTCATCTCGTTTTTCAAAGCCACTCTATTTTCAAATCGCCGATTCCGCATGTGGTTGTCCAAGGCCAAAAACAGATGAAAGTCACTCGGGGCAAGGTCTGGTGAGTATGGAGGGTAAGGTAGAATTTCCCAGTGGAATCGCGCTATAGTTTCCTGGGTGATTCTTCCTGTATGTGGTCTTGGCTTATCCTGATGGAAGACAACACCTTTTCTGTTGAGAAAGGATCGCGATACCATTACCGCTTGGGGGCTTAAGAGTATGGTTAAATTTAATGCCTCCAAGACCCAGTATTGTACGCTATCAAACAAGAAGTGCCCAAGCCAACACCAGGTTCTAATGAACAACCAGGCTCTGCCAAGGAGTCACTCATTCAAGCTGTTAGGAGTCAACATTACAGAAAATCTGACCTGGCACGAACACGTTGCGTCAATTGCAACAACTGCTGGTAAAAAGCTTGGGTACCTATTTAGAGCCAGAAAGTATTTCTGACCATGTAACCTCCTCACGCTATATAAAGCCCAGATAAGACCTTGCCTGGAGTATTGCTCTCATGTCTAGGGAGCTGCTGCCCCGACTACCCTGTCTATACTACATGCCGTCCAGAGAAGGGCAATTCGACCAATTGGCGATCCGGCCTTAACGCGCCACCTTCAGTCACTTTCTCATCGCTGTGTTGTTGGTGACCTCTCACTCTTCTATCCGCCGCTCACCGCTCGTACCCGTGCGACCGCTGTATCTCATCCTAAGACGGTCGTTCTTCATACATCAAGAACTGAGCGGTACAACCGCACATTTATTCCCAGGGTGTCCAAGGCTTGGAATGGACTGCCAGAAGATGTATTTATTGGGCCTGCGGGTATTGGCCCATTCAAATCTCGCGTTAACAAACTTCCCCTAACATAACCCTTTCACAGCAGCCGCGGTACGCTGGTATTTAGGCTCTGCCTGCGCGGTCTGCTCAGTTATAAAAAAAATGGTTCTCGAATTAGCGGGGACAGTTAGTAAGTCCCTTTTATTTCTGTCGTAATACTTCGACAATGGAAACTTCATTGAAGAAAAATATAATTAGCGGAAGTGCCTGGAGTAGCAAAAAGTTCCATCTGTCGTTGTCTTTTTTCCGTTAAATCCGCTCAGGCAAAAAGTGCCACTTTCATCGATTGAGTCTGCTTATAACCGTCTTCTTGTTCGATTACCTTTTTTTTGTTTTTGTAAAAAATTCTCGGAAGCCGCGTTCGTTCTCATCACAAAGGATTTTGTCTCCGATTTTGTCATTTACGACAATACAATGGAGTCAAGTAGCTTCACTCAGTACTTGCCATACATTCTCAGTAATAATAATCTTCAAGCTCCAAATTCCCCTTTATAGGTTAGTTAACAAAAAACAAACAAAGAGTTGTCAAACAATATGGATTTTTGTCAATTTCTTATACTTTGAGAAAGGCCACTAAGTTGTAGGCATATGGAGTTCTCATTATGTCTGAAACTAGTTTTTTGCTAATTACTCTCAGGTTTAATCGGGATAGGAGTTTCAATTTTAACACTTTGATAGTTTCTAAGCTCAAGATCCGGGCATCGGAGATTTTCAATTTTCGTTGAACGAGACTAAAACTCAAAACATCGGCCGGATTCGTAATTAGGATACTCTAATTATCTAGGATACGAGATTTCATCCTCATAAAAGATCAATTAAAGATTTTAGATTTTTTGCGGGTGAACCTCAGGATCCGGGCATCGGAGATTTTCAATTTTCGTTGAACGAGACTAAAACTCAAAATATCGGCCAGATTTATAATTAGGATACTCTATTTATCTAAGATACGAGGTTTCATCCTCATAAAAGATCAATTAAAAGATTTTAGATTTTTTGCGGGTGAACCTCAGGATACGGGCGTCGGAGATTTTCCATTTTCTTTGAACGAGGCTAAAACTCAAAATACCGGCCGGATTTATAATTAGGATACTCTAATTATCTAGGATACGAGGTTTCATCCTCATAAAAGAGCAATTAAAGATTTGAGAATTTTTGAGGGTGAACCTCAGGATCCGGGCTTCGAAGATTTTCAGTTGTCGTTGAACGAGACTAAAACTCAAAATATCGGCCGGATTTATAATAAGGATACTCTATTTATCTAGGATACGAGGTTTCATCCTCATAAAAGAGCAACGAAAGATTTTAGTTTTTTTGCGGGTGAACCTCAGGATCCAGGCTTCGGAAATTTTTCATGTCCGTTGAATGAGACTGAATCTCAAAACATCGGCCGGATTTGTAATTAGGATACTCTAATTATCCAGGATACGAGGTTTCGTCCTCATAAAAGATCAATTAAAGATTTTAGATTTTTGGCGGGTGAACCTCAGGATCCGGGCATCGGAGATTTTCCATTTTGGTTGAACGAGACTAAAACTCAAATTACCGGCCGGATTTGTGATTAGGATACTCTAATTATCTAGGATACGAGGTTTCATCCTCATGAAAGAGCAATGAAAGATTTTAGTTTTTTTGCGGGTGAACCTCAGGATCAGGGCTTCGGAAATTTTCCATGTCCGTTCAATGAGACCGAATCTAAAAACATATGCCGGATTTGTAATTAGGATACTCTAATTATCGAGGATACGAGGTTTCATCCTCATAAAAGAGCAATGAAATATTTTAGTTTTTTTGCGGGTGAACCTCAGGATCCGAGCTTCGGAAATTTTCCATGTCCGTTGAATGAGGCTGAATCTAATAACATCGGCCGGATTTGTAATTAGGATACCCTAATTATCTAGGTTGCGAGATTTCATCCTCATAAAAGGTCAATTAAAGGTTTTAGATTTTTTGCGGGTGAACCTCAGGATCCTGGCTTCGGAAATTGTCCATGTCCGTTGAATGAGACTGAATCTAAAAACATCGGCCGGATTTGTAATTAGGATACTCTAATTATCTAGGATACGAGGTTTCATCCTTATAAAAGAGCAATGAAATATTTTAGTTTTTTTGCGGGTTAACCTCAGGATCCGAGCTTCGGAAATTGTCCATGTCCGTTGAATGAGACTGAATCTAAAAACATCGGCCGGATTTGTAATTAGGATACCCTAATTATCTAGGTTGCGAGGTTTCATCCTCATAAAAGATCGATTAAAGATTGTAGATTTTTTGCGGGTGAACCTCAGGATCCGAGCTTCGGAAATTGTCCATGTCCGTTGAATGAGACTGAATCTAAAAACATCGGCCGGATTTGTAATTAGGATACCCTAGTTATCTAGGATGCGAGGTTTCATCCTCATAAAAGATCAATTAAAGATTTTAGATTTTTTGCGGGTGAACCTTAGGGTCCGGGCATCGGAGATTTTCAATTTTCGTTCAACGAGACTAAAACTCAAAATATCGGCCGGATTTATAATTAGGATACTCTATTTATCTAGGATATGAGGTTTCATCCTCATAAAAGGCCAAATAAAGATTTTAGATTTTTTGCGGGTGAACCTCAGGATCCGGGCTTCTGAAATTTTCCATGTCCGTTGAATGGGACTGGATCTAAAAACATCGGCCGGACTTGTAATAAGGATACTCTATTTATCTAGGATACGAGGCTTCATCCTCATAAAAGGGCAATGAAAGATTTTAGATTTTTTGCGGGTGAACCTCAGGATCCGGGCATCGGAAATTTTCCATGTCCGTTGAATGAGACTGGATCTAAAAACATCGGCCGGATTTGTAATAAGGATACTCTATTTATCTAGGATACGAAGTTTCATCCTCATAAAAGATCAATTAAAGATTTTAAATTTTTTGCGGGTGAACCTCAGGATCCGGGCATCGGAGATTTTCTATTTTCGTTGAACGAGACTAAAACTCAAAACATCGGCCGGATTCGTAATAAGGATACTCTAGTTATCTAGAATACGAGGTTTCATCCTCATCGAAGGCCAAATAAAGATTTTAGATTTTTTGCGGGTGAACCTCAGGATCCGGGCATCGGAGATTATTTTCTATTTTCGTTGAACGAGACTAAAACTCAAATCATCGGCCGGATTTATAATTAGGATACTCTATTTGTCTAGGATACGAGATTTTATCCTCATAAAAGATCAATTAAAGATTTTAGATTTTTTGCGGGTAAACCTCAGGATCCGGGCATCGGAGATTTTCTATTTTCGTTGAACGCGACTAAAGCTCAAAACATCGGCCGGATTTATAATTAGGATACTCTACTTGTCCAGGATACGAGGTTTCATCCTCATAAAAGAGCAATTAAAGATTTTAGATTTTTTACGGGTGAACCTCAGGATCCGGGCATCGGAGATTTTCCATTTTCGTTGAACGAGACTAAAACTCAAAATACCGGCCGGATTTATAATAAGGATACTCTAAAACTCAGAACTGCGACCGGATTTGTAATCAGCATCCTCAAATCAAGCCTGAAGACCTGAAAGATTTGAAATTTTGGATTTACGTCAAACGACACTAGAACTCAAAATTGCGACACCATCACGGTAATGAAGGCGATGTTTATCGATGTTTTTTGGAAAATTGCCATCCCTTTTCACTAGACTGTTTTCCCGGAACACTCCAACGTAATTAGGGTCGTAAAATATGGAACATAACTTTAAACTATTACAGTTTAAGCTCAATAAATGTTTACGTCCTTGTTCACTCATTAATGTTTTTGCTCACCTATTTATAAACGTGATGAATTGCACTCGAGAAGTCAAGTGCTTAATGAATATAAGTATTAGCTGTAAGTACTTTATTATACCGCCTTCAAAGAACATCATAAAATTTAATATTGTATGAGAAACTGACCCCAAGCAGGTTGATTCTGAGCTTAAATAAGTGTAGTTAAAAAAACAAAAATACACGCTTTTAAAGAATATCGAACTAAAAAGTTAAAAATAAGCTTAAAACAATCATCATCATCATAGTCACAATGTCTTAAGAGACATGTGAACTCGTAAAATGCCTTAAGTCGGAGCTAGAGTCTTGCCTACATGAATTTTATCAATAGTTTTGAGAACTGTGGCTCGCCATCATTCGCGATTTACCGTCAGTTCAGTAGTGCTCTTGATACTCATATCCAGCAACTGTTTCGTCGTATCCACCCAGCGTGTAGGGGAACGGCCACGGCGCCACCCGCTCGGGACATGACCCTGAACTACAAGTTTCTCCATATTATCGGTTCTGTGAATATGTCCGAAGAATGTAAGCATTCTCGTTGACACATTAGAGGATAGTCTCTTTGGATTACCGAGCTCATCCAGTATGGAAACGTTAGTTCGATGGGCGGTATAAGGAACTCTCAACATTCTCCGCCACGTCCACATTTCAAAAGCATCTATGCGAGCTCGATCTGCCTTTTTAGCAGTCCAAGTTTCCGAG
The DNA here is from genome assembly GCA_951848785.1 of Callosobruchus maculatus. Classification (NCBI taxonomy): domain Eukaryota; kingdom Metazoa; phylum Arthropoda; class Insecta; order Coleoptera; family Chrysomelidae; genus Callosobruchus; species Callosobruchus maculatus. The sequence continues at coordinate 693,730 of CATOUR010000069.1, forward strand.
GCATACAAATATGGAGAACACAAGAGACTGAACCAGCGATATTTTGGTGGCTTTATTGATGTTATGGTCACGCTATGGTATTGTAGTGAGCTTTGCCATGGCCACCCGTTCCTGTTGAATGCGCCGTCGAATATCATTTTCACAGCCACCCGAATTGTCGATCAATCACCGAGGTACACAAAACTTTGAACTACTTCACAACATCCTTGGACCAGATGGCTGGTAGCTATATGACTATATATATGATACGTTACCGTACTCTTAGTACGTATATAATTTAATCTTAATCTAATTATGAGCCATATGAGCTCCGGTAAACTGTTGATTTCATAACGACTGGTTAACTGTTCAATGTGGAGCTGTGCATTATGTTTATGTATTTATTATGTATCTCCGCATCTTAATAGTTTGCAGACAACTGATTATAGTAATTATTTTTTGTTTCAGGTATGCATCAAACAGAAGGTCAATATAAGTAGTAAGTAGTTCTGCATTGTTAGTACCAGAGATGTAAAAAATGTTTTTTTTTTGACACAACTAGAAAAATATGTGAAAGAAAACATGTTTTTTAATAAAAAAAACGTTAAAGTTGCTACTAGCTACCTCGACTAAAAAGTCATTACGATCCTATCCCTCAGTGGCGGTTCCTGATTTTTTTAAAGGGGGGTGCACATAATTTACAATAAAAAATGGAATCAAGTTGATTGACTCACTACTTCCCACACATAATGATGATGCCATTTTATTAATCTTCCAATGCATGAAGCTACAGTCTGAGATTCCTTGCCAACAAATTATCGCCCACCCATCGCAACAAGACATCCAACACAAAAAATTCGTAAATAGTTCTTAGCGTCTCCCTCTATAGGAACTAGGACTCCACAATTTTTATTCTTCAAGCTTCATCTGGACGATGCGATACTATCAGGAGCCTCCAAACCATCTAAAAACGAAGTTTAAGCTGTTTTTATACTATACTAGTTTTTTGATTATTGCTGCGCCGCACAGACACGATTGTTCAAAAACAGGCGCGTTTTCCATTCTCGCCGCCGTAGTAAATACTATGTCAAAATTGCATTAAAAAACTTTCGATAATTTTCGCTAAACGCAAAATACATAGAACGATCTAAATACATGTATACATAACAAAATTCTAAGACCCTTGGCAATGTTCGGATGCATCTAAATGAGTGTATTATGCCGCTAGGTGTTTCCTTCACAGGTCAATGATAAGCCAGTTATGAATACAACAGATTTTTCGATTTTGCAACCCCCACCTCCAACCACTCCTCTTCACCCGCACCCAAAAATAGTGGAAAATGATCAGCAACCCCTAAAACGCCTAAAAACAAAGTATGAGTGGTTTTTATATTTTTAGTCTTTTTATTATTGATGCGCCGCCACTGACAAAAACAGACGCGTTTTCCATTCTCGCCGCGGTAGTAATACTGTGTCAAAATAGGTACGCAATTCAATAATTTTCGCGTTACGCAATATAGAACTATCTTAAGCAATACTCGTATGTATACATCACAAATTCTAAGTCACTGAGTTTCTATAATAAGCAAGGCAATGTTCGAATGGACCTAAAAAAGTGTAAAATGCCGCTAGAGGTTCTTTTCAAGAGGCCTGAATACCGTACAATGTATCGTCACGGACATGCGCAGAACGTGAAATGCGTTCCAACACGTTTTGTGACCGTTCATGAAACAGTCCATAAAGCGCTCCTACAGATTTCGTTACCGTTCATGGGACGATTTCTGTACGGTCAAATCGGTACTTGGTCCAGAGTAAGGACTGTGAGGACTGACATGCGCAGTAGAAAGTAAATCGCCCGTTTGGCGCACAATTTCATTTTGTCATTTCTATGCGCCTTCTGTTTTTTTGCTTCCTTGAGTCTTGAGTGTTGAGATCGAGTGTGATTTGATTTTGCTTCTTTTGTTTTTGCTGTTGCTTGTTGTTTGGCTGGCTCGTTTGTTGGCGGAAACTTCACCAAAGCCAAAAATGGAAATGGAATCAAACAATAATGTCATACATGGTATGCTATGATAGATTCGGTCATTTTTATGGAAAACCTAACCCAGGTACTTTGTTTATAGAGCTACAGGAATACCTGGTTGTGAGTGGCAACCATTATTCATGGCTAAAATTACCCAAATAATCCTCATTTTTCGGTTGTGGTTGATAGACTAACACCAAGTCATCGTCAGAATACTCAGGCCCCGATCAATTTTAATAAAGCTCTTGGCGTCTTGGCTTTTGAAATGAAATCGAGGTTAGTTTCTTTTTGATAGCTGTCAGAACTGACACGAATCCAGTGAAATAAGAGAAGGAACCGTTCCAACAGATTTTCCTGTTTGTACGGTCACGAAACCATCCAAAATCAACGCATGCGCACCACATACGATCCGAACAGTTTCGTGACGGTTCAGTGGATGGTACAAAATATGCTGTTGGAAAGAACCTTAGGTTTTTCATTCACAGGTCCATGGACATCCAATTATAAATTTTTTTCCAATTTTGCTGCATAGATTATTTTTGCGCCGTTTTCACTCGTTCAAACTTATACTGGTGATAAGTCTCGAGTGACTTATAAAACCAAGAACTTTTATTTTATTATACTTTATCTTACTATGAATGCTTCGAAGCAACATTTTGTTTGGTACAAGGACCCTATTGGCTTTTCTGTTGAGCTATAAAGCTATTATTATTATTATTTACCTGCTCAGTTCTCATTGCTCCATTCAATTTTGGTACAGTTGTTATACAAATCCCAAGCTGTTATTCAGACTGCTTCATAATATTGTGGTGACCTCATTAATTGTTGACCGTCAGAAATAACAACTCGTTTGCACCTGTTTTGCTACTGTTAACCAAACTCAAACAAACTAGTTCGTATTGTCCGTAACAAACACAACAACTCCAAACTAGCAGGCAACCGACAATCCAAATGAATTAATACGACTCCGTAATGAACCAAACAGTGCACTGGCCATGACCAAAAGGGTGTTTAAACTTCAGTCGTAATTCATATCACATTTCCATTTCCATTTCAAAACTTACCAGCACGGATTTATCGAAAACCACCGATTAAAAAGGAAAAACGCCGAGAGACGTCGAAAGCTTTGTCAAAGGGGACAACTTTTTCACCATAAAAATGCCCCCCTCCCCCAAAGGTAGAGGGTACATGGGCTATCGAGTAATAACTTGTTTCAAAGGTATGTCCAAGTCCTTTATTTTGATGTGTAATTTTTTTTAAATCTGACGATTCGTTTTCGAGAAAATTATCAAAAATGAAGTCAGGTTGATTGACGCAGTACTTCCCACACATTACGGTGATACCAGTTTATTATTTTCCTGTAGCATAGAGCTATAATCTGAGATTCCCTTGCAACCAAATCATCGCCAGACCCCCTCCCCCCCCAATTCCTTCACAGGTCAATGGGCAGTCTACTATCAATACAAATTTTTCAGTTTTACAGCCCCTCACCCCCCAACCACCCCAAATTTATCTCCCCCCTGAAAAATTGAAAATAATCCGGGACTCCTAAAATGCCTAAAAACGAAGTTTGATCTGTTTTTATACAGGGTGTCCCACGACGATTAAGACAAGCAAGATATCGGAATTGGCCAGTAGTAGGGAACTATAACTTTGGGGGTGTAAATTAGAGCAAATACAGTATCTTTTCTTATTATTGTGTCACCTAATGACGTATTTGTTTTTGGACACGTGACGTCCGATTCAAAACTTTTAATGGGACACCCTGTATATTTGTGACTTTTTGTGTTCCTCCCGATAAAACAATTCCAATAAACTAGCACACTTGGGGTCTAAAGTGATTAATTCAAGAGCTACAGGTACATAAAGGATGGTACCAATATTAAAAAAACTAAAAACATGAAAACAGCTCAAACTTCGTTTTTAGGCGTTTTAGGGGTTCCTGATCATTTTCTACTTTGTTTGGGGTGGGGATGAAATTAGGGTGGTTGGGGGGGGGGGGGTTGTAAATCTGAAAAATTTGTTGTACTCATAATGGGCTATCTACTGACCTGAGAGAGAAAGACCTAGCGGCATAATACACTTTTTTAGGTCCATCCGAACATTACCTTGCCGATTACAGAAACCAAGGGACTTGAAGTTTCTGATGCATACAAAATACATACGAGTATTACTTTGGATCGTTTTGTATTGTGTTACGTGGAAACTTCTGAATTGACTTGAATGACATTTTGACACAGATTTAGAGAGAGAAAGACCTAGCGGCATAATACACTTTTTTAGGTCCATCCGAACATTACCTTGCCGATTACAGAAACCAAGGGACTTGAAGGTTCTGATGCATACAAAATACATACGAGTATTACTTTGGATCGTTTTGTATTGTGTTACGTGGAAACTTCTGAATTGACTTTAATGACATTTTGACACAGATTTAGAGATAGAAAGACCTAGCGGCATAATACACTTTTTTAGGTCCATCCGAACATTACCTTGCCGATTACAGAAACCAAGGGACTTGAAGTTTCTGATGCATACAAAATGCATACGAGTATTACTTTGGATCGTTTTGTATTGTGTTACGTGGAAACTTCTGAATTGACTTTAATGACATTTTGACACAGATTTAGAGATAGAAAGACCTAGCGGCATAATACACTTTTTTAGGTCCATCCGAACATTACCTTGCCGATTACAGAAACCAAGGGACTTGAAGTTTCTGATGCATACAAAATGCATACGAGTATTACTTTGGATCGTTTTGTATTGTGTTACGTGGCAACTTCTGAATTGACTTTAATGACATTTTGACACAGATTTATTACCGCGACGAGTATGGAAAGCGCGTATGGTTTTTAGAAATCATTTCAGTGGCGGCGCGGCAATAATAAAAAAAACTAAAAATATAAAAAACACCTCAAACTTAGTTTTAGACGTTTTAGGGGCTCCTGATCATTTAAAAAATTTTTTTGGTTGGTGATGAAATTGGGGTGGTTCGGGGGTGGGGGTTTGTAAAACTCAAAAATTTGTTGTATTCATGATATATTGTCCATTGACCTGTGAAAGAAGCACCTAGTAGAATAAAACACTTTTTTTGCGGTCGGGCGAGCGATGATTTGATTGCAGGGGTCTAGACTATAGTTTCATGCTGTGGGAAAATAATAAAACTGGTATCATCGGAATGTATGGGAAGTACTGAGTCAAATCAACTTGACTACATTTTTTTCATCCTAGAACAGGAATGAATTTATACCTTAATAATTGAATAAGAACATTAACATATTAATCGATGAGACGTGTCGGAGATTGATAATGGCGCACCCTGTATTACGGCGTTTGTAAGTTAATTTCCGCAGGAGCGCCTATTCACAAGATTTGCAGCCTTGAGGTTTTCATCATTATTTTCTCACTGTCTACAACGGAATCTCGGACTGCGTATATATCAGTTTTTATATCTATAGTTATGTCCAACCTCACAATGCTGAAGTAATCAACCCAAGATGACGGATGATCAATAATGGGATAGCTTGTGAAGAACAATATAGCATTTTAGGACCTTCAGCGTTAAAATGTTTTGCTTGTTATTAACCACAGATCATAAAACAGAGAAAGAACCTAAAACTCAAGTCGTAGAAATCACCTATTGTCTCATGAAAACATAAAATATAGGAGAGGGGCAACGAGACGTAAGAGGGTTCTGGTAATGAGAAGGTAAAACGCGAAACGACGTAAACCGCAAACACTTCCATACAATTCCCCATTTCACGTTACAGGGTTGTCAAATATCAGTCCACAGGAACTACAATTATTGTATAAAGTAATAATTATAATAATAATAGTAATAACTAAAAACAAAACTAAATTCCAGTAATCTTACAAAAGCCATTAACACATTCGCGATACCGGTCCTCACATACTCCTTCGGCATCATCAAGTGGTCGCACACTGACAGAGAAAACATCCAAATCCTCATACGGACAGAACTTACGAAACACAGGATGTCACATCCGAACGCATGCAAAGAAAGGCTTACCATAGATAGAAAACAAGGTGGCAGAGGAATTATAGATATACAGTCACTCCGCACAAAACAAATAAAAACACTTAGACATTTCTTTCAGAGCAAACAAACGAATTTACATAGGGCAATACTCAAAGCAGACAAGAACTATACACCACTCACCCTCTCCAGTCCAGACCACGCAGCAGACACACACAATCCCATAGAATCACAACAAGAAAAAATAAACACCTAGCCGCAGAAAGCACTTCACGGCAAACATAGATACCGAATTAAGCAAGATAACATAAATGAAAAACAGTCATACACTTGGCTGCAGGATGGCCAGGTCTTTCCAGAAAGAGGAGGGCTTTATGCTTGCTATTCAGGACCAAGTAATTGCGACGAGAAACTACAAAAAATACATAATCAAAGATCCATCCGTAACCAACGATAATTGCAGAAAAAGCCACCAACAGAAGGAAACAATAGATCATATAACAAGTGCATGCAAAACCCTCGCTGGGACCGAGTACACGGCCAGACATAACTCTGCAGCCAAAATCATACACCAAGCCCTAGCCACAACTAACAAACTAATCGAAAGCACAGATCCGTATTATAATTATACACCGACATCAGTACTTGACAACAATCAATACAAACTATACTGGGACGTCGAAATATACACAGACAAAACTATCCCAGCCAATAGACCAGATATAGTTTTTCAGTCGAAGGCAGATAAAGTTACCTATTTAATAGATATTGCTATCCCTAATGATACGAATGTTCAAACCACCTATGCTCGGAAGATATCTAAATACACATACCTTGCCATAGAAGTAAAACGTCTCTGGAAACAAAACGAAGTTGTTCTTGTCCCCTAATTATGTCGGTCTCAGGCCTTACACCTAACACATTCACACCACACCTGCACCAGCTAGGCCTGGACGAAAGGTTACACAAAATATTTCAAAAGTCTGTAATCCTGAAGACCTGCAATATTCTACGATCCTTCCTAAATTCAGATCAGTAATAGTTCAGATGTTGACTTGGCATAGCCCGTCAACATCTATTGCTACCGCAGTCATGCGAGTGAAACATGAAAAATCAGGAAATACGAATAATAATAATAATGATCCACAAAACACAGAATGTCACATCCGAAAGCGTGTAAGGAGAGGCTTACCATAGGCAGGAAACAAGGAGGCAGAGGAATTAAGGCCTGGTCAAACAGAGAACGCGGCGGTCCGGCGTTCTCTAACAATACAGTGGAACGCCGAACGCCGCGTTCTAGACCGCCGCGTTACAGCGGTCCATTGTATTGTTAGAGAACGCCAGACCGCCGCGTTCTCTGTTTGACCAGGCCTTTATAGTCATACAGTCAATTCACACAAGCAAAATAAAAGCGCTCAGAGACTTTTTCTAAAGCAAACAGACAAACTTACATAGGTCAATAGTAAAAGCAGACAAAAACTATACTCCACTCACTCTATATTTATTGGGCCTGCGGGTATTGGCCCATTCAAATCTCGCGTTAACAAACTTCCCCTAACATGACCCTTTCACAGCAGCCGCGGTACTCTGGTATTTAGGCTCTGCCTGCGCGGTCTGCTCAGTTATATAAAAAAAAACCCTACCCTGCCCAGAACACGCAGCTGATGCACACAATCACATACAGTTACAACAAAGAAAAAATAAATACCTGGCACAAAAAGCACTCCATGGCAAACACAGATACCGCATTACACAGGAGCACATTAATGAAAGGCAGTCGTACACCTGGCTGCAGGATGGCCAACTCTTTCCAGAAACTGACGGTTTTATGCTTGCTATCCAGGACCTTGTGACTGCTACACGGAACTTCATGAAATACATAATCAAAGGGCCATAGGACACTAGCGCGCCGCGGTCAGATTGGTCCTAATCCCACCGATCAGAAGCCCCTAAAATATTTTGGATAATAGGCAGGTATGTGGACACCAGTGCGCGGGGCGGCGAGGTAAACGTATGTCTTATAATGTTAACCGATTTTAATTCATTAGTCATTTTTTGCGATCTTGCTAATAGTTACTGAAGAATTTGTAGAACTCCAGTCAGAGGTATCGTTACTTTTGACTTGACAGAAATGAATTACTTTTTTATATTATTAAATGCGAAATTTTGTTCTGAACATAATAAGTTAATCTAATCACTATAATAGATGCAAATAAAGAAGTTGGTATTGTCAGCACCGAAATGTCTTTATAATACCCTAAAAATTAATCAGAACGTGTTCTAATTTGTCACAAATTTAATCGATTTCTTGACCACGTAAAAAAAGTCCGAGGAATTTAACTTCACAGCTTGTTTTGTGGGAGCATTATGGTTGTGCTCATTATTTCTTCTAAGAACAATCTCTTCCGATTGATCCATCAGCAAAGATGCTATACATCCTCTTCTAGAGCATCTGTAGGCTACACCACGGGTGGTTTCTTTACCTTCACACTTAACATAGTCTCCATGATGGAAAAGCAAAACACAAACAATACTCACAAACAGCAACTAAGGATTGCAAACTACTGAAATATTTTCATTAAGGGTAGTTTTATATACCTACAGAAGCCGGATAGTCATTTCTGTAATCTAAAAAATAACTGTAAGCTACCGCAAGTCGTAAAAAGATGAAAGTCCGCAAGAATAAAAGGGATGTGCTCATTACGAATAACCAAGCCCAAGCCCATGAAGGCACCCTTTTTGTAAACAGGTAAAAATCAAACGGCGCGCGCTCGTGACCGATCACCAATCAAAGATCAGAAACAATAGACCATATAACAAGCTAATTTCCGGCCACGCGTGTGCATAGAGCTGTATCAGCACCTATCGATGATCAATAGAGGGGATATGGTAACGATGGAAAAGGGAAAGATTATTGAAAGGGGCACTCGTTTCCTGGCGGGGATCGCGGAAAGTTATTTTCCTCTCGAGTCAAAATTATTTTCCCCCCGCGAGCGCTGTGCCTACCAGTGTCCAATAATGTATTATTCCTTATTTTTGTTATCGTTTATTTTTCTTTTGCATTTTATTTCCATTTTACTTCCCACACCGATAGGTGAGGGGAGTATTGTGATCGCGAAAATTTTCGATTTTGAGATAATACGCTTTTTGGGCGTTTCATGATGTCTACATAACGAAAATCCACGTCACTCATTTCCGTCGGTCTGTCTGTCTGTCGGTCTGTCTGTCGGTCTGTCTGTCGGTCTGTCTGTCGGTCTGTCTGTCGGTCTGTCTGTACGCGTTTTTCTGTCCTCGTAATCTCAGTAACCGCTGCATGGATTGTGATGAAATTTGGGCAGCGATATGCTGGGGGTTCGTAGTAGGTAATGTTCTTATAATTTTGAAAATCGGTGCAGGGGCGGCGGAGTAATTAGCAAAAAACAAAAAAAATTAAATATTCCTCAAACTTCGTTTCTAGGTGTTTTAGGCTTCCCTGATCATTTTCTACTTTTTTTTTGGTGGGGGTGAAATTGGGGTGGTTGGGGGTTGGGGGGTTGTAAAATTGAAAAATTTGTTGTATTCATAATAGACTACCCACTGACCTATGTAGGAAGACCTAGCGACATAAATAACTTTTTTAGGTCTATCTGAACATTGCCTTATGCCTATTACAGAAACTAAAGGACTTAGAATTTTTTCCGATGTATACAGGCTGTCCATTTAGTGTCTAATTCTTCGATATCTCGCAAGGTATAGCTGATAGAAGAAAATCTCAAATACAAAAGTTATTTGGTTACTTGAGATGCATATCCCAAAAATATTTTGAAATGTACAGGGTGTTGCGGGAAAGTAGGATAGAGATCAACTTGATTTTTTTATATGGAACTATAACTTTCTCTCAAGTTCTTCTAGTGTCCATCATTGATCTCTATTCAACCCTAAAATATTTTTGGAATCGGTTGCGACGTTGCCAAGTAATAATTTATTTTCCATTAATTTCCGCATTTGCAAGGTCGCAAGTAATACGTTCAAATTGATATATTCCTTTAACTTTTCTCAATAATATTACACAGCGAGTTACTTGAATATTGAGCGGATATTATTCTGGATGCTACTAGCAATTTGTATCTACAGGGTGTTTTTGGCAGAATTTTAAATTCCGGCAACTTAAAGGTCGTTTTACTTTGTTTTTTTGAATATAACATCCTGTCTTTTTTATTTTAAATCGTAATATCTACAAATACTCTATCTCGCCTTGTAATATTTTTTTTCGCGTTTTCGAGGTTGCCAAGTTATAAATTATTTTCCCAAATTTTTAAACAAGTATCCCCGATTTTAATTTATTTTAAATAGAATCCTGTACTTATTTTTATTGCAATGAATTGCGCATGTCGAATTTAGTAAGATCTCACAATTTCAAAATTTTGTTTGTATTAATTAATGAGATACGGCAACACCGCTTTTTCAGTAAACGGTACCGGAACGCTTAAATTTTTCCAAAACTGCCACAGCTGAAGAGGTGAAATTCAATACAAAAGTTTGTATTATTGATAATAGGCTGTTCGTTGACCTGTGCAGGAAAGACCTAGCGGCATATGACAATAATTTGGGGGGGGGGGGGGTACTGGCGATGATTTTGTTGCAAGGGGATCTCAGACTAAATCTTTATGCTATGGGAAAATAATAAACTGGTATCACCGTAATGTGTGGGAAGTACTGAGTCAATCAACTTGACTCCATTTTTTTCTTTCTGATGTTAGATGTGTAGGTACTTTTATTTTATCTAATATAGAATCGTGTAACTATTCTTCAGTTTCACTCCCTAAGCCCAATTTTAAGTAAAGCGAGTCGCTCTGGTAGGAGCTCACTATTCCCAAGTCACATAGGACGTGACAATTCTGTTTTTTTCCTCCTTTAATCGTATTATCCCCCGTGTGGGGGCGAGTTAGAATATCTCCCATCGTATATCCTGCGTGTCGTAAAAGGCGACTAAAAGGAACCGAACTACCGTCGGAATAAGCAGTAACCTCTTCTCAACCAACAGCTTTGGGTAGACGAGTTGACAAGAGTCAGGGCACCTTCTTGTCCTTGGGGTAAGAAATTGTCCCTAAAGGCGGATGAACCAGTAGATACCATCTGGTCAACGGCATGAGGATGCAGAAAGCAAATGGGAAACTACTGCATTAAAGATCTTAAAGACATCCCAAGAGAAGCTCGTAAAATGAGTACATTTTACGAGTTCTGTTAAGACATTGTGACTATGATGGTGAATTTTATTCTTACAAAAAAAAAATTGGCAACCCTAGTAGGGAGGTATGCAGTGCAAGTACCTATTTCTAGCAAATTCTGTGAGCTCAAAACATTGCTTGCTGTGACTACAGGGTTAAAGCATTATATCGCAGAAGTATCGAATGTCGGATGGTTTTTTTTAATTGAACATAATCCACTTGGAAAATAAGGAAACATCACGGGGGGTCAAATCTGGAGAATACAGCGAGTGATTTTCACTTAAAATCCATAATTATTGCCATTTCATCTCATCGCATTCATACAGGGTTGGGATAAAGTATGGAACCAAGCAAATAACTTTGGAACGGAAAAAGTGATATTGCTGAAAATTTTGCAGGCAAGTGTAGTGACGCCTAATGCATCCGAAGACATTATGTTAGCTATTAATGTACTTCCGGTTTAACCGGAAGTACCGTCAACTTTTTTATTTTAAATGGGACACCCTGTATATTTTTGCAGATTTTAATTCATCTTTTGTTTTCCGAATACGTCCAAAATGCATGGTCATCAGTAGAGAACCACGTAGATGTAAACTGGAAGTGGAAGGTAAAATTATTGAACAAGTGATGACATTTAACTACTTGGGCATTGACATAACCAGTGATAGGAACTTGATTACAGAAGTTAAAAGACAGGCGACAAAAGCAGGTAGAGTTAGTGGATGTTTAAGAGAAACTGTATGGAAGAACAAATATAAGTCTACAGAAAGCAAGATTAAAGTATATAAAACAACGATGCGACCAATTCTAACATATATGCGGCAGAAACACGAGCAGACACAAAGAGAACAAAACAAATCTACAACAGCATAGAAATGGAAACACTACGATCAATTATGGGAATAACTCTCAGGGACAGACAAACAAATAAAAACATACGAGAACAGTGCGGCATTAACAGCATCAATAAATGGATAAAAAACCGGAAGAAAGTATGGGACGAACATGTAAATAGAATGAAACCCAACAGATTGGCTCACATATGTAAAAATAACAAACCATACAATCGAAGACCTCCAGGACGGCCAAGGAAAAGATGGGAAGATAATTTGATGTCAACAACAGAGACAGAATAAGAGGCAGACAAACAGGAGAAATCCTAGTCATGCGAAGAAGCAGAAGAAGAAGCATTTATACACGCTTGTGTAGTCTTGATGAAAGTGGAAAGCTCACTGGGCATACAACTTAATTAGATTCTATTAACAGATAATTGTTCATCGGCTTTTTCAGATAATCAAAGGTTACATTAAATCTAATTTCGCACATCGATTGCTATAAGTAATTGCTTTCTGCATTATCCAGTTATCCAAAAACGAAATCAAATCAGCAATAACACATGAATGGGTCTATACCGTGATCTCAAATCGATCAATTTATTTACTGCGGTACTATTTTTGATGATACATAGGACCGTTTACTGTAAAAAGTCAGCAGAAAACTTGATCCAAATGAGAACAACACTAAAAAGAAAATTTTACTGTAATTTGAAATAGCCGATCATGACGACACCTGTAGGGAACCAATGAGAAGCGTCCTTTCGTGGTCCGATGACTATGAGCGGATGCTATTGTTTTGTACGAGTGAGCTCTTATTGGTTCCCTACAGGTGACGTCACGACCTGGGCGGGAAGTGTATGGATTCAAAAAATTCAATATTTAGAGCAATTTTTTTCGGTTATAAATACGATAGAAAAATTTTATGGCATCTACGTGGTGTCAGGGTTCGTTTAAGCCAATAAACCAAAAATGTGGTATAGGCTCATTGTTCTAATACAGAGCAGCCTTATCGGCGTTGTCCATATAATCAAAAACTGTATCGAAGTTGCATTTATATATAGGGCTGAGGCTTATCTAAACTCAAGGGCGCATCATCATCAAAGTCACAATGTCTTAACAGACATGTTGTGAAGTCGTAAAATGCATTAAGTCGGAGCTAGAGTATTGCTGACACGAATATTATGAATAGTTTTGAGAACTGTAGCTCGCCATCGTTCGCGATTTACAGTCAGTTCAGTGGCGCTCTTGATACTCATATCCAGCAACTGTTTCGTCGTATCCACTCAGCGTGTAGGGGAACGGCCACGGCGCCGCCCACTCGGGACGTGACCCGGAACTATAAGTTTCTCCATATTATTGCGTCTGTGAATATGTCCGAAAAATGTAAGCAGTTTCGTCGACACAATGGAGGATAGTATTTTTGGATTACCGAGCTCATCCAGTATGGAAACATTAGTTCGATGGGCGGTACAAGGGACTTTCAGCATTCTCCTCCACGTCCACATTTCAAAAGCATGTATGCGAGCTCGATCTGCCTTTTTAACAGTCCAAGTTTCCGAGGCATACAAAAATATGAGGAACACAAGAGACTGAACCAGCGACATTTTGGTAGCTTTAGTGTGTGATATTTTAGTAAGCTTTGTTATAGCCACACGTGCCTGTTGAATGCGCCGTCGAATCTCGCTTTCACAGCTATCCGAATTGTCGATCAAAGAACCGAGGTTACAAAGCTCTGAACTACTTCACAAGGGCGCATAAATAAGCCCATTAAAAGATATTTTATTCATAGACCTGTGCCCATTATGCTTTTGTAACATTTTTAAGAATTTACAAAAATGGGCATTTTCTCTTCTGTATTTATTTTTTAAATGTTTCTTAAACTTACTTTTTGGGCGTTTTTAATATGCAGAGTATCCTTTTTGGTATTGCTATCACATATATTAAGAAAATAGGAGGTTTAGTTTCAACTAGATGTAAAAAAATAAATAAATGCGATAAAGTTGTTCAAGTGCCTTTAAAAACTTCTCTAGTTACTACTGTTTACAATGATATATTACGTGTAACCCCAAGCTCAAGTAGCTTGTCAAAATTAATGACAGTAAGGATAAATGCAATAAAGACAAGTACACTACTAAATCCGAACACTGAGAAAAAAAAAGGTTGCGGTTGATGGAATGTGATAGGGCGAAATAAAATAATAAACGAACTCATTTACCATGATTAGTTTATAAAAAATATGACAGATCAATAACGGGTAGGCCCTCCATGTTGACGAACGCACTCCACTAGCCTACGCGGCATGTTCGCAATCTGGTTGTTGATAAACTCTAGCGGTAGAGCCTCCCAAGCTGCCCTCTCAGCATGTTCCAGTTGGTCCTCCGTGGCCGGAGGATTGGATACATCGCCTATGTATCGACCCATCCGATCCCAAACTTTTTCAATTGGCCATGAATAGAGTGATCGTGGAGGCCAGGGGAGTACCCTGACCTCAGCTCCCTTTAGCAACCTCATCGATACCCTTGCAATACGAGGAAGTGCATTATCTGGAAGAAACCCTCTTCGAGTCCTCGGAAATAAGGAACGGCAATTGGTTCTAACACCTGATTCACATAACATTGCACAGTCATTGTGCCACGAATCTCAAGTAAAGGTGACTTGCTGTTGAATGCAATGGCACCCCAAACCATCAAGCCAATAGGACGGTGTACCTGACGCTCAACAGCAAACCGGAGATCACGTCGTTCACCCCGTCGTCGTCTTACGCGTTGGCGTCCGTCATGTGCCCCCAGACAAAAACCTGGACTCGTCGGAGAAGGCCGTCTGATGTCACTTTTGTCGGTGTTCTTGGCACCAGTCTAACCGTTGGCGACGATGCGTGAGCAGTGAGGGGAAGCACTAGATGCGGACGATATGATCCTAAGCCCATTTCACTCAATTGTGGTATACCGTGTGGATTCGAATGGGCCTCCGTATAGCTGCATACCAAGCATCAGCAACAGCTCGAGTGGATCGTATTCTATCTCGAAGGGCCAGTAGTCGTAGATAACGATCTTGCCGGTGTGTAGTTCTTTCACGTGCTCCAGAACCTTTAGCTCACTGCATTCGCCCTTCTGCGATCCATGCGCGCCATACTGCTACAACTGTAACCACGCTACACCCCATGGTTACAGCAATTGCTCTGAAAGAAGCACCACATTCTCGTTGGTCTACAACCCAACCCCGTTCAAAGGGGCTTAACTGCGAGAACAGGGGCTGTCATCTTCTAGGGAGCATCTTTACACAATCAGTTCATCTCTTTTACACAACCAACTGATCTCTCGCCATATTTGCCCCAGATGTCATCGTTTTTTGTATCAACAATAAGCCATGCTTTGTTTTTACTCGTCTCCAGCTTTTTGGAGGTGCCATGTAGGTAAATAGCGTCTGAATGAACAAAAAGTGTAACATGTGTACTAGAGATGGTACTGTCAAGCTGTGTACAAAGTTTCAATGCAAATGTCCTTTTTTTTTCTAGATTTTCAGATTGCGCTTGCGATTAGTATATTAATTATTTTATTCTTGTAACTACAAAGCTATAAATTTAATTTTACATCGTCGCACATAGGGGCAAAAAGCATCAAAACATGGCAGAAACACAAAAATTATAATTTCACCGAAATGCTGTATTCTTATCTGAACTTCCTCGTAGCACGTACAGCCTGCATAGAACCAGTCATTTCCGGCGAGATCACATCCACCCAACCGAGATATACAAGGCGAAACTTGACCGTTGTTTAGTTCGTTTGCGTTGGAGATATAGTGCTTTTAAGGCGTACTGAGTTTCCGTGCCAAGTTTTACTTTCTTAACAAGATTTATCCTCATTCAAAAATATGGCTTCAACCAGTACAGGTAAAGATTTGATTATTCATAATTGGTTTATAGATATATCATTAATCAGTATGCAAAAAATATTTATTTAAGAAGTGTGAGAGTGCGGTATGTAATTTGCTTTTGTTTCTAACAATTATTGAGCTTCTCATTTAGTTCCGGACGCGTCCGGGTTTGAAGCTTAACTTACTTTTGAGGCTAAAAGTATGTACTTCCGACCTGAAAAATAACATTCTGCACATATTTGCACATTTACGTTTTTTTTTTGTGGTGCCATAGAGTAAGCTACACACTTAAATTTTAGCATCTGTAAAAGCGAAAACACGAAGACCCAAAGTTAGCTTCAGTACATCAGTTGAGAGAACCAAACGTATGAAGACTAAGGATCTGCGCTCTCAATATTCAACTCCAGAGTTGTTGTGTTATGCAGCGCAAATGAGTCTTAGAGCCTCGGGTCAAGTAGCTAACTTTGGGTTTTCCTGTTTTCGCTGTTACAGATGCTGCATAATTTGGAAAACCAATGGGAGGTCTCTAGCCAGGTAGTATTTTTGGATAAAAACCTCTCTCATGCGGTACGACTCGGTCCACTTTTCCTTGAAATCGGTGACAAAATAAGAGATTTTTTTACTCAGCTCTGACAACTTTGAATTCGAGCAGCCTGTACGCTCTTTTAAATAATCTTTTAAAAAAGCAATTTGATCAATAAAATTTATCTGGCCGCTCTCATTCATTTTATCATATAGGAACTGCCTGGTCAGAAAAAAATCGGTAGTACTAGAACCTAAGATAAAAAAGGAACGAGCATTTAGATGCTAAAATTTAAGTGAGTAGCTTACTGTATGGCAGCACAAAAACGTAAATGTGCAAATATGTGCAGAATGTTATTTTTCAGGTCGGAAGTACATACTTTTAGCCTCAAAAGTAATTTAAGCTTCAAACCCGGACACGTCCGGAATTATATGAGAAGCTCAATAATTGTTAGAAACGAAAGCAAATTACATGCCGCAATCTCACACTTTTCAAATAAATATTTTTTGCATACTGATTAATGATATATCTATAAACCAATTATGCATAATCAAATCTTTACCTGTACTGGTTGAAGCCATATTTTTGAATGAGGATAAGTCTTGTTAAGAAAGTAAAACTTGGCACGGAAACTCAGTACGCCTTAAAAGCACTATATCTCCAACGCAAACGAACTAAACAACGGTCAAGTTTCGCCTTGTATATCTCGGTTGGGTGGATGTGATCTCGCCGGAAATGATTGGTTCTATGCAAGCTGTACGTGCTACGAAGTAGTTCAGATAAGAATACAGCATTTCGATGAAATTATAATTTTTGTGTTTTTGCCATGTTTTAATGCTTTTTGCCCCTATGTGCGTCGTTGGATTTCGATCATGATGGTCTCTATTGTCACAGCACATGTTCCAAACAAGGATTGTAATATCCCTGTAGCTAGCTCTCTTTGCGTAGGCTGAATGTCATTATCTTAAAGCACTTAATGTTGTGTCATCCTGTATAGTACACAACAGTGGTGAAACATAACACTTCGTATCTTTATCTCCTTTTCAAATGTACAGGTACTTAAAATTCAATGGAAGCTTGTATACCGTAAGAAAGCAATTTGCTACTGTTAGTGGCTATTGTTTCTATGTATAATCATTTGTTTTGTAGTGTTGTTACAAAACGCATGTTTTCATTCGGTATTTTACATTAATTATATTGTAATAGAGTGCCAGTTAAGATAATACCGTGGGCACACTCTTATCCTTGATAACTACATTCCAGTAAGTATGGATAATCCGAACAGAAATTTAGCACAGGCCATTCATTAATCAAGCAATCAATTAATCCATCAATCAACATTTATTAAAGTAATTATACATTAATTTGCATTCACACCTATTTTAGCTCTCACTGACTCACTGAAGTCGCTGAAGAGAGCTTATGGAGAGCTTCTGCCTGTCCTAAACTACAGGTGCTACAGAAAAATTAAATACAAATTCGGAATCAGCATGAAAAAAACTAGTCCGGGAAAAATCCGGTTTTCTCAATATCGCTTCCGGTTTAAAAAACATTGAATTAAATTACGACAGGTAACTGACGACGTATTATGTACGGTGTATTGATATTCCTGAAGCACAGGCAGCGTGGCCGAGCGGTTAAGACGCTAGGCACCAGTCCGAAAGGGCGTGGGTTTGAATCTCACCGCGGTCAACAACTTTTTTTTTCTTTTTTTTTTGAGATTATATGTTAAATTTGTTGATTACCAGTCCGGAAAAAATCGGGTTTTGTCAATATAATAAAAAAATTAAATTTTTATACCAACAAATTTCACAGTGAGAGAGCCGGTTGAATTTACTCAAGTAGCAATTCTTTCATACTTTTTTTTGTATACACTAAGAGCTTATAATGATCTGATCCTTGCTTTGAAATCCATGACACTAGTCCATTGTAACTTCAGCCGTGAAACTCAACGAGCTACCAATTTTTACAGAAATCTTCATAGAAATCTAAACAAAGATTTTCGATCTTTTAGGCAAACCTCAAGATCTGAAAGATTTGAAATTTTTTATTTTTGTCAAACGAGACTGAAACTCAAAGCTGCGATCGGATTTACAATCAGCACCCTCAAATTATCCAAAAGAGGAGGTTTCATCTTGACAGAAAGTCAAATAAAGATTTTCGATTTTTCAGGCAAACCTCAAGATCTGAAATTTTTGATTTTCGTCAAACGAGCCTGAAACTCAAACCTGCGACCGGATTTGTAACCAGCACCCTCAAATAATCCAAAACATGTGGTTTCATCTTAATAGAAGGCCAAACAAATATTTTCGATTTTTTAGGCATACCTCAAGATCTGAAAGATCTGAAATTTTCTATTTTCGTCAAACGAGACTGAAACTCAAAATTGCGACCAGATTTGCAATCAGCACCCTCAAATTATTCAAAAGATGAGGTTTCATCTTAATGGAAAGCCAAATAAAGATCTGATTTTTTTTATTTTCGTCAAACGAGACTGAAACTCAAACCGGATTTGTAAGCAGCACTCTCAAATAATCCAAAACTTGTGGTTTCATCTTAAGAGAAACAAGAAATTTCATTAACAAGTTAAATGCAGACCGATTTTTGATTATCAATCTTTTGTGCATCAGACAGAAAACATCCTACAAAAAACCTATTGAAAACAATGAAGAAAGCGGATACAGCAGACCCAGTAATAAGTGCAGTAATTTTGCAACGTAATGGCATTTGATTAATAGCATTACATACGACTGAGAGAAAGGCAAAGAAAGAGCCATTATCCACATTGTTGAAATATCTGGGGGTATACGCCGACAAAGAAGTAATTCTGTAATGATAATTACCATGTTTGACGTGTTACAATTACGTGGTTCCAAGTCACCTTGTGTCGGATACGCAGTCCAAATCGCGCTTTACATGGTGACAAGGCAATTCGTTTTATGCAGGGAATCGCGACCAATCAATTAATCAATTTGTTCCAAGAAGACACCCAAGTTGCATGTTTCCTCAACAGGCCATGAAGGCCTAGAGCCTAGAGTGCAGTCTGATCTTATACCGCTAAAAGCTATGTAATTTAAAATTCTCTTTGTAGTAGTAGTAGTTTTTATTTGACCATTTTATACATATGAATGCATTTATTTATGGTAAGTCAAAATGGAGAAAGCCTAGAAAGAATACAAAAAACAAACTTATATATAATTAAGACTAACTTAATATGTATGTAATATGTATGTACAGCGCACAAGTAGATAGTAATTCAGAAAAAGAGAAAAAAAATATATTATATATATATATACCTCAGTGAGAACTGTTAATATTGGTGCTCAGATATTCCTGTGTGGAATAGAAACAGTGGTCCAGTAACATCTGCTTGACTTTTTTCTTAAACGTATGTAAGTTTGGCTTAGAAGTAGTTAGTCGGTACCTTGGTGGACTTAATGCTTCAGATCCTCTGGTATTATAATTGTGGATATCTGACTGGATGGGGAAATTCTGGGAATTCACATGAATGGCAATGAATGAATAGTAAATATACAAACAAGGGACTGTTAATACGTGCAAACTTTTAAATATCGGCTGACAGTGACTATTATATCGTGCTCCTGTTATGACACTCAGTGCTTTCTTTTGTAGTTTAAAGGCTCGGATCGCATGACAAGAGCCACCCCATATAACAATACCATATACTAGGTGACTGTGGAAGATACCGTAGTAGGCACTTAGTAATCCTTCCTGTGAAGAAATTCGCTTAAGTTGCCGCAATACAAATGGACGCTTACTTAATTTTTTACAAAGAGTGTCTATATGAGGTTCCCATTTGAGAGCCTCATCTACCGTTATTCCCAGCAAAGTCACTGAGCCTTTGGTAACAACATTTCTATTAGTCGACAGGACGAGTTCCTTAGATTTCTCTTTGTTCATTTCAAGTGATTTTCGGTGAACCACCCTTCAGCTCTATTTTCTGCGTCTAATGCTAGGTTTTTCAGGATGGTAAAGTCAGAATTAAATTGAATTAAAGTAGTGTCATCAGCAAAACACACGCATTTGATTAGCGCAAGGTGATAAAAAATATCGTTTAAGTAAATTACGAAAAGGAAAGGTCCTAATATTGATCATTGAGGGCACCATGATTATTAGGTTTTAGAGCTGATAGTTGCCATTCAAATCAACCGCCTGTGATCTGTTTTCTAAGTAAGAACGGAAAAGTTCTAACGAGTGGCCCCTGATGCCGTAGAATTCAAGTTTATGTAACAGAATGTGATGCGACACACAGTCAAACGCCTTAGAAAGGTCGCACAGTGTCATTATAGAATGTTTGCCTTCTTCAAAACCTTCAACCACTGAGCAAATGCGAAAGCGAGTGCTTGTTTCCATTATTTCACCGCCTATTTCTGAGTATATCCTGCACTACTCCACATCACCTATTTCTGTTTGCCGCCCTGTCTTTCCAGTGTTCAATATTAATTTTCTTTAAATCATCTTCTGCCTTCTTCAGCCATCTCTCTCTTGGTCTACCATTCCTTTTTTTTCCTATCGGTCTCCGGTTGAGGACTAGTTTTGCCATTCTCATCCCATTCAGCCTCTCCACATGTCCTAGCCACCTTATTCTCTCTGCCCTTTGATGACTACAGCAGCCTTGTGCGCGGTTAGCGCTTGGGTGGCTGACTGAATATATATACAGGGCATTCAGTTTCGACCGTGTTGGTGTCGCCCACACGAGCGCTGAGTGGAGCATCTTACGCGGCCAGCACTTTGGATGATCGACCGGAAGGCCCGGACGGGGGACCCCCGTTGGACAGTCCGGGATGGATGGTGTAATCAGTCCAACGGTGCTGGCCGTGCACCGTGCCCCCTCTGGGAAGTTATAGTACAATAAGCCTTAAAGGCTTAAGTGCTGACGGCTCCCAGAGGAAAAAAACCCTAACTTGGGCACACTATGGGACGGAAACTATTGGTCGCACACGAAAAATGTAAAGAACAAATTATGCACAATTATGTTTTCTCCATAAATCATTTAAAGCTTTTTTCGATATCACCAAAACGACGCAATTTATGGAAAATCGTCGCGAAGCAGATATGTCACCCTCCCACATACAGAAAAATATGTCGTTTTGTCAAAGACTTACGCTTGGATTCAATGGGACGTTACACTCAGCATTCCTCAAATACAGCGACGTTTTCTCCAATGGGAAGTGTATAGTTGGTAGCGAATTACATCGTATTGTCGATTCAACTACAGGATGTCATTGGATTCCAATGAATGATTCAATCGCAGCATGTCGTTGAATCGAATCTGTGTTTGGTAATTGATTCTAAACTACTTTTTTTTCCTTGGACCAACAGATTTTATTGCGAGGACAGCTGATTGATTCGTTTGGATGTTTAATGGTGTGATTTTGTGTGAAGTTATAAGGAGCACGATATAAGAATTAGACATAAGCCTGCACCAGTTGTTGCATTATTACCTGAAATATAACTGTCTGACTAATCTAAATACCTACATTCAAATGTGGGTGTTAGCTCTTCTAAGTCCCAATTTCTCAGTAGGTCCTCCATTTAATATATAACTGGACACATTTAAATCACACAATTGCTGATGCAATACGCAAAAGCACGAGATGACACAACACAGCTAACACCGAAACAACAAACGGAACAACTTCGTCCATGTTGACGAGTTCGTGGCGATAGTAGCACTGAGATCATCCCCCTGTTCTTCTTATTCTTACCTTCATTGAATCGGGATATTAGTCCCGCCGAATACTGATTATAGTTCAGCGAACGACAAGGGCCATTGAAACAAAATTAATTTTTATCAGATCACGGTTGCAGTAATAATTTTTCTACATTGAATAGATTGTATGCTTTTAAATGAAACATAGGGTAAATTTCGAAAACAAAAGGATGTTTTGATTGCATTGTATGTCAATACTGGTATTAGAAGGATTATACATATCGTTATAACGAATATAAAATTATTTTGAATTTATTGGCGTACCTGTGATTACTTTGAATATAAGGATTGAATTCTTTCAATGACATGGATTTGAAACAACTGTAAATATATTTAAAGTGATGGAAAAGCATCCAAATACTAACAATTAATTGGAAACGCAACAATATTTTCTTCTGTGCACCCCTCGAGCGGCAACCCCCCGAGATCGAAAACTTATAGGTGTAAATTCAGAGGACCAATGTCTACCGTCCCACCAAATTTCATTTCTTTCTGACCTTTTGCTGTCAAAATGGTCAAAGTGTTGAAGTTTTGTTCACATTTCTGGAAACTCTATTGGTCTGATGTGTACAGGCTCAACTAGGGGAAGACAACATAAATTCCTGGTCCAGTTTGTCCCGTTGATGTAGGCTTTTGTTGAAACAACCAGTAAACATAGGCTTAATATGCAAACGACCACGCGAATATGCAAATCCATAATTATAATCCGGTTTCTAGTCATAATTTTTGGTCATAATTAGTCTGCCATTAATGTCCAATTTACTTGACGCCACTTTGTTTTCATACACTCACCGGCACAAAAAACATTTTATATATAGTTCCTTTTTTTTATCGTTTGATGATGTTTTACTGTTTTAGTAACTTATACACAAATAAAGCAACATGTTTTAAGTAATTTCTAACATTAGTCAACCATTTATTTCAAAATACCCTTTTATTGCAATACTACAAAAAAACATAAATTGGTAATTTGCTAAAATGACCTTAAATTATTGAAAAATAAAACTCATTGCTAGCAAAAACTGGCTAGGGGCATTTTTAATAACGAGTGTTGCCTCTGCGTGTCCGAATGATTGCTTGCATTCTTCTTGGCATACCTAAAATCAAATGACGAATATCTTCTTGAGGAATAAGGCCCCACTCCTCTAAAGGAGCTTGCTGCAAATTATTTAAGGTTAAAGGAATATGAAGGGTAGGGCCCATCAACCCCTACATCGGCCCAGAACCTATGCTGGGAATTAGCAGACGCGAGGTCAATGTGGCCCTGGACAACTGGGCCTACAAGGAACTGGCGAAAGCCTGGTTAGAGAGAGACGACTGCAGGCAAGCCAAAAGATTCATAGCAGGCCCTGATAAGGGCCGAACGCTATGGCTTTTGAATAAAGGCAGAGAGACGCTCAACCTTGTGGTGGGGGTTCTTACTGGCCATTGCCGGCTGAATAGACATTTGTCACTTATGAGAGTGGTAGGGGACCCCATTTGCTCTAGATACTGGGAGGAGGATGAGACAGCGTTCCACTTCCTGGGCAGTTGTGCAGTTTATCGCAACCTTAAGGTTCAGATATTCGGCATGACTGAGTTTGGGGAGGAGCCACTATATTCAGCGAAATGGTCGGAGATAGTGACTTTCGTCGGGAGGTCTGGTAGGCTTGACAAGGAGCTTTCTAGGGTGTAGAATTTTAGTGTTTTCAGTGATTGGTTCAGTGGAGTTGGCAAAAAGGGCCAAAGGTGGCCGACTTTTCTGGCTTCGCCTCCCCATCACTGTTACTACTACTACTACCGAAGGAATAGGAACGCGGCTTCGTATTCTTCGCCCAAGCATGTCCCAGACATGTTCAATTGGATTCCCATCTGGACTTAACGCGGGCCACTCCAAGACATCAATGTCTACATCGTTTAAGTATTGTTGAGTAATTCTCGCTGTGAGGGGTCTGACATTATCACCGACAGCAGCTAAAGATCCTCTTGGAATGATGTACAACTCTGTGCGTGCCTTCAGAGAAATTCCAGCCCACACCATAGGTGAACACCCTTGGTAGCGTACCCTAGGACTAAAAGTACATTCTGCAAAACGTTCTTGTGGTCTTCGCCACACCCTTTCACGACCCTCTGGAGACCGCAGGCTAAATCTAGACTCATCAGTAAACAAAATACGCCCCCATTCATTTTCACCCCAGTGTTCATGATTTCTCGCAAATTGAAAGAACCTCTAGACCTGTAGCGGGTCTATTACTACCAAGATTGGCTTCACCAAGTCTTCGTCTAACGGTCCTTTCGCTTACATTGGTATTTCATGCGCGATGTGAATAAGTTGATTTCTGATTTCTGTAGCTGTAGCATATGACGATATCTTAGACTTTGTAAGATGATGAAGCGATCATCCTGAGCGTTAATGCTTCGTTGGGGGCCAGTGCCAAGTCGTCTAGTGTAACATCCAAATATTGTATATAAATACGGTGCACAGTGCTATTTGATACGGGATGATAACGTTGGGCAACCTATCGCTCACTTCTTCCGTCTTGAATCAACGCAACCATAGCAACCGCGGTTTGGGGACTAACAGCTGGCATTTTCAGCGCAATTAAACGCAGCAAAACTTGTAAACGACTTGCTAAATACAGCAAAACTTTGAAAAACGTCTGCCAAATTTATTAAAAACAATAAAAACCCCATGGTCAACTATGCTGTTTTGAGTGATATAATTATACAATTTTCATCTTAGTACACTTTTTATTAAATAATAATAATACTGCTTTATTTCCCCATTGTTAGTACATTGTAGAAAAAAAAAATGTTACTGAAACCATTAATACATGAAAACCAACAAAGAGAAAACCTCAGGGGGGAGTTCACGCGGAGTGTTCTTCCACTCAACCCTTGTACATGTTACTATAAATTATAAATTTCACAAAAGAATAAAGTCACTAACCTAAAAGGGGGACAACTAAAATTAAAGTGCATGGGCCACCTTTACAAAAACAAAAAAAACAACATTCACTATCAATTAAATTTCATAAATAGATTACGGATATATGTCTTGAACCTATGAGGACTATAAGATTTGTAATGCGAAGGTATCGAGTTGTAAAGCTTATAGATACTATACGTGAAACATCTTTCAAACAGTGTTGCTCTGTGTACTGGTGCTGCGATAGCCATTTTATTTCTAGTATCTACGTTGTGAATATCTGCTCTCAGTAAAATCTTACTATAAAGATAAGGAGGGTGTTTCTGTGATATTATTTTATGAAATAGGCATACAGCATGGACGTCAAACTTTTGCTCCATCGTTAGCCAACCAATTCTTGTAGTTTATGTGATACCCGATCAAATTTGCGAATTCCATATATATATCTTACACAGGAGTTCTGTACACGCTATATCCTATTTAAAGTTTCTCTATCTAGACATGGTTTATAAACTGGAGAACAGTAATTGAAATCGTTTTCTTTTTCAAATGAACGGTTGACTGTTGGTAGGAATTATTTAAAAATTGATGTTTTGCTTGTGGTTAAGTATTTAGGACAATGAAAGATTACAAAAATTATAATTTAAAAAATTAATCATAAAATCACTAAAGCTTCCAAAATGTCGCATGTTCAGTCCCTTGTGTTCTCCATATTTTTGTATGCCTCGGAAACTTGGACTGTTAAAAAGTCAGATCGAGCTCGCATAGATGCTTTTGAAATGTGGACGTGGAGGAGAATGCTGAGAGTTCCTTATACCGCCCATCGAACTAACGTTTCCATACTTGATGAGCTCGGTAATCCAAAGAGACTATCCTCCATTGTGTCGACCAGAATGCTTACATTCTTCGGACATATCCACAGAAGCGATAATATGGAGAAACTTGTAGTTCAGGGTCATGCCCCGAGTAGGCGGCGCCGTGGCCACGCTGGGTGGATATGACGAAACAGTTGCTGGATATGAGTATCAAGAGCACCACTGAACTGACAGTAAATCGCGAACGATGGCGAGCTACAGTTCTCAAAACTATTAATAATATTCGTGTCGGCAATACTCTAGCTCCGACTTAATGCATTTTACGAGTTCACAACATGTCTGTTAAGACATTGTGACTATGATGATGGATCATAAAATCTCAAGTGCCCCGTTTTTCGTGCCAGTCAGTGTAGTAAGTAGGGCATTAATATAGTCTCGATTGAAAACTGTCCCCATACAACTGTGATTACGATCGATACAAGATAATCAGGCGGTCTTCCGGAACAGGAAGCATTAACGCAAATAAATCCAGGAAAGCGGAAAATAATCAGTAATATTTCTGTTGTATTAGTTGTTTACTTTAAGGGTGAGTTGACACAGCACCGTTGTTCAGCTTGAATTTGTAATAATTCCCCATTCTAGATTGGAGGGGCTAGAAACCTGTATTCGAATGAAATTGCGTTTGTTCACAGTTCCAGTCAACGTGAATTACGCCACGTCACTTATGATGATTTTGACAGATCATAGTTCCTAACATGCAAAACCTCATGTGTCCATATTTAAAATCTAGATTTCATAAAAACTGTCTGTCCTAGATTTTGGGGCGTTAAGACTTAGGGTTAGTTCAGATGACGCGCGTACGACGCGCGTCGACGTGGCGCACGCTTACTGCGTCTGTGTTCAAATGACATGCGTAGGACTTCGTACAACTTTTATACAGCGTGAGATTAGGCAATCGAGTGTCAGTTTATTTGTTGTTATTAACGAGAGTGGATGTAGGAGAAGCTGTTTGTGTTTGGTTAGCATATAGAAGAAGGAAACGACGTAGGAGGGAAAGGACACACTAGGTTCACCCAATTTTAAGGAATAGACCTTCTACAAGTTTATACTTTACACTGTATCCCAGCCTGCGAAATCACGAACCTAAGTTTTTTTCATCGGATTTGCAAAACATTAGGACCAGTTCTTCCCAGGCGCTTTTTTTGCCGTCTTATTTGAATATAATTTGGAATGCATGTCCCAAATCGTAGGCCTCTTCTCAATTTCATCAACGAAAACATCTGTATTGAATTCTTCTGTTTCCATTTCAATAGCATACGTGAGAAATACATTTTTGCAAAGAAACACCAGGTATGTCGATTGAACGCTAGAAAAGACGCGTGCCAAATGAACAGGCAATGGGAACGTCTAGTATTTCAATACGTGCGTCGCCGCTGACCGACGCGCGTATTGAGATTCTCTGAGACTAGTGGCGTCGCACGCGCGTACAATTTGTCGTGCGCGCGTCCATGTGAACAGCTTGAATTAATTATGTGCATTTTCAAAACGAGCGTCAAGCGAACACGCGTCGAACGGGCGTCGTCTGGACTAAGCCTTAACATCCTAAATCATCATAGATTATCATACTCTCTTTTCAGTATTATATTTTCACCCATAACAAGACTGTATCAGTTTTTTCGATTTCTGTAGAATTTGTTTCCGTGGACTTGTCAGGTTTTGCATTTAGGTGACTGATTTATATTCCTGTCTCTAGTTATAGATGTTCAGCAAGTGCAGCATTAATATCATCTCTATTAAAAACTTTCCCCATACAGCTTTGATTTATATCAATATAAAATAGTAAGGCACTCTTCCGGAACACGAAGCATTAACGCATATAAATCCGGGAAACCGGAAAACCAGTACTATTTCTTTTTTATTAGTTGTTTGCTTTATGGGTGAGTTGACAAACACCATAGCTGGGAGGGACTGGAAACTCGAATAAAATTTATTGTAGTTATAAATTTGCTCCATCCTCTGATATGTTTTTTTGTACTATATGGCCAGCGTCACGAGGAAGACAAAACCCGTTGGACGCAAATTGACTGTAATAAAAAAAAGTAGAAAAGAATTTACTTGAGTAAATTCAAACGGCGCTCTCACTGTGGAATTTGTTGATATAAAAATTTATTTTTTTTAATATATTGACAAAACCGAATTTTTCCCGGACTAGTAATCAACAAATTTAACATTTAATCTTAAAATAAAGAAAAAAAGTTGTTGTCCACGGTGAGATTCGAACCCACGTTGCCTGTGTTTCAGGAATATCAATACATACATAATACGTCGTCAGTTACCTGTCGTAATTTAATTTATTTTTTTTAAACCTGAAGTGATATTGACAAAACCGGATTTTTCCCGGACTAGTTTTTTTCATGCTGATTCCGAATTTGTATTTAGTTTTTCTCTAGCACCTGTAGTTTTGGATATCTTTTGTATACGGACAGACGGACGGACGGACAGACAGAGGCTCTGCATAAACTCTCTTCAGTGACTTCAGGGAGTCAGTGAGAGCTAAAAATGCAATAAAAACTAGTATCAGGGGTTTCCCAGCCACCCATCTGAAACCCCATCCTACCTCGACTTATATTAAACATTCCAAAAAAAGCAGAACTGTTTCTTTTTTTTAAATTTAGTCGCACCGCCTCTAACACAAACTTAAAAAAACCATAAACTTTATCGATATCTACCACGGTTAACGGTACGGTTTAAAATTTTTATTTTTATCAGTTTAGTGATGAGCTGCACAGATTACATCCCACTATGAATACAACAAATTTTTCACTTTCACAACCCCCCACCCCCAAATTTACTTCAATTTTACCCCCTCTAAAGAATGTGGAAAACGACCAGGAACTCCTAAAACGCTTAAAAACGAAGTTTAAGGGATGTTTAATTCTTTTTGTTTTTTGCTAATTACTCCGCCGCCCATGCACCGATTTCCAAAATTATAGGAGCATTACCTACTACAACCCCACAGCCGATTTTGAAACTAGATGATATTTTCAATCTTTTCATGAAAAAAAATAATTTTTGATTCATTACTTTTTGATATACACTACGTTCATTTGACCGCGATTTGGATATAAAAATGGTCATAACTTTTGAAATATACCCTGTATAATGTAACAATATCCTATATTGGAAGAACGGAAATTATTAGTAGAATTTGAATATGGAATAATATATAGGGGGTCTCGTTTAAAAAAATGCATGTTTCGCCCTGTATAAATCTAAATATTTTCTGAGCAAGGAGCATATCGATGGCTATGTGGGGCACAACATAATGGATGCTAGAAAGGACCACATAACTCCGAAATACATCTTCAACAAGAAATTCGAAACTATAATAAGAGATCGAGAACTCAGTGAAGTAAACAACCTGCATCGGGAAATAGTCTGGTACACAGATGGATCAAAGACCGAGCAAGGCACAGGAGCGGGAATCTTTGGAAGAGGAACTAGACAGAGCATTCCGCTAGGAAAATACGCCTCGGTATTTCAGTCAGAGGTGTACGCCATCTTGCAATGTGCAAGGATCAATAATGAACGATCCTACAGAAACAAGAGGATCGCAATACTTACAGACAGTCAGGCTACACTTAGGGCACTAGAAGCGCCCAAAGTTACGTCTGCTCTGGTCTGGGAATGCTTACAAGAACTGGGAAGACTGGCAGAACATAACAAAGTAACTTTGGAGTGGGTGCCTGGACACTCAGGTATAAGAGGCAATGAAAGGGCGGACGAGCTAGCAAGACTAGGCTCGTCTGCCCTATACATTGGAGCAGAACCCGCCCTGGGGGTGCGTAAAAGCACAATCAGACACCAGGTGGGAGAATGGATGAAACATCAGCACAAGGAGCAGTGGAACTTGTTGCCAGGATGGGTTCATGGAAAAACATTCATTAAAGCTCCATGCAAGAAGATAGCTGAAACACTGCTCTCCTTGAGTAGAAATCAGCTCCGAATAACGACGGGTCTCCTCACAGGACATTGTGGCCTGAAGGAACACCTGAATAAAATGGGACTCTACAATGGAGACCTCAACTGCAGATTGTGTGGAAGAGGAACTGAGTCAGCCCTACATGTGCTCTGTGAGTGCGAAGCGCTAGATCACAAGAGACAACAGCTCTTTGGGAAGACCAAGCTAGAACCAATGGAATACGGCTCAGCACCAGGACCAGTAGGTAAACTGCATAAACTTATGCAGGGATCCAGATTGCTGGAGTGGATACTGTAAAAGAGAGGAGCAATAATACAGTAGGCCTTAAGGCTTAAGTATTGACGGGGACAGCAAGGTCGGACGGCTCCTGGAAAAAAATATCGGTGGCTACCACTTTTATCTACAACCTTTTTTGCTATCTTCTACAGTAGTGGAGTTATCGACCAAGCCGGTACTAAAAACTCACCCTGTATGAATATTTTTTTCAAAAATCGAAAATTCCCGCAATCTTTTGCGCACACCTCGTATACAGAAAATGAAAGGGGGGGGGGGGCTGATAAATGAAACTATCCGAATGTGCCAGACCACGACTGTTGATCGACTCCCACAACAAATCGAAATCGAATAACAGCTAAAAGCGTTCTCCCAGTGGGAGGTTATGCCATGATGGTAACCGAACGGTAGGGTGTGGAGGAAAGGTAGGGGATTCGGGATTTTGGGGAGACCGGATTATTTAATGCGACTTCGACATCAAATAGAGTATGTTGCGTAGGTTGGCTAAAATCAGGGAACATTTTTATCATTGCCGGAACAAAGGAGCTTTGTAATCAGATCCCTCAAATTATCCAAAAACGAGGTTTTAGCTTATTAGAATGCTAAATAAAGATGTTTGATTTTTTAGGTAAATCTGAAGATCTGAATTTTTTTTTCGTCAAATGAGAGTGAAACTTAAAATTGCGACCGGATTGGTAATCAGCACCCTCAAATTATCCAAAACGCGAGGTTTTATCTCAATAGAAAGCCAAATAAAGTTATTCGATATTTTAGGTAAACCTGAAGATCTGAAAGATCTGAAATTTTTGATTTTCGTCAAGGGAGGCTAAATCTCAAAACTGCAACCGGATTTGCAATCAGCACCCTCAAATTATCTTAAACATGAGATTTCATCCTAATAGAAAGCCAAATAAAGGTATTCAAGTTTTTAGGCAAATCTGAAGACCTAAAAGATCTGAAATCTTTGATTTTCGTCAAACGAGCCTAAAACTCAAAACTGCAACCGGATTTACAATCAGCACCCTCAAATTATACTAAACATGAGGTTTCATCCTAATAGAAAGCCAAATAAAGGTATTCGAGTTTTTAGGCAAATGTGAAGATCTGAAAGATCTGAAATTTTTTCGTAAAACGAGTCTGAAATTCAAAACTGCGACCGGATTTGTAATCAGGACCCTCAAATTATCCAAAACACTATTGTTCATCCTTAATAGAAAGCGAAATAAAGATGTTCAATTTTATGGGTAAACCTGAAGATCTAAAAGATCTGAAATTTTTTATTTTCGTCAAACGAAACAAACTTAAAACTGCAACCGGGTTTGTAATCAGAACCCTCAAATTATCCAAAACACGAGGTTTCATCCTAATAGATAGCCAAATAAAGATGTTCGACTTTTTAGGCAAACCTGAAGATCTGAAAGATCTGAAATTTTTGATTTTCGTAAAATGAGACTGAAACCCAAAACTGCGACCGGATTTGTAATGAAGATCCTCAAATTATCCAAAACACGAAGCTACAGCTTGATAGAAAGCCAAAGACAAATTTTCGATTGTTTATGTAAACCTTTTGATCTGAAAGATCTAAATTTTTTTATTTTCTCCAATTGAGTCTGAAATTGAAAACTGCGACAGGATTTGTAATCAGCAGCCTCAAGTTATCCAAAACACGAGGTTTCATCTTAATAGAAATCCAAATACAAATTTCCGATGTATTAGGTAAACCTAAGATCTGAAAGCAGAACTAGGTGGAATGAGGAATACGCTGCTCTCTGCACTGCGCAAAATGTCGGTGTGCCGTGCGGCGGCGCACATCTTAGCCGCAGAATGCAGAAAAAAGTATTTTAGCTCTGCTTTTCATTATAAAAATTGATAACAATGCGTTTTGAGCAATGATTAAACAGTTGATGCTGTGGAAAATCAAAGCTGAATTAGATAAAGCTCATGGCACATCGGCGCTTGTATTTGCAACTGCTTGCAATTAGGTGAACGTTTTTTTGAGTTGTACACAAAAGATAAAATTGTTCCGCATGCCGACAAAATTCACGGTATGGTTTCAAATAATCGACGAATTAAAGTGCACATTCATTTTTGCATG
The DNA here is from genome assembly GCA_951848785.1 of Callosobruchus maculatus. Classification (NCBI taxonomy): domain Eukaryota; kingdom Metazoa; phylum Arthropoda; class Insecta; order Coleoptera; family Chrysomelidae; genus Callosobruchus; species Callosobruchus maculatus. Next base: position 725,975 of record CATOUR010000069.1, read on the forward strand.
AAAAATTGTATGAGAGAAACACTCGGCAAATTTTTTTGCTGCGTCTGCTGACAGTGGAACGGAGGATAAACGCATCCATGTGATCGACTCTGACACAATGCTGATGAGTTTCTGCATGGATATATAACTGTTGATGGAATATAGGTACATAACTACACTCCACAGACAAAAGGCAATCAAAACAGGGTCGAACTCTGATCGGCTGGTAGCTACTGTCTTTTGGGGTGCTTGCTGTATCATAAGGTTCTTTCCAACAGACCTGAATACGTCATGTATCGTCACGGACATGCGCAAAACGTGAAATGCATTCCAACACGTTTTGTGACCGTTCATGAAACGGTCCATAAAGCGTTTCAACAGATTTCGTTACCGTTCATGAGACGGTTTCTGTATGGTCAAATTGGTACTTGGTCCAGAGTAAGGACTGTGAGGACTGACATGCGCAGTAGAAAGTAAATCGCCCGCTTGGCGCACAGTTTCATTTTGTCATTTCTATGCGTCTTCTGTTTTCTTGCTTGCTTCAGTCTTGAGTGTTGAGATTGAGTGTGATTTGATTTTGCTTCTTTTGTTTTTGCTGTTGGTTGTTTGGCTGGCTCGTTTGTTGGCCGAAACTTCACCAAAGCCAAAAATGGAAATGGAATCAAACAATAATGTTATAATGGTATGATATGATAAATTCGGTCATTTTTATGGAAAACATAACCCAGGTTCTTTGTTTATAGAGCTACAGGAATACATGGTTGAGAGTGGTAACCATTATTCATAGATAATATTACACAAATTATCCTCATTTTTCGGTTGTGGTTGATAGACTAGCCACCACACTAACACCAAGTCATCGTCAGAAACTCAATTTTAATAAAGCTCTTGGCATCTTGGCTTTTGACGGTGGCTTTTGAAATGAAATCGTGGTTAGTTTTCTTTGATAGCTGTCAGAACTGACACAAGTCCAGTGAAATAAGAGAAAGAACCGTTCCAACAGATTTTCCTGTTTGAACGGTCACGAAACCATCCAAAATCAACGCATGCGCACCACAAACGATCCGAACAGTTTTGTGACGGTTCAGTGGACGGTACAAAATATTATGCTGTTGGAAAGAACCTATTTATCTTCAGCAGAGCATGAAATTAACAAAGATAAACAATATGTGAAATGAGGGTAAATTATAATATTATACACAACCCTTTTACACCAAGTAGAAAGTTTTGGAGCGATTCGGCGAAAGTATCCAATTTTTTTACCTAATTTTTTACTAATATAATCTACATGCTTACCAAAATTTAACTGTTGGTCAATTTGAACACCTAAATATTTAATTTGATCTACAACGCTAATGTTAATGTCTATTTTAACAGATAGGTTACCGCTAACAAGTTGACAGTTATGTCTTGAGCCTTGAGCATACATTTTGTTTTTTGAATACTCAGTTTAATCTTGTTACATTTCAACCATTCACTGAGATGTATCATTTCTCTGTTTACTATTTCAACAACATGTTCAATATTGGAACCACTCACTGAAATTAATGTGTCATCTGCAAAAAGACTAACAAAGGATGTTGGATGTCATTTATGTTTATAAGAAATACTAATGGGCCCAAGACGCTGCCTTGTGGAACACCATGTTCAACTTTGATGCATTCGGAATAAACATTTTCTATTTTAACTCTTTGCCACCTATTGCTTAGATAATCTTTTAACCATTTCAGAACAACTCCCTTAAAACCATATTTCTCACATTTTTCCAGTAATCTTTTCCAATCTATCGTTTCAAATTCACAAATACACTCACAATAATTTTACCCTCATCAATTTCTTTTTTCCACTTTGCACACACTAACTGGCATGCTGTTTCACACATTTAGACATGACTCTAGGATACATGTTTATATGAAAAGTAACATCCTGTAAGCCTTCAAATATAACATCCTTCAATAAATCTACTATTTTAGTAGTTGTGTGCTGCACAAGGTGGTGAAGAAACATATTTTTTTTTTGATTTGTGTGAACCTCCGTAATTGGTTGGCTTCCATAACTTCTTTCTGTATTTTTCCTTTGAACATTTTTTATCTTGTCAGTGCGAATGGAATTTAACTGAAAGACCACAGCGAAGTTCTGCTTAACAGTGAAAGGAGGGATCCGTTTCAGAAGATGAGTATTAAATCAATTTATACGGAAACGCAATTAGGATCGAACAAAGGCAGACAGATAGGTAGATAGACTGAGAGCCAGCAGTCGGTTTACGGTATTTTAGAGCCGTATTCGTAATAGAGCAATAGGGTACTTGCAGAGGTCATGAAATCGCCTCGGGAGTATACATAGCGTAAAGAAAACCATATCAAGAAGCAGTAGGAAACAAAAAACATGATTTTACTGACGGCCAAAAAAAGACATTTGCAAAATAAAATAAGGATATATTCAAATTTTTCCACGTGACTTAAAACAACGGCTGACGTCACAGATATCTTATCGATATCGACAATCGCTACTGCTACAGCGCAGGTCAGTGAGATTCAACTGCGCATTCGACTAGAGATGATCTGAATTCTTTAACAATGCGACTCAATTTATTGATACTCAAACATATCTGAAACAGGCTAATAATTAACCCACTAGCATTTTCGTTGCAATACATTTTTATATCTGATAAGTATCACAGTTCATCCTGTTTGTGACCGAGATTCGCAACTAATCGAAGCCATCATTTTATTTCGGCGCATCCCATTATGAATGAATCCAAAGATAGAATCTAATTCAAGCCCATCCCTACAAAGTGAATTAGTAACCTAGCCTAACTTTTATTCTTTTGACTTTTGTACTTTAGTGTGTGACTGTGTTTCGTGGTTATAATGATCAATGTCAAAATGTTAGGTCAGCACTGGCTATCGCTATCGAATACCAATACTTTACATCCGATCACTATACGATATTACTGACGTCAGAGGTTGTTTGCGCGGGATTTTCCGGCATTTGAAATAATTTTTGGAATATCTCTCACAGCCGATTCCAAAAAACCAAACAAGTGCTTTTGTCATGTTTACTAGGTTCTGAAGGAACGCGTAAATGGCATAATATTTCTTTCTGCAAGTACCCTATTCCATGATGACGCGGCATGCTGTCATGATCAGCTGATATTGGGCAAACATGGCTTGCTTTCCGTATACCGCCATGTAAAATTGAGGATCTTTATTTGTGTTTTTTTTTTAGAATTTTTTTGACATTTTCACAATAATCGTTGTTGTGTTTTTTAAGGAACCTTTTTTATTAGGTAAGCACATCTGTCAATTAAAATGATGAAACCTTGTATTCTGGATAATTTGAGGGTGCTGATTATAAATCCGGTCGCTGTTTTGAGTTTCAGTTTCGTTTGATGACAATAAAAAATTTAGGATCCATCAGATTTTCGGGTTCAGCCCTGGGTTCAGCTATAAAATCTAAAATCTTTATTTAGATTTCTATCATGATGAAACCTTGTGTTCTGGATAACTTGAGGGTGCTGATTATAAATCCGGTCGCTGTTTTGAGTTTCAGTTTCGTTTGACGAAAATCAAAAATTTAGGATCCCTCAGATTTTCGGGTTCAGCCCTGGGTGCAGCTAAAAATCTAAAATATTTATTTAGATTTCTATCAGGATGAAACCTTGTGTTCTGGATAATTTGAGGGCGCTGATTACAAATCCGGTCGCTGTTTTGAGTTTCAGTTTCGTTTGACGAAAATCAAAAATTTAGGATCCCTCAGATTTTCGGGTTTCAGCCCTGAGTTCAGCTAAAAATCTAAAGTCTTTATTTGGATTTCTATCACGATGAAACCTTGTGTTCTGGATAATTTGAGGACGCTGATTACAAATCCGGTCGTAGTTTTGAGTTTCGGTTTCGTTTCACGAAAACCAAAAATTTAGGATCCCTCAGATTTTCGGGTTCAGCCCTGGGTTCAGCTAAAAATCTAAAGTCTTTATTTGGATTTCTATCACGATGAAACCTTGTGTTCTGGATAATTTGAGGGCGCTGATTACAAATGCGGTCGCTGTTTTGAGTTTCAGTTTCGTTTGACGAAAAGCAAAAATTTAGGATCCCTCAGATTTTCGGGTTCAGCCCTGGGTTCAGCTAAAAATCTAAAGTCTTTATTTGGATTTCTATCACGATGAAACCTTGTGTTCTGGATAATTTGAGGGCGCTGATTACAAATGCGGTCGCTGTTTTGAGTTTCAGTTTCGTTTGACGAAAAGCAAAAATTTAGGATCCCTCAGATTTTCGGGTTCAGCCCTGGGTTCAGCTAAAAATCTAAAATCTTTATTTATATTTCTATCATGATGAAACCTTGTGTTCTGGATAATTTGAGGGCGCTGATTACAAATCCGGTCGCTGTTTTGAGTTTCAGTTTCGTTTGACGAAAATCAAAAATTTAGGATCCCTCAGATTTTCGGGTTCAGCCCTGGGTTCAGCTAAAAATCTAAAATCTTTATTTATATTTCTATCATGATGAAACCTTGTGTTCTGGATAATTTGAGGGCGCTGATTACAAATCCGGTCGCTGTTTTGAGTTTCAGTTTCGTTTGACGAAAATCAAAAATTTAGGATCCCTCAGATTTTCGGGTTCAGCCCTGGGTTCAGCTAAAAATCTAAAATCTTTATTTATATTTCTATCATGATGAAACCTTGTGTTCTGGATAATTTGAGGGCGCTGGTTACAAATCCGATCCCTCAGATTTTCGGGTTCAGCCCTGGGTTCAGCTAAAAATCTAAAATCTTTATTAGGATTTCTGTTATGATGAAACCTTGTATTCTGGATATTTTGAGGGTGCTGATATCAAATCCAGTCGTAGTTTTGAGTTTCAGTTTCGCTTGACGAAAATAAAAAATTTAGTTTAGGTAACTCAGATCTGAAATTTTTTATTTTCGTCAAATGGGACTGAAACATAAAACTGCGACCGGATTTCTAAACTACACCCTGAAATTATCTAGAACACGAGGTTTCATCTTGATAGGAAGCCAAATAAAGATTTTCGATTTTTAAGGCTAACCTGAACAACTGAAAGATCTAAAAAATTTTATTTTCGTCAAACCAGACTAAGGCTCAAAACCGCTACCGTATTTGTAATCAGCATCCTCAAGTCATCTGAAACACAAGGTTTCATCCTAATAGAAAGCCAGATAAAGATTTTCGATTTTCTAGGCAAGATCCGGAAGATCTGAAATATTTCAATTTTGTCAAACGAGACTGAAACTAAATACTGCGACCGGATTTGTATTAATGCTATTTTCCGAAAACACCTCGTATATTCTTACCACTGGTTGTTCCTAATTGCCTTTACGTCCAAGCTGTAAGGATCGACCTATCCTGTTTCTGCATGAAACGAAAGACCCTTATAGCCTGCTAAAGTATGTACATGTTTTATTGAAACACCTTCAAGGCCGTGGGTTTAGAAAGTCTTCCCATCCTTATAACTTTGGAAAGATCGAAGGGAAGCTATATAAACTTTTTTTAGACTTCTTTTTTGAACAGAATGTGGGTTTACAGCAAACATAATTTGTCTGAGAAAAGTGAAGCCTGGTTAGAAACAATGTTTACAAGGAGCACATAGAAGAACTTCAGACTGGCAATATCGTCATCTACCACTACTGGCCCTTCGAGACAGAATAGGGAATCAATTGCAGTTCCATATGTCCGAGGCCTCGAGGAGGGTTTCTTCCAGCAAGATAATTCACATCCTCATATGGTAAGGGTATCGATAAGGTTTCTACAGGAATCTGAGGTCAGGGTACTCCCCTGGCCTCCGCGATCACCCGATTTATCGCCAATTGAAAAAGTATGGGATTGGATGAGTCGTTACATAGGCGATTTACCCAATCCTCCAACCACGCTGGACGAACTGGAATATGCTGTGAGGACAGCTTGGGAGGCTGTACCTCTAGAGTTTATCAACAACCAGATTACGAGCATACCGCGTAGGCTAGAGGAGTGCATTCGTCAACATGGAGGGCCCATCCATTATTGATCTGCTGTTTTTTGTATAAACTAATTATGGCAAATGAGTTCGTTTATTATTGTATTTAGTCCTACCGTATTTCAGCAACCGCAACCCTTTTTTCTCAGTGTTTGAATTTCACTTGCGAGTAGTATATACAGGGTGAGTTTTTAATACCGGCTCGGTCGATGACTCTACTACTGTAGAAGATAGCGAAAAAAGTTATATATCAAAGTTGTAGCCACGGATATACTCCTTGCTCAGAAAATATTTAGATTTATACAGGGTGATCCATAACTACGTGGTGATGCAAACATGCATTTTTTTAATGAGACACCCTATATATTATTCCGTATTCAAATTCTGCTAATGATTTCCGTTCTCCCAATGTAGGGTATGTTTACATTATACAGGGTATTTCAAAAGTTATGACCATTTTTATATCTACATCACTGTCAAATGAACGTACTGTATATCAAAAAGTGATAAATCAAAAATAATTTTCTTACACGGATAAATGAAAAATATTCTCTAGTTTTAAAATCGGCTATAAAAAAAGCATGCAACGCATATCGCATATTCGTATACAGGCTGATGCAGAATGCAAAATCTAGATTTTCTCTATTTTTTTAAATGTAACCCCAATATTTTATTATACCAAAGGATTGCTTTTAATATGCTGTTTCATTTATGTATAGCACTTGATATGGCTGCATTCATTAGTTTTTGAGATATTTCGATTTTTCTACAAATTTTAAATATACCTTCTATTTGTTTACTAAAATTTATTTATTTTGAGAAAATACTATCAAATTTTATTTTTGGTTAACAAACAACTAAAATATAAGGCCACAATAGTACTTGATCAAGTCAAAAGACGGAATTAACGAGATATTATAGGGCAAGTGTGCTGAGGAAACAATTTTATAGGCGTCACGCGTAATTATCAAGCAGATCTATCCGGTAGGCTATGAAATATTAAACGACACAGTTCAAATAAAACGGTTCTCCAATCTTTCAAACGCATTAGTTTTAGAGTGCCTCCGTTCTGGATATTGCTGTTCATAGTTTGTATATTCTAGAGGCAAATAGGCAATTTCTCAAAGATTCTCCTAAATACCCTCAATGGAAAAATTAATTTTTAAATCTCGTTTTTCACACAGTACGGAACTATTGAGTAGGTTATGAAAACTGTCAATTTTTCAAAGCTTACCTGATAAAACTGCTTGATAATTATGCATCACGCCTACAAAATTGTTTCCTCGGCATACTTGACTTTATTATCTCGATGATTCAGGGTTTTGACTTCATCAGATACTATCATGACTTTAGAATTTAGTTGTTAGTTAAATAAAAAACAAATTCAATAGTACTTTCTCAAAATAAATGAATTTCAGTACACAAATAGAAGCTATATTTTAAATTTACCGAAAAATCGAAATATCTCGGAAACTGGTGGACGTAGGTACAACAAGTCCTATAGAAAGATGAAAAAGCATATTAAATATAATATATAATGGTATAATAAAATATTGGGGCTTACATTTAAAAAAAGAGAGAAAATCTGGATTTTGCATTCTACATCACCCTGTATACGATTATGCGTCGCGGGCTTTTTTTATAGCCGATTTTAAAACTAGAGGATATTTTTAATCGTTCCATGTAAAATAAATAATTTTTGATTCATTACTTTTTGATATACAGTACGTTCGTTTGACAGCGATTTGGATACAAAATTGGTCATAACTTTCGAAATACCCTGTATAATGTCATAATACCTCATATTGTGAGAAGTTAAATTATTAGTAGAATTATAACATGTTTGCTTCGTCACGTAGTTATGTATCAACCTGTATAAATCAAAATATTTTATAAGCAAGGAGCATATTCGTGGCCAACTTTTGTGTACAACTTTTTCCGCTATCTTCTACAGTAGTGGAGTTATCGACCGAGCCGGTACTAAAAACTCACCCTGTATTTTAAACGAGCGCAAGATAACATTGTTTCTAGTTGCCTCGGTATCTTTTCCAATGTACAACCTGATTACATATGAATCACGTATCGCAGCACATCCAAGAGTCTACAAGAGTTTACAAGCAGGAACATTCTCCTGTGGGAGTTGGAGAGTGCGCCAAACTTTTGCATCCAGGCGTAGCTGCTTTGATGTGTAGCATAGATAAAAGAGGTTAGTTTCTATTTGGTTATAGCTAGGACTTTGTCAAAGTTTCCACGGGCAAGTGGAGTCGATAAGAACAGGGTACAAAGCACAACATGCAAGTGTATAAGAGAACTTCTAAGATACGAGAGAGCGTAGGAATACCTGTATAATAAAAGTGAAAAATGATGTCAGAACACATCATATATAATGTTAACTCTACACTAAATTTCCCTTAAAAGTTAAGCACAAAACCTATAGCAAATAAGACTCAATAATGGTCCACAAACAAATTTGCAAAATGTTCCCCTTTAAAAGTTAAATACAAAAAAAACTATAGCAGATAATCCCCAACAATGACTCACAAATAAATCTGCATATATAAAAATATAATCTTAAAATAAAGTAACACCTAACCTATATACTTGATAGGCCTTTCAAGTCTAACGCTTGAAATAAAACTCAACTAAGATCTTGAAGTGAGCAATACAGTTGAACACTTAAGTTCAAAGCAATTCAATTGATTCTAAAGAAAAATCAAGGCTATGATTATATTAAGGTGCTGCTGGCTCTAGATCTATGAGTGCTCCAAAATTTATAATCTTGAAAGGTAGTGCAATCAAAAAAAAATTATCAATTCCACTAATATTTATTAAAATGACTCAAAATCAAATATCACAGTTAATCCAGAAAACTGAAGCTATATTAACAGTAGTTGCAAAGTACGAGCAACTAGATGTCGATAAATGCACTCAATGTTAAAATAATAAATCAAAAGGAAAGAAAATCTATGAGTACGTACAGAATCTCACAGAAATGACTAAAATATGTACGTCGGTGTACTGTATCGGTTGCAAAAGATGGAAAACTGTTAAATCACCAATATATCAAAATTACAGCTCAAAATTTAGGCAAAATGTGTTATGTTATGAGCACACAAAAAAAACTATCAAAAAACTATACCAAAAATAAAGAAAGGTGCTTCTCTCTCTCTCTCTCTCTCTCTCTCTCTCTCAAAAATGTACAAAGAACAAAAACTGAATAAGGTTAGCCACCTATGCAAAAATACTCGATAGCTGCCTAAAATGGCGGAAACAAGAAGAATGTGCTTCTCTCTCTCTCTCAAAATGTACAAAAGAACAAAAAAAAAACGGGATGAAGGTCACACTTGGAGGTGACCATAAACTCTAGATGCGAAAGTACGTAAAATAGCTCGACAGCAGCCAAAGTGGCGATCAGAAATGAACATAAGCAAATTTTACGTACCTTCTATATCCAAAGTAGCAGGAACGGCTTGCGGTCACACTCCCGTGTATCCTTCCAGGGTCCAGAAATAGGTGGAAAGGGGCATGTACTCACTTAGATCGACATCAGCACCAGGTCAGTTCCTTCGGGAAGCAGATGCACACACTTGGGCTGAAAACACATATAAAGTACCTGAACGCTTAAATATACTACTCCCAAGTGAAATCCGAACACTGAGAAAAAAAGTTGCGGTTGATGAAATGCAGTAGGACTAAATACAATAATAAAGGAACTGATTTGCCATAATTAGTTTATAAAAAAATACAATAGATCAATAATAGGTGGGCCCTCCGTATTGACGAATCCACTCCTCTAGAGGTACAGCCTCCCAAGTTGCCCTCACAGCATGTTCCAGTTTGTCAGTGTGGTCGGAGCAGCTTCCTGTAGGAACCTCATCGATACCCTTGCAATATGAGGACGTGCATTATCTTGCTGGAAGAAACCCTCCTCGAGGCCTCGGACATAACGTCATTGTGCCACGAATCACAAGTAAAGGTGACTTGCTGTTGAATGCAATGGCACCCCATACCATCAAGCCAATAGGACGGTGTACATGGCGCTCAACAGCAAACTGGAGATCACGTCATTCACCCCGTCGTCGTCTTACGCGTTGGCGTGCGTCATGTGCCCCAGACAAAACCTGGACTCGTGGGAGAAGGCCGTCGGATGCCACTCAGCATGCCATTGTCGGTGTTCCTGGCACCAATCTAACCGTTGGCGACGGTGATTTGCAGTCAGTGGAAGCACTAGATGCTGCCGATATGATCATAAGCCCAGTTCACTCAATCTTTGGTACACCGTGCGGATTCGAATGAGCCTCCCTATAACTGCATACCAAGCGTCAGCAACAGCTCGAGTGGATCGCATTCTGTCTCGAAGGGCCAGTAGTCGTAGATGATGATCTTTCCGGTCTGTAGTTCTTCTACGTGCTCCAGAACATCTAGCTCGCTGCATTCGCCCTTCTGCGATCCATGCGCGCCATACTACTACAACTGTAGCCACGCTACGCCCCATGGCTACAGCAATTGCTCTGAAAGAAGCACCACGTTCTTGTTGGCCTACAATCCGACACCGTTCAAAGGGGCTTAACTGCGTACATTGGGGCTGTCGTCTTCTAGGGGGCATCTTCACACAATCAATTCATCTCTTTTACACAACCATCTGATCTCACGCCACATTTGCAACCGATATCATCGTTTTTGAATCGACAGAAAGCCATGCTTTGTTTTTACACGTTTAAAGTTTTTTAGAGGTGCCATGTAGGTAAATAGCGTCTGAATGAACAAAAAGTGTTACGTGTGTAATAGAGATGGTACTTCCAAGCTGTGTACAGATTTTCAATACAAATATCCCTTTTTTATAGGTCTTAGGATTTCACTTGCAAGTAATATATCTCCAAAGAACTTCAACACTTGAGGGTATTTGAACATGAAGAATTCAAAAGTGCTAATAGCAATGTCGCCAGATTTACCACTTTTACGCTACACGTCATAATTTAGTTATTTTAAACGGAATGCTCTATTTATTTTTAATGCCTTATTTATGACGTGTAACGTAAAAGTGGTAAATCTGACAACACTGCTGTTAGCATTTTCGAATTCTGCATGTTCAAATAGCCCCAGGTACTTTTATACCGTCTTCAGATCCTTCAAGTGCGTGTTCGAATATAGCCTCTGAATACGTATTGAAGAGTATGGGCACAGTAGAGGTTGTGACTACTGTGATATGGGGCTGAACAAGTATCTCTGTCTGATTCTGCACTTTATAGATACATAAAAATATGATACAACACTTCAAATCGCTTGAAAAATTTCTCTATGGTTGGAGTCTGTTAAATGGTATGCCTAGGGCCACTGACCTCTCCTGAAGTCCGGCCCTGATTTGGGGGTCTCTTCACAAATGTCTGTTAACAATGCTTTGTTGGAAACACCGATGCTTTCAGCGCTCCCACACGTGTCAAAAAGCTGCCTCTCAGTAGGATTTAAAATAGATTCCGTAAAGGCAAATATTTGTTCTGTCAACTCAGAGGCTTGTATGTGTCCGTTCTAAATAGAATAAATATTATGGTTTGGCTTCTTTAGAACCAGTTTTCCACATTAAAGGTTAGAGATCAGATAAATTGTTGCAGCATTTATTTTTACTCATCCATTTATATCTATAGAGGATCAGATCTACAGAAGTTGCTTAAGGGTCTAGGGTATAGCGCGCAAAATTGAGAATTCAAGAAAAGACGTATTCCCGTGTTAGCGAGAAGGCGTGGCCGCCTGTTCCCTTTCTCCAGTGTGTGTATCTAAGATGAGGGAAGATAAGTCCAAAAATCCAAAGGTAAGGTCAAAAGGTCACCATAAAAATGAATTTCGCATTTCCAAGCTCCTGACGTTACCTTTAAACTTGCAGTGATGACTCAAAGAGCAAATTGAAGAAGAAAGCTGAGGAGATCGACCAATTTATCGACTTATATTACAATACGAAGTGTTTATGGGGCGTGAGAAGTAGGGAATATAAAGATATCAATGCAAGGAACAAAGCATATTCTGCATTAGCAGATATACTAAACATATTGGTGGAAACAGTGAAGAAAAAAATGAATAACCTACGTTCGACGTATAACCAACAGAAGAAACAAATTGTTGTTTCTCAGAGAACAGGTGGATCGATATATTTTTGTAAATAAAATTGTCAATTTTTATTCCCCACACCGATAGGTGAGAGGAGTATTGTGATCGGGAAGCCCTGCTCAGTAAATCTGTTAGTAACTTTTCTTCAATTCCCACAATGCTCCTTGATTTTAAGGATGTTTTAACTCAAATTCGCCTTTTTTTCTAACGATATCTTCACATTCTATTTCCTTTTTCACCATTAACATTAAAATTCCTGCTATTGCAGCACGCTTCCTTTTACTGGGCGCCATATTAACTACACTTCAATCGCATACGATTCTGAACATCAGTGTAAATGATAGTCGTACTCCTTTACGAGTACCCGTATACGATTCACTCGTAAATGTAACTTTAGCCTTAGGGCTAGTCTGTACGTACTTAAAATTTCAATTGCTACCAGATCGCGAACAAAATGAGCAAGAAGAACAACAATATACATTGTTGATACTGGTATGAAAAAATGTAGTCAAGTTGATTGACTCAGTACTTCCCACACATTCCTATGATACCAGTTGTATTATTTTCCCACAGCATGAAACTATAGCCTAGATGTCCCTGCAACCAAATCATTGCTCGCCCGACCGCAAAAAAGTGATTTATTCTACTAGGTGCTTCTTTCACAAGTCAATGGAAAATCTATCATGAATACAACAAATTTTTGAGTTTTACAAACCCCCACCCCCGAAACACCCCAATTTCACCCCCAACCAAAAAAAAACGATCAAGAACCCCTAAAACGTCTAAAACGAAGTTTGAGGTGTTTTTTATATTTTTAGTTTTTTAATATTGCCGCGCTGCCACTGAAATGATTTCTAAAAACCATACGCGCTTTCCATACTCGTCGCGGTGATAAATCTGTGTCAAAATGTTAAAGTCAATTCAGAAGTTTCCACGTACACAATACAGAACGATCCAAAGTAATACTCGTATGTATTTTGTATGCATCAGAAATTTCCCTTGGTTCCTGTAATCGGCAAGGCAAGGTTCGAATGGACCTAAAAAACTGTATTATGCCGCTAGGTCTTTGTCTCTCAGGTCAGTAGACAGCCTATTTTGAGTACAAATTTTTCAGCTTTACATCCCCCCACCCCCCAACCACCCCAATTTCACCCCCACCCAAAAAAAAGTAGAAAATGATCAGGAACCCCTAAAACGCCTAAAAACGAAGTTTGAGGCATATTGAAATTTTTCGTTTTTTGATAATTACTCCGCCGCCCATGCACCGATTCTCAAAATTGTAGCAACATTACCTACTACGACCCCACTCCCCGTCGCTACACAAATTTCATCAAGATCCATGTAGCGGTTACTGAGATTAGGAGGCTAGAAAAACGCCAACAGACAGACAGACCGACGGAAATGAGTGACGTGGATTTTCGTTATGTAGGCATCATAAAACGCCCAAAAAGTATATTATCTCAAAATCGAAAATTTTCGCGAATACAATACTCCCCTCACCTATCGGTGTGGGAAGTAAAAGTAATAATTAGGCATCTGGTTTGACCAAGGCTGTGTCTATATATACCGTACTATAAACCGTATTAAATCATCTTGTATCATAAGCCTTGCCTTGGGTATGCGAAACAAAAAAGTACATTACCCTGTTACGCCGCTAAAATATAGAGACGCGTATATAAATCTAAAATAATGCTATTTTCGTTCACTATCTGGAAGCGATTCAAAACTGTCTTTCGTAAAAGTAATGCCAAGGACAAGGCTCTGCGAGGCCATTACCAACATACATTCTATTGGCGTGGCAGACGATGTCGCACGTCGGTCTGCCAGAAACAGATATTATGTGGGTTGTTTGGTCAGGTGATCTGCACTATTTGTAAGTACAGCGGTCAAGATTCAATCGAGGACTATTTACAAATGATTATATGAGAATAAAAACGACCTAAGTCCAATAGGAAGAATTCTGGAAAATTAACAAAATCAATTTTTGGCTTCCATATTTTTTTTTGTTATTTATCATATATTTTCCAACGTTTCTCAAGCTACAGATACACATGCTCATAAATAGCATCCTTCCAAAGCATGCTCAAAATTAGCATGCTACTGTCACTGACGCTGGTTCTTTCATCATCATAGTCACAATGTCTTAACAGATATGTTGTGAACTCGTAAAATGCATTTGCTCATTTTACGAGTTTCTCTTGGGATATCTTTAAGATCTTTAATGCAGTAGTTTCCCATTTGCCTTCTGCATCCTCATGCCGTTGACCAGACGGTATCTACTGGTTCATCCGCCTTTAGGGCCAATTTCTCACCCCAAGGACAAGAAGGTTCTGTTCTCAACTCGTCCACCCAAAGCTTTGGTTGAGAACAGGTTACTGTTTAAATACCGACAGTAGTTCGGTTCCTTTTAATCGCTTTTTACGACACGCAGGATATACGATGGGAGATATTCTAACCCGCCCCCACACGGGGAGCTGGTTCTTTAGCATGCTCGAACTTAGCATGCTTATTTCGAGCAAGGCGTGTATACACATGCTACGAAGTAGCATTGCTCATAGCATGCTTTTTAAGCATGTGTATCTGCACCTTAACATCAAATATATGATATTTAGATACCAAAACGGAAAGGACCATTAACCATTACCATTAACAAAGACAAGTAGGGTCACTCGCCGTGCCAACTTTGATGTGAATCTCACAAATGCGAGCCGCCTCGAATTCAGAGGGGTACCCTTCGTGCGACCTCGTTTACTGTGCTTACAGGGAATCCGACTGTGCGATAATTGTCGACGTCAACGGTCGACGTTCACTTTACTTATACGGGGGTCAATAGAAATGAATTCTATAGTATAGATAGAGTATAATTTATTATTAAATAAACCATTCAACACAATAACTGCAGATGCAGCTATTGGGGTGGCAAATAGCTCAAGGAGTATTATAGACCATGTTTTGTCAGCTAGATGTAGTAATTTGAAATGTACGATTCAAGTAGTAAGTAACAGTAACTGTCTGATCATTCATAATTTGTTCTCAATAACCTTAGGTGTAAACATAAAAGTATTTGCGACAAAATATAGAAAAAAAGTAAACAGAATAGATCATAAAAAATTCGTCTCAAAATTTGAAAAGAATATTCAAACTACAGAAGTTCAATCATTTCTTGTAAAAAAGATTCAGAATTCAAAAAGACGTATAAGATACGTGAAAATAACGACTGGATAAATCAAAAAATTCTCGAAATGATCGAAAACCGAGTCAGAATTTATAAATAAAAAGTTAAAGAACCGGGAAACACGAATTTGGAAAATTAATTTAAAAAGCTTGAGAATCAGTCAATAATAAAATTAAAGTATTAAAAACAGATATTTTAAAAATCAATGGGAATAAGTAGGCACAAAAAGCAATGGGGCCATATACAGAGTATGTCGCCGGCATTTTTTTGTGAAATACGCGCAAAACGCTGAATAACACACAAAGACTACTTATTTAGGCACCCCGGTAGATCCGACCGATTAGGTATATCCCGTGCACCGTGTCGCGTGTTAGGTGGTGTTAGGTGGACTGACCCTGTAAACCACAGCTGCTAGCGTTCGGCTACTGATCGAGATCAGCGGGTGCCAGAATCTGCCAATGATCCGCCAGCTTGCGTAGTATCCGAGAGCAGATCTGGAAAGACCACATTGGGGGCGGAACTTAAAATGACCCTACTTGTCTTTGTTAATGTACGGTGATGTGGGCCAGTTTTATTTTCAAACTACAAAAAACATTGTATTAACACTCCAAATTTCAGGTTTTTTTTTTTTTTTTTTTTTTAGGCTTAGGCAGCGTCGACTGCTAAGGTCATTGGCTGCTTTGATAAGTTTTAGTAATAAGCTGATTTATTCATATTTTTGAATGTATTCTAATATTTCTCAGAAAAAGCAGCAGCTTGTCAACTTCTGCGGGCTTGGTTGATAAGGCGATTTGAAGGTTTGCTCCAATATGTAACGACTGTCTAGCTATCTGAAAGGTAGGGCAAGACAGAATGATATGCTTAACTGTTAAACGTTCTCCACATGTCTCACAGTTTGGTGCTTCATCGCCACTCAGCATATACAGATGAGTTAAGTTGGTATGACCAATGCGTAATCTACATAAGATAACTTGCTCATGTCTAGTCAAGTTTTTCGGATATTCGCATTTGGCTACTTGGGTTTTAATTTGTTTCAAATGGCCACCGTACTGATTCCATTCATCCTGCCAGATCTGCTCGGTTGCTAATTTGATGGCTTTGATTCTATCATATACTGGAATTGGTATACCCCCATCAGCAGTTATACACTCAGACGCCTGTCTGGCAAGCAGGTCTGCCCTTTCATTACCTAATATGTCTTTATGGCTTGGTACCCAAATAAAATGCACTTGCTTATTTCTTAATTGTAAGGAGACGCACTGCTCTATTATCCTCCTAATGCATGGATCCTTAGTGAAATTGTTCATTGCTGCATGAAGCACACTAAGGGAGTCAGTAGCTATCACGCATCTTTCTTTGCTGGAAAATCCGAAGAAGAGAAGTGCCTGCCAAATGGCGAACGATTCAGCAGTAAATATACTGGCTGCTTTGTCGATAGTCCATGCAAATTCACTATTTCCAGCTACTATTGCTGCTCCAACACCATATTGAGTTTTCGAACCGTCCGTATATATCACTAGGTCGTCTTGAAAATCATGAAGCTCTCGCATAAGGTGGGATATGTAAACAGTATTGGGTGTTGTATCCCTATGTAATTCAGATAGACTTAGGTTGATTCTGAGCTGAGGAATAGACCATGGAGGATATATTGCTGGGAGTTTTTGTAAAGTGTCCTCAGTGGAGAGTCCACACTTTTCAGCAAACTCTAGACTTCGCACTCGAGCCGGTCTAGTGGCGGATGGCCTTTCTGCAAATTCATTGGTATAATTGAAGATGTCAGAGTTGATATGTTGAGGTAGATGTTTGATCTTTGCTTCGTACATAAGCGTTTGCTGACTAATTTTGAGATGCAAAGGCATAATAGACGCTTCACACAATACTGCGGCTGTCGGACTAGTCCGAAAAGCCCCTGTAGCTGTACGTACAGCTGCTAGTTGGAGCCGTTCGAGTTCATTGACTTTGCTACGTCTAGCAGAACCATACACAATACTGCCGTAGCTAATGCGGGACTCTATAAGAGACTGATATATTCTTATCAGAATTTCTCTATCAGCTCCCCAACGGATTCGTGCCATACATTTAATTAGGTTCAGCACCTTCCTGCAGCGGACTACTAAGTGATCTATGTGATCTTTCCAATTTAGCTTGCAGTCAAAGTGGATACCTAATAATTTGACTGTTGGCTTGACAGTTATACAGTGTCCACCTAATGTGAGGTGGGGATCAGCATGCATAGATCGTAACCTGCAGAAGTGTACGCAGCATGTCTTCGTTGGTGAGAATCTAAAGCCTTTAGACGCTGCTAGATTATGCAGTCTGTCGATTTCATTTTGTATAACAGAGTAGCCGTCATTTAGGTTTGAGGTGTGTACAATTGTGAGGTCATCGACATAAAGAACAGCTCTGATGTTATTTGGTACATGTTCGATCAAAAAATTGATCGCAATGGCGAATAAGGTTACACTGAGCACTGATCCCTGGGGAACACCATTTTGTAATTGTCTGACTGATGACTTTTTATCCCGAATCCGTACCTCGAAGCTTCTGTTCTCGAGAAAGTTTTTAATTATTATGGGTAAGCTTCCGCGGAAGCCCCATTCGTGCAATTGCTTCAGAATTCCGAATCTCCAAGTCATATCGAAAGCTTTTTCGATGTCGAACATTACAGCAACAGCATGTCGTCGATCGAAGAAAGCTTCTTGGATTGTATTTTCGATATGAACAAGGGCATCAATAGAAGAATGGTTTTGCCTGAAGCCAACTTGATTTTTTGATATCAGGTTACGGTTTTCTAAATACCATACAAGTCGGTAGTTGACCATTCGCTCGAAAACTTTGCCTAAACAGCAGGTTAGGGATATTGGTCTATAGCTGGAGGGTTGCGAGGGAGGTTTACCATACTTAAGTATAGGAATTACTACCGCTTTTTTCCAAGCGTCCGGATATACACCATTTGTCCATGCTTTGTTGAAAATCTTTAGTAGAAGATGTTTTGCCTCAGATGACAGATGGCGTATCATACTGTAGGATATATCATCGGGACCTGGAGCAGTTTCATGGCAGCCATCAAGAGCATTTTCAAGTTCTGTATATAGAAAAGGGGTGTTGTATAAAAGTTCTTCAGTTGTAGAAAAATTTGGTGGTTCACTTTCACAGACTTCTTTTACTCTTTGGAAGGATTCACTGTAGTTGGCAGTATTACTGGTGGTTTCAAATTGTTTGGCTAGAGTATTACATATCCCCTCAATATCTTCGATCAATGAATCACCGTCTTTCAATGCACATGGCCCTCTGTATGATTTGTTTCCGGAAATGATGTTAATTTTCCTCCATACTTCTTTTAAGGATGTCTCCGCTGTTATTGCTGATATATATTGTTGCCAGGATTTTTTTTGACCATCATTTATTTTCCGGCGAGCGTTGGCTCTAAGTTTTTTAAAAATAATCATGTTTTCCATGGTAGGATTTCGTCGGAATCTATTAAGAGCTGATTTTTTATTTCTTATAGCTGCCTTAATGTCATCATTCCACCAGGGTACTGCCTTATTCGATGCAGAACCAGAAGACATAGGAATACTTTGTTCTGCTGCAGCTTTAATGCAATCAGTAAGAATACTAACAGCAGTGTTGGTGTCATCTGGCAGCTGTGGAACTGTCATGACCTCTGAAAACTTATCCCAGTTTGCTCGCTCAACTAACCATTTCTTATGGGATGGGTAAAATAGTTTTTCTACATCCGTCGAGATAATAATCGGGAAGTGATCACTAAAGTTCAGATCATCTAGTGCATTCCAGGTCAATCTGTGGGCTAGGTTTGTAGAACAGAGGCTCAGATCAATGGCCGACGTACCTCCAGAACGAACGTCGAAGTGAGTAGGTTGGCCTGTATTTAATAAGGTGAGGTCTGTGGTCTCTAATAGGGATTCGATAGTCCTACCTCGCATGTCTCGGCGAGCGGAGCCCCATAGCGGCGAATGGGCATTGAAGTCCCCTAATAGAACATACGGTCTGGGTAGATTTGAGATTAGATCGTTTAGCTGATCGATATGCCAGTTTCCATCGGGTAGGTACAGACTGCAGATAGTAAGCTTAATAGGGGTTTCGATGCTTACAGCAACTGCCTGCAGTTCAGTTCTCAAATTATGAACAGTCGCTGTTATATTGTTCTTAATAAATATGCCTACACCTCCTCTAGCCCTGTGAACAGGAGCGACATCTTTTCTGAAAATTTCATACCCCCTGAGGGAGAAATTAGATTCTGGCTTGAAATGCGTTTCTTGTAACGCAATACAAAAAGGTTCGTATTCTCTGATCATTATTCTTAGCTCGTTGATGTGAGACACGCAACCATTGCAGTTCCATTGAAGGATACTTTGCATTGAGCTAAATGATTTGGTTACGACCTCTAAAGTATATTAAATCAGAGAATAAATAGAACGATAAATAATATAATAATAATAAATAACATAAACGACAATGATTTGCATAAATGCAAAAAAAAGACGAAAAACATAGACAAATAAACGAAAAAGTTCACAAACACGTAATTTAAATATGTATATAGTTAAAAATATCACAGAAATAGAAAGCTATCACAGTTCATATCACAGGTGCTGTATCACTGTTCTTTGTGGGCGGTTGGTGTTTTGGTCGCCCTCTTCTTTTTTTGTTGGCGGTTAGCATTGACGTCCCTTCGGATGCCTCCTCTTCTGTAGTTGAGGCATCTTGTTTTTTCCTTTTCTCAGATGTCATTGAAGGGTTAGTAGAGACTGAGTCTGTCCGTTCTCTACCAGAAAAAGTACTTTGGTTAACGCTGGTGGGGGCTTTGAAATAGTCTGTCGGAATAGGTATTAATTTGGAGAGACATGTCATAATAGAATTTTCTATGTGAGGGATTAATGCTTTTATCACAGCTTGTGTATTATCCTGTGCCGGCTTAGCGACTGACGCAGCGTACGACAAGTTAGGTGTTGGTGTACTGGCTATAACCTTCCTTTTTGCCTCGGGATATGGGATTTTCTCCAAAACCTTTATTTTCTGTATTGCGGCTTCAGTTTTGTATTGAGGACAAGCTTTATATGCCGAGGAATGATTGCCTCCACAGTTTACACATTTCTTTGGATCTTGGCATGGTGATTCATCATGTGGAGGTTGTCCACATGTGCACAGTTTTTGTTTTGTACATTTAAGAGCTGAATGTCCTAAAGATTGGCAATTAAAGCACCTAATAGGTGCTGGGATAAACGGCCTCACTTTCAGTATGTAGTAAGCAGCTTTCACCTCTCTAGGGATATCAGTTTTATTAAATGTAAGAACATGATTTGGCGTATCTATCAGATTCCCGTCTTTTTTTGTTTTCAATCTTCTTACCTCAAATACACCCTGATCTTTAAGCCCTTCACATATTTCTTCAACAGAACAGTTCATGAAGTCTCGGCAGTAAACAACTCCTTTGGAAAAGTTAAGTGTCCTATGCGCAACAACTTCTACTTCGAACTCTCCAAATTTCTTAATCGCCAGTAGACGTTTAGCTTGATTGTTTGATTTAACTTCAACAACAAGACCTTCTTTACTTTTTCTGACAGATTTCACTTCTCCGATTAGACCATATAATATCTTAGAAATTACAAAAGGACTAACTTTATCAAAGTTGCCATTCTCTCTTTTAACAAGCAGGAACCGAGGAAGATTTTCCACCGTCTCCATGCCTGCTGAGGGATTTATCAGTGCTCCCTCAGCACTGCCCGTTTTGAGAAGGGCGGGCGCCTCCTTAGTTTTATTTGCGGTACCAGTCATCTAGTTCCCACGAGTAGGCTCTGAAGCTTAAGTTCGACCGCAGCAGAGCAGGCTTACCACGGCAGGGCTATCTTACAACCGGAGGTCGCCTGGTATCCGGAGGCAGCCGTTAGCGACTCACTGACGTAGAGCCATCCACCCCTCAGCACGGCAAACACCTTAGGTTACGGATTTTTCAACAGGTTTACTCCTGTGAGAGGGGTAGGAAGAAACAGGAAAAGGCACCTCTCCCCCCACGTTCCTTAAAGGGGGTAAAAAGGGAGATATGTCCCTGACTCCTGCTCCACCCAACCCACCTCCGGTCGGGCGCTGGCTGTACGGTCTACGACGATACCGTAGCACAGGGAGACCATCCAGTGTAGCAGTGCTACAGACAATGTTCCCCCTAGTGGCCAGACGGCCAAATTTCAGGTTTTCGCTTTCTTTTGTGGGTTATTTCGCTATCAGAATCCATTTCGAGGGAAACCAGGGTGACAGTGAAAAAATAACATAACATAAACTAAAACTCGTGATGCAACAGTCAGAAATAAAACGGTCCCAAGTCCAGGACTTGGGCCCGATTTTACTTCATACACATTTTTCATGCGGCACAAATCAGGTTTCAATCGTCGACTTGGGCCTGTTTTCACGGTCAGTGATGGAATGAAGTGTGAACTTTGATTGTGCGCCGTTGAGTCAATTTATAAAAATATGGACCTAGGCCCACTTTATTTTCATATAATTAAATATAGAACGGCATAGATAACCCAACAAACATTTCAAGTTAATATTAGCTCTTCTTTACTTAAATAGACGCAAACTCTGCTAGACTACGCCAAATGTACCTCTTTCCGACATAATTTTCACCAAAGTGGAGAATAAAATCGTGGTAATTCAGAAGGAAAATACAGGGTGGGCCAATAGTGCGTGGACGGAAGATTGTGGGCTTACTAAAAAATATTTCAAAAATCCGTCATTTGATTATGGTAGGGGCCCTTGGGGGCTATATCGTAAAAATATTCACTTAAATTTTGACATTTATTTAGGGTGATTCATATCAAACTTACATTTTTTTGAATGGAACCCTCTATATGTTATTGCATATTTCGATTCCTTGGTCAATTCTAGTGTGACTTTATCTATCATACATGGGACTTTAAACGAACTGTTAGGCGCAAATCACCATTTTTGGTATAAGTAGGTACCTATCAGAAAAAAATTGAATATCCCAGCGATTATAAAACTTAGAAGGCCGTGACTTTGCGGTACGGCTAAGCATGAAATGCGTCACCTTAGGTCAGACGGCTAAATTTGAATTCTTTTTGTACTTGGAGAAATCAGTAGATTAATTAAGGGAACTTCCATCACAGATAACTTGATTTTTTCAAATGGGATTGACTATTTTGGTTTAAAGAATCAAATGTAAAATTTGATTACCTTTCTAAAGATATAGCATTCAGTCAAATCGGTGTTTTTCGATTTTCCTGCGTGCAAGCGTCCTAGCAGGCCATGAAAAATAAACAAAAGCCCGTTAATATGGAAGAAACCAACTAACTTAGTAGACAGCTGCAAACGAACTAGAGTAGCGAGGCAAGATCATGAAAATACCAGCACATTTTTTGCTGGGCTGGCGCGGTCTATAGTGTAGTCAAAATCTGTATATTACCTTTGTATAATCAGATGTTATAGATAAATTTACTTATTTTTTTATTCCAAATATGTATTAGCGATTATAAATGTAATTATTTTGATCCCCTACGACTTTCTGCATTATTATAGTATATATTTTGTATAGATAATTACGTTTTATCATTAATCAGGTCTACATAATAACTCAACTGCACTATAGAAGTGTCGGCACTGATTGGCACCTAAAAAAAAAAATATAAACAAATCCAACAGCTCTGTCTGCAACTATAGAGCACTTCCATGATGACGCGGCCTGCTGTCATGATCAGCTGATATTGGGCAAACATGGCTTGTTTACCGTATACCGCCATGTAAAATTGAGGACCTTTATTAGTATTTTTTTACAATTTTCTTGACATTTTTATCATAATTGTTGTTGTGTTGTGTTATTCAAGCAATCTTTTTTGTCAGGTAAGCACATCTGTCAGTTAAAATGATGTAATTTATGAGATAATGCACGATAAAAGCTTGAATGCATATTGAAAACAGCAAAGAAAAAAAACGTTTATTCGCAAATTACAGTTATCACATTCAGTAGGGCGACAGTTGTTATAGTCATACTGCATCTTTGCCACTTGATACTCGAAAGTAATGCATTTCTTTACTTGAAAGTTTATTTGTGAAATAGAAGTATAGTGAAGTAGTTCATTGCAGTGGCCAACTTTTGATGGATTATGTTAAAGTAGCAAAAACCTCCATTCGTAGGTAATAATTGCTAGTTTTATATGTACATATAGGCAAGTTCAAGGAATGGATCAATTTCTTAATCTTTTGACATAACCTAAAAGTTGAGTTTCTGGAACAAGAGATATATGTAAATATGCACCAAAAAATAGGTACGTTATATTATAACTATTCACTTCTCTATTGTGCACTATTTCAAAATGCTTGCTTTTTGTCATTATAGGTGTGGAAAGAATTCTTCAGCTTCCCAAGTATTTGAGACAGAAGAGGCAGACCGATGCCAGAAGGCGAAGAGTGTGATGACTTTCTAGAAAGTGGATCGTGGTATATACTGTGTATACTAACAGCACCAATAAATGCTCATGTTATCTATCTATATATTTTTTAATAAATGGTGGAGAAAAATGAATTATTTATTATTATAGGGTATGCTTCTCACATAATTAAATTGAAAAGATTTCATATCATTAGCTTATACCTACATTCATACTTTTTTTCCAAATACATATGTATCATGAAATGGTGTCTAGCTACATCGAGGTGAAAAATATGTATTTTAAATGACACTTTGCTTAACATAGTGGGATTAATTTATATCTCATCAAATAGGGTGACTATCTAAAAAATACTCATTGGGTGATTGTAAAGTTACACACACCAGAAGCTAAAGGATTATTACTTGAATGAAAAACTATTAGTTATATTTTCCTATGTATTTATTATATACATTTTCTTCGATGTATTATTCCGAACAGTATATAATTCAGTGTATCGAAGGGCGATGAGTGAAACACCATTCAGTGATGTGGTGCTGCAGTCCTCAGTCACACAGTATGGGCCAATATCATTGATACTATTGAGTTTATGCCTATAAACATAAAGATGCTTCAGGTTTTGCCCAGTTCCATAAAGTAGTTATTTACTTCCATCTGACATCCTGAAATAAATCATATTTTTAACAAAAATGAAAAATAGCAGAAAGCTAACTGATGAAAATGCATTAAACATAGTGCAAGTAAGAACTTTCATTCTAATATTTTCAATAATGATTACTACTGTGACAGCTATTCATATACACACAGCTCTATTTATTTTCTTGATCTGGTAAAGATTGAGTGAGAAAGATGCAGTATGACTATAACACCTGTCGCCCTAATGAATGAGATAACTGTAATTTGCGAATAAACGTTTTTTTCTTTGCTGTTTTCAATATGCATTCAAGTTTTCATCATGCATTATCTCATAAATTACATCATTTTAATTGACATAGGTGTTTACCTGCCAAAAAAGGTTCCTTGAAAAATACAACACAAAAACAATTATGGTAAAATTGTCAAAAAACACTGTAAAAAAACACAAATAAAAGTCTTCAATTTTAAATGGCGGTATACGGCAAACAATCTTTGTTTGCCCAAGATCAGCTGATCAAGACGTTTGGGGTTATGGTCGTGGAATTGCTGTATACCTGAAGGTTACGACAAGATGGATTCCAAAAGTGATGACCGATGAACAAAAAGCAAATCGAGTGACATTTTGTTAGCAGAAAAGGCAACTACAACGTATGTATCATCGGCTCTGGTCATGCTGTCTCCAACAAATTAATTTCAAGAAATAATTGCTTCTAATGTTACTGTTATGCGTGCTAGCACCAACGTACCATGTTACGGTTAAATAAAGGAATTAGAATAAGAAGAAAACCCATTGCGAATGCTATCTAGAGCTGCACTGAGAAATTCTAAATAGCCGCACTGCAGTTCGTAATGATTTATCTGCATGTAGAATGTAGATACCTGGGAGCGCAGCGGCGGCTATCTGTAGCAAGGGACAGCGACCTGTTCAACTGAACAGTCGTGAAGATAGCCGACGACAATAAGCAGAGTATCGCAAAAAGAAGAATCTCTAGGAATGCGAGTATACAAGGGTCACATTTATGTGTTATGCAGAGCGGGAGTTGTTGGTACTAGTCCAGCCCAGCGTTGAAATTCCAGTAAACCTTGTTAGGTATACCACAATTTTCCAAGCAGAAATGATGGCCATAGTCAGGCAGCTGAACAAAAGATTCTTGACAAACAGATTCCTTTAAATCAATAAATCATAGTTTGTTGGTGATTTGAGTTAGATTTTACCACTGTCATTAAGAATATCCTGTTGGTCTCAAATAGAAAATATTTTGGCACACTATTTTTAAATAGGTTTTCTGTTGATTTAATGTTAAAACCTTTTCTATGTCAAGCCAAAGAAAGTTTACAATTTTGTGAGAGAGAATAAGTTGCCTATTTTACCACCATCCTAAATATTCCTCAAAACTTTGCAGTTCTTGAAAAATTGCACCTGACAGAAAATGTTCCTTAAATGAAAACTGTTGCAGAGGGTTTATTATTCTCTGGGAAGTACATTGTTTTACAAATTGATGAAATATCAGCCTGTATAAATGTTCTTGTCATTACAAAAAT
Source organism: Callosobruchus maculatus (assembly GCA_951848785.1). NCBI lineage: Eukaryota > Metazoa > Arthropoda > Insecta > Coleoptera > Chrysomelidae > Callosobruchus > Callosobruchus maculatus. Next base: position 751,794 of record CATOUR010000069.1, read on the forward strand.
TATAGGTAGAACATGAAGGACAAAATTATTTGATAGGTATATTAAATATATATACATACAGCTTATATTTGGTAGGCGTAACCCTTCCATCAGAGTATACAGCTCAAATTACAGTCCTTATTCACAAAGGGTATTGTTAAAATTTTGATTTCAGGCCAATAGGTATAAAAGTAAGTTTTTGGGCAATTGCACAAAGCAATTTTAATGAAAATTGCAAAAGAATACATCAATATGCATTATAGATGAGTTTGTTTTAGACACATTTGTTCATGTAATCAACCCCAAACTGATGAAATTCTGCTTGAATTAATGTTGTTAATGGCAAATATTTTTATTAATAATTACACTGAAACAGTTGAAGACAAAATACAGACTGACAAAACTAGAAAGAGGAAATCTAATGGAAATAAGAAATTTCCAACAGAAGGGAAAATCTTTCAGACAGGAAGGTTCCTACAGGAAGATGAGATCAGAATAGTCCCCTGGCCTCTACGATCACCTGATTTATAGCCAATTGAAAAAGGGATCGGATGGGTCACTACATTCGCGATTTACCCAATCCCCTGACCACGCTGGGAGAAATGCTGGCAGGGATTGACGGCAACTTGGGAGACTGTACCTCTAGAGTTTAGAGTTGTTCACCAGATTAGTGTTTTTACTGGGAACTTTCAGTGCTGCACTGCACTATACTGCACCGTAATGTTCAACGCGTGGTCATTCTTGTTACCATCAATCAAGGTCTGGTTGGAGAGTGAAGGAAAGCCGTCGATACTGAATACTTTATGTGATAATATATTGCAGTCAAGGGCTGTACAGGTACGGTCTACCTAACTATACACCTTCCATCTATATCTCGCTGCTAGATCTATCTGGATCAATAAATCAACTGTCCCAGTTCTACTACCGTGCGCATTCTAGTATGTATATCGGGTGTACCAGAAAGTTTATCAGCCTCTAACCTCCAAACCATTCAGGATAATACAAGAAAAATAATAATATCACTTTTAAACTACATGTTCATTTCACTATTTATGTTTATTTTTGTGTTGCTTGTTTTGTTTTTATCTTTATAAAGGTTGCATTTATTCAAAGACCATGGGATTTGTGTCTAAGAAAGGCAAAAAAACCGATCCAATCAATTATAGACCTGTCATTAACACACAGCTCCTGAAATACCTGGACAACAATAACATCATAAATGATCGCCAGTATGACTTCCGTAAGCACAGGTCTACAGGTGACCTCCTTGCCTACGTCACTCACTTATGGAACAGAGCAATAGAAAATCATGGCGAATCCCGTGTTGTTGTACTTGACATATCGAAAACCTTTGATAGAGTGTGGCATGAAAGACTTCTGGTCAAGCTTGCTGCTTATGGACTACCACCTGGCCTGCGCCAGTGGCTGAATAGCTTTTTGAGCGATCGATCTCTGTTTGTTGTAGTCGAAGGGTGTTCATCAGACATATTTTGGTTAAACGCCTGTGTTCTTCAGGGATCTGTCCTATCGTCTACACTGTTTCTGCTGTACCTCAACAAGCTGCTGGAAATAACATCCAATCCAATCTACAGCTTCGCGGGCGACAGTACGTTAATATCGATTAGTAAATAAAGTACAGTTTAACGTAAAGAAAACTCAAGCAGTAACACTGACAAAGAAGTCTCACGTTGGCTCACCAACTGTGGAAATGGAGGTTCACCCAATAGTCGAGTCACCTTCCGTCAAGCTTTTGGGAATCAGCATCAACAATAATGTGTCCTGGCACGATCACGTTGTCAGTATTGCTAAAACGGCATTCCAGAAGCTTTGAGCATTGTTCCGCTTTAGGAAGCTGTATATACCAGAGCAACTACTGCTGCTTTACCAGGCACAAGTTCGACCATCGTTGGAGTACGGCTCCTATGTGTGGAGATGCGCTCCGAAGTACTCTTTAAAGCCTCTGGGCACTATCCAGAAAAGAGTAATTGGACTAATCGATACGCCTAACCTCACAAAAGACCACCCCACAGCCATCGAAGAAGGGTGGCTGACTTGTCCCTGTTTTACAGATTCTATCATGAAAGATGTTCGAGTGAGCTCTCCCAGATAATAACGCCGAAGGCCGTCCGAACAAGAAACACTAGAGAAGCTCTGTGAACTCATCTTCACCAGGTCGAGGTCCCTACTACCCGAACCAGTCTCCTTCAGCACTCCTTCATTTGTAGTACTTCGATGCTGTGGAATGAGCTGCCGGGAATTTGTTTCCCGGCGGCTACAACCTGCAGCGTTTCAACTCTGATGTGCACCGATACTTATCCTCTCGCAGCGCTTCTACAGCGCCATGAGCTTTTAGCCTTTGCGGGAGGCTGACCAAAAAAAAGTGTTAACTGCGTAAACATCATTTAGATATACGTATTTTTTATATTTATGATAAGCAGATACCTGTGTTATTAACATATTAACTTAGAGTCGAATGTTTCCGGGAATACAATACGCCCCTTAAAGGTCTAGGGTATAGCGCGCTTATTTGAATCCAAGACAAGCCGTATTCCCGTGTTAGCTAGGAGGCGTGGCCGCCTGTTCCCTTTCTCCAGTGTGTGTGTCTAAGATGAGGGGAGATAAGTCCAAAAACCCAAAGGTAATGTCAAAAGGTCCAAAGGTAAGGTCCAAAGGTCACCATAAAAATGAATTTCGCATTTCCAAGCTCCTGACGTTACCTTTAAACTTACAGTAATGACTCAAAGAGCAAAATGAAGGAGAAAGCTTGCACTTGTGCAACTGTTTAGCCTTTTTTTGATATCTTGTTTGGCTGTTAAATTACAGGCATTTATAGAATGTATGATTTTGCATTGCGAGTTTTTTTGCACATTAAAACACTTTTTCGATAAAATCGACAATAGTTGTCATTCATTAATGTCTTAACTATCGCCTTCTGAAAGATTATATATGTAGTTTGAAAATAGAGTGAGTTATGCGAGAATTTGTGAGTCCGTGTTTTACATGGCAAATACGTATGTATAAATGTGTGTATCCAGGCCCCTTAATACGGTGTGAGAAGTAAAAAGAAGAATGTCAGCGAAGGTTGTGAAATCGATTATGTTTTATGAGGATCTCATTATAGAAGAGCTTTAAAATAAATTAGACAATTAACAGACAGTCAAAGAAAAGCGGTACTGTGGTTGATTTCTTCATAAAATCGCCGAATGGCTCTAAAAGTCACGTGTTTGAAAGTGCATTGGTAACGGAGCGTTTGCAGACCTATGTTTATTTGAAATTTTAGTCCTTAAATACACCAAAGAGTCTTCTCTATCTTAGGAACACCGTATACAGGGTGAGTTTTTAGTACCGGCTCGATCAATAACTCCACTACTGTAGAAAATAGGGAAAAAAGTTGTACATAAAAGTTGTAGCCACGGATATGCTCCTTACGCATATTTTGATTTCTACAGGGTGGTCCATAACTACGTGGTGATGCAAGCATATATTTTTTTAAACGAGAAACCCTATATATTATCCCATTATCAGATTCTACTAATAATTTCTCTTCCCACAATATGGGGTATGATAACATTATACAGGGTATTTCAAAAGTTATGACCATTTTTATATTCAAATCGCTGTCAAACGAACGTACTCTATATCAAAAAGTAATGAATCAAAAATTATTGTTTTCACATGGAAAGATTAAAAATATCCTCCAGTTTTGAAATCAGATATAAAAAGGGTCCGTGACGCATTATCGTATACAGGGTGATGTAGAATGCAAAATCCAGATTTTCTCTTTTTTCTTAAATGAAACTCTCAATATTTTATTATACCAAAGAATTGCTTTTAACATGCTCTTTCATCTTTGTATAGCACTTATTGTACCTACATCCATCAGTTTCCGAGATATTTCGATTTTTCGGTGAATTCAAAATATAGCTTCTATTTGTGTACTGAAATTTATTTCTTTTGAGAATGTATTATCGAGTTTGTTTTTTATTTAACGAACAACTTAATTATAAGGTCATGATTGTATTTGATGAAGTCAAAACCCTGAACCATCGAGATAATAAAGTCAAGTATGCTGAGGAAGCAATTCTGTAGGCCAGATGCATAATTATCAAGCAGATTATTTATGAGGTAGGCTTCGAAAAATGGACAGTTTTCATAACCTGCTCAATAATTGTGTGCTGTATGAAAAAACGAGCTTTAAAAATTAATTTTTCCATTGAGGGTATGTAGGAGAATCTTTGAGAAATTGCCTACTTGCCTCTGGAATATATCAACTATGAACAGCAATATCCAGAACAGAGGCACCTTAAAAGTAATGCGTTTGAAAGATTGGAGAATTGTTTTATTTGTACTATGTCGTTTAATATTTCATAGCCTACCTCATAGATCTGCTAAATGAAATAAAATAATTATGCATGACGTCTGTAAAATTATTTCCTTAGCATACTTGACCTATATTGTCTTGTTAATTCAGGGTTTTGACTTGATAAAGTACTATTACGGCCTTATAATGTAGTTGTTTGTTAAGTAAAAATAAAATTTGCTAGTATTTTCTCAAAATATATAAATTTTAGTAAACAAATAGAAGGTATATTTAAAATTTGTAGAAAAATAGAAATATCTCAGAAACTAGTGAATGCAGCCATAACAAGTGCTATACAAAGATGAAAGAGCATATTAAAAGCAACTGTTTGGTATAATAAAATATTGGGGGTTACATTTAAAAAAAGAGAGGAAATCTAGATTTTGCATTCTACATCACCTTGTATACGAATATGCTTCGCGGGCTTTTTTATAGCCTATTCTAAAGCTAGAGAATATTTTCTATCCATCCGTGTAAAAAAATGATATTTGATTTATCACTTTTTGATATACAGTACGTTCATTTGACAGCGATTTGGATATAAAAATGGTGATAACTTTTGAAATACCCTGTACAATGTAACAATATCCTACACTGGAAGAACGGAAATCATCAGTGGAATTTGAATATGGAATAATATTAAGGTGTCTCATTTAAAAACATGCATGTTTGCATCACCACGTAGTTATGGATCACCCTGTATAAATCAAAATATTTTCTGAGCAAGGAGCATATCCGTGGGTACAACTTTTATATACAATTTTTTTCGCTATCTTCAGTTGTGAAGTTATCGACAGAGCCGGTACTAAAAACTCACCCTGTGTATAAAACATATTTTTTCACCCTTTTGAGCTAAGTTTCAAGAGAGGTTATTATTCAGCAGTTCTGTAAATAAATGCAAAAAAGGAATTCTTTGCTGTACAAAGGCCATGACTCCAAAACTCTAGCGTATCTAGGTATACTTCACAGCTTCATCATTGGACACGTACTTTCTTTTGTTTGAAATAACGTTACTTCTGATGAGACAATTTCCTTTGACAAATCTGTATGAAAATGCGGACGGAAAAGGAAATCTATAAAGTCTTAATTCCACGATTTCGCAGCTGCTAACTTATAAATCACTTTACCAAAATCAATCTTGGGCGCTGCCTTATTCTCGATAGACAGTAATGTCAAACTGCTCGAACCCTCTTTGTCCTTTTCCGCTTTGCCGTCAATTTCTAATTAATTTCAATTTCGAGAAAGTTCCTTCAACTTTTGCCGTGGGGACTGGAATAGTTTAAAACATTTGAAGAGTTTTGTCCGGAAAACTCCAAAGCGTTGTCGAAATCTATCAACTATTTGTCACTCTTTGTTTAGCATCCTGTATTGTTTAAGGATGGAGGACCTGGCAAGATCACAGCACATGGACCCCGTTGGGCCCTTGTACAGGGTGGCCAATCGGGTGACGTTATTAATTTTCTTTTAGATAGCCCGTACCGAGACCTATCCAAAACAACCCCATACATGTGTAGCGATTATTGATAGTTTTTGAGTTATGATTTATTTTTGGAAAATTTAGAGATTTTCCAGTGTTTTCAAGAAATCGTCAAAAACAAAAACGCTTTTTGGGTTTTTATTTTTTCTGTAATATTATCCTCAGTATTAAGCCTATTTTGATATCCAATAAAGAAAACCTGTACATCCGACCAATAATTAAGTAGGTACATTTTGGACCCAAAGTTTGAAATCACTGTTTTTAGTCAGGAGACCAAAACCTTCAAAATAAAATTAAAAATACGTAAGCCTGGTTCCGGAGCTTCAAACTAATTTTAAAAACTGTGCAAGACACTTTCGAAATAATAATGAAAAAATAGCACTAATGGGGGCATTTTGCGCCGTACGTGACTGTTAAAGGTAAAAAGGTGATAATTCACGAATTTCCAAAGTTATTTAAAAAACTATTATTTTACTTTATTATGACAAATTAAAGAAAAAAAACTCGTAACACCTAATAAACCCAATAATCATTGATGTTTTAATGGCATTTAATTAAAAAAACTAATACCCAAATTGTGATTTCTGACGTGTTTTTGCTATGTGCTATTGAACTTCTGCTAAATTAAGTTTTATGGAAAGTTAACAAAGGAAAGCAATAATAAAACAATAATCTGACTTTCAGTTCCATGGCAGAATTACTTGGGAAGCGGCGTCGTAGCATACGCTATCCTTTTCTTTCAGACTAGCTTTTTGCGAGCTCATGTCGGCGAAATGCAGTTGTGTTTCATTAATTTTCCTTTCACATTCCTTCTAATTATTATTTGAGCTCTTTCACGGGTTACTGTCACGAGCGTAGACGATTGCCTTGTAATAGCCCCAGATGAAGAAATTAATGGGATTTAAATCTGGACTACGAGGGTGGCCAACTGATCGGCCCAGCACCGGTTTGGGAAGGTTGTGTCCACGTGGTTGCGCACTTCCCTAGCATAGTGGCATGGAACGCCATCTTGTTGGAATATTAGATTCCTTCGTATCTCTAGGTTTGCGTCTTCTAATGAGTTGGACAAGTTATTTTGCAGGAAATCTAAATAGGTCCTTCCATCCAACCTAAGATGGTAGTTCGACGGGGCCTATTAGTTGTCCATTCACTACTCCCGTCCACAAGTTGACACTAAATCTGTTCTGAAAGTTCGATTGTCGTGCAATGTGAGGATTTTCCGTTGTCCAGAAATGGTAGTTGTAAATACTGAACAGCCCTTTCCCCGCAAACCGGTATTCATCGGTCCACACATGGCCGACTCTACACTAGGCCGGAGCCTTAGATGTGGCAACGTGGCTTAGCTGTCAAATGGTGGGCCTATAGTTTCAGAATAATTATTACATTTTAGTTCATCTCGGTTCATAAATTAAGAAAAATACTTTTTAGAACTACTACTACTAATACCACTTACATCTGATGTCTGGTTCATCACAGTCAGACACTACAAAATAAAAATAAACGCAACTTGTTCCCTGCTGCCACTTCCACTTCCACTTAAATGAACACTCAATTTACTTTGTAAATTGTCACTTGAGCTAGAAAAATTCACTATTAGGTCACTGTGAAGCGATTCCTGCTGGTCTTGATTCCCTTTCACTATCAAACCTTTTCGTAGGTATGCCCAGATGCATGCCCAGATGAGTTCTATTAACTGTATTTTCCTGTGATATTTGGGAGGTCCAGAAAACATTGTAGGTACCACATTGTGCTTTAAAACAGGTCTTGTCCTTTGAAATGTTTCTAAATTATTGTCTTTATTCTTATAAATATAACCAGCCCTTACGAGGAATACATTTCACCCACTTCTGTTTATGTCCTTTATTGGAAGCACAATTGCTAGTGCAACTTGGTACTACACACATTGCAGGCATCTTTTTATCTTTATAGTTCCGTTTGTGCAGGTAAATAATTAAAAACACATTAAAAATCACCTTCCAATCTAACAACAAATAAAAGCTCGGCCCGATATTCAGTGTTGCCATATTTCAATGCTCCGGCCTAGTGAGTAGAGTCGGCCATGGTCCACAGGATTTTGTTAAAGAAATCGGGATCTTCTCGGTTCCTTCGTAACATGAGCTCACAAAAAGCTACTCTGAAAGATAGAGACGGCTTATGCTACGACACCGCTTCCCAGGTAATTCTCTCATGGAACCGAAAGTCAGATTGTTTTATTATTCCTTTCCTTCGTTAACATTCCATACAACTTAATTTAGCAGAAGTTCAATAGTACATAGCAAAAACACGTCAAAAATCACAATTTGGGTATTCGTTTTTTTATGAAGTCATTAAAATATCAATGACTATTGGGTTTATTAGATGATTATTGTTTTATATTGCTTTCCTTTGTTAACTTTCCACACAACTTAATTTAGCAGAAGTTCAATAGTACATAACCTATACACGTCAAAAATCACAATTTGGGTATTTAGCTTTTTTTAATTAAAAGTCATTAAAACATCAATGATTATTGGGTTTATTAGGTGTTACGAGTTTTTTTTCTTTAATTTGTCATAATAAAGTAAAATAATAGTTTTACCTTTAACAGTCACGTACGGCGCAAAATGTCCCCATAAGTACTACTTTTTCATTATTATTTCGAAAGTGTAATGTCTTGCAAAGTTTTTAAGATCAGTTTGGATCTCCAGAACCAGGCATACGTATTTTTAATTTTATTTTGAAAGTTTTGGTCTCCTGACTAAAAACAGTGATTTCAAACTTTGGGCCCAAAATGCACCTACTTAATTATTGGTCGGATGTACAGGTTTTCTTTATTGGATATCAAAATAGGCTCAATACTGAGTATAATTACAGAAAAAATTAAAGCCAAAAAGAATTTTTGTTTTTGTTTTCCACGATTTCTTGAAAACACTGGAAAATCTCTAAATTTTTTTAAAAATAAATCATAACTCGAAAACTATCAATAATCGCCACATATACATGGGGGTATTTTGGATAGGTCTCTCGGTACGGGCTGTCTAAAAAAAATAATGGCGTCACCCGATTTGCCACCCTGTATATTATATCGCTCTTTATTCTTCCATCAATAATATGTACAAACATATAAATACAATCATAATTTGAATATGGCTTGGGAAAACCACAAGGACGAGTTCATATACAAGGTACGGACATCGGTGTCGGAACCTTTGGAGGGATAAAATACGTTAATTTTTTCGACAAATCACTCCTCAAAAGTAGTTTTTCTCCCACCATAATAAAATGGCAGCCATTTTGTTTTCTGTTTAATTGATGCACGAGTGTTGTATTTATTTAGCCATTGCTTCCCTACAAACACAAAATAAGTCATTCGATAGCGAAACATGTATACCATAAACTGATGGTAAACATTTTCCAAATTTCGTTTCATATCAGGGCAAGAAAATTGTAAAAAAAATTATGATGTAATTTATTGCGTTTTTTTACATTTTTAGTTTTTTCAAAAAATGTAAGCTGTTACCCTACATTCTTTTTATTTCTAAGCGATAGTACATGGTGTTTCCTAAAAAAAATAGCTGTACATATTACCCCTAAGTAAAGTAATTTAGAAGCTATGATGATTTGATATAAAATCAACCTAACCTGCCTCAACCTAGTGACCTAGCCATGGCCATGGGTTTTTGCATTGGGTGTAAAGTTAAAAACCAGTTTTGAGTTATGCAGAAACAACTTTTCACTCGTAACGTAATTGTTACATGATTTTATTCGGACTCATAACTCATTCTAAAGTAAGCTTGGAAAATTATTTTCATAACACACAACTGTCCTATGTTCACACAAATCTTATTTATAAACTAAATTCCTTGGGAACGAAGATGTGATATATATGACCTCATTCTCGCAGCAGATGAATTGCATTGTTCCAGCCAAGTCTATTAATAAACAAATAATAATAATAATAATAGTAATATATACACCACTCAACCTATCATGTCCAGGCCATGCCGCAGACACACACAATCCCACACAATCGGAACACGAAAAAATAAACACCTGGTCGCAGAAACCACTCCATGGCAAACATACTATAGATACCGTATTACGCAAGACCACATAAACTAAAAACAATCATACACCTGGCTGCAGGATGGCCAGCTCTTTCCAGAAATTGAGGGATTTATGCTTGCTATCCAGGACCAAGTTATTGCGACGAGAAACTACAAAAAATACGTAATTAAAGATTCATCCATAACCAACGATAATTGTAGAAAGTGGCACCAACAGAAGGAAACAATAGACCACATAACAAGCGCATGCAAAACTCTCGCTGGAACTGAGTACACGGCTAGACATAACTCAGTAGCCAAAATCATACATCAAGCATTAGCCACAAAAAACAAACTAATCGAAAACTCCGATCCATATTACAAGTATACACCAACATCAGTACTCGATAATGATCACTAACAACTGGGACGTTGAAATACACACAGACAAAACCATCAATGCAAACAGACCAGATATAATATTTCAGACAAAGGCAGACAAAGTTACCAACTTAATAGATATTGCTATTCCCAATGATGTGAATGTTCAAAACACCTACGCTGGGAAAATATCTAAATACACTGACCTTGCCACAGAAGTGAAGCGAATTTGGAAACAAGATAAAGTTATTATTGTCCCCCTCATTATGTCGGTCTCAGGCCTCACACCGAACACATTTACACAACACCTACAGCAGTTAGGTCTAGACAAAAGTTTACACAAGATATTCCAAAAGTCTGTAATCCTTAAGACCTGTAATATAGTACGATCTTTCCTAAATTCCGATCAGTAATAATTCAGGTGTTGACTTGGCCTAGCCCGTCAACCTTTGTCGTCACCGCAGTCATGCAAGAGAAGCTTGAAAAAACATAATAGTAATAATAGTACTTTATTTCTGTTAGACCCTCTATAAATAAGAAAATCCTCATTAGACTACTAGAAACAAAATTGAATTCCTGAAATCTCACCACATTTGCGATACCGGTCCTCACATACTCCTTTGGCATAATCAAGTGGTCGCACACTGATATTGAAAACATCAACATACTCATACGAACGGACCTCTCAAAACTGAGAATGTCACATCCGAAAGCGTACAAGGAAAGGCTTACCATAGACAGAAAACAAGGGGCAGAGGAATTACAGACATACAGTCACAGAAGACAAATAAAGACGCTCAGATACTTTTTCCAAAGCACACAAACTTACATAGGTCAATAGTGGACGCAGACAAAAACTATGCTCCACTCACCCTATCCTGCCCAGACCACGCAGCAGACGCATACAATCACCTAGAGCTACAGCAAGAAAAGATAAACACCTGGTCACAAAAAGTACTCCATGGTAAACAGATACCGCGTTACACAAGACCACATTAGTGAAGGACAGTCATACACCTGGTTGCAGGATAGCTAGCTCTTTGCAGAGACTAAGGGTTTTATGCTTGCTATCCAGGACCAAATGTTTGCGACAAGGAACTACATGAAATACATAATTAAAGATACATCTATAACCGACGACAATTGCAGAAAGTGCCACCAACAGAAAGAAACAATACCACATAACAAGTGCATACACAACCCTCGCTGGAACCGAGTACACAGTTAGACATAACTCTGTAGCCAAAGTCATACACCAAGCACTAGCCACAACAAACAAGCTAATAGAAAACACAGATCCATATTACAATTACACACCGACATCTATACTCAGAAACAATGAATACATACCATACTGGGACGTTGAAATACATACATACAAGACTACCCCAGCAAATCGGCCAGATATAGTATTTCAGTCAAAGGCAGACAAAGTTACCTATTTGATAGATATTGTTAATTCCCAACGATATGAATATCCAAAACGCCTACCCTGGGAAGATATTCAAATACACTGACCTTGCAATAGAGATAAAACGACTCTGGAAGCAAAACAAAGTTACTATTGTCCCATGTTCCAAAAGTTTGTAATTTTGACCTGTAATATTGTACGATCCTTCCTAAATTCAGATCAGTAAGTTCAGGTGTTGACTTGGCACAGCCCGTTGCTACCGTAGTCATGCGAGATAAACTTGGAAAATCAGGATAATAAAACTTTATTTCTATTAGTCCCTGTATAAGAGTCTCGGAATATAGTCAAGTATGTAAGTCACACATCGGTCAGGATTGCAAACAGTTATACAGAAAAATGTACACACAAAAAATGAAAAGATCTGGATGTGCAGAAAAATATCAATATACAAGGTATAATAAATTGAATCATAAAATACGAAATTCTATTATTCGTCATCACAGAAAAGGTATTTTCCTGAAGGAATACCGTGAGCTTCTTTTTAAAAAGCAGCAAGTTTAAAACATTATATTTGGGCATCTTTCATAGGATCTAGAGACTTCTTATGCGAGTTGTAAAATGCAATAACTGCTTTCAAGGAAGTAATCTGAGTTCTTTCATTAATTATTTACAGGGCTTAAGTATTTCGAAATTCAATTTATTTCAAGGAATTTCCTTAGAACATAACGTTTCGTACATAAGATTCGGTTTATAAACTGTGCAACATAATTGTTGCTTCAGAATTTGACTTAAACCTAGACCTGGCCAGGCTCAAGATCTCATCTTCCTGTTCACATCCCCTGCTCAGGGCTGTATCTTATGTTTTTTCTTGGTTGAGGTAAAGGGGGGGAGGTCATATTTTTGTTTAAACGATTATGTGATTAGGTGAATTAGAATTTTATGGCATTATATAACATTTATTCAAGAATTGTGGATTACTATTTATAATTCTTGGGGGGTAATTACCCCCATTACCACCCTTATCGACGTCCTTGACAGTGTCTAGTAGCGGCACAGACACAATGAGGCTCGAGATCCAGGATTTTGGTCTTTTGCCAACATTTGACATAATTCAGTGGCGTATATAAAAGGGGGCCCAGGGTATCCACCTTAAGGGGCCTGGATACACACATTTATACATACGTATTTGCCACGTAAAACACGGACTCACAATTTCTCGCATAACTCACTCTGTTTTCAAACTACATATGTAATATTTCAGAAGGCGATAGTTAAGACCTTAACGAATGACAGCTATTTTCGATTTTCTCAAAAAAGTTGCAAAAAAACTCGTACATTCTATAAATGCCTGTAATTTAACAACAAAACACGATATCAAATAAAGGCTAAATAGTTGCACAAGCGCAAGCTTTCTTCTTCAATTTGCTCTTTGAATCATTACTGTAAGTTTAAAGGTAACGTCAGGAGCTTGGAAATGCGAAACTCATCTTTATGGTGACCTTTGGACCTTACCTTTGGACCTTTTGACCTTACCTTTGGATTTTTGGACTTATCTCCCCTCATCTTAGACACACACTGGAGAAAGGGAACAGGCGGCCACGCCTCCTCGCTAACACGGGAATACGTCTTTTCTTGGATTCTCCATTTCGCGCGCTATACCCTAGACCCTTAAGGATGAGGTGAAGTGGACCAAATATCAGGAGCTTATCGGACCGCTTCTCAGGTTTTGGCCAGACTACACTGTTAGTCTGATGGTATTGGTCGTTTGACCTCTAGGTGGAATGAGGTATACGCTGCTCTCTGCACTGCGTGCAATACAGGTGTGCCGTGCGGCGGCGCACATCTTAGCCGCTAGAATGCAGAAGGCAGTCATTCTTGGATCCCTTCGTCTACTCGGGCGCACGATTCGCAAACTCGGTGATTGCTCACTCCACAGTACTAGTTGGAACAGCAGCTCGGTGTGTCAGAGACGGGGCTGCACCTTTTTGTTTAAAAACGTCAGCAAGATTCCCTATATCATCAATCATGCAACTGCACTGTAGTAAGTGTCTATTAGGATGTAGCGTCAAGGACGTCGCTATTTATTTTTTCTTATTGAGGGGTAAAACTTTTCATGTGAGTTAAAGGTTTCTTTTTGATTACTATATGTATGTTACTCTTGGGAGCACAGAAAAAAATACTGTTTCCAATTAATTGTTAGTATTTGGATGTTTTTCCATCGCCTTAAATATATTTACAGTTGTTTCAAATCCATGTCATTGAAAGAATTCAATCCTTATATTCGAAGTAATCACAGGTACGCCAATAAATTCAAAATAATTTTATATTCGTTCTAACGATATGTATAATCCTTCTAATACCAGTATTGACATACAATGCAATCAAAACATCCTTTTTGTTTTCGAAATTTACCCTATGTTTCATTTAAGCAAAGCATACAATCTATTCAATGTACAAAAATTATTACTGCAACAGCAGTTCGTGATAATTCATCTGATAAAAATTAATTTTGTTTCAATGGCCCTTGTCGTTCGCTGAACTATAATCAGTATTCGGCGGGACTGATGTCCCGATTTAATGAACGTAAAAAGAAAGAACAGGGGGATCATCTCAGTGTTATTATGGGCGCGAACCCGCCAACATGGACGAGGTTATTTCGTTGTGTTATTTCGGTGTAATCCATGTTGTGTCATCTCGTTGGTTTACGTATTGCATCAGCAATTGTGTGATTTAAATGTGTCCAATTATATATTAAATGGAGAAGATACTGAGAAATTGGGGCTTAGAAGAGCTAACACCCACATTTGAATGTAGGTATTTAGATTAGTCAGACAGTTATATTTCAGGTAAAAGTGCAACAACTGGTGCAGGCTTATGTCTAATTCTTATATCATGCTCCTTATAACTTCATACAAAATCACACAATTAAACATCCAAACGAATCGATCAGCTGTCCTCGCAATAAAATAAGTTGGCCCAAGGAAAAGAAAGTAGTTTAGAATCGATTACCAAACACAGATTCGATTCAACGACAGGCTGCGATTGAATTATTCATTGGAATCCAATGACATCTTGTAGTTGAATCGACAATACGATATAATTCGTTAGCAACTATACACTTCCCATTGGCTGTATTTGAGGAATGTTGAGTGTAACGTTCCATTGAATCCAAGCGTAAGTCTTTTGACAGAACGACAGATTTTTCTGTGTGAGGGTACCAACTGTGGAAATGGTGGGTCACCCAATAGCCGAGTCACCTCCCGCCAATCTTTGGGGGATCAACATCAACAATAACGTGTCCTGGCACAACCACGTCGTCGGTACTGCTAAAACGGCAACCCAGAAGCTTGGAGTTTCATTCCGCTGCAGCAAGCTGTATACACCAGAATAACTACAGCTGCTCCACAAGGCACAGATCTGACCATCGTTGGAGTATTCCTCCCATGTGTGGGCATGCACTCCAAAGCACTTTCTTAACCTTTTGGACACTAGTCAGGAGAGAGCGATTAGACTGATCGATACGCCTAACCTCACAAAGGACTTCCACAGCCTGGAACATCGAAGAAGGGTGGCTGACCTGTTCCTGCTTTACAGATTTTATCACGGAAAATATTTGACCAAGGCCGTCCGAACGTGGAACACTAGAGATGCTCTGCGAGCTCATGCTTACTAGGTCGAGGTCCCTACTTCCCATACCAGTCTCCTCCAGCATTCTTTCTTTTGGAGAACTTCGACGCTGTGGAATGAACTGCGTCGTCAACCACTGTGGGAGGCTGACCATAACCCCCCCCCCCCCCCTTATCGACGTCCTTGTTTAGCGTTGCCTCCTCATCATTCCCACATGACCGCCACCATTGCGGTCTGACTTCCAATCTGATTATAACAATTAACTCTTATTCATATAAAATAACAACTAGAAGCATGAAACAGTTATCTTATTGAGATCCATACGAGTCACAGTATTCAATATTAAAACAATCCACTCAGGAACATATTATTAGACCCAGTTTTTTTCCTGCAAAAGAGCTCATGAGAATGGGGAAACGTGTCATGGCCTGACGTATTACCTTTCAACGATAAAGTCAATTAAAGCCTTCGTATAAGCGTAATAACCGTAATTTAACCGTATCTAATCCTGAGACATATACATGTGTAATTTTTACTATTGTCATAACTTACTGCAAGAATTGATATGTCACGACATCGATAAAGGTTCTTGATATCGGTTTTATAAGTAAAAGACTGGTAGTTACCGATATTTGCCACTGGCTTTCAAGGAGCACGCTATACTACGGGTATAGGTTCATATACAGCTGGCAATAAAAGTAGCATAGTGAATGTCAAGAGACTATTTCAAATGATACCTGAGACGAGAGGTAAATCTTGGGTTGTGACCAGAAATTTTCAATGGAAAACGAGGGTCATAGTACAAAAGAGACTGTAACGGTTCACCCGTTCTCAAAGTTATTTTTATATTATTTACTTGGCTACCATATACAAATAGTTTACAACTTCCATTTTTAGCAACTACTTCCTCATTATACTAGTTACATTTTTATAACTGTTTTACTTCTCACCTCTACCTTTTCCCATCTTTATTTCTTTCAGCTGGAAATATTATTAATTATACAAACTGCGCGCAAATTTTGGGAAAAATCTAACGAGTGGGGGGGGGGGTGCTCTCTCTCTACCGACGTTACCTTCTAGATGAAATGTAATGGTTTATTCCTTTCACTTCTGAACTCAAACAGTTAATACCTAATATAATTATGTCTCTCTAAGACAATCTTTTGTGTCTGTGCAGTTATGTGGTAACCAAGGTAAGGGATTCATATTCCCAATACGAAATCATAACGATTTGATTGCTATAGTTTCGCAGATGTTTATTGCTTCTGCTCTTTATTTTACAGCTATGTGTAGGAATGTGATTTTTCCGATTTATACATTTTTTTTCCATGAACATGTGATGGCGAACATTTTAATCTTTAAATATTAAGTCAATCATGCACTGTATGTTTATTAATTATCTAACAAAAGAGTCGCTGAACATCATTCTTTGTTTCTAGCCATATATTTTTGTGTTACGATGCCTTATCTTGTGTGTATTTTAATGTTTCACATTTTTTTTGTAATATTCCTTACGTAAAAATGCCTAGCAGTCAGACTTGCTAATTAAGAACGCAACGAAAAGATCTGTTGTACATTTTTGTAATTTTATTTTACGAGGCCTGAGGAAAAAGTTGTAGATTTTCGAACATATTTGATATATATTTTTTTTATTTATCACCATATATCTGAAAAGATCCGGTAGGACTGTAAATGTAAAGCATTTATGAATTTTTTTTACTATTGTTCTATCTGTTCGCTTTTGTAAATATATCTATATTTTTTTTTAATCTTTACCATCTGAACATTTGAAAGTTATCTGCTTTTTAGCTTTCTAAATATGCCCATGCTACTTCATAGATTTGTTTCTGAAGTATATGAACGCAATTTATCAAAATGTAAGAACGCATGAAGATCCATACTTCAGAAACAGATCGTGAAGTCCTGTGAAGTTCTCTACAAGGTACTAATACCAGCCATATCTCATTCACAGGAAAACCACCCTTTTTTTTTTGGGGGGGGGGGGTGCCACCATCAAGACCACCTTTTCTTTGGAGGGGCTCTGCACTTTTTTTTTCGGGGTGCCACCAACATGAACACTTCTTTGGGGTGACACCACCAAAACTCCTTCTGAAGAAGCCAGCCTTCTTTGGGGTGCCAACAGCAGCATGTAACACTTTCTTTGGAGCACCACCTTCTCTTCGGAAGGGCACCACGAGAACTACTCCCTGGACTTCCCTCCGAAGTTAAGTTCTTGTTTAAAAAAAAATAGAATACAAATGTACTGCATTCATATATATTAAATAAATCTTTATTAAACCATTGTTGTCCTGTTTTCATTTCTTGGCGGCTAGCTAGACTCACGCACACACGCACGCACCCACATACCCTTGTTTCATGTAATCTGATTGAGCTGCTGGCTGGTTCAGGGCTTTGACGTTGTAGTGTGGTACTAAAACAGAAACAGCAATGTGAACTTAATTGTTATGACTGCAGATGCTGGTAGTAAAAAATATAAGAATTGGTGTCTTCCAGCACAGGTCTTGCGAACAAATAATGATGGTGTAAAATACAAACTTATAACCCAACCCAAACATATAACATATGTATACCATTTTTGGTTTCAAGACACATTTTTTGTAAAAAGTAAAAAGACCTGTGTCTTTGGAAATTCGCCCAAGCCGCAAAATCTGGCACTATGGCCATGCTGACTGGGATGGTCTGAGAGACTTTTTTTCCAGTTTTCCCTGGAGCGAGGTTTGCTTTGCAAAACGTGATGTATCAACTATCTGCTCGGAAATCACAGAGGTTATTCATGTCGGCATGGAATCATACAACCCACATTCAATCAAATCATAAAAACTAGATTCCAACGGTTGGTTCAACAAGTCCTGTGACACGGCTTGTCTGCAAAAAGTTCTGGTCCACCGAACTTACTTACAGAACCCACCGTCGTAAACAGACAGGCTGATATTAAGTCCAGGAACAGATACACTGAAACCATCCGACATGCAAAAAGCCAATACAATTCTAAAATAAAAAAGAAGGTTATGTCACACCCCAATGGCAGCCGCTCCTTCTGGACAAATAGAGGGTAACTTCTCGAGGAGTAGCTTCCCACCGATCACATGCGCGGATGGAACAGTCGCAACTGCTTCCAAGGACAAGGCCGAAATATTTGCCAAGACATTTGCAGCAAACTCCACTGTACAAGTCCCATCCAGTGCCCAGTTACCATCCATACCGAGAGTACCCCAAGCCATGAGCGAAATAACGTTCAGAACAAAAATAGTTCGGAAGGTGCTGCAGTCACTTGATACTAATAAGGTGAATGGGCCCGACATGATCCCCTCCATTGTTGTCAAGAAGTGCGCACCGGAGCTCGCTCAAAACAGCTTGCATCCAGCCGGTGCCAAAAAAGGGATCCGAAACTGATTTGGCCAACTACAGACTTATAGTTCTGCTTTCTGTAATCAGTAAAGTGATGGAGAGATGCGTCAAACAAGAGCTCATTAAATACCTAGAGCTCCGTCACTTCATCAACGACAGACAATGGATTCCGACAACAAAGATCAACTAGAGATCTCCTGACTTACGTCATACATGTGTGGAGTAAAGCCATCCAGTCATTTGGCGAGGCTCACGTCGTTGCTCTCGATATTTCCTAGGCATTCGATCAACTGTGGCATGCAGCCCTCCTAAACAAGCTCCCGTCTTACGGGCTCCCTGTTAAGCTTTGCGTTTGGCTCGCAGACTTCCTCTCAGATCGGAAAATCTCTGTCGTGGTAGACGACTTTTCCTCTCCTTTCCATAGCATCAATCCTGGGGTTCCCCAGGGATCGGTATTGGCTCCGACATTGTTTCTGCTTCACATTAACGATATACTCTCTAGGACTACAAACACAATCCACAGTTTTGTGGATGACAGTATGCTACATGCAGGCATCATGAGCAATAGACCGATTCCTGTGGTCGAGCTGGAATGCAGAAGACTGGCAGTGGCAGCTTCACTTTCAAAGGATCTCGATACCACTACCGCTTGGGGGCTCAAGAATATTCAATGCTTCAAGACCCAGTATTGTACGCTATCAAACAAGAAGTACCCAAGCCAACACCAAGTTCTAATGACCAACCGGGCTCTGCCAAGGAGTCACTCATTCAAGCTGTTAGGAGTTAACATTACAGAAAATCTGATCTGGCACGAACACGTTGCGTCAATTGCAACAGCTGCTGGTAAAAAGCTTGGGTACCTATTTAGAGCCAGAAAGTACTTCTCACGATGTAACCTCCTCGCGCTATATAAAGCCCAGATAAAACCTGTACGTGTATAAGGAAGATTCACCTTCATACTCCACAGTCAAGAAATGGGCTGCAGAGTTTAAGCGAGGGAGGGAGAGCATTGACGATGACCCACGCGAAGGACGTCCAAAAAGTGCAACAGCTCCTGAATTGATTGACCATGTGCACGATATGGTTTTAGAAGACAGGAGAGTGAAGTTGCGCGAAATTGCCGAGGCTGTTGGCATCTGAAGGGAATGGGTTGGTCACATTTTGCATGAAGAGTTACACATGAAGAAGCTCAGTGCAAGATGGGTGCCGCCTCACTTCTGAGCAAAAACGCAACCGCATGCGGATGTCACAGCGGGCTTTGGAGCTATATAAAAAAATAAAGCGGAATTTTTGCGCAGATTTGTAACAATCGATGAAACATGGATTCACCATTATATATACCAGACTTCAAACAACAATCAAAGCGGCGGACTGAAGCCGGGTCCTCTGCACCAAAATCAGTTCCCTCCGCAGGAAAGTTGATGGCTTCTGTTTTTTGGGACGCTAAAGGCATTCTGCTCGTGGATTATCTTGAAAACGGTAAAACCATAACAGGGGAATACTATTCTGACCTTTTAACCCAGTTGGATCAGAAAATTCGTGAAAAGAGACCAGTTTTGCAAAAGAAGCCATCTTTCATCAAGACAATGCGCCAGTGCACAAAGGGCAACATGCAATGGCAAATCTGCACGACTTAAACTATGAATTGTTGGAGCATCCACCCTATTCTCCTGACTTGGTCCCGTCGGACTTTCACCTGTTCCCAAAACTCAAAATCTCTCTTGGTGGGCAACGTTTTTCATCAAACGAAGAAGCGATTGCTGCCGTGGATGACTACTTTACAGGACTTCCACAAGATCATTTTAAAGACGGCATCGTGACTCTGGAACATCGATGGACCAAGTGTATAGATGTATAGAGTTAAGAGGAGACTATGTCGAAAAATAAAAATAATTTTGAAGGTCCAAACCGCTTCTTTCTATATCAGGCCGAGAACTTTTCAGGCCATCCTCGTATATTGTTGTCTGTCACGATGACGTCGTTGCGTAGTACGAAATTCACGTTTGACAGCAGATATTGCGCGATTTTCTCTCGTCGCTTCTCGTCTGCAAGGTACGTGATAAGGCTTCCGGCTGTCTTGGTTTACATAGAGATAGTCTTTTTACTAAATCCTTTATTGCGGTTATTGCTGCTTGGAAAACGGAAGCCAGTTTTCCTAGGGAAACATTTACTTTCCCCCAAAGCAAAATGTTCAAAAGAGTATAACGGGCAAACTTCATACCATTCGGTTGAAGACAGTACAAGTGATTATAATAATTATTTTTTGTTTCAGGTATGCATCAAACAGAAGGTCAATATAATTAGTAAGTAGTTCGGCATTGTTTAGTACCAGAGATGTAAAAAATGTTTTTTTTCTTGACACAACTAGAAAAATACGTGAAAGAAAACATGTTCTCTAATATAAAAATAACGTTAAAGTTGCTACTAGTAACCTCACCTAAAAAGTCATTATGATCCTATCTCTCAGTGGCGATTCCTGTATTTTTTAATGAGGGGCGCGCATAATTTACAATAAAAAAGATGGAGTAAAGTTGATTGACTCAGTACTTCCCACACATAATGATGATGCCATTTTGTTATTTTCCCATTGCATGAAGCTATAGTCTGAAATACCCTTACAACCAAATCATTGCCCACCCGCCTGCGAAAAACATCCAACACAAAAACTCTCTTATATAGTTTCTTACGTCTCGCTCCTTAGAAGCTAGGACGCCACAGTTTTTTTCTGCATGCTTCAATTGAACGATACGAAACAATCAGTAGTCTCCAAACCATCTAAAAAAGAAGTTTGAGCTGTTTTTATATTTTTTGGTTTTTTGATTATTGCTGCGCCGCCACTGATACTGTCTTTTAAAAACAGACGCGTTTTCCATCCTCACCACGGTGGTAAATTCTATGTCAAAATTTTATTAAAATCAGTCCAATAATTTTCGCTTTCCGTAATATATGTACATAGAACGAAATAAAGCAGAACTCGTATACATCATATAATTATTGCTTTCTGTAATAGGCAAGCCAATGTTCAGATGGACCTAAAAAAGTGTAATATGACGCTAGGTATTTCTTCTACAGGTCAATGGACAGACTATTATGGATACAACAAATTTTTCAGTTTTACAACCCACCCCCCAACCACCCCAATTTCACCCCACACAAAAAAAATTGAAAATGATCAGGAACCCCTAAAACACCTAAAACGAAAGTTTGAACTGTTTTTATATTTTTGATTTTTTTATTATTGCTCCGCCGTAACTGACATGATTTTTCCAAAACATACGCGTTTTTCGTCCTCGCCGCGATTTTAATACTGTGCCGAACTTTCATTAAAATCAATTCAATGACTTTCACGTTACGCAATATGGAACAATCTAAAACAATACTTAATGTATAACTACATCACAAATTCTAATTTCCTTGGTTTCTATAGTAAGCAAGTCAATATGTTCGGATTGACCTAAAAAAAAGTGCCCAGCCCGTTATGAATAAAACAAATTTTGCAGTTTTACAACCCCCCAACCCCCAACCACCCCAAATTAACCCTCACCCAAAAAAAGTAGAAAATGATCAAGGACCCATAAAACGCCTAAAAACGAAGTTTGAGGAATATTTGAAATTGTTTGTTTTTTGCTAATTACTCCCCCCCCTCGTACAATGATTTCCAAAATTATAGGAACATTACCTATTACGGCCCCACAACGTATCGCAACCCAAATTTCATCACAATCCATGCAGCGGTTACTGAGATTACTACGTTAGAAGAACGCCAAGAGACAGACCGACAGACAGACAGACAGACCGACGGAAATGAATGACTTGGATTTTCGTTACGCAGACATCATGAAAGCGGTGTGGGAAGTAAAATCAGTAGTGTCCGATCGAAACTACTTTTTACGGCCGAAACCGAAACCGAATTTCGGCCTCCGTCTCAGTTTCGGCCGAAACCGAAACCGAAAAATCAATATAACGTCAGTAATTTTTTCGTGGATATAAAAATGAATAACGTTTCATCAGCATTATCACACCTTATTTCAAATATATTATTTATACTTTTTGAAATAAGAAGTTAATCTGAACCAAATATCAACTATTTTATATTTATATTATATTTTGTATCTACTATATAACATTCCAAGCTTTCGTCAATCTTTATGACACTGTTATCAATTAGCTGCCTTAAAACTAAATTTCTGAAGTACCTACGTACTAAGTACAACTACAAAGTGTTTTTGAAAGTAAGGAGTATTCTCTGAATTTAAGAAACTGTTATGAGCTTTAGAGCTACAGCTATTGTTGACTATCAGTATTCGTAACAATTTAATATTGTAATATTATAAGTGAGAAGCAATAATTTATCAACTTTCTTTGCAAATAGCTTCCCCAGTCAGAATAAATTTATTCAGTGGAAACAGTCATCAAAGATAGAAATGGACTGAAATTCTGGTAAGAGTAATATGTGCGTTTCTTTGCAAGCTTGGTTCCGATAAGTAGGCTTCTTAACTTGTGACAAGTTATTACCATCATCTACTCAGTAAAATGACACTGCTTCGCTTGAAGATTAGTGCTCCGAGGGCGTCCAATCGCAGCGCCAAATCCATCGAATTTAGTTTCGGTTTCGGCCGTAGTTTCGGCTGGATGGCAGCCGAAACCGAAACCCGTTTTTTGGCCGAAACTAGGGCGAAACCGAAACCGAATGTTCGGTCGGACTCTAAAAATCAGTTCTATTACTTTTCTGTAACACCTCGTACTTCTTGAAATCGGACTCGCACTCATAATAATGCCTTTGTGACATTTATAGCAGCTTGAGAAACGAGCTGCTTAATATTTTTGGGCATTGTTGACCTCAGCATTTGTTTATCAAATGCATTCTAAGAAATAATTTCGACTAACAATAAACTGAGCCGTATTTTGAGAACGACGATGTTAAAGCCATGAATTAACTATCGGTGTTTGGGTTAGTATTGCCGAAAAGGCTTTGCACAGGCCTGTCGTTCGTTATTCCATGAGTTATGTTACGATTACAAACCAGTCATTGTCTTATAGAATCAGCGCATTTTTTGCTTCGGTCAAGAATCCCTAGAAGAAGATTTTTATTATGCTGAAAAATCGAACTTTTAGCTGAAAATTTTTCATAAACTGCCCAGCAGAAACGGATGACAGTATTTTTTGTAACCCTTAAATATTTTTGGAATCGGTTGCGACGTTGCCAAGTTATAATTTATTTTCGAATAATTTCCGGATTTGCAAGGTCGCAAGTAATACGTCAAAATTGACATATTCCTTTAACTTTTCTCAATAATATTACACAGCAAGTTATTTGAATATTAAGTGGATATTATTTTGGATATGACCAGCAATTTGTATCTACAGGGTATTTTTGGCAGAATTTTAAATTACGGCAACTTGAAGGTCATTTTACTTTGTTTTTTAAATGTAACATCCTGTATTTTTTATTTTAAATCGAAATATCTACTAATACCCTATCTCGCTTTGTAATATTATTTTTCGCGTTTGCGACGTTGCCAAGTTATAAATTATTTTTCCAAATTTTTAAACAAATAGCCCCGATTTTAATTTATTTTAAATAGAATCTTCTACTTATTTTTATAGCAATGAATTGCGCATGTCGAATTTAGTAAGATTTTACAATTTCATAATTTTATTTCTGTTAATTATTGAGATAAGACAACACCACCTTTTCGGTAAACACTCCGGAACACTTAAATATTTCCAAAACTGCCACAGCTGGAGCAGTGAAATTCAATACTTTTTTCAACATAAAAAATTCAAAAACGCTAATATCGGTGTTGTCAGATTTACCAATTTTACGTCATAATTTTGGACGGAATGCCCTATTTCTGAAGTCTAACGTAAAAGTAGTAAATCTGAGAGCACTGATATTAGCGTTTTTGAATTCTGTATGTTCAAAAACCCCCAAGTGTTGAATTTCACCGTTCTAGCAGTGGCAGTTTTGGAAATATTTAAGCGTTCCGGTACTGTTTACCGAAAAAGCGGTGTTGCCGTATCTCAATAATTAACAGAAACAAAATTATGAAATTGTAAAATCTTACTAAGTTCGACATGTGCAATTCATTGTAATAAACATAAGTAGAGGACTCTATTTAAAATAAATTAAAATCGGGGATATCTGTTTAAAAATTTGGAAAAAGAATTTATAACTTGGCAACGCCGCAAACGCGAAAAAAATATTACAAGGTGATATGGGGTATTAGTAGATATTTCGATTTAAAATAAAACATACAGGGTGTTACATTTACATCACGCGATTCTTTTTAGGTATTACATTAATAAGGGCAAGGTTTGAATTCTCAGAAAACCACACACGGTCTTCCTTTTGACTCACCAATGCATTCAAATGTGTTTCTACCTCTCCATAGTCTTTAATAACATACTGATTTCCAAACTCCAAACCCAAATGTTTAATAACATCGTCCGAAACTTGTTTTTTTATTAACAAAAAGAGAGAAATTATCTCTGGAGATAATTAGATAAGCAAAAAATACGGGATTATATAGGAAATCTGATCCACGCAAATTCAAAAAGTATGCGATCTCGTCCAGTGCGGTCACCACAAGATGATTGGCATTCTTCTCACACCCATCGGTGAGGGAAGTAAAAACATCCAAACTGTGTGTAGAATACAAATACCAAGCGTCATCATTTCTTTCTCGACACTAAAATTACCCGTCATAGCCTTGTATTTATTTCGACAGTCAATAAAATGCAGTAGGGCCTAGCGTGCAATATACCTCCCAGACGCATGTTTTATGCACTGGAAAACGTAATATAGTGAAAAATGTTTATGAAGCCCTACGTACGCTATCTCCTGAAAGGTCGTAAAGGAAATCGTAAAACTTTACAGCGATATGAGCAAGGTGTTGGTACTAACACTAGGATTTTAAAGGAAAAGCAACACGGTATCGCCACAGTATATCCAATTATACAGTAGCGCAATTCCCTAGAAATCATGCAGACAATCTGTCTCCGAAAAACTGGCCTCTCATAGCCCCACGCCGGCTCCTCAGCACGAGCCGCAAGTATTGCCGTTTACGTTCTGAGCACAGTGTCGGCTTAGCAATAATCAAGTGAAGAAGCGCAATTATTGTGTTGCAATAAGTTTAATGGATGCGATATGTCTCGTAAATAGAGTAAATTTTGAGAGCAGTGTGGTAATGTGATATTCTTCATCGAGGTTAGGCAGTTGTCTTTGGAATTCTGAATTACAATTTGTAAGTTATATCCATGCATTCGCATTTATTGTACGTGAAAATGTTTTGTACTGATGAAAATAGGTGGCTTTATTGTTTGTAAGTAAATTACAAAAATGCGAGATTTATTCAAATTTATTTTATCTTATCTTACTTAACCTTAAAGATTTAAATAAATATAAAAATTTTATAATATCTTATATGATTCAAATATGGGTATATGTAACGACGTAGCGTCCAAAATAACATTTATGTCTAGTTATCCCACAGCCTTTAAATTTATCTTCATCAATCATCATAGAAAAACGTTTGAGGTACGAAAACGTGGTAAACAGCAAAACCGATGAAAACTTGTTAGGTGTACATAAAAAATAATGATTAATATGTTTATAACAACGATAAAATATACTAAACTGGTCGTTATTCATGAAAAAATTGCAAAACTGTTTTTTATCTAGTTTACCAAGACTACCCTTCCTTCTGTATTTGTATATTACATAATTATGAATCGGCATATTGAAGAAGAGAATCCATGTTTATAGAGGAAAATTATATATTCTTGAAACTAGCATGTTGATTCTTGTTTTTGTGAACTCTCTATTTGAGCATCCATTAAAAGTGACTTCACTTCCTGCTCAAAATTTCATAATGTTGGAATGCATAATCACATTCATTTTGTTATATGTATATGTCGTGAAAGATCTTTTGAACGTTGTGGTGCTGTGAGGAAACAGTGAGAAATTATTAGGAAAGCTAATAATAAGTGGTTGTATGTCATGCCATGTATACTATACACAAAAATTCATGCATGTTGAAGACATTTTATTTTTCTCGCCCAGCATATGTTGAATCGGCGGGCACAAAGTGGCTAAATCCGCTATATCGGATGTCCCATTCCAAATCTTGTGATTATGACTTTAGGCTCATAATTAAAGAACGACTTTCCGTAACGTCTAACTATTCTAAAAACTAAAAAAAAAACACAGCTACCGTAATACCTGACAGACTTTGTTAGAGACCGATTGAGCTATGCTATCACATTTTAATATTATTAGGTAATAAAGGAGCATATTAAACATTGGAGGAATCACTTACCTGGCAGCATCTTGAGGTAACTTAAAAAAACTATAGTCACAGTTTTCGGAATTGTTAATAAAACCTACAGCGACGCAATATTTGACTCCACGCGTCCCGATATCCATATGAGCGTATCACCAAATTCCTTAATCCGGTTCTGTCAAAGACACTACCTTCACTCTCATAGACTGAACACGACTCAGGTGATCGCCGTGCTAAACATCCTGCGAACGATGCGCGGGATGCTATGCGCGAACCACCAAAATTCTGGAGAGTTGCGCTACTGTATAATTGGATATACTGTGGTATCGCGGTAAAACCACATAAACAAAAATGGGAACGTAAAAATATAGTTTTGGTTGATGGGGTGAAAAATGCAATTCGTCAAAACGTCATTCCATGTTATCTCCGTAATATTGTACTACGATAAGGATGCAACGGCAGAAGTTACAAAACGACGAATACCTTCCAAAAATAACACGTCGGGTTTTATTGAAAACTTCACGCGAATTAAGTGTAAGATATTTGAAAAGGAAACGAAATAGGGGGATCGAAAGATGTTTTACATGGAGGGAACCTGGTTAAATGAAAGCAAAGTTTACGGAATACTCCGTATCTTTTAATACGGAATACTCCGTAAACTTTGACGAAAGTAACCCCTCCCCGTGTCTTGGGGGATACACCACGGTATTCCAAGCGAAAATATATGCAATTTCAGCTTGCGCCTATCGTATTCACTAAATTCAGCATCAGTTTTGAGTTTGAGCCTCAGGTAACAAACCTCAAAGAATTTCAGGCCCTCAGATCTTCAAGTTCACCCTAAAAATCTAAAATCGCTATCCGGATTCCTATCTGAACAAAAACTCGTATCGTGCATGGTTTGAGCGTAGCTATTACAAATCTAGCATCAGTTTTGAGTTTCAGCCTCAGATAACAAACATCAAAATTTTTCAGGCACTCAGATCTTTAAGTTTACCCTAAAAATCTAAAATCGCTACCCGGCTTCCTATCTGGACAAAAACTCGTATCGTGCACGATTTGAAGATGATAATTACAAATCCAGCATCCGTTTTGAGATTCAGACTCAGATAAAAACATTAACATTTTTCAGGCCCTCAGATCTTCAAGTTTACTCTAAAAATCTAAAATCGCTATCCGGCTTCCTATCTGGACAAAAACTCGTATCGTGCACGATTTGAAGATGATAATTGCAAATCCAGCATCCGTTTTGAGATTCAGACTCAGATAAAAACATTAAAATTTTTCAGGCCCTCAGATCTTCAAGTTTACCCTAAAAATCTAAAATCGCTACCCGGCTTCCTATCTGGACAAAAACTCGTATCGTGCATGATTTGAAGATGATAATTACAAATCCAGCATCCGTTTTGAGATTCAGACTCAGATAAAAACATTAACATTTTTCAGGCCCTCAGATCTTCAAGTTTACCCTAAAAATCTAAAATCGCTATCCGGCTTCCTATCTGAACAAAAACTCGTATCGTGCATGACTTCAGGATGCTTATTAAAAATCTAGCACTCGTTTTGAGTTTCTGCCTCGGATAACAAAAATCAAAATTCTTCAGACCCTCAGATCTTCAAGTTTACCCTAAAAATCTAAAATCGCTATCCGGCTTCCTATCTGGACAAAAACTCGTATCGTGCATGATTTGAAGATGATAATTACAAATCCAGCATCCGTTTTGAGATTCAGACTCAGATAAAAACATTAACATTTTTCAGGCCCTCAGATCTTCAAGTTTACCCTAAAAATCTAAAATCGCTATCCGGCTTCCTATCTGGACAAAAACTCGTATCGTGCATGATTTGAAGATGATAATTACAAATCCAGCATCCGTTTTGAGATTCAGACTCAGATAAAAACATTAAAATTTTTCAGGCCCTCAGATCTTCAAGTTTACCCTAAAAATCTAAAATCGCTACCCGGCTTCCTATCTGGACAAAAACTCGTATCGTGCATGATTTGAAGATGATAATTACAAATCCAGCATCCGTTTTGAGATTCAGACTCAGATAAAAACATTAACATTTTTCAGGCCCTCAGATCTTCAAGTTTACCCTAAAAATCTAAAATCGCTATCCGGCTTCCTATCTGAACAAAAACTCGTATCGTGCATGACTTCAGGATGCTTATTAAAAATCTAGCACTCGTTTTGAGTTTCTGCCTCGGATAACAAAAATCAAAATTCTTCAGACCCTCAGATCTTCAAGTTTACCCTAAAAATCTAAAATCGCTATCCGGCTTCTTATCTGAACAAAAACTCGTATCGTGCATGATTTGAGGACACTTATTAAAAATCTAGCACTCTTTTGAGTTTCAGCCTCGGATAACAAAAATCAAAATTCTTCAGACCGTCAGATCTTCAAGTTTACCCTAAAAATCTAAAATCGCTGTCCGGCTTCCTATCTGAAGAAAAACTCGTATCGTGCGTGATTTGAGGGCGCTTATTACAAATCCGGCATCCGTTTTGAGTTTCATCCTCAGATAACAAAAATCAAAATTTTTCTGACCCTCAGATCTTCAAGTTTACCCGAAAAATCTAAAATCGCTGTCCGGCTTCCTATCTGAACAAAAACTCGTATCGTGCATGATTTGAGGGCGCTTATTACAAATCCAGCATCCGTTTTGAGTTTCAGCCTCAGATAGCGAAAATCAAAATTTTTCAGTCCCTCAAATCTTCAAGTTTACCATAAAAATCTAGAATCGCTATCCGGCTTCCTATCTGAACAAAAACTCATATCGTGCATGATTTGAGGGCGCACATTACAAATCTAGCACTCGTTTTGAGTTTTAGCCTCGGATAACAAAAATCAAAATTCTTCAGACCCTCAGATCTTCAAGTTTGCCCTAAAAATCTAAAATCCCTATCCGGCTCCCTATCTGAACAAAAACGCGTATCGTGCATGATTTGAGGACACTTATTACAAATCTAGCACTCGTTTTGAGTTTCAGCCTTAGATAACAAAAATCAAAATTTTTCTGACCCTCAGATCTTCAAGTTTACCCTAAAAATCTAAAATCGCTATCCAGCTTCCTATCTGAACAAAAACTCGTATCGTGCATGATTTGAGGGCGCTTATTACAAATCCAGCATCCGTTTTGAGTTTCAGCCTCAGATAACAAAAATCAAAATATTTCTGTCCCTCAGATCTTCAAGTTTACCCTAATAATCTAAAATCGCTATCCGGCTTCCTATCTGAACAAAAACTCGTATCGTGCATGATTTCAGGACGCTTATTACAAATCTAGCTCTCGTTTTGAGTTTTAGCCTCGGATAACAAAAATTAAATTCTTCAGACCCTCAGATCTTCAAGTTTACCCTAAAAATCTAAAATCCCTATCCAGCTTCCTATCTGAACAAAAACGCGTATCGTGCATGATTTGAGGACACTTATTACAAATCTAGCACTCGGTTTGAGTTTCAGCCTCGGATAACAAAAATCAAAATTCTTCAGATCTTCAGATCTTCAAGTTTACCCTAAAAATCTAAAATCGCTATCCAGCTTCCTATCTGAACAAAAACTCGTATCGTGCATGATTTGAGGGCGCTTATTACAAATCCAGCATCCGTTTTGAGTTTCAGCCTCAGATAACAAAAATCAAAATATTTCTGTCCCTCAGATCTTCAAGTTTACCCTAATAATCTAAAATCGCCATCCGGCTTCCTATCTGAACAAAAACTCGTATCGTGCATGATTTGAGGGCGCTTATTACAAAACCAGCATCCGTTTTGAGTTTCAGCCTCAGATAACAAAAATCAAAATATTTCTGTCCCTCAGATCTTCAAGTTTACCCTAATAATTTAAAATCGCCATCCGGCTTCCTATCTGAACAAAAACTCGTATCGTGCATGATTTGAGGGCGCTTATTACAAAACCAGCATCCGTTTTGAGTTTCAGCCTCAGATAGCAAACATCAAAATTTTTCAGTCCCTCAAATCTCCAAGTTTACCCTAAAAATTTAAAATCGCTGTCCGGCTTCCTATCTGAACAAAAACTCGTATCGTGCGTGATTTGAGGGCGCTTATTACAAATCCAGCATCCGTTTTGAGTTTCAGCCTCAGATAACAAAAATCAAAATTTTTCTGACCCTCAGATCTTCAGGTTTACCCTAAAAATCTAAAATCGCTATCCGGCTTGCTATCTGAACAAAAACTCGTATCGTGCATGATTTGAGGGCGCTTATTACAAATCTAGCTCTCGTTTTGAGTTTTAGCCTCGGATAACAAAAATTAAATTCTTCAGACCCTCAGATCTTCAAGTTTACCCTAAAAATCTAAAATCCCTATCCAGCTTCCTATCTGAACAAAAACTCGTATCGTGCATGATTTGAGGGCGCTTATTACAAATCCAGCATCCGTTTTGAGTTTCAGCCTCAGATAACAAAAATCAAAATATTTCAGTCCCTCAAATCTCAAAGTTTACCCTAAAAATTTAAAATTGCTGTCCGGCTTCCTATCTGAACAAAAACTCGTATCGTGCGTGATTTGAGGGCGCTTATTACAAATCCAGCATCCGTTTTGAGTTTCAGCCTCAGATAACAAAAATCAAAATTTTTCTGACCCTCAGATCTTCAGGTTTACCCTAAAAATCTAAAATCGCTATCCGGCTTGCTATCTGAACAAAAACTCGTATCGTGCATGATTTGCTGACGCTTATTACAAATCTAGCACTCGTTTTGAGTTTCAGCCTCGGATAACAAAAATCAAAATAATTCTTCAGACTCTCAGAGCTTCAAGTTTACCCTAGAAATCTAAAATCGCTATCCGGCTTCCTATCCGAACAAAAACTTGTATCGTGCATGGCTTGAGAGCGGTTATTACAAATCCAGCATCTGTTTTGAGTTTCAACCTCAGATAAAAAACATCAAAATTTTTCAGACCCACGGATCTTCAAGTTTACCCTAAAAATCGAAAATCGCTATCCGGCTTCCTATCCGAACAAAAACTTGTATCGTGCATGGCTTGAGAGCGGTTATTACAAATCCAGCATCCGTTTTGAGTTTCAACCTCAGATAAAAAATATCAAAATTTTTCAGACCCTCAGATCTTCAAGTTTACCCTAAAAATCTAAAGTCGCTATCCGGCTTCCTATCCGAACAAAAACTTGTATCGTGCATGGCTTGAGAGCGGTTATTACAAATCCAGCATCCGTTTTGAGTTTCAACCTCAGATAAAAAATATCAAAATTTTTCAGACCCTCAGATCTTCAAGTTTACCCTAAAAATTGAAAATCGCTATCCGGCTTCCTATCCGAACAAAAACTTGTATCGTGCATGGCTTGAGAGCGGTTATTACAAATCGAGCATCTGTTTTGAGTTTCAACCTCAGATAAAAAATATCAAAATTTTTCAGACCCTCAGATCTTCAAGTTTACCCTAAAAATCTAAAGTCGCTATCCGGCTTCCTATCCGAACAAAAACTCGTATCGTGCATGGCTTGAGAGCGGTTATTACAAATCCAGCATCCGTTTTGAGTTTCAGCCTCAGATAAAAAATATCAAAATTTTTCAGACCCACGGATCTTCAAGTTTACCCTAAAAATCGAAAATCGCTATCCGGCTTCCTATCCGAACAAAAACTCGTATCGTGCATGGCTTGAGAGCGGTTATTACAAATCCAGCATCCGTTTTGAGTTTCAACCTCAGATAAAAAATATCAAAAATTTTCAGACCCTCAGATCTTCAAGTTTACCCTAAAAATCTGAAATCGCTATCCGGCCTCCTATCCGAACAAAAACTCGTATCGTGCATGGCTTGAGAGCGGTTATTACAAATCCAGCATCCGTTTTGAGTTTCAGCCTCAGATAAAAAATATCAAAATTTTTCAGACCCTCAGATCTTCAAGTTTACCCTAAAAATCTAAAATCGCTATCCGGCCTCCTATCCGAACAAAAACTCGTATCGTGCATGGCTTGAGAGCGGTTATTACAAATCCAGCATCCGTTTTGAGTTTCAACCTCAGATAAAAAATATCAAAATTTTTCAGACCCTCAGATCTTCAAGTTTACCCTAAAAATCTAAAATCGCTATCCGGCCTCCTATCCGAACAAAAACTCGTATCGTGCATGGCTTGAGAGCGGTTATTACAAATCCAGCATCCGTTTTGAGTTTCAACCTCAGATAAAAAATATCAAAATTTTTCAGACCCTCAGATCTTTAAGTTTACCCTAAAAATCTAAAATCGCTATCCGGCCTCCTATCCGAACAAAAACTCGTATCGTGCATGGCTTGAGAGCG
Source organism: Callosobruchus maculatus (assembly GCA_951848785.1). Taxonomy (NCBI): domain Eukaryota; kingdom Metazoa; phylum Arthropoda; class Insecta; order Coleoptera; family Chrysomelidae; genus Callosobruchus; species Callosobruchus maculatus. The sequence continues at coordinate 784,981 of CATOUR010000069.1, forward strand.
GTTATTACAAATCCAGCATCCGTTTTGAGTTTCAGCCTCAGATAAAAAATATCAAAATTTTTCAGACCCACGGATCTTCAAGTTTACCCTAAAAATCGAAAATCGCTATCCGGCCTCCTATCCGAACAAAAACTCGTATCGTGCATGGCTTGAGAGCGGTTATTACAAATCCAGCATCCGTTTTGAGTTTCAGCCTCAGATAAAAAATATCAAAATTTTTTCAGACCCTCAGATCTTCAAGTTTACCCTAAAAATCTAAAGTCGCTATCCGGCCTCCTATCCGAACAAAAACTCGTATCGTGCATGGCTTGAGAGCGGTTATTACAAATCCAGCATCCGTTTTGAGTTTCAGCCTCAGATAAAAAATATCAAAATTTTTCAGACCCACGGATCTTCAAGTTTACCCTAAAAATCGAAAATCGCTATCCGGCCTCCTATCCGAACAAAAACTCGTATCGTGCATGGCTTGAGAGCGGTTATTACAAATCCAGCATCTGTTTTGAGTTACAACCTCAGATAAAAAATATCAAAATTTTTCAGACCCTCAGATCTTCAAGTTTACCCTAAAAATCTAAAGTCGCTATCCGGCTTCCTATCCGAACAAAAACTCGTATCGTGCATGGCTTGAGAGCGGTTATTACAAATCCAGCATCCGTTTTGAGTTTCAGCCTCAGATAAAAAATATCAAAATTTCTCAGACCCACGGATCTTCAAGTTTACCCTAAAAATTGAAAATCGCTATCCGGCCTCCTATCCGAACAAAAACTCGTATCGTGCATGGCTTGAGAGCGGTTATTACAAATCCAGCATCTGTTTTGAGTTTCAACCTCAGATAAAAAATATCAAAATTTTTCAGACCCTCAGATCTTCAAGTTTACCCTAAAAATCTAAAGTCGCTATCCGGCTTCCTATCCGAACAAAAACTCGTATCGTGCATGGCTTGAGAGCGGTTATTACAAATCCAGCATCCGTTTTGAGTTTCAGCCTCGGATAAAAAATATCAAAATTTTTCAGACCCTCAGATCTTCAAGTTTACCCTAAAAATCTAAAATCGCTATCCGGCCTCCTGTCCGAACAAAAACTCGTATCGTGCATGGCTTGAGAGCGGTTATTACAAATCCAGCATCCGTTTTGAGTTTCAGCCTCAGATAAAAAATATCAAAATTTTTCAGACCCACGGATCTTCAAGTTTACCCTAAAAATCGAAAATCGCTAACCGGCCTCCTATCCGAACAAAAACTCGTATCGTGCATGGCTTGAGAGCGGTTATTACAAATCCAGCATCCGTTTTGAGTTTCAACCTCAGATAAAAAATATCAAAATTTTTCAGACCCTCAGATCTTCAAGTTTACCCTAAAAATCTAAAATCGCTATCCGGCTTCCTATCCGAACAAAAACTTGTATCGTGCATCGCTTGAGAGCGGTTATTACAAATCCAGCATCTGTTTTGAGTTTCAACCTCAGATAAAAAATACCAAAATTTTTCAGACCCTCAGATCTTCAAGTTTACCCTAAAAATCTAAAGTCGCTATCCGGCTTCCTATCCGAACAAAAACTCGTATCGTGCATGGCTTGAGGGCGCTTATTACAAATCCAGCATCCGTTTTGAGTTTTAACCTCAGATAAAAAATATCAAAATTTTTCAGACCCTCAGATCTTCAAGTTTACCCTAAAAATCTAAAGTCGCTATCCGGCTTCCTATCCGAACAAAAACTTGTATCGTGCATGGCTTGAGAGCGGTTATTACAAATCCAGCATCCGTTTTGAGTTTCAACCTCAGATAACAAATATCAAAATTTTTCAGACCCTCAGATCTTCAAGTTTACCCTAAAAATCTAAAGTCGCTATCCGGCTTCCTATCCAAACAAAAACTCGTATCGTGCATGGCTTGAGAGCGGTTATTACAAATCCAGCATCCGTTTTGAGTTTCAGCCTCAGATAAAAAATATCAAATTTTTTCAGAATTTTTCAGACCCTCGGATCTTTAAGTTTAGCCTAAAAATCTAAAATCGCTACCCGGCTTCCTATCCGAACAAAAACTTGTATCGTGCATCGCTTGAGAGCGGTTATTACAATTCCAGCATCCGTTTTGAGTTTCAACCTCAGATAAAAAATATCAAAATTTTTCAGACCCTCAGATCTTCAAGTTTACCCTAAAAATCTAAAATCGCTATCCGGCCTCCTATCCGAACAAAAACTCGTATCGTGCATGGCTTGAGAGCGGTTATTACAAATCCAGCATCCGTTTTGAGTTTCAACCTCAGATAAAAAATATCAAAATTTTTCAGACCCTCAGATCTTAAAGTTTACCCTAAAAATCTAAAATCGCTATCCGGCCTCCTATCCGAACAAAAACTCGTATCGTGCATGGCTTGAGGGCGCTTATTACAAATCCAGCATCCGTTTTGAGCTTTAACCTCAGATAAAAAATATCAAAATTTTTCAGACCCTCAGATCTTCAAGTTTACCCTAAAAATCTAAAGTCGCTATCCGGCTTCCTATCCGAACAAAAACTTGTATCGTGCATGGCTTGAGAGCGGTTATTACAAATCCAGCATCCGTTTTGAGTTTCAACCTCAGATAACAAATATCAAAATTTTTCAGACCCTCAGATCTTCAAGTTTACCCTAAAAATCTAAAGTCGCTATCCGGCTTCCTATCCAAACAAAAACTCGTATCGTGCATGGCTTGAGAGCGGTTATTACAAATCCAGCATCCGTTTTGAGTTTCAGCCTCAGATAAAAAATATCAAATTTTTTCAGAATTTTTCAGACCCTCGGACCTTTAAGTTTAGCCTAAAAATCTAAAATCGCTACCCGGCTTCCTATCCGAACAAAAACTTGTATCGTGCATGGCTTGAGAGCGGTTATTACAAATCCAGCATCCGTTTTGAGTTTCAACCTCAGATAACAAATATCAAAATTTTTCAGACCCTCGGATCTTCAAGTTTACCCTAAAAATTGAAAATCGCTATCCGGCTTCCTATCCGAACAAAAACTTGTATCGTGCATCGCTTGAGAGCGGTTATTACAAATCCAGCATCCGTTTTGAGTTTCAGCCTCAGATAAAAAATATCAAAATTTTTTCAGACCCTCAGATCTTCAAGTTTACCCTAAAAATCTAAAGTCGCTATCCGGCCTCCTATCCGAACAAAAACTCGTATCGTGCATGGCTTGAGAGCGGTTATTACAAATCCAGCATCCGTTTTGAGTTTCAACCTCAGATAAAAAATATCAAAATTTTTCAGACCCTCAGATCTTCAAGTTTACCCTAAAAATCTAAAATCGCTATCCGGCCTCCTATCCGAACAAAAACTCGTATCGTGCATGGCTTGAGAGCGGTTATTACAAATCCAGCATCCGTTTTGAGTTTCAGCCTCAGATAAAAAATATCAAAATTTTTCAGACCCACGGATCTTCAAGTTTACCCTAAAAATCGAAAATCGCTATCCGGCCTCCTATCCGAACAAAAACTCGTATCGTGCATGGCTTGAGAGCGGTTATTACAAATCCAGCATCTGTTTTGAGTTACAACCTCAGATAAAAAATATCAAAATTTTTCAGACCCTCAGATCTTCAAGTTTACCCTAAAAATCTAAAGTCGCTATCCGGCTTCCTATCCAAACAAAAACTCGTATCGTGCATGGCTTGAGAGCGGTTATTACAAATCCAGCATCCGTTTTGAGTTTCAGCCTCAGATAAAAAATATCAAATTTTTTCAGACCCTCAGATCTTCAAGTTTACCCTAAAAATCTAAAGTCGCTATCCGGCTTCCTATCCGAACAAAAACTTGTATCGTGCATGGCTTGAGAGCGGTTATTACAAATCCAGCATCCGTTTTGAGTTTCAACCTCAGATAACAAATATCAAAATTTTTCAGACCCTCAGATCTTCAAGTTTACCCTAAAAATCTAAAGTCGCTATCCGGCTTCCTATCCAAACAAAAACTCGTATCGTGCATGGCTTGAGAGCGGTTATTACAAATCCAGCATCCGTTTTGAGTTTCAGCCTCAGATAAAAAATATGAAATTTTTTCAGAATTTTTCAGACCCTCGGATCTTTAAGTTTAGCCTAAAAATCTAAAATCGCTACCCGGCTTCCTATCCGAACAAAAACTTGTATCGTGCATGGCTTGAGAGCGGTTATTACAAATCCAGCATCCGTTTTGAGTTTCAACCTCAGATAACAAATATCAAAATTTTTCAGACCCTCGGATCTTCAAGTTTACCCTAAAAATTGAAAATCGCTATCCGGCTTCCTATCCGAACAAAAACTTGTATCGTGCATCGCTTGAGAGCGGTTATTACAAATCCAGCATCCGTTTTGAGTTTCAGCCTCAGATAAAAAATATCAAAATTTTTTCAGACCCTCAGATCTTCAAGTTTACCCTAAAAATCTAAAGTCGCTATCCGGCCTCCTATCCGAACAAAAACTCGTATCGTGCATGGCTTGAGAGCGGTTATTACAAATCCAGCATCCGTTTTGAGTTTCAACCTCAGATAAAAAATATCAAAATTTTTCAGACCCTCAGATCTTCAAGTTTACCCTAAAAATCTAAAATCGCTATCCGGCCTCCTATCCGAACAAAAACTCGTATCGTGCATGGCTTGAGAGCGGTTATTACAAATCCAGCATCCGTTTTGAGTTTCAGCCTCAGATAAAAAATATCAAAATTTTTCAGACCCACGGATCTTCAAGTTTACCCTAAAAATCGAAAATCGCTATCCGGCCTCCTATCCGAACAGAAACTCGTATCGTGCATGGCTTGAGAGCGGTTATTACAAATCCAGCATCTGTTTTGAGTTACAACCTCAGATAAAAAATATCAAAATTTTTCAGACCCTCAGATCTTCAAGTTTACCCTAAAAATCTAAAGTCGCTATCCGGCTTCCTATCCGAACAAAAACTCGTATCGTGCATGGCTTGAGAGCGGTTATTACAAATCCAGCATCCGTTTTGAGTTTCAGCCTCAGATAAAAAATATCAAAATTTTTTCAGACCCTCTGATCTTCAAGTTTACCCTAAAAATCTAAAGTCGCTATCCGGCCTCCTATCCGAACAAAAACTCGTATCGTGCATGGCTTGAGAGCGGTTATTACAAATCCAGCATCCGTTTTGAGTTTCAACCTCAGATAAAAAATATCAAAATTTTTCAGACCCTCAGATCTTCAAGTTTACCCTAAAAATCTAAAGTCGCTATCCGGCCTCCTATCCGAACAAAAACTCGTATCGTGCATGGCTTGAGAGCGGTTATTACAAATCCAGCATCCGTTTTGAGTTTCAGCCTCAGATAAAAAATATCAAATTTTTTCAGAATTTTTCAGACCCTCGGATCTTTAAGTTTAGCCTAAAAATCTAAAATCGCTACCCGGCTTCCTATCCGAACAAAGACTCGTATCATGCATGGTTGAGGGCGGTTATTATAAATCCAGCATCCGTTTTGAGTTTCAGCCTCAGATAAACAATATCAAAATTTTTCAGACCCTCGGATCTTCAAGTTTACCCTAAAAATCTAAAATCGCTACCCGGCTTCCTATCCGAACAAAAAATCGTATCGTGCATAGCTTGAGAGCGGTTATTACAAATCCAGCATCCGTTTTGAGTTTCAACCTCAGATAACAAATATCAAAATTTTTCAGACCCTCAGATCTTCAAGTTTACCCTAAAAATCTAAAGTCGCTATCCGGCTTCCTATCCAAACAAAAACTCGTATCGTGCATGGCTTGAGAGCGGTTATTACAAATCCAGCATCCGTTTTGAGTTTCAGCCTCAGATAAAAAATATCAAATTTTTTCAGACCCTCAGATCTTCAAGTTTACCCTAAAAATCTAAAGTCGCTATCCGGCTTCCTATCCGAACAAAAACTTGTATCGTGCATGGCTTGAGAGCGGTTATTACAAATCCAGCATCCGTTTTGAGTTTCAACCTCAGATAACAAATATCAAAATTTTTCAGACCCTCAGATCTTCAAGTTTACCCTAAAAATCTAAAGTCGCTATCCGGCTTCCTATCCAAACAAAAACTCGTATCGTGCATGGCTTGAGAGCGGTTATTACAAATCCAGCATCCGTTTTGAGTTTCAGCCTCAGATAAAAAATATCAAATTTTTTCAGAATTTTTCAGACCCTCGGATCTTTAAGTTTAGCCTAAAAATCTAAAATCGCTACCCGGCTTCCTATCCAAACAAAAACTTGTATCGTGCATGGCTTGAGAGCGGTTATTACAAATCCAGCATCCGTTTTGAGTTTCAACCTCAGATAACAAATATCAAAATTTTTCAGACCCTCGGATCTTCAAGTTTACCCTAAAAATTGAAAATCGCTATCCGGCTTCCTATCCGAACAAAAACTTGTATCGTGCGTCGCTTGAGAGCGGTTATTACAAATCCAGCATCCGTTTTGAGTTTCAGCCTCAGATAAAAAATATCAAAATTTTTTCAGACCCTCAGATCTTCAAGTTTACCCTAAAAATCTAAAGTCGCTATCCGGCCTCCTATCCGAACAAAAACTCGTATCGTGCATGGCTTGAGAGCGGTTATTACAAATCCAGCATCCGTTTTGAGTTTCAACCTCAGATAAAAAATATCAAAATTTTTCAGACCCCTCAGATCTTCAAGTTTACCCTAAAAATCTAAAATCGCTATCCGGCCTCCTATCCGAACAAAAACTCGTATCGTGCATGGCTTGAGAGCGGTTATTACAAATCCAGCATCCGTTTTGAGTTTCAGCCTCAGATAAAAAATATCAAAATTTTTCAGACCCACGGATCTTCAAGTTTACCCTAAAAATCGAAAATCGCTATCCGGCCTCCTATCCGAACAAAAACTCGTATCGTGCATGGCTTGAGAGCGGTTATTACAAATCCAGCATCTGTTTTGAGTTACAACCTCAGATAAAAAATATCAAAATTTTTCAGACCCTTAGATCTTCAAGTTTACCCTAAAAATCTAAAGTCGCTATCCGGCTTCCTATCCGAACAAAAACTCGTATCGTGCATGGCTTGAGAGCGGTTATTACAAATCCAGCATCCGTTTTGAGTTTCAGCCTCAGATAAAAAATATCAAAATTTTTCAGACCCTCAGATCTTCAAGTTTACCCTAAAAATCTAAAATCGCTATCCGGCCTCCTATCCGAACAAAAACTCGTATCGTGCATGGCTTGAGAGCGGTTATTACAAATCCAGCATCCGTTTTGAGTTTCAGCCTCAGATAAAAAATATCAAAATTTTTCAGACCCACGGATCTTCAAGTTTACCCTAAAAATCGAAAATCGCTATCCGGCCTCCTATCCGAACAAAAACTCGTATCGTGCATGGCTTGAGAGCGGTTATTACAAATCCAGCATCTGTTTTGAGTTACAACCTCAGATAAAAAATATCAAAATTTTTCAGACCCTCAGATCTTCAAGTTTACCCTAAAAATCTAAAGTCGCTATCCGGCTTCCTATCCGAACAAAAACTCGTATCGTGCATGGCTTGAGAGCGGTTATTACAAATCCAGCATCCGTTTTGAGTTTCAACCTCAGATAACAAATATCAAAATTTTTCAGACCCTCAGATCTTCAAGTTTACCCTAAAAATCTAAAGTCGCTATCCGGCTTCCTATCCAAACAACAACTCGTATCGTGCATGGCTTGAGAGCGGTTATTACAAATCCAGCATCCGTTTTGAGTTTCAACCCCAGATAACAAATATCAAAAATTTTCAGACCCTCAGATCTTCAAGTTTACCCTAAAAATCTAAAGTCGCTATCCGGCTTCCTATCCAAACAAAAACTCGTATCGTGCATGGCTTGAGAGCGGTTATTACAAATCCAGCATCCGTTTTGAGTTTCAGCCTCAGATAAAAAATATCAAATTTTTTCAGAATTTTTCAGACCCTCGGATCTTTAAGTTTAGCCTAAAAATCTAAAATCGCTACCCGGCTTCCTATCCGAACAAAAACTTGTATCGTGCATGGCTTGAGAGCGGTTATTACAAATCCAGCATCCGTTTTGAGTTTCAACCTCAGATAACAAATATCAAAATTTTTCAGACCCTCGGATCTTCAAGTTTACCCTAAAAATTGAAAATCGCTATCCGGCTTCCTATCCGAACAAAAACTTGTATCGTGCATCGCTTGAGAGCGGTTATTACAAATCCAGCATCCGTTTTGAGTTTCAGCCTCAGATAAAAAATATCAAAATTTTTTCAGACCCTCAGATCTTCAAGTTTACCCTAAAAATCTAAAGTCGCTATCCGGCCTCCTATCCGAACAAAAACTCGTATCGTGCATGGCTTGAGAGCGGTTATTACAAATCCAGCATCCGTTTTGAGTTTCAACCTCAGATAAAAAATATCAAAATTTTTCAGACCCTCAGATCTTCAAGTTTACCCTAAAAATCTAAAATCGCTATCCGGCCTCCTATCCGAACAAAAACTCGTATCGTGCATGGCTTGAGAGCGGTTATTACAAATCCAGCATCCGTTTTGAGTTTCAGCCTCAGATAAAAAATATCAAAATTTTTCAGACCCACGGATCTTCAAGTTTACCCTAAAAATCGAAAATCGCTATCCGGCCTCCTATCCGAACAAAAACTCGTATCGTGCATGGCTTGAGAGCGGTTATTACAAATCCAGCATCTGTTTTGATTTACAACCTCAGATAAAAAATATCAAAATTTTTCAGACCCTCAGATCTTCAAGTTTACCCTAAAAATCTAAAGTCGCTATCCGGCTTCCTATCCGAACAAAAACTCGTATCGTGCATGGCTTGAGAGCGGTTATTACAAATCCAGCATCCGTTTTGAGTTTCAGCCTCAGATAAAAAATATCAAAATTTTTTCAGACCCTCTGATCTTCAAGTTTACCCTAAAAATCTAAAGTCGCTATCCGGCCTCCTATCCGAACAAAAACTCGTATCGTGCATGGCTTGAGAGCGGTTATTACAAATCCAGCATCCGTTTTGAGTTTCAACCTCAGATAAAAAATATCAAAATTTTTCAGACCCTCAGATCTTCAAGTTTACCCTAAAAATCTAAAGTCGCTATCCGGCCTCCTATCCGAACAAAAACTCGTATCGTGCATGGCTTGAGAGCGGTTATTACAAATCCAGCATCCGTTTTGAGTTTCAGCCTCAGATAAAAAATATCAAATTTTTTCAGAATTTTTCAGACCCTCGGATCTTTAAGTTTAGCCTAAAAATCTAAAATCGCTACCCGGCGTCCTATCCGAACAAAGACTCGTATCGTGCATGGTTGAGGGCGGTTATTATAAATCCAGCATCCGTTTTGAGTTTCAGCCTCAGATAAACAATATCAAAATTTTTCAGACCCTCGGATCTTCAAGTTTACCCTAAAAATCTAAAATCGCTACCCGGCTTCTTATCCAAACAAAAACTCGTATCGTGCATGGTTCGAGGGCGGTTATTACAAATCCAGCATCTGTTTTGAGTTTTAGCCTTAGATAACAAACATCAAAATTTTTCAGACCCTCAAATCTTCAAGTTTACCCTAAAAATCTAAAATCGCTCTCCGGCTTCCTACCTGGACAAAAACTCGTGTCGCCAAATTGTCTTCCAGGAAAAAAGGTGGGTATTAAAGCATACTGGTAGCAAAACTGGTTTTGGGGATCGGGAATAAATGTATTTGAATCCAAAAAGCCTGGTAATTACCATGAAGATACGGACGCCGTAAATACCAGCAAATCTCCATAAATCCTTGATAATTCCTTGTACAGGACGCAACTCATTGGCAGACTTTGGAATCTGAAACTTGGTCGAGGCAATATAACTGCCACTTTCCAATCATTTGAAAAATATCCTCTTTCCATGCAGTAATCAGGAATATAGGAATTGTGCAATTGGAGGCATACTTAACTTGAGCATATACTACACTATAAATAGTAAATTAGCATATCCTCCTTTCTCTCGGCTATCTATGATCGTACGGGGGTATTTCAAAAAGTAGCGAGACTGGTACTATATAATACAACAATGAAAATATCTGTTTGAAAGTCTTATTTCGTACCATACGTGACATCTGGCTTTCTGGGTGTAGAAATATTCAATAAATTGGGGTAATGACATTTAATACATAAACAATTCGATTATTTTTAAAAATAAGCTAAAAAATTTGATACTTGAAGGGTTCTATTATACGAGTGACGAATTTTTATCAGAACAATTACAATCCGTTTGTTAATCGTTACGTATACCAGGGTTGCTCTATACTACGCTCTATAGCAGACAGCTGTTGTAGCAAGTGACAGAAGGTTCTGCCGGTGCGCCATCTGGTACCCGAAGGTAAAGGCAAACCAAGGAAATCGCGGCACATCAGCATAGATTTCTTGGCGGCACGCCACGGTGCGTCCGCTTGGCCACCAGAGAGCGCGGGTTTTTATACGCTACTGCGTATGAAAGCCGATATACGAGGGCTGCTCTAGACCTCCGTCAATCCACCAGTAGGCAGACAGCTGTTTCACGCTTATTAGCGATCATCAGTGCGCCATAGGCCGATTGACTGAAATAGAGAGCATCAATTCTTTCATGTCACCCAGACATGTGAAGCATGTTGTACCAAGTGACAGAAGGTTCTGCCGGTGCGCCATCTGGTACCCGAAGGTAAAGGCAAACCAAGGAAATCGCTGCACAGCAGCATAGATTTAGTTTAGTTTCTCAGTTTTGTATTTTCATTGTTTATGTTTTGACGTAGTAAGGAGATACGGTCACCCAGACTATATTTTTACTCAATGGTAAACAGCGGATTTTTTTTTGAATTTTTGTTCTATTACATCCCAGTATGCTAATAATATATAAATAAATAAATAAATTCGTTATGTATACTGTTTGTAGTTTGAATGAATAAGGACCAGAGGCTATCCAGCACGGAATGTGGCAGGTGCTTAGGCCACACGATGGGCCCTTTTGCGCCTCTATCCGCGCTAGTTCCTAAGACCTGCCCTTTTGGCAAAGGCAAGTACATTCTTAGGTCCTATCTGTTTTATCTCTATTGGTTCCAAGGTTCTTGAGCCCAACATAGTCTGCCTGTGATAACCCAGGGTTTCACAGCGACACAAGATGTGTGCCGAGGATTCTTCCTCTTCACCACACCACGTGCACGTTGGGTCGTTGACCACCCTCATCACAAACAAGTGACGCCTGAAGGTGTTGTGACCCGTTAATAGGCCTACTAGCAATCTCAAGTTACTCCTATCCAGAGAGAGACAAAATCGTCCTATTCTCTCTGCAGGCCCTGCTAATAGCTCCCGAGCCTGACGGAGATGACCAGAGATGTTGTTCCATCCCAGAGAGTGTTGATTCTGGATCCACTCTCCAGCTGTTTTCCGAATCAAGTTTGCAGACAGTCCTAAGACTGGTTCCGGGCCCACAAAACTGTTTCCGGATCCCGTCCTAGCCGGATGATCCGCCATTTCATTACCCTTTACCCCAGCGTGCAGGTACCCACATCAGTGATACCTTGTGTTTAGCTGAGATGTCGTCAAGAGCCCTCCTGCACTCCAGGACCAGTCCCGACGTTATTTTCCAAGCACTCAGTGCTTTGATGGCTGCCTGACTGTCAGAGCAGATAGTAATCCGCCTCCTAGACCCGTCAATTTCCCGAATACGATTTACACAGGCAAGTATCGCATAGACCTCAGCCTGGAATACTGTGGTGTGCCCCCCAAGAGGGAATGAAAGTCTTGTATGGGGTCCGTAGACTCCCGAGCCCCAGTCCTCTCTAGAGAGTGAACCGTCTGTGTACTAGACCTGTCCTCCTCCTTCGATGAGCTGTCTTTCCCTAGACTCCCACTCTTCCCTTGACGGGAACACCACCGTAAATTTGCGATTGAAGCGATGCGTAGGAGAAACTATATCGCTCCTCGCCAACAAAATAGGACTATCCTCCTGCAACTCTGCTACAATCGTCGAATGTCCTTTGCCTGGATTCATAGAAGTCCAGCTACCCTGACTCCAGAGACGGAACCCAGTTTTTCTAGCTTCCCCTTGAATTACCAGATCCAAAGGAGGAGTTTGTAGTTTACCTACAGTATTTTTTGGTATGTGACCTTTTACAATCGGAAATAAAAAATATGATTATTATCTTATTATTATATTTGAAAGTACTTACAGTACATTTACTGTTCTCGCTGTATCTTTGCTAATTGAGGTGTCCCACCTGCAGATAGATAAAGTTTATATTTATTAATGAGTCGTAAATTAAATAGCAATATGTCGGTAATAGCTATACTATGCTCGTTATAATGGCAGAAGCCTTTTACGATTAGAATATTCAGATGACATACGGTAGAGGAAGATAGGTACTCGGCAATAAATTCACGATCTGATGTTACAACACACGCAATAGGTTACTGACATACGCACTGTAATTAACTTTCATACCATATGTATCTGCTAAAAGCCAACAGGCGTAGCGTGGGCCCTATACTTTTTCAGCCCTCACTGACTCACTGAAGTCCCTGGAGCGAGCTTATGCAGAGTCTCTGTCTGTCCGTCCGTCCTTCTGTCCGTGTACAAAAGATAGCCAAAACTACAGGTGCTGAATGAATGAATAAGGACCAGAGGCTATCCAGCCCAGAATGTGACTGGTGCATAGGTCACACGATGGGTCCTTTTGCGCCTCTATCCGCGCTAGTTCCTGCCCTTTTAGCAAAGGCAAGTACATTCTTAGATCCTATCCATTTTATCTCCATTGGTTCCAAGGTTCTTGAGCCCAGCATAGTCTGCCTGTGATAACCCAGGGTTTCACAGCAACACAAGATGTGCGCTGAGGATTCTTCCTCTTCACCACGCCACGTGCACGTTGGGTCGTTGACCACCCTCATTACGAACAGGTGACGCCTGAAGGTGTTGTGACCCGTTAATAGGCCTACTAGCAATCTCAGGTTACTCTATCCAGAGAGAGACAAAATCGTCATATTGTCTCTGCAGGCCCTGCTAATAGTTCCCGAGCTTGACGGAGATGAGCAGAGATGTTGTTCCATCTCAGAGAGTGTTGATTCTGGATCCACTCTCCAGTTGTTTTCTTAATCAAGTTTGCAGATAGTCCTAAGGCTGGTTCCGGGCCCACAAAACTGTTGCCGGATCCCATCCTAGCTAGATGATCCGCCATGTCGTTACCCTTTACCCCAGCGTGCCCAGGTACCCACATCAGTGATACCTTATGTTTAGCTGAGATGTCGTCAAGAGCCCTCCTGCACTCCAGGACCAGCCCCGACGTTATTTTTTAAGCACTCAGTGCTTTGATGGCTGTCTGACTGTCAGGGCAGATAGTAATCCGCCTCCTAGACCCGTCAATATCCCGAATACGATTTACACAAGCAAGTATCGCATAGACCTCAGCCTGGAATACTGTGGTGTGCCCCCCAGGAGGGAGTGAAAGTCTTGTATGGGGTCCGTAGACTCCCGAGCCCGAGCACTCTCTAGCGAGTGAACCGTCTTGTGTACCAGACCTGTCCTCCTCCTTCGATGAATTGTCTTTCCCTAGACTTCCACTCTTCCCTTGACGGAAACACCACCGTAAATTTGCGATTGAAGCGATACGTAGGAGAAACTATATCGCTCCTCGCCAACAAAATAGGACTATCCTCATGCAACTCTGCTAGAATCGTTGAATGTCCTTTGCCTGGATTCGTAAAAGTCCAGCCACCCTGACTCCAGAGACGGAACCCAGTTTTTCTAGCTTCCCCTTGAATTACCAGATTCAAAGGAGGAAGATTCAATAGTGTTTCAATGGCACTCAAAGGTGTTGTGCGCACTGCACTGGTTATACTAAGACATGCCAAACGTTGAACCTTATTAAGTTTGGCTCTTATTGCCTCCGTCTTTATACAGGTCCACCACACTATGGAGCCATATATTAATGACGGTCTGACTATTGCAGTATAGAGCCAGTGCACCACTTTTGGGCTCAAACCCCAACTACTACAACTACACAGATTCGGACTCAGCATGAAAAAACTAGTCTGGGAAAAATCCGGTTTTGTCAATATCGCTTCCGGTTTAAAAAAAATTAAAGTAAATTACGACAGGTAACTGACGACGTATTATGTACGGTGTATTGATATTCCTGAAGCTCAGGCAGCATGGCCGAGCGGTTAAGACGCTAGGCACCAGTCCGAAAGGGCGTGGGTTCGAATCTCACCGCGATCAGCAACTTTTTTTTTCTTTTTTTTTAAGATTAAATGTTAAAGTTGTTGATTATCAGTCCAGGGAAAATCCGGTTTTGTCAATATAATAAAAAAATTAAATTTTTATACCAACAAATTCCCACACCCAAAAACCGTTTCAAAGGTCTATAAAATGCCTGAAACTGCTTTAAAGGTTTAGCAGGGGCTAACCACAATAGATTCCCGTGGTCGCAGTGTTCACAAGGCTTCAGGACGATTTGGAACTTTTAATTCCCATTACTTCCCCCCCAAACGTTATATAATGTCCCCCCCCCCCCGAGAGCAAACTTAAGGTGGCAACTCTAATCTGGGCCTCCACCCCCCGACACAGGTCAAGCAAAATTAAAAAATGGAGCCAAGTTGGCTGACTCAGTACTTCCCACACATAATGATGATACCATTTTATTATTTCCCATTGAATCAACCTTTAGTCTAAAATCCCCTTGCAACCAAATTATCGCCCATCCGCCCACAAAAACAACATCCAATACAAAAACCCTCGTAAACAGTTTCTTGCGTCTCCCTCCTTAGGAACTAGGGCGCCACAGTTTTGTCTACATGCTTGAACTGGGCGATGCGAAACGATCAAGAGCCTCCAACCCGCCTAAAAACGAAGTTTGAGCTGATTTTATGTTTTTGGTTTTTTGGTTATTGCTGCACTGCCACTGACACGATTTTTCAAAAACAGAGTCGTTTTCCATTCTCGCAGCGGTAATAAACTCTGTGTCAAAATTTTATTAAAATCAATTCAATAATTTTCGCTTTACGCAATATACATAGAACGAAATAAAGCAAAACTCGTATGTACAGATCACAAAATTGGTTTCTGTAATAGGTAAGCCAATGTTCGGATGGACCAAAAAAAGTGTAATATGCCGCTAGGTATTTCTTCTACAGGTCAATAGATGGACTATTATGAATACAACAAACTTTTCAGTTTTACTACCCCCCACCCCCCAACCGCCCCGATTTCACCCCACCCAAAAAAATTGAAAATGATCAGGAAATGTATACATCACAAATTCTAAGTCCCTTGGTTTTTATAATAAGCAAGGCAATGTTCGGATGTACGTAAAAAGTGTATTATGCTGCTAGGTTTTTTATTCAAAGATCAATGGACAACAAACACATTATGAGTAGTTCAGTTTTACAACCCCCCTCCTTACAACCACCCCAAATTCACCCTCGCCCAAAAAAACGTAGAAAATGATCAGAAACCCCTAAAACGCCTAAAAACAAAGTTTGAGCTGTTTTCATATTTTTAGTTTTTTATTATTGCTGCGTCGCCACTGACACTATTTTTCCAAAACATACGCGTTTTCCATCCTCGCTGCGGTAGTAATACTGTGTCAAAATTTAATTAAAATCAATTCAATAATTTTTGCGTTACGCAATATTGAACGATCTAAAACAATACTCGTATGTATACATCACAAATTCTAAGTCCCTTGGTTTTTATAATGAACAAGGCAATGTTCGGATGTACGTAAAAAGTGTATTATGCTGCTAGGTTTTTCATTCAAAGATCAATGGACAACCCATTGTAAGTACAACAAATTTTTCAGTTTTACCACTCCAAATTCACCCTCACCAAAAAAAAAAACGTAGAAAATGATCAGGAACCCCTAAAACGCCTAAAAACGAAGTTTGAGGCATATTTGAAATTTTTCGTTTTTTGCTAATTACTCCGCCCCCCGTATAGCGATTATCAAAATTATAGGAGCATTACCTACTATGACCCCACAGCATAACGCCGCCCAAATTTCATCACAATCCATGCAGCGGTTAATGAGATTACGAGGGTAGAAAAACGCGACAGACCGACAGACAAACCGACGGAAATAAGTGACGTGGATTTTCATTATGTACACATCATAAAACGCCCAAAAATATCATCTCAAAATCGAAAATTTTCGCAATCACAATACTCCCCTCACCTATCGGTGTAGGAAGTAAAAGTGACACACCCATCACCTAGACCCCCCAAACCAAATCCTGAATACTTGCCTGCCAATCAACAAATCTTTGCCCGGTTTTTTCGATGGCGTTCGTGTATCCAGTGTACGAAGCTTTCAAGATAATAATTCGATGTGTAGCGCGGCTCCCACTTACATGTCCATCCTGTAATTATTGCGTTTTGTTCTTGTTCGATTATTTTGGCGAAACGCTGTAAATACAATGTTGCATAATGTGTGGACGGTACATGCTGTGATGAATCAGGGTTGCCAGATGATATTTTTGTATTTCCCTAGATTTTTGACTACAAATTCCCTAGATTTCCCTAGATAAATATATTGGGGTATACATGAATCATTAGCCATTCAGTGTATATACAATTCTTTATTTTTTGTTTTTTATTATACCAAAAAACGTACATCTACATTAAATATATACAAACAAACAAAATTTATAATAAAAAGACCACTACCATTATGAAACCCTAGCAAAATAATTTAACTGTAGGGGTACATGTTATAATCAGTCATAGTGGTACAATCCTTTAAGTACCTGTAGCTCTTGAATGCATTACTGTAGACCCCAAGGGTGCTAGTTTGTTGGAGCTTTTTTATCGGGAGGAACACAGAAAGTCACTAATATATCCATATGTCCCATTAATAATTTTGAATCGGACATCACGTGACCAAAAACAAATACCTCATTGAGTAACACAGTGACAAGAAAAGACAACATTTGTTATAATTTACACCGTCAAAATTATAATTCTCTACTACTAACCAGTTACAGTATATTGCTTGTCCTAATCGTCGTGGGACACCCTGTATATCAGTATTTCCCTATTTTCCATATTAAAAAGATGAAAATTCCCTTTTTCCCTATTGTGCCGTAAAATTCCCTAGATCTAGGGAAATTTCCCTAGGTCTGGCAACCCTGTGATGAATGCGTTAATAAGATACGGCGTTCTTCGCTTCCGAGGTATCGCGACCTCACCCGAGAACGGGTTATAGAGATTATATTGCTTTATAGCGTGATGCTTTAGGAACTGTAACAGGTCACTTTAGGTCAATTCCATTTTATAATATAGGTTAGGTTAGGTTGAAAGTGAGCGGGGCGATTGTGGCCCGATTTTATCAACATTCGCATTTTAACAAAGGCTTTGACCATGGCCGACTCTACACTAGGCCGGAGCCTTAGATGTGGCAACGTGGCTTAGCTGTCAAATAGGGGTCCGGTTACCGTAAATTGTTTCATAGTTTCAGAATAATAATTATTACATTTTATATGTATTAAGAGTTCATCTCGGTTGATAAATTAAGAAAAATACTTTTTTGAACTACTACTACTAATACCACTTACATCTGATGTCTGGTTCATCGTAGTCAAACACTACAAAATAAAAATAAACGCAACCTGTTTCCTGCTGCCACTTCCACTTCCACTTAAATGAACACTCAATTTACTTTGTAAATTTTCAATTGAGCTAGAAAAATTCACTATTAGGTCACTTTGAAGCCATTCTTGCTGGTCTTGATTCCCTCTCACTATCAAATCTTTCCGTAGGTATGCCCAGATGCATGCCCAGATGAGTTTTATTAACTGTCTTTTTCTGTGATATTTGGGAGGTCCAGAAAACATTGTATGTACCACATTGTGCTTTAAAATAGGTCTTATCCTTTGAAATGTTTGTCAATTATTGTCTTTATTCATTCTTATAAATATAACCAGCCCTTACGAGGAATACCGTTCACCCACTTCTGTTTATGTCGTTTATTGGAAGCACAATTGCTAGTGCAACCTGGTACTACACACTTTGCAGGCATCTTTTTATCTTTATAGTTTCGTTTGTGCAGGTAAATAATTAGAAACACATTAAAAATCACCTTCCACTCTTCTTTTTTGCTCTGGAAGATTACACTAATGACTTAACAACAAATAAAAGCTCGGCCACCGATTCAGTGTTGCCATATTTCAATGCTCCGGCCTAATGAGTAGAGTCGGCCATGCTTTGAACAATCAGAGCAGCCCATTCAAAGTTCTCTGAAAATGATTGATCTCTCTCGAATTTTACCTGAAAAAAGTGAAAAATGTGATGATTTATATACAATCGACGAAACGACCATTATGAACCATCTAGTATCTTTTCTAGTCTGATTTTGCATCCTAAATGGGTGGAAAATTGCATGTTCTTGTTTAACAAAGACTTTTGCAATTTGAAATTTTGCAAGTAAATCGTTCTACGATTTTCAGCGCTTACCAGGACCTCATTATCATCATTATTGTTGTCCTTTTGTTTTTTTTTGTTTGTTGAACGGGTCAAATTTTTGGCATCGTGACATCTACTCTTCACGATATTTCGACTGATGGGAGAATTTCAATTATTGTCATTATTACTCACCATAAATAAATGCGCATCACGCCTAGCACGTTGAATCAATCGAATGATTTTGCTGATTGTGCCACACATCCAATATGCTTTTTTGCCCGACAAAATACGTACGGTTAATTTCAGAAGGTGACAGTTAAGACCTTAATGAATGACAACTATTTGCGATTTTCTCAAAAAAGTTTTTTAGTGTGCAAAAAAAACTCGCAACGCAAAATCATACATTCTTCAAACAAACAACCAAACATGATATCAAAAAAAATGAAGTCAAGTTGATTGACTCAGTACTTCCCACACGTTACGCTGATACCAGTGTATTATTTTCCCCTAGCATGAAGCTTTAGTCTAAGATCCTTGTAACCAAATAATCGCCAGCCCCTCCCCCCCCTAAAATTGTCATATGCCGCTAGGTCTTTCCTTCACAGGCCAATGGACAGCCTATTATCGATACTACAAACCTCTCAGTTTTACAACCCCCACCCTCACCTCACTTTCACCCCCACCCAAAAAACTTGTAGGAGATGATCAGGAACCCCTAAAACATCTAAAAACCAAATTTGAGTTGTTTTAATACTTTTCGTTCTTTGATTATTGCTACGCTGCCACTGACACGATTTTTAACAAGCATAAGCGTTTTCCATTCTCACCACGGTAACAATATACTGTGCCAAAACTTCATTAGAATCAATTTAATAGTGTCCACGTTACAAAATACAAAACGATTTAAACCAATAAATTCTCGTATATATACAGAAAATTCTAAGTCCCTTAGTTTCCGTAATAGGCTAGGCAATGTTCGGATGGACCTAAAAAGGTGATTTGTGCCGCTAGATCTTCCTTCACAGGTTAGTCGACAGCCTATTATGAGTACAAGAAATTTTTTAATTTTTCAACCCCCAACCCCCCAACTACCCCAATTTCACCCCCACCCAAAAAATCGCAGAAAATGATCACGAACCTCTAAAACGCTTAAAAACGAAGTCTGAGCTGTTTTTATATTTTTAGTTTTTTTATTATTTCTGCGCCGCCACTGACACGATTTCTCAAAACCATAAGCGTTTTCCATCTTCGCTATGGTAGTAATACTGTGTCAAAATTTCATTAACATCAATTCAACAGTTTCCTCGTTACAACGATCTAAAGCAATACTCTCGTATGTTTATATCAGAAAAAATTCCTTTGCTTTCTGTAATAGGCAAGGCAATGTTCGGACGGACCTAAAAAAGTTATTTATGTCGCCAGGTCGTCTTTCTTCACAGGTCAGTGGACAGTCTATTATGAAAGCAACAAATTTTTCAATTTTACAACCCCCCTACCCCTCAACCACCCCAATTTCACCCCCACCCAAAAAAAAGTAGAAAATGATCAGGGACCTATAAATCGCCTAAAAACGAAGTTTCAGCAATATTTAATTTTTTTTGTTTTTTGCTAATTACTCCGCCGCCTATGCACCGATTTTCAAAATTATAGGAACATTACCTGCTACGACCCCACAGCATACCGCTGCCCAAATTTCATCACAATCCATGCAGCGGCTACTGAGATTACGACGTTAGAAAAACGCCAACAGACAGACGCACAGACAGACCGACAGACAGACCGACGGAAATGAGTGACGTGGATTTTCGTTATGTAGACATCATAAAACGCCCAAAAAGCGTGTTATCTCAAAATCGAAAATTTTCGCGATCACAATACTCCCCTCACCTATCGGTGTGGGAAGTAAAAGGTCAAATAGGTGACAAAGCGCAAGCTTTCTTCTTCAATTTGCTTTTTGAACCATTACTGTAAGCTTAAAGGTAATGTCAGGAGCTTGGAAATGCGAAATTCATGTTTATAGTGACCTTTGGACCTTACCTTTGGACCTTTTGACCTTACCTTTGGATTTTTGGACTCATCTCCCCTCATCTTAGACACACACACTGGAGAAAGGGAACAGGCGGCTACGCCTCCTCGCTAACACGGGAATACGCATTTTCTTGGTTTCTCAATTGCACGCGCTACACCCTAGACCCTTAATGGAAGTATTTGGCAATAAAAAAATAAATAAAAATTCTAACGATTTTACTGGTTGTACTGAGAAGAATCTGACACATCCAACAAGCTTTTTGCCCGACAAAATACTTACGATTATTTACCTCAACCTACCCTATAAATAATATTGGAAGTATTTGGAAATAAAAAATTAATAAAAAATCAAGTGTGCTGAGTTACCGAAGAATCTCACACGTCCAATGCTTTTTTTTACTTATGTGTCATTGGCATCGACTGCTTTGGTCATTAGCCTCGTGTTCTGTGTAGGATTTGTTACTGTTTCCCGGCGCCAGCGACACTTAGGAACAGCACTGTTAATTATAAGCCAACAGTGAAGGCTCAGGTAGGGATTCTTCGCTGAAAATCTACCGTCATAACCGAAGGACGTTATTCTTTGAACTAAATATATAATACTCTTGCCCTAAGAAGAAATCTTTGATATGGTAATGTGCTATTAAATGTACAAAAGATGTTGGCTTTGCACAATGTTTATTATCCTTGGCTCAAGAGAACAATATAATTGAGTTTGAACTAAATATTCTTCATAAACATTTGAATCATATTACCTTATGAAAAAGTATTATTTATTCCATTTGAAACGGTATTAGTTCTTCTAATTAAGCTTATGGTTGACATTTAATTTCGTTTGACTTTTGAATACTATAGCACGGCTCAACAAACAATCAGCATATTCTATCAAACAACAGACAGACCGACGGAAATGAGTGACGTGGATTTTTGTTATGTAGACATCATAAAACGCCCAAAAAGCGTATTATCTCAAAATCGAAAATTTTCGCGATCACAGTACTCCCCTCACCTATCGGTGTGGGCAGTAAAAGGGACGAGAAGTCGTAAGTATGGCTTTTGTATACACCGATTACCTAAAGAACAAGAAGAAGAAGAAGAAGAAAAAGAACTGTTTCCCGCTGCGATCCATACGTATGCGTAATCTTGAACAAATCAGGCAATTAAGATTCGGAGCTCACACCGGATATTGCATTCTGGACAATTTTCATTCAAGCCGCTGCACGAGGAATGTATTCGTATTTTATTACCCAGTAAAACATCGTCACTACAGACCTCTAATTACTTCAGCATTCTAAAATAACTGCAAGCGAAAGTTTTATGGAAGTTTTTGATATGCTCAACACTGCTTTCAGTCGTTCTAGAGGTGCTTGGTCTGACTTCAATACTAGACTGAGCAAATTTGGAAAAATGACAATACATTAATATCGTGCATGGAACCAGGCAAGCCACTATCATCCCAGGAGACGGTACGTCGGCGACAGAAACATACCGACCAGATTAACGTAGACATCAAAACAATTGTCTAGTGGGGATTAGTAAATAAAGTACAGTTTAACGTATAGAAAACTCAGGCAACAACACCGATAAAGAAGTCTCACGTTGGCTTACCAACTGTGGAAATGGGTGGTCACCCAATAGTCGAGACCTTCCGTCAAGTTTTTGGGGATCAACAATAACAACGTCCTGGCACGACCACGTCTCGTCAGTATTGCTAAAATGGCATCCCCATCGAGGAGCTTTTAGAGATGTTGGTTCAAGTTGGAGACTATTTTCTCGAATGCAAATCTGGCGCAATTTCTTATTCTTTTAATGGCATTTAAAAGAATTATTGGTCTCCTTCGTGTTATGGCAATTAAAAATTCCCAAACTTGGATCCTGTGCAAATGTCGAAGTATCTTAAACTTGTATGGATGGTAATGTATTTTTTAGAATTATTTCTGCAGTTGATTTTTGTACCCCTATAGCTTCTTCTTTGTGCTTACAAGATGATGAATGCGTTGCTTCTATGTAACCTAATACGCTTGTTTCCCTTTGCTCCCTATTCTCCTTGAAATAAGTTTTAGGACGTGGTTGAATAAAGGATCCGTACCTAACTATGTTTATTTTTAGACGAGCAAATATATCTGAAAACGGTTGCTGTCTCTCTGGGTATCTAAGCTGCCATTATTATAGAAAATTGACTTGAATTAAAATGAAAACACAAAAAGAACAAAGCTATATTTAATAAAAATATAATTAAAAGCTGACAGTCTCACAAGTTTTTTACAGATTTGCTTTTTTGTTTTTAATAGATGAGTCATAGCCCACTATCTACTCAATATTATAATAGCACAACATTCATCATTTTAATGAGACATTATTATTTAAAAAAATGTATTTTGATTCTGTTTTTTTCGAATTTGAATAAGAAGTCTCTTGTTGAGTAATAACTGCTTAGATGCTTATTATTTATAGTTGATCAACCATGGCCTACTGCTACAAATAAAGTAAACGTTGGAAAAATCAAATGTTGAGCGTGATTTTTAAAATAACTTAATACTAATATATATTTTTGAAAAGCCTGAATTATTTCCGATTGACGTAAAAAATAATATACAGGGTGTTCATTTAAAAAAATTTATTTTTGCTTCATAACTGAAAAATGGTTAGAGTAAGACAAAATCAAACTACGCCACTGGATTATACAGAAAAAATTCTATAAGACCCTTTTTTAAACTTTTCAATAAAATAAAAGACAACCGAGATACGAGGGGGGCCCAAAATCGATAATTTCTGATTTCACCCTGTATCTCAAAAACCAAGAGGGCCATGATAATTTTGTTGACGGCATCTTTAGTTTCACAAAAAAGTAGCACACTGTCGCGAAAACCGCAACTCTCTATCTTCTAAAATAACCGAGATACCCCGTAAAAGTGCCCAAAATGGGACACCCTGTACAGGTCTAGTCTCATACACACTCCGGCCTACCTGCGCAGGTACGCCTGTGCAGGCAGACCGGAGCGTGTATGGCCGGCATAAGGAATCGAATAGTCGCATTATATATTTCTACGATTTATGGTGGAGAGTGTATTTATACCTATATATAGGTAAACTGGCAGTTATATAGTTGATACTAGGATGTTTATATCCGAGATATCACACAAACACATACTCAAAGTTATGATAGGAAGATTAGATCAATGCCAAGTGAAGTATTTTGCAATATCCTCTATTCAAACCTAAGGATTTACTTGAGTTGAAGTATACCGTAAGCTCATTTTTCTAATAATAACTCATCATCAAATTTGATGATACCTTTTCTTGTATATAAATTAATTATTACTTATGAACTGTGACTGTTTTTTGATTTGTCGTGATTAATCATATCAATACTACATGACATATGTACATGGATCCATGCATGGTAGTCATTGACTTGAATGTATGATCTTTGATTTGATGAATTTTGTTATTCTAACGCCCGATTTTATCAACATGCACATTTTAACAAAGACTTTGACCAATCAGAGCAGCCCTTTCAAGAACATGCATCTGTCAAGGTATACTCTGAAAATTATTGATTTCTCTTGAAGTTTACCTCAAAAAAGGTCAAAATGACATAATTTATTGTACAATCGACCATCTAGTATCTTTTCAAGTTTGATTTTCTATTCTAAATGGGTGAAAAATTGCATTTTCTTGTTTAACAAAAAGTTTAACAATTGTTAATCTCAACCAATCAGATTCCAGAGAAGCCGTACATTTGATCACTAGTTTCTTGGTGTATCAAATCATATGATGACAAGAAATTCACTCACTGCATTATTTGGATAAAACAATAATTTACTATCGATAATAATAATCAATACCTGCAATATATCTTTGTTTTATAGTAAAAAGAGGTAAAAATAGCATTTTGTTACATTTCAAAATTTACAGCTATTTCCCAAACGTGTATGTGCATTACTGGTTGCCTATCCAGAACCCCAGAACGGCAAAGCTTGCCATTTTATAGCTAAGTATTTTACGTACAATGTGTACGCTGCAGCTCTGAATATTTCTATAAGAAGGTCTATAACAAACATGCGTCCAGTAACTGAAAGATTGATTCTTCATAAAAGTATGTATTTTCATATAATCCATCTGACTGACGGACGTGGGATTTGTCATTATTAAATAAGGTAGGTAGTTGTTGTGATTGATATAGGTACCTACGACTTTTATCACAAATTATCGCAGTTTGCAATTAGTAATTATACAATAATTATAATGTAATCATGGAAAATGTGGCATTAATTTGCAAATCAATGGTTTTGTTCTGATATCCTGCTATGATTTTTATCCATGAATTTCTAAAATATCTTTGACAAAAGAGTCATCCAGCTTTGACGTGTTGTTTTCAATATTGATAAAATACTATTGGATGATACTTATTAACATAGCCGTCAATCACCAATAGAAAGCTTTTGCTAAATAACATCCAATAGAAAAGCTTTGTCAAAGTCTTTGTTAATATGCATGTTGATAAAATCGGGCCTAATACTACGTACTTTTTTCTTTCGATGTATTTTTTACATGTATGAGTTTTTTTAATAATAAACGCTGTTGCTGTTAAAGCCTTTTATTTCATTCGCAACCCTTGCACTTAATTATTTAATTATACCGCGGTCACCTGCATTTCAGTCTCATGAATACATTTGCCAAACGTGGCAATTTTCTGGTCTCTTTTAACCACTTTTTTCAATCAGTAGCGATCTGCTACAAAGTCAGGTCTCTTAAAGTGGAAAAAATTCTACATGAACCGCCTTAATTTGGGCTTACCTCAGGGCACACCGGTTATTTTAAATTATTCTTGCGGGGCAATAAGTTAATGAGAGCTTGCATCCTTATCTCGGTTAGATTGATTTCGATATAATTGAAGTAATAATTTTCGTCGGATGTCGTCATTTTTTGATTACTACGTTGTAGTGTTGAAGGTTGCACGGATAAATAATTTAATTTATATATAGTCATATTCCAGCCATTGTCCTTAAACGCTGTGCCGCTGAGCTTGCACCTGTTCTTTGCAAGCTCTTCAAACTATAGTATCAGCGAGGCGTGTTTCACGTTGCGTGGAAGATAGGCTGCGTACAACCCATTCCTGCGAAAGGCATAAAAACCGATCCCATATCAATGGACTAGTATCATGAATTTTTTTTTTGGTTGCATATGATAGAGTACGTCGTAAAAAGCATCTTATTTTTTCTCCGATTTTTTTGGGCACACGAAAGCCATGAAAATAAGGAAAATATTTGAATTCTCCTAGGGCAGTGACGTCACTGCCCTAAAGGCGAACAGCCAATCAAAAGACAGATATGTGTGCTGTGTTGCCGCATTCTGATGGCGCGCGAAATGCCGGAGCTGTACGCGGGCTGGCTCGTCTATCTTGTCTTGTTGTCCCGTCTGCGAGTCGGAGCTGTTCTTGGCAACAACGCACTGCTGATTCTTCGCGCGGTTGGCACTGATTGGCTGAATTTGAATTCCTTTCTTTAAACTTTAGAATGGAATTACTAAAAAACAAAATGTAGAAAGACATGCTCTATCAAAAACAATAATAAAAAAATATCATGATACTAGCCATTTTAGGATACGACGTCAGAAAGTCACATATATGGGAAGCTTCTGTCTCTACTACCATGTCTATACTTGATTCCATCTAAACAAGAGCAATCCGACTAATTAATGACGCGGCCTTTACGCGCCAGCTCCAGACGCTTCCTCACCGACGGGCGGTTGGTTTCCTCCCACCTTTTCTCCTTAATTTATTTATTGAGGCTGCGAATATTGGTTTATCGAAATCACACGTCAACACGTCAACAAATTTCCCTTAACAGAATCTTTGAGACAGATTCATAAACTTTCCATTGCCGTTGCCGTTGACGTTTGCCGTTCGTAGCACAAGGCTGCTATTCATAAACTCACTTCTATCACAATTTATCATCAGTGTTTTTGGCTCTGTGACAAATCTTTGAATTTTCCTGGTGAAAATGGACTTAGTCAGAACCAAAAACCAATACAGAAAACTTGGGCAAACCCAGACTGCTTTTGATAGCTACACATAAACAATATCACATGACCGGTACCGACGACTATGATTGGCTTATACGCCGGCTACGACGGTGGCTACGAACGGCGGACGGCAAAAGTTAAAAGATAGTTATGTATGCTGATGATATGTAGGCATGCACAGTAGCGGCAGTTAGAAGCGTTGGAGAGCGTTGGAGTGCGTTGGCCAGCGCCGAGTCCCCTCGGCAGGTAGAAGCAGGCCGGCGCCGGTTCCGCACGTAGTCAAACACACCAGTGCATGGTACAGTGAAAACAGACAAGAAAAAGAGTACAAAGATTAGCCAGTCGCATCTAGACACGGTATAGGAAACATGCAATAAGGGTTCAGAATGTTGCCCATTATTGGCAAAACAAGGGACGGTTGCAAAAACACTGGAAATGATTCCCATGAGGGGCTAGAGGGTACAATGGGGTGAAATAGTTTTTGGTTAAAAAGTTGTCTCTCTGGACAAATATTTTGACGTGTCTTGGTGTTTTTTCGTTTAATCAGCGGTTTGTGATAAATCCGTGGTGGAAAGTTGTCAAATGAACAATTAGTACATACACATGTAGATTCACATCATATACATTATGTGACTGATACTGTACATGTTCAAAAAATTCTTGTGCGCGTCTTATTAAGGAAGCTATCTACTCTGGTAGAGACTGTTTGAATCGCTTTGTAAACAGGTTTTTGGTATCAAAAGGTAGAAGTTTAGCGCTAAATTGAGATATGACCGCCGCATGACTGATTTGTTTGGTTTGGGAATTATTGTGGCACCCTAGCCTATATCTAGTGTTGTGGATGTGTATAAATGTGTTATGCTCATTTGAGTATACCTATGATACTAAGTGATAGTACGTAGTAAATACAATTGCCTAACGTTATATATTTTGGTCTTGTAATATCATTGGTCGGGTACATTGTTATTTTGTTAATATCGAATTACATATCGAATATCAGACATAGTTAAAGTATATACAGAATAATATATACAGTTTGAACAGGAATGCCTAATACCCCATTATCTCGGACTAGAAAATGGATTAGGCGTAATTACCAGTAAATGCCTCCAAATGAGGCCAAAACAATTCGAGATATCTTTGTTAAATATTTTGCAGAGCACCTCTTATCTTATCTATCACTACCACATTTATAACAAATTTCTTGATGTATTACCTCAGTTCCAAGCTTATGAATATATCCAAATAAATATTGTATATAAACTAACCATCTACTTTCATAACCGCACTTATTTCCTTCCAATATTTTTCTATCGCAGTGCGGCTATAGTGCAGCTTGTGTCTTTTATCCCAAATAGGGGTTTTCGCAAACACTGAAGCTATAAGTAACTCTTTATCGATACTCATCTTCGACTGGCACAGACGAAACCAGGTAGCAAACTAAATTTCTGTTACTACAAAGGCGTTCAAGCGGGCTTCCGACGCTGGTACGCGGGCGATAACACAGTTGAGCAGGTTAGCCTGCATGCGATACCTGCACGCCTTCGCACGCAGTTGCACGCACACTAAAATGCCCCACTGTGTTTGCGCACTTAGGCGTTTCCATGATTGTATTTATGTTGAACGGCCAACGACAACGGGAACGGCGAGTTTATGAATCGGCCTTTACCAGACGCGGTATCCCAGTATTTAATTTGCTCAATTATTATAAAGAAAAACTGTTCTGACTTATGTAAGACCCTGTATGTTTTTTTTAGCGTTTATAATTTCCAAATCTGTTTATGTCTGTGTTCCCTTACAAGTCGATATCCATAAAATAATTACGCATGACGATTTATGAAGTTGAGAAACGTTGGCACTATTTGTTTATATTGGAAAATAGGACTGAGCAGCTTCTCACGGTTACTACAAAGGCTATGCTGATGCCGAAAGTTGAATTAGGAGACAGTATGGTTTATTTATATTATCATCACACAGGCACTATTATTGAGACGGTTTAAATAAAGCGCTTTTAATATTTGCTGCCATTTGGGTTTTGATAACTTTAGAAAACAGTGTGTTAGGTTTGTGTAGTGGTGCTACAAGAAGGGGTGAGTTTTCTCACGAGCTATACTTGTTACTGCGCACTTGGTATTATTATTTTCACTGTTAATGATATTTGAGATAACCTGGTTTGAGGGATGATTTCAAAAAAGATTATTGATTGTTGTAATTATTATTGATTGTTGCGTTGTCAGCCTGAGGTTTATTGGCATGTTTTGTGTTTCTTGTGGCTATACCTTGAGCAGGTCTGGGACCATTGCACGGCTTATAGGGTATTACGCAAGGCTCAATGTCGTGGGGGGACACCTCGCGTTTTGGTGTCCATTGCACTCCTCACCATTGGAGCGTTTATTGCCAAGTGGTCTAGACCAGAGTACAAGAGAAGTAGAGAGAAGGAGATTGTTGTCAATCTCGGTAGCGTTGTCGCTACTGTATTGAGTGAGTACTGTATTACTCATTGCACAACTCGATACGTTTGTTTGTTCAGGCACCATTGGCATTACAGTGCTCGGAACGAAAAGCCTTGCACATACTTCCATGGTCAGTGCGTTGTCGTCACTGGGACAGCATAACAATCTAGCACGAATATTCTGATTAAGTACTGGCATAATTATTATTGACGATTCTTGATGTATTTACTTTCTCAAGTTTGTGGAGCAAGTATGCTCAGTGGCTTTATTTCATTTTCAGGTGCGCTACAGACCATCCTGATATGAGAGTCAGCCTATGCCCATGTGCCCATAAAAGGTTTTGTTATTTTACAATTGTTTTACCCATTCTATTAGTTTTTTATATATTGTTAGTACAGTTAATTACCTTATATTAAATACGGCCATATTAAATCCATGACATTTTATTAATCATGTGCTACTATGACACGCTATCCATTTGAGTTTGACACCGACGTCTTACACTTAGAAAATGCTACTTGATTGTTAAATCTGTAGACGGTGTTAGGTAGCTCATGCAGAGTTCAAAAAACCCATGCTGCTGACTGGCTCTAGAGCGTGTGGAATAATCGGTGCCCGAAAAGTTGACGCAGCATGTTGTTTTAAGTTGAGTGACCTGATGGGCACTCATAATAAGATATGCATAGCTGCATCTTTATTGCTGTGTTGCCAACGCTCCTGTTATTTATCCAGCAAAGATACGGAGACTCGTCACAAGTGGAAGTGCTAGTGGAGTTGGTAATGACAAAGCTTTTGTCACTCAAAGAGCCAAATTAGAATCAAAAATCTGTGCTACAACGCAACAACGCCCCACGTGATTTGGAAAAATTTCATATTTGAATTAAAAAGGATGGTCTATTATGTACTTTTGAAGAAGAAAGTTTGCGAAAGAAGCATTTTTTGAAAAAAAAAGGTAGTTACAACTCTGTATTTTCACCATACTTTCAAAACGTACCAGCACAGATCAAGACAATTTTAGAATGGTAAACGACGAAAACTCGCATGACAGACTTCAATAGTGTCACAAAGATGCGGTGTTGCCAGCGAGCAGCAGTTATCAGTTAATGTACTTCATTGTGCAATTGCAACTTTTTTAGGTTAGTGATTGTAAGACATAAAAAAATTCAGTTAATGTGTCTTAGAAAAGATAAAAAACAAATCATTTTGGAAATTTTATACACGGATGTTCAAAAGGGATTAAATTTGAGGTTTTAGCAGAAACTGAAATGGAGGTTGAAGTTGGTTTTGGGCGATTCCGCTGTAGACGATTCCTAACATCAAATTCTGAATCGCAGTTATTGTTGCTTTTATTAATGTCAGTACAAAGAAAAAGACCTATATTTAATACTAAAACTAGTTTTTGTGGAGCAATGTCTATATTTAAGCTTCTGTCGTATACAGAAATGCTAACATTCATACATTAGCTGCCGCCTGAAAATGGGCAACTTGCAATAACTAGCCCGAAATGGCGTTACACACAGTTGGACGGTTTGACGTTATGTTTTGCCGCTAGTGGAAATAATCCTCTATTCGCTCATACAAAAACATGTAACTACTTGTTATTATTTTTTAAGTATTACTGACTATCAGGCGCCACTGCTAGCTTGTTGCACCCGCGATACGAAAGATATAAAAGTTAAGTTTTCTCACAGACATCATGGGTTAATGCTTTTAGACTTTATAAAAGTAAGAAGAAGTTACAGAAAAACTTAAGGCATTCAAAAATTGATATGTGCTCTAAGTGGGATTAAAATAAAAGTCGACTCAAATTGGTTGCACCCGCGATCGCAGTTAGCATCGCGGGTGCAACATTTTTGATCCCTATAGTTATGGTGTCATTTATATCAGTTTTTTTTATTAAGACTTTGGCTTTAATACGCGCTAAGACTGGGTTAATTATCAACGTATAATAGGCGAATTTTGTTGATATTTCGCTGTTTTTACTTTCCACACCGATAGGTGGGGGAAGTACTGTGATCGCGAACATTTTCGATTTTTGGGCGTTTTATGATGTCTATATAACGAAAATCCACGTCACTCATTTCCGTCGGTCTGTCTGTCTGTCTGTCTGTCTGTCTGTGCGCGTTTTTATAGCCTCGTAATCTCAGTAACCGCTGCATGGATTGTGATGAAATTTGGGCAGCGATATGCTGTGGGGTCGTAGTAGGTAATGCTATAATTTTGTAAATCGGTGCATTGCCGGTGCAGCAATTAGCAAAAACCGAAAAATTTCAAATATTCTCCAAACTTCGTTTTTGGGCGTTTTAGGTGTTCCTGATCATATTCTACTTTTTTTAGGTGGGGATGCAATTTGGGGTGGTTGGGGGTGACGAGTTGTAAAATTGAAAAATCTGTTGTATTCATAATAGACTGTCCACTGACCTGTGAAGGAAGACCTAGCGATATAAATAACTTTTTTAGGTCTATCCGAATATTGCCTTGTCTATTACATAGCAGATGTTCCATTTGAAGACATTCTTACAAAATTAGAAGCAACAGAGAAGAAGTTTTTTGGCAATCATATTTTTCCGGAATTTTCCGCAAATATCGACGTATTTGAAAGGAAATAGTCAAGTAATGTGAAAAATAAGTATCATAGTTAGTCATATACAATTTTGGTCTCTTGTTTAGTTTATACGTATGTTTGAAATGATGTTTATATTAACTTAAGTTAGACGCGTTGCACCCGCGATTATTGGACGTTGCACCCGCGATTGCTGCAAAAGCGAATAATTAAGAGTTTATTTTTGTTCTCCATGAGTCTTTTGTTCAGGTCAGCTATTTGATTTAGTGTCTTCAAAAATCTGGAGGCATAATATAATAAATGTTTCACAATTAACAGACTTATGTGTTTTTGTACTCCGATCTGGAAAGGTAGGGCCAATCTTGTTACACCCGCGATAGCACTTTAAAGCTCCGTGGTGAATGCTATCATATCTTATTTGAACTTTTTTAGCCAAATCGAAAGAGAACAGGTTAATATGTAGTTGTTCAGAGAATAATTTCATTAAGCCTGGTTTTATTCTATTCGAAAAAGCACTTGATATCCGTAAAAATGTTACACCCGCGAGAATGGAATCGCCCATTTAGTATATTTACTAGGTTGGGAGAAATATAAAAGATACTAAATTTAGGCTATTTTAGGTTGAATAGATTTGTACGTGGGGGCCATTACTGGTTGTCATTTGTTCCATTTTTAGTGGCAAAGGCCTAACGTCAGTCGCACGTTTCAATGATTTATTGAAGCAGATATCGGCCAAATATAACAATAAAGCTTAATCACAAACAATATTAAAGTTACCGATTTTACATAAAAAGCTAATAATATACAAACTAAATAAAACAAACAATAATACTTAATCACAAACACCAACTAGAAACAAAGGAACATTTGAAATAAGATATCTTTAAATTTAGATAGTTAAAAATGTAGAACGCTTCACGACTTTTCGTGTTATCCTTGCACAGGGGCCATGTTAATCTTCTCTGTAACGTTTCAGTTCTAGTACATGTACCGTCGAGCAAATGTTGGCAACACCGCATCTATTATCATCAGTCAAGCAGTATCTCACTTCTAAAGTTGTATTGTTCTGTGCGCGTGGGTTACTGAAATATGTAGAAAATACAGCCTTATCCATTTTATTTGCCCAAAAAAACGTGCTTCTTTCGCAAATTTTATTTTTGAAGATCACATAACAGACCATCCTCTTTACTTTGATAAAATTTTTTTCTCAAATCGCGTGGGGCGCCGTTGCGCAAATCCAATGAATGATGAACGGATTATTATGATTATTATTATTAACATGTCTGCCACTGAAGAAAGATGGCGCCTGTTTATCTTGTCAATACGAGGGTTGTCAATACAGGCAGGTCTTTTCTTACTACGTTCTAAAATCCTATCAAAGACCTCGATTTGCTCTGTAGCGTTTCAGTATTCACTCAACATCAAACTGTCAACAAAAATCTGTGTTCCGTTATTGCATTTCCGAGGCCATGGATGTCATCGTTTTGCTCGGAAATCAAATTGAGATTTTAGCGACCTTTGTGTCAAGACTGTCAAGAGATATTTTTCACTTGACAGCTAACAACTTAACATAACCTACTCTGCTTTATTTGTATGCATTGACATTCTAACGGGTACGACTACTCTGACACTCTGACTCTGAGAAAACAGGACAGGTTATGTGATATGTCAGAATTGTCAAAAAAAGATGTTTGCCATTTCATAAATATTCCAGCATCCCTAACATCTGGAATCACGTGATTATCCTCGAAAATTCATCTGCTTACTGGATAGATGGGATTTTGGAACGTAGTATCTGTCGCCTGCTCTCTATCTTGTCAATGTTTAGAAGGACGTTTCATGGATAAATAGAACGATCTACGTTTTT
Source organism: Callosobruchus maculatus (assembly GCA_951848785.1). NCBI lineage: Eukaryota > Metazoa > Arthropoda > Insecta > Coleoptera > Chrysomelidae > Callosobruchus > Callosobruchus maculatus. Next base: position 818,239 of record CATOUR010000069.1, read on the forward strand.
GATCGTCGTTGATCTATTTCATACAGCAACGCTGTAATTATTGCGAGAGCTCTTAAGCAGCCCACAGATGCTCCGGAAATCATCAGAGGAAAAACTGCACAGTCCTGGCCTCAAGGATTATCGGAGCGTATGTGGAGGTTCGTCAGACTGTACAGGCCGCCGGATGTGGGATTGAAAAACCATTCGATCGCCTGCGCAGGCCGTCTTTTGATGCCACACACATAAAAATAATTTCTTAGATGAAGTACAGATGCCATAACTTCCTATACGCGCAAAGTTATGCTAATCTTAAAGTGAGAATACGATATCTTTGACCATATAAGGGTTAGATGGAGAAAATATCTTCAATGCAAAACTGAATAATTCTTGAAAGTAAGTATATCAAAATCTTAAATCAAGCATATGGTAATCTTGACCGAAGCATTTCATAATCTTGACTGAAGCATTTCATAATCTTAACTGGAGCATCTCATAAACTTGACGCAAGTATCTCAACTTTATTCTAGAAGTGTGATATTCTTGGATGAGGAATCTAGTAGTATTGATTTGAGAATTCAAACTCTTCTATGAGCATGTAGAAATTTTTCTCGTCTATGTCATTATCAAAATTTCTTAAATCACATTTAACATACGTGCTGGTAGAAACACCAGAGTCAGGTCTTCGTATCCCCATTTTTTTAATAGTTCATTCATGGTTGGATAGATCCAGTGATGACTGACGGGAACTGGGACGCGACTCAAATGGCGGTGGACCAGCTCTACCGGCAGATTCGTTGACCGATGGTTGACGGTGGTATCACGGGTATCACGTGGCAATGGCAATTTATTTAAAAGTTTGACTAGATACTCTATTATGTGCTATTATGCAGGATCCAGAATGCAGGTATTACGCTACGGTGCTAAATACGGCGACGAATGCGACAATCCAAAAACAGATAATGGCGGCGCGGACGCGGGCGTGCAACAGGCTGTTGAGTAGAGAGGGTGGAGGAGGGGTTAGAGTTGACACGTAACACGCTGCGCGCCTGCGCACTCCGACGTTGGTAGACGTCAAATAAATGATTTACTTGATACAAATATAGGGTGTGCTTGTAAAACAGCGTCATTTTCAGACCAAGATTATCATATTGTAAATGAAGGTTCGCATTTGCAAGCTGTCTGTATTCTTGATAAAAGTAGACTGGACACCGCTGGAAAAAATGATAATCTTTATATAAAAATATGAAATATTTTTTATTAAATTATTATAGTCTTGGTTACAAAGAAAATTATATTTTCTTTCGGAGCATATTTCTTTAAAATAAATATATAAAAATCAAAAATATATTATTCTTGATACAAATTTTCTATAATTTTCCCATCAAATATTCTTTCTTAGAGTGACACCAGATATTCTTGTTGTATGTATTTACAAGAATATCATAATTCTTGACTTGAGAATTTCTTTTTATGTGTGCATGCTTGCTAGAACTGAACTGAACTGAAAGGTTTCCTGCGCGTTTGTGAGGGAGGGTGTATTCAGGAAGTGCAAGGGCATTCAGGCCAGGACTGTGCAGTTTTTCCTCTAAGGATTTCCGGAGCATCTGTGGGCTGCTTTAGACTCTCACAGTTAGTGATCTATCGTACAGCAGATAATAATGAATTGAATCTATATATCAGGCCAAGTTACAAGAAAGTTCGTAGAAGTTTCGTTACTGATAAATTGGGTGATTAAATTTAGCTGTAGCGTTGATGAGTCGTTAGTTGCTTGCCAATTTCCTTTAATTGAAACTAATATACGCCTCGATATGTCACTTGCTCTGTCGTTGTAACTATGAAAAAATTGTATTGTTTCTGGGAATCGGTAAATTGGCACCAGAGTAATTGACAAAAAAACATCAGCGACCCCTCGAAACTTGTTACCCGTGTTACAAGGTTACTGGTAATTTTTTGTTTTTGACGCCCAACAGGGATGGTAAGGAAGCTGAGGTTTAAAGTTTAGTATAAATAGATGACTTTCTATTTTTGTTTAACAAAAAGGTGCATTACCCAGTGACTACTCCTCACACCGTGGGGTGAGAAATCACTGGGTCCGCAAATTGTCCATCATAAGTTGACGAAAGGACGCAAGGATGACTGCCTTCTGCATTCTGGCAGCTAAGATGTGCGCCGCCGCACGGCACACCAGATTTTGCGCAATGCAGAGAGCAGCGTATTCCTCATTCCACCTAGGGATCCAATGATCATTACCAGCAGACTAACAGTGTAGTCTGGCCAGAGCCTGCGAAGTTGTCTGAGCGACTCACGATATTTAATCCGCTGTTCCTCCTCCTTAGAGACGATTTTCACCTCGACAGAATAGAAACCTCTATAACGAACATCGTCTTCTGTTGGTGGTCAAGAAGGACTATGTCGGGCTTGATTGCCTATATTGCTGGACTCTATATCCCCTGGAGCGTATGTCAGCACCAGTATCGCATGGATACCGTATGAGTGCCTTAAATGATAGTAGAGCACTCGTAGAGCCGCGTTGTCTGGCGCCTGTTTGCGGGCTCTACAACGGGTGTCGGGTATATCTACACCCATAATAACCCTCCTAGGATATACCAAGGTTAAGACACCGTCTTGGCAAGTCCTCAGTCTCCGACTTCAACCCACCAGACCTTAGAAAAGGTCCACTGCTCATAGAAGAAGATTCCATGCATTAGCTTATTTTTATGAAGTCTTAAAAGGAAGTCGACTTCGGCAGCTGTGGGATTTTAATTGTGCGTTTGTGTGGGAGCAAGTTCCGTAATGGACTGTTGACACCTCCGCGTGAAGACGAGTGTTAGGTTGAGATAATCGGTTTTATGAACCTTATAATATTTTATTCGGATAAATCTTCAGGGTAATAATAAATAGTTATATCTTTGATAGCATTATTATTCCGAAACAAATAAATTGTTTTAATGTCCAACAATATCTTTGATTACAGTGTTTATTATTTCCTGGTATAACTGTAGAACAATTTTTTTTGTTAGTGGAATAAAAAATGGCCTATATAATTAATTCAAAATTATTTGAGACATTTTTGTTCACAAAAACTTGAAAGAGCGATTTTAAGTTTGAATATTTATTTATCTTGTACATAAAACAAAAGCTTCCTGGAAAAAGTTTTTTTTGGTAATGAGGGGGGTAGGGCTCGGTTGCTCTAATAGTTGCTGCTCAGCCTTAAGGCTTATTGTCTACCCTCAGTCAAAGGGATCAAACAGAGTGCCAACCTAAGTCCTTTGCGAACTTTGAGATGCATTGGACCATGCTCTCATATCTTTCCTCCTGGCCTACATTCAGCTAGGACTTCCTGACTTCACTCAGGGCAGGATAGTCGAAGCTAACATGCTTAGTTGTTTTCTCTGCCTCTTCCTATCCTCTGCCACTTCAATCCCTAGGATCTTGGTGTCCACAACACTTGGCATTCTGTCGCCCACTTTGCATCTTAAGAGCAAGCATCACATCTTCCTTGGTCTCCACTCCTGTGGTGCGTGGTACAAAACTTGTAAATTTGCACATCTTCATCAGGCTTCTGGCTGGGCCCAGTCTCTGCTAATCCCTTCAAAAGGAATCAACTGTTCGAACTGGCTTTGGCAAACACTTGGTGTGTGAGTTGGCGCAGCCTACAACTACGATGCCATTTTCCGGATGACAGCTGGATTCTTCTTCTTAGAGTGCCATGCAGATTCCTGCGTAGGCGTCCATCCTCTTCCTATCAAATTTCTCTATTCACAGCTGCATTTTGTATCTCTCCGAGGCTTCTCATTCCTGTCCACTGCCGAATGTTTCTGAGCCAGGATAGTTTTTTCTTCCTATTCCTCTTTTTCCTCCTTCGATTTTACCTTGAAGTACCAGGCGTTGTAACTGATAACGTTCTCCCCGTATTACGTGTCCCAGGTAGGCTATTTTTCTTTTTTCAATTGTGTCGAAGAGCTGTCGGTATGTTAGTTAAGCTCTTCGGAGAACTTCTTCATTTGTTACATGGTCTACCTAGGGTATTTTTAGCATCCGTCTCAAGATCCACATCTCGAGAGCTTCAATTTTGTTGATTGTGGTTGCTTTTAATCTTCACGCCTCCATTCCGTAGAGCAGAACTGACCAGACATAACATTTTACCATTCTGTATCTGAGGCTGGAGTTCAAGTTTTTGTCAGTGAGAAATTTTTTTAGCAGCTGGATATCCGGACGTTTTTGCCTCTATTAGCTCGTCTCCACAGCTCGGTCTTGATTATCATGACTATGTCCTTTTCCAACCTCGTTTCGGGGTGGTTTATATAGATTATAGCCATCCTCTCTAGCGATACCTTGTCGGCCTATTATTTTGGGGGCTCCATGCACCCCAGCTACCCCGTCTTTGACCTTTTGGTCATCTGTATCTGTAGAGTGGGGAGGGTGAGTGGTCCCACTGCACTTAGGCCACAAGTGGCCCATTGTATGTCCTCCCAGGGAGTTGTTTTCTAAGGTCATCGTCCATCCTGCCAACTGTAGGAAGGTGAACAAGTCGCTAGGGGACATCTCTCGTTATGTGGGCAGGTGTAGGCCAAGACTCGCCGAACGCACACTCTCTAATAGAAGATAACTCTGCGCACTCACATATGACGTGTTCCACAGTTTCGTCTTCGCTTTCACACATTCTACATATCGGTGTGTCACTTAACCCCATAGTGTGGAGGTGTTTCCTGAGTTGACAATGGCCAGTCAGGAATCCTACTATGAGACGTAGGTTTAGTCTGGTCATCGCCAAGTACTTCTTGGATATTGCCATGTCAAAACCTGCAAGGGTTTCCTTGGCAAATCGGCATTCTTGTAGTTCTCCCCATCGTTTTACCATTTGGGCATGGGAGTGTTTTTTGGGTATTTCCGCAATTGTGGTTGTCGACACTCTAGAAAGGTCACATGGTCCTAAAATTCATTGGTCAGCGGCCTTCCTGGCTAGACGGTCCGCTATAGGGTTGCCTTTGTTGTTGTTGTGCCCTTGAATCCACCTCAGGACAATGTTGTTTTTGTCCGAAGTATGGGCTAAAGATTGATGGCATTCCATTGCTAGCCCTGATGTGATACATGGTCTTTTCGGGGTTAGAAGTGCTTGTCTGCTGTCAGTGCAGATTGCTACAGTTTTGTCAGACACATCTCTCCTGACTAGTTCATTTTCGGCCTTTTGGTCATCCTGGCAGCTTCTTCTGGGCTCAGTTACGAGTGCAACCTCTTTCCTCCCTGACTCTGCTGTCCAGGTCTTGACGCCTGCACTTTGGAAGCAGCCCTTCTAAAGGGAGGGTTTGGCCTCACCCCATGCCTATCTTCCCACAGACGTCTTCCTTTGCTTCTTTTTGCCTCTAGCTGAAGCCTCTTCTCTCCTCTTCCTTCTCAGCTCGTCACGCGAGAGCCTCTATTGGGACTTCTAGATGGCAACTGACTACCTGGAGGCTTCGAGGTATTGTTATCCTTCTCTCCAGGTATCACTAGCTTGTCATCCTCCATAATGGCATAATACCGGGTTGCTACTGGAGGTGAGTCGATTCCGAACGAATCGTTCCATAGGAACGATACCGTAATAGGAATCACAGGAATCGATTCCGAGGAATCAAAGGAATCGATTCCGATGGTTTGGAATTGTAATTGACAAATCCGCGCACGGACTCGGACTGTCGATGTTGGTGTCGGTTAGCCAAACTTACTAGTGAATCGTGTCGTCGATTCCGTCGCATTGTACCGGAATCATGAACGAGATGAACAAAACAATTCACGGCATTCACGCCCGACGCTGCTGTAGTGCGGTGTAGTTATTTCTGGCAATTCCATTACGTTTTCTTTGTGAAGTACCTTGTACAGACATTTTAAAAGCTTTTCTTTAACTTGCAATGTATATTTGTTTGTACTACTTGCTACTCAATTTTTTTTGATGTCAATCACCTTTAGTGTTCGAAGATGTCAATACGATAAGCTGTGTGCCGTCATTCTAAATCCAATATGGCGGACCATTCAAGATGGCGGAATAGTAAATTTTAATGCATTTGTACAATATGGGTATAAAATTAAAGGGGTTGTTGAGAGTAACTCGAAAAAGGATGTGACTTCATTCTAAATCTAATATGGTCGACCAGCCAAGATGGCGGAATAGCTATTTTATAGGCACTTCTGCAATATGGGTATGAAATGTAGGGTTGCCGATATAATATGAAAAATATTCTGAAATTACTCTTAATCCAATATGGTGGACTTTTGAAGTTTTTGTTTATGCTTTCCTATAATATTAGTATTAAGCAAACGGTTCGTTGAGAATAAAATTGCAGGTTAATTACTGAAAAGTAAAAAATAAAAGAAAATACTTTTTCAAAACAAGCTTTTATTTAAATGCTCTAAAAAGAAGAAAAATAAAATTTTTCCTTTTTTGTTGAATTAGGTACTCGAAAACGTACTGAATTGAGTACAATAATTGTACCGAAACGGCAGCACAGTCCTGTAATGGACTAATGGAATCGTGAACGTAGTGAACGAATTGGAGTAATCGATTCCGAAAAAGGAATTCTATACCGTGGAATCGAATCACCAAAAGGAACGATTGAGCCCCGTTCTAGTTGCTACAGTCCATCATCCCAGTGACTCGTTTAGAAGGATAAGGGGAAAATAGGACTGGGTGCCCCCCCCCCCTGTTGGCCATAGGACACTAGGGCGCCGCGGTCAGATTGGTCGTAATCCCACCGGTCAGAAGCGCGCAAAATATTTCGATCACCAGATGGGCCACTACACACACACTAGCGCGCCGCGGTCAGATTTGTCCTAATCCCACCGGTCAGAAGCCCCCAAAATATTTTGCATAATAGACAGATATGTGGACACCAGCGCGCGGGGCGGCGAGGTAAACTTATGTCTTATAATTTTAACCGATTTTAATTCATTCGTCATTTTTTGCGATCTTGCTAATAGTTACTGAAGAATTTGTAGAACTCCAGTCAGAGGTATCGTTACTTTTGAGTTGACCGAAATGAATTGCTTTTTTATATGATTAAATGCGAAATTTTGTTCTGAACGTAATAAGTTAATCTGATCACTATAATAGATGCAAATAAAGAAGTTGGTATTGTCAGCAGACAGAAATGTCTTTATAATACCCCAAAAAATTTTAATTAATCAGAACGTGTTCTAATTTGTCACAAATTTGATCGATTTCTTGACGATGTAAAAAAAGTCCAGAAATTTACCTTCACAGCTTGTTTTGTGGGAGCATCATGGTTGTGCTAATTATTTCTTTTAATAACAATCTCTTCCGATTTATTCATCAGCAAAGATGCTATGCAGCCTCTTCTAGAGCATCTGTAGGCTACACCACGGGTGGTTTCTTTATCTCTTCGGAACGTATACTTTTCAAGGACTATTAATTTCTTCCCTTTCACACTTAACATAGTCTCCATGATGATAGATAGATAGATAGATAGATAGATAGATAGATAGACAGATAGATAGATAGATAGATAGATAGATAGATAGTTTATTGACCGTCTTATACAATATTAGCATTTACAGTCACAATTTCATAAGTCAGGTACGTGCAGCAGTTAGAAAATTGATATATTCTTGTACAGTATAAAAGCTATGAGTTAACAAGAACTGTTTTATCCATTTTTTGAAGGAGTAGATAGACATAGATTGAAATGAAATATCATTGAAGTGATTAATCAAATAATTATACAAACTAACATCCAATTTATTGATTTGAGTCATTCGAAGTCGAGACCATGGAGCAACAATATTGTTAGAAAATCTAGTATCATACGAATGGACCTGAGAATACCGAGTAAACATATCTGCGTTACGATGGACTTGTATCAGTGTCTCCATAATATATAAACAAGCTAATGGGAGTATTCCTAAATCTTTAAAATGCCCTCTACATGAAGTTCCATAAGGCGCATCGACTAAAATTCGAATTGCATACTTTTGCATTACAAATACTTTATTACTCGAAGATGAGTTGCCCCAAAGTACGATTCCATGTGAAATATTGCTATGTATTAAGGAGTAGTAAACAGTTTTCAACGTAATATTATCGACACAAGATTTAAGTTGCCTCAGTGCAAATATTTGTGATGACAGCACAGAGGTAGTCAGCATGAGATGACCAAGTTAATGAACTGTCTAAAATAATTCCCAGTAATTTGACTGGATCACATTCATCTGCCGGTTTATTTGAGCTGAATTTAATTTTTTGAGTTTTCCTCTCATTTAGTTTAAGATGGTTTGCATCGAACCATTTTTTCACTTGTGCTAAGCTTTCCTCGCCGACTGTGTTGCCTCTAGATAAAACTGTCGTATAGAACAAAAACAATACTCACAAACAGCAACTAAGGATTGCAAACTACTGAAATATTTTCATTAAGGGTTATATACCTACAGAAGCCGAATAGTCATTTAAATAACCTAAGAAGTAACTATAAGCTACCGCAAGTCGTAAAAAGACGGATCAAAGTTCGCAAGAATAAAAGGGATGTGGTCATTAGGATCAACCAATCTTAATTTTCTTTCGGCGCGCAAGTGACCGGTGCCGATGAACGCACCCTTTTTGTAAACAGGTAAAAATCAAACTGCGCGCGCTGGTGACCGATCACCCCCCTGTTCACATCACATCTTGGTTTGGGTTCCCTCCTTCTTTCTGAACTGGGTTTGGGACCGGAGTTTTAGATCACGTTTAATATCTGTTTAATTTTATTTAAACACACAGCTGGTTCCGGTTTCGATGAATCCATTTGTATAACTAATTTTATATTACCGCGAGCGAAAGGGGGCACAATTTTTCGCATGGGAAACTCAATTCGTTCCAGGTGGTGAAATTCTCTCTAGACGCCTGCCGGCGCTGATGTCAGCACTTGTTACTGTTTACCGCTTAATTTGAATGAACAGAGGGGTGCGTTATCATGCAATGTGTTTTTTCTGCAGCCAGCCCTCCCGAAAATAGAACTTTCGGTATGATGTATTAAATCGAAAGTGAAACTTTACACAAATCGTTCCTAAAGTAATAAATTATACAGAAAGTTCAATTTGCGGGACGGCTCTAATGTTCATAAGTAATAGTTGTAGTATCTACACACATAAAAAGAAATTCTCAAGTCAAGAATTGCGATATTCTTGTAAATACATAGTCACAACAAAAATATCGGTTCTCACTCTAAAAAAGAATATTTGATGAGAAAATTATAGAAAATTTGTATCAAGAATAATATATTTTTGATTTATATACTTATTTTAACGAAATATGCTCCGAAAGAAAATATAATTTTGTTTGCAACCAAGGCTATAATAATTTAATAACAAATATTTCATAATTGTATATAAAGATTATCATTTTTCCCAGCGGTGCCCAGTTCATTTCTATCAAGAATATAGACAGCTTGCAAATGCAAACCTTCATTTACAATATGATAATCTTGGTTTGAAAATGAACGCTGTTTTACGAGCATATTTGTATAAAGTAAATAATCTATTTGACGTCTACCAAAGGGCGCAGACGTGCAGCGTGTCACCGGTCAACTCTAACCTCTCCACCCTCTCTACTCAACAGTCAACAGCCTGTTGCCCGTCCGCGTCCGCGCCGCCGCGCCATTATCGGTTTTCGGATTGTCGCATTCGCCGCCGTCTTTAGCACCGTAGCGTAATACCTAGATCCTGCATAATAGCACATAATAGTATCTATTCAAACTGTTAAATAAATTGCCATTGCCACGTGATACCCGTGATACCACCGTCAATCATCAGTCATCGAATCTGCCGGTAGTGCTGGTCCACCGCCTTTTGAGTCGCGTCCCAGTTCCCATCAGCTTCCTTATCACTGGATCTATCCAACTATGAATGAGCTATTAAACAAATTGGGATGCGAAGACCTGACTCAGGTGTTCCTAGATAAGTACTAAGTATATTAAATGTGATTTAAGAAATTTTGCAGAACTATTTCTCCAGAAAAATGTCTACATGCTCATAGAAGAGTTTGAATGCTCAAATTAATACTACTAGATTCCTCATCCAAGAATATCACAATTTTAGAATAAAGTTGAGCTACTTGGTTCAAGTTTATGAAATGCTCCCAGTTAAGATTATGAAATGCTTCAGTCAAGATTATGAAATACTTCGGTCAAGATTACCATATATGCTTGATTTAAGATTTTGGTATTCTTACTATCAAGAATTTCCCAGTTTTGCATTGAAGATATTTTCTCAATCTAACCCTTATATGGTCAAAGATATCGTATTCTCACTTTAAGATTAGCATAACTTTGCGCGTATAGGGAGTTATGGTATACTTGAATTAAAGCATCTGTGCTCCATCTAAGAAATTATTTTTATGTGTGTATGCCTATTATTTTTTAATATTTTATCTGATGAACATAGAGAAAAAATATTGTACGTACAGATACACATGCTCACAAGTAGCATGCTTTTTAAGCATGCTCAAAATTAGCATGCTACTGTCACTGACACATTTCCATTTAATCGCATGACCGTGGGTTCTTTAGCATGTTCAAAATTAGCATGCTTATTCCGAATAAGATGCGTATATACATGCTACGAAGTAGTATTGCTGATTAATAGCATGCTTTTTTAACATGTGCATCTGTACCTTATCGCTACCCGAAAGTGATTTTACGGGACTCACAGGCTTCCTGGAAACTGTCTACTCATCCCGTAAATATCACTTTCGTGACTTGTTACGTAAATAACTATTTTATTTTGAATACTGAAATGTGTATCGTAACGACGTTCGAAATATACCCGGCAGTAAATTCTATGCGCGCAAACACAGTGGGGCTTTTTAGTGAGCGTGCAAGGGCGTGCGAAGGCGTGCAGGTACCGCATGCAGGCTCACCTGCTCAACTGAGTTTTCGACCGCTTACCAGCGTCGGAAGTCCGCTTGAACGCCTTTATAGTAACAGAAATTTAGTTTGCTACCTGTTTTCATCTGTGCCGGTCGAAGATGAGTAGCGATAAAGAGTTACTTGTAGCTTCAGTGTTTGCGAAAACCCCTATTTGGGATAAAAGACATAAGCTGCACTATAACCGCACTGCGATAGAAAAATGTTGCAAGGAAATAAGTGCGGTAATGAAAGGAGCCTCCTTATGTAGCGCGTCCAATGTCAATGTTGTTCCCAATGCCCACAAAGCATATTATCTCAAAATCGATAATTTTCGCGATCCCAATACTCCCCTCACCTATCGGTGTGTATCGGAAGTAAAAGCTATTCTAATATTAATGTTTAATCAAATAACAATGCACTCGACCAATGATATTAGGAGACCCAAATATATAACGTTTTGCAATTGTATTTACTACGTACTATCACTTAGTATCAGAGATATATTCAAATGAGCATAACACATTTATACACAACCACAACACTAGATATAGGCTAGGTACCACAATAATTCCCAAACCAAACAAATCAGTCATGCGGCGGTCATATCTCAATTATATACCTTTTGATACCAAAAACTTGTTTACAAAGCGATTCAAACAGTCTCTATCAGAGTGGATAGCTTCCTTAACAAGACGCGCACAAGAATTCGATGAACATGTACAGTATCAGTCACATATTCATCTGATTGACAAATTTCAACTAAATGGTTCTAATGTATATGATGTGAGTCTACATATATGTACGTACTAATAGTTCATTTGACAACTTTCCACCACGGATTTATCAAAAACCGCTGATTAAACGAAAAAACGCCAAGACACGTCAAAATATTTGTCCAGAGAGACAACTTTTGAACCAAAAACTATTTCACCCCCTATTGTACCCTCTAGCCCCCCAGGGAAATCATTTCCAGTGTTTTTGCAACTGTCCCTCATTGTTTTGCCAATAATGGGCAACATTTTGAACCCTTATTGCATGTTTCCTATACCGTATCTAGATACGACTGGCCATTCTTTGTACTCTTTTTCTTGTCTGTTTTCACTGTACCATGCACTGGTGTGTTTGACTACGTGCGGAACCGGTGCCGGCCTGCTTCTACCTGCCGAGGGGACTCGGCGTTGGCCAACGCACTCCAACGCTCCTATAAGCCGCTACTGTGAATGCCTACTATGGCACTCTTAATGTCTCTAAAGTTAAATCTCTCAAAACCACAGCTATATACCTATAAATTAAACGACCCTTATAACGGACAATTCTCTGTCCAGAGTAGTACTGAAATAATGTTTATATAAATATTAAAACTTATAAGTGAGACTATCATTTCCGTACAATGTCGAATTATCTAAATGTTCACATGTTGACTTGTACTGTTGTCGGACTGTACGGAGTGTCATTTTCCTAAACAGTGGATTACCTTATCTTATCTTCGATGCAGGTAGAAGATTAGCATGCTTAAACCGGAAACGTGCACTAGTAATCGGTAATCAGTAAAAAATATACTAGTCGCAGGTGAAAGCCGAACACTGGGAAAGAAAGAGTTGCGGTTGATGAAATGGTGATCGGTCACGAGCGCGCGCGGTTTGATTTTTACCTTTTTACAGAAAGGGTGCCTTCATCGGCACCGGTCACTTGCGCGCCGAAAGAAAATTAAGATTGGTTATTCCTAATGACCACATCCCTTTTATTCTTGCGAACTTTCATCTGTCTTTTTACGACTTGTGGTAGCTTACAGTTACTTCTTAGATTATTTAAATGACTATCCGGCTTCTGTAGGTATACAGGGTTGGGCTAAAGTATGGAACCAAGCAAATATCTTTGAAACGGAAAGGGCGGTATTGCTGAAAATTTGCAGGTAGATGTAGTAGCATATAATGCATCCGAATACAGTATGTTAGCTATTAATGTACTTCCGGTCTAACCGGAAGTGCCGTCAACTGTTTTAATTTAAATGGGACACCCTGTATATTTTTGCAGATTTTAATACATCTTTTTTTTCCGAATACGTCCATAGTAGGTTTGGTACAGTTTCTGTAAAAACGGGAAAGATAAAGCTTCTTTATCATTTCAGATGCCGGCCACTTACCTCCTGACGTTCTGACAATACTGTCAGTATTGTCAAGTCTCATGACAAATTTATTACTTTATCCCAACCCAAATCTGGTAGACGATTGTTGACAAATTGTCAAAGTTATTCAATTAATGGCAGTACTAGCACGGTTGATATGGTGTTTTTAAGTGAAAGGGAACGAATTGAAGTCTTAATGATGATCGGTTTTGGCGATCGCGTGAAAACTCACAAAGAAGTGTGTCAACTTTTCAATGATTTACATCCCGACAGGGATCCTATAACACGTTTGACGGTGACTAAAACACTAAAACGTTTCTATGTAACTGGGAATATTAAAAATTTACCTAAAATGGGAAGACCGCAGACCGCCACGAACGAATTTGTGAGACAAAACATCGTCATTGAGGTAGAGGAATCACCTAACACTTCTACCACAACCTTAGCACTAAACCATGGCGTAAGTCGTCGTTCCGTGGGGAGAATATTGAAAATAGAAAAGTACCATCCATATAAGGTACATTTGGTTCAAGAATTGTCAGATGATGATTTTGACCGACGGCTAGATTTTTGTGAAAGAATGTTAGACATTTGTAATGATGACGACAATTTTGTAACTAATGTGGTATTTTCTGACGAGGCAACTTTCTGTTTAAATGGAACAGTCAATCGGCATAATTCAAGGTATTGGTCCAATGACAATCCTCATTGGATTCATGAGGTCCATAGCCAGCACCCACAAAAGTTGAATGTTTGGATGGGAATTGGAGGAAACAGACTTATAGGCCCATTTTTCATAGACGGAAACTTGAACGGGGACAAATACTTGGACCTACTGAATAATTACATCATTCCAGCACTCCAAAACAATGGGCAGTTACCTCATAATTTATGGTTCCAACAAGATGGTGCGCCTCCTCACTATGATAGACGAGTTAGGGGTCTGTTGGATGCTACTTTTCATAATCGATGGATTGGACGTGGAGGATTCATAGAGTGGCCTGCTCGTTCTCCCGACCTCAGTCTCTTAGACTTTTTTCTTTGGGGTTACCTCAAATCATGTGTTTACGTTTGCTGCCCAACCACTTTACAGGAGTTGAGACAAAGAATAATAACTGAATGTGAATTGATTCGTAGAGACATCTTGGAAAAGGTAACTCAGCAATTTGTCAACAGGCTTGCATATTGTCAGGAAGTAAACGGCGGGCATTTTGAACATCTGGGATAATTCATTTAACATTTTCTTATTTTCTTATTGTAGCACATCAAATAAAATGTTTTGGATAAATAAAAAACCTTTATCTTTCCTATTTTTACAGAAACTAATACCAAACCCACTATGGATGTATTCGGAAAAAAAAGATGTATTAAAATCTGCAAAAATATACAGGGTGTCCCATTTAAATTAAAACAGTTGACGGCACTTCCGGTTAGACCGGAGGTTCATTAATAGCTAACATACTGTATTCGGATGCACTATATGTCACTACATCTACCTGCAAATTTTCAGCAATATCGCCCTTTCCGTTTCAAAGTCATTTGCTTGGTTCCATACTTTAGCACAACCCTGTATAAAACTACCCTTAATGAAAATATTTCAGTAGTTTGCAATCCTTAGTTGCTGTTTGTGAGTATTGTTTGTGTTCTGCTTTTTCATCAGGGAAACTATGTTAAGTGTGAAAGGGAAGAAATTAATAGTCCTTGAAGAGTATACGTTCGGAAGAGATAAAGAAACCACCCGTGGTGTAGCCTACAGATGCTCTAGAAGCGGATGCATAGCATCTTTGCTGATGGATCAATCGGAAGAGATTGTTCTTAAAAGAAATAATGATCACAACCATGATGCTCCCACAAAACGAGCTGTGGAGGTCAATTTCTCGGACTTTTTTTTACATCGTCAAGAAATCGATCAAATTTGTGACAAATTAAAACACGTTCTGATTAATTAAAATTTTTTGGGGTATTATAAAGACATTTCGACCTGCTGACAATACCAACTTCTTTGTTTGCATTTATTATAGTGATTAGATGTTCAGAACAAAATTTCGCATTTAATAATATAAAAAAGTAATTCATTTCTGTCAAGTCAAAAGTAACGATACCTCTGACTGGAGTTCTACAAATTCTTCTGTAACTATTAGCAAGATCGCAAAAAATTACGAATGAATTAAAATCGGTTAAAATTATAAGACATAAGTTTACCTCGCCGCCCCGCGCGCTGGTGTCCACATACCTGCCTATTATCCAAAATATTTTGGGGGCTTCTGACCAGTGGGATTAGGACAAATCTGACCGCGGCACACTAGTGTCCTATGGCTCATCTGGTGATCGAAATATTTTGCGCGCTTCTGACCGGTGGGATTAGGACCATAAACTGGGGCTGTTGTCTTCTAGGGGACATCTTTACACAACCAACTAGTCTCTCGCCACATTTGCAACGGATACCATCGTTTTTGGACCGACAAAATGCCATGCTTTGTATTTAGACGTCTCGAATTTTTTAGAGGTGCCATGTCGGTAAGTAGCGTCCGAATGAACAAAAAGTGTTATATGTGTACTAGAGATGAAACTACCAAGCTGTGTAGTTTCAATGCAAATATCCCTTTTTTTGTAAAAAGTATATCGTTGATGAAACGGCGCGAAGTAGGGGTGTGAAGTTGTAAGACTTCCATCTTAGTTTT
This sequence comes from Callosobruchus maculatus, assembly GCA_951848785.1. NCBI lineage: Eukaryota > Metazoa > Arthropoda > Insecta > Coleoptera > Chrysomelidae > Callosobruchus > Callosobruchus maculatus. The sequence continues at coordinate 833,895 of CATOUR010000069.1, forward strand.
TTATAATCCGAATGAATTAATATCGAGCAATTTAAAAAGAAATATCAGATAGTACAATAATCATCCCGGAAGCTCATCAGTAGTTATAAATCTTATTAGAGATCAGGATTTAATAACTCAAAAAAAATGGCGAAACTGCTATGAACATGTAACAAAAGTAGACTCATGATTTTTAAATAACAACCGAATGAAATTATTATTAACCTGAATGATATCGACTCATCTGAATCTGATTTTGACTTGTGTTAAATTTTTTTCATCATTTTTCATCTGTATTGTTGGAATTTAAGTTTGAGTGGTATTTTATAATGCTAATTAATATCTATTAAAACCCTAAGGCAACCACGTTTGTTTTTCTCAACATTAGTGTGTGGCCCTGGATGGTTCAGTCCTCAACATACGGCACGCGAAAGTGTCCGTGGTATAATACATATTTCTGACCATTAAAAGAGATCAACTTTTTGAGAAATTAGAGCCGTAAAATTACTACCTTGTATTTCTCTCATATTATATCAATATGAAATTATTTAACACCTTGTATAGGAATTGTGTTATAGAAGTGTCCAGTAAACCCGTAGCTTAAGGGTCTAGGGTATAGCGCGCGAAATTGAGAATCCAAGAAAAGACGTATTGCCGTGTTTGCGAGGAGGTTCCCTTTCTCCAGTGTGTGTGTGTCTAAGATGAGGCGAGATAAGTCCAAAAATCCAAAGGTAAGGTCAAAAGGTCCAAAGGTCACCATAAAAATGAATTTCGCATTTCCAAGCTCCTGACGTTACCTTTAAACTTACAGTAATGACTCAAAGAGCAAATTGAAGAAGAAAGCTTGCGCTTGTGCAACTATTTAGCCTTTTTTTGATATCGTGTTTGGTTGTTAAATTACAGGCATTTATAGAATGTATGATTTTGCATTGCGAGTTTTTTTGCACATTAAAAAACCTTTTTGAGAAAATCGAAAATAGTTGTCATTCATTAAGGTCTTAATTATCGCCTTCTGAAATATTATATATGTAGTTTGAAAATTGAGTGAGTTATGCGAGAAATTGTGAGTCCATGTTTTACATGGCAAATACGTAGGTATAAATGTTTGTATCCAGGCCCCTTAACTCTATTAACGGCAGATGAGTGGTAGATAAAATCAATTAATAATTGCTGTTCATCGTGTTTACGTAGCACACCGTAATTAAATACTTCGGATACTAATAGCCGCCACCAGGAAGTAATCCAATTAAATAATAATAATAATAATAATAATATAGCTCAGTACTAGAGAACAATCAATTCAAACTATACTGGGACATTGAAATACATACAGATAAAACCATCCCAGCAAACAGGCCAGATATAGTTTTCCAGTCAAAGACAGACAAAGTGACCTACTTAATAGATATTGCGATTCCCAATGATATGAACATCCAAAACACCTACGCTGGGAAGATATCTAAATACACCGATCTCGCCATAGAAATAAAACGACTATGGAAACAAAACAAAGTTGTCATTGTCCCCTTCATTATGTCGGTCTCAGGCCTTACTCCAAATACATTTACGCCACACCTGCAACAATTGGGCCTGGATGAAAAGTTACATAAAACCTTCCAAAAGTCTGTAATCCTCAAGACCTGTAGCATTGTACGGTCCTTCCTGAATTCAGAATAATAATAGGTCAGGTATTGACTTGGCACAGCCCGTCAATACTTGTTACTACCGCAACCATGCGAGAAAAAATAAGACATGCATAATAATATAGACTTTATTGAAGTATAGATACACTTCAAATGGCGGAGTTCACTAAAATAGTGCTCTTCCACTCAACCATCTTCTTTGTTAGATTGGGTACCTACTTCTAGGACTACCTTCGCACGACATCGAACTTGGCATCACCTGGATGTACCTTGAGCATCTGGCAGGTCGAAGATGAGCGGCCTAGCAAACCTGATGTAGAAGTCCAGGTCAATCTTGCCCCGCGGCTGCGCCGGTGGTGGCGCGTCTCCCATTTCTTCAGGACCCTTTCATATTTACAAAAAAAATACACGTAGAATTTTGGTTCGAACGTAGACCACATGAAATTAGACCTTATTAGCACATCGAAATTTTGACATCGTTCATCGCTCAATCCTCGCAGGTTGTCATATCGACTACCAGCGACGACAAATAACTAGACGAACATAATTATGCCACAGCCTACATAAAAATATAACCGCGACACTCTACCGCGGTCCCTTTGATCAGTAGGGGTCAGATTTCGTGGCCTGCATGATAATGTCCCGACGGACGACGAAAATATAACAGCATTCATTGAAAACCAAATACACCGCTGTTCCGTTCTTGGGTTTAGTCGATGCAGCACTCGCTTGTTTATGAGGATTGCATGACACAGAGCCGCATTTGACCTTTTGTTAGTCTGATTCATGGCGCTTGCTCAACAATAATAAATTGAAACTTAAAAATTGAAACGCGATTAATCTTGGTGACAAATATATAATGAATTCTATAGATTGAGGTGGAATGCTACCTAGAATCAAATGCGTTGAAATATGGTTTCTAATTTTTTGTTTTAAGACCTCATATTCCAAGATATTAGAACGATTTTTTATGCAGATGATAAAAAAAGGCCAGAACTATTTTCGCAGCCCTTCATTCAATTTTTAACTGACAACTGCTTAAAATTTTTGCATGAACATTGCAATATTTGTCGCAAATTGGCGAAATTCCACAATTCTTCTAACACAGTGGTGATTCGAACACCAAAAATGGCTGTACTACCGCTACTAAGAAATTATAATACATTGAAAAATGAGGACTGTAAATGAAAAATTACCTTATTTTTGTTGAATAAATACAAGAAAAATAGACAACATACATTCGATTAGATTACATGTCATAAAAGATCTGAAATTATATTGTACATTCGGTCCATGAGATAAAATGAAGAAGTACAATCAGGAATTTTTCCAAATAATGGTTTTCCTGCTGTTGTTTTTTTTGCTTCAAATTTTTGTTTACATCGTTTAGAGTATAATAAATTCTTATTCGGGCATACACTCATTAGGTATAAAATTGGAAATGCGGGACAAGGCGGATTGTACGGTATTGTTATGAATATTTCTATTAAATTGGTGACTATAACATCTCGAATAGATAGTCCTTCAAAGTGTTCCTGGAATATTGCTTCATCTTTTGCATATTGAACACACTAAAGAAATAATAAAACAACGATAAAATGACAACCGAATAACAACAAAATTACAATTACAATATCGATTATGCTCGAACGACCGCTGAGCATTGACTGAGCTTGCTTGGTTGATCTTGGTTGAGTTTGAAGAAATGCTTACCCCTCGAAAAACGCGGAGTGTTGCGGCTAGTGATTATGCCAACGAATTATGCAGATGACCTGGCTCTAGCTCCAACTTTGACTATTTTAGAGTCTACACCAACTGCCGATCTTTCAATTCTGGGATCATACTTCAACAGGTGGAAACTGAAGCCAAATATTAGCAAAACAATAACATCGTGTTTTCACTTTGAAAATAAAATGGCACCTTGCTACCCTATAATGCCACACCCAAATACCTAGGTGTAACACTAGATAGGACACTATCGTTTAAAAAACATATTCAGTCAACCGCAGCCAAAGTGAACAGCAGAAATATCCTCCTGCAAAAATTATGAGGAACCTCTTGGGGCACCTCCGCTTCCAAGCTCCATACTTCGGCCCTGAGCCTCTGTTTCTCTTCGGTTGAATTTTGCTCGCAAGTTTGGCTAAACAGCTCACGTACTAGACTGATAGACGCCCATTTAAACACTTGTATGAGAACTATCACGGGATGCATCAAATCAACCCCAACGTACTGGCTACCAACACTCAGCCAAATAGCTCCACCACCCATCCGTCGAGAAAATGCCCTTTTGAAAGAATATAACAAAATCAAAACAAATCCCTCACTGCCAATCCACGGAGATATACTTACACTCGTATGCACCGTAAGTTAATTGCGCGGTTGGTTACATAAACATGGATTAGATTACTTGTTCACTATGCACCGCAAACTGACAATTTTGACACTGTCACTGTCAAAACAATCTTGCGAACACAACCTTGCCGTATCTCCAATCTGGATTAATTAGTCTCCTGACGGTGCATGGCTAGATGCCAAAGATGAGCAAAACGCGATTAGGGAACTAGGATTAGAATCGCCAAACGGTGCATACGGGTGTTAATCTCTCCTTACCCATATTATAGTTCAGAAAACCACCAATTACAACTACTAGTCAACTTGAGTCTGATGGTTTTAACCCTGCAGTTAAATGCGCAGAAATTTGGTCGACCCAAACACCAGAAGAGATGAACAGTAATCTAACTGTTGGTCAAAAACCCCCTGGCTTTGAGCTCCACCGACCCTAAACAAAATTAGCACGTCGTATGGAGTGTGCGCTGATTCGCTGTTTGAATGGAAAAACCGCGAATCCCCACGATGCCTCACAGAAAAAAATACTGTTGCGTTTCCAATTAATTGTTAGTATTTGGATGTTTTTCCATCGCTTTAATTATATTTACAGTTGTTTCAAATCCATGTCATTAAAATAATTCAATCCTTATATTCGAAGTAATCACAGGTACGTCAATAAATTCAAAATAATTTTATATTCGTTCTAACGATATGTATAATCCTTGTAATACCAGTATTGACATATAATGCAATCAAAACATCCTTTTGTTTTCGAAATTTACCCTATGTTTCATTTAAGCAAAGCATACAATCTATTCAGTGTACAAAAATTATTGCAGCAGCAGTTCGTGATAATTCATCTGATAAAAATTAATTTTGTTTCAATGGCCCTCGTCGTTCGCTGAACTATAATCAGTATTCGGCGGGACTGATGCCCCGATTCAATGAACGTAAGTATAAGTAACAGGGGGATCATCTCAGTGTTACTATCACCGCGAACCCGCCAACATGGGCGAGGTTGTTCCGTTGTGTTGTTTCGGTGTTAGCCGTGTTGTGTCAACTCGTGGTTTTGCGTATTGCATCAGCAATTGTGTGATTTAAGTGTGTCCAGTTATATATTAAATGGAGGACCTACTGAGAAGTTGGGACTTAGAAGAGCTAACACCCACATTTGAATGTAGGTATTTAAATTAGTCAAACAGTTATATTTCAGGTAATAATGCAACAACTGGTGCAGGCTTATGTCTAATTCTTATATCATCCACCCAAACGAATCAATCAGCTGTCCTTGCAATAAAATCTGTTGGTCCAGAAAGTGTCGATCTAATAATATAATGGCTTATCCAACTTTTTTGTAAACAATAGTGTCTATCTTATTTTCGTCGGTCGGTGATTGGAACGAATTCCGGCGACTTCCTGCGTAGTTGAACGAAGGTCGCGTGGCAGTCAATGAAAACGCCGGCGCCAGTCAATCGCTCTCGGAAAAAAAACCGTGTGGGTTGTTATAGTGCGGTCTGACTAGTAAAAATAGCGCGCCACAGAGTCTGTCTGCGCACGCACTTAGAGAGTCGTGACGTTTTCGGTTTGATGGAGCAGTGGATCTTCGATGTTACCAACGAGGAAGTTTTAAGACAGCTCTCCAAGACGAAAGAACTGGTCACAGAAATTAAAACAAGAAAATTACAATACCTGGGCGGTGAAAGATATCAAATTCTCCATGTCATTGCAAGGAAAAATTTATGGAAAACACAATGTAGGAAGAAGACGCACCTCCTTTCTTCGTAACTTGAGGGAGTGGTATAACTGCTCCACAACACAATTATTCAGAGCCGCAGTTAATGAATTGAAAATTGTCATGATGGTCGCCAACCTTCGTAAGAAGATGGCACCCTAAGAAGAGGGATCTTCGATAGAGTGTGGCATGAGGGACTCCTGGGCAAGCTTGCTGCTTATGGACTATCACCTGGCCTGTGCCAGTGGCTGAATAGCTTTTTGAACGACCAATCTCTGTTGTAGTCGAAGCCTGTTCATCAGACGTATTTTCAATAAACGCCGGCGTTCTTCAGACTTCGCAGACGACAGTACATTAATATCGTGCATGGAACCAGGCAAGCCACTATCATCTCAGGAGACGGTACGTCGGCGACAGAAACATGCCTCACAGATCAACGTAGACATAAAAACAATTGTCGAATGGTGATTAGTAAATAAAGTACAGTCTAACATACACTGTGGAAATGGAGGGTCACCTAATAGTCGAGTCACTTTACGTCAAGCTTTTGGGGATCATCCTCAACAATAACATGTCCTGGCACGACCACATCGTCAGTATAGCTAAAACGGCATCCCAGAAGCTTGGAGTTTTGTTCCGCTGTTGGAAGCTGTATACACCAGAGCAACTAATGCTGCTTTACAAGGCACAGATCCGATCATCGTTGGAGTATTGTTCCCATGTGTGGGGATGCGCCCCGAAGCACTCTCTGAAGCTTCTGGACATTATCCAGAAGAGAGCAGTCAGACTAATCGATACGCCTAACTTCAGAAAGGACCTCCACAGCCTGGAACATTGAAGAAGGATGGCTGACCTGTCCCTGTTTTACAGATTCTATCACTGAAGATGTTCGAGTGAGCTCTCCCAGATAATAACACCAAAGACCGTCCGCACCAGGAACACTAAAGAGGCTCTGGGAGCTCATCCTTACCGGGTCGAGGTCCCTACTCCCCGACCCAGTCTCCTCCGGCATTCCTTCTTTTGGAGAATTTCACAGCGTCGAAGTTCTCCAAAAGAAGGAATCCTGGAGGAGACTGGTTCGGGAAGTAGGGAGCTCGACCCTATCTAGTATTCCTCGTTCGGACGGCCTTCGGCGTTATTATCTCCTAGAGCTCACTCGAACATCTTCCGTGATAGAATCTGCAAAACAGGGACAGATCAGCCACCTTCTTCGATGTTCCAGGCTGTGGTGGTCCTTTGCTCTTCTGATTAGTGTCCAGAAGCTTTAGAGAGTACCTCTGAGCGCTTTCCCACATAAGGGAGCAATAGCGATGGTCGTATCTGTGCCTTGTAGAGAAGCAGTAGTTGCTCTGGTGTATACAGCTTCCTACAGCGGAACAAAACTCCAAGCTTCCGGGATGCCGTTTTAGCAATACTGACGACCTGGTCGTGCCAGGGCATGCTATTGTTGATGTTGATCCCCAAAAGCTTGACGGAAGGTGATACGAGCCTCCATTCCCACAGTTGGTAAGTCAACGTGAGACTTCCTTGTCAGTGTTGTTAACTGAGTTTTCCGTACATTTAACTGTACTTTATTCACTAATCCCCACTCGACAATTGTTTTGATATCTAAGTTGATCTGCGAGGTATGCTGCTGTCGCCGACGTACCGTCTCCTGGGATGATATTAATGTACTGTCGTCTGCGGAGCTGTAGATTGGATTGGATGTTATTTCCAGCAGCTCGTTGATGTACAGCAGAAACAGTGTACGGGATAGGACAGATCTCTGATTGCAGATATTATCTTCGGTAATAATGTAAATACACGATAAGTAATAACATGATCTTGCAATCACATGCCCGTTAGAGTATGAGATTTGCTCCTTCTAACCTATTCGCTAGCACTGAGTACGGACTAACCCTTAATATTAAGAAAACCAAGTTCATGGTAATAAGTAAGCGCAGCGCACATCCCGGCCTACTAGTAATTAATAATCAACCGCTTGAAAGAGTAACCAGCTATACATATCTGGGCGCAACTATTAACGAGCAATGGGACCACTCTACAGAAATAAAATGCCGCATAGAGAAAGCAAGAGCCACCTTCGTTAGAATGGGAAACCTGTTCAGGAATAGAGATCTTAATTTACAAACCAAATTAAGACTACTCAAATGCTATGTCTGGTCTGTGCTCTTGTATGGTGCTGAGTCCTGGACGTTGACGGAAGCGTCCACAAGGAAAATTGAGGCTTTTGAGATGTGGCTACACAGGCGAATTCTCAGAATTTCCTGAGTTGACCACGTGTCCAACAACAGAATTTTAGAAAGGCTTCAAAAAGAGACCGAACTTGTGGGCATTATTAAAAAACGCAAATTGGAATACCTGGGCCACATAATGAGGAACCAAAAGAGGTACGGTCTGCTCCAGCTCATACTTCAGGGAAAGGTCTTCGGGAGAAGAGGACTCGGCAGGCGCAGAATCTCCTGGCTGAAAAACCTTAGAACTTGGTTCTCCCTGTCCACACGAGAATTGTTCAGAGCTGCAGCAAGTAAAGTTCAAATTGCTTTGCTTATCGCCAACGTCCGGAACGGATAGGCACACTAAGAAGAAGAAGAACCTATTCGAATTCCACACCACGCTTTTTGCTGACCACACTTGTGCAAGTTTGCCTTTCGGTAAAGAGGCGGCCACAGACAAAGATCGATAGCTTGCAGCTAGAAAAGGAGTAAGAGTAAGAGATTGAATCGCCAACGATAAAGTACCGTAGACACTTTCGATCAGGAGTAGTAAATTCGTATTTTCGTAACTGGTATACATGTGCTGGAACGAGAGCCGAAGAATACAACCTAGTCAAGAGCGGATCCCGATAGAAGTCTTGGAAGGTGATATAGTGGAATAGTTTGAACACATTTTATGTGTATTGTATCTTTCATGCTTTTGGCCACATGTTTGGCTCTCGAATCAAGGTAATGCTAGAAAAAGGCGGAAAAAAAGCGACTGCCAAAGGGATTCGAACCCGCGTTCTCCGGAATTCTAGTCCGGCACTCTAGCCAGCGAAGCGATCCCAAGAAGAATCCCTAACTTTCTTCATTCTTTTGTATCATTATGTCAGGGTGACAAAATTTTAGAATTCGAAAATACTATTATCCAGGAGTGTAGTTAAAAGTACAACGTAAAAATGATGCCTTAAAATGCTAGGAAGACGGAATTTCAATCCTATGTAAGATAAACAAACTAAACATCTGGCCGATATTATTTTCTAAACAGTTTGAAGAGCGTCACAGTAATTTAGGCGGTTCGTCACGTTAGAATAAAGTCCAAAGTTGGATAATGTTTACTTGATGCCTGCCTGAAAATATGTACGTCCGTCCCTTCAGACTAGTCGACCACAAAAAATCATTTCATATAGGACCTAGTGATACTTCGTACAATAAAGTGGTCTAGTGAATTGTTGGTGATTGTGCAACAGCTTGGGTGAGTTTATCTCACATAGTACCCAATTCTACTAATTGTCTCTTTGTTTATTGATATATTGATTTATTTTATTATTTCATTGGAGAACTTGTTATTACACAATTGATAAACTTTGATACACACATTTCTATCATTAATGGTTCTATAATTCAACTACTGAATGTCTGCGATATGAAAACATATAACAATCTCGAAGCACGTCGCGAGTAGACCCTTCGTGCTGAACTAGTACAAAGGAGTGGATACTTTGCGAGTGGATCCCTAGTATCTTAGTGAGTTGGCCTCACAGTTATCATGATAATTCTCCGCCCTAGTGATTGGAGCTCTTGGAGAGGTATTTCGCGTGTTGACCCTTAATACCAAAGACCCAAGTGCTTCTCGACTTTGTTATATGATTTTTGTATAATTATACAGTATATTATTTCATCTATTCTCTTGGAGAGGTATTTCGCGAGTTGACCCTTAATACCTATGAACCTAGAGATGTTTGATTTATGTTCTGTATAATTTGTATGACCACATAAGATGTGGATATGATTTTATCCGTTTGGGGTTAAAACATATATTTGCTGTGTTATCTATTTATATTTGTGTGTTCATTTATTCTGCCTGTTCTATCAATCACGCCAATATAAAATAACGACACGTGCTTTAATTTAACATATGTTAACACATTTTTTTTTATTTATTATTCTTCAATTAATTGGTTACTCAGGTATCTTTTAATTTAATTTATAGATGTGTAGTCTCGAGCGCTTTTCCTGATACAGGCCCAACCTCTTATCGATGTTAAATTAGGTAGTTCTAGTAAGTTATTGTTTAAAGATTTAATTGTGATCTTACCTAATTTATTTTGGTCATTTGTTTATTGATTGAATTACTACCTTATTAAATGTTTTTAAGACATGCCCAGAATGATCATTTAATCATTAATTCGTTTTTATCTCCTACAATTATAATTAACACTAATTGTAAATATTAAGATAATGCTTCATTATAAATTGTAAGGCTCAGCCCTTTGAGTCAGTTATGTGCCACTTCATGGTTGATGTAACTCAATAGTTTAAATAAATTGTTTTTACAAAGTGATTTACATTTGTGAATCACATATTTATATCGTGAGGAGGTTAGACGGTGAGAAGTACTTTCTGGTTGTTACCCAAACTTTTTTCCGGCAGCTGTTACGATTGACGCAACGTGTTCGTGCCAGATGAGATTTTCTGTAATGTTGACTCGGAACAGCTTGAATGAGTGACTCCTTGGCAGAGCCTGGTTGCTCATTAGAATCGGGGGCTGACTTGGGTACTGTTTATTTGATACCGTATAGCACTGGGTCTTGGAAGTATCAAGTTTTACCATATTCTTGAGCCCTGAAATGGTAATGGTCTCCAAATCTCCAGAAAAGCCAAACAGCTGCTGCCAGCCTTCTGCATTCCAGCTCGACCACAGAGATCGGTCCACTGCTCATGATGCCTGCATGCAAGGTACTGTCATCCGCAAAACTGTGGATAGGGTTTGTACTGCTAGAGTAGATCAGTGTCACAATGTTGGAGCCAATACCGATCCCTGCGGAGCCCCAGCATTGATGTTATGGAAGGAAGAGGAGAAGCCGCCTTAGAAGAAGATCCGAATATAAGACGATCTTCACCGAACCGTATTCTCACCAAGAAAGTTATTAAACTCTTCATTATATTTTTTACCCAAAGCAGTCACGTTTTTGTAGCACGTGGTATGATAACCTACAAAATCGAGTGATGCATTGGTTAACTCAACGCCACTGTATTTAAAATTTCTCTTTTTACGAAAATTTAATTTCAGCGAACAGTTTTTATACGTTTCATCGTTAAAAATCAAGAACATCATCGTCCGAATTGCATAGAAAACACTTTTTAGCCATTTTTTATCACAACCTAATGTTTATATATAACAAGAATCAGTATAGTAGTAGTAGCACGCTTTTTCAATTCAGAAGAATGAGGCAAACTGTTCCAATACAAAGATGCACAGCATTTACGAGTATATCGCTATCCTTTTCGATTTCACGGACACATGACATGCGCACTCTCTTTCATTCAATGGCCGAGCTACACGCAGCTGCTATGCTGCGTCCTTTGTTAATACACGGGATAGTTCGCTCGGACCTCTCTGGCGCACGTATTCACTAGCAGCAATATTTTGATCTTTAAAATTCGACAACCGGAATTCCAGATTGATCTTTTGCTGACAACCCTATATCGACGTGTTTGCAATACAATTATCTTTATTTTGATATAAGTTTCATGCATTAACCACACTGGTGCAAATTACTATTATTGATGTACCTGTTTATACCTGCCTACCCTATAGTTGGGACGGGAAAAACGTAGCCAACCTAACGTTTGCATATTCTACGGGCTTCATACTTTGGGTTGGTATGTGATTTGTCGATTAACCAAACCAGTGAAATGTTTAAAAAAAATTAATTTTTCAATATTTAATTAACCATATCCTGGACTGACATTTTTCAGCCAACCCACCAGCGATGTGTTTTTTAGCATATTAAATTTAATATAAAGTGGTTTTCATCCATTAACCAGTTCGGTGAAGGTCGTCTTATATTCGGATCTTAGACTATCTACCACGACAGATATTTTTCTACCTTAGAGGAGGTCTGCGAGCGACGGAAGCTTGTTTAGGAGAACTGCATGCCAAAGCTGATCGAAATGTCTCCGTACCTGAGTGCGTTTGGGATCAGAAGAGCTATAACTCAAAGTTAAGGATCTTTCTGACCGCCATCTCTTGGTGAGGACTGGTACTTGTGGAACAACCCTCGTATTATGCGAGCCTCCTCCCAGCTCATGTATGCTGTTACGGAAATGAGAATGTCCTACTACTGATCGGAAGTGTCTTCGTTACTTTATGTCGGTGATTGAATCCCTTACTCCTTTTCTAGCCGCAAGCTATCGATCTTTGTCTCTAGCTGCCTCCAGTGCACACAAACGTTGTTGGCAGAAAAACACTCAATCGTGGTCTAGGGTGCCATAGGCGGTTCCCGTGATTTATTTAATCGTGTCTGAACTACAACTTGTAACTAGGAATTATAAAATATCCATAGATAAAAATAAATATTATGACAATATAACTACAGTGTTACTGGTAACTCGACCGCTTTCCTGCAGGAAGTGATAGAGGGACTTAACCCCCCATATGTAATTCCGAAAACCGATAGTTTTCGAGATAATTAACATTGAATGTTTTTCAACGATATGTCCAAATCTCCACACTACATCCCAAATTTAGAAAAAACCCTGCTGTCGATTTTAGTAATTTCCAATTTAGTTTTTTACTGACACATACGCAAATCTAATTTAGTATTTAAATCTGTAAAAATAATAAACAGTTTCAAACTACATACAATTATTTAAAAAATAACGAACAAAATTTCTACATTCAACGCGAAAGAAAATTGTCTAGCTCAAAAAAAGATACACAACCAGTCAAACAAATTATTTTAAAAACTTCCTTATCTGATGGCCTATTCCAAGGACAAGAATGACAGCACATCCACAAGTAACTATTTAACAAAATTGATCAACATAATACAGAATCATCAACAACATGATATTCCAGCATGATGGTTGTCCAGCACATTACCGTATCACAATTTGGCAGTTGTTGGACAACACATACCCGAACAAATGGATAGGGAGGGGTGAACCCATCGCATGGCCTGCGCGGAGCCCAGATCTGACACCTCTTGATTTTTAAGTCTGGGGTCACATGAAGGCATTGGTTTGCGAGACTCCAGTTAATGCTGCTGACGAACTAAGGCAAACAATTATCAGTGCAGCGGAGGAGATGAAACGAACTTCTTCAGCACGAGTTACAAAAACAGAAGTGAGGGAGCGGATCCGTGCTTGTATCCGAAATCAAGGGCAACACATTGAGCAAAATGTCTAGAAACTTTGAGTGGATTTAATTAAACGGTTATTAGGTAGGAAAGATTTTTTAGCGATTTGTTCAACCGTTTGTATAATTTTTTTGAGCTAGATAATTTTTTTTTCACGGTGAATGTAAAAATTTTGTTGATTATTTTTTAAATATTTGTATTTAGTTTGGAACTGTTCAGTATTTTGAAACATTTTGATACTAAGTTAGCTTTGCGTATGTGGTAGTTAAATACTAAAATAAAAATTATCAGAATCAACAACAGGTTTTTTTCTTAGTTTAGGATCTTGTGTGGAAATTTGGACATTTGGTTGAAAAACGTTAAATGTTAATTATCTCGAAAACTATCGGTTTTCGGAATTACATATGGGGGATTAAATCTATTACATTTGAGTCCCTCTATCTCCTCTTGCAGGAAAGTGGTCGAGTTACCAGTAACCCTGTATAAATGTTCATATATCACTTCAGTGTCTGGTGCATTTCACAGCATTTTCATTGCTTGTCCAAAGGTCTCGGATGGTACATGGGGCTTGTAGAGATCGACACGCTAGAAGGTGCTCCATTGTCTGGGATTCTCCACATTCACACGTTTCCTCTTCCACGTATCCCCATTTCAGGAGGTTGTTCTTGGATCTCCCCATTTGGCACCGGAGTCGGTTGAGAGTTTTCCAGGTACCCCAGTCCAAGGCTGAGCCTTTAGGAAGTTTTTCTTTTGTATTCCAGGTTGTGATGTTGTTGACTGCTAGGCGCTGTTCCCATTTTGCCTCCTTGGTAGCAGTTTTAGAGGCTGTGAGGGGCTGTGTAGTTTGCATAAAGCCTCGCCTTGATTTCAGTCTGGCCGCTGCCGGTATATATTGGTACAGAGGATGTCTGGTGTCTTCACATTGTCTGCTTCGTTCGGCCATGGCTAGGGTTTCCCTACGTATTTGCGGTGGTGCTATTCCGGCTAGCATGTAGAGCTGATCGAGGTTAGTGGGTTTTAGGCATCCGGTTATTAGTCTACACGTGTCATTCTGGACAGGGTCCAGTCTTTGGGCAAGTGATGATCTCTGCCATACGGGGGATGCATACTCGGCTGTGCAAGGGCCGAGGAGCGCAGGACGTTAGGGTCTGCCCCCCATCGAGCACTAGTCAGTTTCCGGAGAATGCCGTTTCTGGTGTTGACTTTGGCCTTGGTTTTGTCGATATGTTTTCTGAAATTTAGACATGGTATATGGGGAAGATTAAACAAACGACGTCGAACAGTACTCAGCATAAGCCTAAAATATGGATCAGATACGTGGATGGCACATTTGTTGTATGGAGCAACGAACAAGACAGGCTCGTGACTTCTGAAACATGATCGCTGCATGTTTGCTGTTTTAGTGTCTTAAAGTATACAATTTTTTACTTCCCACACCAACAGGTGAGGGGAGTACTGTGATCACGACATTTTGGTAGCTTTAGTGATGTTATGGTCACGCCATATTTTAGTAAGCTTTGTCATGCCCACACGTGCCTGTTGAATGCGCCGTTGAATCTCATCTTCACAGCTATCCGAGTTGTCGATCAAAGAACCGAGGTACACAAGGCTTTGAACTACTTCACAACGGCCTACTGACTTTATTGCTCTATGATTATCGTGCTCTCTATCTACGATCATAACCTTGGCCTTGCTGTTGTTAATGCCAAGACCATACGCTGCACTGTGTTGTTCTAGGATGTTTAGTAGAGCTACTAGTTCTTCCTAAGAAGCAGCAATAAGGGTTGTGTCGTCACAAAGCCATAACTACACGAAAACAAACAATACAAACTGATGAATGGAAAGCTCACTGCGGCCTTGAACTCGTCAACTCGCCTTGGCATTTCCGTCTTTTTTTCTATTAGACATTGACCGCTGTATCCGTTTTCAGCAAACAGTAAGCAGTTAATAATAATAATAATGTATCTTTATTTCCACACTTCTTTGTCAAATAAACGACATAAAATGCAGGAATACGTCACTGTGGAGCATAAATAAATAGTTAAAGTAAATGTTAAATGTAAAAATACAAACAATAACACATAATTACATGTAAATAGACAAATTCCTAACTTATACAGATTACAAATACTGAGATGACGGATACATACATAAAAGTAATGAAATAAATTTAAAAAATTGAAATCTTAGTCAAAAAACTCTCCAATACTGTAGCAATTTTTTTCCAATAGAAGACTTTTGAGTTTCTTCTTGAACACCCATATATTACAACATGCTCGTAAGTCGTCACTGAGACTATTATACAGCTATTAAAATAGAAACCCTTCTGATATAATGTGGTCTTATGCTGATCTGGTTGTAAGATATCTTTATTTCGTGTGTTGTGGTGGTGTGTAGCTCCGTTGTTACTCATTCTTGTCCTGTTTTTGAAGGCGTATGTGCAAGCTTCCAATATGTAAATTGAGTATATGGTTAAAGTTTTATATTTTTTAAAATACATACGGCAACTAGTCCTAGAACTGATACCCGCAATTATGCGTACCGCAAACTTCTGTAACATGAACACTCTGCTTGCATATCGTGAAGTTTCCCATAATAGTATTCCATGTCGTGCGTGTGAGTGAAAATTAGCATAGTATAAAGTAAGTAAAATACTTTCGCTACATTGGGTTTTCATGAACTTCAACCCATAGCAGCTACTGTGTAGTTTGAGACACAAGGTATCTACATGGTCAGACCATTGCAGATGCTCGTCAATAGTTACTCCCAACAACTTCACTTTGTTAGTGCTTATAATCTCACTGTTTTTATATTCAATGCTAAATGCTATCTGTTGTTTGAATAACATTAACTCAGTTTTGTTATGATTTATTTTCAAGCTATTCTTTGATGACCAGCAGGTTACCCTATGATATATACTTTCAGCTTGTTGTTATAGCCGTAATAGATCATCTCCAATAATCAAAACAGTTGTATTATCTGCGTAACACGTGACATGAGTATTGTTGTTGTTTTGCAAGAAAAGTATCAAGTCATTGGCAAATAAATTGAACAGTAGGGGTCCCAGGACAGATCCTTGAGGAACACCTAAAGTCACTTTTGTTCCTTCATACAGTATATTATTGATTTTGATCACTTGCTGTCTATCTTTCAAATAAGACGTAACTAGTTTCAATGGTACGCCGCGAATACCATACCTTTCAAGCTTAATACATAATAAGTCATGCTTAATTAAGTCGAAGGCTTTCGAAAAGACAATGAACATACTCAACACATATTTTCTCTTATCTAGATTGTCAGTAACAAGATGACTAAATTCACATAAAGCAGAGTCACCACTGTTATCAAATGAGTATCCATGCGGTTTTTTGGACAGTAAGTTATTTTTAGACAGGTAAGCGTTTAGTTGGTCTTTAATAGCAATTTCAAAAAGTTTCGAATAGCTGCTTAATAGATTTATAGCTCTGTAGTTCGAAAAGTCATTAATATCTCCTTTTTTGTGCACGGGAATAACTACAGCATGCCTGAATATGTCGGAAAAAATTCCTTCACTAAACGACATATTGATGAGGAATGCTAAAACATCACTTACATATGCATTTATTGTTTTCACTATGTTATTAGATAAAATTGATGAAGAATGCATGCTGCTGCTCGGGGTGGATCCACTGAAGGTCGAACCATCGAAAGGCGTACGAATATCAGTACAAGGGGAGGCAACGTGGAGGCAGCAGCATAGTTAGGTTAGCAAAATTTCAAATGTACATTTTCAAGTTATAAATGCCAATACCTCACATAAGGCCTGGCCTTCGAGGTGGCAATTATTTGTAATCAACAGTACAAATAAATCATAATGATAATAATAATAATAATGTGTCACAGATCCATATTACAACTACACACCGACATCAGTACTCGAAAACAATGAATACAAACTATACTGGGACGTTGAGATACATACAGATAAGACTATCCCGGCAAATCGGCCAGATATAGTTTTCCAGTCGAAGGCAGACAGAGTTACCTATTTGATAGATATCGCTATTCCCAACGATACGAATGTCCAAAACGCCTACGCTGGGAAGATATCTAAAAACACTGACCTTGCGATAGAAATAAAACGACTTTGGAAGCAAAACAAAGTTACTATTGTCCCCCTAATTATGTCTGTCTCAGGCCTCACACCAAATACATTTACACCACACCTAAGACAGTTGGGACTGGACGAAAGGTTACACAAAATATTTCAAAAGTCTGTAATCCTGAAGACCTGCAATATTGTACGATCCTTCCTAAATTCCGATCCTTAATGTATCAGGCGTTGACTTGGTATAGCCCGTCAACATCTGTTGCTACCGCAGTCATGCGAGAGAAAACTTGAAAAATCAGGATAATAATGTTGTCAGTTCCACAAGAATTTGTTGACTTCAGGTACATGATCGATCTTTTCACGCATTCTGAAGTAACTGGACCTAAATAGAAGGAAGTAATTGATAGAGGAATATTTTGTGAATGAAATTTTGAATCAAAACTGCTTTCCGGAAAAAAAGTGTGGGTGAATTGTTTGTTAAAATTTGAGGCTACTTCTTGATCTTGTAATAGCCTATTACCGTTTGATATCTTAATTTCTTTTTTGTTTTTCTTTTTGCCCTTTAATTGATTTATTATATATAGTTGTTAAGTGGGTATTAAAAGATTACGATAAAGATAAGCGAATGTCGAACTGTCGTTTAGAGTTTTGAATAAACTGTACGTATTAATTTTATACCTATTTAGATTTCATGACGATCCTTATTCCAACTTTTTGGTTTTTAAAATAAATAAATTAACCCTTGTGCTTTTGAAGTTTACGTACTTGTATAGAGCTGGAGGAACATTCTGTTATAAAAGAAATATACAGGGTGAGTTTTTAGTACCAGCTTGGTCGATAACTCCACTACTATAGAAGATAGCGAAAAAAGTTGTATACAAAAGTTGTGTGTCCTAAAGAATTGTTTTAAATATGCTCTTTCATCTTTGTATAGCACTTGTTGTATCTACGTCCATCAGTTTCCGAGATATTTCGATTTTTCGGTAAATTTAAAATTTAGCTTTTATTTGTGTACCGAAATTTATTTATTTTGAGAAAGTACTATCTAATTTGTTTCTTATTTAAGGAACAACTGAATTATAAGGTCATCATACTATTTGATGAAGTCAAAACCCTAAATTATCGAGATAATAAGGTCAGTTGTGCTGAGGAAATATTTTGTAGGCGTGATGCATAATTATCAAGCAGATTTATCAGGTAGGCTTTGAAAATTTGACAGTTGTCATAACCTGCTCAATAATTCTGTACTGTGTGAAAAACCAGCTTTAAAAATTAATTTTTCCATTGGGGGTATTTGGGAGAATTTTTGAGAAATTGTCTACTTGCCTCTAGAATATATCAACTATGAACAGCAATATCCAGAATGGAGGCACTCTCACACTAATGCGTTTGAAAGATTAAAGAGTCGTGTTATTTGGACTGTGTCGTTTAATATTTCATAGCCTACCTGATACATCTGCTTGATAGTTATGCATGACGTCTATAAAATTGTTTCCTCAGCACACTTGACCTATGTATATTATCTTGTTAATTCTGTGTTTTGACTTGATCAAGTACTATTATGGCCTTATATTTTTGTTGTTTGTTAAGCGAAAACAAAATTTGATACCATCTTCTCAAAATAAATAAATTTTAGTAAACAAATAAAATTTGTAGAAGAATCGAAATATCTTAGAAACTAATGAATGCAATCATAACAAGTGTTGTACAAAGATGAAAGAGCATATTGAAGGCAATTCTTTGGTATATTAAAATATTGGGGGCTACATTTAGAAAAAGAGAGAAAATCTAGGTTTTGCATTCTACATCACCCTGTATGCGAATATGCGTCGCGGGCCTTTTTTATAGCCGATTTTAAAACTAGAGGATATTTTTAATCTTTTCATGTGAAAAAAATTATTTTTGATTCATTACTTTTTGATACGCAGTACGTTCATTTGACCGCGATTTGGATATAAAAATGGTCATAACTTTTGAAATACCCTGTATAATGTAACAATACCCTTAATTGGAAGAACGGAAATCATTAGTAGAATTTGAATATGGAATAATATATAGGGTGTCTCATTTAAAAAAATGCATGTTTGCATCACCACGTAGTTATGGATCACCCTGTATAAATCTAAAAATTTTGTGAGCAAGGAGCATGTCCGTGGCTACAACTTTTACATATAACTTTTTTCGCTATCTTCTACAGTAGTGGAGTTATCGACCGAGCCGGTACTAAAAACTCACCCTGTATGTTTTCTAAAACGTTTCCCTTTTCTTTTTGGGTCGGGTGCGTCTTGGACCACTTTCATATCAGTATAAATGTATAAAGCAACCTGCCTTGCGAGGGCTCCTATAAACATGCGCTAAAATAAGTCGAGTTTAACTGTAATACGAATGATATATACGGTTGCATTGAATTATTCTCGGTTCACTGAACCTGTTTACCTGACATAATCGGAAATGAATAATGGCAAGCGGAATGTCAAAGAACATCGGCACTTTTATTCCCTCAACCTCGGGGTAACGGGAATGCAAACTGCAGATATAAGTTGTGTCTCATGTCCATTCTGAGAAATTGAACGTCAGATATGCATGCGGCATTAATTTATAATTGGCCCGGTGCTGACCGTAACTGTGCATTTATCTCGAAATCAATTAAATTAACATTGCTAACAACTATATATGGACATGGACGTTCCGAGAAAGGGCAACTTTACGGTTACTTAATATTTCAAATACACTACCCGCAAGTGAAATTCGAACTAGAAAAAAAGGGATATTTGCATTGAAAATTTGTACACAGCTTGGCAGTCCCATCTCTAGTACACACGTAACACTTTTTGTTCATTCAAACGCTATTCACCTACATGGCATGTGATCCAGTCTCGTTTGACGGAAATCAAAAATTATGGCATCTTAGGGTGGAGAGAGGAGTGCATCAAACTCATTTGAAGAGTATCAGTTCCTTGCAAAAATGTGTTTTGAAGGAACTGATATTATAAAGAACCCACTTACCCCTCAAATAATTCATTTAAAGAAATTTGATATCCGACAACTATACAGCTATAACATATTGAATTTCGTCCACAAACATAAAAATTACGTCAACTTCAATAGCCATGAACATAATACACGAACCAAGAATAGGACCTTAAGACCTCCTATATTTAAGTCAATAGGCGAAAAATGTTTAATTTATCTATGTTGCTACATATACGATTTACTTCCTGCTTCACTGAAATCCATAAAATCTCATATTGTATATAAAAAAAGTCAAAAATTGGATAATGGACACACCCAGAGATATTTTTTCAAATGTTTTTAGCACGATTTTGAACTGACACACTTACAAGTTTTTAATATAGTTAGTATTTGTTTTAATATACGTATTGTAAAATATATGTATGTATTATAACCCACGCACAAGGTCACCACCTTCTGTGGGTCAAACAGTTTATTTGCCCTGTATTGTTGGTGAATAAATTATTATTATTATTATTGAGATCTTCAGTTTTGTCTGAAAAATCGAAAATCTTCATTTGCCTCTCTGTTAAGATGAAACCTCGTGTTTTGGATAATTTGGAGGTGCTGATTTCAGATCTGGTCGCATTTTTGTGATCCAGTCTCGTATGACGGAAATCAAAAGTTTCAGATCATTCAGATCTTTAGTTTTGTCTGAAAAATCGAAAATCTTTATTTGACTCTCTGTTAAGATGAGACCTCGTGTTTTGGATAATTTGGAGGTGTTGATTTCAAATCTGGTCGCATTTTAGTGATCCAGTCTCGTTTGACGGAAATAAAAAATTTCAGATCATTCAGATCTTCAGTTTTGTCTGAAAAATCGAAAATCTTTATTTGGCTCTCTGTTAAGATGAAACCTCGTGTTTTGGATAATTTGAAGTTGCTGATTTCAAATCCGGTCGCATATTTGTGGTTCAGTCTCGTTTGACGGAAATCAAAAATTTCAGATCATTCAGATCTTCAGTTTTGTCTGAAAAATCGAAATTCTTTATTTGGCTCTCTGTTAAGATGAAACCTCGTGTTTTGGATAATTTGAAGTTGCTGATTTCAAATCCGGTCGCATATTTGTGGTTCAGTCTCGTTTGACGGAAATCAAAAATTTCAGATCATTCCGATCTTCAGTTTTGTCTGAAAAATCGAAAATCTTTATTTGGCTCTCTGTTAAGATGAAACCTCGTGTTTTCGATAATTTGAAGTTGCTGATTTCAAATCCGGTCGCATATTTGTGGTTCAGTCTCGTTTGACGGAAATCAAAAATTTCAGATCATTCAGATCTTCAGTTTTGTCTGAAAAATCGAAATTCTTTATTTGGCTCTCTGTTAAGATGAGACCTCGTGTTTTGGATAATTTGAAGTTGCTGATTTCAAATCCGGTCGCATATTTGTGGTTCAGTCTCGTTTGACGGAAATCAAAAATTTCAGATCATTCCGATCTTCAGTTTTGTCTGAAAAATCGAAAATCTTTATTTGGCTCTCTGTTAAGATGAAACCTCGTGTTTTCGATAATTTGAAGTTGCTGATTTCAAATCCGGTCAAATATTTGTGATTCAGTTTCGTTTGACGGAAATCAAAAATTTCAGATCATTCCGATCTTCAGTTTTGTCTGAAAAATCGAAAATCTTTATTTGGCTCTCTGTTAAGATGAAACCTCGTGTTTTGGATAATTTGAAGTTGCTGATTTCAAATCCGGTCGCATATTTGTGGTTCAGTCTCGTTTGACGGAAATCAAAAATTTCAGATCATTCCGATCTTCAGTTTTGTCTGAAAAATCGAAAATCTTTATTTGGCTCTCTGTTAAGATGAAACCTCGTGTTTTCGATAATTTGAAGTTGCTGATTTCAAATCCGGTCGCATATTTGTGGTTCAGTCTCGTTTGACGGAAATCAAAAATTTCAGATCATTCCGATCTTCAGTTTTGTCTGAAAAATCGAAAATCTTTATTTGGCTCTCTGTTAAGATGAAACCTCGTGTTTTCGATAATTTGAAGTTGCTGATTTCAAATCCGGTCGCATATTTGTGGTTCAGTCTCGTTTGACGGAAATCAAAAATTTCAGATCATTCAGATCTTCAGTTTTGTCTGAAAAATCGAAATTCTTTATTTGGCTCTCTGTTAAGATGAAACCTCGTGTTTTGGATAATTTGAAGTTGCTGATTTCAAATCCGGTCGCATATTTGTGGTTCAGTCTCGTTTGACGGAAATCAAAAATTTCAGATCATTCCGATCTTCAGTTTTGTCTGAAAAATCGAAAATCTTTATTTGGCTCTCTGTTAAGATGAAACCTCGTGTTTTGGATAATTTGAAGTTGCTGATTTCAAATCCGGTCGCATATTTGTGGTTCAGTCTCGTTTGACGGAAATCAAAAATTTCAGATCATTCAGATCTTCAGTTTTGTCTGAAAAATCGAAATTCTTTATTTGGCTCTCTGTTAAGATGAGACCTCGTGTTTTCGATAATTTGAAGTTGCTGATTTCAAATCCGGTCAAATATTTGTGATTCAGTTTCGTTTGACGGAAATCAAAAATTTCAGATCATTCCGATCTTCAGTTTTGTCTGAAAAATCGAAAATCTTTATTTGGCTCTCTGTTAAGATGAAACCTCGTGTTTTCGATAATTTGAAGTTGCTGATTTCAAATCCGGTCAAATATTTGTGATTCAGTTTCGTTTGACGGAAATCAAAAATTTCAGATCATTCCGATCTTCAGTTTTGTCTGAAAAATCGAAAATCTTTATTTGGCTCTCTGTTAAGATGAAACCTCGTGTTTTCGATAATTTGAAGTTGCTGATTTCAAGTCCGGTCAAATATTTGTGATTCAGTTTCGTTTGACGGAAATCAAAAATTTCAGATCATTCCGATCTTCAGTTTTGTCTGAAAAATCGAAAATCTTTATTTGGCTCTCTGTTAAGATGAAACCTTGTGTTTTGGATAATTTGAAGTTGCTGATTTCAAATCCGGTCAAATATTTGTGATTCAGTTTCGTTTGACGGAAATCAAAAATTTCAGATCATTCAGATCTTCAGTTTTGTCTGAAAAATCGAAAATCTTTATTTGGCTCTCTGTTAAGATGAGACCTCGTGTTTTGGATAATTTGGAGGTGCTGATTTCAAATCTGGTCGCATATTTGTGGTTCAGTCTCGTTTGACGGAAATCAAAAATTTCAGATCATTCAGATCTTCAGTTTTGTCTGAAAAATCGAAATTCTTTATTTGGCTCTCTGTTAAGATGAGACCTCGTGTTTTGGATAATTTGGAGGTGCTGATTTCAAATCCGGTCGCATATTTGTGGTTCAGTCTCGTTTGACGGAAATCAAAAATTTCAGATCATTCAGATCTTCAGTTTTGTCTGAAAAATCGAAAATCTTTATTTGGCTCTCTGTTAAGATGAAACCTCGTGTTTTTGGATAATTTGAAGTTGCTGATTTCAAATCCGGTCGCATATTTGTGGTTCAGTCTCGTTTGACGGAAATCAAAAATTTCAGATCATTCAGATCTTCAGTTTTGTCTGAAAAATCGAAATTCTTTATTTGGCTCTCTGTTAAGATGAGACCTCGTGTTTTGGATAATTTGGAGGTGCTGATTTCAAATCTGGTCGCATTTTTGTGATCCAGTCTCATTTGACGGAAATCAAAAATTTCAGATCATTCAGATCTTCAGTTTTGTCTGAAAAATCGAAAATCTTTATTTGGCTCTCTGTTAAGATGAAACCTCGTGTTTTCGATAATTTGAAGTTTCTGATTTCAAATCCGGTCAAATATTTGTGATTCAGTTTCGTTTGACGGAAATCAAAAATTTCAGATCATTCCGATCTTCAGTTTTGTCTGAAAAATCGAAAATCTTTATTTGGCTCTCTGTTAAGATGAAACCTCGTGTTTTGGATAATTTGGAGGTGTTGATTTCAAATCTGGTCGCATTTTAGTGATCCAGTCTCGTTTGACGGAAATAAAAAATTTCAGATCATTCAGATCTTCAGTTTTGTCTGAAAAATCGAAAATCTTTATTTGGCTCTCTGTTAAGATAAAACCTCGTGTTTTCGATAATTTGAAGTTGCTGATTTCAAATCCGGTCAAATATTTGTGATTCAGTTTCGTTTGACGGAAATCAAAAATTTCAGATCATTCCGATCTTCAGTTTTGTCTGAAAAATCGAAAATCTTTATTTGGCTCTCTGTTAAGATGAAACCTCGTGTTTTGGATAATTTGGAGGTGTTGATTTCAAATCTGGTCGCATTTTAGTGATCCAGTCTCGTTTGACGGAAATAAAAAATTTCAGATCATTCAGATCTTCAGTTTTGTCTGAAAAATCGAAAATCTTTATTTGGCTCTCTGTTAAGATGAAACCTCGTGTTTTGGATAATTTGGAGGTGTTGATTTCAAATCTGGTCGCATTTTAGTGATCCAGTCTCGTTTGACGGAAATAAAAAATTTCAGATCATTCAGATCTTCAGTTTTGTCTGAAAAATCGAAAATCTTTATTTGGCTCTCTGTTAAGATGAAACCTCGTGTTTTGGATAATTTGGAGGTGCTGATTTCAAATCTGGTCGCATTTTTGTGATCCAGTCTCATTTGACGGAAATCAAAAATTTCAGATCATTCAGATCTTCAGTTTTGTCTGAAAAATCGAAAATCTTTATTTGGCTCTCTGTTAAGATGAAACCTCGTGTTTTCGATAATTTGAAGTTTCTGATTTCAAATCCGGTCGCATATTTGTGGTTCAGTCTCGTTTGACAGAAATAAAAAATTTCAGATCATTCAGATCTTCAGTTTTGTCTGAAAAATCGAAAATCTTTATTTGGCTCTCTGTTAAGATGAAACCTCGTGTTTTGGATAATTTGAAGTTGCTGATTTCAAATCCGGTCGCATATTTGTGGTTCAGTCTCGTTTGACAGAAATAAAAAATTTCAGATCATTCAGATCTTCAGTTTTGTCTGAAAAATCGAAAATCTTTATTTGGCTCTCTGTTAAGATGAAACCTCGTGTTTTGGATAATTTGAAGTTGCTGATTTCAAATCCGGTCGCATATTTGTGGTTCAGTCTCGTTTGACGGAAATCAAAAATTTCAGATCATTCAGATCTTCAGTTTTGTCTGAAAAATCGAAAATCTTTATTTGGCTCTCTGTTAAGATGAAACCTCGTGTTTTGGATAATTTGGAGGTGCTGATTTCAAATCTGGTCGCATATTTGTGGTTCAGTCTCGTTTGACGGAAATCAAAAATTTCAGATCATTCAGATCTTCAGTTTTGTCTGAAAAATCGAAAATCTTTATTTGGCTCTCTGTTAAGATGAAACCTCGTGTTTTGGATAATTTGGAGGTGCTGATTTCAAATCTGGTCGCATATTTGTGGTTCAGTCTCGTTTGACGGAAATAAAAAATTTCAGATCATTCAGATCTTCAGTTTTGTCTGAAAAATCGAAAATCTTTATTTGGCTCTCTGTTAAGATGAAACCTCGTGTTTTGGATAATTTGAAGTTGCTGATTTCAAATCCGGTCGCATATTTGTGGTTCAGTCTCGTTTGACGGAAATCAAAAATTTCAGATCATTCAGATCTTCAGTTTTGTCTGAAAAATCGAAAATCTTTATTTGGCTCTCTGTTAAGATGAAACCTCGTGTTTTGGATAATTTGAAGTTGCTGATTTCAAATCCGGTCGCATATTTGTGGTTCAGTCTCGTTTGACGGAAATCAAAAATTTCAGATCATTCAGATCTTCAGTTTTGTCTGAAAAATCGAAAATCTTTATTTGGCTCTCTGTTAAGATGAAACCTCGTGTTTTGGATAATTTGGAGGTGTTGATTTCAAATCTGGTCGCATTTTAGTGATCCAGTCTCGTTTGACGGAAATAAAAAATTTCAGATCATTCAGATCTTCAGTTTTGTCTGAAAAATCGAAAATCTTTATTTGGCTCTCTGTTAAGATGAAACCTCGTGTTTTGGATAATTTGAAGTTGCTGATTTCAAATCCGGTCGCATATTTGTGGTTCAGTCTCGTTTGACGGAAATCAAAAATTTCAGATCATTCAGATCTTCAGTTTTGTCTGAAAAATCGAAAATCTTTATTTGGCTCTCTGTTAAGATGAAACCTCGTGTTTTCGATAATTTGAAGTTGCTGATTTCAAATCCGGTCAAATATTTGTGATTCAGTTTCGTTTGACGGAAATCAAAAATTTCAGATCATTCCGATCTTCAGTTTTGTCTGAAAAATCGAAAATCTTTATTTGGCTCTCTGTTAAGATGAAACCTTGTGTTTTGGATAATTTGAAGTTGCTGATTTCAAATCCGGTCAAATATTTGTGATTCAGTTTCGTTTGACGAAAATCAAAAATTTCAGATCATTCAGATCTTCAGTTTTGTCTGAAAAATCGAAAATCTTTATTTGGCTCTCTGTTAAGATGAGACCTCGTGTTTTGGATAATTTGGAGGTGCTGATTTCAAATCTGGTCGCATATTTGTGGTTCAGTCTCGTTTGACGGAAATCAAAAATTTCAGATCATTCAGATCTTCAGTTTTGTCTGAAAAATCGAAATTCTTTATTTGGCTCTCTGTTAAGATGAGACCTCGTGTTTTGGATAATTTGGAGGTGCTGATTTCAAATCCGGTCGCATATTTGTGGTTCAGTCTCGTTTGACGGAAATCAAAAATTTCAGATCATTCAGATCTTCAGTTTTGTCTGAAAAATCGAAAATCTTTATTTGGCTCTCTGTTAAGATGAAACCTCGTGTTTTGGATAATTTGAAGTTGCTGATTTCAAATCCGGTCGCATATTTGTGGTTCAGTCTCGTTTGACGGAAATCAAAAATTTCAGATCATTCAGATCTTCAGTTTTGTCTGAAAAATCGAAATTCTTTATTTGGCTCTCTGTTAAGATGAGACCTCGTGTTTTGGATAATTTGGAGGTGCTGATTTCAAATCTGGTCGCATTTTTGTGATCCAGTCTCATTTGACGGAAATCAAAAATTTCAGATCATTCAGATCTTCAGTTTTGTCTGAAAAATCGAAAATCTTTATTTGGCTCTCTGTTAAGATGAAACCTCGTGTTTTCGATAATTTGAAGTTTCTGATTTCAAATCCGGTCGCATATTTGTGATTCAGTTTCGTTTGACGGAAATCAAAAATTTCAGATCATTCCGATCTTCAGTTTTGTCTGAAAAATCGAAAATCTTTATTTGGCTCTCTGTTAAGATGAAACCTCGTGTTTTGGATAATTTGAAGTTGCTGATTTCAAATCCGGTCGCATATTTGTGATTCAGTTTCGTTTGACGGAAATCAAAAATTTCAGATCATTCCGATCTTCAGTTTTGTCTGAAAAATCGAAAATCTTTATTTGGCTCTCTGTTAAGATGAGACCTCGTGTTTTGGATAATTTGGAGGTGCTGATTTCAAATCCGGTCGCATATTTGTGGTTCAGTCTCGTTTGACGGAAATCAAAAATTTCAGATCATTCAGATCTTCAGTTTTGTCTGAAAAATCGAAAATCTTTATTTGGCTCTCTGTTAAGATGAAACCTCGTGTTTTGGATAATTTGAAGTTGCTGATTTCAAATCCGGTCGCATATTTGTGATTCAGTTTCGTTTGACGGAAATCAAAAATTTCAGATCATTCCGATCTTCAGTTTTGTCTGAAAAATCGAAAATCTTTATTTGGCTCTCTGTTAAGATGAAACCTTGTGTTTTGGATAATTTGAAGTTGCTGATTTCAAATCCGGTCAAATATTTGTGATTCAGTTTCGTTTGACGGAAATCAAAAATTTCAGATCATTCAGATCTTCAGTTTTGTCTGAAAAATCGAAAATCTTTATTTGGCTCTCTGTTAAGATGAAACCTTGTGTTTTGGATAATTTGAAGTTGCTGATTTCAAATCCGGTCAAATATTTGTGATTCAGTTTCGTTTGACGGAAATCAAAAATTTCAGATCATTCCGATCTTCAGTTTTGTCTGAAAAATCGAAAATCTTTATTTGGCTCTCTGTTAAGATGAAACCTTGTGTTTTGGATAATTTGAAGTTGCTGATTTCAAATCCGGTCGCATATTTGAGATTCAGTCTCTTTAGGCGGAAATAAAAAATTTCAGATCATTCAGATTGTTAGTTTTGTGTGAAAAATCGAAAATCTGTATTTGGCTCTCTGTTAAGATGAAACCTCGTATTTTGGATAATTTGAAGGTGCTGATGTCACATCTGGTCGCATATTTGAGATTCAGTCTCATTTGACGGAAATATAAAATTTCAGAGCATTCAGATCTTTAGTTTTGTCTGAAAAATCGAAAATCTTTATTTGGCTTTCTGTTAAGATGAAACATTGTGTTTTGGATAATTTGAAGTTGCTGATTTCAAATCCGGTCAAATATTTGTGATTCAGTTTCGTTTGACGGAAATCAAAAATTTCAGATCATTCCGATCTTCAGTTTTGTCTGAAAAATCGAAAATCTTTATTTGGCTCTCTGTTAAGATGAAACCTTGTGTTTTGGATAATTTGAAGTTGCTGATTTCAAATCCGGTCGCATATTTGAGATTCAGTCTCTTTAGGCGGAAATAAAAAATTTCAGATCATTCAGATTGTTAGTTTTGTGTGAAAAATCGAAAATCTGTATTTGGCTCTCTGTTAAGATGAAACCTCGTATTTTGGATAATTTGAAGGTGCTGATGTCACATCTGGTCGCATATTTGAGATTCAGTCTCATTTGACGGAAATATAAAATTTCAGAGCATTCAGATCTTTAGTTTTGTCTGAAAAATCGAAAATCTTTATTTGGCTTTCTGTTAAGATGAAACATTGTGTTTTGGATAATTTGAAGTTGCTGATTTCAAATCCGGTCAAATATTTGTGATTCAGTTTCGTTTGACGGAAATCAAAAATTTCAGATCATTCAGATCTTCAGTTTTGTCTGAAAAATCGAAAATCTTTATTTGGCTCTCTGTTAAGATGAAACCTTGTGTTTTGGATAATTTGAAGTTGCTGATTTCAAATCCGGTCAAATATTTGTGATTCAGTTTCGTTTGACGGAAATCAAAAATTTCAGATCATTCCGATCTTCAGTTTTGTCTGAAAAATCGAAAATCTTTATTTGGCTCTCTGTTAAGATGAAACCTTGTGTTTTGGATAATTTGAAGTTGCTGATTTCAAATCCGGTCGCATATTTGAGATTCAGTCTCTTTGGACGGAAATAAAAAATTTCAGATCATTCAGCTCGTTAGTTTTGTCTGAAAAATCGAAAATCTTTATTTGGCTCTCTGTTAAGATGAAGCCTCGTATTTTGGATAATTTGAAGGTGCTGATGTCACATATGGTCGCATATTTGAGATTCAGTCTCATTGACAGAAATAAAAAATTTCAGATCATACAGATCTTTAGTTTTGTCTGAAAAATCGAAAATCTTTATTTGGCTCTCTGTTGAGATGAAACCTTGTGTTTTGGATAATTTGAAGTTGCTGATTTCAAATCCGGTCGCATATTTGAGATTCAGTCTCTTTAGACGGAAATAAAAAATTTCAGATCATTCAGATCTCCAGTTTTGTCCGAAAAATCGAAAATCTTTATTAGGCTCTCTGTTCGTTCGTATCAGAATTTAGTTTTATGTGTACGTATTTGCTATCACTAGAATTTCTTTTTAAAATAATCAACACAAAAGGAATTATCGTTCATCCCCTCTGAAAATATCAATCCCTCTGTAATTCCGTGATTCAGCAGCCCTCCAAGTTATAAAACGTTCCTCGAAAATGTATCTTCAAACGAAAAAGCCACGTCAAGGTTGTCTCTCTGATTTGAATCTATAACGGCATAATTATATCAGTCGACGTTGAAAGCGTATGGTAGAGAAGCACGAATGGTTTTAAACAATCGAGCTTATTGTTAGGACAATCGTGTTCCTACAGGGTGTCCCAAAAAATAGTGTCAAGCGGATGTCCTGAGATAGAGCACACCTAGAAGTATCTGAATCACCCCCATATATGTTATGCAATTTTTTGTAGTTTCCGAGTTATGAATTTTTTTCTGAATTGCAGAGAATTCTCTACCTCGACAACTTAAAATTATTCCAAAAGAAAAATTGAAAGACTTTTCCAAATTATCTTTTTTGGTAATTAATCTCCAAGAGTTTACTGTTTATACATAAAATAATCGGCTTCGTAACCTTGATGAAAGTCACAAAAATTTTAGTGTAAAGTGAAAAATTTACGATCTGATAATTATAACTTAAATCACCGACTCGCAATTAAAAATCCAAAGAAGTGATTTCATGATTTCTAAGCAGGTCTAAAAACTTCTTCAGACTCTCAGCTATCATAATCATTAAAAAAAGGAGTACTTAATGGGGCTACTTTCGCTCCAATTGACCTTCAAAGACAAGAGGCGAAGATTTCTTGAAATTAGCGATGTGTTTTTCAAATCATCAATAACTTATGTTAACGCACTAATAGCAGATTGATTGTCAGTGCCACAATAATAAACGTTAAAAACGTTGCATAAATTGAACATTTATTAAAAAAAGATCCTATTTCTTGCTAAAAAACCACAAGGAGCTCATACTTACCTGAGCGCCAACAAAAATTGCTAACGCTAACGTAGTAAGATGGCGATGTTAGAAAGAGATAGCTATGATATTGTTGTGAAAGAAATAGGATCTTTTTTAATAAATGTTCTGCTATTAACGCGTTAACATAAGTTACTGATGAATTGAAAAACACATCGCTAATTTCAAGAAATCTCCACCTCTTTTCGTTGAAGGTGGATTGGAGGCAAAGTAGCCCCATTAAGTACTCCTTTTTTTTAATGATTATGATAGCTGAGAGTCTGAAGAAGTTTTTAGACCTGCATAGAAATCATGAAATTACCTCTTTAGATTTTTAATTGCGAGTCGAAGATCTAAGTCATAATTCACAGAACGTAAATTTTTCACTTTACACTATAATTTTCATGACTTTCATCAGATTTACTAAGCCGATTCCTCTATGTATGAACAGTAAACTCTTAAAGATTAATTAGCGAAAAAGAGAATTTGGAAAAGTCTTTTAATTTTCCTTTTGGAACAGTTTTAAGTTGTCGAAGTAGAGAATTCTCTAAAATTTAGAAAAAAATTCATAACTCGAAAACTACAAAAAATTGCATAACATATTTTGGGGTGATTCATGTCAGGGTGACAAAATTTTATAATTCGAAAATACTGTTATCCAAGAGTCTAGTGAAAAATACAACGTAAAAACGATGCTTTAAAATGCTTGGAAGAGCGAGTTTCAGTCGAATGTAAGATAAACAACTAAATATCTGGCCGATATTATTTTCTAAACAGTTTGAAGAGCTTCACAGTAATTTAGGCGGTTCGTCACGTTAGAATAAAGTCCAAAGTTGGATAATATTTACTTGATGCCTGTCTGAAAATACGTCCGTCCCTTCAGACTAGTCGACCACAAAAAAACATTTCATATAGAACCTAGTGACACTTCGTACAATAAAGTGGTCTTGTGATTTGTTTTGTGATTGTGCATAGATTGTGCATAGGTGAGTTTATCTCACAGAGTACCCAATTCTATTAATTGTCTCTTTGTTTATTGATATATTGATTTATTTCATTAATTCATTTGAAAACTTCTTATTAGACAATTGACAACTTTGATACACACATTTATATCAAATGGTTCGATAATTCAACTACTGAATGTCTGCGATATGAAAACAGATAACAATCTCGAAGTACGTCGCGAGTTGACCCTTCGTGCTGAACTAGTACAAAGGAGTGGATACTTTGCGAGTTGACCCCTAGTATCTTAGTGAGTTGGCCTCACAGTTATCATGATAATACTCCGCCCTAGTGATTGGAGCTCTTGGAGAGGTATTTCGCGTGTTGACCCTTAATACCAAAGACCCAAGTGCTGCTCGAGTTTTGTTATATGCTTTTTGTATAATTATACAGTATATTATTTCATCTATTCTCTTGAAGAGGTATTTCGCGAGTTGACCCTTAATACCTATGACCCGAGAGATGTTTGATTTATGTTCTGTATAATTTGAATGACCGCATAATATGTGGATATAATTTTATCCGTTTGGGGTTAAAAGATATATTTGCTGTGTTATCTATTTATATTTGTGTGTTTATTTATTCTGCCTGTTTTATCAATCACTCCAATATAAAATAACGACACGTTCTTCAATTTAACATATGTTGTTAACACATTTTTTTATTTATCATTCTTCAATGAATTGGTTACTCAGGTATCTTTTTATTTAATTTCCAGATGTGTCATCTCGACCGCTTTTCCTGATACAGGCCCAACCTTTTATCGATGTTAAATTAGGTAAATTAAGTTATCGTTTAAATATTGAATTGTGATCTTACCTAATTTATTTTGTTTATTGATTGAATTACTGTCTTATTAAATGTTTTTAAGACACGCCCAGAATGATCATTTAATCATTTATTCGTTTTTTATCTCCTACATTCAGATTCTTCTAGGCGTGCTCTATCTTTGGACTTCCGCTTGACTCTATTTTTTGGGACACCCTTCAAACGAAAAAGCCACGTCAAGGTTGTCTCTCTGATTTGAATCTAAAACGGCATAATTATATCAGTCGACGCTGGAAGCGTATGGTAGAGAAGCACGAATGGTTTTGAACAATCGGGCTCATTGTTAGGACAATCGTGTTCCTACAGGGTGTCCCAAAAAATAGTGTCAAGCGGATGTCCTGAGATAGAGCACACCTAGAAGTATCTGAATCACCCCCATATATGTTATGTAATTTTTTGTAGTTTCCGAGTTATGAATTTTTTTCTGAATTGCAGAGAATTCTCTACCTCGACAACTTAAAATTATTCCAAAAGAAAAATTGAAAGACTTTTCCAAATTATCTTTTTTGGTAATTAATCTCCAAGGGTTTACTGTTCATACGTAAAATAATCAGCTTCGTAACTTTGATGAAAGTCATAAAAATTTTAGTGTAAAGTGAAAAATTTACGATCTGATAATTATAACTTAAATCTCCGACTCGCAATTAAAAATCCAAAGAGGTGATTTCATGATTTCTAAGCAGGTCTAAAAACTTCTTCAGACTCTCAGCTATCATAATCATTAAAAAAAGGAGTACTTAATGGGGCTACTTTCGCTCCAATTGACCTTCAAAGACAAGAGGCGAAGATTTCTTGAAATTAGCGATGCGATTTTCAATTCGTCAATAACTTATGTTAACGCGTTAATAGCAGATTGACTGTCAGTACCACAATGATAAACGTTAAAAACGTTGCATAAATTGAACATTTATTAAAAAAGATCCTATTTCTTGATAAAAAACCACAAGGAGCTCATACTTACCTGAGCACCAACAAAAGGGCTAACGCTAAGGCAGTAAAGGATGGTGATGTTAGAAAGAAAGAGCTATGATGTTATTGTGAAAGAAATACGATCTTTTTTAATAAATGTTTAATTTATGCAACGTTTTTAACGTTTATTATTGTGGTACTGACAATCAATCTGCTATTAACGCGTTAACATAGTTACTGATGAATTGAAAAACACATCGCTAATTTCAAGAAATCTCCACCTCTTGTCGTTGAAGGTCGATTGGAGGCAAAGTAGCCCCATTAAGTACTCCCTTTTTTTAATGATTATGATAGCTGAGAGTCTGAAGAAGTTTTTGAACCTGCATATAAATCATGAAATCACCTCTTTAGATTTTTAATTGCGAGTCGAAAATCTAAGTCATAATTCACAGAACGTAAATTTTTCACTTTATACTATAATTTTCATAACTTTCATCAGATTTACTAAGCCGATTCCTTTATGTATGAACAGTAAACTCTTAAAGATTAATTAGCAAAAAAGAGAATTTGGAAAAGTCTTTTAATTTTTCTTTTGGAACAGTTTTAAGTTGTCGAGGTAGAGAATTCTCTAAAATTTAGAAAAAAATTCATAACTCGGAAACTACAAAAAATTGCATAACATATATATGGGGGTGATTCAGATACTTCTAGGCGTGCTCTATCTCTGGACTTCCGCTTGACACTATTTTTTGGGACACCCAAAATGTATCTTCAAACGAAAAAGCTACGTCAAGGTTGTCTCTCTGATTTGAATCTAAAACGGCATAATTATATCAGTCGACGCTGGAAGCGTACGGTAGAGAAGCACGAATGGTTTTAAACAATCGAGCTCATTGTTAGGACAGTCGTGTTCCTAAACATTCAGCCGACAGCGAAATTCCGATGAACGGATTTATTTATTCGATCTACAATAAATTCCATCATTGCGTGAACGACCTCTTATTTCCGTTGATTTAGGTTGTGTAACACTTGGGCTGAGAAGTTCGGAGGTTAACATAAAACCTCTGTTTCTTATCACATTCAATTTTATTCAATATACAATGTGTCCGGTCAGAGCCTTTAGGGGGATGAAATACAGTATCTTTTATCCACAAATCACACTCCATAAGTAGTTTTTCTCTCACCGTAATAAAATGGCAGCCATTTTGTTTTTTGTTAAGTTGATGCACAAGTGTTGTATCAATTTAGGCATAGCTTCCTAAGTAGTGCAGAATGACGTATGTAAAAATAAGAATAATAGAATAGAATATTTAAAGACAAAATAAAATTCCAACGCAACACCCTGTACCATAAAATTTGTTTTACGAGGGTGATACGGAAAGAACTCTGATACACTCGAATAGTCAGAAATTGAAGAGACCACTTACTTGGTGACAAGACGACAGGAAAGATCTGCTGGAGAGGCGACGGAAACAGTCGGAGACGGGCCTGTATTTTGAAAACGCGCATGAGTAGCTCTTACATTGAACCGGTACGTTACATGCACTATAATACTGTTATGTTCTGCCGCTGCATTACTGATATTATCTCCCAATCAGTGCTGATAGGCCCAGGATGCTTTCGAACTACATCAGAGGCTCCGAACATACATAGCTTGGGGATGATCTCAGTATATCTTGAAAGATATCAGGCGCAATCTCTTAGTACCGCCCGCGTGGTACTCGTCCGTTATCTGTGCACACCAGAGGAAGACCTCCAGCTAAAGGTGTCACACGAACGGCAAAAGCGTTGTCATGGCTTCACATCTGACTAGCGCCCGCCAACATCCGCTTTACGGTAACACCTACGAATGCCGACTCGCAACCCCTGCTATTCGATAGATCTATCTAGGTACGTACCTCAACAAAAGAGTGAAGACTTTGACGTGGCGACACGTGTCTTAAAAGTGACAGAGGTAGATTGTACAATCTACCTCCCATATCAAGGAGAACGGTAGCTTCCTACCGCATGGGAGTCAGTCCAAGATATGAATCCACTTGGATGATGCATATTTGTGGTTCAGTCTCGTTTGACGGAAATCAAAAATTTCAGATCATTCCGATCTTCAGTTTTGTCTGAAAAATCGAAAATCTTTATTTGGCTCTCTGTTAAGATGAAACCTCGTGTTTTCGATAATTTGAAGTTGCTGATTTCAAATCCGGTCGCATATTTGTGGTTCAGTCTCGTTTGACGGAAATCAAAAATTTCAGATCATTCCGATCTTCAGTTTTGTCTGAAAAATCGAAAATCTTTATTTGGCTCTCTGTTAAGATGAAACCTCGTGTTTTCGATAATTTGAAGTTGCTGATTTCAAATCCGGTCGCATATTTGTGGTTCAGTCTCGTTTGACGGAAATCAAAAATTTCAGATCATTCAGATCTTCAGTTTTGTCTGAAAAATCGAAATTCTTTATTTGGCTCTCTGTTAAGATGAAACCTCGTGTTTTGGATAATTTGAAGTTGCTGATTTCAAATCCGGTCGCATATTTGTGGTTCAGTCTCGTTTGACGGAAATCAAAAATTTCAGATCATTCCGATCTTCAGTTTTGTCTGAAAAATCGAAAATCTTTATTTGGCTCTCTGTTAAGATGAAACCTCGTGTTTTGGATAATTTGAAGTTGCTGATTTCAAATCCGGTCGCATATTTGTGGTTCAGTCTCGTTTGACGGAAATCAAAAATTTCAGATCATTCAGATCTTCAGTTTTGTCTGAAAAATCGAAATTCTTTATTTGGCTCTCTGTTAAGATGAGACCTCGTGTTTTCGATAATTTGAAGTTGCTGATTTCAAATCCGGTCAAATATTTGTGATTCAGTTTCGTTTGACGGAAATCAAAAATTTCAGATCATTCCGATCTTCAGTTTTGTCTGAAAAATCGAAAATCTTTATTTGGCTCTCTGTTAAGATGAAACCTCGTGTTTTCGATAATTTGAAGTTGCTGATTTCAAATCCGGTCAAATATTTGTGATTCAGTTTCGTTTGACGGAAATCAAAAATTTCAGATCATTCCGATCTTCAGTTTTGTCTGAAAAATCGAAAATCTTTATTTGGCTCTCTGTTAAGATGAAACCTCGTGTTTTCGATAATTTGAAGTTGCTGATTTCAAGTCCGGTCAAATATTTGTGATTCAGTTTCGTTTGACGGAAATCAAAAATTTCAGATCATTCCGATCTTCAGTTTTGTCTGAAAAATCGAAAATCTTCATTTGCCTCTCTGTTAAGATGAAACCTCGTGTTTTGGATAATTTGGAGGTGCTGATTTCAGATCTGGTCGCATTTTTGTGATCCAGTCTCGTATGACGGAAATCAAAAGTTTCAGATCATTCAGATCTTTAGTTTTGTCTGAAAAATCGAAAATCTTTATTTGACTCTCTGTTAAGATGAGACCTCGTGTTTTGGATAATTTGGAGGTGTTGATTTCAAATCTGGTCGCATTTTAGTGATCCAGTCTCGTTTGACGGAAATAAAAAATTTCAGATCATTCAGATCTTCAGTTTTGTCTGAAAAATCGAAAATCTTTATTTGGCTCTCTGTTAAGATGAAACCTCGTGTTTTGGATAATTTGAAGTTGCTGATTTCAAATCCGGTCGCATATTTGTGGTTCAGTCTCGTTTGACGGAAATCAAAAATTTCAGATCATTCAGATCTTCAGTTTTGTCTGAAAAATCGAAATTCTTTATTTGGCTCTCTGTTAAGATGAAACCTCGTGTTTTGGATAATTTGAAGTTGCTGATTTCAAATCCGGTCGCATATTTGTGGTTCAGTCTCGTTTGACGGAAATCAAAAATTTCAGATCATTCCGATCTTCAGTTTTGTCTGAAACATCGAAAATCTTTATTTGGCTCTCTGTTAAGATGAAACCTCGTGTTTTCGATAATTTGAAGTTGCTGATTTCAAATCCGGTCGCATATTTGTGGTTCAGTCTCGTTTGACGGAAATCAAAAATTTCAGATCATTCAGATCTTCAGTTTTGTCTGAAAAATCGAAATTCTTTATTTGGCTCTCTGTTAAGATGAGACCTCGTGTTTTGGATAATTTGAAGTTGCTGATTTCAAATCCGGTCGCATATTTGTGGTTCAGTCTCGTTTGACGGAAATCAAAAATTTCAGATCATTCCGATCTTCAGTTTTGTCTGAAAAATCGAAAATCTTTATTTGGCTCTCTGTTAAGATGAAACCTCGTGTTTTCGATAATTTGAAGTTGCTGATTTCAAATCCGGTCAAATATTTGTGATTCAGTTTCGTTTGACGGAAATCAAAAATTTCAGATCATTCCGATCTTCAGTTTTGTCTGAAAAATCGAAAATCTTTATTTGGCTCTCTGTTAAGATGAAACCTCGTGTTTTGGATAATTTGAAGTTGCTGATTTCAAATCCGGTCGCATATTTGTGGTTCAGTCTCGTTTGACGGAAATCAAAAATTTCAGATCATTCCGATCTTCAGTTTTGTCTGAAAAATCGAAAATCTTTATTTGGCTCTCTGTTAAGATGAAACCTCGTGTTTTCGATAATTTGAAGTTGCTGATTTCAAATCCGGTCGCATATTTGTGGTTCAGTCTCGTTTGACGGAAATCAAAAATTTCAGATCATTCCGATCTTCAGTTTTGTCTGAAAAATCGAAAATCTTTATTTGGCTCTCTGTTAAGATGAAACCTCGTGTTTTCGATAATTTGAAGTTGCTGATTTCAAATCCGGTCGCATATTTGTGGTTCAGTCTCGTTTGACGGAAATCAAAAATTTCAGATCATTCAGATCTTCAGTTTTGTCTGAAAAATCGAAATTCTTTATTTGGCTCTCTGTTAAGATGAAACCTCGTGTTTTGGATAATTTGAAGTTGCTGATTTCAAATCCGGTCGCATATTTGTGGTTCAGTCTCGTTTGACGGAAATCAAAAATTTCAGATCATTCCGATCTTCAGTTTTGTCTGAAAAATCGAAAATCTTTATTTGGCTCTCTGTTAAGATGAAACCTCGTGTTTTGGATAATTTGAAGTTGCTGATTTCAAATCCGGTCGCATATTTGTGGTTCAGTCTCGTTTGACGGAAATCAAAAATTTCAGATCATTCAGATCTTCAGTTTTGTCTGAAAAATCGAAATTCTTTATTTGGCTCTCTGTTAAGATGAGACCTCGTGTTTTCGATAATTTGAAGTTGCTGATTTCAAATCCGGTCAAATATTTGTGATTCAGTTTCGTTTGACGGAAATCAAAAATTTCAGATCATTCCGATCTTCAGTTTTGTCTGAAAAATCGAAAATCTTTATTTGGCTCTCTGTTAAGATGAAACCTCGTGTTTTCGATAATTTGAAGTTGCTGATTTCAAATCCGGTCAAATATTTGTGATTCAGTTTCGTTTGACGGAAATCAAAAATTTCAGATCATTCCGATCTTCAGTTTTGTCTGAAAAATCGAAAATCTTTATTTGGCTCTCTGTTAAGATGAAACCTCGTGTTTTCGATAATTTGAAGTTGCTGATTTCAAGTCCGGTCAAATATTTGTGATTCAGTTTCGTTTGACGGAAATCAAAAATTTCAGATCATTCCGATCTTCAGTTTTGTCTGAAAAATCGAAAATCTTTATTTGGCTCTCTGTTAAGATGAAACCTTGTGTTTTGGATAATTTGAAGTTGCTGATTTCAAATCCGGTCAAATATTTGTGATTCAGTTTCGTTTGACGGAAATCAAAAATTTCAGATCATTCAGATCTTCAGTTTTGTCTGAAAAATCGAAAATCTTTATTTGGCTCTCTGTTAAGATGAGACCTCGTGTTTTGGATAATTTGGAGGTGCTGATTTCAAATCTGGTCGCATATTTGTGGTTCAGTCTCGTTTGACGGAAATCAAAAATTTCAGATCATTCAGATCTTCAGTTTTGTCTGAAAAATCGAAATTCTTTATTTGGCTCTCTGTTAAGATGAGACCTCGTGTTTTGGATAATTTGGAGGTGCTGATTTCAAATCCGGTCGCATATTTGTGGTTCAGTCTCGTTTGACGGAAATCAAAAATTTCAGATCATTCAGATCTTCAGTTTTGTCTGAAAAATCGAAAATCTTTATTTGGCTCTCTGTTAAGATGAAACCTCGTGTTTTTGGATAATTTGAAGTTGCTGATTTCAAATCCGGTCGCATATTTGTGGTTCAGTCTCGTTTGACGGAAATCAAAAATTTCAGATCATTCAGATCTTCAGTTTTGTCTGAAAAATCGAAATTCTTTATTTGGCTCTCTGTTAAGATGAGACCTCGTGTTTTGGATAATTTGGAGGTGCTGATTTCAAATCTGGTCGCATTTTTGTGATCCAGTCTCATTTGACGGAAATCAAAAATTTCAGATCATTCAGATCTTCAGTTTTGTCTGAAAAATCGAAAATCTTTATTTGGCTCTCTGTTAAGATGAAACCTCGTGTTTTCGATAATTTGAAGTTTCTGATTTCAAATCCGGTCAAATATTTGTGATTCAGTTTCGTTTGACGGAAATCAAAAATTTCAGATCATTCCGATCTTCAGTTTTGTCTGAAAAATCGAAAATCTTTATTTGGCTCTCTGTTAAGATGAAACCTCGTGTTTTGGATAATTTGGAGGTGTTGATTTCAAATCTGGTCGCATTTTAGTGATCCAGTCTCGTTTGACGGAAATAAAAAATTTCAGATCATTCAGATCTTCAGTTTTGTCTGAAAAATCGAAAATCTTTATTTGGCTCTCTGTTAAGATGAAACCTCGTGTTTTCGATAATTTGAAGTTGCTGATTTCAAATCCGGTCAAATATTTGTGATTCAGTTTCGTTTGACGGAAATCAAAAATTTCAGATCATTCCGATCTTCAGTTTTGTCTGAAAAATCGAAAATCTTTATTTGGCTCTCTGTTAAGATGAAACCTCGTGTTTTGGATAATTTGGAGGTGTTGATTTCAAATCTGGTCGCATTTTAGTGATCCAGTCTCGTTTGACGGAAATAAAAAATTTCAGATCATTCAGATCTTCAGTTTTGTCTGAAAAATCGAAAATCTTTATTTGGCTCTCTGTTAAGATGAAACCTCGTGTTTTGGATAATTTGGAGGTGTTGATTTCAAATCTGGTCGCATTTTAGTGATCCAGTCTCGTTTGACGGAAATAAAAAATTTCAGATCATTCAGATCTTCAGTTTTGTCTGAAAAATCGAAAATCTTTATTTGGCTCTCTGTTAAGATGAAACCTCGTGTTTTGGATAATTTGGAGGTGCTGATTTCAAATCTGGTCGCATTTTTGTGATCCAGTCTCATTTGACGGAAATCAAAAATTTCAGATCATTCAGATCTTCAGTTTTGTCTGAAAAATCGAAAATCTTTATTTGGCTCTCTGTTAAGATGAAACCTCGTGTTTTCGATAATTTGAAGTTTCTGATTTCAAATCCGGTCGCATATTTGTGGTTCAGTCTCGTTTGACAGAAATAAAAAATTTCAGATCATTCAGATCTTCAGTTTTGTCTGAAAAATCGAAAATCTTTATTTGGCTCTCTGTTAAGATGAAACCTCGTGTTTTGGATAATTTGAAGTTGCTGATTTCAAATCCGGTCGCATATTTGTGGTTCAGTCTCGTTTGACAGAAATAAAAAATTTCAGATCATTCAGATCTTCAGTTTTGTCTGAAAAATCGAAAATCTTTATTTGGCTCTCTGTTAAGATGAAACCTCGTGTTTTGGATAATTTGAAGTTGCTGATTTCAAATCCGGTCGCATATTTGTGGTTCAGTCTCGTTTGACGGAAATCAAAAATTTCAGATCATTCAGATCTTCAGTTTTGTCTGAAAAATCGAAAATCTTTATTTGGCTCTCTGTTAAGATGAAACCTCGTGTTTTGGATAATTTGGAGGTGCTGATTTCAAATCTGGTCGCATATTTGTGGTTCAGTCTCGTTTGACGGAAATCAAAAATTTCAGATCATTCAGATCTTCAGTTTTGTCTGAAAAATCGAAAATCTTTATTTGGCTCTCTGTTAAGATGAAACCTCGTGTTTTGGATAATTTGGAGGTGCTGATTTCAAATCTGGTCGCATATTTGTGGTTCAGTCTCGTTTGACGGAAATAAAAAATTTCAGATCATTCAGATCTTCAGTTTTGTCTGAAAAATCGAAAATCTTTATTTGGCTCTCTGTTAAGATGAAACCTCGTGTTTTGGATAATTTGAAGTTGCTGATTTCAAATCCGGTCGCATATTTGTGGTTCAGTCTCGTTTGACGGAAATCAAAAATTTCAGATCATTCAGATCTTCAGTTTTGTCTGAAAAATCGAAAATCTTTATTTGGCTCTCTGTTAAGATGAAACCTCGTGTTTTGGATAATTTGAAGTTGCTGATTTCAAATCCGGTCGCATATTTGTGGTTCAGTCTCGTTTGACGGAAATCAAAAATTTCAGATCATTCAGATCTTCAGTTTTGTCTGAAAAATCGAAAATCTTTATTTGGCTCTCTGTTAAGATGAAACCTCGTGTTTTGGATAATTTGGAGGTGTTGATTTCAAATCTGGTCGCATTTTAGTGATCCAGTCTCGTTTGACGGAAATAAAAAATTTCAGATCATTCAGATCTTCAGTTTTGTCTGAAAAATCGAAAATCTTTATTTGGCTCTCTGTTAAGATGAAACCTCGTGTTTTGGATAATTTGAAGTTGCTGATTTCAAATCCGGTCGCATATTTGTGGTTCAGTCTCGTTTGACGGAAATCAAAAATTTCAGATCATTCAGATCTTCAGTTTTGTCTGAAAAATCGAAAATCTTTATTTGGCTCTCTGTTAAGATGAAACCTCGTGTTTTCGATAATTTGAAGTTGCTGATTTCAAATCCGGTCAAATATTTGTGATTCAGTTTCGTTTGACGGAAATCAAAAATTTCAGATCATTCCGATCTTCAGTTTTGTCTGAAAAATCGAAAATCTTTATTTGGCTCTCTGTTAAGATGAAACCTTGTGTTTTGGATAATTTGAAGTTGCTGATTTCAAATCCGGTCAAATATTTGTGATTCAGTTTCGTTTGACGAAAATCAAAAATTTCAGATCATTCAGATCTTCAGTTTTGTCTGAAAAATCGAAAATCTTTATTTGGCTCTCTGTTAAGATGAGACCTCGTGTTTTGGATAATTTGGAGGTGCTGATTTCAAATCTGGTCGCATATTTGTGGTTCAGTCTCGTTTGACGGAAATCAAAAATTTCAGATCATTCAGATCTTCAGTTTTGTCTGAAAAATCGAAATTCTTTATTTGGCTCTCTGTTAAGATGAGACCTCGTGTTTTGGATAATTTGGAGGTGCTGATTTCAAATCCGGTCGCATATTTGTGGTTCAGTCTCGTTTGACGGAAATCAAAAATTTCAGATCATTCAGATCTTCA
This sequence comes from Callosobruchus maculatus, assembly GCA_951848785.1. NCBI lineage: Eukaryota > Metazoa > Arthropoda > Insecta > Coleoptera > Chrysomelidae > Callosobruchus > Callosobruchus maculatus. The sequence goes on from CATOUR010000069.1 coordinate 876,633, forward strand.
GTTTTGTCTGAAAAATCGAAAATCTTTATTTGGCTCTCTGTTAAGATGAAACCTCGTGTTTTGGATAATTTGAAGTTGCTGATTTCAAATCCGGTCGCATATTTGTGGTTCAGTCTCGTTTGACGGAAATCAAAAATTTCAGATCATTCAGATCTTCAGTTTTGTCTGAAAAATCGAAATTCTTTATTTGGCTCTCTGTTAAGATGAGACCTCGTGTTTTGGATAATTTGGAGGTGCTGATTTCAAATCTGGTCGCATTTTTGTGATCCAGTCTCATTTGACGGAAATCAAAAATTTCAGATCATTCAGATCTTCAGTTTTGTCTGAAAAATCGAAAATCTTTATTTGGCTCTCTGTTAAGATGAAACCTCGTGTTTTCGATAATTTGAAGTTTCTGATTTCAAATCCGGTCGCATATTTGTGATTCAGTTTCGTTTGACGGAAATTAAAAATTTCAGATCATTCCGATCTTCAGTTTTGTCTGAAAAATCGAAAATCTTTATTTGGCTCTCTGTTAAGATGAAACCTCGTGTTTTGGATAATTTGAAGTTGCTGATTTCAAATCCGGTCGCATATTTGTGATTCAGTTTCGTTTGACGGAAATCAAAAATTTCAGATCATTCCGATCTTCAGTTTTGTCTGAAAAATCGAAAATCTTTATTTGGCTCTCTGTTAAGATGAGACCTCGTGTTTTGGATAATTTGGAGGTGCTGATTTCAAATCCGGTCGCATATTTGTGGTTCAGTCTCGTTTGACGGAAATCAAAAATTTCAGATCATTCAGATCTTCAGTTTTGTCTGAAAAATCGAAAATCTTTATTTGGCTCTCTGTTAAGATGAAACCTCGTGTTTTGGATAATTTGAAGTTGCTGATTTCAAATCCGGTCGCATATTTGTGATTCAGTTTCGTTTGACGGAAATCAAAAATTTCAGATCATTCCGATCTTCAGTTTTGTCTGAAAAATCGAAAATCTTTATTTGGCTCTCTGTTAAGATGAAACCTTGTGTTTTGGATAATTTGAAGTTGCTGATTTCAAATCCGGTCAAATATTTGTGATTCAGTTTCGTTTGACGGAAATCAAAAATTTCAGATCATTCAGATCTTCAGTTTTGTCTGAAAAATCGAAAATCTTTATTTGGCTCTCTGTTAAGATGAAACCTTGTGTTTTGGATAATTTGAAGTTGCTGATTTCAAATCCGGTCAAATATTTGTGATTCAGTTTCGTTTGACGGAAATCAAAAATTTCAGATCATTCCGATCTTCAGTTTTGTCTGAAAAATCGAAAATCTTTATTTGGCTCTCTGTTAAGATGAAACCTTGTGTTTTGGATAATTTGAAGTTGCTGATTTCAAATCCGGTCGCATATTTGAGATTCAGTCTCTTTAGGCGGAAATAAAAAATTTCAGATCATTCAGATTGTTAGTTTTGTGTGAAAAATCGAAAATCTGTATTTGGCTCTCTGTTAAGATGAAACCTCGTATTTTGGATAATTTGAAGGTGCTGATGTCACATCTGGTCGCATATTTGAGATTCAGTCTCATTTGACGGAAATATAAAATTTCAGAGCATTCAGATCTTTAGTTTTGTCTGAAAAATCGAAAATCTTTATTTGGCTTTCTGTTAAGATGAAACATTGTGTTTTGGATAATTTGAAGTTGCTGATTTCAAATCCGGTCAAATATTTGTGATTCAGTTTCGTTTGACGGAAATCAAAAATTTCAGATCATTCCGATCTTCAGTTTTGTCTGAAAAATCGAAAATCTTTATTTGGCTCTCTGTTAAGATGAAACCTTGTGTTTTGGATAATTTGAAGTTGCTGATTTCAAATCCGGTCGCATATTTGAGATTCAGTCTCTTTAGGCGGAAATAAAAAATTTCAGATCATTCAGATTGTTAGTTTTGTGTGAAAAATCGAAAATCTGTATTTGGCTCTCTGTTAAGATGAAACCTCGTATTTTGGATAATTTGAAGGTGCTGATGTCACATCTGGTCGCATATTTGAGATTCAGTCTCATTTGACGGAAATATAAAATTTCAGAGCATTCAGATCTTTAGTTTTGTCTGAAAAATCGAAAATCTTTATTTGGCTTTCTGTTAAGATGAAACATTGTGTTTTGGATAATTTGAAGTTGCTGATTTCAAATCCGGTCAAATATTTGTGATTCAGTTTCGTTTGACGGAAATCAAAAATTTCAGATCATTCAGATCTTCAGTTTTGTCTGAAAAATCGAAAATCTTTATTTGGCTCTCTGTTAAGATGAAACCTTGTGTTTTGGATAATTTGAAGTTGCTGATTTCAAATCCGGTCAAATATTTGTGATTCAGTTTCGTTTGACGGAAATCAAAAATTTCAGATCATTCCGATCTTCAGTTTTGTCTGAAAAATCGAAAATCTTTATTTGGCTCTCTGTTAAGATGAAGCCTCGTATTTTGGATAATTTGAAGGTGCTGATGTCACATATGGTCGCATATTTGAGATTCAGTCTCATTGACAGAAATAAAAAATTTCAGATCATACAGATCTTTAGTTTTGTCTGAAAAATCGAAAATCTTTATTTGGCTCTCTGTTGAGATGAAACCTTGTGTTTTGGATAATTTGAAGTTGCTGATTTCAAATCCGGTCGCATATTTGAGATTCAGTCTCTTTAGACGGAAATAAAAAATTTCAGATCATTCAGATCTCCAGTTTTGTCCGAAAAATCGAAAATCTTTATTAGGCTCTCTGTTCGTTCGTATCAGAATTTAGTTTTATGTGTACGTATTTGCTATCACTAGAATTTCTTTTTAAAATAATCAACACAAAAGGAATTATCGTTCATCCCCTCTGAAAATATCAATCCCTCTGTAATTCCGTGATTCAGCAGCCCTCCAAGTTATAAAACGTTCCTCGAAAATGTATCTTCAAACGAAAAAGCCACGTCAAGGTTGTCTCTCTGATTTGAATCTATAACGGCATAATTATATCAGTCGACGTTGAAAGCGTATGGTAGAGAAGCACGAATGGTTTTAAACAATCGAGCTTATTGTTAGGACAATCGTGTTCCTACAGGGTGTCCCAAAAAATAGTGTCAAGCGGATGTCCTGAGATAGAGCACACCTAGAAGTATCTGAATCACCCCCATATATGTTATGCAATTTTTTGTAGTTTCCGAGTTATGAATTTTTTTCTGAATTGCAGAGAATTCTCTACCTCGACAACTTAAAATTATTCCAAAAGAAAAATTGAAAGACTTTTCCAAATTATCTTTTTTGGTAATTAATCTCCAAGAGTTTACTGTTTATACATAAAATAATCGGCTTCGTAACCTTGATGAAAGTCACAAAAATTTTAGTGTAAAGTGAAAAATTTACGATCTGATAATTATAACTTAAATCACCGACTCGCAATTAAAAATCCAAAGAAGTGATTTCATGATTTCTAAGCAGGTCTAAAAACTTCTTCAGACTCTCAGCTATCATAATCATTAAAAAAAGGAGTACTTAATGGGGCTACTTTCGCTCCAATTGACCTTCAAAGACAAGAGGCGAAGATTTCTTGAAATTAGCGATGTGTTTTTCAAATCATCAATAACTTATGTTAACGCACTAATAGCAGATTGATTGTCAGTGCCACAATAATAAACGTTAAAAACGTTGCATAAATTGAACATTTATTAAAAAAAGATCCTATTTCTTGCTAAAAAACCACAAGGAGCTCATACTTACCTGAGCGCCAACAAAAATTGCTAACGCTAACGTAGTAAGATGGCGATGTTAGAAAGAGATAGCTATGATATTGTTGTGAAAGAAATAGGATCTTTTTTAATAAATGTTCTGCTATTAACGCGTTAACATAAGTTACTGATGAATTGAAAAACACATCGCTAATTTCAAGAAATCTCCACCTCTTTTCGTTGAAGGTCGATTGGAGGCAAAGTAGCCCCATTAAGTACTCCTTTTTTTTAATGATTATGATAGCTGAGAGTCTGAAGAAGTTTTTAGACCTGCATAGAAATCATGAAATTACCTCTTTAGATTTTTAATTGCGAGTCGAAGATCTAAGTCATAATTCACAGAACGTAAATTTTTCACTTTACACTATAATTTTCATGACTTTCATCAGATTTACTAAGCCGATTCCTCTATGTATGAACAGTAAACTCTTAAAGATTAATTAGCGAAAAAGAGAATTTGGAAAAGTCTTTTAATTTTCCTTTTGGAACAGTTTTAAGTTGTCGAAGTAGAGAATTCTCTAAAATTTAGAAAAAAATTCATAACTCGAAAACTACAAAAAATTGCATAACATATTTTGGGGTGATTCATGTCAGGGTGACAAAATTTTATAATTCGAAAATACTGTTATCCAAGAGTCTAGTGAAAAATACAACGTAAAAACGATGCTTTAAAATGCTTGGAAGAGCGAGTTTCAGTCGAATGTAAGATAAACAACTAAATATCTGGCCGATATTATTTTCTAAACAGTTTGAAGAGCTTCACAGTAATTTAGGCGGTTCGTCACGTTAGAATAAAGTCCAAAGTTGGATAATATTTACTTGATGCCTGTCTGAAAATACGTCCGTCCCTTCAGACTAGTCGACCACAAAAAAACATTTCATATAGAACCTAGTGACACTTCGTACAATAAAGTGGTCTTGTGATTTGTTTTGTGATTGTGCATAGATTGTGCATAGGTGAGTTTATCTCACAGAGTACCCAATTCTATTAATTGTCTCTTTGTTTATTGATATATTGATTTATTTCATTAATTCATTTGAAAACTTCTTATTAGACAATTGACAACTTTGATACACACATTTATATCAAATGGTTCGATAATTCAACTACTGAATGTCTGCGATATGAAAACAGATAACAATCTCGAAGTACGTCGCGAGTTGACCCTTCGTGCTGAACTAGTACAAAGGAGTGGATACTTTGCGAGTTGACCCCTAGTATCTTAGTGAGTTGGCCTCACAGTTATCATGATAATACTCCGCCCTAGTGATTGGAGCTCTTGGAGAGGTATTTCGCGTGTTGACCCTTAATACCAAAGACCCAAGTGCTGCTCGAGTTTTGTTATATGCTTTTTGTATAATTATACAGTATATTATTTCATCTATTCTCTTGAAGAGGTATTTCGCGAGTTGACCCTTAATACCTATGACCCGAGAGATGTTTGATTTATGTTCTGTATAATTTGAATGACCGCATAATATGTGGATATAATTTTATCCGTTTGGGGTTAAAAGATATATTTGCTGTGTTATCTATTTATATTTGTGTGTTTATTTATTCTGCCTGTTTTATCAATCACTCCAATATAAAATAACGACACGTTCTTCAATTTAACATATGTTGTTAACACATTTTTTTATTTATCATTCTTCAATGAATTGGTTACTCAGGTATCTTTTTATTTAATTTCCAGATGTGTCATCTCGACCGCTTTTCCTGATACAGGCCCAACCTTTTATCGATGTTAAATTAGGTAAATTAAGTTATCGTTTAAATATTGAATTGTGATCTTACCTAATTTATTTTGTTTATTGATTGAATTACTGTCTTATTAAATGTTTTTAAGACACGCCCAGAATGATCATTTAATCATTTATTCGTTTTTTATCTCCTACATTCAGATTCTTCTAGGCGTGCTCTATCTTTGGACTTCCGCTTGACTCTATTTTTTGGGACACCCTTCAAACGAAAAAGCCACGTCAAGGTTGTCTCTCTGATTTGAATCTAAAACGGCATAATTATATCAGTCGACGCTGGAAGCGTATGGTAGAGAAGCACGAATGGTTTTGAACAATCGGGCTCATTGTTAGGACAATCGTGTTCCTACAGGGTGTCCCAAAAAATAGTGTCAAGCGGATGTCCTGAGATAGAGCACACCTAGAAGTATCTGAATCACCCCCATATATGTTATGTAATTTTTTGTAGTTTCCGAGTTATGAATTTTTTTCTGAATTGCAGAGAATTCTCTACCTCGACAACTTAAAATTATTCCAAAAGAAAAATTGAAAGACTTTTCCAAATTATCTTTTTTGGTAATTAATCTCCAAGGGTTTACTGTTCATACGTAAAATAATCAGCTTCGTAACTTTGATGAAAGTCATAAAAATTTTAGTGTAAAGTGAAAAATTTACGATCTGATAATTATAACTTAAATCTCCGACTCGCAATTAAAAATCCAAAGAGGTGATTTCATGATTTCTAAGCAGGTCTAAAAACTTCTTCAGACTCTCAGCTATCATAATCATTAAAAAAAGGAGTACTTAATGGGGCTACTTTCGCTCCAATTGACCTTCAAAGACAAGAGGCGAAGATTTCTTGAAATTAGCGATGCGATTTTCAATTCGTCAATAACTTATGTTAACGCGTTAATAGCAGATTGACTGTCAGTACCACAATGATAAACGTTAAAAACGTTGCATAAATTGAACATTTATTAAAAAAGATCCTATTTCTTGATAAAAAACCACAAGGAGCTCATACTTACCTGAGCACCAACAAAAGGGCTAACGCTAAGGCAGTAAAGGATGGTGATGTTAGAAAGAAAGAGCTATGATGTTATTGTGAAAGAAATACGATCTTTTTTAATAAATGTTTAATTTATGCAACGTTTTTAACGTTTATTATTGTGGTACTGACAATCAATCTGCTATTAACGCGTTAACATAGTTACTGATGAATTGAAAAACACATCGCTAATTTCAAGAAATCTCCACCTCTTGTCGTTGAAGGTCGATTGGAGGCAAAGTAGCCCCATTAAGTACTCCCTTTTTTTAATGATTATGATAGCTGAGAGTCTGAAGAAGTTTTTGAACCTGCATATAAATCATGAAATCACCTCTTTAGATTTTTAATTGCGAGTCGAAAATCTAAGTCATAATTCACAGAACGTAAATTTTTCACTTTATACTATAATTTTCATAACTTTCATCAGATTTACTAAGCCGATTCCTTTATGTATGAACAGTAAACTCTTAAAGATTAATTAGCAAAAAAGAGAATTTGGAAAAGTCTTTTAATTTTTCTTTTGGAACAGTTTTAAGTTGTCGAGGTAGAGAATTCTCTAAAATTTAGAAAAAAATTCATAACTCGGAAACTACAAAAAATTGCATAACATATATATGGGGGTGATTCAGATACTTCTAGGCGTGCTCTATCTCTGGACTTCCGCTTGACACTATTTTTTGGGACACCCAAAATGTATCTTCAAACGAAAAAGCTACGTCAAGGTTGTCTCTCTGATTTGAATCTAAAACGGCATAATTATATCAGTCGACGCTGGAAGCGTACGGTAGAGAAGCACGAATGGTTTTAAACAATCGAGCTCATTGTTAGGACAGTCGTGTTCCTAAACATTCAGCCGACAGCGAAATTCCGATGAACGGATTTATTTATTCGATCTACAATAAATTCCATCATTGCGTGAACGACCTCTTATTTCCGTTGATTTAGGTTGTGTAACACTTGGGCTGAGAAGTTCGGAGGTTAACATAAAACCTCTGTTTCTTATCACATTCAATTTTATTCAATATACAATGTGTCCGGTCAGAGCCTTTAGGGGGATGAAATACAGTATCTTTTATCCACAAATCACACTCCATAAGTAGTTTTTCTCTCACCGTAATAAAATGGCAGCCATTTTGTTTTTTGTTAAGTTGATGCACAAGTGTTGTATCAATTTAGGCATAGCTTCCTAAGTAGTGCAGAATGACGTATGTAAAAATAAGAATAATAGAATAGAATATTTAAAGACAAAATAAAATTCCAACGCAACACCCTGTACCATAAAATTTGTTTTACGAGGGTGATACGGAAAGAACTCTGATACACTCGAATAGTCAGAAATTGAAGAGACCACTTACTTGGTGACAAGACGACAGGAAAGATCTGCTGGAGAGGCGACGGAAACAGTCGGAGACGGGCCTGTATTTTGAAAACGCGCATGAGTAGCTCTTACATTGAACCGGTACGTTACATGCACTATAATACTGTTATGTTCTGCCGCTGCATTACTGATATTATCTCCCAATCAGTGCTGATAGGCCCAGGATGCTTTCGAACTACATCAGAGGCTCCGAACATACATAGCTTGGGGATGATCTCAGTATATCTTGAAAGATATCAGGCGCAATCTCTTAGTACCGCCCGCGTGGTACTCGTCCGTTATCTGTGCACACCAGAGGAAGACCTCCAGCTAAAGGTGTCACACGAACGGCAAAAGCGTTGTCATGGCTTCACATCTGACTAGCGCCCGCCAACATCCGCTTTACGGTAACACCTACGAATGCCGACTCGCAACCCCTGCTATTCGATAGATCTATCTAGGTACGTACCTCAACAAAAGAGTGAAGACTTTGACGTGGCGACACGTGTCTTAAAAGTGACAGAGGTAGATTGTACAATCTACCTCCCATATCAAGGAGAACGGTAGCTTCCTACCGCATGGGAGTCAGTCCAAGATATGAATCCACTTGGATGATGCAAATTAGCTTCCGCAATCTGTCCTCATGGTTGGCGCAGATTACTAACTACATTCTATCCACATGGGTGATGCAGGTTTTCACCTACATGCTGTTCGCATGGGTGATGCAGATCACCATCTACATACTGTCCGCATGGATCGTCGAATACAAAAAATGTGTCCCAGGCCGAGTTTGGAGCGGAAGCAATAGTAGTGCCTTTACCTCCCAGGATCCCGCTATCCTCCAACGGTGTTCACGCGTTCTCCCGCCTCCAGAGTGCAATAGGTTCGATGGACGACCCGGTCTCCCCACCGAACCTTCCAGAGGGTCCTGCACTTCGAATCAAGTGCTATACTCGTATAAGTGGGCTGGTGTAAGGACAGGTACGCTAATGCTATTGATTACTGCGGGAAGGTGTACAGAATACTACATAAGTTACCCCCACCGTGCTCCCCAATAATCCCATGGTCCGTACCTTACTGTGCAATACAGCACCCCAGGTCTAGTTAGAGGCGTCCCACCTGCAGAGATTATTAGTTGGCTACCCTTTATCTTTATCTGTAAATGACTGTCAGATTTTAAGCTAGTTAATAGCTTTACTAATGCGGCTTATATCAATAATTATTACAATTAGCTTATGAAACTCAATAATACAATTGTAATGGTTAAAAGACATGCACATATAACGAACTACGGCGAATGAATAGCTACTCGTGTGAAAACTCACCAATTGCAACCACAAGCAAAACTCACTGAACTGTGTTTACTTTCTTTTTCATATTTTTCTCACAGGCAACAGACATAGGGCTCTTAAATAAAGACCTTCCATAAACTCTCGGTCCTATCTTTTGTAAAGTGCCATAAAAATAAACACATGGCCAAACTCTCGTAAACATAGGCGGGTACTTACAGGGTGAGTGCTATGCAGAATCATGGTTAAAATAAAGTATGCTTCCAGTAGAGGTTCTACAAACACAAAATAAGTCTCATTCGATAGCAAAACATGTAGACCATAAACTAGTGGTAAACATTTTCCAAATTTCTTTTCATCATCGTCTATGTTGTAGGATATATACAGGGTGTCCCTCGACGATTAAGACAAGCAATATGTTGGAACTGGGCAGTAGTAGAGAATTCTAATTTTGGAGGTTTAAATTAGATCAAATGTTGTATCTTTTCTTGTCATTGTGTTACCCAATGAAGTATTTGTTTTTGGTCGCGTGACGTCCGATTATTATTATTTATTTATTTAAGGTTGAAAAACAGCTTGTAGCTGATACTTCGCCTATTTACTTTTGTAAATAAAGTCCAGTTAAATTTAGGACGGATCGTACAATATTGCAGGTCTTCAGGATTACAGACTTTTGAAATATTTTGGGTAACCTTTCGTCCAGGCCCAACTGTTTTATGTGTGGTGTAAATATGTTTGGTGTGAGGCCTGAGACAGACATAATTAGGGGGACAATAGTAACTTTGCTTTGCTTCCATAGTCGTTTTATCTCTATCGCAAGGTCAGTGTATTTAGATATCTTCCCAGCGTAGGCGTTTTGGACATTCGTATCGTTGGGAATAGCAATATCTATCAAATAGGTAACTCTGTCTGCCTTCGACTGGAAAACTATATCTGGCCGATTTGCCGGGATAGTCTTATCTGTATGTATCTCAACGTCCCAGTATAGTTTGTATTCATTGTTTTCGAGTACTGATGTCGGTGTGTAATTGTAATATGGATCTGTGTTTTCTATTAGCTTGTTTGTTGTGGCTAGTGCTTGGTGTATGACTTTGGCTGCAGAGTTATGTCTAGCTGTGTACTCGGTTCCAGCGAGAGTTTTGCATGAGCTTGTTATATGGTCTATCGTTTCTTTCTGTTGCTGGCACTTTCTGCAATTGTCGTCGATTATGGATGTATCTTTCATAATGTATTTCATGTAATTCCTTGTCGCAATTACTTGGTCCTGGATAGCAAGCATAAAATCCTCAGTTTCTGGAAAGAGTTGGCCATCCTGCAGCCAGGTGTAAGATTGTTTTTCATTAATGTGCTCTTGTGTAACGCGGTATCTGTGTGGCGGATACAAAGCAAGTCCCGCTCTTTTAGTTTATAAAATATTTCTATTTAGTTTTGGGCTTGACAACACTAATCTACCCACTTACTTGTGTTCGCAGTTCGCTGGCGACGTAGTTCGTCCCGGGACTTCAGTTGCGGCGACACCCCAGAGGCCAGAGAAATCTTAGGTTCTAGGTTATCTCGTCTCGTCTCGCACACCTGTTGTTCTCAGTGATTGCGCCGACTCTCTGGTCACCACATACCTATTTATCCACAATGGCGTGCTAGTGGATAGTACGGCGGGGTGCATTTTCGCGATACGCGAAGTGGGTATGACAATTATCAAGCCCAAAAACGGCAAAAACCCAACACTGTGCTTGCCATGGAGTGCTTTTTGTGACCAGGTGTTTATTTTTTGTTGTTGTGATTCCATGTGATTGTGTGTGTCTGCTGAGTGATCTGGGGATGATAGGGTGAGTGGAGTATAGTTTTTATCTGCTTTTACTATTGACCTATGTAAGTTTGTCTGATTGCTTTGAAAAAAGTCTCTGAGCATTTTTATTTGTCTCGTGTGAAGTGACTGTATGTCTATAGTTCCTCTGCCCCCTTGTTTTCTGTCTATGGTAAGCCTTTCCTTGCACGCTTTCGGATGTGCCATTCGGTGCTTTGTCAGTTCCGTTCGTATGAGGATGTTAATGTTTTCAATATCAGTGTGCGACCACTTGACGATACCAAAGGAGTATGTGAGGACCGGTATAGCAAATGTGTTAATTGCTTTTGTAAGATTTTTGGAATTCAATTTTGTTTTTAGTAGTCTAACGAGGCGGTCTCTAAACTCTTGTGTTAGTTGAGCCTTGACTTCCGAATGATCGATCTTAATGTTCTGATTGAAGCCCAGGTACTTGTACGTTTCGTCCTTGTCCATGTTGTCCAGCGTTAATGTTTCCTGTTCGGAATGGTTCTTCCATTGGCCTTTTTGGATGTGGAGCACCTTGCATTTGCTCATTCCGAGTTCCCTTCCATCCGGACGCCTGACGTACAGACTTCTGTTATTCTGAGTAATTCCTTCAGTTGCACTTCAGTGGCTGCATATAGTTGTATATCGTCCATGTAGAGAAGATGATTTATTCTGTGTTGGTTAACTTTCTGGTGTCTGATGTTGAAACCATAATTTGTGTTGTTAAGTGCGTTAGAGAGAGGATTTAAACAAAGACAGAACCACAGTGAACTGAGTGAATCACCCTATTATTATTATTATTTCTACAAAATACTTGTTTAATGAATTATTGTAAAGATAAGTATAATAATTAAAACCGGGATTGAGTGGAAAAGCGCGCAGTTACAGCCTCACAAGTGTAACAGAGCCGTCAGAAATATGGAATGACAAGGATAGCAAGAGACGAGAGGATATGAAATAACGTGTGCGTGTGAGAGAGCGGCAAAATCCCAAGTCTCTTGCTTCACTTGTCAGGCTGTATATGTGCTGCTTATAACTAAGCTGCGAACCTTGCCTTTTGCGTAGACATGTCTCGGATACTTTTTTTATATTTGATGTGACTATGTTAAATGAAAACAATTATTATTATTATGTTTGTTTCTTTGCAGGTATGTGCTACGCTACGTCAAACGGACACATCAAAGTTGGCTATGTCGATATCAACAATAAGATCTAGTTATTGGTTTTCGTAAGTAGAGTTTATACTGTATAATATAATTATTCTGAATACGGTTAATAAGTTTTGCAAATACATGCAGGGTGAACTGAAGATAGTGTGCTTACTAAGACATATTTCAAAAATTGGTCACTTGATCATGGTTGAAAGTCTTGAAGGCAACAATCTTAAAATATTATAACTTAAATTTTTGCGTTAATATCAGGACTATATTATTTGAATAAATGGTCTTATATCATCGTACACATGGAACTAAATAAAAAAGAACCATTTTGGCGAAAAAAAATTGAATATCGCAGTGATTATAAAACTTAGAAGGCTGTGGCTTTGCGACTTATACCAAAAATGGAGAAATTCTGCCTTTACGGCTGGTTTTAAGTCGCTTCTGTGTTACATAAAGTTACACTAGAGATGGTTAATGAATCCAAATAAGCAGTAGTATACAGTGAGGTGTATTTAAGATGTACTTTTATGGAAAGATCTTTAGAATCATCTTGCCAAAGCGCTATATCAAACAAACAGCTCATAGGAAGATATTCAGAGTAGGTACCTATTTTCCTGTGCAAAGGATTCTCGGCTTTCATACTTCCTAACCTAATCGCAGGCGCTCAGTCTGATTACCCAACTTTGTTCTTTCGTGATTGCGTTTCTGTATAAGTTAATTAAATATCTACTCATTTTCCCAAACGCTTACTTAATTAAGCTGAAGATCTCTGAGGTTATATAATTCTGTTTCACTGCCATTGACAACCTGAGAAATGGGCAAAGGAAAATGTTTAGGTAGAGGTAACGGAAGTAAGGAAGTTAACCTTATTGATCTATTTTATTTTCCATTTATTTATCTTATGTTATTTCGCATATCTTAGAATTTAAACATTTATACTTTTTTTATTAACTTCTACCTTTATGTTGTTCTTATAGATTATAATTATGTTCATTGTTTTGTTTTCAAGATTATCACTTGATTCAAGGTTTCGGCATTCTTACTTTCTCAGTTTTGAATTGAAAATAATTACCTATAATATACCAGTTAGTATGTAATTCTTCGATATCTCGCAAGGTATACCTTATAGAAGAAAATGTCAAATACAAAAGTTATTTGGTTACTTGAGGCGCATATTCTAAAAATATTTTTAAATATACAGGGTGTTGAGGGAAAGTGATCTCTTTTTAACCCTAACTTATTTTTGGGATTGATTGCGACGTTGCCAAGTTATAATTTATTTACTATTAATTTCCGGATTTGCAAGGTCGCAAGTAATACGTCCAAATTGATATATTCCTTTATCTTTTCTCAGTAATATTATACAGAGAGATAGTTGAATATTAAGTGGATATTATTTTGGATGTTACCAGCAATTTGTATCTACAGGGTCTTTTTGGCAGAATTTTAAATTACGGCAACTTGAAGGTTATTTTACTTTGTTTTTTTTTGTAACACCCTGTATTTTTTTATTTGAAATCGAAATATCTCTTAATACCCTATCTCGCCTTGTAATATTTTTTTCGCGTTTGCGATGTTGCCAAGTTATAAATTATTTTTCCAATTTTTTAAACAAATATCCCCGATTTTAATTTATTTTAAATAGAATCCTCTACTTATTTTTATTGCAATGAATTGCGCATGTCGAATTTAGTAAGATCTCACGCCCAAAAAATGAGTTTAAGAAACGTTAAAAAATAAATACAAATAAATTCTTAAAAATATCACAAAAGCAATGCCAAAAAAAACAGGCAGTTCAGGGCACAGATATATCAATAAAATATCTCTGAAATGGGCTGCGAAGTTTGGCTAATTGTACGCCAAACACCCTATACAGGGTGTAACTTTTAAGGATGTCCACACCTATACCATCATGTAGATCTCGCTGAGCTGATCATTTTTCGATAAGCAGCATGGGTCCAAAAACGAACCGTTACGGAGATAACGCTACCGAAAGTTATCCTTGCTGACGCTTGAAGTTAGGCAGTTCATTCAACGCCTCGTAATTGGCAGAGGAGAGAGGGGGTTACGGATCAGCTGCTAAGACAGATTCGGCTTGTCACCATTTAATCGTCATGGCCAAAATGTCAAAAGTAAACCAATCAAACAAAACAAAAAAACATTGCAAAAAAAAACAACAACAAAAAACACCGAGATCAGTCAAAAATCAGTGAAGGAGAGGCTTCACGTGGCCATCGCCTTCTTGCTCGCACAATCTGACTCGATGGATGACCGATGCAGTGGCAGCGTTGATTACCTGTGGCTGCTCCCTGACGTCTCCAGCTGCTGCAATGATGCGTGCAATCAGCTCTTCTACTGTGTGCGGTGCACCCCCTTGGTAGACAAGGGCTTCCAGGTGACCCCCCAGGAAAAAATCCAGGGGATTGAGATCCGGAGCCCGCGCCGGCCACGCTACTGGCCGCAAGGCGTCGAATTAATTGCCTAACTTCAGGCGTCAGAAAGGACTACTTCCGGTAGCGCTATCTCCGAAACGGTTCGTTTCCGGACCCATGTTGCTTATTGAAAAATGATCAGCTCAGCAAGATCTACACGGTAATATAGGTGTGGACATCCTTAAAAGTTACACCCTGTATAGAACTGAAATCTTGTCCCCATGGCATTTTTGGGGCTGTCTCATTATTTTACGATCGACTTTCGCCTGCCTTATCGATGACATCAGAAGATTATAACGCACCTTGATTACATTACAAACGAAGCCCATGTACTTCCGTGTTTGTAAGCTTTGCTTCATTATCAGCGGAACCTTTGACGTCACTTTGAACAAGATCGGAGCTCAGATGCGATCTTAACGATGTTATTTTTAGTCGTTTTGTAACCAAAAGAGATGCATTACGTGTATCTGTGCGGATACCTTTCATGATTCGGGCAGCGACATGGAAATGAGATTGGAATCTGTTTCGTTACCAAGCAGGCAGTGTTGCCAGATGAAGTGGAGAGAAATTCGTGCAACTCGACTTCGAAAAATCGTGTAAAATCGTGTAAACCACGTGTAAACTCATAAAAAATATTAGATAAATAATTTAAAGGGTACCAAACTAAGTAAAAAGCTAACATACCATGCATAATTACATACACTGGTCGTTTTTTGCATGCCTGGACTCACTTCCATTCTTTTTCCCCCACTCTCTTTTACATTTCTGCTTATAGTCCATACTTTTGTGCTTTTTACTACCTACACAGACAGGTGAGGGGAGTATTGTGATCGCGATAATTTTCGATTTTGAGATAATATACTTTTTGGGCATTTTGTGATGCCTACATAACGAAAATCGATGTCACACATTTCCGTCGTTTTGTCTATCTATTGGCGTTTTACTAGCCTCCTAATCACTGTAACCGCTGCATGGATTTTGATGAAATGTGGGTAGCGATATTGTGTGGGGTCGTAGTAGGTATACAATTTTGCTATACAATTGTGAAAGAAGTACCTACACAGTAGAATAACACGCTTTTTTGTGGCCGGACGAGCGATGATTTGATTGCAGGGGGGATATAGACTATAGCTTCATGTTATGGAAAAATAATAAAGCTGGTATCATCGGAATGTGTGGGAAGTACTGAGTCAATCAACTTGACTACATTCTTGGGAAGGGTGTGTAAGAGTATGATTTTTCTGACGAATCACTAGCAGGCATCATTTGTCAGCAGACTGAACGAGAAAGGAACATAATTGTGTTGGTAATCGAACTACGCACGATAAAATTGGCACTGAGTTCCCTAGTATTGACAATTTATTTGATCGCGCGAAAAAATTTTCATAAGCGATACCTATCGATATGAACAGGCACGGGGGCGGACTTGAGTTAGGTTAGGTAATTTAAGAGTAAAATTAACTGACTCTTTTTCACAGTCTAGCTTATTAGTTTTAAATGTTCATTAAAAATAGCTATTTTTTTAACGAACGCCAAAAATCGTGTGAATTTGCCCTTTATTCGTGTAATCGTGTAATAGGGACCAAAATCGTGTAATTACACGATTAATCGTGTAATCTGGCAACACTGCAAGCAGGCGTAATGTGTAGACGAATCGGAGCGAAAAGCCGCGGTATTTCAGAGGCTCTGCTACGTCAATATTGAGCACTCACGTTGCGGAGGTGTTACCAGAATTGACTTCCGAAACTGACGGTGAAATTGGCTGTTTACTGCAAAATACGCTCACCGCCACGAAAAATGGAGCGCTTGAGATTTTTTAATGAATTCTTTAAATTATAAGTTTTGTGTCAGGGTGACAAAAGTTTATAATTCAAAAATACTATTATCCAAGAGTGTAGTTAAAAATACAACGTAAAAACGATGCTTTAAAATGCTTGGAAGACCGAGTTTCAGTCGAATGTAAGATAAACAACTAAACATCTGGCCAATATTATTTTCTAAACGGTTTGAAGAGCGTCACGGTAATTTAGGCGGTTCGTCACGTTAGAATAAAATCCAAAGTTGGATAATGTTTACTTGATGCCTGCCTGAAAATACGTCCGTCCCTTCAGACTAGTCGACCACAAAAAATCATTTCATATATAACCTAGTGATACTTCGTACAATAAAGTGGTCTTGTGAATTGTTGGTGATTGTGCAACAGCTTGGGTGAGTTTATCTCACAGAGTACTCAATTCTACTAATTGTCTCTTCGTTTATTGGTATATTGATTTATTTCATTAATTCGTTTGAGAACTTGTTATTAGACAATTGATAAACTTTGATACACACATTTATATCATTAATGGTTTGATGATTCAACTCTTGAATGTCTGCGATATGAAAACAGATAACAATCTCGAAGTACGTCGCGAGTTGACCCTTCGTGCTGAACTAGTACAAAGGAGTGGATACTTTGCGAGTTGACCCCTAGTATCTTAGTGAGTTGGCCTCACAGTTATCATGATAATTCTCCGCCCTAGTGATTGGAGCTCTTGGTGAGGTATTTCGCGTGTTGACCCTTAATACCAAAGACCCAAGTACTTGTCGAGTTTTGTTATATGATTTTTGTATAATTATACAGTATATTATTTCATCTATTCTCTTGGAGAGGTATTTCGCGAGTTGACCCTTAATACCTATGACCCGAGAGATGTTTGGTTTATGTTCTGTATAATTTGTATGACCACATAAGATGTGGATATGATCTTATCCGTTTGAGGTTAAAAGATATATTTGCTGTGTTATCTATTTATATTTGTGTGTTTATTTATTCTGCCTGTTTTATCAATCGCGCCAATATAAAATAACGACACGTTCTTCAATTCAACATATGTTAACACATTTTTTTATTTATCATTCTTCAATGAATTGGTTACTCAGGTATCTTTTTATTTAATTTCCAGATGTGTCATGTCGAGCGCTTTTCCTGATACAGGCCCAACCTTTAGGGGTAAATACAGGTTGTCCGAAATTTTGTGCTTACAGTATTGATTATGCCACTTTGAGTTTAATTAGCTATTAATTTTATTTGTACATATAGTTAAAAAAATAAAGACCGGTTCAACAGGTATAATTCATTCAACAAGCCATGAAGGCCTAGGGCAAAAAATGGAATTTATGTGACTTAAAATTGTCTTTGGATGCTCTTTACCATTGTTTCGCCACCTATTTCTGAGTATATTCTGCACTATTCGACGATTCCACGCCACCTATTTCTATCTTCCGCATTCTCTTCCAGTTTTTAATATTAATTTTCTTTAAATCATCTTCTGCCTTCTTCGTCCATTTCACTCTTGGTCTACCATTCCTTTTTTTCCTATCGGTTTCCCGTTGTCCTAGCCACCTTATTCTCTCTGCGCTTTAATGACTGCTATAATATTGGTGTTCTTGTACATGTCTTCCAGTTCCTGGTTTGTTCTTCTCCTCCATCCCTCGTTTATCGTCACGTCTCCATAAATAGCTCGCTCTCAACATTTTTCCCATCTTATAATTTTTTGTTCCTCTTTGTTCATAGTCCATGTCTCACGATCATATGCTGCTATTGGTCTTGTAACAGTTGTGTAAATTCTCTCTTTGGTCTTTCTGGATACATACTTTGGCTTAAGATAAGATTTTTCAGGGCTCCATACTTCTGATTTCCTTTGATGATCATTGCCCGTATTTCTTGTTCCTCCTGTCCATTTTTCCCTATGATTATCCCTAGGTGCATAAATTCCGTAGTGCTTTCAAAAGTATATTTAAAGTTTGGCTGATCATCGGAAGTTTTTTCCATTTGCTCCATGACCATATATTTTGTCTTACTTTGACTTATCTCCAGCCCAAATCTCCTTGTTTTCACAGCTATCCTTGCCGTGATTTATCATAATTCTTTATTTTTTTGTTTGTTTTTGTTTCATTCTAATAATATACCTCTAAAAACAACCAAAAATATTAATCCTCCCACGCCTTCAAGTATAGTTACTCTTGTAGAAGAGTAATTTCTGCGGTCCTTTCCACCAGAGCTGTGCTAGGAAGATACGCGGTGCGAAGATGTGTGGCGAAGCTGTGAAACGATGTGCAGATGATCGTCGCGAGGATGTGTAGCGGGTTCTTTTCAGAGTTTTCTTTTTGCCGATCCTCGCAACGCATTTCTAGCGCACATCTCTCCATTCCTTGCCAACATGCCTTGTTTCGTACGTACAGAAACTTCGCTCCGCTAAGCCGTTTCCACCAGAGCTGTGCTGGGCGAGGCAACATAATTCAAGCGATTCTATTGGTTCGTTAAAAACACATTCCTCTCAACACATCCTCGCACATATCTGATGCAAACGCAATCTTACATTCCTCTTGGTTGTGTCTGCAGTCTGGAGTAACCCATTGTCGCCATTACTGCAATTTGTAATGGAGAAAGGTCCAGGATGGTCTCCAGAGCTGCAGTAACGAGTCACTCTACTTGACGCCATTAATAACGCGGAAGGCAGTAGCAATACAGACGTATCAAGCGTGTTTGAGCAGTGATTAGTGTTGCCAAATGCGAAACATAAATTACCTGGAGCATGTACCAAGCGAATACCTAACGCGGGTTGAGGCAGATGCTGTCCATTTCGCCTAAGGTTATTGCTCTACCACTGAAATGGAGTGCCATCGAAAATCAATAGACCTCCCGGAACGTGACACGGTGAAGAGAATGCAGCTTTCACTATTCCTGCGTGTAAATTGAGAAATCCACATGCGGATGTAAGCATGAAAATGAAAAATGAAGTCAAGTTGATTGATTCAGTACTTCTCACACATAATAATGGTTTCGTTTTATTGTTTTCCCATTGCGTGAAGCTATAGTCTGAAATGGCCTTGCAACCAAACCATCGCCCACCCTCCCGCAAAAGAAACATCCAACACAAAAACTCTCGTAAATAGTTTCTTGCGTCTCCCTCCTTAGAAACTAGGACGCCACAGTTTTCATTCTGCATGCTTCAACCGAACGATACAAAACGATCAGGAGCCTCTAAACCGTCTAATAGTGAAGTGTGAGCTGTTTTTATATTTTTAGTTTTTTATTTTTGCGCAACCACTGACACGATTTTTCAGACACTGGCGCGTTTTCCACTCTCGGCGCGATAGTCACTCCTGTGTCGAAATTTCATTAAAATCAATTTAATATTTTTTGCTACATACATAGAACGAAATTAAGCAATATTCGTATGTGTATACATCACAAAACTCTCAAGTCCTTTGGTTTCTGTAAGGAAGGAAATGTTCACATGGACTTAAAAAAATACGCCGGTACGTATTTCTTCCATAGGTCAATGGACAAACTATAATGAATACAACAAATCTTTCAGTTTTACAACTCCCCACCCTCCAACCACCCCAATTTCACACCCACCCAAAAACACGTAGAAAATGATCAGCAACCCCTAAAACGCCTACAAACAAAATTTGAGGCGTTTTTATATTTTTAGTTTTTTATTATTGCTGCGCCGCCACTGACACGATTTTTCCAAAACATACACGTTTTCCATCCTCGCCGCGGTAGTAATACTGTGTCAAAATTTCGTTAAAGTCAATTGAATAATTGCGTTACGCAATATAGAACGATCGAAAACAATACTCGTATGTCTGTGTACATCACAAATTCATCACAAAGTCCCTTGGTTTCTATACTAAGCAAGACAACATTCAAATGGAGCCAAAAAAATGTATTATGCTGCTAGGTATTTCATTCACAGGTCAATGGACAGCCCATTATGAATACAACAAATTTTTCAGTTTTCCAACCCCCCACCCCCAACCACCCCAAATTCACCCCTACCCAAAAAAAAGTAGAAAATGATCAGGAACCCCTAAAACGCCTAAAAACAAAGTTTGAGGCGTTTTTATTTTTTTTTTATTTTTTATTATTGCCGTGCCGCCACTGACACGATTTTTCCAGAACATACGCGTTTTCCATCCTCGCCGTGGTAATAATACTGTGACAAAGTTTCATTAAAATCCATTCCATAACTTACGTTACTTAATACAGAACGATCTGAAGCAATATTCTTATGTATTGAAGTCCCTTGGTTTCTGGAGTAGGCAAGGCAATGTTCGGATGGGCCCAAAAAAAGGTATGATATCGCCGCTAGGTCTTTCTTTTACAAGTCAATGGATAGCCAATTATGAGTACAACACATTTTTGAGATTTACAACCCCCACCCCCTAACCACCCCAATTTCACCCTCACCCAAAAAAAGGTAGAAAACGATCAGGAACCCCTAAAACACCTAAAATAGGAATATTTAATTTTTTTTGTTTTTTGCTAATTACTCCGCCGCCCTGTACCGATTTTCAAAATTATAAGAACATTACCTACTACGATCGCCCAGCATATCGCTGCCGAAATTTCATCACAATCCATGCAGCGGTTACTGAGATTACGAGGCTAGAAAAACGCGCACAGAGCGACAGACAGACAGACAGACAGACCGACGGAAATGAGTAACATGGATTTTTGTTATGTAGACATCATAAAACGCCCAAAAAGCGTGTTATCTCAAAATCGAACATTTTAGCGATCACAATACTCCCCTCACCTATCGGTGTGGGAAGTAAAACAAACCAACACCTCCCAGGACTTGAACAAAGTATACCTTTTCCACGTATAACATGTCCAGGAAACGATTTTTTGATACTCACATGGATGCACCAAAACGGAAAACAGTTTTGATAATTTAAATGAGTTCAATGTGTTGAATTTCGGATTTCTCGCCTTAAAAAATCCCCCGATACGTAATTTTAGATTGTTGTGCCATTTCATTGCGGGATAATTGAAAAAAAACGAAAATAAAAGTAAAACTTTGATACCCTATATCTGAAAAATAAGCATTTTACCAAGGAGTCAGTCATTCAAGCTGTCAGGAGTCAACATTACAGAAAATCTGATCTGACACGAACACGTTGCGTCAATTGCAACAACTCTGCTAGTAAAAAGCTTGGGTACTCATTTAGATCCAGAAAATACTTTTCAGCATGTAACCTGCTCACGCTATATAAAGCTCAGATAAGACCTGGCCTGTAGTATTGCTCTCATGTCTGGGGAGCTGCTGCCCCTGCTACCCTTTCTGTACTAAATGCCGTCCAGAGAAGGGCAATTCGACTAATTGGCGACGCGGCCTTAACGCGCCACCTCCAGCCACTTTCTCAGCGGCATGTTGTTTGTGACCTCTCACTCTTCTACCGATATTCAACCGGAATCTGCTCCTCTGAGCTATCCTCTATCGTTCCGCCGCCCACCGTTCCTATCAGATGCACCCGCGCGACCGCGGCATCTCATCCTAAGGCGGTACTTCTTCATACATCAAGAACCGAGCGGTACAACCGCACATTTATCCCCAGGCTGTTCAAGGCTTGAAATAGACTGCCAGGAGATGTATTTATTAGACCTGCGGGTATTGGCCCATTCAAATCCCGCGTTACAAACTTCCCATAACATAACCCTTTCACAGCAGCCGCGGTATTCTGGTATTTAGGCTCTGCCTACGCGGTCTGCTCAGTTATAAAAAAATATACCTATACAATAGATTAACTAAAAATATAATTATTTTACATAAGAGTTAACACTTTATGCGCACAAAAATAAAATTAAATATTTTATTTTAATAAATATGAAACTGAGTATTCGTATTCACGAATGTTGATAGCAGATATTCGCATTCGCATACAATCTTTACATCACTAGAGCAGATTATAACCTAAAATTAACAGTTTTCGACGTTTTCATTAACGTTATTTGAATTGAGTAGATATAAAGAACATATATTGAACTGAGTAAAGTTAAGCAGCTCAAAACAATAGAAAGCAAGCTGAAAACAGCTCGAAATAACAGAAAACAAGCAGATAATAGCGCAAAACAACAGAAAATGACCAATTAGATCCGAATACGATAGAAAAGAATAGAAAGCGGCTCAAAACAACATAAAACAAGAAGGAAACAGTTGCAAACGACAGAAAAACGACTAGATACAATATAAAACGTCTAAACACATCAGAAAACCATCAAACAGAACCGAATACAACATAAAAGAACAGAAAATAACTCAAAACAATAGAAAACAAGCAGATAACAGCGGGAAACAACAGAAAACGGCCAAATACAGCTGAATGCATCAGAAAATAATAGAAAACAACTCAAAACAACGGAAGACAAGCTGTAAACAGCTTAAAACAACAGAAAACGACTAGATACAACAGAAAACATCCAAACACAACAGAAAACCATCAAATAGAACCGGATACAACAGAAAAGAACAGAAAACAGCAGAAGACAAGCAGAAAACAGCTGCAAACAACAGAAAGCGACTAGATGCAGCAGAAAACATCCAAACACAACAGGAAATCATCAGATAGAACCGAATACAACAGAAAAGACCAAAAAACATCTCAGAACAGCAGAAGGCAAGCAGGAAACAGCGGAAAACGACAAAAAATGAACGAATGCGCCTAATGTTCATAGAAATGTGAAGTCTATCAACTGTCAAGCGTTGTCGGTCGGATATCCAGATACCCTGTATATATTTAGGCTTCGCATACGTGGTTTACTATAAAAACTATAAAATGTTTCTAGCCCTCGGATAAAATCCACTTTCCAGAAGCTATTACAAAATGGCGCCTGGAAGGTGGAAAATTTATAGCGCTGTGAGTTATTTCCTAAAGTGTCGCCGGCAAAGAAAAATTGTCACGAAGGCTAGGAAAATCTTGAGACGGTGCCATTTATCAAGGAATGCAATATAATACCAAAAAGCTGCAGTGATATTCCTGAAAATAGTTTTATCTTTATATACAATATCTGGGAATACGTAAATAAAGTAGTGAGGCTTTTCAAATATAAGTCAAATTATGACTAGTCATAATCACATGAGTTGGACATGAAACATGCTGTTAAAAAGTAACTCGACAAGTGTGCATGTTAGGTGACATCAATAAAACTTCAAAATTTATAGAGTGTTATATAGCAGTCATAAATGTCGTTTGGAATAGTTGCTTGCGGCTCAAAGTCACAAATGTGTACAGTTAGTGTTTTTAATTTACAGAATGTTCAAAGATAAGTAATTGATTGCAAAACCACCCTAGTACCCTTTGTAATGATATTATTATGAAATGAAAACTCGCTAGATGAAGTCGATCAAATTATTTGGCCCAGATTTAATATTTAATTTAATATTACTTTCAAGAGCCATCGTCATAGTCACAATGTCTTAACAGACATATTGTGAACTCGTAAAATGCATTAAGCCGGAGCTAGAGTATTGCCGACACGAATATTATCAATAGTTTTAAGGACTGTAGCTCACCATCACTCGCGATTTTCTGTCAGTTCAGTGGCGCTCTTTATACTCATATCCAGCAACTGTTTCGTCGTATCCACCCAGCGTGTAGGGGAACGGCCACGGCGCCGCCCACTCGGGGCATGGCCCCGAATTAGAAGAGTAGCTTTATCATTATTTTGATGCATTCTTGGTATCAGTTTTACCAGATCGTTATACTTGCAATAAGAATTTCAATAGTTTCACTTTAATAACCGCTTTGGTCACTATTGTTTTTCTGTATGCTTGCTTCAGAGACATACATTTGAACTAGAGTATGGTCGTCGGAACTCTAACGTATTATAGGTTATACAGGGTATTCTATGATGAGTGGAAGATCCTTTAGAGCAAGACTGTACAACTCAGTTCCAACAAAAAAAAGTCATATGAAGTAGGGTCCCACGTTCAGCTGTTCCAGAGATAAATTGAATTTTAGAGATGTTCATTAAAATACAGACCTCCAGATGAAAACCCTAATAAAACATAAGTTCATTGGCGGAATTTGGAATTTTTGGTATGAGTCCTTAGAAAATATGCTATGACGTCATTATAGTCTAAAAGAAGGTGATGATGTATCAGACACTTCGAGAGACAGTATCAAAATCAGAAAATGCTAAAAAGTGACCTCAAGAAATGATACAAAAAAATGAATTTATCTTAAAAAATCACTAAATAATCAACCGTGCACTTTACTGTAAAAACATGTCCATCTTTTTAGTTATCCATTAGTACCACAAACTTTTTGTAAATGTGGTAAATATAGACAATAAGATTGCATTTGAGGTGTAAAGGCATCATGGATCTCAGAGAGCGCAAGATTTCAACAAACCGTTTGGCAAAAACATGTCATCAGATTTTTAATCTTTGTTATGTGTACTTGAATAATGTGCTATTATATCATGATTAGTCATAACACATGATCAGTTTACCAAAACTTCTGTATAGGGTCTCAAGATTGTATATTTTTGGAAGAAAGCTTCAAGTTGTAATTTAAAATAAATGAGGAAGTTTCCATTTTTTCAAATTTTAGTTAATCAGATAGTCCTAAAGAGTTAGAGAACAACGGCGAAAAAATTTTGTAATTATCTCCATTAATAGAAAAGTTATAGTCCTTCAAAGTTTGAATTGCCTATCCTCCGGGCGAAGCCGCTGTGACGTCACACGACACAACGCAAGCCTGTGTGTGCCCTGTCGAGGATGCTGCTCCCGCAAGCCACCGCGCCGCCGCCGGCCTCCTCGTTCATGTTGTTATTCCTTGTTTTCAGTAGGGTATGCGACGCCTGCAGTTTATTGGTACTCGTATTATTAGAATATGTCTAGAAGACCGAGAAACTATAAATATTGCATTGTACTCAAGTGTACTAACACCACCATAAAAACACCAAACAAATATTTCAATGGATAGCCTATTATGAATACAAAAAAATTGAGTTTTATGACCCCCCAACTACCCCAATTTCACCCCCATTCAAAAACAGTAGAAAATGATCGCGAAACCCCTAAAACGCCTAAAAACGAAGTTTGAGCTGTTTCTCTATTTTTGGTTTTTTTATTATTGCTACGCCGCCGCTGACACGATTTTTAAAAATCATAAGGATTTTCCATCCTCGCTGCGGTAGTAATACTGTGTGAAAATTTACTTGAAATCAATCCAATAGTTTCCTAGTTACACCATACAAAATGATCAGAAGCAATACTCTCGCATGTATACATCAGAAAATTCTAAGTCCCTTGATTTTCGTAATAGCCAAGGTAATGTTCGGATGCACCTAAAAAAATGTATTATGACGCTAGGCCTTTCTTTCACAGGTTAGTGGACGGTCTGTTATGAATACAATAATTTTTCAGTTTTACAACCCCCCAGCCCCCAACCACCCCAAAATCACCCTCACCCCAAAAAAAAGGAGAAAATGACCAGGAACCTCTAAAATGCCTAAAAACAAAATTTGAGGAATATTTAACATTTTTGGTTTTTTGCTAATTACACCACCGCCCATACACCGATTTTCAAACTTATAGGAACATTACCTACTACTACCCCCACAGCATATCCCTGCCCAAATTTCATAACAATCCATGCAGCGGTTATTGAGATTACGTGGCTAGAAAAACGCGTACAGACAGACCAACGGAAATGAGATGTGTGGATTTTCCTTATGTAGACATCATAAAACACCCAAAAGCCTATTATCTCAAAATCGAAAATTTTCACGACCACAATACTCCCCTCACCTATGGGTGTGGGAAGTAAAAGTCCATAATCATGTCGAGATCCACTTTAGGAAGATTACTAGAATCACCAGGAACGTAACCTAAAAATATACTGGCGTCTGCGCGTTACAACAAACACCTTCGCCGTTCCACTCAAGTCTAAATGTCGCATACTGTACAGCGCAGCGTATGCATAGCGGAGTCCCTACCAGACTGTGGCTGCCGCAAACAATTCAAGACATGTAACGTCATACGCCATTTCACCGCCGCGGTCGCTTTACGCAAATATAAAATTGAGTAACTCTGCCGTTTTTTGGAATATTCAGATGATTTTTTTCGACATTCTTCAAGTGAAGAAATAGACTATCAGATAATGATGAATTTTCCAAATTTTATTTTTTAGGAAACTTCTCCATTCGTCTTAGAAAGTCACTAGGCAAGCAAGCAACACATGCAGGCTACGTTATAAAGTATCTTGTATCCGTATCATGCTTAATTTTAGACCTACTTCTGGTTTACGACCTCTCATTTATACAAGAGTTGAAATCTACGGATACACGATAATTTGTAACGTGGCTTGCATGTTCTGTTTGATTACCTAGCAACTTTTAAGAGATCACCAATCGTATATAATGTGCAAAAGAAGAAAAACAAAAGCTTTTATCTCTCTAATTCTACAATCTTTCAATAACTCTCGCACTATACATATAATTATACAGTCTAGAGCTCTCTCCATTTTAATAGGGGTTGATATAACAAACTATGACTAATGCATATTAGTGATGCAGCTGAAACTTTTCTAAATAAAACATCACTCGAGAAAAAAAGCCGGGGGAGGTTCTATTAATCTAGAACAATTAATCTTTTGAATAATAGATCTGTGGACAGAGACTTCCGCTTGATTTAAATACGCAGTACAGTGAAGTTGGAGTTTTCCTGAAAACGCATCTGACATTAATGGATTGCGTAGACTCGATTATGTTATAGAACAAGTTGGTGCTTGTGCGTCGTTCTTTGCGTAGAATGTAGAATGTCAAAATAACAGAATAGAATAATTAAAGATACAATGAAATTCCAACGTAACACCCTGTACCAAAAAGTTTGTTTTACGAGGGTGATACGAAAAGAACTCTGATACACTCGAATAGTCAGGATATTGAAGAGACCACTTACTTGGTGAAAAGACGACAGGAAAGATCTGCTGGATAGGAGGTGACGGAAACAGTCGGAGACGGGCCTGTATTTTGAAAACGCTCATGAGTAACTTCCACATTCAACCGCTACATTACATGCACAAAATTCTGCTTAGCGATAGATCTATCTAGGTACGCACCTCTATAAATAAGTGAAGACTTTGATCTGAGAACATGCCCTACAACTGACACGGATAGAATTAGTGCGATCCACCTCCCATATCAAGGAGAACGGTAGCTTCCTACCGCATGGAGGACGTCCAAGATATGAATCCATGAGTGCAATGGGCGGACAGCATCCTACCCTCACGAATTGTCTAATATATCTTGTTCCCAGGCCGGACAGGTACGCCAGCTAGTGGCCTTCGCTCATTTTTCGGGGTACGTACCTAGAGAGATGTATCGCTAAGCAGATATGACTTGCGAGTCACATTCGTAGGAAGGCGCCGTAAATCGATGTGGCGGGTGCGGTCAGTTGTGAAGCCAAGACACACTTTTGCCGTCCGTGTGACACCTTTGGGTTTGCGCTCTTCTCTGGTGTGCACATATAACAGACGAGTACCAAAGTGGCGGTACTGAGGGATTGCGCCTTATATCTTTGAAAATACTGAGATCATCCTCAAGCTATGTTCGCAGCCTCTGATGTAGTTCGAAAGTATCCTGGGCCTATCAGCATTGATTGGGAGATAATATCAGTATCATAGCAGACTAACATAATGGCAATAATGTGCATGTATGTAGTATAGCGGTTGAATGTGGAGGGTACTCATGAGCGTTTTCAAAATACAGGCCCAGCTCCGACCGTCCAGATCTGTCTTGTCGTCTTTTCACCAAGTAAGTGGTATCTTCAATATCCTGAAAGTATTTGAGTTCTTTCCGTATCACCCTCGTAAAACAAATTGTATGGTACAGGGTGTTACGTTGGATTTTTATTGTATCTTTTATCATTCTATCCATATCTACGTCTATTATTTTTATTATCCATGTCATTCTACAGTAAATATATACTGCTGAATTGAGGGCAATTCAAAAAGTCCTAGGTCAATAATCCCGAGCTTAGAGCTTAGAGCTATAATCTTAATCCACAACAAGAGTGCAGCTACTAGATTGTAAAATTTAAGAATATCACCGACATTCAGCCATGTCATCTCGAACATAATTAACACAATTGAATTGATTAAAAACACAACAATTTAGATAAAATTGTAAAAATCGTATTGATTAAAGGACATATAGGTAGACTTCAGAACAACACAGTCGACATACTAGCAAAGACGGCGGTTACAGATGGAATATCGATGAGAAATTTCAAAATTCCCTACAGTAGGTTGAGCAATATGTTAAACAACTTGAAATAAAACGAACACTACCACAGCCTCGGAAACTTGGACTGTTAAAAAGACAGATCGAGCTCGCATAGATGCTTTTGAAATGTGGACGTGGAGGAGAATGCTGAGAGTTCCTTATACCGCCCATCGAACTAATGTCTCCATACTGGATGAGCTCGGCAATCCAAAGAGACTATCCTCCATTGTGTCGACGAGAATGCTTGCATTCTTCGGAGATATTCACAGAAGCGGTAATATGGAGAAACTTGTAGTTCAGGGTCACGCCCCGAGTAGGCGGCGCCGTGGCCGTTCCCCTACACGCTGGGTGGATACGACGAAACAGTTGCTAGATATGAATATCAAGAGCGCCACTGAACTGACAGTAAATCGCGAACGATGGCGAGCTACAGTTCTTAAAACTTTTGATAATATTCGTGTCAGCAATACTCTAGCTCCGACTTAATGCATTTTACGAGTTCACTACATGTCTGTTAAGACATTGTGACTACGATGATGACCATAGAAATCCATCTGGAACAACATACAAACAGATCCAGCAGAACGTAAGAGCAGATACTGGTTTAAAAAAAGAAACGAATAGACCACTTGCCACTTGTGAGAATCCTTTTCAGATTGAGGTGTGGACATTGCTTAAGCCCTTAACACAAAACTAGAATAGGTTTAGGGTTTAGACGATGATCCTCACTGCAGGTGTGGAGAGATTGGTACTGCTCAACACTGTATATTAGAATGCCAATTGATCAGTAATGAGGTAACATACCTGTATCACAGATTGTCAAACTATATTCCGTTACCTGCTAATATGATCAATATACTAGCTAGTGAAAACAACTGTGCATCACAGGCGTATACAAGGAGGGGGTAACAGGGGTAATTACCCCTCCCAAGATTTTCGAAAATAAAAACTCGATTCAGCTTTGACTTATTTTATTTGACTTATTTATTTAAGCAATTGTCGCACTGAAAAAAATTGCAGTAACTAAATTACAAAAGGGTTTGTTTTGCATTATTACAGTGATGCATATCTAATATATTCTCATTGTTACATAATCAGTTGAATGTCCTATACAACGTGGTAGCTTGTCACAAAAATTTACCTAACCCATTAATTACCTGTTTTGAAAATTGCACCAATTAGAAAAGTTAAAACGCCAATTAAAAAAAATGGAGTACGTGTTGTGGCTACTAGGGTACCTGACTGTTGAGTGGTCAGGATCGTTTAATTTTGTATGCTGTGCCAATAAAATGTTCACGGATGATACGTATTGTGTTCCGTAAAATTAAAATTGATTAATGCATCAATAGATTTTTTATTTCATCTCCCTAAAATACCTGATACTCCACTGTTTCACTTGCTGTTTATACGTACTTTTTATTTTAATACTATTAACATTTTCCTTTTCTCTTGCATCAACGTCCCTCACGAAGGTATTACAAAAAATGGTGAAAGCACACACAACTTCATGCCCCGCTACCCCCCCCAAGACTGAGGTCTGGATACGCCCCTGCTGTGCATACAGCATACATATAACTTTTGTACACAAAAACTAAAAATAACGCTGTAACTTTCAACTATAACTAATGTAGAACAATATGATTTTATCAATAACAATAAAAAGAAGTTATTGTTTGAAAAATGCAGGTCCCTTTTTGAGCTGTGTGATTTATATACAAAGTTTCGTAGCATAAAACACAAATTTATATCCGTGACTTCAAGTTTTCTTTTTTGTTTTTAACCCCATCGTTTCATATTCCGGAAGTAGCAGAAGCCAGGCCAAAATTCGGTTGCGGATGGTAAAACTGGGTCGGATCAATAAACACCCAGCGTTACAGCATAAATCTGGCTATTCTGAATGTCAGCTCAACAAGGAACAGATAGGGTAGGTAACGTTCGTAGAAAAGAGACCATACGAGGGTAGATCAGTAAATAGTGACACTGGTGCTGTACCTTATTACACCCTAGATGAGTTCTATGGCGAGTTTTAGTGAATATTCCACAAATTTTGTTTATTATATAGCTTTGTCAATAAGAGTCTTGTAATTTCTTAGACCATAAAGTATCTTAATCTATCTAACTATCTGTCTATCTTCTTGCAAAGGTAGAATATGTCAGTATTTTGCGTACCCATCGAAAAAAAATGAAATCAAGTTGATTGACTCTCTTGCTATGCATTACGATGATAGCATTCTATTATTTTCTATTATAGCATGAAGTGAAGTCCCCTTAAAACCAAGTCATTACTCGCCCATCGTCAAACGAGACCGAAACTTAAAACTGCGACCAGATTTGTAATCACCACCCTCAAATTATCCAAATCGCGAGGTTTTATCTTTACAGAAAGTCAAATGAAGATTTTCACTTTTTTAGGTAAACCTGAAGGTCCGAAAAATATCAAATTTTTTATTTTCGTCAAACGAGACTGAAACTCAAAACTGCGACAGGATTTGTAATCAGCACCGCCAAATTATCCGAAACACGAGGTTTCATCTTAATAGAAAGCCTAATAAAGATTTTCAATTTTTTAGGTAAACCTGAAAATCTGAAAAATCTCAAATTTTTTATATCCATCAGACAAGACTAAAAGTTAAAACTTTGATCGTATTTGTGATCAGCATCCTCAAATCATCTAAAACACAAGGTTTAATCCCAATAGAAAGCCAAATAACGATTTTAAATTTTTTAGATAAACCTGAAGGTGTAATTTTTTTATTTTTGTCAAACGTGACTGAAACTCAAAACTGCGACCGGATTTGTAATCAGCATCGCCAAATTATCCGAAACACGAGGTTTCATTTTAATAGAAAGCCAAACAAAGATTTTCAATTTTTTAGGTAAACCTGAAAATCTGAAAAATCTCAAATTTTTCATATCCATCAGACAAAACTAAAACTTAAAACTTTGATCGTATTTGTAATCAGCATCCTCAAGTCATCTAAAACACAAGGTTTAATCCCAATAGAAAGCCAAATAACGATTTTAAATTTTTTAGATAAACCTGAAGGTATAATTTTTTTATTTTTGTCAAACGTGACTGAAACTCAAAACTGTGGCCGGATTTGTAATCAGCACCGCCAAGTTATCCGAAACACGAGGTTTCATCTTGATAGAAAGCCAAATAAAGATTTTCAATTTTTTAGATAAACATGAACATCTGAAAAATCTCAAATTTTTTTATATCCGTCAGACAAGACTAAAACTCAAAACTTTGATCGTATTTGTAATCAACATCCTCAAATCATCTAAAACACAAGGTTTAATCCCAATAGAAAGCCAAATAACGATTTTAAATTTTTTAGATAAACCTGAAGGTGTACATTTTTTATTTTTGTCAAACGTGACTGAAACTCAAAACAGCGACCGGATTGGTAATCAGTACCCTCAAATTATCCAAAATACAAGGCTTCATCTCGATAGAAAGCCAAATATTCAGCTTTTTTGGTAAACCTGATAAGATCTGAAAAAGCTCAAATCCTTTATTTCCGTCAAACGAGATCAAAACTCAAAACTGCGATCGGATTCGTAATCAGCACTCTCAAATTATCCAAAACACTAGGTTTCATCGCAATAGAAAGCCAAATCAAAATTTTTAATTTTTTAGGTAACCTGAAGATCTAAAAAACCTCATTTTTTTTATTTTTGTCAAACGAGATTGAAACTCTAAAAAACTGCGATTCGATTTGTAATCACCACTCTCAAATTATTTAAATCACGAGGTTTCATCGCAATAGAAAGCCAAATAAAGATTTTCAATTTTTTGGGTAAACCTGAAAATGTGAAAAATCTCAAATTGTTTATTTTCGTCAAACGAGAATAATCGAAGGTTTCATCTCAACAGAAAGCCAAATAAAGATTTTACATTTTTTAGGTAAATTTGAAGATCTGAAGACCTGAAATTTTTGATTTCCGTCAAACGAGACTGAAACTCGAAACTGTGACGAGATTTGTAATCAGCACCGTCAAATCAAATGTTTATTTATGAGTCATAAGCAAATTTTTTGGCATGGTTTATAGTATTTTTTGTGCTCAATGGATCCACTTTATGCCAATCCATGAGAAGTCCCAAACTGTCTCTCGAAGCACGTTGATGATTAGGTATTGAACCATCTAATATGGCACCCCAAGTTGGTGAACAACCAACCAAATATTTCGATAATTAAAAAATATAAACCCAAAAGCAAGTAGCAGGCCATATGCCTGTCGTTATGACAGATACTTTTTTCTTGAGAGTATGCGTCAAGAATTTGTGATGAGACAGGTATTGGACAACTGGGATGGCGGAAGTAAAATATCTAACTTTTGATTTGCTGACGATGCAACCCTTATTGCTGCTTCTCAGAAAGAACTAGTAGTTCTATTAAACGTTTTAGAATAACACAGTGCAGCATATGGTCTTGGTATTAACTACAACAAGACCAAGGTTATGATCGTAGATAGATAGCATGCCAATCATCGAGAAATAAAGTTAATAGGCCGTTGTGAGGTAGTTCAAAGTTTTGTGTACCTCGGTTCTTTGATCAACAGTTCGCGTAGCTGTGAGAGTGAGATTCGACGGCGCATTGAACAGGCACGGGTGGCCATTACAAAGCTTACTAAAATATGACGTGACCATAACATCACTAAAGCTACCAAAATATCGCTGGTTCAGTCTCTTGTGTTCTCCATATTTTTGTATGCCTTGAAAACTTGGACTGTAAAAAAGGCAGATGCTTTTGGAATGTGGACGTGGAGGAGAATGCTGAGAATTCCTTATACCGCCCATCGAAATAATGTTTCCATACTGGATGGGCTCGGTAATCCAAAGAGACTATCCTCCATTGTGTCGACAAGAATTCTCACATTCTTCGGACATATTGACAGAAGCGATAATATGGAGAATATTGTAGTTCAGGGTCACGCTCTGAGTGGGCGGCGCCGTGACCGTTCCCCTACACTCTGGGTGGACAGGACGAAGCAGTTGCTGGATATGAGTATCAAGAGCTCCACTGAACTGACAGTAAATCGCGAACGATGGCGAGCTACAGTTCTCAAAACTATTGATAATATTCGTGTTGGCAATACTCTAGCTCCGACTTAATGCATTTTACGAGTTCACAACATGTCTGTTAAGACATTGTGACTATGATGATGATGCGTCACGCTGTGCGCCATTGGCAAGATGAAAATTCTGTTCTGATTACTCTAGCCCGAAGTGGACATTTCGTTTCATTAATTCTGTGCTCATTACTTTAATAAATTCACAAAGAAGTTGGCACTTGCAGTGAACTTGGCAAGCTGCTGTTATTACCTGTCAACCTTGTCCAAAAATAACCGTAAATAGATAGAAGCATATTCTAAAATGTGGGGAATTTGATTTTATCTGTCAACTGCTCTCAATCATACTTCACATCCTGTATATTTCTTTCCTTCAGTCGAATCAATATTCTAAAAGCTTCTGGCAGTGGGAAAAGGAAATATGCAAGTTTGTAATATCATTACTTGCGTGCTGGGGTCTTCGGGGCCTCCCCCCGCAATTTTTTTCACGGGGCCCCCCACTATATAAAAAATAATACTTAAAATCGGTTTATAGATAAAAAAAAATTGGTGTGACCTCAACTTTATATTTTTATTTTTTTCTTTCAAGTTTTTTTGTTCATAACTGAGCAGACCGCGCAGGCAGAGCCTAAATACCAGAGTACCGCGGTTGCTGTAAAGGGTTTGTGTTAGGGGAAGTTTATTAACGCGAGATTTGAATGGGCCAATACCCGCAGGCCCAATAAATACATCTTCTGGCAGTCCATTCCAAGCCTTGGACACCCTGGGAATAAATGTGCGGTTGTACCGCTCAGTTCTTGATGTATGAAGAACGACCGTCTTAGGATGAGATGCAGCGGTTGCACGGGTACATCTGATAGGAGCAGTGAGCGGCGGAACGATAGAGGATAGCTCAGAAAAGCAGATTCCGTTGGAATATCGATAGAAGAGTGAGAGGTCACCAACAACACGCTGGTGAGAAAGTGACTGAAGGTGGCGCGTTAAGGCCGGATCGCCAATTAGTCGAATTGCTCTTCTCTGGACGGCATCTAGTATAGACAGGGTAGTAGGGGCAACAGCTTCCCAGACATGAGAGCAATACTCCAGGCAAGGTCTTATCTGGGCTTTATATAGCGTGAGGAGGTTACATGGTGAGAAATACTTTCTGGCTCTAAATAGGTACCCAAGCTTTTTACCAGCAGCCGTTGCAATTGACGCGACGTGTTCGTGCCAGATCAGATTTTCTGTAATGTTGACTCCTAACAGCTTGAATGAGTGACTCCTTGGCAGAGCCTGGTTGTTCATCAGAACCTGGTGTTGGCTTGGGCACTTCTTGTTTGATAGCGTTTGTTTTTGAAGTTTTGAAGAACAACAATTCATAGACCCTAGGTACAATATAATCATACATCGATTAATCACATAAATGTTAGAAACTCCATCTATATTATACTCCACTATGAGCTTTAGGTTCAGAAAACTACAGAATTTGAGATATAAGTTCATTTAATAAACATTACTAACACACAACACAAAACTGTAACAAAATTAAAAATAAATAAAACATTTAGAACATACAAGAATGTAACAAAAATTAATAAAACACCTTAAGGGACCTGGATACACACATTTATACATACGGATTTGCCATGTAAAACACGGACTCACAATTTCTCGCATAACACACTCTATTTTCAAACTATACATATATAATATTTCAGAAGGCGATAGTTGGGACCTTAATGAATAACAAATATTTTCGATTTTCTCAAAAAAGTTTTTTAATGTGCAAAAAAACTCGCAATGCAAAATCATACATTCTACAAATGCCTGTAATTTAACAACCAAACACGATATCAAAAAAAGGCTAAATAGTTGCACAAGCGCAAGCTTTCTTCTTCAATTTGCTCTTTGAGTCATTACTGTAAATTTAAAAGTAAACTTCAGGAGCTTGGAAATGGGAAATTCATTTTTATAGTGACCTTTGGACCTTACCTTTGGACTGTTTTATCTTACTTTTGGATTTGGGACTTATCTTCCCTCATCTTAGACACACACACTGGAGAAAGGGAACAGGTGGCTACGCCTCCTCGCTAACACGGGAATACGTCTTTTCTTTGATTCTCAATTTCGAGCGCTATACCCTAGAGCCTTAACTCTTGCCTTTTTGGATTCTACGTTCGACTACGTTGTCGTGTTGTCAAATTTTGCCATAAAATAAGTCCTGAAAAGGCAAAATATGGCAAAATATATTTAATTTGATTTTGGAAAAAGATGATTATAGTTATTACTATGTACAAAGCTTGCTCGAGGTAGTCGATGTCGAGGCTAAGCGGGGGCCCCTCGGTGGTCCGGGACCCACCCAAAACGGCGATAGGACACTAGCGCGCCGCGGTCAGATTGTTCCTAATCCCACCGGTCAGTAGCGCGCAAAATATTTCGATCACCAGATGGGCCATAGGACACTAGCGCGCCGCGGTGAGATTTGTCCTAATCCCACCGGTCAGAAGCCCGCAAAATATTTTAGATAATAGGCCGGTATGTGGACACCAGCGCGCGGGGCGGCGAGATAAACTTGTGTCTTATAATTTTAACCGATTTTCATGCATTCGTCATTTTTTAGTTATAGTTACTGTTACTGAAGAATTTGAACTCCAGTCAGAGGTATCGTTACTTTTGGCTTGACAGAAATGAATTACTTTTTTATATTATTAAATGCGTAATTTTGTTCTGAACATGATAAATTAATCTGATCACTATAATAGATGCAAATAAAGAAGTTGGTATTGTCAGCAGACCGAAATGTCTTTATAATACCCCAAAAAATTTTAATTAATTAGAACGTGTTCTAGTTTGTCACAAATTTGATTGATTTCTTGACGATGTAAAAAAAGTCCGAGAAATTTGCCTTCACAGCTTGTTTTGTTGGAGCATCATGGTTGTACTCATTATTTCTTTTAAAAACAATCTCTTCCGATCGATCAGCAAAGATGCTATGCATCCTCTTCTAGAGCATCTGTAGGCTACAGCACGGGTGGTTTCTTCATCTCTTCGGAACGTATACTCTTCAAGGACTATTAATTTCTTCCCTTTCACATTTAACATAGTTTCCGTAATGAAAAAGTAGAACAC
The DNA here is from genome assembly GCA_951848785.1 of Callosobruchus maculatus. Lineage (NCBI taxonomy): Eukaryota > Metazoa > Arthropoda > Insecta > Coleoptera > Chrysomelidae > Callosobruchus > Callosobruchus maculatus. Next base: position 913,434 of record CATOUR010000069.1, read on the forward strand.
AAATAATACTCACAAACAGGAACTAAGGATTGCAAACTACTGATATATACCTAAAGAGGCCGAATAGTCATTTAAATGATCTATAAAGTAACTGTAAGCTACCGCAAGTCGTAAAAAGACAGACGAAAGTTCGCAAGAATAAAAGGGATGTGGTCATTAGGAATAACCAAGCTTCATTTTCTTTCGGCGCGCAAGTGACCGGTGCCGATGAAGGCACCCTTTTTGTAAACAGGTAAAAATCAAACCGCGCGCGCTCGTGACCGATCACCCCCGCAACGCGGGCCCTGCGGGCCCTTTCGGCACGCCACTGATTACTTGTCAGTTTTCTTGCATAGCGTTACGGAAACAAAATAATGTAACATCTGCCTTGAATATTGATTGGCATTCTGTTTGTACGAGATTTATGGATCTAGCTGCCGTCTAGACGACGGACGGAGACATAAAAACGGACAGAAACTTTTGAAAACTCCGATAAGGCTCATTAATTTCAATTGCGGCTTCATTGCGTCGACTTCCTGTCTCTTCACTTCGTTGGAAGTTCAACTACCTCATAAATAATAACGCATCTACGAGTGGGCGTGTTTAGGGTATCTGTATCATAAAAAAAATTGAAACGTGATAAAGCCCAGAATCTTTCGTGCATGCTCAGCCCCATCCTGTTCAATATGTATTCTGAGGTTATACAGGGTGTCCCAAAAAATAGTGTCAATCGGAAGTCCAGAGATAGAGCGCCCCTAGAAGTATCTGAATCACCCCCATATATGTTATGCAATTGTTTGTAGTTTTCGAGTTATGATTTTTTTCTAAATTTTAGAGAATTCTCTACCTCGACAACTTAAAACTGTTCAAAAACGAAACCTAAAAGTCTTTTCCAAATTCTCTTTTTTGCTAATTAATCTTCAAGAGTTTACTGTCCATACGTAAAGGAATCGGCTTCGTAAATCTGATGAAAGTCATGAAAATTATAGTGTAAAGTGAAAAATGTAGCTTCTATTAATTATGACTTAAATTTTCGACTTGCAATTAAAAATCTAAAGAGGTGATTTCATGATTTCTATGCAGGTCTACAAACTTATTCAGACTCTCTGCTATCATAATCATTAAAAAAAGGAGTACGTAATGGGGCTACTTTGGCTCCACAACACTAGATATAGGCTAGGTGCCACAATAATTCCCAACCCAAACAAATCAGTCATGCGGCGGTCATATCTCAGTTTAGCGCTAAAATGATACAACACTTCTACCTTTTGATACCAAAAACTTGTTTACAAAGCGATTCAAACAGTCTCTACCGGAGCTTCCTTAATAAGACGCGCACAAGAATTCTTTGAACATGTACAGTATCAGTCACATATTCATCTGATTGACAAATTCCAACTAAATGGTTCTAATGTATATGATGTGAATCTACATGTGTATGTACTAATAGTTCATTTGACAACTTCCCACCACAGATTTATCAAAAACCGCTGATTAAACGAAAAAACGCCAAGACACGTCAAAATATTTGTCCAGAGAGACAACTTTTTAACGAAAAACTATTTCACCCCATTGTACCCTCTAGCCTCCCAGGGGAATCATTTCCAGTGTTTTTGCAACTATCCCTCATTGTTTTGCCAATAATGGGCAACATTTTGAACCCTTTTTGCATGTTTCCTATACCGTGTCCACACATGTTACCTAATGTTTCATATAACAACATATTGTATATTCATTTACATTGACATGCCATATACAATTTTGTGTCTTTTTGGTCAATAAAGTACTACTACTACTACTACTACATGGTGTGCTCGCCAGCCGTACGAAATTGCGATCGCTCTGCGCATTGCGTCAGCAACGAGATTTTTCGCGCGGGGAATTATTAGACGTCGTGATACCACGGCCCGTTTAATCGCGTTTTAAATAGAATCGCTAACGATTTTTGTTTAATTTACTTTGTATTCCTTATTTTGAGTTATAGAAGACTGAAATTTGTATACATAATGCCAAATTGTGCAGTTGTCGGTTGTAAAAACAATAGTAAGATGAAAGAGCCAAATGTTAAATTCTATAAGTTCCCGAAAAATTAGAATGTCGCAATGCAATGGAGTAATGCTTGCCGCCGAAAGGACGAAATTAATATGAAAAATGGTAATCATTTCACAAATTTGCATTAAACATTTATTAAAACTGAAATTTTTATGGTACATCCTCGGAAAATATTCACCTGCCGTATTTTCAATGAATAAATATGCAGAAGAAAGCAATGAATCGTGCCTACTTGAACCATTACAAGTGAAAAACTTAGTTTCGAGTAATTCTAACATCGAAGCTGATGACGTGTGCTTTACTCAGGTGTTTTTCAAGAACGTTCTTCTTGAGAGCGATATTGTTGGGACAGAGAATGATTCAGATGATATTCATTTTTCCAACTTTACCTTTCAGAGTCCAGATTATGACCTAGATAACTTTATTTCTAAAGAACATGACCTTTTGTGTCAATTGGAAAAAAATAAAATGCCAGACATGATTTCCAACGAGGGACTGAAATTTATTGACGGATATGTGGCCTACAGATTCAAAAACGAATATCCTAATCTAGCTTTGGGGGAGCAAACCAAATTTCATTCTTCTAATCGGGTCCCAGACTGGATTGAGTTTCTATCTAGAGTCAGTCTTGTATATCCAAGTAAGGAGATGATTAAAGTAGCCCGTTTTGGTTGAGATAGAGTTCGATAAATTCCATGGACAGTCGTGTTCTAAACAATCAAACATATTTAAAAAATTATTAGAGATAGACCCCAGTGGAAACCATCAAACAATTTCCTGACAAAATAATATTATATCTAATACGAACGAGAATATACGTCAGGCTCAGACATTTAAACAAAAGGATTAGTTTCGAAAATTGTAGGCGTAAACTTAGAGAAAAAATGACCAAATTTACCAATAAATAATACATTTTTGTAGAAAAAGTCGTTAAATTACCTATTTTACACTTCTCTATAACATAATTGTCAAATCATTGGCTATTGAACTCCTTTAATCTATCACTTTGAAATTAAAATATAATCCATCATGTGGTATTCCCGCTAGTTCGCCGACGGAAATCTCGTTGCTGACGTCACAGCGTGCCGGCGCTCGGACGGCTGCATGCGCGTGAGCACACCATGTTTATTTACATATGACCGTGTCTAGATGCGACTGGTCAATCTTTGTACTCTTTTTCTTGTCTGTTTTCACTGTACCATGCACTGGTGTGTTTGACTACGTGCGGAACCGGCGCCGGCCTGCTTCTACCCGCGAGGGGGGTCGGCGCTGGCCAACGCACTCTGACGCTGCTAACTGCCGCTACAGTGCATGGCTACTATAATGCATACCAGAACTATACCGACGCTAAGACTATAATCTGCAAACAGGGAAAATCTTGGTTACATAACGCCCTTAACGGAATATTTGACTAACGTCGCGCGTCGTTCTCGGCGGTTTTCTCGCTAGTAGGTGCCTGAGCGGAGGCGGCGTTACCGACAAAACAGATTTGTCTTGATTGTTACAGGAACAGAATCGCGTCTGAAGTGCATTGCACTCGTCTGCTTCCATTTAATTGTGGTTGAGTAACGTTCCATACAAATGGATTAGTAAGGGGTAGGAAAATCCTGATAAATTTTAACGGCGATATAACCCGAGAGCTAAAAAAGGAACTATAAGCGGTATAAGTACTGGGTGTTTCCTCATACTACGCCACCCCTCCTATCTTTTACTCCCACACCGATAGGTGAGGGGCGTATTGTGATCGCGAAAATTTTCGATTTTGAGATAATACGCTTTTTGGGCGTTTTATGATGCCTACATAACGAAAATCCACGTCACTCGTTTCCGTCGGTCTGTCTGTCTGTCGGTCTGTACGTCTGTCTGTCTGTTGGCGTTTTTCTAGCCTCCTGATCTCAGTAACCGCTGCATGGATTTTGATGAAATTTGGGTAGCGATATGGTGTAGGGTCATAATAGGTAATGTTGCTATATTTTTGAAAATCGGCGCATGGGAGGTAATTAGCAAAAAACGAAAAATTTCAAATATTCCTCAAACTTCGTTTTTAGGCGTTTTAGAGGTTGGGGGGTGGGAGGTTGTAAATATGAAAAATTTATTGTACTCATAATAGGCTGTCTACTGACCTGAGGGAGAAAGACTGAGCGTCATAATACACTTTTTTAGGTCCATCCGAACATTGCCTTGCCGATTACAGAAACCAAGGGACGTGACCTTTCTGATACATACAAAATATATACGAGTATTACTTTGGATCGTTCTGTATTGTATGTGGAAACGTCTGAATTGACTTTAATGACATTTTGACACAGATTTATTACCGCGACGAGTATAGAAAGCGCGTATGGTTTTTGGTTTCAGGGGTTCCTGATCATTTAAACATTTTTTTTTTTGGTTGGGGGTGAAATTGGGTGGTTCGGGGGTGGGGGTTTGTAAAATTCAAAAATTTGTTGTATTCATGGTAGATTGTCTATTGACCTGTGAAAGAAGCACCTAGTAGAATAAAACACTTTTTTGCGGTCGGGCGAGCGATGATTTGGTTGCAGGGGCATCTAGACTATAGTTTCATGCGGTAGGAAAATAATAAAACTGATATCATCGGAATGTGTGGGAAGTACTGAGTCAATCAACTTGACTACATTTTTTTATTTGAAGAGATAGAAAAAAGTTTTTATATGAAAGTTTTATAGTTTTCTCTTGTCTGGTCCCGTGTCTGTTTGTTTGTACAAGACAATTGGTCTATCGCTTTTTCTTTGTGCTATTTCCGGTTTAGCTTGCTTAATTGTATGAATGCTTACATTCTGCGTTGTACTATCTATTATAACTTTACCAATCGGCTTGTCAACATAATTGTTTTCCGTATTATTGGACTAATGTCATGAGATTAAGAACAATGATTTAATTGTTATAACCGCTTAGTACGTACAAAAATAAACGTACTGCTGTATTTCGTTACTTTCTACATCATTTTGTTTTTTAGTAATTCCATTCTAAAGTTTAAAGAAAGGAATTCAAATTCGGCCAATCAGTGCCAACCGCGCGAATCATCAGCAGTGCATTGTTGCCAAGAACAGTTCCGACTCGCAGACGGAAACAGAAGACAAGATAGGTGAGTCAGCCCGCGTACAGCTCCGGCATTTCGCGCGCCATCAGAATGCGGCAACACAACACACACATCTATCTTTTGATTGGCTGTTCGCCTTTAGGGCAGTGCCTTCACTCACTCTTCAAATATTTTCCTTATTTTCACGGCTTTCCTGTGCCCAAAAAAATCGGAGAAAAAAATGAGATGCTTTTTATGACGTACTCTATCATGTGCAACAAAAAAAATCATGATACTAGTCCATTGTCGGTAATTCCGTATTTGATCCATCCTGGTATGTCTCCTCCTTTTTCTTTTTCCCTGGAGGCTATCCTCTACTGGTTGTACTCATCTAATTCCTTCTTACTGATTAATCCCTGCACATGAACAAACACAATGAACAAACTACAACTTATAAAATTATCAATAATCGATCAATGAGGGTTAATGCGTAGCTTCTATTTCGGTTGCTGCTTCTAAAGTGGGTGACACACGTACGAACTTTAAGTACGCGGTTTTTAAGTTCGCGAACTTACTCGGCTCGACGTCGGTGACACACGTGAAGCTGAAATCACTCATTTTGATAATTTTCCTAAATAAACGAAACTTTTAACAAACGCCAAACACAACAAGCGTTGCGCATCGATGGCCTGCCGGAACAAAGTGGTGGCTCGCGGCTCGCAGTACGAGCCGAAGCAAGCTACGAGCAAGATTGCAAACCAGTTGGATCGCCGGCGGTTTGCGCGACGGTTTTAAAGTACGCGTACTTGCGGTGACACACAGGCGAAAAAGGTCATCGAGCCATAAGTACGCGTGCTTGCTCGTACGTGTATCACCCCTTTAATAATTCGGTGTATATAAGGCTTATTGTTCTCAATTATAAAAAGTTCAAGACAGTTCAATGGACAGCTTGCGTCAAAAGTGTCAGTTAGTATTTGATGCGAACAAAAATAAAAAATAATAAATAATTCTGTTTTCGTATAAAGTTGTATTTTTTGAATGGGTCAACCTGTATATTATATCACGAAAAGAAATATTTTTTCTCTTGTTTTCAAAAATATAGGGTTCGTTTACTTTATTTTGGAAGATTTTTGAACTATTTAAGTTCAAAGTTTCTAAAATGTGGAAGTAAACTTCAATCCACCATAGCCATGCCGACCAAAAAACAATTGAATGCGGTGATGTTTTGTGTCATTCTGACATTTTGCCAAGGTAAAAAGCATCGCTTTGTTTACAAGTGTAAATAACTTCCAGCTTTATTGTGATGTGTCGTTATATTATTATAATGAAAATAGAACTTAAAGTTGTTTTCTGTTTATCTGAACGTGATACTTCTAGACGGCACAGGTTCGCCAAATAATGCCCTGTAGCCCTGTACTCTCTTCTTGCTTGAGATATATTGTTATTATTTTTATAAAATAAACGTATAATTCTTAGTTTTTGACTTTCATTATAATAATTTAGAAACTTTGAAGTTAAATATTTTAAAAATCTTTCAAAATAAGGTGAATGAGCCGTATACTTCTGAAAACAAGAGAAACATATATTTCTTTCCGTGATATAATATACAGGGTGTCCCATTTAAAAAATAAAACTTTATACAAAAAAACGATGTTTCCTTATTTTTTGTTTTTTTTTCTTGTCAAATTCTGAACACCCGGTACACAGATCGATTGGCAAAGTGGTCGTCTACTCAGCTTCTCATGCAAGAAATTGAAATACCGCAAAGTGGTCATTTATGCCCGCTTGCCCCGCAAGCTAATTTTGCGGATTAGGTACTCAAATCTGGATTAGATTTTGTTTACTATGCGCCGCAAGAAAAAAATTGTTTGAGCTTCAGATTACCTAACCGGTCAACAGAGTGTGGATCAGCAAATGAATTCTAGCATTTTAGTTGAAAAGCTCTCATTTTAACGATTACATACCAATAATATTGAACTGATAACTTCATCATCTGTCGCGGACTAGGACATCGTGCCTGATTTGGTCCAGGACATGTTCCAAATAAGGATTGTGATATCCTTGGGTTCATTTTGGGAAAGGTAGAAATCATGTTCTTCATGTTCCCGGAAGGAAGCATTCGAGCCAATAGTATAATTCAATTTTTTTATGGTCAGCTTCCCACAAAGGCTGAAAGCCTCTGGCGCTGCAGAAGCGACGGTGCACGTTAGATTTGAAACGCTGCAGGTTGTAGCCGTCGAGAAACAAATTCCCAGCAGCTCATTGCACGGCGTCGAAGTTCTCCAACAGAATGAATGCTGGAGGAGACTGACATTCGGACGGCATTTGGCGTTATTATCTGGGAGAGCTCACTCGAACGTCTTCCGTGATAGAATCTGTGAAACAGGGACAGGTCAGCCACGCAGGCACCCTTCTTCGATGTTCCAGGCTGTGGAGGTCCTTTGTGAGATTGGGCGTATCGATTAGTCTAATTACTCTCTTCTGGATAATGTCCAGAAGCTTTAGAGAGTGCTTCGGAGCGCATCCCCAGACATGGGAGCAATACTCCAACGATGGTCGGATCTGTGTCTTGTAGAATAGCAGTAGTTGCTCTGGTGTATACAGCGTCCTACAGTGAAACAAAACTTCAAGCTTCTGGCATGCCGTTTTAGCAATACTGACTAAATATATTTTTGTCGAAAATTAAGGTAGTGCCAAGGAGGGACTGAACGTCAGCCCCTCCAAAACGTCCATAATTGCCGGAAGGAAAAAAGTTGAGGGACTAGGACCTCTACGACTTCTGGGTAGCCAAATACAGCTGTCAGGGGAGGTTAAATACTTAGGCGTAGTACTAGACTCTAAGCTAACCTGGAACCCTCAGCTCAAAAGAGTTAAAAGAAGAGCCGAGATGACATTAGTGCTATCGAGGCGCTCGCATAGTAAGTCATGGGGTCTAAGTCCAGCCATGGTGCATTGGACATACACAATGGTGGTAAGACCCATGATTACATATGCGTCTTTGGTCTGGTGGTCAAAGATGAAAAAGCGAGCTGCTATAGCAGAACTAAGCAAGGTGCAAAGACTTGCTTGTCTGTCCATAACAGATGCAATGAAAAGCGCACCCACTGCAGTCTTAGAGACCATCCTGGACCTCCCTCCGTTGCAAATTGTAATAATGGGCGAGGCGAGAATGGGCTACTCTAGACTACAAACCCTACCAAGAGGAATTTACAAGGATCTTGGACACAACCAAATCGCAGAATATGTGGGGCACACCATTATGGATGCTAGAAAAATATATCTTCAACAAGAAATTCGAAACTATAATAAGAGCTCAAGAACTCTGTGAAGTAAACAACCTGCAACGGGAAATAGTCTGGTACATAGATGGATCAAAGACCGAGCAAGGCACAGGAGCGGAAATCTTTGGAAGAGGAACTAAACAGAGCATTCCGCTAGGAAAATACGCCTCGGTATTTCAGTCAGAGGTGTACGCCATCCTGCAATGTGCAAGGTCAATAATGAACGATCCTACAGAAACAAGAGGATCGCAATACTTACAGACAGTCAGGCTACACTTAGGGCACTAGAAGCGCCCAAAGTTACGTCTGCTCTAGTCTGGGAATGTTTACAAGAACTGGGAAGACTGGCAGAACACAACAAAGTAAATTTGTGTGGGTGCCTGGACACTCAGGTATAAGAGGCAATGAAAGGGCGGACGAGCTAGCAAGACTAGGCTCGTCTGCTCTATACATTGGAGCAGAACCCGCCCTGGGGATTCCTAAAAGCACAATCAGACACCAGGTCGGAGAATGGATGAAACATCAGCACTAGGAGCAGTGGAACTTGTTGCCAGGATGTGTTCATGGAAAACATTCATTAAAGCTCCATGCAAGAAAATAGCCAAAACACTGCTCTCCTTGAGTAGAAATCAGCTCCGAATAACGACGAGTCTCCTCACAGGACATTGTGGCCTGAAGGAACACCTGCCATGGCACTGTGGCACTACCTCACCAGCCGCCACTGGCCGCAAAGTTGGAGCGTTAAATGTTCGGTCCTACCCCTTGATCCAGAGGATAGTTACAAGCTCATAAACAAAAAAACCTGTTTCACAGGTTGATTAGCAAATCAGCCGGGAAGTTGTGAGGGCGAAGGAGATCGTCGACAAACAAAAAACAAACAGACATACAGGTGAATCTAAAGCCGGCGCCACATATGCGGCATTCGGCGAGCAACGAACACCGATTATTTGCTATTCGGCTAATAAAGGCGGCGCCACATATGCTGTATATTCGGCGAGCAACGAACCCCGATTATATGCTATCCAGCTAAAGGGCGATACGTGCTTGCTATCCGGCGAGCAAGGTTGAAATAACGGCGAATATTGATATTCGGCAAATACCCGCATATGTGGCGCCGGCTTAATAAAAGCATTTTAAAAAGGCGAATTCTACGGCTATGCCTTGTGCTTCTACAGTTCACGTATATGCCACCGGGCATCTTTACCTGCGCCTCCTCGCATGTATCACTCAGGCAGTAGCGTGCCAAGGTCTTCGGGGGAGGGGGGGCGCAAATTTGTTTCACGGGCCCCCCCCCTTCTAATCTAAAAATAATATTTCAAATCAGTTTATATTATATGAAAGCAACAAATGTATCAAATATTTGGTCTAAGTCTATGCCTTCTGCCTTTTCATTTTTTCGATAAAAGTTAATGCCAAAGAACTTAGGCGCGATTCACCCATTGTCGATCTTGCAAACATTTTTATTAGTTTTTTGTTTCGAAAATGAGCTTGCTTGAGCTGATGTAACAGGCAGTACTAGAAACAACTGAAATGCAGTGCAAATCTCAGGTAACTAATCAAAAATTGATCTTTTTCGAAAATAAAATCAGAAAATTCCTTAATACTGTTAAGATTTTTCAGGACTACAGATAGAAGATTTTTTACTTCAATTAGTTCCGATGCAAGATTTTGTGTGGGATCGTCTGAATATTTTTCAACTAGTTCTTTTACTTTATTAATAATTTCCACTTCTTACACTTCAGTAAATGTTTTGGGGTTTAAAATATCGAATTTTGAATAGACATTTGTGAATGCCTCACACCTATTTTTAGTTGTACTAAAATTGTTCTCGGTATGTGTTGAATACTAAAATTCTTAAACGACTTTTAGGGTCTTCAGTTGGTTCATCAATCGCCATTTCATCAAAAAACTTTTTAGTAGTATGAATTCTTTTGTCTATAAATTGTGGCTCAATACCAATTTGCCATTGTTAATGAAGTTTTAAAGATATTTTCAAAAGTATTTCTTAAATTTCCTAATTGATCTGAAACATATCTGTGGCTTGCCTAATATCTATATTACTTTTTTGCCAACATTTTGAAAGTAAATTGACGTTTTCACATATTTTTCCTTGAAATATTAATAAAAATACAAATTCAAAATTCTCTATTTTATTTTGTAGGACCTTTACCTCATCCCTATCAGATTTTTATTTGCTATTATAGCTAGATTCGACAAACATTCAACGACGACTAAAAGTTACTTTTTAATGAAATTATCGATTCGATCCTGGATGACCATCTGGTGGGACATAGTTTTTGTTAAGGTGGATCATACAGTTTTACTGTTTTTTAATTCAGTGTTTAAGGCTTGCCAACGAGGCAGACTTTCGCTAAAAAACATAAAGTGGCTGAAGGGTGTCAAAGGGGGCCCCCGGATGCTCGGGACCCCCCCGCACCGCGGTCCCTGCGGGCCCTTTCGGCACGCCACTGCGACTCAGGTTATTACATTATACGATGATAGAAATAGCTTCAGGCACCGTACATTAACAAAGTAATGTACAGTGCTTCAGGCAAGCACACGCCAAACAAGGCGTTCAAACGTTTTGGAGCTTAGAGCGGCGTACAAATTCTCACACGAAATTGAATGTGTTGCTTTTATTCGGCTGTCAGTGCTGACGGACGTCGACGTCAAAACTTCCTTTAACAGAATGAGATGCCTAACAATTTGCTTTCTACTAATTTTAATAAGAATGGTAGCAGATTCCATTAGAGATAATTTGCTGTTTTGCCTCAGGCTCTCAGTTAAGGTGTTTCATACGATACGATTTCAAGGCGTCTTATAGTATATGTAAGCATGCACAGTAGCGGCAGTTAGGAGCGTTGGAGAGCGTTGGAGTGCGTTGGCCAACGCCGAGTCCCCTCGGCAGGTAGAAGTAGGTCGGCGCCGGTTCCGCACGTAGTCAAACACACCACTGCATGGTACAGTGAAAACATACAAGAAAAAGAGTACAAAGATTAGCCAGTCGCATCAACCTCCGATGCAACCTTTCCGCTTTATTAAATAATCCTTTACAGTGATGAAGACGTATAATGGCGTTATTTTCGTGGTATTAATTATTATGTACACGTAATAAATATGTTTCACGTTATTAACAATCATTCAATTAGACAGGTTTTTCCAATTTACACTAAAACTTATTGATGGATTTTAATGGATGGAAAATCATATTAACAGCCGTTTAACTAGGTACAGTACTACAGACGTTAGCGGTTATGGCAAATTTCAAATTCCGAAACCATCTCATCTTCCTCAAACACGAACAAAGGGACCTTTTGTGCTAACAAGTGACGAGGCATATCCACTCTTATCACTTCTTTTGAAGCCTTTTGGTGGAAAAGATATACAGGTTGAACAGGAATGCTTCATACCCCATTATCTCGGGCTAGAACATGGATTAGGCGTAATTACCAGTAAATGCCTCCAAATGAGACCAAAACAATTCGAGATATCTTTGTTAAATATCTTGCAGAGCACCTCTTATCTTATCTATCACTACCATATTTATAACAAATTTCTTGATGTATTACCTCAGTTCCAAGCTTATGAATAATATATCCAAATAACTATTGTATATAAACTTACCGTCTACTTTCATAACCGCACTTATTTCCTTCCAACATTTTTCTATTGCAGTGCGGTTATATGTGCAGCTTGTGTATTTTATCCCAAATAGGGGTTTTCGCAAACACTGAAGCTATAAGTAACTCTTTATCGCTACTCATCTTCGACCGGCACATCAGACGAAACCAGGTAGCAAACTAAATTTCTGTTACTACAAAGGCGTTCAAGCGGGCTACCGATGCTGGTAAGCGGTCAAAAACTCAGTTGAGCAGGGTAGCCTGCATGCGGTACCTGCACGCCTTCGCACGCCCTTGCACGCTCACTAAAAAACCCCACTGTGTTTGCGCACTAACGCATAGTTTTTGCTTATCTAATATAGTGTGCAAAATATGAAAAATTTACTATATTTTTCAGATGTTTTATTTCTCATCAAGCCATTGCCGATAAATAAATACTGAAAGTATGTTATATCGAATAACACAAATACTTTATACTTTTACTTTACACTCCGATAGGTGGCATATTGTGATCGCGAATATTTTCGATTTCGAGATAATATGCTTTTTTGGGCGTTTTATGATATCTGCATATCGGAAATTCACGTCAATCATTTCTGTGGGTCTGTTTGTCGGTTTGTTTGTCGGGTCTGTCTTTGGCGTTTTTGTAGCTTCGTAATCTCAGTAACCGCTGCATTGACATTGATGAAATTTGGGTAGCGATATACTGCAAGAGATAATTTTGAAAATCGGTGTATAGGCGGCGGAGTAATTAGCAAAAAACAAAACATTTGAAATATTCGTCGTTTTTAGGCGTTTTTTTTTAGGTACGGGTGAAATTCGGATGATTGGAGGCTGTAGGATTATAAAACTGAAAATATTTATAATAATATATGAATAATAATAACTTTTTTAGATTCATCCGAACATTGCCTTGCTTTTTGTAGAAACTTTAAGCGAATTTTCTGACGTATACATATGAGTATTGCTTTTGATTCTTCTGTATTGTGTGACGTGGAACCTATCGAATTGATTTTAATCAAATTTTGACACAGTATTATTACCGTGGCAAGGATGGAAAACACGTATCGTTTTTAGAAATTGTGCCAGTGGCGGCGCAGCAATATTCAAAAAACTAAAAATATAAAAACGGCACAAACCACAGAGTTAACATCTATAGAGGGAGCCTAATTTGAATATTGGCCAGCCATCATCTATAGCGCTATTGCCACTCTTCTTCGTCCGCTTCCAGTTTCTTCAAAATCTGGCAGTTTCCGCAGTTTGAACACAAAGTATTTAACTGGGTATTTAACTATACATTCCAATATTCTTGCAATTTAACTGATTTACGTGAAGATCATTTGTATTGATTTAACGAAATCTTAAAAATGGTAAATTTCATAGCGAAATGTCGCAATAACTTCTAATATGTCATAAATCTAGCAACCTACAATCGGCGTTCCTTCAAGCTGTCATGTGGCTGTCATTGTAGTTGTGGTTATTGCGTATGACTTTGTGACTATTTGTGGTGTGAATTAAATTATTTATGAACAATATTGTCATAATTGCATGATGAGACAACATAACAAGTGCATAGTTTGCTGTAATAGCGACGAATCGGTGAACACCTCTTATCATAGGTGAGTATAGGTTTTGTTTTAGTTTTCAGTAGCGTAATATATGGGGATAACTGGGAACAAAAGGAACTTCACTCCAGTTTGAGGAATAATAATGGTTGTTTAATGTATATTATGTGCATCTGTGTAAGTTTCCTTCGAATATAGTGATGAGAAACAAGTGGCTTGATGCATTACAGCTGAAAGCAGAAGACCCGTTCATGTTGGCTGGTCAGCGACCTCTGCATTTTGTTGTTTACACTCCCTCTATAGATGTTAACTCTGTGGCACAAACTTTATTTCTAGGCATTTTGGATGAATTTAAGGTGGTTAAGAGGTGGGGAGTTGTAAAACTCAAAAATTTGTTGTATTCATAATAGATTGTCCATTGACCTGTGAAAGAAACACCTAGCGAAATAGTACACTTTTAGTCTCCACACCGATAGAGAAATCTGTTGAAGAATGCATTGCAAAACCGGCTTTTAAGGAACTTTAAGGGAATCAGTTAATGAGTCTTTCTTTTGTCAGTAAAAATAAAGGATTGCCAGAAATTACATCCCCTTGAAAAGGATTGCGAATGCAGTTGTTCAATCCAGATATAACACGTTTGTAGGAACTGAACATAGAGGTAGTATCATCATCTTTTGGCACTTCAGCCTCCAAACATTGTCAACTAACCTGAAAATTCCTCCAGTGCAAGCCATGTTACAAACACTACACTGAGTCCCATCTTGAAAAACTGCTAAACTACATACGCTCGAACATAGCACAGCAAGTCCGTAAAGCTTCACTACAGTTACCAACAAATAGCGAATTCGATTTTACTGACCAAGCATAAAAGACGCACAAACAAAACAAACGTTTGACAGTCAAGGTTCTACCTTAAATAGGTCGCATGAGAATTATATCGGCGTTGCCAGCTCCTCAAATTTTATGTAAGACTTCAGAATTTGCGTTTATGATGAAGAAATATGCAGTAACGCAGTAAAGGTCAACATCTCTATTGATTTTGCTGAACCATCAAAATACCGTGTTTTTTAACGTAGAATGGAATATTTCTGGATACTATACAATTATACGATAGTAAATAATTATGATTGTCGTATCTGGTGGTCAATATGACAACGTAAGAAAAGATGTCGGCCTATTAGAATTAATGGTTGTGGTTGAGCTGAATTTTTATTTCTCTCAGCTGCAGACACCGATTCCAAAAGTAAAATTTCTTAAGCGTGGCTGCTATCCTATCATGCACATTGAAAATGATGACTTGAAGGCCTTGTAAAAGCAGATGCAAGTCGTTTAATTTAGAGCTTTTTCTTGGCAACATTATAGCAAACCCCCATCATAAAGCTGACGAACACCCGGGAATTCTATTCTATGTACGCTATTTTATAATTCCATGAATGAATTTTGGGAATGCTATTTCTGTTAATGGACAGAAAGCCACCAGCTTACATTTACAAAGCGCTGTTCGCGTGTTACTTAACAGATATGAAGACGAAAACAGTTATAAAAATGTACTAGTATAATGAGGAAGTAGTTGCTAAAAATGGAAGTTGTAAACTATTTGTATATGGTAGCCAAGTAAATAATATGAAAATAATTTTGAAAACGGGTGAACCGTTACAAATGCACTGCAAAACCGGCTGTTAAGGAACTGTTAAGGGAATTAGTTAATGAGTCTTTTCTTTGTCAGTAAAAATAAAGGATTGCCAGAAATTACATCCCTTTGAAAAGGGTTGCCAATGCAGTTGTTCAATCCACATATAACACGTTTGTAGGAACTGAACATAGAGGTAGTAAACAAACCACTTCAGCATGGCGTGTTCAAAGTCATCATCTTTTGACACTTCAGCCTCCAAACATTGCCAACTAACCTGAAAATTCTTCCAGTGCAACCCATGTTACAAACATTACACTTTTTGAGTCCCATCTCGAAAAACTGTTAAACTACATACACTCGAATATAGCACAGCAATTCCGTAAAGCTTCACTACAGTTTCCAACAAATAGCGAATTCGATTTTAGTGACCAAGCGTAAAAGACGCACAAACAAAACAAACGTTTGACAGTCAAGGTTCTACCTTAAATAGGTCGCATGAGAATTATATCGGCGTTGCCAGCTCCTCAAATTTTATGTAAGACTTCAGAATTTGCGTTTATGATGAAGAAATATGCAGTAACGCAGTAAAGGTCAACATCTCTATTGATTTTGCTGAACCATCAAAATACCGTGTTTTTTAACGTAGAATGGAATATTTCTGGATACTATACAACTAAGACGATAGTAAATAATTATGATTGCCGTATCTGGTGGCCAATATGACAACGTAAGAAAAGATGTCGGCCTATTAGAATTAATGGTTGTGGTTGAGCTGAATTTTTATTTCTCTCAGCTGCAGACACCGATTCCAAAAGTAAAACTTCTTAAGCGTGGCTGCTATCCTATCATGCACATTGAAAATGATGACATGAAGGCCTTGTAAAAGCAGATGCAAGTCGTTTAATTTAGAGCTTTTTCTTGGCAACATTATAGTATTTTTTCGAGAACCCCCATCACGAACACCCGGGAATTCTAGTCTATGTACGCTCCTTTATAATTCCATGAATGAATGGTGGGAATGCTATTTCTGTTAATGGACAGAAAGCCACCAGCTTACATTTACAAAGCGCTGTTCGCGTGTTACTTAACAGATATGAATACGTAGTTAGTAGTTATGGCAAATGCATGGATATACTGAAAAGGAAATTGAATAGCGTGCGTGAGAGTTGCTGAAACGATGTATTGAAGTAAATTACATGGATTTGAAAGTGGCAACGAGCAGCGGTTAGAGTAAATACACTGTAGTATAGACAAGGCAAGGCACCTCTTACAAAATTGAAGGTTTCTTTTAATGTACGTGACTACACTCTCAGTTTCAAAAGGTAAACTGTTTACCTGAAGACGGTTGAAGATACCATATCAATCGAAACGTTGTAATCTAAAATTATATAAACAATGGAAGTCCGAAACAGACCTTTTGAAACTTTTGAATTATTGCGAAAAAAAAGAAAAAAAATAGTATTGGTATAAAACTTACATTGCGTGATTTTTTTAGTACTTGGTTTTTGAGGACACAATTTTTGACAGTTGACGTACTGTTGGGCCATTTATCCAAGTCAGAAATGCTCAGTATGTTTTGCCATTTCAACATGAACAGACTGACACTCGAACAACGCTTGCAAATCGTTGAATTTTATTATCAAAGTCGTGCTTAGTGAAAAATGTGTTGCGTCCATTGCGTCCATTTTATGGTCGTCATAATCGGCCCGCAGCCCAAGCAATTCAAGGCGTTGTGAGCAAATTTCAAGCCAATTTCACTCTATTGGACATCAATCCACCAACCCGTGTCTTCAGAGTGCGCACCGAAGCGAATATTGCTGCTGTATCTCCCAGTGTTGACGAGGATCGCGAAATGTCCACCCGCGCTGATCGTAGGTATTGGTTTGTGTTATTCGACCATTTAGAGAATTTTGCGCAAGGATCTTGGCCTCAAACCGTACAAAATACGGCCATAGGACACTAGCGCGCCGCGGTCAGATTTGTCCTAATCCCACCGGTCAGAAGCCCCCAAAATATTTTGGATAATAGGCAGCTATGTGCACACCAGCGCGCAGGGCGGCGAGGTAAACTTATGTCTTATAATCTTAACCGATTTTAATTCATTCGTAATTTTTTGCGATCTTGCTAATAGTTACTGAAGGATTTGTAGAACTCCAGTCAGACGTATCGTTACTTTTGACTTGACAGAAATGAATTACTTTTTTATATTATTAAATGCAAAATTTTGTTCTGGACATAGTAAGTTAATCTGATCACTATAATAGATGCAAATAAAGAAGTTGGTATTGGCAGCAGATCGAAATGTCTTTATAATACCCCAAAAAATTTTAATTTATCAGAACGTGTTCTAATTTATTACAAATTTGATCGATTTCTTGACGACGTAAAAAAAGGTCCGAGAAATTTACCTTCACAGCTTGTTTTGTGGGAGCATCACGGTTGTGCTCATTATTTCTTTAAGAACAATCGCTTCCGATTGATCCATCACCAGAGATGCTATGCATCCTCTTCTAGAACATCTGTAGGCTGCACCACGGGTGGTTTCTTCATCTCTTCGGAACGTATACTCTTCAAGGACTATTAATTTCTTCCCTTTCACACTTAACATAGTCTCCATGATGAAAAAGCACAACACAAACAATACTCACAAACAGCAACTAAGGATTGCAAACTACTGTAATATTTTCGTTAAGGGTAGTTTTATATACCTACAGAAGCCGAATAGTCATTTTTAGTCATAAATAATCTAAGAAGTAACTGTACGCTACCGCAAGTCGTAAAAAGACAGATGAAAGTTCGCAAGAATAAAAGGGATGTGGTCATTAGGAATTACCAAGCTTAATTTTCTTTCGGCGCGCAAGTGACCGGTGCCGATGAAGGTACCCTTTTTGTAAACAGGTAAAAATCAAACCACGCGCGCTCGTGACCAATCGCCCGAAATACAGCTGACGCAAGAACTGAAGCCAGATGACCTACCATCATGTCGTGTTTTCGGTGGATGGGCCTTAGAATAGCTCGAAAAAGATCCGCTTTTCTATGGAAAAATTATCTTCAGCGACGAAGCCCATTTTTGGCTAAATGGCTACTTAAACAAGCAAAATTGCTGAACTTGGTCCGATGAGCAGCCAGAGGCAATTCAGGAGTTGCCATTGTATCCTGAAAAAGTCACTGTTTGGTGTGGTTTATGGGCCGGCGGTATCACTGGGCCGTATTTTTTCAAAAACGACAAAGGCTGTAACGTTACCGTCAGTGGAGAAAGATACGGTCCAATGTTGGAGTACTTTTTTCTACCCAAATTAGAAGAATTGGGCTTGGACGATACGTGGTTCCAAAAGGACAGTGCCACAAGTCACACCGTACGCGAAACCATGGACTCATTGAGACGCCAGTTCGGTGAACAATTAATCTCACGATTTGGCTCCGTCAATTGGCCACAAAAATCGTGCGACTTAACCCCACTATATTTTTTTTGTGCAGTTACGTAAAATCTCTCGTCTATAGAGACAAGCCAAACACGATTGCTGTTGAAAAAAGTGTGCCAGACTTGGACTTCGAGGATGGACCACTTAAAGCGCAGTCCCGGTCAACATTTGCATGAAATAAAAGCATATATTTTCAAAATCCAAGCTCTAAAAAAATCACCCATTACATATGTGATTTCTACAATCAATTTTACTTCCCACACCGATAGGTGAGTTACTACCGCAGCGAGGATGGACGATGGACGCGTAAGTTTTGGAAAAATAGTGTCAGTGGCGGCGCAGCAATAATAAAAAACTAAAGATACAAAAACAGCTCAAACTTTGCTTTTAGGCGTTTTACAGGTTCCTGATCATTTTCAATCTTTTTTAGGTGGGGTGATATCGGGGCGGTTGGGGGTTGGGAGGTTGTAAAACTGAAAAATTTGTTGTATTCATAATAGTCTGTCCATTGACCTGTAGAAGAAATACTTAGCGGCATATTATACTTTTTTAGGTTCATCCGAACATTGGCTTGCCTATTACAGAAACCAATTTTGTGATCTGTACATACGAGTTTTGCTTTATTTCGTTCTATGTATATTGCGTAAAGCGAAAATTATTGAATTGATTTTAATAAAATTTTGACACAGGATTTATTACCGCGGCGAGAATGGAAAACTACTGTGTTTTTGAAAGCCGTGTCAGTGGCGGCGCACCAATAATCAAAAAACCAAAAATATAAAATCAGCCCAAACTTGGTTTTTAGACGGGTTGGAGGCTCTTGATCGTTTCGCATCGTCCAGTTGAAGCATGCAGAAAAAACTGTGGCGTCCTAGTTCCTAAGGAGGGAGACGCATGGAACTATTTACGAGGGTTTTTGTGTTGGATGTTGTTTTTGCGGGCGGGTGGGCGATAATTTAGTTGCAAGGTTATTTCAGACTATAGCTTCATGCAATGGGAAATAATCAAATGGTATCATCATTATGTGTGGGAAGTACTAAGTCAATCTACTTGACTCCATTTTTTAAACTTTCTCCAGCTCTTTTGAAGATACATATTATATTAGTATTCATGCGAGGTCTTCGTACCTGCGTAGATAGGAAATATTCACATCTCAATATCCTGAATTAGGCTTAACACGAAAGGCGGAAATGCCGGTACCTTTGAAGTGGAATATGCTTTAATTAGGGACATTTTAGGGATACCTTAACCGCCTCTCAGTTTAAAACTTTGTAGGAAGTTGTATAATTTGCATGGAATTCATTTGCAGTTAATGAATTTGGCTGAGTTGTTTGACTGCGAACCGGGTTGGCGCAAATAAATAAATCCAAGATTTAATGACCCGAGACCCGACCCGAGATGGTATAATGGAACGATCGAAAAACACAGTTACAAAAAAATGGAATTAAGTTAATTAACTCTGTATTTCTCATGCACAGGCACTTTTAACCTTTTTCGTCAACAGCTGGAGGAATTTGAGATACTTATTTTTAGTGTTTTCTGTATTGGAAGAAGGGTGATCTGCCAAGCTCACAGCACTCTACTGAGCCCTTCCTAAGGAAAGCTAGATATCTGACTTAACTGGACCAGACTTAGTTACTAATGGTTACTGTCAAAATTTGCTAGTGCTTGTTTACATTTGGGTGTCTTGCCTATATTGTCATCCAAACTAAACGTATATACAAACTTCAGCACAATCGGTTGAAGCTATCTGCTTCAAAATTCAGTTGCAAGATTCCACCCAAATATACTTACATATATATACATTGCAAATTAAATAAAAGCTTTTAAAAACGCCGTTTTCATTAAGGCTGATTCAGTCAAACTGATTCAGCGAAACTGAACAGTCCGAACCCACCTTAAGGCACTGGTGTGAGGCTACGTGCAATTTTACTTCCCACACTGATAGGTGAGGGGAGTACTGTGATCGCGAAAATTTTCGATTTTGAGATAATCCACTTTTTGGGCGTTTCATGATGTCTACATAACGAAAATCCACGTCACTCATTTCCGTCGGTCTGCCTGTCTGTCTGTCGGTCTGTCTGTCTGTCGGTCTGTCTGTCTGTCTGTCTGTCGGTCTGTCTGTCTGTCGCGTTTTTCTACCCTCGTAATCTCAGTAACCGCTGCATGGATTTTGATGAAATTTGGGCAGCGATATGCTGTGGGTTCCTAGTAGGTAATGCTGCTAAAATTTTGAAAATCAGTGCATTGGCGGCGCAGTAATTAGCAAAAAACGTTTTTAGATGTTTCAGGAGTTCCTCATCATTTTCTACTTTTTTTTGGGTGGGGATGAATTTGGGGTGATTGGGGGGGTGGGGGGGGGGGTGTATTGATAATGGGCTGTCCAATGACCTGTGAATGAAAGACCTAGTGGCATAATTCACCTTTTTAGGTCCATCCAAACACTGCCTCGCTTATAATAGAAACCAAGGGACTAAGAATTTGTGATGTATACATACGAGTATTGTTTTAGATCGTTCTATCTTACTTAACGCGAAAATGATTGAATGGGTTTTAATGAAACGTTGACACAGTATTACTACCGCGGCGAGGATGGGAAACGCGTATGTTTTGGAAAAATCGTGTCAGTGGGGGCGCAGCAATAATAAAAAAAAACAAAAATATAAAAACAGCTCAAACTTTGTTTTTAGGCGTTTTAGGGGTTTCTGGTCATTTTCTACTTTTTTTTGGGTAGGGGTGCATTTGGGGTGGTTGGGGGGTGGGGGGTTGTAAAACTGAAAAATTTGTTGTATTCATAATAGTGTGTCCATTGACCTATGGAAAAAATACCTAGCGGCATATTCTTTTTTTAAGTTCATCTGAACATTGGCTTGTCTATTACAGAAACCATGGGACTTAGAATTTTGTGATGTTTACATATACAAGTGTTGCTTAATTTCGTTCTATGTATATTGCGTAAATCGAAAATAGTTGAATTGATTTTAATGAAATTTCGACACGAATTACCATCGCGGAGAGAATGGTAAACACGTCAGTTTCTAGAAAATCGTGTCAGTGGCGGCGCAACAATAATCAAAAAACTAAAAATATAGAAACAGCTCATACTTCGTTTTTAGACGGTTTGTAGGCTTCTGAGCATTTCGCATCGCATGCAGAATCAAAACTGTGGCGTCCTAGTTCCTAAGGAGGGAGACGCAAGAAACTATTTACCAGAGTTTTTGTGTTGGGTGTTTTTTTGCGGGCTAATGGGCGATGATTTGGTTGCAAGGGATTTCAGACTATAGCTTCATGCTATGCGAAAATAATGAACTGGTATCATCGTAATGTGTGGGAAGTACTGAGTCAATCAACTTGACTCCATTTTTTTAAGATGTGCTGAAATGACGCAGCCTCTAAGAAAATTCGATAAGGTAAAGTAGTATCGACAAAGCTATTATTAGCAAAGTATACGTCTCTCCTTATATAGAACGCACTCCATTTAGCAGGATCGATGTGCAGTGTTCGTTCTAGGTCAAAGTGACCCTGCAAGTTGAGTTTACCACTTACGAAGTAGATTTATTGACACTTAAGAGTTCTGGGTATACACAGTTATACATACAGGGTTACTGGTAACTCGACCACTTTCCTGCAGGAAGTGATAGAGGGACTCAAATGCAATAGATTTAACCCCCTATATGTAATTACGAAAACCGATAGTTTTCGAGATAATTAACATTTAATGTTTTTTAACAATATGTCCAAATTTCCACACTACATCCCAAATTTAGAAAAAAACCCTGCTGTCGATTTTAGTAATTTCCAATTTAGCTTTTTACTGACACACACGCAAATCTAATTTAGTATTTGAATGTGTAAAAATACTAAACAATTTCAAACTACATACAATTATTTAAAAAATAAAGAACAAAATTTTTATATTCACCGTGAAAGAAAATTGTTTAGCTCAAAAAAATATACACAACCAGTCAAACAAATTATCTTAAAAACTTCCCTATTCCAAGGACAAGAATGACAGTACAACCACAACTAACTATTTAACAAAATTTATCAACATAATACAGAATCATCGACAACATGATATTCCAGCATGATGGTTGTCCAGCACATTACCGTATCACAATTCGGCAGTTGTTGGACAACACATACCCAAACAAATGGATAGGGAGGGGTGAACCCATCCCATGGCCTGCGCAGAGCCCAGATCTGACACCTCTTGATTTTTACGTCTGGGGTAACATGAAGGCATTGGTTTACGAGACTCCAGTTAATACTGCTGACGAACTAAGGCAAAAAATTATCAATGCCGCGGAGGAGATGAAACGAACTTTTTCAACACGAGTTACAAAAACCGAAGTGAGGAAGCGGATCCGTACTTGTATCCGAAATCAAGGGCAACACATTGAGCAAGATCTCTAGAAACTTTGAGTGGATTTAATTTGTTTTACTTGGATAAAATCATCGACCGCATTTGCAAACATTCTAGTATGTAACTGAGTTATCAGTAATGATTGTACTGTCATTCGTTCTTTTTGAATAGGTGATTTTTATTCATTGCTGTTTATAATCTTTCTGAAAAGGTTATTAGGTAGGAAAGTTTTTTAGCGATTTGTTCAACCGTTTGTATAATTTTTTTTGAGCTAGATAATTTTCTTTCGCGGTGAATGTAAAAATTTTGTTGATTATTTTTTAAATATTTGTATTTAGTTTGGAACTGTCTAGTATTTTGAAACATTTTAATACTATTAAGTTAGCTTTGTGTATATGTTAGTTAAATACTAAAATAAAAATTATCAGAATCAACAACAGATTTTTCCTTAGTTTAGAATCTAATGTGGAAATTTGGACATTTGGTTGAAAAACATTAATTGTTAATTATCTCGAAAACTATCGGTCTTCGGAATTACGTATGGGAGGTTAAATCTATTACATTTGAGTCCCTCTATCACCTCTTGCAGGAAAGTGGTCGAGTTACCAGTAACCCTGTATGTATTTGCCATGTTAAAACACGGATTCCCATTTCGAACAGAACTACATAGTTACACAGTATTTCAGAAGGCGATAGTAAAGACCTTAATGAATGACAACTATTTGCGATTTTCTCATAAAAATCAATCATAAAAAAAATCATACATTCTTCAAATGGCTGTAATTTAACAACCAAACATGATTTCAAAAAAAGGCCAAATAGGCTACAAAGCGCAACCTTTTTTCTTCAATTTGCTTTTTGAATCATTACTGTAACTTTAAAGGTAACGTCAGGAGCTTGGAAATGCGAAATTCATCTTTATGGTGACCTTTGGACCTTACCTTTGGACCTTCTAATAATAATAATAATACTTGTTGCTACCGCAATTATGCGAGAGGAACTTAGAAAGTCAGATGAAATAATAATAATAACCTGGTCGCAGAAACCACTCCATGGCAAGCATAGATACCGTATTACGCAAGACCACATAAACGAAAAACAGTCATACACCTGGCTGCAGGATGGCCAGCTCTTTCCAGAAACTGAAGGATTTATGCTTGCTATCCAGGACCAAGTTATTGCGACAAGAAACTACAAGAAATACATAATTAAAGACCCATCCATAACAGAAGATAACTGCAGAAAATGTCACCAACAGAAAGAAACAATAGATCACATAATAAGCGGGTGCAAAACTCTTGCTGGTACCGAATACACAGCCAGACATAACTCTGCGGCCAAGGTCATACACCAAGCACTAGCCACAGTAAACAAAATGATAGAAAACACAGATCCATACTACAATTACACTCCGACATCAGTACTCGAAAACGATCGTTACAAACTATACTGGGACGTCGAAATACACACAGATAAAACTATCCCAGCCAATAGACCAGATATAGTTTTTCAGTCGAAGGCAGACAAAGTTACCTATTTAATAGATATTGCTATCCCTAATGATACGAATGTTCAAACCACCTACGCTGGGAAGATATCTAAATACACAGACCTTGCCATAGAAGTGAAACGTCTCTGGAAACAAGACAAAGTCGTTATTGTCCCCCTAATTATGTCGGTATCAGGCCTTATACCTAACACATTCACACCACACCTGCACCAGCTAGGCCTGGACGAAAAGTTACACGAAACATTCCAAAAGTCTGTAATCCTTAAGACCTGTAATATAGTACGATCTTTCTTAAATTCCGATCAGTAATAGTTCAGGTGTTGACTTGGCACAGCCCGTCAACATTTGTTGCTACCGCAGTCATGCGAGAGAGACTTGAAAATCAGAATAATAATAATAATACTCTTTATTTCCGTATGACTCTTACAGAGTGTTAGAAGATAGTCAACAATTATAATAATGTATAAAAACGAACAACAAACAATTTTCGTTAGTAAATACATTGTTGCAAGAAATAACAAGCAACTAACAGATAAACAAAGAAACAAAAATATAGCTCCCTACACAGGTATTATGCAATGTTAAAAGGTAGAATTCATATATTCGCCAATGGAGTAGAATTAATGCATAAGTAGTAATTTTTTGACCTCTTTATTGAAAGTGTGAATAGAGTTTAATTTTTAGATACCTAGCGGTATTTTATTGTACAGTTTTATGGTCATCACATAAGGACTTCGAGATGTTAATGACAATCGATGGACAGGAATATTCAAATTGCAATTCTTACGTAGGCCATATGAGTCCGAGCGATGCATAAACTTATCAATATTTACTTTAATATACAAAACACACTTATATATGTACAGTGAATATACTGTCATAATCCTCAATTTAAAAAACAATGAACGACATGGGTAGTTATGTGGTTTGAATGTCATAGTCCTAATCACCTTTTTTTGAAGAACAAAGAGTTCTTTTAGGCGCGCGCAGTTGCCTCATGATACAATGCAGTAACTGAGCACAGAACTCACATAAGCGAAATAATACATCCTGAGTATCTCCATTGTAACGAGGCTTCTCAATTGCCACAGACTGAAACAGTGACGTGATATATTTTCCAACAGATAATCCACATGATTGTTTCATGACAGCCGCTCATCCATAATAACGCCCAAAAATTTCACTTCGGAGCATTGCTGTATTGTTTGCTTATTAATTTTAACCAGTATACTTTGATCATTAGGCTTTGTGTTAAAAAGTAACATTTCAGTCTTGCTAGGATTTAGCATAAGTTTATTATCAATGCAATATGAAACCATATTCTCACAAGCTTCGTTAGAGATATGACATAGGTTACTGATATCCCATGAGTCATAATAATTGTCTTGTCTTATGAATTTTTAACTATGTGACTGTGTGTAAATGTTATTTTCTCCTGATGGAAGATATGTAGAATTAAGAATATTAAGGATAGTTACCCGTTCTACTGTAGTGTAGCTGACTAGATCACCACGTTCCAAGAAAGTGAGCATGCTTCCTTTGTTAAACCTCACATGTTCAGTATGTATTAAAAACTTTATTTTATAGTGCTATTGGTTTAACTTTGGGTGTTTTTTTCTGAATTTTGTAGAATGCTGATGAAGAAAATAATTTTTCGAAAGCTTGATTTAAACGAAGAGTACTCCTTCAATTGAGCCCCCTGTTTTGGTTGTGTTGACCACATACCCAACTATTTCTAGTTGTTAGTGATAATAACATTTGTTTACATAGTGAATATATCCAAAAATATCTGACAGAAACTAGGGCGAATACTGGGCAATGTTGTCGGATTGTGATTTTGCAGTCATACTTTTTTAATTTTTTTCTGTTTAACTATGCGTTAACTAATGAAATGATACTGGGGTTTCAAGTTCGAAATATCATGATCTATCGTTCCTCCAAATTGATGCACTAAGATCGTAAACACCCTGTATATCCATTGGCAGAGCTACAGCTCTTGTTAAAATTACAATCATTTGCTCTAGCCCTATGGCGCAATATAACCCTTTTTTAATCTAGCTCGGATTTTATATTCACCGTAAAAACTGGGATTTACAAATAAAACTAAATGAAAATGGGGTTCGGATAACAACATTATTGAAATTCACGTGCTCTGCCAACCAGATTATAGCCAGAAAGAGACGGCTACTATGTTTACAGTACAGGAATATATTGGAAAAAATATAAATTGCGATCAATCAGTGGCCATTGAAATGCTATTGTCGATGGAATCGATTATTTGCTGTTTGTCAAATTTTATCAACATCAAGCGAGACTGAAAATCAAAACACTGACCAGATTTATGATCAGCACCCCCAAGTCATCCAGGACACGAGCTTTTGTCTTGATAGAATACCAAACAAAGGTTTCCGATTTGTTAGGTGAACCTGAATATCTGAGGAAAGTGAAATTTTTTATTTTCGTGAAACCAGAATGAAACTCAAAACAGTGACTAGATTTGTAATTAGCGTCCTCAAGTCATTCAGGACACGAGGTTTCGTCTGGATAGAACACCAAACAAAGGTTTCGGATATTTTTAAGTGATCCTGAAGATCTGAGGGAAGTTGAATTTTTTATTTTCGTCAAACTAGACTGAAAGTCAAAATAGTGACCAGATTTGTAATCAACGGGGTTTCCTTTTGATAGAAAGCCAAATAGATTTTTTTTAAATAGAAAATAATATTCCTGAATGAGCCATGAATCGATATATATGTAAATGTCAATTTGTCCATTCCATTACCATAAATACTTTCCTAATCCTAATACTAATTTACGATTTACATTGTTATCATATATTAGCAAATCTAGTTAGATAAAATTTTATTCATCTACACCCAACATAAAGGAAAAAATACTGTGGCTACTTAATTTATGCACACATAAAAAGAAATTCTCAAGTCAAGAATTGTGATATTCTTGTAAATACATACTCACAACAAGAATATCGGTTCTCACTCTGAGAAAGAATATTTGATGAGAAAATTATAGAAAATTTGTATCAAGAATAATATGTTTTTGATTTATATACTTATTTTAAAGAAATATGCTCCAAAAGAAAATATAATTTTCTTTTCAACCAAGGCTATAATAATTTAATAACAAATATTTCATAATTTTATATCAAGATTATCATTTTTTTCCAGCGGTGCCCAGTTTACTTCTATCAAGAATCTGGACAGCTTGCAAATGGGAACCTTCATTTACAATATAATCTTGGTTTGGAAATGAACGCTGTTTTACAAGCACACCCTATATGTGTATCAAGTAAATCATTTATTTGGCGTCCAACGTCGGACTGCGCAGGCGCGCAGCGTGTCACGGGTCAACTCTAACCTCTCCACCCTCTCTACTACTACTCAACAGCCTGTTGCCCGTCCGCGTCCGCGCCGCCATTATCAGTTTTCGGATTGTCGCATTCGCCGCCATCTTTAGCACCGTAGCGTAAAACCTGCATCCTGGATCCTGCATAATAGCACCTAATAGTACCTAGTCAAACTGTTAAATAAATTGCCATTGCCACGTGATGCCCGTGATACCACCGTCAACCATCAGTCATCGAATCTGCCGGTAGTGCTGGTCCACCGCCATTTGAGTCGCGTCCCAGTTCCCATCAGCTTCCTTATCACTGGATCTATTCAACCATGAATGATCTATTAAAAAAATTGGGATGCGAAGACCTGACTCAGGTGTTCCTAGATAAGTACTAAGTATATTAAAAGTGATTTAAGAAATTTTGCAGAACTATTTCTCCAGAAAAATTTCTACATGCTCATAGAAGAGTTTGAATGCTCAAATCAATACTACTAGATTCCTCATCCAAGAATATCACAATTTTAGAATAAAGTTGAGCTACTTGCGTCAAGTTTATGAAATGCTCCCAGTTAAGATTATGAAATGCATCAGTCAAGATTATGAAATACTTCGGTCAAGATTACCATATGCTTGATTTAAGATTTTGGTATTCTTACTATCAAGAATTTCCCAGTTTTGCATTGAAGATAATTTCTCAATATAACCCTTATATGGTCAAAGATATCGTATTCTCACTTTAAGATTAGCATAACTTTGCGCGTATAGGAAGTTATGGTATACTTGAATTAAAGCATCTGTGCTCCATCTAAGAAATTATTTTTATGTGCGTGGGGATATAATTTTGCATACATTTTTGTGCTTGAAATTATTACTTTTTTATTAATTATATTTGTTCCAAACACACTTTTAGTACTGAAAATATAAAAATATAGATATATTATAATATGTATCCAAAGACATTTGGGACTTATTTTTCATCGGAAAGCAAAAACATATTTTTCTGGGTATTCTAATAATAGTATCAAAAGCGGACAATAACATGCACATATTTTTCAGCGAAGTTGGTCATTAAGCTGTAGCTGAAGCAACTAAATCAACATTAAATTTGTCTTTTACGGTTTTATTAGATATATGGAACATTTTATGGAATCCGTGTTTGAGAAATGCTTTGATATATATAAAAAGACTAATGTAGCACCACAACACAAATGCTATTGAACCCTTATTGTTAGAATTTTTTGCAACAACCTTAATAACGATTAGAGGTATTTATAAATTCACCATATCGCGGGATCGAAGCAGTATATGAGTGAAGCAGTATTTTTTTATAATGGACTAGTATCACGAGGCTAAGAACAAAAATTTAATTGTTATAACCGCTTAGTGCATACAAAAATAAACGTACCGCTGCATTCCGTTACTTTCTACATCATTTTGTTTTTTAGTAACTTCATTCTAAAGTTTAAAGAAAGGAATTCAAATTCAGCCAATCAGTGCCAACCGCGCGAATCATCAGCAGTGCATTGTTGCCAAGAACAGCTCCGACTCGCAGACGGGAACAGAAGACAGAAAGATGAGCCAGCCCGCGTGCGTGCAGCTCCGGCATTTAGCGCGCCATCAGAATGTGGCAACACAGCACACATATCTGTCTTTTGATTGGCTGTTCGCCTTTAGGGCAGTGACGTCACTGCCCCAGGAGAATGCAAATATTTTCACGGCTTTCCTGTGCAAAAAAAATCGGAGAAAAAAATGAGATGCTTTTTATGACGTACTCTATCATATGCAACAAAGAAAATTCATGATACTATACCTTATCCACCGAACAAACGGAGTAACCATGCATAATATATGTAAATTTTTACTGTATGGTCAAGGGTTATATGCACACCATCTACAAAACTGCATACTGAGAGCAGTGATGTTATTATAAACAGAAAAATTAAGTTCGATTTATCCGAGTAAAGCCCCAAAATATGGGTTTGAAATAATTTTTTACTCCTTTTCTTCAGTGGACAGACTATAGTCCATTATTCAACAAGCGGTAAAGACGGTAATAAGTCACGCTTTTGAAGTTTGCTGTGAATTGGAAAATATTTTAAGATTTCTTTTATCAAAAATGAATCCACCAAAAACAGTCGATTGATTTTATGAAAATACAGTAGAAATTAAACGAGAGTGAAATTCGGAACTGCGACCGGGCTACCAGTTAGCACCCTTAAAACTAAAATACCAGGTTTCATCTTAATAGAAAGCCAAATTAAGATTATAGATTTTTTAGGCAAACCTGAAGATTTGGAAGATCTGAAATTTTCTATTTTTGCCAAAAGCAACTGAAACTCAAAACTGCGAGGATATTTCTAATCAGCACCCTCAAGATATCCAAAACACGAGGTTTCATCTTAATAGAAAGCCAAATAAAGATTATAGATTTTTTAGGCAAACCTGAAGATTTGAAAGATCTGAAATTTTTTATTTTTGCCAAAAGCAACTGAAACTCAAAACTGCGAGATTTCTAATCAGCCCCCTCTAATTATCCAAAACATGAAGTTTCATATTCATAGAAAGCCAAATAAAGATTTTAGGCAAACCTGAATATTTGAAAGAGATCTAACATCTTTGTTCGTCAAACAAGGCTACTCAAACCTGCTACCGGATCTGTTATTAGCACCCCAAAGTTATCCATAACACGAGGTTTTGTCTTAATAGAAAGCCAAATAAATATTTTAGATTTTTTGGGCAAACCTGAAGACGTGTAGAATCTGATTTTATTTATTTTCGTCAATCGAGGCTGAAATTCAGAAATGCAACCGGATTTGTAATTTTATAGGCAATCCTGAAGATTTGAAAGATCTAAAATGTTTAATTTTAATCAAACTATGCCGAATCTCAAAATTGCGACCGGATTTGTAATAATCACCCTCAAAACACGAGTTTTTTTTCCACAGAAAGCCAAATATTGAAACTTTACCAAAAAGCGTTGCATAAAAATCTCCATGGCACAAACAATTTTAATATTATTCGAACTATTTTGATGGACCGGTCTGAAATTCGTATCACCAAATTTTAGTACGAGATCAATAGCATGTTCATTTTTGCAAATGTTATTGCAATTTTCTAAGCAATAAATACATTTTTTAAATCTAGATACCGTCATTCTGTAACTTAAAAGGGGTGACACTCGGCTCGACGTCGGTGACACACGTGAAGCCGAAATCACTCATTTTGATAATTTTCCTAAATCAACAAAACTTTTAACAAATGCCAAACACAACAAGCGTTGCGCATCGATGGCCTGCTGAAACAAAGTGGTGGCTCGCGGCTCGCAATACGAGCCGAGACAAGCTACGAGCAAGATTTCAAACCAGTTGGATCGCCGGCGGTTTGCGCGTCGGTTTTAAAGTACGCGTACTTACAATGACACACAGGTGAAAAAGGTCGTCGAGCCATAAGTACGCGTACTTGCTCGTACGTGTATCACCCCTTTTAGGCATCTTAAACATTTTGTGTCTCAAAAACATTTAAACTTCAGCCCTTTTTGCTGTTTGCTGGTGACCACTAAACGAAAGAATCTGTCTGGTTCGCCCTTTATTTGTTTAAACTTTTATTTGCCCATAGATGTTCTTGTACGTAAATATGACTTTATATATATACATATATAAATTGCTTAAAAAATATGTAGCAAACTTTGAAGCAAAACACACCTGACGATGGTATAAATATAATAAACCGAAACGCCGTGGGAAGGAAAAGCGTTTTAATTTACTTTGAGCGCAATACCATTAGAAAAAATCAACTTCGTAAATATGACCTAACAAATTTTCTGGATGAAGTGAGTTTCCCGCATGCCTTTTTCGCTAATTTCTCTGGACTATCATTTTAGCGATAGTCGCCGCAAATATCTGATTGTCTGAAATGGCGGCTATTTTAGGAAACAATGAGCAAGTTCAGCGCTCCAAAGTGTTTACTACTGTTTACTAACGATATTGCGCTGGTCACTGCAGTCTATAGTAAACTGCTTACGCAATAACTCGTCAAAAATGTGTCATTACAATAGATTCTCGTATACTCAACTCAATTTCAAATGTGGCCATTGTTTTGAGTTTCATTGTAAGGAAGATCAAAATTTTCAGACCCTCAGATCTTCAAGTTCACCCTAAATATCCAAAATCGTTATCTGGCTTCCTATCAGGACGAAAACTCGTATCGTGTATGGTTTGAGGGTGCCAATTTCAAATCCGGCCGTTGTTTTGAGTTTCAGCGTAAGCTTAGCAAGATCAAAAATTTTCAGACCCTCAGATCTTCAAGTTCACCCTAAATATCCAAAATCGTTATCTGGCTTCCTATGTTCCTATCAGGATGAAAACTCGTATCGTGTATGGTTTGAGGGTGCCAATTTCAAATCGGGCCGTTGTTTTGAGTTTCAGCGTAAGGTAAATAAGATCAAAAATTTTCAGACCTTCAGATCTTCAAGTTCACCCTAAATATCCAAAATCGTTATCTGGCTTCCTATCAGGACGAAAACTCGTATCGTGTATAATTTGAGGGTGCCAATTTCAAATCCGGCCGTTATTTTGAGTTTCAGCGTAAGGTAAATAAGATCAAAAATTTTCAGACCCTCAGATCTTCAAGTTCACCCTAAATATCCAAAATCGTTCTATGGCTTCCTATCAGGACGAAAACTCGTATCGTGTATAGTTTGAGGGTGCCAATTTCAAATCCGGCCGTTGTTTTGAGTTTTAGCGTAAGGTAAACAAGATCAAAAATTTTCAGACCCTCAGATCTTTAAGTTCACCCCAAATATCCAAAATCGTTATCTAGCTTCCTGTCAGGACGAACACTCATGTCGTGTATAGTTTGAGGGTGCCAATTTCAAATCCGGCCGTTGTTTTGAGTTTCAGCGTAAGATAAACAAGATCAAAAATTTTCAGACCTTCAGATATTCAAGTTCACCCTAAATATCCAAAATCGTCATCTGGCATCCTATCAGGACGAAAACTTGTATCGTGGGTAGCTTGAGGGTGCCAATTCCAAATCCGGCCATTGTTTTGAGTTTCAGCATCAGGTAAAGAAGATCAAAAATGTTGAGCCTCTCAGATCTTCAAGTTCACCTTAAATATCCGAAATCGTTGTATGGCTTCCTATCAGGACGAAAACTCGTATCGTGTGCAGTTTGAGGGTGCGAATTCCAAATCCGGCCATTGTTTTCAGTTTCAGCATCAGGTAGAGAAGATCAAAAATTTTCAGGCCCTCAGATCTTCAAGTTCACCTTAAATATCCAAAATCTTTGTCTGGCTTCCTATCAGAACGAAAACTCGTATCGTGTGTAGTTTGAGGGTGCCAATTCCAAATCCGGCCATTGTTTTGAGATTCAGCATCAGGTAAAGATCAAACATTTTCAGACCCTCTGATCTTAAAGTTCACCTTAAATATCCAAAATCGTTATCTGGCTTCCTATCAGGACCAAAACTCGTATCGTGTGTAGTTTGAGGATGCCAATTCCTAATCCGGTCATTGTTTTGAGTTTCAGCCTCAGGTAAAGAAGATCAAAAATTTCCAGATCCTCACATCTTCAAGTTCACCTTAAATATCCAAAATCTTTATCTGGCTTCGTATCAGGACCAAAACTCATATCGTGTGTAGTTTGAGGATGCCAATTCCTAATCCGGTCATTGTTTTGAGTTTCAGCCTCAGGTAAAGAAGATAAAAAATTTCCAGATCCTCACATCTTCAAGTTCACCTTAAATATCCAAAATCGTTATCTGGCTTCCTATCAGGACCAAAACTCGTATCGTGTGTAGCGTAAGGTAAAGAAGGTCAACAAATTTTCAGATCGTCAGATCTTCAAGTTAACCCTTAATATCTAGAATCTTTATATGGCTTCCTATCAGGCCGAAAAATTTCCTTACAGATACTGTGAAACGCACGTTTTTGATATGGCATTACTGCACCCATTTTTTACTGTGTACAGTAACGTCACTTGTAAGGTGGACCACGCCCAATTCTCTTGTTACTTCTACTCCTTCAAGTTCAAGAATAGCAGCTCAGGAAGCGTAAAATCTAATTTTGTGAGATAATATTCCAACTGTCGCATGTCGCTCGAAACTGTCTGCCCCAGCGTTGCCAGGTCGAATTTTGAAAAAGCAGTAGGTTATAGATAAAAAAGCAGTAGATTTTGCAAAAAAACAGTAGATCTCTTTTTTGGCAAATAGACAGTGTAACATCGAACCTAAAACAAAAAAATTTAGCACATTTTTTATTACAAAACCACAAAAAAAAGTACCTAATTACTCGAGTGAAACATAATCCTAATAAAACTTTTTACAGCACGGAAACCCTTAATATGTCTTACCTAATAAAACTAAAAAATAATAAACAACAATACATGCCTTCATTGACCTAGATCTGAATCTGACAAGTCTGCATTTCTTTGGTACATGGTACATATTATATTATGTAGTTTAATACAATTATTTAAATCAACATCAAAGCAACTTTGGGCTTCTCGTTTTCATTTTGTAAGCAAAATGCCATACCACATACACTTAACGTGCATAGACGATAGCGTACATCTTTCCACGTTTGCGGATAACTGTGGCAAAACGTGCGTGTTCAACATAAATTCGGATAATACAAAAAACATGGCACTATTATCTCCAAAAGGGACGTGTTTTTACTTTTATCCAAAACTCAGTCACACTTTCGCTTTGATTCCGTATGAGGTCACTATTTCGTAGAAGTCGCCACTCATTATCGGGCTATTGAAGTTGATTAGGATTGACTGAATTTGGAAAATGTTTGGCAAGTGGCATCACTGAAGGATACTGATCGTGCTGAGGGCTTAACGCTTAACCAATGATACATTTTTCAGAACATCGCTTTGGAAATCAAACCCGTTATACATTTACTTGAATTACAAAAACAGTAGTACTCTTGGAAACCGAAAAAAAATCAGTAGATTCCGCCGTAAAAACAGTATTCAGTAGACAAAGACCCAAAAGCAGTAGATCTACTGAAAAATCAGTAGACCTGGCAACGCTGTTCTGCCCTCTTCCTCTTCCTTTTCCAGCGAAACATCAGTGTCAGCAGCACAGACAATTAATTTCCTGGAAGCGTTTGATGTGCCATCTGATTTTGCATAAACGACTCTACATTGCCGACACAAACCGTTCCGTAGATAGAAATCTGACTGGCAAATGAAAATAATTGAAGCATCAAATTACAACCACAGCCTACATATTACTACTGCTAAATTACCACGGAAGCTGCGGCAACCAATCTCGTCGGACTTCTGCATGTTTAAACGCCCATTAACCGTGCATACAGAAAGAGAAAGTCTAAAGGTGGATACAGATTGCTATGACGTGACGTGGTAACACATCATGTCAAGCCCCGTAGGATCGCATCAGACATGTAGCGTTGTTCACATTGGCCTGACGTACAGCACAAGACATGTAGTAGTACATTGCATGATCCTCACACAGTTTAGCCATAGCATAGTAAACAACCAGCACAATAACTCAAGATGGCGGAAATTACACGCGCATCCCCACTTTTGGAGGGTTTTTTATAGGGATGCTAACGATACTTTGATACTTCTGCACTAATGTCGAGTATTTTTGTCATCGATACTTTTTGAGGCATTCCAAGCTAGTACTGATACTTTTGTATCGGTATCGAAAATAATTATATATATTATTGAGGGGTGTAATCAGTTGCACAAAATGCTCTGTACGAACCAAATGCGCCTATTTGGCTAGAAAATATCGAGTTGATACCAATATTGATATTCTCTTTTTCGCATCTCTACCCAAACTTCACAGCCGTAAGATCATCCATAAAGCCTCCCAAGGTCAAATTTTTTGGAAACCATTTTTATATAGGAAATCCTCAGAGATATTATGCTGTGTTTATTATGCTGTGGTTTAGCTTTGAGCCTCCAACCATGAATGTGCTCCGTGTTTTTGATATGCTAGAAGAAAAGGAAGAAGAAATGGCTGCTGTTGAGAATGAATGAATGAATGAATGAATAAGGACCAGAGGCTATCCAGCACGGAATGTGGCTGGTGCATAGGCCACACGATGGGACCTTTTGCGCCTCTATCCGCGCTAGTTCCTAAGACCTGCCCTTTTGGCAAAGGCAAGTACATTCTTAGGTCCTATCCGTTTTATCTCTATTGGTTCCATGGTTCTTGAGCCCAGCATAGTCTGTCTGTGATAACCCAGGGTTTCACAGCGACACAAGATGTGTGCCAAGGATTCTTCCTCTTCACCACACCACGTGCACTTTGGGTCGTTGACCACCCTCATCACAAACAAGTGACGTCTGAAGGTGTTGTGACCCGTTAATAGGCCTTCTAGCAATCTCAAGTTACTCCTATCCAGAGAGAGACAAAATCGTCCTATTCTCTCTACAGGCCCTGCTAATAGTTCCCAAGCCCGACGGAGATGACCAGAGATGTTGTTCCATCTCAGAGAGTGTTGATTCTGGATCCACTCTCCAGTTGTTTTCCTAATCATGTTTGCAGATAGTCCTAAGGCTGGTTCCGGGCCCACAAAACTGTTGCCGGATCCCATCCTAGCCAGATGATCCGCCATTTCGCTACCCTTTACCCCAGCGTGCCCAGGTACCCACATCAGTGATACCTTGAGTTTAGCTGAGATGTCGTCAAGAGCCCTCCTGCACTCCAGGACCAATCCCGACGTTATTTTCCAAGCACTCAGTGCTTTGATGGCTGCCTGACTATCAGAGCAGATAGTAATCCGCCTCCTAGACCCGTCAATGTCCCGAATACGATTTACACAAGCAAGTATCGCATAGACCTCAGCCTGGAATACTGTGGTGTGCCCCCCAAGAGGGAGTGAAAGTCTTGTATGGGGTCCGTAGACTCCCGAGCCTCTGTTGAGAATGGATGCATCCCATTAACATTCCAAAATCTAATGCCTCAACTGATCGAAGATGAAGAGCGATTTAAATGGTAATTCCGAATGACAAAAACTTAATTCTACTATCTTGTAATTTTGGTTTTTCCTAAAATCGAGAAGCGCTTCACTCAGCTCAGGCAAAGCATTCCTGTTGCGATACAACGAAGCCAAACCACCTCAACCCTCTGACGCCTTCACGCGACTGATCAAAAATCTAGATTCTTTGATTTTGCTCTGACGTGTCAGAAGGCGTGTTGCGTCAGATTGCATCATACTCCACATTCTCACGTCACGTCAGCACAATGTGAGCGTAAATATACAAAACCCGGTGATGACGACACGCATTATGACGTGTTACCGCGTCACGTCATAGCAATATGTGGCCACCTTAAGGCCAGCGGCACATGGGTCGATTTACAGTTGCACACGGGTAAATAAGCCGGCTTCAGACTATGTGACGAATGGCCTTCCAACGCTGGTTCTCTTAACCGGAGTAGAGGTATATTTTTGTGCACTTTGCTGCTCAAAAATATTTAAGAAAATGTCCTCAAGTTGATTGACTCAATGCTTCCCACACCCAAGTCGGACGTTTCCGATGATACCAGTTCTATCATTTTCCCATAGCGTGAAGCTATAGTCTAGATGCCCTTGCAACCAAATCATCGCTCGCCCGACCGCAAAAAAGCATTTTATTCTACTAGGTACTTCTTTTAGATGTCAATGGACAATCTATCATGAATACAACACATTTTTTGAGTAGAAAATGATCAGAAACCCTTAAAACGCCTAAAAACGAAGTTTGGCTGTTTTCATATTTTTGGTTTTTTTAATATTGCTGCGCCGCCACTGACACGATTTCTAAAAATCAGACGCATTTTCCATCCTCGCGAAAGTAGTAATACTGTGCCGAAATTTCATGAAAATCAATTCAGTAGTTTCCACATTATAAAATAAAGAACGATCTAAATCAATACTCGTATGTATACATCGGAAAATTCTCCAAGTCCCTTGGTTCCTGTAATAGACAAGGCACTGTTGGGATGGACCTAAAAAGGTGTCTTATACCATGATTATACCGGTAGGTCTTTCTCTCTGAGGTCAGTGGACAGCCTATTATGATTGCAACAAATTTTTCAGCTTTACAACCCCCCACCCAACAACCACCCCAATTTCTTCCCCACCCAAAAAAAAGTAGAAAATGATCCGGATCCCCTAAAACGCCTAAAAACGAAGTTTGAGGAATATTTGAAAATTTTCGTTTTTTGCTAATTACTGCGCCGCCCATGCACCTATTTTCAAAATTTTAGCAGCATTACCTACTACGACCCCACCCCATATCGCTACCCAAATTTCATCAAAATCCAGGCAGTGGTTACTGAGATCAGGAGGCTAGAAAAACGCCAACAGACAGACAGACCGACGGAAATGAGTGACGTGGTTTTTCTTTATGTAGGCATCATAAAACGCTCAAAAAGCGTATTATCTCAAAATCGAAAATTTTCGCGATCACAATACTCCCCTCACCTATCGGTGTGGGAAGTAACATACAGACTGGAAACAAAATATTATTGCAGTTGATTATCAAAAACGCTGGACGCATAGTCTAGACGAAACACGAATGTTAGAAACGGTACGATCCAACACTCGAGGTTCTCTTTGACGTGGGACAAAATACCGACAAACACCCAAACGTATTCCAATGCCAACGTTGGAGGCTCGAGACTCGGAGCACGCCACTTGTTTGTCCTACACACTATGTGCCAAACTATCATGCGTCCAACGTTGGGGGACATTTGTCACATAGTCTGGAGCCGGCTTTATATATATAAAACAGCACTACAAGCCTTAAAGGCTCAGGGCTTCAATTTTCTTCACTATAGTTTGCCATTTCTTCCTATCCCTTGTTTGGACTTCCCGGTTTTGCACACCTAGTTTTTTCAAATCTTCTTTCACTGCCTGTAACCATTTTTTTCTAGGTCTACCCCTGTTCCTCCTTCCTCCGTATCCTTCCAACAGTGCTCTTCTGGTAATTCTTTCGGGTGCCATTCGATAAACGTGTCCCAGCCATCTTACTCTCTGAGCTCTAGCGACTTGTGCAATGCTAGGACGTTGGTAGATGTCCATAAGCTCTTCATTCGTTCTTCTTCGCCATTGTCCATCTGCCTGTCTAACACCGCCTAAAATCGTCCTTAATATTTTTCTTTACCATATCTCCAATTTAGCAGCATTCTTTTTGTTTAGAATCCATAGCTCACTTCCATACAAAACTGAGGCTCTTATTATCGTGTTGTATACTTTTAGTTTAGTTTTTCCAGAAATAAACTTTGATGTCAGCATTTTCATAAGGCACCCCATCGCTTTATTTCCTTTCATTATTCTTTGTTCGATTTCACTATCCTCAACACTGTTACTAGTTATTACTAACTCCTAAATAGATAAACTGCTCTACCTTTTCAAATTTGTATACCTTTGCATTGTCCCCTTTTAATATTAGATGTTTTTCTTTCCCCTCCTCACTTGTCCTCATTGCCATGTATTTGGTCTTATCCTCGTTTATAACAAGCCCGTACTTTTTTGAAAGTCGCTCAATTTCCTTAAATATTTTTTCTAATTCGTCCTTTGTCCTACGATATCGTCAGCATAAGCGATTATCTGATGCCTATTATGATATACCAGCCCTTTTGTATGCAATTTAGCTTCTCTGAAAATGTTTTCTAGAACCAAATTGAATAATACGGTAGATAATGGATCTCCTTGTCTTAAGCTCCTGTTGACCTCAAAACGGTTTGATACCCTCCCCTGTAGTGTTACTTTATTAGATGTATAGTTTAGTGTCATTTTGATCAGGCTTATTATTTTCTATGGGACATCCATTTTTACTAAAGCACTATATAATTTATTCTTTTCAACTGAATCGTAAGCCTGCTTATAATCAATAAATTTAATAGCATATGCAGTGCCAAATTTTGTTAGTCTGGAGCCGACTTTAATAAATGATAAATTTCAGTTTACCCTAGACCACCGCCCTAGACCTTTATCTTATTGAATAATGACACGTGGAATCCCTGGATCTCAGAAGATTGTAATGTCCTCATGGTACTACGTATAATTATAAAATCAAGACTGATTTGTCTTTATGGTCAGCCTCCCGCAAAGTCTGAAAGCCTATGTCACTGTAGAAGCGCTGCGAGAGGATGATGTCTGTGTAGGTTAGATTTGAAACGCTGCAGGCTCTAGCCATCGGGAAGCAAATTCCCCGGCAGCTCATTCCACGGCGTCGAAGTTCTCCAGAAGGAGGAGTCCTGGAGGAGACTGGTTCGGGGAGTAAGGACCTCGCCCTGGTAAGGATGAGCTCGCAGAGCTTCTCTAGTGTTCCTTGTTCGGACGGCTTTCGGTGTTATTATCTGGGAGAGCTCACTCACTCCGTGATAGTATCTGTAAAACAGGGACAGGCTAAGCACCCTTCTTCAATGTTCCAGGCTGTGGAGGTGCTGTTTCCGTCAAGGGAAGAGTGGGAGTCTAGGGAAAGACAGCTCATCGAGGGAGGAGGACAGGTCTGGTACACAGACGGTTCACTCGCTAGAGAGGGCTCGGGCTCGGGAGCCTACGGACCCCATACAAGACTTTCACTCCCTCTTGGGGGGCACACCACTGTATTCCAGGCTGAGGTCTATGCGATACTTGCTTGTGTAAATCGTATTCGGGAAATTGACGGGTCTAGGAGGCGGATTACTATCTGCTCTGACAGTCAGGCATTCATCAGAGCACTGAGTGCTTGGAAAATAACGTCGGGACTGGTCCTGGAGTGCAGGAGGGCTCTTGACGACATCTCAGCTAAACACAAGGTATCACTGATGTGGGTACCTGGGCATTCTGGGGTAAAGGGTAACGAAATGGCGGATCATCTGGCTAGGATGGGATCCGGCAACAGTTTTGTGGGCCCGGAACCACCCTTAGGACTATCTGCAAACTTGATTAGGAAAACAACTGGAGAGTGGATCCAGAATCAACACTCTCTGAGATGGAACAACATCTCTGGTCATCTCCGTCAGGCTCGGGGACTATTAGCAGGGCCTGCAGAAAGAATAGGATGATTTTGTCTCTCTCTGGATAGAAGTAACTTGAGATTGCTAGTAGGCCTATTAACGGGTCACAACACCTTCAGGCGTCACTTGTTTGTGATGAGGGTGGTCAACGACCCAACGTGCACGTGGTGTGGTGAAGAGGAAGAATCCTCGGCACACATCTTGTGTCGCTGTGAAACCCTGGGTTATCACAGGCAGACTATGCTGGGCTCAAGAACCTTGGAACCAATAGAGATAAAACGGATAGGACCTAAGAATGTACTTGCCTTTGCCAAAAGCACAGATCTTAGGAACTAGCGCGGATAGAGTCGCAAAAGGGCCCATCGTGTGGCCTATACACCAGCCACATTCCGTGCTGGATAGCCTCTGGTCCTTATTCATGGAGGTCCTTTGTGATGCTAGGCGTATCGATTAGTCTAATTTCTCTCTTTTGGATAGTGTCCAGAACCTTTAGAGAGTGCTTCGGAGCGCATCCCCACAAATGAGAGCAATACTCCAACGGTGGTCGGATCTGTGCCTTATAGAGCAGCAGTAGTTTTAGCAATACTGACGACGTGGTCGTGCCTGGACATGTTATTAATGATGTTGATCCCCAAAAGCTTGACGGAAGGTTGCTTGAATCGTTTTTAGTTACAAAAATTATCACGTGTAAAGGAAATTCTGTGACACCCGGTGTATTCAAAATAATAAACTCTTTCTATCACTTCGTTGTGTAGAAGAAAAGGCTCTTGGTTGGTATAGCTGGTTAATCCACCATTCTTTTATCTTCTTCACGTTTGCTGTGTGTGCCAAGTATTTATGTGGGTTTTATTGAAAGCCCTTTACGACATCATAGCATCATTACAACTTCAAAAGGCATTTAATCTCCCATGTGTTCCTTTGTATTGCGGTATGCTACATTTCACAACTTGAAATTAGATTTCCTCGAATGGCTGCCTGTGTCTCCTCTCTGGAAAAAACTTTCGCAAAAACATTAATGACAAAGCGAAGTCGTAATAAATACGAGTCCTCAGACTGTTACGCTGGAATTGCCGTGATTTTTTTCTGTCCGGCGTTAAATTAACTTTTCCATTACAGCACTCCCATACATGACAATTAAATTGCTGTTCCATGTCCAATACTTGCACGGATTCCTTTATTTTATTGTTTTCATTTGTAAAGATGGTTTAAATTCATGGCGAAAGGCATTTTCGACGGTGTTAACATCATGACAAAGCTTACTAAAATATGGCATGACCATACCATCACTTAAGCTACGAAAATGTCGATGGTTCAGTCTCTTGTGTTCTCCATATTTTTGTATGCCTCGGAAACTTGTACTGTTAAAAAGGCAGATCGAGCTCGCATAGATGCTTTTGAAATGTGGACGTGGAGGAGAATGCTGAAAGTTCCTTATATCGCCCATCGAACCAATGTTTTCTTACTGGATGAGCTCGGCAACCCAAAGATACTATCCTCCATTGTGTCGACGAGAGTGCTTACATTCTTCGGACATATTCACAGAAGCGGTAATATGGAGAAACTTGTAGTTCAGGGTCATGCCCCGAGTGGGCGGCGCCGTGGCCGTTCCCCTCTATACGCTGCGTGGATACGACGAAACAGTTGCTACAGTTTTCAAAACTATTGATAATATTCGTGTCGGCAATACTCTAGCTACGACTTAATGCATTTTACGAGTCCACAACATGTCTGTTAAGACATTGTGACTATGATGATGATGATGTCAATCTGGGGTCTTTTTCTGATATTAAATATCTAGATGCCAAACTGGAATCAATGAACAATTGAAGGCCCCAATATAAAAAGTGCCTAAGTCACAGTTTTATGATTTTGAGAAAGATGCTTTTAAAGTTTATATTTCGCTCGAAATATTAACTTTCACAATAATCATTCGATTTGTTATAATCTTGTAGAGGAGAGTTAGAAACACACAAACAAACATACAGGTGAAGGTAATAAAAGCATGTAGGGTCCTTGCATCCAAAAAAAGTATTGCTTCATTAAAACGTATTAAACATCATAAACAGCCTTTGAATACGTTTTTCTTTCGTCTAAACATGTCCACAATCCAAAATTACGACCACTGCAAGTACACTATTAACACTATAGAGGAAGAATATATTTTCTAATAACAAATTGCATTTTATGTATGTCTGATATTACATTCCAAACTCGATTGGTTTTTAGTTATTTGCTTGTTCATTCATCTATGCATGCCAATGGATCGCATTCTGAAATGCTGGTACAACCGATTTTTCATTCCTATGCTAATTTTATTCAAATTTTATTCAAACTTCAATACTGCAATATTTGTACATCCAGCTAATTTGCTGGAAATATGACATTGGTGTTCGAGCTGGACATAGATAGTTCAGGAGCCACAAACCATATACCTAAAGTCCATAGGAACGAGAAATCATCTTGTACACAGAAGGAGGCAATGACTAAGTTTGTTACGCCGTACTTGTTATTATTATTGGTATCAGTGGTATAATTATTGAGATATTAGAGATATTGCTGTAACCAGATGTGCCTAGCGGTGATACCGCACGCGCTATTATCCCCTGTCACAATTATTTCCATGATAAGCAAAATTTTTGAAATCATTATTAAAGAAAGGATTGTTTCTTACCTCTCAAAATTCAATATCTTGACGCCTTTCCAATGTGGTTTCCGTAAAAACAAGTTTACCATTCACGCTGTTTTAACACTAATTGCAGAAGTCGTCGAGGGCCTGGACGAGGGTCAACATACAAACGCTGTTATGTGTGATCTCAGCAAAGCCTTCGACTGCATTAACACTCAGATACTGATCATGAAACTAGAATATTACGGATTCCGTGGAAGCGTCAAAAAAGTGTTAACTTCATACTTAACAAACAAACAATATGTGGTTATGAATGGGAAAGAATCCAAAATTGCAGCAGTCTTAAATGGTGTACCGCAGGGATCAGTCCTCGGACCAGTTCTCTTCCTTCTGTACATAAACGATCTTCCCTACTCGTTTATGAACAATAAGTGCATAATATTTGCTGATGACACCACAATTTTGACAAGAGCGGGGAGGCAGTCCGAAATGGATAAGGCAAAAATCTGGTTCTCATCCAATAAACTTAAATTGAACGATAATAAAAGTATACATATATTATTCAGTTCTGATAAGCACCATCCACGCTCTCAGCCTGTCAAATTGTTAGGTATCATGCTCGATACCAGTCTCTCCTGGTCTTGTCATATTGATTATTTATGCGCTAAGCTTTCCTCACAATTATTGTTCGCCATGCGCCGGCTGAAAACATGCTTGCTATACGATGCTTTACGCTTAGCCTACTTCTCTCTTGTCGACAGCCACTTAAACTATGGCATTTTGCTGTGGGGTGGGTCAGCAGCAGTGGGGAGAGTATTCACGTCACAAAAACAGGCAGTTCGTATCTTGGAGG
The DNA here is from genome assembly GCA_951848785.1 of Callosobruchus maculatus. NCBI lineage: Eukaryota > Metazoa > Arthropoda > Insecta > Coleoptera > Chrysomelidae > Callosobruchus > Callosobruchus maculatus. The sequence goes on from CATOUR010000069.1 coordinate 957,700, forward strand.
GGGCACCACCGGGCACGAGCTGCAGGACCCTTTTCAAGGAGCACAACATTCTAACCCTACCATCAATCTACATAATTCATACGCTAACGGAAATACATAAAAATTTATCAAATCACTTACGTCACTCCGACTTTCACCAGTACAAAACAAGATCTGGAATGGATCTAGTGGTGCCATACTCCAGAATACGAATTACCGAGATAAACAAAACCGATATACGCATATATAATAAGTTTGCTGCACTAACCTCTCCCCTGGACATATCAAAACTTACAGAAAGATAATTCTACACATATGCAAAGCGGTTCTTACTGGACCATAACCCCTATTCTGTGGATGAATTTTTGTCCATATAGTCTTAGTCTTATTGTTTATTGTGTTTATTTTAGTGTAAATTTTTGTGATTAGTTTAAACTAAAATTTAAGTAAATTTAGTAATCAGTAGTGCTCTGACTGCAAATGTACTTTACTGTATATAGCTGGTCAATAAACGTTAAGTAAGTATTTTAACATCTAAGCATGCGCAGATGCGTTGGTGGCATACGTTAGGAATAGCGCCTGATGTTATTTTAAGAAACAAATTAATCACGCTATGTTAAACAAAGTGTCATTTAAAATACATATTTTCACCTTGCTGTAGCTAGACACCATTTTATGTTACATGTTTGGAAAAAAAAGTATGAATGTGAATATAAGCCAATGATATTATGAAATATTTCCAATTTATGTGAGAAGCATACACTATAATAATAAATAATTCATTTTTCTCCACCATTTATTAAAAAATATATAGATAGATAACATGAGCATTTATTGTTGCTGTTAGTATACACAGTATGTGGAATATACTGTCTAGAAAGTCATCACATTCTTCACCTCCTGGTATTGGTGTGCCTCTTCGGTCTCAAATACTTCGAAAGCTGAAGACCTTTTTCCACACCTATAATGACAAAAAGGAAGTATTTTGAAGTAGTGCACAAATTATTTCACCAGAGTAGTGAATACTCATAATATATGTACCTATTTGTGGTACATATTAATGTTTTAATTGATCCATTACTTGAACTTGCCGATATGTACATATAAAACTAGCAATTATTACCTGCGAGTGGACGTTTTTGCTACTTTAACATAATCCACCAAAGGTTGGCCACTGCAATAAACTACTTCACTACTTCTACTTCACAAATAAAATTTCAAGTAAATAAGTGCATTACTTTCGGTATCAAGTGACAGAGATGCAGTACGACTATAACAACTGTCGCCCTAGTGAATGTGATAACTGTAATTTGCGAATAAACGTCTTTTCTTTGCTGTTTTCAATATGCATTCAGGTTTCATCATTTATTATCTCATAAATTACATCATTTTAATTGACAGATATGACCTGATAAAAAAGGTTCCTTGAAAAACACAACACAACAACAATTATGGTGAAAATTTCCAATAAATTGTAAAAAAACACAAATTAAAGTCCTCAATTTTACATGGCGGTATATGGAAAACAAGCCATGTTTGCCCAATATCAGCTGATCATGACAGCCGAAAGATACGTGCGGTATTGTCACGGTATCGCCATTCGGGAAGTAATCGTCAACACTCGTGACGATTCGTAGTTTGATTATTGTTGTGCCAAGTCAAAATAAAGCGTTTTATGCCTTTGTGGTGGTTTTATATCTGTTGTTGTAAAACCGTACCTATTTTGTGCTGTAAGATTTGTGCTTAATTTGTTCATTACATCATTGGACCGGTATGTCTGCTTTTTCACAAATTCCAGTGAATTAGAATAGGAATACATCCCTAGCGTTGGCTCCAGTCAAAACTAATGCTTATAGATCTTAATCTTATTTGCGATAGAAATAGCAAAATCAACTAAGATAGCGAGGAACAATATGCAACCATAATACAATCAACAAACCAAAGCAGTGTAAATTAAAAAAAAAGTAATTTTCGAGAGTTGTCACTTGTTTCTTGACACTCTTGACAGACTTCAAAGCAAAATACGGCAGCGCAACGTATGTATGGCAACAACCTTAGATAAGGAAAGAGAGGGGATACCGTTTGATGCTATATGAATTAGCTGTGACCGAAAATGAATAGCTATTTGACAGCTGTCAAAATATTTTTTGTGATATTTAGCGTTTTTAAGATCAGTCATTGTAAAATATTGTGGTGTGCATAATGGTAGGGTGTGCAGCTTACTTTTGTAAAAGCCACAGCACCAGGAAGGAGCCAGGAATCACGTATCACAGGTAAATTTAATAGCGCTTTGGTACACTTTTGGTGCCATGTGAGGTTATGTTGTTATTGTTTTTTCAGCGATAACAAATAAAAAACAAAAAAAAAATCATTTTTAAAAAGCAATTATATGCCCAAAATTTTTTTCTGGATCCGCCAGTGGTTATGTATGTTGCAAACTTCACTTCTTCTTATCCTTGAGGACGTTTGCTATTACACTTGCCCATTTAATCTTATCTGTGGCGGCTTTAAATAATTCTATGGAGGTCATGTTTGACCATTGTCACAGATTTTTCAGCCAGGAGTTGCGTCTCGAAGAAGATAAGACAGAGCAGTTCGTATTTCTCGTATCTCATAATGTGGCCAAAAAATTGTATTTTTCTTTTCTGTTGTCTTGTTCAATCTCCACAGGACTTCCTCTTTGGTCGTATAACTCACGTAAGATATTCTAAGCATTTTACGGTAACACCAGAGTTCGAATGATTTTATTTTTTTTTTGTGTTGCTTCTGTCATTGTCCAAGCCTCAAAACCGTACAGTACAGTGGAGAGAACATAGCATTTCAGTATCCGAGCTCTTAATGGGATATTAAGTTGGCGGCTGCATAGTATAGGAGATAAATAAAAAAAATGAATGATTAAATGATCATTCTGGGCATGTCTTAAAAACATTTAATAAGGCAGCAATTCAATCAATAAACAAATGACCAAAATAAATTAGGTAAGATCACAATTAAATGTTTAAACAATAACTTACTAGAACTACCTAATTTAACATCGATAAGAGGTTGGGCCTGTATCAGGAAAAGCGCTCAAGACGACACATCTGTAAATTAAATGAAAAGATAGCTGAGTAACCAATTCATTGAAGAATGATAAATAAAAAAATTAGGTTACCATATGTTTTAATTATATACCATGACAGTATTTTACACGGGTCTCATTGATAAAACAGGCAGGTAAGTAATTGTAGGAATTAAACACACAACCATAACTAGATTACACAGCAAATATATCCTTTAACCACAAACGGATAAAATCATATCTACATCTTATGTGGTCATACAAATTATACAGATCATAAATCAAACATCTCTCGGGTCATAGGTATTAAGGGTCAACTCGCGAAATACCTCTCCAAGAGAATAGATGAAATAATATACTGTATAATTATACAAAAATCATATAACAAAACTCGAGCAGCACTTGGGTCTTTGGTATTAAGGGTCAACTCGCGAAATACCTCTCCAAGAGCTCCAATCACTAGGGCGGAGAATTATCGTTATAGCTGTGAGGCCAACTCACTAAGATACTAGGGGTCGCAAAGTATCCATTCCTTTGTACTAGTTCAGCACGAAGGGTCTACTCGCGACGTACTTCGAGATTGATATCTGTTTTCATATCGCAGACATTCAGTAGTTGAATTATAGAACCATTAGTGATAGAAATGTGTGTATCAAAGTTTATCAATTGTCTAATAACAAGTTCTCAAATGAATTCATGAAATAAATCAATATATCAATAAACAAAGAGACAATTAGTAGAATTCGGTACTCTGTGAGACAAACTCACCTATGCGCAATCTATGCACAATCACAAAACAAATCACAACACCTCTTTACTGTAGGTGATACAACTTTGTACTGTTTTGGGTGCCTTTTCGACAAGAAGGACCGTGCTTTCAAGTTGTTACCACCCACAAACATTATACGCGATATTGAACCTTACTTCAGTCTGGCGAACATCTTGAAATAATAAAGTGCCAATCAAGTTCTTGTGAAATTCTTCAGACTGTTTAGAAGACAATATCGGTCGGGTAGTGATTTATGATCAGGCTAGTGTTTCAGCTTTCTCTTTGCCTTTATTTATGGCGTCAGTTTTACGATGCATTTTTAACTAAACTGTAGGATCATATTATTTTTCGAATTATAAAATTTTCTCACCCTGACAATAGTACCTTTTGCATTCTATAAAAAACGTTACGTGCTTTTTCTATGCGTGCTCTTATTTCTAGTGAATGGTCCCAAGCATCATCGAGATTACTTCCAAAGTAATTTATTCTTCTTACTCTTTCCAGCTCTGTTCCGTTGACGTTAATTTTTACTTTCTTGTTCTGATGCTTGCTGATAAGCTTCGTTTGTGTTTTCTTTGTGTTTAGCTCCATCCCAAACTCTTCACATGCTGTTGTTACTCGTTGCAGTGCATATTTCACTGCCTGTGCTATTCATCACGGGTAGCTAGCAGGAATGAATTGAATCGTGACAAGACCAAATAACGCAACATGTTTTCACGGTAAGTTAATCTATGGAACGTGCCCATGCTGGGATTGATAGGATTGAATGTTCGCACGTCTGCGAATGGAATAACAGACACTCGTTTTCCATGGAATTTGTTGACCTATTTCCAACTGCGTCAATAGCGCCTACATTTCAAGGTCTGGGTTCCTGGAAAACGCTGATTTTCCAAGGGTAGAGCGCGCAGGTGTCAGCAGTTTATTAAAATGAAAATAATTATGCATAAAAGCTGCTGGAGTCGACATTTTTTTAAGATTTCGCAAAGATAAGACAATGCGTGCAACTTTCTACAAACGTTTAGAAAAACAAGGCTTGTCTGAACATTTTTATGAGAAACTTTTGCGGAACAAAGTTGTGGTGTGTGGAGTAGGTCTGATGCTGTACCGATTTCTAACAGTTATATCAAACCCCGTAACTAATAAACATACTTTAAAAACAATAAAATACATGCTTTTAAAGAACATCGGACTAAACAGTTAAAAACAATTTTTAAAATTGGAAAGCGTGAGTTGTAATTCAGCGAGCATATGTTGCAAAAATTTTGAGAAGTTTTTCAAAAAATTAAAAAAATGTCTCATAATAATATATTTGAACTGTAACAAGAACTATAAAAAATACCTCTTAATATAAAAATGATATTAAAGTACCACTAATGGACCATGATCCTCCACGGCTCGCAATTTCCTCTTAATGTTCCTCATTAGGTTTTGGACGGATTCTAAATCAATTTCTCTGATCTTTAGCATTATTCTTCTTCTTAACTGCTATTCGTTTTGAGCCTTCCAGACACTATTATAAACTTTGGCACTCAGTTGAGCACAAAAAGTTTCGATAGGTCTTGCTTGAGGAAGATTGGGAGGGTTGTCGTTTCGTGGTACAAAAGGTATTCCGTGTTTCTCGTACGCAAAGCATAATGACTTGAAGCTAGATCTGGCCAAAGCATTATATTGTCATTCGCATGGTGGGTATTAATAAAATTGAGTAGTTTAGGCAAACATCTTTGAGTATAGACTTCTGCGGTAACCGCTTCGGCCCTAACTCGCGAAATACCGTTGTCTGACATAGCGCACCACACTAACACTTTGCTTTCAAACTTTTCATTTCGTTTAAATTTTACACTATCTGGACAGGCTTTAAAGTCTCTTGTATAAAAACCATCATTACCTTTGATTTCTGAGTTCGAAAACACTTTTCATCGTCAAGAATAATGTTTGTGTTGCCACCAAAATGAGTATAACGTAAATTGCGACAGCATTGAGGAATTCTTTGATTTGGGGAATACTTTGGACATTTCTCCTTTTACGGAATTTTAAGTTATTTCTCCTCATTCCTCTACATATTGTGCTAGCATTGACGTGAAAAATGCGTCCAAGTTTTCGTGTTCTTCACTTCTGTTGACCGTTCTCTGAACTGTAGCAGTATTCAACGCTCTTGGACGTCCACTTTTTGCTAAATTTATACAAGGAATACCTTCTTCGCATTCGTGGATCGCTCGATAAAGTGTGGCAATAGAAATATTTTGATCCTGATATAGGCGAACTATTTCTTTTTTTTTCAAGTCGTCCAACTAGACTGTAAATACTCTTCCGAATGTCTAATTTGTACGACATTTTGACAACTTATATCATAACCAAAATTGTTTTATTGTTACGTTTAGATGATGACTGGTTACTATGGTAACGATTTCTGAATTGTTTCCAACGGTGAAACTACGTCCTAAGTTTTGAAAAAATTCTCAAAACTTATGCAACATACGTTATGTTGTATGTTGTATTATTGTAAACATTTATTTTTAAAACTTTTTTTAAACTACATTTATTTATGATTCTTTTGTTATAACTTTATCACTAAAGCGTGTTTTTCGATTTATTGATACTCTGCGTAATGAAGATGAACAATTGTTTTTGATCAATATTCTTAGCATAATAATTGCCATTACTGCATAAATGATAATTAAAAATGTCGACTCTCCTGAATAAATTTCACAAAAATATCAACTGCCAAACAGTTGAATGTCAGCGGATCAAAATCGTTTTCGCGCCAAAGTTGGAGCGTTCAATGTTCTTAATCCAAAGGAGAGTTACAAACATAGAGGTAGAGCTAATAAAAAGCGTATTAAAAACCGTTTTTTGTCTTAGATATACAGGTTGTATCGAAGTCAAAATTTTTTGAATTAAGATTAAATACTTATATTCTAAAATATTGCCTAACCTAAGCCACCTCAAATCGGACACAGTTATTTTGGATGATTTAAATTCACTCAAATGTATTTCAATCTCTCTAATCATCTTACGCTTCCAACTAGTATAACTTTAATTCTGGGCTGAGAAAACCAGCAAATATATGAACTAGTTTATAAATATTATAATGTAAAACTAAGGCTCGATTTTATCAACACAGGCATTTTAACAAAGGTTATGACCCATCAGAGCAGCCCATTCAAGAACATGCATCTGACAAAGTTCTCCGAAAATTATTGATATCTCTTAAAATTTACTTCAAAAAGGTGAAAAAAGACATGCTTTATATATAATCGACCATTGTGAACTCTCTAATATCTCTTCAACTCTGATTTTCCATCCTAAATGGGTGAAAACTTGCATTTTCCTGTTCAGCAAAAAGTTTAACAATTGCTAATCTCAACCAATCAGATTGCACAAAACCGATACATTTGATCACCGGATCAAATGTACTGTTAATTTAATGATAATGATGACAAGAAATTCAAATTACTGCATTATTTTGATAAAATAATAATTTACAATCGATAATAATAATTATAAATACCTCCAATATACCTTTGTATTATAGTAAAAAAGGGTAAAAATAACATTTTATTGCATTTCACAAAGCTATTATGGACACACATGATGCAAGTTGCGGTTGCGGTTGCCTATCCTGCTTAACAGCAAAGCCTTGCGATCTGGCAAAAGTATAACGTATAAAACCTTATTTTTCCTAAACTAGAAACCTTTCGTATAGTCAGAAAGTGAATAAGGTGCTTTATATAAATGTGTTTCTCCGCTACGGTGCCCTTTTACGCTATGTCTACAATCTTTACATCCTCTGTGAACTGTCCTTTGCAAACATGCATCAGTCTGACTGCAATTGCAATCGGTAATTATAAGGTAAACATTAAAAATTTAGCATTAATTTGCAAATCAATCACTTCGTTCTGATTTTCTGCTATGATTTTGATCCATGAATTCTATTTTTGATGAAAGTATCGTCCAGCTTTGACGTTTTGTTTCCAATATTGATAAAATACTATTCGCTGATACTTATTAAGATAGCTCACAATACTCAGTAGAAAGCTTTTGCTAAATAACATCCAATAGAAAAGCTTTGTCAAAGTCTTTGTTAAATATGCATGTTGATAAAATCGGGCCTAAAACTACTAATTTAGATAGAAAATTCTATTTAAAATGGCACAACTCAACATTTGTAGTATATTAAGAGGCAGCAAAAGACTAAGTAAAAACAAAATTATTAAAAAACATGCAAAAAAACGTAAAAGAAAACTAAAAAAATGGAATACTACCTGCTATTCCATAGCTATGATTTATATTCCATTGTCCTATATCTCATACAGTTTAAAGTTTCCCCTTCTTATGAAAGAATGGGCAAAATGATCTGGCCTGTTGGTCTCTGACCAGAGTCATTATAATAGCAAACAAATTCTGTTTTTCATCAGCTGATCCAAATTTGTAGTTTCATGTCTCTTAAAGCCAGTGATAATCCTGATGGTAACTATTAACAGCTTTCTTTGGTGCACACAGAAAAATCTGTCATTCAGCCAAAGACTTACGCTTGAATTCAATGGAACGTTACACTCAGCATTCCTCAAATACAGCGCTGTTTTATCCAATGGGAAGTGTATAGTTGGTAACGAATTATATCGTATTGTCGATTCAACTACAAAATGTCATTGGATTCCAATGAATAATTCAATCGCAGCCTGTCGTTGAATCGAATCTGTGTTTGGTAATTGATTCTAAACTACTTTCTTTTCCTTGGACCAACAGATTTTATTGCGAGGACAGCTGATCGATTCGTTTGGATGTTTAATTATGTGATTTTGTATGAAGTTATAAGGAGCATGATATAAGAATTAGTCATAAGCCTGCACCAGTTGTTGCATTTTTACCTGAAATATAACTGTCTAACTAATCTAAATACCTACATTCAAATGTGGGTCTTAGCTCTTCTAAGTCCCAATTTCTCAGTACGTCCTCCATTTAATATATAACTGGACACATTTAAATCACACAATTGCTGATGCAATACGCAAAAACACGAGATGACACAACACGTCTAACACCGAAACAACACAACGGAACAACCGTCCATGTTGGCGGGTTCGCGGCGATAGTAACACTGAGATGATCCCCCTGTTCTTTATTTTTACGTAAATTGAAGCGGGACATCAGTCCCACCGAATACTGATTATAGTTCAGCGAACGACAAGGGCCATTGAAACAAAATTAATTTTTATCAGATGGATTATCACGAACTGCTGTTGCAGTAATAATTTTTGTACATTGAATAAATAGATTGTATGCCTAGCTTAAATGAAACACAGGGCAAATTTCGAAAACAAAAGGATGTTTTGATTGCATTATATGTCAATACTAGAAGGATTATACATCATATACATATCGTTAGAACGAATATAAAATTATTTTGAATTTATTGGCGTACCTGTGATTACTTCGAATATAAGGATTGAATTCACATCCAAATACTAAAAATTAATTAGAAATGCAACAGTATTTTTTTCTGTGTGTATTTTTGTTAATTTTCCATAAATATGATTGTATTTTTCCATATGATTGTATTATTGTACATTCTTCCAAAGAGGGGACCGGATAATACCTACTATATTTGCTTTCATGACTGCTAGTGCTGTTAATAACTAGAAATTTCTGAAGTCTTATAGCATTGGGATTGGAGGTTGAGATGGAGGAGAACTCAATTGTTTCCTTTATAAGCCATCAGACTTACGCATAACCTTTTCGTTCCAGATTGGGACGGATAAATTGCTGTACATCGCCAAAGGATCGGTCAAAGTGGACAGATGTCCTAATCTCTGCTATGTGGACACGATCAATTGGAGCAAAATCGGTGCGGATAAACTGCATTACAGAAGACCATCTAACAGCAAGTGCGAGAGGTGCCCCAGATATTGTGATGGTAAGTAATCAATATTCCTGGAGATGGAAAACCTAATATGTAACGCAATCTTGAACTTAAACTTAAGATACCGTTTTGTAAAGGTATACGTGCACTCAATTCTCTTGTATGGAGCAGAAACATGGACATTAAAAGTGGATACCGTGAGCAGACCCGAGGCTTTTGAAATGTCGATGTTCCGTAGGATAGTAAAAATATCATGGATTCAACATACAGGGTGGTCCAATAAGCGCGCGGTGCTCTCTAGCGGCCATACCGTTTAAATTAGACGAAAATCTTTTAAATAAAAAACGTTTCTTTTCAAATGCTCTACATTTAGAAAATAATTTCAAAGATGGCGGACTTCCGGATATACCGGAAGTAGGTATCAACTTCCTTATTTTAAATGGAACACCCTGTATATTATTACGTTTTTGAATCTAGCATCGATTTTTAGGTCCAGTTTGTTAACCATTATTTATGTCTACGAAGCCTATTTTCGGAGTTATTCAGCAATTTTTACAAAATTTGACGTTTGTAGTATACTTTCCAAGAAACGTTAATATCTCGGAAAGTAAACGCGATAGAAAGATGCGGTTTCCGGTTTTGAAACAAGCAAGGAACGTGTTTGTGTTTCAGTAAGATCGTTGTTTCAAAATAACATTAAATCAATAGACTAGCAATTTTCAAATTTGAAAAGTTAAAAACGTTAAAAAAATAGACAATTCGAGAAAAATTTTTGGTTTTCGATCAGGACAAAAAGTCGTGTGTTGCTTAGTTTGGGGACATTGATCACGAATTCGGCCTCTGTTCTGAAATTTGCCGTGTTTTAAGTAAATTAAAAATTTTCCATTTCACGCAGATGTGCATATTTCCGAAAAATTATTTTCTACCCTTGTCCACCTTTGCGATGATGACTGAACTTGGACTTGGCTTGAAGGCCTATATACTGGTATTTCTACAAGTATTAGTTTATATGAAACCCTGACGTTAATTTTCGCAAAGCTTGAATATTTCCTTCGCCTATTTATTGACTTGCAAAGGAAAAGGTGCGTTCAGAGAGAAGATTATCAGAGTTTCTTGGCCGTCTCCATTTCTGTGAAGCCGAACTTCAGTCCGTTTCAAGGAATGAGAGAGTTTTCAGGCTTAAGTGCTTCCTCATATATCTGTCAAGCGAATTTCTGTGCTATTCCATTGATTCTGCCAGGCGTTGTCTTATGCTTTCCAGGATATGTGCGTTTTGTTCTTCCAATTGCATCTGCTTTCTCGTTCTGGGAATTCGAACATGTACGTAGTTAGACGTCCAACCAGCTAAGCTTTACTTCCCACTCCAATATAGCCCAGTGAAAATAGTAGAGATTTACAACTTTCACTCAAAAAACTGATTTTTTTAGTATACGGAAGCAGACCCTGAAGTACCTCACAAACAAAAAAAAAACAGAAGGTTTGAATAAAAAATATACTTATTTTTGAAAATGCTTTTAGCTCTATCCACTTTTCTGAGCATCATCATCATAGTCACAATGTCTTAGCAGACATGTTGTGAACTCGTAAAATGCATTAAGTCGTAGCTAGACTATTGCCGACACGAATATTATCAATAGTTTTGAGAACTGTAGCTTGTCATCGTTCTCGATTTTCTGTCAGTTCAGTGGCACTCTTGATACTCATATCTAGCAACTGTTTCGTCGTATCCACCCAGCGTGTAGGGGAACGGTCACGGCGCCGCCCACTCGGGGCGTGACCCTGAACTACAAGTTTATCCATATTATCGCTTCTGTGAATATGTCCGAGGAATGTAAGCATTCTCGTCGACACAATGGAGGATATTCTCTTTGGATTACCGAGCTCATCCAGTTTGGAAACATTAGTTCGATGGGCGGTATAAGGAATTCTCAGCATTCTCTTCCATGTCCACATTTCAAAAGCATCTATGCGAGCTCGATCTGCCTTTTTAACTTAACAGTCCAAGTTTCCGAGGCATACAAAAATATGTAGAACACAAGAGACTGAACCAGCGACATTTTGGTAGCTTTAGTGATGTTATGGTCACGCCATATTTTAGTAAGCTTTGTCATGGCCACCCGTGCCTGTTGAATGCGCCGTCGAATCTCATTCTCACAGCTACCCGAATTGTCGATCAAAGAACCGAGGTACACAAAATTTTGAACTACCTCACAACTGCCTATTGACTTTATTTCTCGATGATTGTCACGCTCTCTATCTACGATCATAACCTTGGTCTTGTTGTAATACTTTAATACCAAGACCATATGCTGCACGAATCTAAAGTATCTGCTATTGTTGATTATCCAGTCCCTAAGACCACCACCCAAGTTAGACGTTTGATCGGTTTAGTTGGCTACTACCGACGCTTTCTAAAAAATTTTAGAGGACGTAAAAAGGGTCAAAGCATTGAATGGACAGAGGAAGCTGATCGTGCATTTGCTCAGATCAAGGAGAGCCTAACAACTGCTCCAGTCCTAGCTTCACCTGACTTTTCAAAGCCTTTTGTTTTATATTGTTATGCTTCAGATACCGGAGTTGGTTCTGTATTATATCAGGAAACTGATGGCATAGAGCATCCCATAGCCTATGCTAGTAAGACCCTGAACAAGTGTCAGAGGAAGTACACTGTAACTGAAAAAGAGCTGTACAGCATTATTGTTGCCATTGAAAAGTTTAGGGGATACATTGAGGGCACACATTTTACTGTGATAACTGATCATGCTTCACTGATTTGGTTAAACAATATGAATAACCCTAGTGGCAGACTAGCCCGTTGGGCAGTTAAACTTTCTCAGTTTGATTTTACAATAGTACATAGAAAAGGATCCCAGAATGTAGTAGCTGATGCCTGATCTCGATCGGTAGCAGTTCTTAACTTAGATACAGTAAAACTTGATGGGTGGTACACTAAAATGATTCAGAACGTCCAAGAAAAGCCTGATGATTATCCTTCTTATAAGGTAAAAAATGGCATTTTGTATAAACATATATTTAGTAGAGATCCTTTAGTGGGTGTTGTTCTAAAATGTTTAATAGAGTTACTAGTTTTTCCTGAGAAGTAGCAATAAGGGTTGTATCGTCAGCAAATCTTAAGTTAGATATTTTGCTTCCGCCAATAGTTATACCGCCATTCCAGTTGTCCAATACCTGTCTCATCACAAATTTAGAGTAAATGTTAAATAACATCGGAGATAATACACATCCCTGACGAACTCCTTTTCTGGTTGCTGTTTGACCAGACAGGTTACCATCAATTCTTACACGAGCCGAGCTAGACTCATAGAGTTGCTGTATGAGAAGTACTAAGTGGTAAGGGACTCCCATAGAAATAAGGATTTCCCACAGCTTAGGCCACTTTACGTTATCAAACGTCTTAGAATAGTCCACAAAGCAGATAAAAACTGGAAAATAATGCTCTCTGGCTTTTTCAATAATGTGTCTTAAGTTTAAGATATGTTCACGCGTACCGCGTCCTTTTACGAAACCTTTTCTGAGCATAGAGCTTAGGTGGTGATGAAATTGATAACCTTTTCATAATGACCAGGTTTGAAGAAAATCGAAAATCTTTGGTTTTTTGATGTCCGTCTGTTTTTGTGTCCGTCTGTACGTCCGGAATTTCGTTCTCCAATGATTACTCAAAAACGCCTCAAACGATTGCAACCAAATTTGGCCAACTTGAATTAATAAAGGTCCTTTCAAGTTGAAAAGGTTTCGGTGCGGATTGGATAATGGGGGTGGAAAAAAGGTGGGGGGTGCAGAAAAAAAATGTAATACAATATACAAATTTGAAAGCATTTGTTGAAAAGTGAATATGTCTTTATTTCCAAAACAATATAACATGAAAAAAATAATAAATTGAAATGCTGAAATGTAATTAACTGATGTATTTGTGCGCTGAATTGTTTAATATTAGTGATTCTGGTTAATATTATCACACGGTTATGGTAAAACAAGGACATGGGACAGGCACGTATCCAGGATTTGGTTTTGGGGGAGGGGGTCCCGATTATATGGGTGTCACTTGCTTGAGCTCCATAAATTTGCTCTCGTCCGGGGGGGGGGGGTGCAAAAATTTGTTGATTCCATTTTTGAGAGGGCATGGGATGAACAACAACCATTTGAGCCGGGAAAGTTCCTAGAACTTCGTTCAACGTTCACATTTTCTATCATTTCAGAGATAAGGTGAGTACCAAATTTTAGCTGGGACACACTATATATAGGTATGGTATGGTATTTCTTTATTGTCTTTTGATCATACACGTATGATATAAGACTAGTGATAACAATGGAAGTGAAAATTTAAATATCACAAACTAATGGATAAAACACAAATAACGAAACAAACAATGCAAACAGATAAATACACAGTTCAAAAATTGCGTGACTGTGTAACAGATAGCCAGATAATTATATTTTTCTTTTATATCAATTTATTATCCTCCCTAGGTATAGAGATTTGACCTATTTTAGACTATGTCCTGAAGTCCAAAAGTGTTCGATTGTGGCTCATTTCTAAATATGCAAAGAAGATTAATTAATGGACTAGTATCATGAATTTTATTTCTGGTTGCATATGATAGAGTACGTCATAAAAAGCATCTCATTTTTTTCTCCGATTTTTTTGGGCACAGGAAAGCCGTGAAAATGAGGAAAATATTTGAATTCTCCTAGGGCAGTGACGTCACTGCCCTATAGGCGAACAGCCAATCAAAAGACAGATATGTGTGCTGTGTTGCCGCATTCTGATGGCGCGCGGAGTTGTACGCGGGCTGGCTCATCTATCTTGTCTTCTGTTCCCGTCTGATATGTTTTGTGGTTTTAATGTCCCGTGATCCGAAATTCCAGGGCTGTTCCAAATTACGGTTCTATCACCGTCCTAGAACTGTTTTCATCATGCCCCACCCATTTTGTGATTCTAGAATCGATGATTGGTTGGTACGCTGGTGGACCAACCAATCATCGTTTTGAGAACTGTAAAATGGGCGGGGCATGATGAAAACAGTTCTAGGACGGTGATAGAACCATAATTTGGAACAGCCCTTCCGAAAGCTAAGTTATTTTCGATCATTGTCATTTCCAAATTCTATTGGGCTTTGGCTGTAATTTTCAACAATCTTAAAGTTATTATTATTTGTTTGCGTTTATTTGTACAGGATATCCTTTTATTCCATTTTAGTAGGTTTCAAGTTATTTTATCATAACATAACCAACAAGTATGGGTAAAATCGATAGTGGATTCACAAACGCCGATTCAGATAACCTGCCTAAAGTTGATATGGCTATGGTGAACGACTTTTATGTGGATAATATGAAGTTCTTCAATACGAAGATGAGAAATGTGAAAGCTAAGAAGTGAGTTTCAAATTATTTATAACACTTTGGATAGCAAATAACATGTTTATGTAAAATGTAAATGTTTTGCGAGTCGGAGCTGTTCTTGGCAACAATGCACTGCTGATAATTCGCGCGGTTGGCACTGATTGGCTGAATTTGAATTCCTTTCTTTAAACTTTAGAATGGAATTACTAAAAAACAAAATGATGTAGAAAGTAACGAAATGCAGCAGAACGTTTGTTTGTGTATGCACTAAGCGGCCATAATAATTAAATCATTGTTCTTAACCTCGTGATACTAGTCCATTATATAATAAAATTGAAATATGTATATCTGGGTACGCAAAAAGAATTGTTTATGATATCATAAAACTGCCACATTGTTCAACCGTTCTATTTAAAGATACAGAATGTATATCTGGAACACTGAAGTGTTACAAAATCGGGCCATCCGCATGATACTCGGTAAAAATAGATGCACAAGAATAAACGACATGCTGGTTGAGTTGTAATGACAATGACTAAATCTTAGACAAATTTTGTTGGCCAAAGCAAAACTTCGGATTAATTTATGAACCTTCTAAAAAAATAAATTTTCCTAAATTTTTAATGTACTAAATTTTGTTGGCCAAAGCAAAACAGACAAGGAAAGAAAGAGGAGAGAACGCGCGGCTGACATCTCTGTTACCAAAAAGTACCAAATCACCTTAGCTAATGGGATTAACGTTATGGTTAAGCTATTTGGAGAAATAATTTATTTTCAGATAAAATTTATTAAACTATCTTGTCTTGCAAAATGTCAGCTATAACAGATACGTCATTGGAAAACTCATTGTATTTGAATCAAAACATGTCTTAAAAAATATAATTTTTACACTTTACATCAAAAATATTATGGTTCGCATGGTAGTGATACATTTGAAATTATATTTTGGATACATATACAGGGTGAGTTTTTAGTACCGGCTCGGTCAATAACTCACTCCACTACTGTAGAAGATAGCGAAAAAAAATGTATATAAAAGTTGGAGCCACGGATGCGCTCCTTGCTCAGAAAATATTTTGATTTATTCAGGGTGATCCATATCTACGTGGTGATGCAAACATGTATTTTTTTCAATGAGACACCCTATATATTAACCAATATTTAGATTCTACTAATAATTTCACTTCTCACAATATAAGGTATTATAACAGTATACAGGGTATTTTAGAAGTTATGACCATTTTTATATCCAAATCGCTGTCAAACGAACGTACTTATATCAAAAAGTAATGAATCAAAAATTATTTTTTTTTACATGGGAAGATTAAAAATATCCTCTAGTTTTGAAATCGGCTATAAAAAAAGCCCGCGACGCATATGCGTATATAGGGTGATGTAGAATGCTAAATCTAGATTTTCTCTCTTTTTTTAAATTTAATCCCCAATATTTTATTATACCAACGAATTGCTTTTAATATGCTCTTTCATCTTTCTATAGCACTTGTTGTACCTACGTAAATCAGTTTCAGAGATATTTCGATTTTTCGGTAAATTTAAAATATAGCTTCTATTTGTGTAGGTACTGAAATTGATTTATTTTGAAAAAGTACTATCGAATTTGTTTTTTTATTTAACGAACGACTAAATTATAAGGTCATGATAGTATTTGATAAAGTCAAAACCCTAAATCATCGAGATAATAAAGTCAAGTATGCCGAGGAGACAATTTTGTAGGCGTGATTCATAATTATCAAGCAGATTTATCAGGTGGGCTTTGGAAAATTGACAGTTTTCATAACCTGCTCAATAATTCCGTACTGTGTGAAAATCCAGCATTAAGAATTAATTTTTCCATTGAGGATATTTAGGAGAATCTTTGAGAAATTGCCTTCTTGCCTCTAGAATATATCACCTATGAACAGAAATATCTATAACGGAGCCACTCTAAAACTGATGCGTTTGAAAAATTGAAGAATCGTTTTATTTGGAATGTGCCGTTTAATATTTCATAGCCTACCTGATAGATCTGCTTGATAAGTATGCAGGATGTCTATAACATTGTTTCCTCAGCACACGTTACCTATATTATCTCGTTAATTCAGTGTTTTGACTTGATCAAGTACTATTATGGCCTTATATTTTAGTAGTTTGTTAAGAAAAAATAAAATTTGGTAGTATTTTCTCAAAATAAATAAATTTTAGTAAACAAATGGAAGATATATTTAAAATTTGTAGAAAAATTGAAATATCTCAGAAACTAATAAACGCAGTCATAACAAGTGCTATACAAAGATGAAAGAGCATATTAAAAGCCATTCTTTGGTATAATAAAATATAGGGGGTTACATTTAAAAAAAAGAGAAAATCTAGATTTTGCATTCTACATCACCCTGTATACAAATATGCGTCGTGGGCTTTTTTATAGCCGATTTTAAAACCAGAGGACATTTTTGATCTTCCCGTGTAAAAAAAATTATTTTCGATTGATTACTTTTTTATATACAGTACGTTCGTTTAACAGCGATTTGGATATATAAATGCTCATAACTTTTGAAATACCCTGTATAATGTAGTAATATCCTATATTCGAAGATCGGAAATCATTAGTAGAATTTGAATATGGAATAATATATAGGGCATCTCATTTAAAAAAATGCATGTGGTAGTTATGGATCACCCTGTATAAATCTAAATATTTTCTAAGCAAGGAGCATATCCGTGGCTACAACTTTCATGTACAACTTTTTTCGCTATCTTATACAGTAGTGGATTTATCGACCGAGCCGGTACTGAAAACTCATCCTGTATATTTCTGAACTAGATATCGAGATATATGAATAACTTTTGTATTTGTAATGTATTTTGTATTCTCATATATTATAAAATATAAATACCTTAAAGTACCTATGTTACAGGTTTTCATTATCCTTTTAAAATCTAGAGAAAAAAGTGCCTAAGTCCATTTTTGGAAAAAACAAAATCTTGGAAAATAGACCACTCAACTAGCTTTTACTTAAAGTCGCTCACTCTAGAAGTAATAAAATACAAGATTATAACACATCAAATGATTATTCGAGAAGGTAATATTTCTAGAGAGAAATATAAACTTTAAAAGCGTTTTTCTCAAAAACAGAAAAATGTGACTTCAGACGCACTTTTTACATTGGGCCATTCATTTAGAGATTAATCAATGATTGATAAAACGTTATTATCTTGGGATATACTTCGCACTTCTGCTAGACCTTTTTTTCATCAAAAAATAGCTATTTATTTTAATAAATATCATTATAGTCACAATGTCTTAACAGACACGTTGTGAACGTGTAAAATGCGTTAAGTCGGAGCTAGAGTATTGCCGACACGAATATTATCAATAGTTTTGAGCACTGTAGCTCGCCATCGTTCGCGATTTACTGTCAGTTTAGTGGCGCTCTTGATACTCATATTCAGCAACTGTTTCGTCGTATCCACCCAGTGTGTAGGGGGACGGCCACGGCGCCGCCCACTCGGGGGATGACCCTGAACTACAAGTTTCTCCATATTATCGCTTCTGTGTACATTTATGTCCGAAGAATGTAAGCATTCTCGTCGACACGATGGAGGATAGTCTCTTTGGATTACCGACCTCATCCAGTATGGAAACGTTAGTTCGATGGGCGGTATAAGGAACTCTCAGCATTCGCCTCCATGTCCACATTTCAAAAGCATCTATGCGAGCTCGATCTGCCTTTTTAACAGTCCAAGTTTCCGAGGCATACAAAAATATGGAGAACACAAGAGACTGAACCAGCGACATTTTTGCAGCTTTAGCGATGTTATGGTCACGCCATATTTTAGTAAGCTTTGTCATGGCCACACGTGCCTGTTGAATGCGCCATCGAATCTCATTTTCACGGCTACCCGAATTGTCGATCAAAGAACCGAGGTATACAAAACTTTAAATATACTTTTCCAATAATACATGTCATTTTAATGACTCATTTGGAATTTTTCCCAGAATCATAATGTTTACCTGAATTAAAATTCAGTCTACGAGTGTTTAAGTGTAACCAGTTTATTATACAATTTTATGTCGTAGTCCAATTTGTATAATATATTATCACAAGTCTTATCGTATGAATATATTACAATGCCGGCCATGAATATTTGAACTTTACATTTATGTAATTGAGAGTTCGTTAACATACACAATGCGGTAGTAGTTACTTATACAGGGTGTCCCGAGACGACTAAGACAAACATTATATCGGAACTGGGCAGTAGTGCGAATTATAACCTTGGGGGTGTAAATTAGAGAAAATATAGTATCTGTTCTTATTATTGTGTCACCCAATGAGGTATTTGTTTTTGATCACGTGACCTCCGATTCAAAAATTTTAATGGGACACCCTGTATATTTGTGATCTTTTGTGTTCCTTCCGATAAAACAATTTCAACAAACTCGCACACTTGGGGTCTAAAGTGATTATTTCAATTTAATTTATTTATATTCATTTTCAATAAACGAAAATAAAATCACTAAATTTATGTTTAACAGTTCTATAATATATGTTACGCTCAACATCCGAATTCGGGCAACGCCCGAAAAAAATACGCAGAACTAGTTTTGAGCAAGGAATATTTCTCAAACCCGAAACATGAATTTTATACGGCTATTGAGCATTACCAAATAGGCAGAACTAGTTTTGCGCATCTTGAAATACACAGAACTAGTTTTACGCAACTTAAAATGCACAGAACTAGTTTTGCGCAACTTGAAATGCACAGAACCGAACAAACGGAGTAACCATGCACAATATATGTAAATTTTTACTGTATGGTCAAGGGTTATATGCACACCGTCTACAAACCTTTATACTGAGAGAAGTGATGTTGTTATAAACAGAAAAATTAAGATCGATTTATCCGAGTAAAGCCCCAAAATATGGGTTTGAAATAATTTTTTACTTTTTTCTTCACTGGATGCAGTATAGTTCTGTGGTACGTAATGACAACCAAAGTGAACATTCGTTATGCATTGTGTGTCAAAAAGCTATCGTTTAGGTTAGGTTAGGTTAGGTTTCTTCGCCAACGTTCCTGCAATATAAGTATGAATCGTAAAAACGCAAAAAGAGGTTTGGAAGCACAAGCCAATTTGATACTCACACAATCAAATAAAAAATTTAAACCAGCCTCAGTTGGTGATTTATTATTTGTTGGTATTCATTAAAATATATTTAACTTCTTCAACTGTATATTTATCGTTTTTCAATCGACAATAAGCCATGCATTGTTTTTACACGTCTCGAGTTTTTTAGAGGTGCCATATCATTGCTTTTTTTACTTCTAATACTATTGTATTTTGTTGATGATCGACTTAATGTGTTTGTCATGACATGTATCTTACTAATTATTCTTTGTGTCGTTTCTTTTATAATTGTAATGTTAGGTCGCAGTGCGGTTAAGTGGTAGAGTAGCCATGGCTAAACTTCGCCATACTGTGATCTTTTTGCTCAATAAAGACATTATTATTATTATATGTAGGTAAATAGGATCTGAATCAAAGTTTACGGAATACATATAAGTTGGATCACTCCGCAAAAATATCAAAACAGCCTGCCCCTTGCCCCGTCTCCCCGGTCCACCGGTAGCAGTGTACCGACGTCAGCCGAGAGATACGGGGCGGCGCAAAGTAGTGGTTGAACGTGTGTAACGCGAAGTGTATACAGTGTCTCAAAAATATCGGATTTTGTTATCTCGGATTTGTTTGCAGGAAATGGATAATATTTTCAGAAGTTTGATTTTATCAATTAAATTTATTAACGGATGGAAAATGACAATCAGATCCATCCTTATTTTGTGGTAAACCTTGAAATATAAAGGATATAAATACATGCTTCACGACGATTAGGACACGCAATAGGTCGGAACTGGGCACTAGTAGAGAATTATATACCCAATGAGGTATTTGTTTTTGGTCACGTGACGTCCGATTCAAAATTATTAATGGAACACCCTGTACATTTGTGCCTTTCTGTGTTCCACCCGATAAAACAATTCCAACAAACCAGCACACGTCTAAAGTGATTAATTCGTGGCCTACAGGCCTACAGGTACTCAAAGGATTGTATCACGCTAAACGCGTATAGTGAGACAAGATATTCATTCGGTGGTCTTACCATACCACCTAGAGACATTCTAAATTATATTTTAGAGCTCGTAAATATTTTTATTGATAACTTTAACAATTTAGTTTCTACAGTAGCAATTGGAATGACACTGAAAAGCAAAATGTCAATAATATTTATTCACATCCATGTAAAGCATTTCCACATCATTATCTTTTAAAATTGTACATGCAAGTTCCTATATATTATACCATAAATTTTATAAGCTGTGGTCTCAGAAATATGCCAAATAAACAAAACATTAAGGTAAAAATACTTCAGCACCTTTGAACCAATTTTTACGTATCCATGAAACAGCTACAATATGTGAAATCATTTGAGATTCATTAGTAATAGTTTTACTTTATTTTAGTTACCTAGTGTATTAGCAAAATAAACGTTATATTTGTATTTGTATGTCTAAATCGGCTGTCAATACATAGTCTTTCAATGACCCTCGTATATACGTAAAACCCTGGCGTTAGCAAGTCCCCGCTAAAAGACCCTCGTATTTGGGCAAAAACCAACGCAAAAACTAACTGGCGCGTACGGCCGCGGCATCGCTTTGATGTGATATCTTCAAAGTGCCGACGGAGAGTGATCCAACTTATATTTATTCCGTAAACTTTGTCTGAATTAACAAAAACTGTTACATGTGTACTAGAAATGCTACTGCCGAGCTATGTACAAAGTTTCAATGCAAATGTCCCTTTTTTTTAGGTGTTCGTATTTCACTTGTCAGTAGTATATTACTGAAAGTTGGGATTCTAGAATTTTTTTACAGTAAAACTAGTGTAACAGAAGTTCATATAGCAAATAAAACGATTTTTCTGAAAACCAATCATACTCTGACCTTTATCCACTCAGGTCCTCAATTAAGACTTAATAAAAATTCATTTCATTTCATTTCGGTTAGGAAATGTGTAAGGTAAATGACAGCTCATTATATTGTGTTTGCAGACCAATTCCCGTATGAATAAACCTCTGTATAGGCACTTTAAAGCGTAACCAATTCAGAATTTCGAATCGCAAATTTGGTCACACGTCAATAAAATATCGCTTCATTGTATAAATAATACATTATTCCTGCTCACCATTCACTTATTCGCCAAACGAAGACATTAAAAGTCTCAACAAGAGACATATCCGTTTCTTTGAAGACAATAATTGACACGTACGTTACGTAATCACTACTTATCAGTCTGGTTAACAGGTAATCAGTGTCGAAACCGTCAATACTTTCGTATTTCTCACGCATCAATTTGAAATAATTGTTTATGCTTCTGGAACGATAATGTTTTAATAATGAATCCAAAAAATTGTTATGAAATATGCGGATGGATCAGAAAATAACGAGTATTATTATTATATAATAATTTATTAGTCGACAATACGATGTGGTAAATAAGTCGCATGACCCAAATGAAGTAGTGACCTTGTGTGTGGAGTGTGACAAGATAGACAAATATTTACCAGCATCAGACGTGCAAGAGGTATGAACCACTCGGACTACACTTCTATTCTGATCGCATGCTAACTAAACACGAAGAAAGCTGCTGGTCCTGACCAAATTCCAGCTATTGTACTTAAACGCTGTGCCGCTATTCTTTGCAAGCTCTTCAAACTATCGTATCAGCGAGGCTGCATGAAGGATCGGTTGCGTACAACCCATCCCTAAGAAAGGCAAAGAAACTGATCCCAGTAACTATAGAACTGTGACTACTCTCAGCATCATGTCTAAGGTTATGGAGACTACCATTAAGACACAGCACCTAAAATACCTGGACAACAATAACATCATAAATGATCGCCAGTATGGCCTGTGTAAGCCTAGGTAGGTCTTCGGCAATTGAAAATCATAACGAATCCCGTGTTGTTGAATTTGACATATCGAAAGTCTTCGATAGAGTGTCGCATGAGGGACTTCTGGTCAAGCGTGCTACTTATGGACTACCACTTGGCCTGCGCCAGTGGCTGAATACTTTTTTGAACGACCGATCTCTGTTTGTTGCAATCGAAGGCTGTTGATCAGATGTATTTTCAATAAACGCCGGTATTCCTCAGGGATCTGTCCTATTCCCTGCACTTTTCCTTCTGTACATCAACGAGCTGCTGGAATAACATCCAATCCAATCTACAGTTTCGCAGACGACAGTACGTTAATATCGTGCAAGGAAATAGGCAAGCCACTGTCATCCCAGGAGACGGTACGTCGGCTACAGCAACATGCCTCACAGATCAACGTAGATATCAAAACAATTGTCGAGTAGGGATTAGTAAACAAAGTACAGTTTAACGTACAGAAGTGGCTCTGGCAGCCATGGCGCGCCTCAACACTCTTGGTATAAATCCAGAAGTAGGTTGTGGGGAAACTAGACGTCTCCTGTGGCTGAGGGCTGTCAAATCTATGCCCCAAATACAGGGGAGCACAGACAGTATTTCCCCTCGATTTGTTTTTGATAGACCCTACTCAATATACGCAAATAGTGAAAACCAGACCTCCGATGAAGGAACAATCAATAGTTTCACGGATGGATCAAAACGTAAGGAAGGGGCAGGCTGCGGAGTTTTCTCGAGAAGCCTGCGTTTTCATCTTAAGTGGACTATGGACAAATGTGCCAGTATAGTTCAGACAGAACTATCGGGCATAACCATAGCCGCAAACGAGATTACTCGTAGACAGATATCGAGAAAAACCATCAAGATCTACACAGATAGTAGACAATCATTAGTGGCCCCGAAGAGTCATAAGATAACTTCACAGTCACTATGGGATTACCACCAAGCACTTGTAGGGGCCTCCCATGCAAACCACATTATGGTATGCTGGATTAAAAGTCACTCGGGGTGCAGTGGCAACGCAAAAGCTGACGAACTGGCTAGAAAGGCTGCGGGCGTGAAAATCTTTGGCCCCGGCCCCTCAAGCTTATTACCGTCCACAGCGAAATCGCAAATGATAAAAGAATACACCCATCAGAAATTCAAGGAATTATGGGATGGAACAAACACCTGTCAACTTGCCAGGGAACTTTCAAATTACCCTAGTAAGGATGCAGCAAAGAGCTACCTGGCGATGCCCAGAAGTAAACTACGCACTGTTGTAGGGATCTTAACGGGACATTGCCAGCTTCGGAAACCCCTCTTTAACATGGGAGTAGGCGACACACCTCTCTGCAGAAGCTGTGAACAGGAAGATGAGACAGTGCATCACGTCCTTTGTGACTGCCCCAGTTCGAGAATCCATTCTGGGTTAAAGGTGGCCAATCTTGGCCTCCTTGAGGAGAATCCCCCTTGGTGCAATCACCCTGTTTTTCAAACGACTGGGATGGCTGGAAACCTAGGCGGCGATATCTCCAAGGAGGATGCACAAAGGGCCCAATGGGGCCTGAGTGCTGTGGTCTCTAGACTGCCCTCCCATGATTACAGAATACAGAAACGTACAGAAAACTCAGGCAACAACACTGACAAAGAAGTCTCGCGGAGGCTTACCCACTGTGGAAAGGGAGGGTCACCCAAGAGTCACCTTCTGTCAAGCTTTGGGGATCAACATCAACAATAATATGACCTGAAACAACCGCGTCGTCAGTATTGCCAAAACGGCATCCCTGGAGCTTGGAGTTTTGTTCTGCTGTAGGAAACTATATACACCAATGCAACTACTGCTGCTCTACAAGGCACTGATCCGACCATCGTTGGAGTATTGCTCGCTTGTGGACACTATCCAGAAGAGGGCAAGGACCTTCACAGCCTGGAACAGCGAAGAAGGGTGCCTGACCTGTCCCTGTTTTACAGATTCTATCACGGAAGATGTTCGGGTGAGCTCTCCCAGATAATAACACCAAAGACCATCAGAACGAGGAACACTTTAAAGAGGCTCTGCGAGCTCATCCTCACCAGGTCGAGGTCCCTACTACCCGAACCAGTCTCCTTCAGCATTCCTTCTTTCGGAGAACTTTGACGCTGTGGAATGAGCTGCCGGGGAATTTGTTTCCCGACGGCTACAACCTGCACGTTTCAAATCTAACGTGCACCAACACGTATCCTCTCGCAGCGCTTCTTCCGTGCCATAGTCTTTTTTGGCCTTTGCAGCAGGCTGAACATAAAAAATGCAATTTAAAAGGAGGAGATTGGAAACGCACGTCACGAGGCGACCATCAGACGACCCGATAGTGGCGCTCCATTACTTTGAATGATAAGCCAAGTAGACGTGCGTCGGGAATCGCGTCGGCCACATAGACAACCGACCAGTGTGCGGAGGCACTTAGCGTCGACCATGCCGCTGATGGGCCTGTGTACGGACGGGCTAAGTACCCCCTGGGTTAACCCGACAGACTCTCAAGGTCGTTCGGGTATGCAAAAATACAAGAAATCTATATTCTCGTAAATTATGGTCCATAATTTATCGCTTTCGATACTTGTTCGCACATCCCTGTCAATCTATTTTTAGATATCTCCAATAATGCCAAGGCTGTGTCCTCTCAGCACGAAAAGAAATAAAGATATGATTATATCAAAAAACCATTGTGTCAAGTGACTTGATTATTATGTATTCTATATTGGTATGAGGGTGGTTCAAGTCCTCTGTATGCTGTTGGCATTCACCCATTTTTGTTAATAAAATGAAAACTGGAAGATTTAAAATTGGTGAATCAATACTCCAACCACAAAACCCGTAAGGTTAATTCCAAACCAACGGGCCAAGGTCAAATAAGGTTTTGGTACGGATTCCAACCGCTAAGAGGGCGCTGTCAGTCACGCTATCAGCTACCTAAACATTAGCTGTCATTGCTGTCAACTTTGTGATTGTTGTGTTTGACTTTTAGTGAAATTTAAAGCACAGCATACTAAACAACCAGCAGAGTATCTCTGAGAATTTCCTATATAAAAATAATTCCTACAGAATTGAGGTTTTGAATAAATTTTTTTTTTGTCATAAGTGGAAGGATCATATATAGGTTTTACAACAAAACTGTTTTTGTTTTCTTTTTTTCGCAATAATTCAAAAGTTATATCAAAATAAAAATGGGTTTTTGGATCCAATACTGAAAACACGTCGACGACTCCCGAGCCGTGTGACGTCACCATGGCGGTCAGGATGCTCCTTTGACCAACGACGTCCTACTCCGATACTAGATTCTAGATTCCCAACCAATCGCGAAAATACGTACTGGTAAACTGGTAAGTCGATAATCGAAGCTTGCAGCTCGAAACAAAGTCTAATATCGAAATAAATATGTTTTTGAATGTTTGAAGTTGAAGTCAGATTACAGATTCCAGTAAGTAAGTACCCAACCAAATATGTTTCGTTGAAAAGATCTCCTCATTCCAAGGATGGCCCAGTAGTTAGAGAGTCCGGTAGTGGATCTCAGGGTCTTTGGATCGAAACCCAGGCCTTCGTCACGTCAATGAAGGTGCGTTTGGTTCGTACAGAGAATTTTGTGCAATTGATTGCACTCCTCAATAACTAATCATTTACCAATACCCCTATAAAGGTATCGATACCAGCTTAGAATAGCTCAAAGTGTATTGATGACAATAATACTCAATACGTTTTGCGATTTTGGGTTGTCGGTGCTTCCACGATAGGTTTCGAAGCAATTTTCGAAACGCATTTAAACGGTTTCATCTGACACTCTTGACGAATGTCATTTCTTAGTTTTGAAACCTATTTTGTTGTTAATCATAAACTTTTAGTTTCGAATTTCGAATAAACTTCAATAAACTGACAAGGGTGACATTATACACCAACGCACTGCGCATAGGTCATTTCAAAACGTTTTGAAAGTGACAGCTGGTGTTTCCACGACAATTGGATTTCAATACGATCCCAAATATTGGCGAATTGACCTTGAACAGGAAACATTTTGAAAACGCATCCTCCACGATATATTATTTAAAAACTCAAAACGTTGTGAAAGCCCGCGTATACAAAATTTCACAGCGTCAGCAGTCAAAGGTGTCCACCGACATATATGTTTTATCTTTTGACAGATACTGACCCAAAATGGCGGGATGCTCGTATGATTGCCGCCAACCCAAAATATTCTGCTGTTTGTTTGGTATGATGTACAGGGTGGGGCATAAAAACCAAGTGTTTTTGGTTTGAGTAATACTCATATATTAGAAAAGGGAGGAGCGCGCGGTTTATTACAATCCATTCCTTGACTCAAACCATTTCACTTTCTTACTTGCTATTTACAATCATGGAGCGGGAGACGCTAGAACAACGCGTGGCATATGGCGTGGCATCATTGACCCATATTTTTTTGGAGAAAATGGGGTCACCGCTACGGCAACATCTGAACGTTACATTCTATGGTGAATACCTTTTTCATACCTGAATTACAAAGAAGAGGTATGGATATCAAAGAGATTAGTGGTTCCAGCAAGATGGGGCCACGGCACACACCGCTAGAGCATCCATGGCTGTTTTTCGTCACCTGTTTCCAAATCGTTCAATTTCGAGGTTTGGTGGCATTTCATGACCTCCTCGGTCTCCTGACTTGTCAATTTGTGACTTTTTTCTATGGGGATAACTCAAGTCACGTGTTTAAAGGGCCAAGCCCCGTACGTTAGACGCAAAGAAGGAAGCGATTCGCCATGGAATCTCTCAAAAATCAACAGAGACATGCTGGAAACAGTGGAGTGCAATTTTCGTGAACGGCTGCATCATATGCCAGATGTAATTTTTGCACTTAGATATTTCAAAATGGTTTATTATCAGCTATGTTCTACTACCAATAATTTTTTTAGAGTAAAAACTAATAATTTTATGATTATTTCAAAAACACTTGATTAATATGCCCCACCCTGTATTTAAAGCGTCTGTTATACTGCCGAAAATGGTATTTTGCTCCTGAGTATGGTACCATAAATAAAATTATGCATCGTTTTAGCTCTCACTGACTCACTGAAGTCACTGTAGAGAGCTTATGCAGAGCCTCTGTCTGTTCGTCCGTCTGTCCGTATACAAAAGATAGCCAAAACTACAGGTGCTAGAGAAAAACTAAATACAGGTTCGGAATCAGCATGAAGAAACTAGTCCGGGAAAAATCCGATTTTGTCAATATTGCTTCCGGTTAAAAAAAATTGAATTAAATTACGACAGGTAACTGACGACGTATTATGTACGGTGTATTGATATTTCTGAAGCACAGGCAGCGTGACTGAGCGGTTAAGAAACTAGGCACCAGTCCGAAAGGGCGTGGGTTCGAATCTCGATTTTTATTATTTAATCAAGTAAATTCTTTTCTACTTTTTTCTATAAATTATGAATAGGAGAGGGTAGCAAATGACAGAGTGATTTTTCAATTTACACAATAGCGCGTTGTCATCTGAGATAAGAAAAAGAAATTTGAATCTGTTGCAGGTTACTGTTGGAATGCGATCAAGTGTCAAGTGACTGACACGGAATTCTGCCACGAAGAATGTCTAGGCTGTACCCAGAACTTATCAGCTAGCCATTGCCATGCATGCAAGAATTTCGATGACCATGGTTTATGTGTGAAGACCTGCCCAGAAGACAAGTAAGTGTTTTTTATAAACATGAGTTTTCCGCTAGTTTAACTAGTCTATTCATTCAAGAAATTAAATCAAACATGAGCACGCATATTTTTTTTTATAACTGAGCAGACTGTGTAGGTTAACGCGGGATTTGAATGGGCCAACATTCGGGGGCTCAATAAATTCATCTATTTAGTTTACCCTAAAAATCTAAAATCGTTATCTGGTCTCCTATCAGGTCGAAAACTCGTACCATGTATAGTTAGAGGTAGCTAATTACAAATCCAGCTGTTGTTTTGAGATTATGCGTCAGGGAACATCGAAAATTTTCAGATCCTCAAATATTCAAGTTTACCCTAAAAATCTAAAACCGTTATCTGGCCTCCTATCAGATCGAAAACTCGTACCATGTATAGTTAGAGGTAGCTAATTACAAATCCATTCGTTGTTTTGAGATTATGCGTGAGGTAACGGACATCGAAAATTTTCAGATCCTCAAATATTCAAGTTTACCCTAAAAATCTAAAATGGTTATCCGGCCTCCTATCAGGTCGAATACTCGTATCATGTATAGGTAGAGGTAGCTAATTACAAATCCAGCCGTTGTTTTGAGATTATGCGTCAGGTAACGAACGTCGAAAATTTTCAGATCCTCAAATATTCAAGTTTACCCTAAAAATCTAAATTCGTTATCTGGCCTCCTATCAGGTCGAAAACTCGTATCATGTATAGTTAGAGGCAGCTAATTACAAATCCAGCCGTTGTTTTGAGATTATGCGTCAGGTAACGGACATCGAAAATTTTCAGATCCTCAAATATTCAAGTTTACCCTAAAAATCTAAAATGGTTATCCGGCCTCCTATCAGGTCGAAAACTCGTATCATGTATAGTTAGAGGCAGCTAATTACAAATCCAGCCGTTGTTTTGAGATTGTGCGTCAGGTCACGAACATCGAAAATTTTCAGATCCTCAAATATTCAAGTTTACCCTAAAAATCTAAATTCGTTATCTGGCCTCCTATCAGGTCGAAAACTCGTATCATGTATAGTTAGAGGCAGCTAATTACAAATCCAGCCGTTGTTTTGAGATTATGCGTCAGGTAACGGACATCGAAAATTTTCAGATCCTCAAATATTCAAGTTTACCCTAAAAATCTAAAATGGTTATCCGGCCTCCTATCAGGTCGAAAACTCGTATCATGTATAGTTAGAGGCAGCTAATTACAAATCCAGCCGTTGTTTTGAGATTGTGCGTCAGGTCACGAACATCGAAAATTTTCAGATCCTCAAATATTCAAGTTTACCCTAAAAATCTAAAATGGTTATCCGGTCTCCTATCAGGTCGAATACTCGTATCATGTATAGGTAGAGGTAGCTAATTACAAATCCAGCCGTTGTTTTGAGATTATGCGTCAGGTAACGGACATCGAAAATTTTCAGATCCTCAAATATTCAAGTTTACCCTAAAAATCTAAAATGGTTATCCGGCCTCCTATCAGGTCGAATACTCGTATCATGTATAGGTAGAGGTAGCTAATTACAAATCCAGCCGTTGTTTTGAGATTATGCGTCAGGTAACGAACGTCGAAAATTTTCAGATCCTCAAATATTCAAGTTTACCCTAAAAATCTAAATTCGTTATCTGGCCTCCTATCAGGTCGAAAACTCGTATCATGTATAGTTAGAGGCAGCTAATTACAAATCCAGCCGTTGTTTTGAGATTATGCGTCAGGTCACGAACATCGAAAATTTTCAGATCCTCAAATATTCAAGTTTACCCTAAAAATCTAAAATGGTTATCCGGCCTCCTATCAGGTCGAAAACTCGTATCATGTATAGTTAGAGGCAGCTAATTACAAATCCAGCCGTTGTTTTGAGATTGTGCGTCAGGTCACGAACATCGAAAATTTTCAGATCCTCAGATATTCAAGTTTACCCTAAAAATCTAAAATGGTTATCCGGTCTCCTATCAGGTCGAATACTCGTATCATGTATAGGTAGAGGTAGCTAATTACAAATCCAGCCGTTGTTTTGAGATTATGCGTCAGGTAACGGACATCGAAAATTTTCAGATCCTCAAATATTCAAGTTTGCCCTAAAAATCTAAAATCGTTATATGGTCTCCTATCAGGTCGAAAACTCGTACCATGTATAGTTAGAGGTAGCTAATTACAAATCCAGCCGTTGTTTTGAGATTATGCGTCAGGGAACATCGAAAATTTTCAGATCCTCAAATATTCAAGTTTACCCTAAAAATCTAAAACCGTTATCTGGCCTCCTATCAGATCGAAAACTCGTACCATGTATAGTTAGAGGTAGCTAATTACAAATCCATTCGTTGTTTTGAGATTATGCGTGAGGTAACGGACATCGAAAATTTTCAGATCCTCAAATATTCAAGTTTACCCTAAAAATCTAAAATGGTTATCCGGCCTCCTATCAGGTCGAATACTCGTATCATGTATAGGTAGAGGTAGCTAATTACAAATCCAGCCGTTGTTTTGAGATTATGCGTCAGGTAACGAACGTCGAAAATTTTCAGATCCTCAAATATTCAAGTTTACCCTAAAAATCTAAATTCGTTATCTGGCCTCCTATCAGGTCGAAAACTCTTATCATGTATAGTTAGAGGCAGCTAATTACAAATCCAGCCGTTGTTTTGAGATTATGCGTCAGGTAACGGACATCGAAAATTTTCAGATCCTCAAATATTCAAGTTTACCCTAAAAATCTAAAATGGTTATCCGGCCTCCTATCAGGTCGAAAACTCGTATCATGTATAGTTAGAGGCAGCTAATTACAAATCCAGCCGTTGTTTTGAGATTGTGCGTCAGGTCACGAACATCGAAAATTTTCAGATCCTCAAATATTCAAGTTTACCCTAAAATCTAAAATGGTTATCCGGCCTCCTATCAGGTCGAATACTTGTATCATGTATAGGTAGAGGTAGCTAATTACAAATCCAGCCGTTGTTTTGAGATTGTGCGTCAGGTCACGAACATCGAAAATTTTCAGATCCTCAAATATTCAAGTTTACCCTAAAAATCTAAATTCGTTATCTGGCCTCCTATCAGGTCGAAAACTCGTATCATGTATAGTTAGGGGCAGCTAATTACAAATCCATTCGTTGTTTTGAGATTATGCGTCAAGTAACGGACTTCGAAAATTTTCAGATCCTCAAATATTCAAGTTTACCCTAAAAATCTAAAATGGTTATCCGGCCTCCTATCAGGTCGAAAACTCGTATCATGTATAGTTAGAGGCAGCTAATTACAAATCCAGCCGTTGTTTTGAGATTGTGCGTCAGGTCACGAACATCGAAAATTTTCAGATCCTCAAATATTCAAGTTTACCCTAAAAATCTAAAATGGTTATCCGGCCTCCTATCAGGTCGAATACTCGTATCATGTATAGGTAGAGGTAGCTAATTACAAATCCAGCCGTTGTTTTGAGATTATGCGTCAGGTAACGGACATCGAAAATTTTCAGATCCTCAAATATTCAAGTTTACCCTAAAAATCTAAATTCGTTATCTAGCCTCCTATCAGGTAACGAACATCGAAGATTTTCAGATCCTCAAATATTCAAGTTTACCCTAAAAATCTAAAATGGTTATCCGGCCTCCTATCAGGTCGAATACTCGTATCATGTATAGTTAGAGGTAGCTAATTACAAATCCACCCGTTGTTTTGATATTATGCGTCAGGTAACGAACATCGAAAATTTTCAGATCCTCAAATGTTCAAGTTTACCCTAAAAATCTAAAATCGTTATCTGGCCTCCTATCAGGTCGGAAACTCGTACCATGTATAGTTAGAGGTAGCTAATTACAAATCCAGCCGTTGTTTTGAGATTATGCGTCAGGTAACGAACATCGAAAATTTTCAGATCCTCAAATATTCAAGTTTACCCTAAAAATCTAAAATCGTTATCTGGCCTCCTATCAGATCGGAAACTCGTACCATGCATAGTTAGAGGTAGCTAATTACAAATCCAGCCGTTGTTTTGAGATTATGCGTCAGGTAACGAACATCGAAAATTTTCAGATCCTCAAATGTTCAAGTTTACCCTAAAAATCTAAAATCGTTATCTGGCCTCCTATCAGATCGGAAACTCGTACCATGCA
The DNA here is from genome assembly GCA_951848785.1 of Callosobruchus maculatus. Taxonomy (NCBI): domain Eukaryota; kingdom Metazoa; phylum Arthropoda; class Insecta; order Coleoptera; family Chrysomelidae; genus Callosobruchus; species Callosobruchus maculatus. Next base: position 990,504 of record CATOUR010000069.1, read on the forward strand.
TAGTTAGAGGTAGCTAATTACAAATCCAGCCGTTGTTTTGAGATTATGCGTCAGGTAACGAACATCGAAAATTTTCAGATCCTCAAATATTCAAGTTTACCCTAAAAATCTAAAATCGTTATCTGGCCTCCTATCAGATCGGAAACTCGTACCATGCATAGTTAGAGGCAGCTAATTACAAATCCAGCCGTTGTTTTGAGATTATGCGTCAGGTAACGGACATCGAAAATTTTCAGATCCTCAAATATTCAAGTTTACCCTAAAAATCTAAAATGGTTATCCGGCCTCCTATCAGGTCGAAAACTCGTATCATGTATAGCTAGAGGCAGCTAATTACAAATCCAGCCGTTGTTTTGAGATTGTGCGTCAGGTCACGAACATCGAAAATTTTCAGATCCTCAAATATTCAAGTTTACCCTAAAATCTAAAATGGTTATCCGGCCTCCTATCAGGTCGAATACTTGTATCATGTATAGGTAGAGGTAGCTAATTACAAATCCAGCCGTTGTTTTGAGATTGTGCGTCAGGTCACGAACATCGAAAATTTTCAGATCCTCAAATATTCAAGTTTACCCTAAAAATCTAAATTCGTTATCTGGCCTCCTATCAGGTCGAAAACTCGTATCATGTATAGTTAGGGGCAGATCCTCAAATGTTCAAGTTTACCCTGAAAATCTAAAATCGTTATCTGGTGTCCTATCAGGTCGAAAACTCGTACCATGTATAGCTAGAGGTTGCTAATTACAAATCCAGCCGGTATTTTGAGATAATGCCTAAACAGAATAGAATCGATTTTATTGATCACAACAGTATAAATAAGTACAAGTGATACGTCTCTCAAGCGAACAAAAATAAAACCAATACATAATTTAAAAATTAATACATATAAAAATAGTACAAAAGTGCTCACATAGCATTTGCAGGTATAACAGGATCATCACAGACAAACGGGGTATCCTTAAATTTCTCCAAATTATGGAAACAGTAATTTAAAATAAAAATGTTCACGGTCATTTTAAAGCGGTTTTTGTCAAGGCTCAGGTAGAAAATTATATAAATCCACTCGCTACGAATTTTCCACCGACTTAGTAGAAGTTTATAAAAAGTTTATACCCAGTCTGTCTGAGTACATTCATATAGATCTAGTATAGTGATGATGAATCTCAGCACCAGTAATGAAATGGTGCAAATTTTTATGCACCTCATCAGTGTAGAATAGATAAAAATGCCAGGCAGAGGCATGATCCGTAAACGTTTGAATAGTCGCTGATAATTGGCTCTAAACCCTTTATCCATTATCAAGCGGATTGCTTTTTTTTGTAAAACAAAAATTTTGCACGCATTGGACGAATGCCAAGTAAAATAGTTCCATACATCAAATGTGAGTGAAATAATGCAAAATAGGTAGAACGCAATGTATCTAAATCAAGCAACTTTTTTAAGCTTCGAAGGACAAACAAATGTTTTGATAGTGTGCTACACAGTTCGTCCACATGAACTTTATTTAGGATGAGGTACAGCGGTCGTGCGGGTGCATCTGATAGGAGCGGTGAGCGGAGGAACGATAGAGGATAGCTCAGAGGAGCAGATTCCGTTTGAATATCAGTAAAAGAGTAAGAGGTCACCAACAACACGCTGGTGAGAAAGTGGCTGGAGGTGGCACGTTAAGACCGAGTTGCCAATTATTCGAATTGCCCTTCTCTGGACAGCATCTAGTATAGACAGTGTAGCAGAGTGAAATAATTATCAACTTGAATGATAGCGACTCATGCGAATCTGATTTTGACTTGTGTTGATCTTTTTTATTTTCTTATTTCATTTTTCGCTTGTAATAATATTACTAGAATGTAAGTTTGAATTGTATTTATTGTTCATTTTATAATGTCTATTAAACATCTAATATGCAACCACGCTTGATTCTCTTCTTTTTAGCGTTAGTGTGGCCCTGGATGGTTCTGTCCCCAACATCTGGCACGCGACACTGTGCGTTGTATAATAAATTTTTTTACAATAAATAGGGAAACGTTTTAAATTTGAAATGAATTCTCCACAAAGTATTTACTTTGATACCCAATTTCATAATAATAACGGACTTTTGCTATCAGCTAAAGCAATTAAGGATTGCAATACTTAAACAGACAAATATTTGAAAATAGGTTTTTTTATAACTGAGCAGACCACGTAGGCAGAGCCTAAATACCAGAGTACCGCGGCTGCTGTGAAAGGGTTATGTTAGGGGAAGTTAGTTAACGCGGGATTTGAATGGGCCAACATCCGCAGGTCCAATAAATACATCTCCTGGCAGTCCATTTCAAGCCTTGGACACCCTGGGAATAAATGTGCGGTTGTATCACTCGGTTCTTGATGTATGAAGAACCACCGCCTTAGGATGAGATGCCACGGTCGCGCGGGTGCATCTGATAGGAGCGGTGAGCGGCGGAACGATAGAGGATAGCGGAGAGGAGCAGAATCCGTTTGAATATCAGTAAAAGAGTGAGAGGTCACCAACAACATGCCGGTGAGAAAGTGGCTGGAGGTGGCACGTTAAGACCGAGTTGCCAATTATTCGAATTGCCCTTCTCTGGGCAGCATCTAGTATAGACAGGCTAGTAAGGGCAGCAGGTCCCCAGATATGGGAGCAATACTCCAGGCCAGGTCTTATCTGGGCTTTATATAGCGTGAGGAGGTTACATGGTGAGATGTACTTTCTAGCTCTAAATAGGTACCCAAGCTTTTTACCAACAGCTGTTGCAATTGACACAACGTGTTCGTGCCAGGTCAGATTTTCTGTAATGTTTACTCCTAACAGCTTGAATGAGCAACTCCTTGGCAGAGCCTGGTTGTTCATTAAAACCTAGTGTTCGCTTGGGCACTTCTTGTTTGATAGCGTAAAATACTGGGTCTTGGAGGCATTAAATTCAACCATATTCGTAAGCCCCCAAGCGGTAATGGTATCGAGATCCTTTGAAAGTGAAGATGACGCTTGGTATTTGAGTTCCAAAGGCAGTTTCGAAACTTTTGTGTCATTGCACCATAATCCCGAAATGGGAGGGATCGGAGATAGAGGGGGGGTTAAACCTGGAAAAAATTGTTTGCCAATGACGTGATTTTTGCGGTTCTTGGGTTTTTAGGCAGGCGTCGTTGAGCGTTGAAACTTGAGGTTCGCCACCACGAGTGGATGGCAGCTTCAGAAGCTATATACACTTCGGCGGCTTCCGAAATACTGTACAGGGTGTCCCATTTTGGGCACTTTTACGGGGTATCTCGGTTATTTTAGAAGATAGAGGGTTGCGGTTTTCGCGACAGTGTGCTACTTTTTTTGTGAAACTAAAGATGCCGTCAAAAAATTTTCATGGCCCTCTTGGTTTTTGAGATACAGGGTGAAATCGAAAACTATCGATTTTGAGAACACCCTCGTATCTCAGTTGTCTTTTATCTTATTGAAAAGTTTAATGTTTGGGTCTTATAGAATTTTTTCTGTAGAATCCAGTGGTGTAGTTTGATTTTTGCTTTCTCTAACCATTATTCAGTTATAAAGCAAACATATATTTTTTTAATGGAATACCCTGTATATTATTATTTTACGTCAATCGGAAATAATTCAAGCTTTTCAAAAATATATACTAGTATGGATTTTTTCTGAAAGCATTTCATTTTTTACTTTATTTGTAGCAGTAGGCCATGACTAATCTATTAAAAACAATATCCAAGTAACCAATGATTAAGATATAAGCTACACAGCTTCTTCTTTGTGCTTACAAGATGATGAATGCGTTACTTCTATGTAACCTAATACGTTTGTTTCCCTTTGCTCCCTATTCTCCTTGAAATAAGTTATAGGACGTGGTTGAATAAAGGATCCGTACCTAACTATATTTATTTTTAGACGAGCAAATATATCTGAAAACGGTTGATGTCTCTCTGGGTATCTAAGCTGCCATTATTATAGAAAATTGGAAATAATTAAAATGAAAACACAGAAAGAACAAAGCTATATTTAATAAAAATATAATAATTAAAAGCTGACAGTCTCGCAAGTTTTTTACAGATTTGCTTTTTTGTTTTTAATAGATGATTAATAGCCCACTATCTACTCAATATTATAATAACACAATATTCATCATTTCAATGAGACATTAATATTAAAAAAATGTATTTTGTATCTGTTTTTTCGAATTTGAGTAGGAAGTCTCTTGTAGAGTAAGAACTGCTTAGATGCTTATTATTTATAGGCCATGGTCTATTGCTACAAATAAAGTAAAAATTGGAAGAATCAAATTTGAGCGTAATTTTCAAAATAACTTAATACTAATATATATTTTTGAAAAGCTTGAATTATTTCCGATTGGCTTAAAAAATAATATACAGGGTGTTGCATTTAAAAAAATATGTTTGCTTCATAACTGAAAAATGGTTAGAGTAAGAAAAAATCAAACTACACCTAAACTAGAGTATGCGTCCATCATAAATACAAATCAACATTTTTGCCTCAATTGGGATTCGTCAGGATCAGCGAAATGCCTTATAAGTATCCCGTATCACGCTAGGATGGTATAATTTGACAGTAATCATATATTATCTACTTAACTAACATAAAAGGATCCCTTTTAACAACTGCTAATACCTAACCTGTAGATAATAGGCAAACACGCAATCTGTTAGAGAAGGAGTGTTCAATAAACTTGATTTTTTGTAGCAAATCTTCACCCCATATTGTGTAATCCTCCATTTTTACTAAGTTCCGATATGTCACGTTAAAATCTCGTGTTAAGAATGGCAGGCAGTTCAAATATTACAATCTTGATGAAACACTCTTTATAACACTTACTACTGGATCTCACGGTGTAAGTTATTGTGAGTCATGTTAGCTCCTTTTATTAGCTTCACCTGTATGTTTGCTTGTGAGTTTGTAACTCTCCTTTGGATTAAGGTCGGACTGAACATTGAACGCTGGTTTAGCCATTTTTTGTTTTGTCTTTATTTTATGGGTGTAATTATAGCTAATTTTAGTTTCATCCGGCAACATAGCGTTTGTCTTCGGAAAAACATATTTTTCTTTCGGTAGCTACCTGACGAGGTCAGTTGGCAAAGATCGGTCGGTCGGGTCGTACTACCTTTTGCGCAGAATAACGCAAAAACCTATAGTTCAGTGCAACAGCAGATCACAAATAATCGTTGTGGCGGCAAGTAATTATTTCTCGTTCCTTACATTGCCTACTCCAAATCCTAAGTCCTGTATTATCCCGAGAAATGAAAATATACAGTCCACTTATTATCACCCACCATTGCCTGACGCCATCTTGGTAAGAACAAAAATTTTGCTGTTATATTTCTGGACAGGGTATTTTATCAAGGGGGTAAAATATTCTCAGGAATCGGCTAAAACATATTGGTCCAATCGAGCCAGGATTTGTCGAATTTTCGTCAGGTAGCATGCATTTTGAGGGATAATTCGAAGGAATTCGGGATTTTGTTTTTTTGCGGTTAAAAAAAAAAAATTGGATTGCTGTTTCATATTTACTTGATTCGGGATCTCGGTGCGAACGGTTCGCAGGGTTAGTTAGAGTGAATTGAAATAGTACGGTTATTGTTCTTAAATAATAGAATTTTTTTATCGGATAAATTTTGTAAATGTAGGATTCACCTGAAGAAGCGGATTTCAGTCGTGAAGCTGCCATATTTACTTTCTGATTACAATTTTTGCGATCTATAGGCACTATATTTTTGTATTTGTTTGATACATTATGGCCACTGTAGCGGAGAGAAAACACAAAACGTTAACTGCCAAGAAAGAGGCCTTATTTAAGATAATTCAAAAACTGTATGATTTATCTAAGAATCTGGACAGTGATGCTAAGATCAGTCAGTTTCGGAAATTATATTTTTCTTTAGACAGCACACGGAAAAGTTTAATGGAGGTTTTAGATGAGCTCAATATGACTATGTTAGAAATAGATGCGGCTTATTCCCCGGATTATAATTTAATGGGTACTGTGAATGAAATGTGTTACTATATTCAAAAGGCTTCAAATTATTTGGACAGGCAAGACACTGATGCACAGCAGCAGCGTAGTGAGCTAAACAGAGTATTACCGCGTCTGCCAAACATGGAACTGCCGGAGTTTTCGGGAGGAATTAGGGAGTGGGAGGCCTTTTATTCTGTTTTTAAAAGTAGAGTACACGATAACAAATCTATATCGAATGAAGATAAGATTGATTATCTCGTCGGGCGTCTAAAAGGGCCAGCTCTTAGTGTATGCTCAACGGTGGCGACAACCGGTGAAAATTATGAAATTATCTGGAATGCACTCGTAGAGAAATATCAAGATAAAAGGCAACTTGCTAATTCGTATTTGAAGCAGATTTTGGATTTCAAAACTTTGCAGGGGGAATCAGAGAGGGGACTGAATTCATTTTTGGAATCATTTGATGTCGCTGTTAATGCACTGAAAAGATTAAATTTACCGGATTTATCAGATTTCATATTTCTTTTTTTGGCTCTTTCCAAATTAGATTCAGAGACAGTCAAGGCATTCGATATGCATATGAGAGGAACGGAAATACCTAAATATGCAGTAAATTTTTGTGGCGCAGTAGGTGATGACCAAGAATATAAAAAACGGACGGTTGTTTTGTTACCTACAGCAGTTGTCGATGTTTTGAACGGGTCGGTAAAAAATTGCACTGCTCGATTTCTTTTAGATAGTGGTAGCCAAAGCAATTTGCTAACTACGGAATTTTGTAAGAAAATCGGTCTCAAGGTTAAAAAATGTTACTCTTCGGTACAGGGTCTAGGTAATAGTATCCAGGCGGTTAGGGGTACTACGGAAATAATTATAGCATCACGGTACGATCCTCAAAAAATATATTCCTTCTCGGCGATTTTGGTAGATAAAATAACGGATAAGTTACCAAAAACACACGTTAAGGTAGATATGATTAAAGATTTCGGAAATTTAGATTTTGCAGATGATGACTTCGGAAAGCCATGCAAAATAGACGGTATTATAGGGGCGAGCATATTCCCATCGATTTTAAAAAATACTCATATTTCTGGAGAATCGGGTACTCCAATGGCCATGGAGACGGTGTTCGGTTACGTGATAATGGGTCAAGTCCCAGATTTTGGTGTTAACGGAACCGCCTGTATTTTTTTAAGTAGGCACGATGAACCGACTATTGAAAATATTGGCAGTAAATTCTGGGAAATTGAGAATGTCCCGAAAAGACAATTATTACAGCCGGAAGAAGCAGAGTGCGAAAAATTGTTTAGTTCTAGTGTGAGCAGAGATTCGTCGGGAAAATTTGTAGTAGCACTTCCTTTCAGGTGTCCACCGGAAAATTTGGGCGAATCAAAATTTTTGGCCCGATCTAGGTTGTTTTCTCTAGAACGACGATTGAGTAGAGATCAAAATTTGCGAATTGAATATAATAAAGCTATGCAGGATTTCCTTGACCAAGGACACATGAGGATTTTGCATGAAAATGAAGTAAATGGGCCGTCGTATTACATCGCGCATCATCCAGTAGTTAAAGTAGGGAGTAGCACTCCTGTTCGAATAGTTTTAGATGCAAGTTCCCCAACAGACAATGGAGTTTCACTCAACGATATTTTGTATTGTGGTCCAAAATTGCAGACGGACATTGTCGCTTTACTACTTAATTTTCGGTTATTCAACGTGGCGGTTACGTCGGACATTCGTCAAATGTTTCGACAAATACGGGTAATTCCCGAACATTGGAAGTTTCAAAGATTATTGTGGAGATTCAGCCTAGAATCTGAAGTTCAAGAGTATGAACTTACGGTGGTGGCGTTCGGAATGAAATGTTCTCCATATTTGGCTCTACGGACGGTTAAGGAACTAGTCAATAGGGAAGGAAAAAATTATCCGTTAGCTTCTCAGTACATTTTACGCGATTTGTATATGGATGATTTGGTGTTTAGCGAGGATGGGGAGGACAAAGCTTATCAAATATATTCGGAAGCAATAGAGTTATTTAGTAAGGGAAGTTTCGATTTAACAAAATGGTCCACAAATTCAGTGCGGTTGTTAGAACAGATACCGATGGAGAAACGCCTATCTAACATGGTTGTGTTTAAAACGGAAATGAAAATATTAGGCCTACAGTGGGATCCGCAGATGGATATATTGAGTTTCAAAAGCAAAATCCCTGGGGAAATATGCACTAAACGTAGCATTTTATCTGCCGTGGCTCAGTGCTATGACCCCCTCGGTTTACTTGCTCCTTTTATTTTATATCTGAAGTTGCTTGTTAAAAGGCTTTGGCAGCTACAGTTAGAGTGGGATGCGGTTCCTCCCATTGATATCTGTAACGTTTGGGAAAATTTGCGGTCGGAATGGCATGAAATTGATAACTTCCAAATTTGTAGGCATATTGGCGTCAAAAGAAATTGTCCGGTAATGCTTTTAGGTTTTTCTGATGCTAGTAAAGATGGGTACGGAGCGGTTATATATGCTTCTACTCTTGACGCGGTTGGTAATATTTCTGTAAGTCTCGTTTGTTCAAAATCCAAAGTTGCACCTATGAGGTTAACGACTATTCCACGGCTTGAACTTTGTGCTGCCGTCGTGCTTTCGACTTTAATGAAATTTGTGATTGAAACATACCAGGAAAGAATATGTATCACACAGACAATAGCGTTTACAGATTCGGAGGTAGTTTTAAGGTGGTTGAATACGGCATTCCTAAAAGACATTTTTGTAGCTAATCGTGTAGCTCAGATAAAAGAAAATATTCCGGAAACGGAGTGGCGTTACGCAGAAGGATCTAGTAATCCTGCGGATTGCTTATCGCGTGGTCTCACCCCAAGGCAACTGGTGACTCATTCTATCTGGATGTCGGGTCCAGCATGGCTTAAGTTACCCAAAGATGAGTGGCCTACAAACAAATTGTCCCACGTATGCGTTTCAACGTCCACCGAAGTGTTGACAGTTTCCAATCGGATGGAAACCCATCCTTTATTAGAGATGGTTGAGCGTGTATCATCGTGGCAAAAAATTTTAAGAATAACGGTATGGGTTCTACGGTTTTTGAAAATAATTAAAACAAATACGTATATTTCGGCTAATGACTATAGAAAGGCGGAGTCAATCTTGATCAAGTTGCTACAGCTTAAATCTTTCGGTAAAGAGATTGGTAGTGAACATTTTTCACCTAAATTGAGGAAATTACGACCCTTTATAAAAGACGGTTTGCTAAGGGTGGGGGGTCGCCTCAAAAATTCCGGTTTGCCATATGCACAAGCGCATCCTGTAGTTTTACCGTCGAAGGAAACCGTAACCGAAAGAATAGTTGACTTTTATCACCAAATTTATTTACACACGGGTTCTTGTTTGTTAGAAGCTATCTTGCGGCAAAAATTTTGGATTTTAGGTGCTAGGAGTTTAATACGTCGGCGAATTTTCAAGTGTAACAGGTGTTTCCGGTCAAAACCTAAATACTCAACTCCCTTGATGGCAGATTTGCCAGAACCTCGGGTTACCCAGGCTAAGGTTTTTCTACACACAGGAACCGATTATTTCGGTCCTTTGCGCATTACAATGGGTAAGCGTAGGGGGGCGCCAGTGTATAAGGCTTATGTTTGTTTATTTGTTTGTATGTCAGTGAAGGCAGTTCATTTGGAACTTGTAAGTTCCTTATCCACTCCACATTTTTTGCAGGCGTTTAAAAGATTTTTGGCAAGGCGTGGGCCGTGTAAAGTACTGTATTCGGATCAGGGTACTAATTATGTGGGGACCAAAACAGTGCTAAAAGATTTAAATCAGTTTTTGGTTTCTTCTGATTTTCGCCATGTTTTTCAAGAGGAACTAGCCCTCAACGGTATTGAGTGGCGTTTCAATTCACCCTCGGCACCCCATATGGGAGGATTATGGGAAAGTAATGTAAAAGCGGCTAAAAACCACATACAGCGGGTCTTAGGGGATCAAGTTTTAGCCTATGAAGAAATGTCAAGCCTTCTTACTCAAGTTGAGGGGCTATTGAATTCTAGACCATTGTGTGTGTTGTCGTCGGATACGAATGCACCCGAAGCATTAACTCCGGCACATTTTCTCACTTTAACGCCGCTAAAGTCCATACCAGCCGAAAATTTAACGGAGATCAATATCGGTACATTAGACAGGTTTCAACTTATCGACAGGATGATCCAAGACTTTTGGAAGCGGTGGCGTGTTGAATATTTAACAACATTGCAAGAGCGACAAAAATGGAATAAAAATTGCGCTAATATTACGAAAGGTACAGTTGTACTTATTAAAAATGAATTATCTCCACCGCTACACTGGCCTCTCGGAATTATTTCGGAACTCCATCCAGGAAAGGATGGAATTGTACGAAATGTTACTGTGAAAACACGGTCAGGCACTTTCACACGTCCTGTAGTGAAGGTATGCCCTCTACCGACTCAATAATTTTCAATTATTTGCCATATGCGATTTTTTCGTTTTTTTTTAATTTAAATTTTCCTTAATTTGTAATCGGATTTGGATGTGGTATTATTTATTATATTGGCTGAAAAAACGGTTTTTCAGGGTGGGGGGTATGGTTTAGCCATTTTTTGTTTTGTCTTTATTTTATGGGTGTAATTATAGCTAATTTTAGTTTCATCCGGCAACATAGCGTTTGTCTTCGGAAAAACATATTTTTCTTTCGGTAGCTACCTGACGAGGTCAGTTGGCAAAGATCGGTCGGTCGGGTCGTACTACCTTTTGCGCAGAATAACGCAAAAACCTATAGTTCAGTGCAACAGCAGATCACAAATAATCGTTGTGGCGGCAAGTAATTATTTCTCGTTCCTTACATTGCCTACTCCAAATCCTAAGTCCTGTATTATCCCGAGAAATGAAAATATACAGTCCACTTATTATCACCCACCATTGCCTGACGCCATCTTGGTAAGAACAAAAATTTTGCTGTTATATTTCTGGACAGGGTATTTTATCAAGGGGGTAAAATATTCTCAGGAATCGGCTAAAACAAACGCTTTGCGGCGAAAACGATTTTGGCGGCTTCAAATCCGTAGGACCAGCGGTCGTATCTGCTATTTGGCCTACAGGTTTACTTATTTGCACAACTAAAATAAAAAATCTTGGTTGATGAAATAAAATGGTTATTTATGAAACTTTTATATAAACAATGTCATCCATGATCAAAGCCACTATCAAATGTAATGACATATAGGTAGTTAAAAGCACCTAGATAATATACTACCCTACGGGCCGATTTTATCAACAAGCATATTTAACAAAGAATTTAACAAAGCTTTTCTATTGGATGTTATTTAGCAAAAGCTTTCTATTGGGTATTGAGGGCTATGTTAATAAGTATCATCCAATAGTATTTCATCAATATCAATGTCAAAGCTGGATGACACTTTTGTCAAAGATATTTTAGAAATTCATGGATCAAAATCATAGCAGGATATCAGAACAAAGCGATTGATTTGCAAATTAATGCCACATTTTCCATGTTTACATTATAATTATTGTATAATTACTAATTGCAAACTGGGATAATTTGTGATAAAAGTACTAGTACCTATATCAATCACAGCAACTACCTACCTTATTTTACAATTAAAAATCCCACGTCCGTCAGTCAGATGGATTATATGAAAATACATACTTTTATGAAGAATCAATCCTTCATTTCCTGGATGTATGTTTGTTATAGATCTTCTTATAGAAGTATTCACAGGTGCATTGTACATCAAATAGGGTTATACTTAATTTTAATTATAAAATGGCAAGCTTTGGCGTTCTGAGGTTCTGGATAGGCAACCAGTAATGCCAGTTTTCTGTCGAATATCCTGACACCCTGTTTAAAACTGCAGGTTTCCTTTTTGTTCTCTTCTGTGGGACATTTTCCTTTATGTGTTTATGATACACATACATTTTTACCCATAATTCTATTATTTTCATATAATTGTTAGTATAAGTACTGTACCCTGAGACATTATACTGATACTGGGGTTCTGGATGGGCAACCAGTAATGCACATGCGTTTTGGAAGTAGCTGTAACCTTTGAAATGTAACAAAATGCTATTTTTACCCCTTTTTACTATAAAACAAAAAGATATATTGCAGGTATTCATAATTATTATCGATAGTAAATTATTGTTTTATCCAAATAATGCAATGAGTGAATTTCTTGTCATCATAGCATTTAATACAGCATGAAAACAGCGATCAAATGGAAATGGAATCTGGAATCTGATTGGTTGAGATTAGCAATTGCTAAACTTTTGATTAAACAAGAAAATGCAATTTTTCCCCGATTTGGGATGGAAAATCAGAATGGAAAAGATGCTAGATGATTTACAATGCTCGATTGTATATAAAGTATGTCATTTTTGAGCTTTTTGAGGTTAACTTTAAGAGAAATCAATAATTTTCAGAGTATTTTGACAGATGCATGTTCCTGAAATGGCTGCTCTGATTGGTCAAAGTCCTTGTTAAAATCTGCATGTTGATAAAATCGGGCCTACGAGTACCAATAACTGGCAAATAGTGAGTGCAGACAACTGGCCAAGAGTGCCAATAACTGGAACTTTAGCAACTTTTAATTTTAAACCGATTTCAATAGAAATACTTCATATTTCTTACTATGTTTTGTGGAAGTAGAATGTTGAAGGTATACGACTTCCATAGTATAGGCAAGCCTAAGTTGTTTGCCGACTTTGTTAGGAAACAAAATTAGCTATAGCTGGGAAGCGGCAAAGAGTAAAGTAAAAGAGTAAATAGTACACTTCGCTTTAATATATCTTTGCCGCTTCCCAGCTATAGCTAATTTTTTCCCAACCTCTATAGTATCAATAACAGCTTTGGTATATAAGCCCTTCAAAAGTACATCCAAATGTAAGTAACCTCTTAAAGTGCCAATAACTTGGTAGTTTACCGTGTATTATACCTAGATCTTACGTCTTCTAAGCGAATTAAATGTACAAGGGTGCTCTAACAACCTTCATTACGATCTCTCTGACACATTGAATGAAAAGAAGCGTTGATAAACCTACCGACAACCCACCAAAATACATGGGTAGAGTCTTCCTACCCAGGTTATGCCACCCCGTGAAGACATCACTGTCAAAGGGTGACTCTGATCACAGTCATAATGTCTTAACAGACATGTTGTGAACTCGTAAAATGCATGAAGTCGGAGCTAAAGTATTGCCGACACGAATATTATCAATACTTTTGAGAACTGTAGCTCGCCATCGGTCGCGATTTACTGTCAGTTCAGTGCGCTCTGGATACTCATATCCAGCAGCTGTTTCGTCGTATTCACCCAGCGTTTAGGGGAGCGGCCACGGCGCCGCCCACTTGGAGCATGACCTTGAACTACAAGTTTCTCCATATTATCGCTTCTGTGTATATGTCCGAAGAATGTAAGCATTTTCGTCGACACAATGGAGGATAGTCTCTTTGGATTACGGAGCTCATCCAGTATGGAAACGTTTAGTTCGATGGGCGGTATAAGGAACTCTCAGCATTCTCCTCCACGTCCACATTTCAAAAGCATCTACGCGAGCTCGATCTGCCTTTTTAACAGCCCAAGTTTCCGAAGCATATAAAAATATGGAGAACACCAGAGGCTGAACCGGCGACATTTTGGTAGCTTTAGTGATGTTATGGTCACGCATATTTTAGTGAGCTTTGTCATTGCCACACGTGTCTGTTGAATGCGTCGCCGAATCTCATTTTCACAGCTACCCGAATTGTCGATCAAAGAACCGAGGTACACAAAAACTTTGAACTACTTCACAAGGGCCTACTGACTTTATTTTACAATGACTATTGTGCTCTCTATCCATCAAAATACGTGGGTAGAGTCTTCCCACCCAGTTTATGCCAGGGGCGTATCCAGGGTAGCGGGGCATGAAGTTGTGTGTGCTTTCACCATTTTTTGTAATACCTTCGTGAAAGATGTTGATGCAAGGGAAAAGGAAAATGTTAATAGTGTTAAAATAAAAAAGAAGATATAAACAGCAAATGAAACAGTGGAATATCAGGTATTTTAGGGAGATGAAATAAAAAATCTATTGATGCATTAATCAATTTTAATTTTACGGAATACAAATAATATGTAATACGTATATCATCCGTGAACATTTTATTAGCACAGCATACAAAATTAAACGATCATGAACACTCACCAGTCAGGTGCCCTAGTAGCCACAACACGTACTCTATTTTTTTAATTAGTGTTTTAACTTTTCTAGTCGGTGCAACTCTCAAAACAGGTAATTAATGAGTTAGGTAAATTTTTGTAACAAGCTACCACGTTTTATAGGACATTAGAAAGCTTTTGAGCCACTGAAAATTGGGACGACGCTATCCGTAAAACATTATTCTGAGCATGCGCAGTGTGTTTCGAATAACGGATAAGCGTGTGCCTTGTGTACAGTTTTTGTAATCGGAGTCTGTGACGTGTATCGTTGCGTTATTCGACAATTGATATTAACAATTATTGGACCTATTTGATTCTAACCTAACCTCACATTATGATCGATTTGGTCGGAAATGTCGAAGAAATGTTACATGCTACAAGCAAACACCACAAGCAGAAAATAGATCACATCACAAGTAAAATAAAAAATAGGTTATGAAGGATCCCCGAAGCATGACAGTTCAGATTTCACTACCATAGTTCAGTCCCGTGATGATCACACGCTGTTGCCGGAGACACCTAACTTTGTAGCTTTTATTGGATACTATCAAATAAAATTGACGGAAGAAAACCTGATCATTTTGTACAATGATAAACTACAATATAAGTATTCTTGCTATCAAAATCATCACGGTTCTTTTCTCATTGCCGCATAGTGGTTTAGACCTGTCAATACCGCACGTAATCATATCGTACCGTAAACTTCCGTAGCTAACGTACTACTTTATCGGTTATTCGCCGATTCGGTCATTTCGGGAGAATTGCGCATACCACAAATAGCCGATAACGTGCAATAACGTCAGGAAGCGGACGTCCAAAAACTCTCTATTCAACTGATTATGTAACAATGGGAATATATTAGATATGCATCACTGTAATAATGCAAAACAAACCCTTTTGTAATTTAGTTACTGCAAAAAAGAATTTTTTTCAGTGCAACAATTGCTTAAATAAATAAGTCAAAGTTGAAATGAGTTTTTTTTTCCGAAAATCTTGGGGGGGGTAATTACCCCTGTTACCCCCCTTGTATACGCCTGTGGTTTATGCCACTGACAATAGATCCACTGAAAGACTGGACACTCTGTGTACGAAAATTTGGCATGGCATTTTTGACTGACATCCGCGCCATCTATTCGGTTTGCGTGTGTCACTACAATGCATTCACGAATCGATTACAGGAAACTGTAGGTATTCACGACCTAGGTCAATCTGAAAAGTTTGGTGTAGGTGACCGACGATAGGTGGGGTAGGTTACGAAAAGAGCGGGCTTTTTGAAACACCATATAAGCTTATTCAGCCTCCAGACAACATGGTAACTTGTCATAACAATTTGCCTTACGCATTAATTACCTGTTTTGAAAATGGACCTGATTAAAAAAAAATTAAAGCATTAATTTAAAAAAATGGAATTGATAAGTGGCGTAATAATAAATAAAACTAATATTGTTCAAGACGCGTACTCCATTTTTTTTAAATTAGTGTTTTAACTTTTCTAATCGGTGCAATTTTCAAAACAGGTAATTAATGAGTTAGGTAAATTTTTGTGACAAGCTACCACGTTGTATAGGACATTCAACTGATTATGTAAGAATGGGAATATATTAGATATGCATTACTGTAATAAAGCAAAACAAACCCTTTTGTAATTTATTTCAATACGACAATTGCTTAAATAAAATCAGCTACACAAGGTACAAAAACAATTCATATAAAATTAAAGCATGATTTATTCACTAGAATCACTATTCCATGATAATTACAATCCTTTGATGGCATATAATTTGAAGAGTAAAGAGGTAATATTCCTTAACTATTCATATTGATGCAGGCAGGATGTTTGTATATTTGTATGTTTGGGTTGCTAATCCGTTCTAACTAGTGTCTCTGTATACGCTGATCAGATGGGATTTAATGTCTGAAATAAAAAAATGTATTTTTAGACCATCGGACCTCACCTTCCATGCAATGGTTTGCCAAAGAGAGGGAATGCTGCACACGTACAAGTTATATGAGTATGAGTAGTAGTGTTTAGTAGTGCATTCAAATGATATATGTATACTTCATGTAGAAATGATCAATCTTGTATTAATTTTGCATCAAAATTCACAATACAAAAATGAGGTGAGCGGTATAAATTAGGCAAATCACTTACCTTCGCGCATCCACATTCTTGCAATTTGGCGCAAGACAACGGCGTAAATATTTAGAACCCATTCCTAAATACATATAGACAACAATAGGCAGACAAAAATCTCAAAAGTACTAAAGTAGTGCAAAATTGCAAAAAGATGCCAATCGACGAAAGCGAGCAACGACAATGTCAGTTACGACAATGGCTGTCAAAATGACGTTAGGCGTCACAATTGGGCCACTTCTATTGATGCATCTAGGAATCTGTTTGAAACAGAGTTGGTTGATCAATAATTCACGCAAACCCGCTAGGTGGCTAGCGCTAACGCCGCTACACAGGGTCCTCATTTGAGTTTCACACCCCTGGTTTATGCCGCCCCGTCTGTCAGAGGATGACTCTGAATACATCTTAACATAATGGATCCGGGACTACTCTAGACAAAAGGTGTTCAGTCATCCTTCATATCCTTTTCTTTTCATACCGTTACCCAGCTGGATATGCAGCTGTAAAGTTTCAGTGAGAAAGTGTGGGAGTGAGACTGCGAATGGGATTATTGACCTTATCACCCTTACACCTTTCACCGCTAAGGGCACCGTTCCTTTCGACGGTAATGTAGTAGATAAGGGTGGTATGTTGATACAAGCTATTTCCTTAAGGAGTTGTGTAAACTTAAATTCGATGTTATGAGGGGAGGGGGAGATATCGGAGCCAGATAACGATTTTAGATTTTTAGGGTGAACTTGAAAATCTAGAAATCTGAAAATTTTTGACGTTCGTTACCTGAGGCTGAAAATCAAAACAACGGCCGAATTTGTAATTAGCGCCCTCAAAGTATACACAATACGAATTTTCATCCTGATAGGAAGCCAGATAACGATTTTAGATATTTTGGGCTGAACATAAAGATTAGAGGGTCTGAAAATTTTTTATTTTCGTTACACGAGGCTGTAACTCAAAACAACGGCCGAATTTCTAATTAGCGCCCTCAAAATATACATGATACGAGTTTTCATCCTGATAGGAAGCTAGATAACGTTTTTAGATTTTTAGGCTGAACTTGAAGATCTGAGGGCCAGAAAATTTTTGATATTCGTTACCTAAGGCTGAAACTCAAAACAACGGCCGGATTTGTAATGAACGCCCTCAACGTATGTACAGTACAAGGTTTCGTTCTAATAGGAACCCAGATAACGATTTTGGATTTTTAGGCTGAACTTGAAGATCTGAGGGTCTGAAAATTTTTGATATTCGTTATCTGAGGCTGAAACTCAAAACGACGGCCGGATTTGTAATTAACACCCTCAAAGTACACATGACATAAGTTTTGGTTTTTTTAGGAAGCCAGATAACGATTTTGGATTTTTAGGCTGAACTTGAAGGTCTGAAGGTCTGAAAATTTTTGATATTTGTCACCTGAGGCTGAAACTCAAAACAACGGCCGGATTTGTAATTAACACCCTCAAAGTATACTTGACACAAGTTTTCGTTTTAATAGGAAGCCAGATAACGATTTTGGGTTTTTGGGGTGAACTTGAAGGTCTGACGGTCTGAAAATTTTTGATATTCGTTACCTGAGGCTGCAACACGAAACAACGGCCGAATTTGTAATAAGCGCCCTCAAAATATACACAATACGAGTTTTCATCCTGATAGGAAGCCAGATAACGTTTTTAGATTTTTAGGCTGAACTTGAAGATCTGAGGGCTTGAAAATTTTTGATATTCGTTACCTAAGGCTGAAACTCAAAACAATAGCCGGATTTGTAATTAACGCCCTCAAAGTATACATGACAGAAGCTTTCGTTCTAATAGGAAGCCAGATAACGATTTTGAATTTTTAAGCTGAACTTGATGGTCTGAAAATTTTTGATATTTGTTACCTGAGGCTGAAACTCAACACACCGGCCGGATCTGTAATTAACACCCTCAAACTATACATGATACAAGTTTTCGTTCTGATAGGAAGCCAGATAACGATTTTAGATTTTTGGGCTGAACTTGAAGATCGGAGGGTTTGAAAATGTTTAATGTTCGTTACCTGAGGCTGAAACTCAAAACAACGGCTGGATTTGTAATAAGCGCCCTCAAGCTATATATACATGACACGAGTTATCATCTTGATAGGAAGCCAGATAACGATTTTGGACCTTAGGCTGGTGATCTAAAATTTTTTTATATTCTTCAGCTGAGGCTTAGATTCAAAACAACGGCTGGATTTCAGAGGTCTTCTTCTTCTTAGTGTGCCTATCCGTTCCGGACGTTGACGATAAGCAAAGCAATTTGAACTTTACTTGCTGCAGCTCTGAACAATCCTCGTGTGGACAGGGAGAACCAAGTTGCAAGGTTTTTCAGCCAGGAGATTCTGCACCTACCGGATCCTTTTCTCCCGGAGACTTTTCCCTGAAGTATCAGCTGAAGCAGACCGTATATCTTTTGGTTCCTCATTATGTGACCCAGGTATTCCAATTTGCGTTTTTTAATAATGCCCATGAGTTCGGCCTCTTTTTGAAGCCTTTCTAAAATTCTGTTGTTGGACACGTGGTCAACCCAGGAAATTCTGAGAATTCGCCTGTATAGCCACATCTCAAAAGCCTCAATTTTCCTTGTGGACACTTCCGTCAACGTCCAGGACTCAGTACCATACAAGAGCACAGACCAGACATAACATTTGAGTAGTCTTAATTTGGTTTGTAAATTAAGATCTCTATTCCTGAACAGGTTCCCCATTCTCGATGGTGGCTCTTGCTTTCTCTATGCGGCATTTTATTTCTGTAGAGTGGTCCCATTGCTCGTTAATCGTTGTGCCCAGATAAGTATAGCTGGTCACTCTTTCAACTGGTTGATTGTTAATTACTAGTTGGCCGGGATGTGCGCTGCGCTTACTTATTACCATGAACTTGGTTTTCTTAATATTAAGGGTTAGTCCGTACTCAGTGCTGGCGTTAACGACGCTGTTCATCAGTTCCTGGAGACCCTCAACTGAATCGGCGAACACGACAGTATCATCCGCATAGCGTATATTGTTCAATCTCATTCCGTTGATCAAGACCTCGGCGTCCACAGTGTCCAGTATCATGTTGAATATACAGGGTGAGTTTTTAGTACCGGCTCGGTCGATAACTCCACTACTGTAGAGGATAGCGAAAAAAGTTGTATATAAAAGTTGTAGCCACGGATATGCTTCTTGCTCAGAAAATATTTTGATTTATACAGGGTGATCCATAACTACGTGGTGATGCAAACATGCATTTTTTTGAATGAGACACCCTATATTCCATTTCAAATTCTAATAATGATTTCCGTTCTTCCAATATAGGATATTGTTACATTATACAGGGTATTTCAAAAGTTATGACCATTTTTGTCTCTAAATCGCTGTCAAATGAACGTACTGTACATCAAAAAGTGATGAATCAAAAATCATATCTTTTGCAAAATTGGATGTAAAATATCATCTATTTTTAAAATCAGCTATAAAAAAAGCCCGCGACGCATATTCGTATACAGGGTGATTTAGAATGCAAAATACAGATTTTCTCATTTTTTTAAAATGTAACCCCCAATATTTTATTATACCAAAGAATTGCTTTTAATATGCTCTTTCATATTTTTATAGCACTTGTTGCACCTACGTCCATCAGTTTCCGAGAGATTTCGATTTTTCGGTAAATTTAAAATATAGCTTCTATTTCTGTACTGAAATTTATTTATTTTGAGGAAGTGCTATCGAATTTGTTTTTTATTTAACGAACAACTAAATTATAAGGTCATGATAGTATTTGATGAACTCAAAACGCTGAATCATCGAGATAATAAAGCCAAGTATGCCGAGGAAACAATTTTGTAGACGTGATGCATAATTATCAAGCAGATTTATCAGGTACGCTTTGAAAAATTGACGGTTTTCATAACCTGCTCAACAGTTCCGTACTGTGTGAAAAACGAGCTTTAAAAATTAATTTTTCCATTGAGGGTATTCAGGACAATATTTGAGAAATTGCCTACTTGCCTCTAGAATATATCAACTATGAACAGCAATATCCAGAATGGAGGCACTCTAAAACTAATGCATTTGAAAGAATAAAGAATCGTTTTATTTGGACCGTGTCGTTTAATATTTCATAGCCTACCTGATAGATCTGCTTGATAATTATGCATGACGTCTATAAAATTGTTTCCTCAGCACACTTGACCTATATTATCTCGTTAATCCAGTGTTTTGACTTGATCAAGTACTATTATGGCCTTATATTTTAGTTGTTTGTTAAGCAAAAATAAAATTTGGTAGTAGTATCTCAAAATAAATAAATTTTAGTAAACAAATAGAACGTATATTTAAAATTTGTAGAAAAATCGAAATATCTCAGAAACTGATGAATTCAGCCATAACAAGTACTATACAAAGATGAAAGAGCATATTAAAAGCAATTCTTTGGTATAATAAAATATTGGGGGCTACATTTGAAAAAAGAGAGAAAATCTAGATTTTGCATTTTACATCACCCTGTATAGCAATATGCGCCGCGGGCTTTTTTTATAGCCGATTTTAAAAGTAGATGATATTTTCTATCCATCCCTGTAAAAAAATGATTTTTGATTTATCACTTTTTGATATACAGTTCGTTCAATTGACAACGATTTGGATATAAAAATGGCTATAACTTTTAAAATACCCTGTATAATGTAACAATACCCTATATTGGAAAAACGGAAATCATTAGTAGAATTTGAATATAGAATAATAGATAGGGTGTCTCATTTAAAAAAATGCATGTTTGCATCACCACGTAGTTATGGATCACCCTGTATAAATCAAAATATTTTCTGAGCAAGGAGCATATCCGTGGCTACAACTTTTATATACAACTTTTTTCGATATCTTCTATAGTAGTGGTGTTATCGACCGAGCCGGTACTAAAAACTCACCCTGTATGTTCAGAGTAGAGGTTTCAGAGGTTTCAGAGGTCGCCGAAGTGCAACAGCTTCTGAAGATGCCATCCACTCGTGGCGGCGAAACAGCCAACTGAAACTATTTTCAGCAAAGCGACTCTAAAAAACGAATTTACCCGATCCACAAAATGTTCTCAATGGTGGCGTAATTTGTAACGTATTCTTGTTTTTGCTAGCGCGCTAATGAACTCTGCGGCAGCTTAATAATACCACGTCCTCTGATTATCTTACCCTTGCAACATGTCATTACAGTGTCCGGCAGACCGTATTAATTTTGGGTGGCAACGAGCTTGCCCGGCGATGTATATTTAATTTGTATAATATATGGTGGTGATGCACCGCACGAGTATACACAAAACACGTTCCTTCGTGAACACCCACTCACTGCTCGGTCAACCCTAGGTCACTCTGCGGTGCGATATGGGCGCTCGTTTTCGTCTATTTCGGTTATTGAAGTTATGCCCTCCGCACACATGTTCTTTTACTCTCGGTCGATTCCTCAAAGTAACAACTGAACATAGAGGTCATCATCATCAGAGTCACAATAACGGGTGATATGAATAATACCAGAGTTTAAACTCCTAGTATGTTCTCATGAGCACGAGCATAAAGTATAAGTTTGTACTCCATTCCATATGAATAAAAATATTTCGATTTGATGAGTTTCTGCTCCTGGTACATATAAGAGTAGATACTCGCTATTTAATTTTCAAACTTGACAGAGCCTGTCAGGAGTGTCACATAACAAACGTTCGCTTTAGGCATATTCCTAAATCTCTGATAATATTATCGAAGCAGTCAGTCAGCGAGTATTTGTTGGTACAATGAGTGAAAGCAGTAAAGAAGAAAGTAATAAAAGTTGCGAATCCCAAATGGGATTTGTGCGTACTATGTTACGTGATTTTCCTATACTTTTGTCTAAGTCACAAACACCAGCTGTTATAAGCATGCTCTACCGGAGTATTAGGGTTTCTAAAGGGCACTGAAACTCTCTCTTTGCAATAATAAAAATTTCTGAGTTGCTTCATATCCGTGAATCATGGACAGATGCTGGCCATGGTGCGTCTACGCTTGTAAACCACTCGTCTGCATTGCAAGTGGCCTGAACATTGATGCTATGAGATCCCTTTGCGATTAATATATTCATCACCATGAAGAGGCGATTTTTTAATTTAATGTGGGTGCAATTGATCACACCCACAGCACATAGAAAATTGTACTTTCACTGCCATTTTCTTTTGGCTTCTGTTACATCCGCCGGAGTGCTAGAGAATTTTATCCACCGTCCACATGTTTCCATCATAATTATGGTCAGCAACTTTTGTCACTACTTTAGAAACAGAAGTTTGGTCAACACCAATATCTGCTGCTACTCCTGTTTGAAATCCCGGCTCCCCTCCGTATCCCAAAAATATTTTATCAGTGTTACATATAGCACCACCTCTTGCTTCTTCAGATTCTATACCCAAAAAATGCTTTAAAATCACGATCACACGTACTTCTCCTAGGTTTATAATTTTGAACGCAAATTAAACACGAACTCAGCCATAACTCTGCCGCGGTCAAACTGAAGTCTGGTGACTATCAGACTTCAAAATTCTGGAGTATATTCTCATCCTAAAGAACACAAACACATTTTTATTCATATCAAAAATGAGAATATACTCACAAGAAATTGTACATAAGAGAACCTACTCAAGTGGAGTATTTGCTTCTGGTTTTTAGTCATACAACGTGGAGTATTTCCTCCACATTTTTGAGTATAAACTTAATGCTCATTTTTATTCATAAGACCCAATGTCTTAACAGACATGTTGTGAACTCGTAAAATGTATCATTTTATAAGTTTCTCTTGGGATATCTTTATAAGATCTTTAATGCAGTAGTTTCCTATTTGCTTTCTGCATCCTCATGCCGTTGAACAAATGTATCTACTGGTTCATCCGCCTTTAGGGACAATTTCTCACCCCAAGGACAAGAAGGTGTCCTGACTCTTCTCAACTCGTCCACCCAAAGCTGTTGGTTGAGAAGAGGTTACTGCTTATACCGACTGTAGCTCGGTTCCGTATCAGTTCTACAGGAACTAATATTCTATTACTACATCGCATGAACTTATTGTGCGGCTACTGAAAATTGTAAAGGTCATTTTTTAAACAAATGATTACGCAATCTGTCATGAATACATTGTTGTACACTTTTGAGGTAGTAAACAACGAATTCTGATAGGCCGATATTTTTTCTTACGTTGTCATATTGACCACCAGATACGCCAATCATAATTATTTACTATCGTCTTAGTTGTATAGTATTCTGAAATATTCCATTCTGCGTTAAAAAAAATCAATAGATATGTTGACCTCTACTGCGTTGCTGCATATTTCTTCATCATAAACGCAAATTCTGAAGTCTTACATAAATTTTGAGGAGCTGGCAACGCCGATATAATTTTCATGCGACTTATTTACGACAGAACCTCGACTGTCAAACGTTTGTTCTGTTTGTGCGTCATTTAGTCGTGTTAGCGAGGAGGCGTGGCCGCCTGTTCCCTTTCTCCAGTGTGTGTATCTAAGATGAGGGGAAGTAAGTCCGAAAGTCCAAAAGGTAAGGTCCAAAGGTCACCATAAAAAGGAATTTCACATTTCCAAGCCCTGACGTTACCTTTAAACCTACAGTAATGAGTCAAAAAGCAAATTCAAAAGTCTTCCGCAAAGGCTGAAAGCGTATGGCGTTGTATAAGCGCTGCTAGAGGATATGTGTCAGTGCACGTTGGATTTGAAACGCTGCAGGTTGTAGTCGTCTGGAAACAAATTCCTCGGCAGCTCATTCCAAGGCGTCGAAGTCCTCCAAAAGAAGAAATGCTGTAGGAGACTGGTTCGGGGAGTAGGGACCTCAACCTAATAAGAATGAGCTTGCAGATCCTCTCTAGTGTCCCTCGTTCGGACGGCCTTTGGTGTTATTTTCAGGGAGAGCTCACTCGAACATCTCCCGTGATCTGTAAAAGAGGGACAGGTCAGCCACCCTTCTTCGATGTTCCAGGCTGTGGAGGTCCTTTGTGAGGTTAGGCGTGTCGATTAGTCTAATTGCTCTCTTTTGGAGAGTGTCCAGAAGCTTCAGAGAGTGCTTCGGAGCGCATCCTTACACATGAGAGCAATACTCCAACGATGGTCGGATCTGTACCTTGTAGAGCAGCAGTAGTCCAAGCTTCTGGGATGCTCTTTTAGCAATACTGACGACGTGGTCATGCCAGGACATGTTTTGTTGATGTTGATTCCCAAAAGCTTGACGGAAGGTGACTCGACTATTGGGTGACCCTCCATTTCCACAGTTGGTAGGCCAATGTGAGACTTCTTTGTCAGTGTGGTTGCCTGAATATTATGTACTTTAAACTGTACTTTATTGTTGTGTGTTCTAGAACTTCTAGCTCGATGTATTCGCCCTTCTTCGATCCATATGAGGCATGCCACTACAATAGCAATTGAAGGGTTTTTATCAAAAGCAACCAATGTCATTTTTTCCCAAATTTTAGATATTGGCACCACTGTTACCAGAAACGTTATATGTATCAGCCGAAAATATTATTAAGGCATAAACTACCACAGTCAGTGAATAAATCGAACCCAAAGTTACAGGGTTTTAGCACGATGTCATATATATCAAGAACAGCCAATGTCATTAGACATTGGTAGTTTATGCCAGTAAACTTAGGTTAGTTTCGCTTCTGTTGCTGTTGTTAGTAGAACGTTGTTCTGATATTTGGAACTGAAGATGATAACAGCGATGGATGCGAGTGAAGTAAATTGCATTGTATTTAATCATTGTTAATAAATTTGATATAAATCATCTACCAATACCTCTACATTAATTGCAATTATGTGCAAAAAAAACCAATGTCACAGGGTTTCATTTTTTTTCTGACGAACGAAATATAGTCCAGAAATATATTATCCCGTAAACCAGTCAGAGGGATATGTATACATATTCACATATAATAAATTTGAAAATGGGAATAGTCGATTGATATGGAGTTTATAAACGTTTTTGTGCCTCCTGAAAATTCTTGTTTTTTGACATTGGTTGTTTATGAGAAAAACCCTTCAATTGTTTTGAGGGCACGCTCTCGTTAGGTCAAAATCAGAATGCGTTCAAATGGGGTTAACTGCGTAAACTGGGCTTCTTATTTCTATGTCACCGCTAGTATTGAAACAATTTATTTTCGGTATTTAACTGCAATTCCTTCTCAGTCTAATGTGACATCTACTATTGTTTCTATTGAGGTATAGTTCACTCTGTTGCATAATTCATATGCATACAGAATAACTACTACCGTTACAATGCAGTTTATTTATTTATTTATTCTGTATTGACCTACCTCATATTCAAAGCTGATATGCGGTATCGTCCGATATCGATGTAATTCACAAGTTATCACGTCTAGCTTATTAATAAATGCCTCACCGAGCGTTTATACATACGTATATTCCAGACGAAAGGTCAATCTGTGAGTTATTGAGGAAGGCACTTTGGCTGTAGGCTGTAGACATGGTTACCTTGATAATTTTACTTTAATGGATTTCATAATGCAAAGCACGTACGAGACAAAAGTGATTTACTAATGTCTGTACTCGATAGAGATAAATGAGATAAAGATGGTTATAATATAGCAGCTACCCAACGTAACGTCCAGCGTTTTAAAATTTGAGTACGAGAGTCGAGAGTAACACGGAAGCACAGATGATAGTGATGTATACACTGGTTAGCAGTTGGCAGTTGGATCTGTAGTGCGAAATCTCCAATGCAACTAACAGAGAAGGTACATAAAGTCGTCAGTTAAAAAGAGACACCTTACCTCACATTGTAAGCACCTGTTCAGGTTTAGGGAGTTTTAAATTAAAGGAAGCTGAATGAATGACCACGCCTTTACTTCAACATTACTTTTACAGTGTATATTTCAACAGTATTTCACAATAAATCAGTGTGTACTTACTGCTATTCTGAGTTACAGCCAACAGTATACAATAATTGCACACGCAAGAATACGTTCACCCTCCACGCGTAAACATAAACAGCCAACCACTCCTCAAACGGTACGTCCTGTAAGACGGATCCAAACAATCTCCCTGCCGGCGCAACGCGCAACTGTCACCCGATAGCGGGCAGTACACAAAAGAGTAGCTCGCCCAAAGACGTTAGACGTCGGGAATAGACGACTAAATGACCGAACACCTAGATAAACGGTAATAAAGCTAAGATCATACAACCTATATTCATACTACATTGGCAATTGGCCTCAAATATTCTACAAATATATGCCAACCGACAACTCCACTCTAACTTATCTATTTTCGTGAGATAATAAGCGTAAAAGCGAGGTTAGAATCGGTTTTGAAATGATACGGAAGGTGTTCAATAATGTCAGTCCCTATGGGGGTTGGAAAAATGGAGTCAAGTTGATTGACTCAGTACTTCCCACACATTACGGTGATATACCTTATTTTCCCATAGCAGCCAGCCCCCCCCCCTTCCCTTCACAGGTCAATGGACAGCCTACTATGCATACAACACATTTTTCACTTTTCAACACCCCCCGCCCCCCAACCACCCCAATTTCACCTCCACCAAAAAGAGAAAAGGTAGAAAATGATCAGGAACCCCTAAAACACCAAAAAACGAAGTTTAAGCTGTTTTCATAAATTTAGTATTTTTATTATTGCTACGCTGCCACCTTTGGTTTCTGTAATAGTCAAGACAATGTTCGGATGGGCCTAAAAAAAAATATTTATATCACTAGGTCCTCCTTCACAGGTCAATGGACAGTATATTATGATTACAATAGATTTTACAATTTTAAAACCCCCACCCCACACCACTACAAATTTCACCTCCATCCAAAAAAAGTAGAAAATGATTAGATACACCTAAAACCCCTAAAAACCAAGTTTAGGGAATATTTAAAAATTTTTGTTTGTAGAAAAACGCGACAGACAGACAGACCTACAGACACAGACAGACCGACGAAAACGAGTGACGTGGTTTATCGTTATATCTACACATCATAAAACGCCTAAAAAACGTATTATCTCAAAATCGAAAATTTTTGCGATCACAATACTGATTGGTGTGGGAAGTAAAATGGGGTTAAACATAATAAAAACTGATAACATTGATACATGCCATAGTTGGACCTCTCAAGAACATGTATTAAAAAACATCATCCGTTTTAAACAATATTAACAATTTTTTAAAAACTTTTAACGAAAATGATGTGATAAATCGAACTTTAAGCTCAAATTTCTCAAAAACTGCCCAGCAGAAACAGATGACAGAATTTTTTGTGTTATTTACAAAACAAACAAAGAATTTTCCATCAAGTTCCGACCGGTTTCGTCGCGATTCTTTTTTTTTCATTTTGAAAAAATCGGTACGCGCAAACCGCCCGTAGATTTCGGATGACGATTTTTTGGAACATTAGTTGGTAAGTGTACTAAAATGCCACCGCATTTTCATTCGGTTACTTGACGATTTTTTCCAGGTTTTAACACCACCCCCCTCCCCCTCCCCTCTATCTCCGATCCCTCCCATTTTGGCATTATGGTGCAATGACACAAAAGTTTTGAAACCGCCTTCAGAACTCAAATACCAAGCGTCATCTTCACTTTCAAAGGATCTCGATACCATTACCGCTTGGGGGCTTACGAATATGGTTGAATTTAATCCCCCCAAGACCCGGTATTGTACGCTATCAAACAAGAAGTGCCCAACACCAGGTTCTAATTAACAACCGGGCTCTGCCAAGGAGCCACTCGTTCAAGCTGTTAGGAGTCAACATTACAGAAAATCTGATCTGGCACGAACACGTCGCGTCAATTGCAACAGCTGCTGGTAAAAATCATGGGTACCTATTTAGAGCCAGAAAGTATTTCACACCATGTTACCTCCTCACGCTATATAAAGCCCAGATAAGACCTTGCCCGGGGTATTGCTCTCATGTCTGGAGAGCTGCTGCCCCTACTACCCTGTCCATACTAAATGCCGTCCAGAGAAGGGCAATTCGACTAATTGGCGATCCGGCCTTAACGCGCCACCTTCAGTCACTTTCTCACCGACGTGTTGTCGGTGACCTCTCAGTCTTCTACCGATATTCCAACGGAATCTGCTCCTCTGAGCTATCCTCTATCGTTCCGCCGCTCACTGCTCCTATTAGACGTACCCGTGCGGCCGCTGCATCTCATCCTAAGATGGTCGATCTTCATACATCAAGAACTGAGCGGTACAACCGCACATTTATTCCCAGGGTGTCCAAGGCTTGGAATGGACTGCCAGAAGATGTATTTATTGGGCCTGTGGGTATTGGCCCATTCAAATATCGCGTTAACAAACTTCCCCTAACATAACCCTTTCACAGCAGCCGCGGTACTCTGGTATTTAGGCTCTGCCTGCGCGGTCTGCTCAGTTATAAAAAAAATCTGATTTCTTTCTCGACACTAAAATTACGCTCCATTGCACTGAATATTTCTCAATTTTCCGTTCGTCGAGATCGAAGGTGGGTTTATCACCTTGACTTGCGGGTGACATGAACAAAAATAAAACTAGGCCAAAGGTTAACGCTGATATGAAAAGTATGCTTATTGCATGTCACGTTACAGCTATTGTGTATGAAGTGTGATGAATGCAAAATTTATTCACACCGCCTATTGAAGAACTTAGTATTTCTCATACAGCGACTCTATGAGTCTAGCTCGGCTCATGTAAGAATTGATGGTAACCTGTCTGGTCAAACTGCAACCAGAAAAGGAGTTCGTCAGGGATGTGTATTATCTCCGATGTTGTTTAACATTTACTCTGAATTTGTGATGAGACAGGTATTAGACAACTGGAATGGCGGTATAACTATTGGCGGAAGCAGAATATCCAACTTAAGATTTGCTGACGATTGTTACAACCCTTATTGCCGCTTCTCAGGAAGAAATAGTAGCTCTATTAAACATCTTAGAACAACACAGTGCAGCATATTCTTGGTATTAACTACAACAAGACCAAGATTATGATCGTAGATAGAGAGCATGATAATCATCGAGAAATATAGTCAATAGGCCGTTGTGAAGTAGTTCAAAGTTTTGTGTACCTCGGTTCTCTGATCGACAATTCGGGTAGCTGTGAAAATACGATTCGACGGCGCATTCAACAAGCACGTGTGGCCATGACAAAGCCTATGGCGTGACCATAACATCACTAAAGCTACCACAATGTCGCTGGTTCAGTCTCTTGTGTTCTCCATATTTTTGTAAGCCTCGGAAGTTTGAACTGTTAAAAAGGCAGATCCAGCTCGCATAGATGCTTTTGAAATGTGGACGTGGAGGAGAATGCTGAGAGTTCCTATACCGCCCATCGAACCAATGTTTCCTTACTGGATGAGCTCGGTAATCCAAAGAGACTATCCTCCATTGTGTCGACGAGAAGACTTACATTCTTCGGGCATATTCACAGAAGCGATAATATGGAGAAACTTGTAGTTCAGTGGGCGGCGCCGCATCCGTTCCCCTACACGCTGGGTGAATACGACGAAACAGTTGCTGGATATGAGTATCAAGAGCGCCACTGAACTGACAGTATATCGCGAACGATGGCGAGCTACAGTTCTCAAAACTATTGATAATATAATATTCGTGTCGGCATTTTACACAACATGTCTATTAAGACATTGTGACTATGATGATTGAAGAACAGTTTAAAAGCATGTTTCGAAGTTTAACAGCAAGATTGATGTTGTGCAAACCACGCGTTCGGCGCCAAACACTTAACTGTCGAAAAGTTAAATGCAGTGGAGAGATAAATGTGTCTGGGCAAAGTCTCTTGGCAATTAGTTGTCGAAGCGTGAAATAATTGGGAGGAGGTGATTTGAAATGTATTAGGAATATTGTCAAGGCACAGAAATCCCTTATCAAAGTTCTAGCGGTTTGCGGCATGAAGCGGACAGTGGCGGTTCCTCAATTTTTGAAAAGGGGCGGGCGCAAAATTTAAAATAAAAAAGTAGGAAAGAATTTACTTGAGTACATTCGAATGGCCTATATGCTAAAATAGTTAAAAATAGAATAGAGTATTAAATGGAAGATATAGAAGAACAAAGTGGCTTTCGAGCAGGTCGCTCTTGCATAGACAATATCTTCACCTTAAATCATTTACTGGAGAAAAGAATGGCCAGAAGCCTGCAGACTCATTTGGTCTTCATAGACCTCAAGAAAGCATATGAATGAATATGCTGTGGCCCGCGTTAGTAAAGAATGATATCAGTCCACTGTACATAAAGGCTGTAAAGGTATTGTATTCAGATATCACCAGTAGTGTGAAAGTAAGCTCGAAGGTATCCGATTCATTTCCGGTCACTAAATGACTTCGTCAAGGGTGTCCTATTGCGCCCACCTTGTTCAAGGTATATTTGAATACATACATTACATGGTGAGAAAACTGGATGAAGAATACAAGAAATGGGGCCTCACAAACCAATAAAACAGAATATGTCGTTGTTGGCGATTCTGGAGAAGATTTGCGTATAGCACAAGGGGTGATTAGAGATGTAAGCTCGTATAAGTACCTGGGTGTGACTATTACGAAGCAAGCCACAAGTGCAGCTGAAATAAGAAATCGTATCGGGCAGGGAAAGTACCTGACTAAACAGCTAAGTAGTCTATTGTGGAGTACGCAAATAAAGACCGACACTGAAGTCGTCAGACTGTACAAGACAATAGCATCGCCACCTATGGAGCTGAAGTTTGGGAAACCACAGAGGCTATGAGGAAAAAACTCCTAGCGATGGAAATGGGATTCTGGAGAAGTTGCTGCAGACTGAGGATTTAGGACAGAATAAGGAATGTAGATATAAGGGACAGACTCAACATCGCCACCAGCATCATTGATACGATAGATGCGAAAAGATTGAGGTGGTATGGACATGTATGTCGAATGGCCGACAACAGATGGCCCAAAAGAGTTCTCCAATGGACACCCAGTCAAAGGAAAAGAAGAGGAAGACCAAAGAAAAATTGGAGACAAGATGTTGAGGAAGCCATGAGGCAGAGGAACCTGTTTGATGGCTACTGGAGAGACCGCAGGCTGTGGAAGATAGGATGCGATAAACGACCCTAGCGTTGTATCCAAATCGCAAAATGATGATAATGATGACATTCAAATGGCGCTCTCACTGTGGAACCAGAAGCGATATTGACAAAACCGGACTAGTTTTTTCATGCTGATTCCGAATCTGTATTTAATTTTTCTCTAGCACCTGCAGTTGTGGCTATCTTTTGTTTGATGTGTATCCAGTGTTACGTACAAATTCTGGGCTGTAACTTGAACCCTAATGTTTATATTTAGGATTCGGAGAATCTGTTTGGCTTAATTCGTAATCAGCGTTATTGAAATCCATAAAAATCTGAAGTAATTCGCTTTAGTTTGGAACAACAAACACATTTTCTACTTATCAGTGAGAAGGTATGAGAAAAACAACTAAATTATATTATTCAGCAGCATTGTCAGCGTCTTATTCATAAAAACGTCCGATTAATGTCAGTATTTGTTCTTGTTTACCACTTTATGCGTTCTTCATATGCGTATTATTTCGCAGCCCGGCATAACAACAATAGCTGCGGTGGCAGTTTATAACGCGGACTAAATATAAAATAATACAAACAGTATGACTAATTTCTCATGTACACTAAGTACTGGTAAGAAACACTATACAGTCTAAGCACTCTAAATACTCGCCAAACCAAGCAGAGGTTTGTGATATCAACCTCTGTACTCGAATAAACCTAAGGGCCGGTTTCACAATGATGGGTTAACTCGAGGTTGTGTGTTGACAGGAGGTTAAGCCCAGATGTCACGTTTCACAAATGGTGGTTTTCGATTTTACTTGAGGTTAACTCTGAGTTAACTTGACCCCAAGAAATTCTTGAGTTAACCCTAGGTTTGCGATGACTCATGCGCATTAGGTTATCTCACTTTGGTTTTGCTACATGCTAGGCGTTTGAATTTTCATATTTTATCGTTTACCTTAACGCTTTCCATCGTTCTATTTATTTGAAATGGATAGTTATGATGTAAATGCGTATAGCAGTGATAAAGTAGCAATGAGACCAAGAATATTTCGAACTAGAGTCAATTATTTTGAGGAATATGATGACCATGACTCCTTGGTCTTTTTTAAATTTTTGTATTTTTCTTTCAGCACCTTTACATATCTGCGGCTATTATTTGCACATTTGCAATTAAATTCTTCTCCTATCTTTGCCCAAGCATTGTCTTTTTCGCACCATGTTGTTACACCTTTTGTTTTGCATTTTATTACGTGCCTGTACTTTTCTACTAACGAAATGAACAGATATTCTTCATCTTTTAAAAAGCTGTTCGCTCTTTTTGGTTTTTCCATGCTGACACACGGGTACATGCACGGCTACTATTTGAAAAAGGCTTCAGAGATAACTACAACGCCAAGCAGTCCAAATACCAAATAACTGCGAATGAAATGAAAAAAAACGTCAGTGGAAAAAACCAAAACGAAGTTGGAAATCGCATGGAACTGACAACTCAATCTCATTCTTTGACAGTCTTGTCAGAAAAACACAAAACACCAGCACGAAACACCTAACGAAGGAAATAAGAAGAAGAAGAATTTTAAATATTGCGGACACAGTATCACCAACCGCTAAAACTAAAATACAACTCGCAGTCATTTTATGATTGTGAAACAAGAGGCGTTCCATTGTTGGAGTTAACTTGCAGGTCGAGGTTAGTAAACCGTCAGAGTGACCACTGAATGTGAAACTGGGCCTAAGAAAGGGTCTTTAGACCCAGAGTTTAGTTTTTGTATAACTTGTGGAACAATTTTTGAAAAGAAACTGTGGGTCACTGCATAAAGAAGACTCTGATGTTAGCTCCTTTATTGCCAACTTCAGGGCCTTAACGTTGAGGTTTGCTAATGAAAAACAGCACTGCATTGAGTCAAAGACTTAGGCCCGACTTTATAAACATGCGCAATTTAACAAAGACTGACTAATCAGAGCAGCCCTTTCAAGAACATGCATCTGTCAAAGTACTCTGAAAATTATTGATTTCTCTTGAAGTTGACCTCAAAAAGCTCAAAAATGACATACTTTATATACAGTCGAGCATTGTAAATCATCTAGCATCTTTTCCAGTCTGATTTTCCACCCTAAATGGGTGAAAAATTGCATTTTCTTGTTTAATCAAAAGTTTAGCAATTGCTAATCTCAACCAATCAGATTCCAGATTCAATTTCCATTTGATCGCTGGTTTCATGCTGTATTCAATGATATGATAACAAGAAATTCACTCAATGCATTATTTGGATAAAACAATTTACTATCGATAATAATTATAAATACATGCAATATATCTTTGTTTTATAGTAAAAAGGGGTAAACACAGCACTTTGTTACATTTCAAAAGTTAAATAAAGGATTTAACTGTTAGACAAGCTATTTTCCAAGCGTACATTACTGGTTGCCTACCCAGAACGGCAAAGCTCATTATTTAGCTGCCTATAACCTTATAATTATTTTATATTATAAATGCTGCATCTTTAGATCATCTGTGAATATTTCTATAAGATGGTCTATAACAAACATGCATCCAGTAAATGAAAGATTGCTTCTTCATAAAAGTGTGTATATTTTTTTCTATAATCCATCTGACTGACGGAAGTGGGATTTGTAATTATTAAATAAGGTAGTTGCTGTGATTCATACTAGGTGCTTTTATGATTCTGTCACAAATTATCGCAGTTTGCAATTAGTAATTATAGAATAATTATAATGTAAACATGAAAAATGTGGCATTAATTTGCAAATTAATCGCTTCGTTCTGATATTCTGCTATGATTTTGATCCATGAATTCTAAAATGCTTTTGACAAAAGTGTCATCCAGTTTTGACGTTTTGTTTTCAATATTGATAGAATACTATTGGATGATACTTATTAACATAGCCCTCAATACCCAATAGAAAGCTTTTGCTAAATAACATCCAATAAAAAAGCTTTGTCAAAGTCTTTGTTAAATATGCGTGTTGATAAAATCGGGCCTTAAAATGCTAGTTCTAGAACAAAATCGTCAAACAATTTTCAATTTTTTTTTAATCTCGGTGTCTTCACAAGGTTAGTTTTGTATTTGTGTTGTATTCATTTCTTTTCTGTGCGTGGATTCTATGTTGTCTCTTAAGGGCGGTTATTGTCCATTTCAAAGCCTACTTGTGCTGACGTACATTAAATATAAGCCTTTCATTGCTTATTTGGTGTATCATAAAATTAATCAATTAAAATTATAAAATTCTGGAATATTGGCTATTAAAATCTTTTCTGACCCACGGTATGGAATATTAAATTGGAAATCTCATTTTTCGTCTTCAGTTGAAAAATCCCGTCAAAACGGTACTTTCCTTTCCTTACGATCACGACGACGAGTGGAATAGGAATGCGATCTTCACGCTTCAGTAAAATGATGTGGGTCGAATATAAATCACCCGGTGCTTTATGGGAGTTATACGCAAT
This sequence comes from Callosobruchus maculatus, assembly GCA_951848785.1. Taxonomy (NCBI): domain Eukaryota; kingdom Metazoa; phylum Arthropoda; class Insecta; order Coleoptera; family Chrysomelidae; genus Callosobruchus; species Callosobruchus maculatus. The sequence continues at coordinate 1,025,335 of CATOUR010000069.1, forward strand.
AATAAGATCGACAGAAATGCCTGGAGGGGAGCACAGAAGGTCTTTTGTCTACGGTGCGATGACCGTCTCGAAAATAAATCAGTGAACTGTTGTATCGCATGCCTGGATTAACCATGGGTCTAAAGGGGCTGGGGCCCCGGGCCCCGCAGTTCAGAGGGGCCCCGCAGGGGCCCTACTTTTATTTAATGTGACAGAGCAAATATTAGGTCACTAGACGAACAATAAAATCAGTAGATCTAATAAAAACTTAATTTCGAGATTTCAATCAAAACGGTGTTTTTCAATTTCCCTACCTATAAGCAAACCACCGCAGGCCACAGCAGGCCATGAAATATAAACAAACACGTATTCAGATAGGAGCAAATCACTTAGCAGAAAGATACATTAAACTAAAGTAAAGGGGCAAGGTTATAAAAATTCCCTACAGCCAATGAACTCTAACTAGAAACAACGCCGGTAAGATGTCTAAGGTCAAAGAGAGGCTAAAATACGTCAGAAATGAATAATTTTTACAGCCTACTAGCTACTGCAATGTATTGTAGATTAAAAATTTCCAAAACCATTAAACTTTCAGCGATAGCAACTAGCAGTCTAATGTCTTCAGCACGATGAATAAAACAATAGTCATTTAAGTCAAAATCAAAAGTAACGATACCTCTGACTGTCCCACTGCAGCCCTTCTAATTTTTCAATCTAATAGCAAGATCGCGAAAAAAAAGAGTACTGACAAATCAGATTTTAATTTTTTTCCAGGCAAATTATGTTTTATAATTTGATTTGATTAGATGTGTTACCTCTGTTATTTCTGATTAGACTTGATTTGTTGTAAGTCATTTTTATAATTTTAACTGTTTACTCTAGGTCGTCTGTATCTTTCTGCTAAGTTAGTTGTTTTCCTCCACCTAAATAGTTTTTTGCTTTGTATTTCATGGCCTGCTAAGTGGCTTATAGGTACGAAAAATTGAAAAACACCGGTTTGATTGAAAATTTGAAATTAAATGAAAACTACCAGAGATTGATACCAAATTTTAAATTCGACTGTATAAAAATAATTAGGCATTCCCATTTGAAAAAATCAAGTGAATTCTGATTGAAGTTTGTAATTCAAACTTGAACGTCAAACCTAAGTTGACCATTTTCAAGTTCAGTCACACGGCAAACTCACAGCCGTGTAAGTTTTATAATCGCTGCGATATTCAATTTTTTTCTGATATCTACTTATATCAAAAATTGTAAAACGGCTCGCTTCAAGTACCAGGTGTGATACATAAAGTCACACTGGTCGTAATCTAAATATTCAATAAAATATACAGGGTGTTCCATTTGAAAAATCATAACTTTGATATGGCACGCTTTTATTAGAAACCGTGTATAAAAGTCATTATTTTTAAAATGTAGTCAAACTCGACCTACATACACTCGCAAAGTTATTTTTCTAAAAAGTGTTATGGTTTGGTTACAAAAGTCCGAGGCGTTGAGCTTGACTCGGCCTGTATAAAAAGAAAATAGAAAATACCTATACCTACCCATTGGATACTGTCGGCACCTGTGGCCCGTGCCAACATAATGAATAAATCGAAGTTGAACCGATACAAAGGCGACGCTCAAAAAAGAAAAGTAAGTTATCCATATAGTTTGTTAGTGTTATGTCTATGTGCTACATGGCTACAATTTACCAAGATAACTATTTTAAGGCTGCTGAGGATAAATCAAAGGCAGTGAAAAATTGCCCAAAATATGTTCTTTAAGCAAACCTAACGCTCCGCTTGAAAAGGATTGCACTGAAAATAGTTCTGATTACTAAGCAAACGCAAACATTGAGAGCAGTGCTGAAACTATAAGCGGAACTTATGCCGTACTTATAAAAAAGTGTACAGTAGTTTCTTTTGTTATATCGGGAATATAGTTTCATAAATAATAGTATTTGCATTTTATTTATAAAGGGCCCCTTAAAATTATAAGCCCCGGGCCCCATGAAACCTTAATCCGGCTATGTTGTATCGTGGTCTATTGCTCAATGCATTATCATGAAGCGCTTGGCAAGATAAAATGTTGATCTGCAAGGAATTTTGAAAAAAATTGTGATCAATAAACTGTTGGTTCTTGGGTTGTTCGGCCGGCGTCGACACGCTCCGCCGTCTTAGCGTCGGCGAGCTTTGCTGCTTGACGTTTCGGCAACACGAGAGGTCGGCATCCTCAGAAGCTGATGTCACCTGTTCGGCGTGTTTCGGTTTCACAGAAAAATCCGAAAAATTAAGGGTGCCGGCTGGATTCGAACCAGCGTCTCCGGCATTCTAGGCCGACGTGATACCAACTACACCACGGAGCCCCGTGGTAGAATTGATCCACAGCGCCGATGACAAGTGTAGTGAGCAACAGGTCACTGTCAAAACCGACACCAAATTTCGAAATAGCCAAAGTGATCAAGAAGTCTGGTGGTGGAATTTAGAACCCAATGTTGTATGTGTGCCCGTGATGACCAGATTCTTTTAGCATGCATGAGTACCAACTCAAAGAGAATGAAATCAAAACACAGAAATGTTATGATATTGTTCTTTTATTATTTGTTTCTTAACATTTGTTTTGTATTTATTAATCATGAGTGCTGATTGTTTATGGTATGGTTTTATTACTTGATTCTTGTATTTATCAAATCATAAGTGCTTTGTATTTCATATATTTTACTGGTGAAGTATTTATATTGATTGATTATTGTTGAAATATATGATTCAAAAATGCCTTAATAATAGTGGTAAACTGGCTCTTGTTATTGATATTGTATAATAAAGAAATGGTTATAAACATTCACAGTCTAAATGATAAATAATAATAATAATACATGGTGGGCCAGGTCTCTGTTCAACATCAGGGAGAGAAATGTGGATAGAATGTGGAAAAATGTAAAATATCAGCATATATAAATAAATCAATATAACCATCACATAAAGGAGTAAATAAAGGATGTAAATGGGACCGGGTATATAAAATATAGCATAACATCGCAAGCATAGCAGTATAGCAAGCATAACAGCATAGCAAGCATGGTATCTAAGCACATAAATAGATCAATAAATATATATATACAATAAACAACATATAAAAGGGCTGGTTAGAGGAAACGTATGGTTCGTGAACGCGTGATCGTAACCCACTTCCACCTACGGTAAGTGATAAGCTGCCTCCGGGGACAGTCACCTTGGTTTCCATAACACTAAAATAAATATCGTGTATACATAAAGAGGATCAGTAAAGGTTGAAATAGATACACCTAAACACCTAAATAAGACAGAGTTGTCTCTGCTCACCATCAGCCTGCAATCCCTGAGGACCTAATACCTAGAGTAGACGTAAATCAGAGACCCAACACCAAGTAAAGTCGTCTTAAAAAACCGGAGGTATAGCATACGTTGTCAAACACTTTAAATATCGTAGCCAGTCCACATTAGTTAGTAATACAAACTCAAAAGACAACATACCTGCAAATATTCGTGAAAAAGACTCCAAAATGCATTGTGTAAAATTTGGTGACTCAATTCTCCCTGTTTCAAAAACAATCCCCACTCGCAAGCAATAAACAAACTGTGGCAACCAGTCTTCAAGGACTACCGTATTTTATTCAAGTGACAAAACCAAAAAGCATCACATCACATAGCTTTGAGTCACAGTTTGAAAATGAACACGGAACTGTTACGGAATTGGTTGCTCTATGAAAAGTCATCATGATCTGACAAATAAAAAATATCTGAACAATATATGATGTAGTAATAATCAAATACATTACTTATCTGAACTTCATCGACCAATTACACTCATAGTCAGATCTTACAAGTTTTTATAAATCATCCGTCGATGCCGTCAATGTCCATCTTCAGTCACGTGACCGCTAAAGGTGCGTTCTAACGTCTGACAGCCAGGAGTCCTTCGACACCCACCACTCCCCCGCATCTCTCTGCGAACCATGTGGTTCAGTCATCCAGACATATCTAGTTGGCTGTTGGGTGAGTGTGAATCTCCCACTGCCATTTGCACGACAGTTCTCTTTACGAGTATTACTGGAGTACGACTCCCACTCCTCAGTCGGTCAGGATTTGATGGAATGAAAGGTGCTTGCTGTGCAGCACGGGGATCCGTGGTGTAGTTGGTATCGCGTCGGCCTAGAATGCCGGAGATGCTGGTTCGAATTCAGCCGGTGCCCAATATTTTTCCGATTTCTCTGTGATCCAAATGATTTAATATATTTTCAAATTATAATCATCATATGATTCATGACTATTGGGACACACCCAGGTCGAATTTTAAAAAAGCAGTAGGTTATAGATAAAAAAAGCAGTAGATTTTGCAAAAAAACCAGTAGATTTTTTTTGTAAATAAACAGTGGAACATCGAACCACAAACAAAACAACTTAGCACATTTTTTATTACAAAACCACAAAATAAAACGTAATTGCTAGAGTAAAACATAATCCTAATAAAACTACAAAAAAAGATAACTTTTTACAGCACAGAAACTCTTAATATGGCCTAATCAAAATAAAAAAATAATAAACAACAATACACGCCTTCATTGATCTAGATCTGAATCTGACAAGTCTGCATTTCTTTGGTACATGGTACATATTATATTGTTATGTAGTTTAATACAAATATTTAGATCCACATCAAAACAACATTGGCTTCTCGTTTTCACTTTCTATGCAAAATGCCACATCGCTTACACTTGACGTGGATAAACGATAGCGTATATATGCATTTGTTTTTTGAAGATTAGTATCTGAGAAAAGTCTTTCCATGTTCGGGATGAATGTGGCAAAACTTGCGTATTCAACATAAATTCGGATAATACAAAAAACATGGCACTATCATCTCCAAAAGAGACGTGTTTTTTACTTTTATCCAAAACTCAGTCACACTTTCGCTTTCATTCCACGTGAGGTTACTATTTCGCAGAAGTCGCCATATTCATTATCGAGCTATTGAAGTTGATTAGGATTGACTGAATTTGGAAAATGTTTGGCAAGTGGAATCACTGAAGGATACTGACCGTCCAAAGCTGCTGAGGGCTTAACCAATGATACATTTTTCAGAGCATCGCTTTCGAAATCAAACCTGATGTTACACCTTATACATTTTCTTGAAATACAAAAACAGTGGTACTGGTTATTTCTTGAAAACCGAAAAAAAATCAGTAGATTCCGCCGTAAAAACAGTATTCAGTAGACAAAGATCCAAAAGCAGTAAATCTACTGAAAAATCAGTACAACGCTGGACATACCTCGTACCTACGCGTAATCTGATGTTACTGACCTAATATCTGCCCGCCGTCATCAAATACGTGGAAAGTTTCTCAATTGCGAACATGCTGTCGCATATTTATGACCCTCCTTGTTTCCCTTTTTCTCTCCAGGGTCGCGAAAATTAGGACAAACAACTCCCGACGAAAAAAGAACGGGACAGTTCTATTTATATTCACCCCAGAAGCCAACGTACCTCTTCCTATCTGAATTTGGATTGAATGTGTCAAGAATCCGTATTTTTTTGCTATCATTTGATTAGTATTAATTTATAAACAGGAGCGTGGTCATAAATAAATGTATGTGTAATGTCCAGTGGCTCAGTTAAAGGAAGTGGAAAATCAAATTTGACGTTTTAAAATATAAAATGAAGTCAGGTTGATTGACTCAGTACTTTCCACATATTCCGATGATACCAGTTTTATTATTTCCCACAGCATGAAACTATAGTCTAGATGCCCTTGCAACCAAATCATCGCTCGCCCGACCGCAAAAAAGCGTTTTATTGTACTAGGTGCTTCTTTCACAGGTCAATGGACAATATATCATGAATACAACAAATTTTTGAGTTTTACAAGCCCCCACCCCCGAACCACCCCAATTTCACCCCCAACCAAAAAAATTTTTAAAATGATGAGGAACCCCTAAAACATCTAAAACGAAGTTTGAAGTACGAGGGTTGCTCTATACCTCCGTCAATCCACCAGTACGCAGACAGCTGTTTCACGCTTATTAGCGATCATCAGTGCGCCATAGGTCGATTGACGGAAATAGAGAGCATCAATTTTTCCATGTTTAATAAACATGTGAAAGATGTGCGAGTAGACAGAATTCCTTCTGTCTACTCGAAGTTTGAAATGTTTTTTATATTTTTAGTTTTTTTTGTTATTGGCGCGCCGCCACTGAAATGATTTCTAAAAACCATACGCGCTTTCCATACTGGTCGCGGTAATAAATCTGTGTCAAAATGTCATTAAAGTCAATTCAGAAGTTTCCACGTAACACAATACAAAACGATCCAAAGTAATACCGTATGCATTTTGTATGCATCAGAAAGTTCAAGTCCATTGGTTTCTGTAATCGGCAAGGCAATGTCCGGATGGACCTAAAAAAGTGTATTATGCCGCTAGGTCTTTCTATCTCAGGTTAGTAGACAGCCCATTATTAGTACAACAAATTTTTCAGATTTTACCCCCACCCCAAAAAAAAAGTAGAAAATGATGAGGAACCCCTAAAACGCCTAAAAAAGAAGCTTGAGTTGTTATCATATTTTTAGTTTTTTTAATATCGCTGTGCCGCCACTGAGGCGATTTCTAAATATCCGACGCGTTTTCCATCCTCACCAAAGTAGTAATACTGTGCCGAAATTTCATTAACATCAATTCAATAATTTCAACATTATAAAATACAGAACGATCTAAAGCAATACTCGTATGTATACATCTGAAAATTCTCTTGGTTCCTGTAATACAGGAGGCAATGTTCGGATGGACCTAAAAAAGTGTATTATACCGCTAGGTCTTTCTCGCTCCGGTCAGTAGACAGCCTATTATGAGTTTTTCAACCCCCAACCACCCCAATTTCACCTCCCCCCCCCAAAAAAAGCAGAAAATGAGCAGGAACTCCTAAAACACCTAAAAACGAAGTTTGAGGCATATTTGAAATTTTTCGTTTTTTGCTAATTACTCCGCCGCCCATGCACCGATTTTCAAAATTGTAGCAACATTACCTACTACGACCGTACACCATATCACTACCCAAATTTCATCAAAATCCATGCAGCAGTTACTGAGATTAGGAGGCTAGAAAAACGCCAACAGACAGACAGACCGACGGAAACGAGTGACGTGGATTATCGTTATTTAGACATCACAAAACGCCCAAAAAGCGTATTATCTCAAAATCGAAAATTTTCGCGATCACAATACTCCCCCCACCTATCGGTGTGGGAAGTAAAAATCAGTAGACTCCGCCGTAAAAACAGTATTCAGTAGAAGATCCAAAAGCAGTAGATCTACTGAAAAATCAGTAGGTACAACGCTGGACATACCTCGTACCTACGCGAAATCTGATGTTACTGACCGAATATCTGCCCGCCGTCATCAAATACGTGGAAAGTTTCTCAATTGCAAACATGCTGTCGCATATTTATGACCCTCCTTGTTTCCCTTTTTCTCTCCAGGGTCGCGAAAATGAGGACAAACAACTCCCGACGAAAAAAGAACGGGACAGTTCTATTTATATTCACCCCAGAAGCCAACGTACCTCGTCCTATCTGAATTTGGATTGAATGTGTCAAGAATCCGCATTTTTCTGCTATCATTTGATTAGTATTAATTTATAAACAGGAGCGTGGTCATAAATAAATGTATGTGTAATGTCCAGTGGCTCAGTTAAGGGAAGTGGAAAATCAAATTTGACGTTTTAAAATATAAAATGAAGTCAAGTTGACTGACTCAGTACTTCCCACACATTCCGATGATACCAGTTTTATTATTTTCCCACAGCATGAAACTATAGTCTAGATGCCCCTGCAATCAAATCATCGCTCGCCCGACCGCAAAAAAAGCGTTTTATTCCACTAGGTGCTTCTTTCACAGGTCAATGGAATATATCATGAATACAACAAATTTTTGAGTTTTACAAACCCCCACCCCCGAACCACCCCAATTTCACCCCCAACCAAAAAAATTTTTAAAATGATGAGGAACCCCTAAAACGTCTAAAACGAAGTTTGAGGTGTTTTTTATATTTTTAGTTTTTTTTATTATTGGCGCGCCGCCACTGAAATGATTTCTAAAAACCATACGCGCTTTCCATACTCGTCGCGGTAATAAATCTGTGTCAAGACGTCATTAAAGTCAATTCAGAAGTTTCCACGTAACACCATACAAAACGATCCAAAGTAATACTATGTATTTTGTATGCATCAGAAAGTTCAAGTCCCTTGGTTTCTGTAATCGGCAAGGCAATGTTCGGATGGACCTAAAAAAGTGTATTATGCCGCTAGGTCTTTCTATCTCAGGTTAGTAGACAGCCCATTATGAGTACAACAAATTTTTTAGATTTACAACCCGCCACCCCCCTCAACCACCCTAATTTCACCCCCACCCCAAAAAAAAAGTAGAAAATGATGAGGAACCCCTAAAAACGAAGCTTGAGCTGTTTTCATATTTTTAGTTTTTTTAATATTGCTGTGCCGCTACTGAGACGATTTCTAAAAATGAGACGCGTTTTCTATCCTCACCAAAGTAGTAATACTGTGCCGATTTCATTAACATCAATTCAATAATTTCAACATTATAAAATACAGAACGATCTAATGCAATACTCGTATGTATACATCGGAAAATTCTCGAAGTCCCTTGGTTCCTGTAATACGGAAGGCAATGTTCGGATGGACCTAAAAAAGTGTATTATACCGCTAGGTCTTTCTCGCTCAGGTCAATAGACAGCCTATTATGAGTACAACAAATTTTTCATCTTTACAACCCCCCACCTCCCAACCACTCCAATTTATCCCCGCCCAAAAAAAAAAGTAGAAAACGATCAGGAACCCCTAAAACACCTAAAAATGAAGTTTGAGGCATATTTGAAATTTTTCGTTTTTTTGCTAATTACTCCGCCGTCCATGCACCGATTTTCAAAATTGTAGCAACATTACCTACTACGACCCTACACCATATCACTACCCAAATTTCATCAAAATCTATGCAGCGGTTACTGAGATTAGGAGGCTAGAAAAACGCCAACAGACAGACTAACAGACCGACAGACAGATCGACAGAAATGAGTGACGTGGATTTTCGTTATGTAGGCATCATAAAACGCCCAGAAAGTATATTATCTCAAAATCGAAAATTTTCGCGATCACAATACTCCCCTCACCTATCGGTGTGGGAAGTAAAACACATGAAAATATCACTGTTTATCGCAATAACTGTTCAAAGTTGCCCATTATTGGCCAAATAATGATATAGGCGATTTCAAATTCCGAACCCTGTATATAATATAAAAGTTCTGAAGTTTTTGCATCGTGGTAACCTCATTGATAAAAAAGTATTGCATCACACCTGTGAACCTGTTAGAATTTTCCATTACTTCCTTTACGTTTATCGAATGTGTAATTACTTTTAAATTAATTAATCAGTCTGGAAAGCATGGCGCTTGACAGGTAACACAAACAATTTCCCGCGTTCATGAAAATATGAGAGAAAAATCACTACGTCGTCATCACTGAGCTGTAATTAATTACCTATTGTTTATCTGTTGCTTCTTGATAGGATGGACATTATGAAATTGTAGGTCAATACGAAGAAATAAATAATGATATAAAATGTTGCCATTGCAAAAATTGTATTTTGTCTTACAGCTTCTCTAAGTGAATTTTTTTTCCATTTAGTAGTATCCTCACTGAGCTTTTCCAATAATATAAGCTTTTCCAAGCATGGACTGAATTCGCTTCGTGTAAATTTTTGCTTGAGGGCTCCGTCGTTTATGGAACTTGATTCTAATCATGACAGCCCACTCGTGAGCGGACATTAACGAGATTGCCCGGGCAAAGTCGTAAAAACGTAAATCCATTCTCAGTTTATCAACACTGTCCAGTTTACATGAATATTCACGCTATTGACCGGTCATTATCAGGGCGTCCCACTGTAATAGGACATTCATGGCAATGGCCTGCCAATATCGTTAAAGACCGAAATATCATCTTTACCGAACATATACAGGGTTGGGATAAAGTATGGAACCAAGCAAATAATTTTGGAATGGAAAGAATGATATTGCTGAAAATTTGCACGCAAGTCTAGTGACGTATAGTGCATCCGAAAACATTATGTTAGCTTTTTAAATTAAATGGGACACCCTGCATATTTTTGCAGATTTTAATACATCTTTTTTTTCCGAATACGTTCATAGTGGGTTGGGTATTATTTTCTGTAAAAACGGGAAAGATAAAGCTTCTTCATATGTTTAAAATGCCAGCCATATACCTCCTGACGTCCTGATCCTGACGTGAATTGATTCGACAAGGTAACTCAGCAATTTGTCAACAGACTTGCATATTGTCAGGAAGTAAACGGCGAGCAATTTTAATGTCTGAGATAATTCCTTGATAATTCATTTTAAATTTTCTTATTGTAACACATCAAATAAAATGAACGTTGTAAATAAAAAAGCTTTATCTTTCTCATTTTTACAGAAACAGATACTATGGACGTATTCGGAAAAAAAAAGATTTACTAAAATCTGCAAAAATATACAGGGTGTCCCATTTAAAATAAAAAAGTTGACGGTACTTCCGGTTAGACCGGAAGTACATTAATAGCTAACATAATGTCTTCAGATGCATTATGCGTCACTACATTTACCTGCAAATTTTCAGCAATATCACCCTTTCCGTTTCAAAGATATTTGCTTGGTTCCATACTTTATCCCAACCCTGTATATGATTTTATTATATAATTCATTTGTAAGAACGAAAATAGAATATTGCTGTATAATATGGTATCCTGCTTATGAAGTCCATCGCAACAAGATTGAAAGTATTCAGAGACGATTTGTTAAATACTTATGGTTTAGAGAGGATGGTACATACCCTGAAATTGGTTTCAGCCATGACGTATTACTTAGCAGGTATAATTTATCAAACCTAGATAAGCGAAGAATGTATGCTGCTTGTATTTTTTTGTATAAATTAGTTAACAATATTATCGATTGTGAATACTTACTTACTAAAGTTATTATACATGTTCCCTGCATTAAAACTCGGTCAAATGTGAAATATTTTTACTTAACTGTCCCAAAAAGTAACGTATTACTTTTTTCTCCATTATATGTGGTGTGTAACAGTTATCAAGATGCAAAGCATGCTGTAGATATATATTTTTGTAATACGCATGAATTTAAAAGATTTTTTAATGTAGACTTTCTTAATGTTGATGAGAAAAAATATCTGTGTTAGCTGATCCAGATCAGTTACCTAAGATTTTGAGAGCCTGCGTAAGTGGCAAAATAGGGGACCCACGTGGCTGCGCGATGAACAACGTCTGCCTTCGATAGTAGGGCAGCAGCAGCCTTGTGCGCGGACAGCGTTTGGGTGGGTGACCGAATTACACCGGACGCAGGGGCATTCAGTTTCGACCCCGTGAAAATTGCGTCAATACCGCGATTTGGAAGTTCACGAGGCAACAGTGCACTGCTGTTGTATGGCGCGCATCGCACCGATTGGATAAATTTAAATTCGTTTTTTTTACTTTAAAATGGAATTATTAGTAAACAAAACGTTGCAGAAAGTAATGAAATGCAACTAACAGTACACCCATTTTTGTATAGACTAAGAGGTTATAATGATTTAATCATTGTTTTCAAACCCATGATATTAGTCCATTGACCCTGCTTACTACAGAAATTAGGTATTACGATATGTCATTAACTACCACCCTGTATTTTGATTACCTAGTTTCTACGACCTTCAAGTTTCTTAAGCTTCCTGCGCGATAGGCACTCAATCTAATTGCCTGGCATGTTGTTTCGTAATTGTTTGTCTTTTTGTATGAATTAATTTTACTGCTCGTTTCCTTAAACGGCTCCCCCTCGTTCTTCAATTAAGCAGAAAGTTTTTGTGGTCTTTACTAGTGCCTTTCTCTCTTCATCTCTTCATTGACATTGACCAACTGAGAAATGCGCTTTGGAATTACACCAAAAAACAGTAGCGGAAGTAAAACTTTTAGGCTGTTGTTTCGGTTAAGTATTGGAATAACGTATTGCAGATATTTTTTCATGCTCAGCCTCCCGCCAAGGCTGAAAGCCTATGACGCTGCAGAAGCACTGCGAGAGGATACGTGTCTGTGCACGTAAGATTTGAAACGCTGCAGGTTGTAGCCACCGGAAAACAAATTCCCCGGCAGCTCATTCCACAGCGACGAAGTTCTCCAAGAGAAGTACTACAGGAGGAGACTGGTTTGGGGAGTAGGGACCTCGACCTGGTAAACATGAGCTCGCAGAGCCTCTCTAGTGTTCCTCATTCGGACGTTCTTTGGTGTTATCATCAGGCACAGCTCACTCGAACATCTTCCGTGATAGAATCAGTGAAACAGGGACAGGTCTGCCATCCCTCTGCGGTGTTCCAGGCTGTGGAGGTCCTTTGTGAGGCTAGGCGTATCGATTAGTCTAATTGCTCTCTTCTGGAGAGTGTCCAGAAGCTTTAGAGTCTACCTCCGAGCACATCCCCTCACATGGAAACAAGCAGCAGCAGTAGTTGCTCTGATGTATACAGCTTCCTAAAGCGGAACAAAACTTCAAGCTTCTGGGATACCGTTTTAGCAATACTGACGACGTGGTCGTGCCAGGACATGTTATTGTTGATCCCCAAAAGCTTGACGGAAGGTGACTCAACTGTTGGGTGACCCTCCATTTCCACAGTTGGGAAGCCAACGTGAAACTTCTTTGTCAGTGTTGTTGCTTGAGTTTTCTGTACGTTAAATTGAACTTTATTTACTAAACCCCACTCGACAATTGTTTTGATATCTACGTTGATCTGTGAGGCATGTTGCTATCGCTGGTTCGATGCACGATATTAATGTACTGTTGTCTGCGAAGCTGTAGATTGGATTGTTATTTCCAGTAGCTCGATGATTTACAGTAGAAACAGTGTAGGGGATAGGACAGATCCCTGAGGAACACCGAAGTTTCGTTCAAAAAACTATTCAGCCACTGATGGTGGTGGTCCATAAGCAGCAAGTTTGACCAGAAGTTCCTCATGCCACACTCTATCGAAGGCTTTCGATATGTCAAGTGCAACAATACGGAAATAAATAAATATGAAGTTTGTTAAGTCTGCCGATCATATTTATGAAGTCTACAGGTACAACAATATGCAGTATGTAACTATCTGCAAATTGACATCTAAATGATTTACAATTGGCACCAATTTGACGTTTCAGGTGGGTAGCAGCCTCGATCTAATACAGGCATTTATAATTATATAGCTAATAATTGCGACAATTAGGGTCATGCAAATCCAGACATTGATTTTATGTTCGCATTTAAAGAGCTATAAATACGTGTACTGATATTTAAATTGTTTTAAATTGTTTGAAAGGTGTCTCGTTGACCTTTCGAAATATTAGACGTTTGACCTTTGCCCCCGTGTAGCGGAGCAATAACTGCAAGAGACACGACACTTCATTAATATTTATTATCATCCAAACAGACCTAAGTCTGAACTTATATAGCCAGGCTCAAAAAACTGGACATACTGTAGTGAGCAACAGGTCACTGTCAAAACCGATACCAAATTTAGAAATAGCCAAAGTGATCAAGACGTCTAGTGGTGGAATTTAGAACCCAATGTTGTATGTGTGCCCGTGGTAACTAGATTCTTTTAGCATGCATGTGTACCACCTCAGAGAGAATGAAATCAAAACACAGAAATGCTATGATATGGTTTTTTTTATTACTTGTTTCTTAACATTTGTTTTGTATTTATTAATCATGAGTGCTAAGTGTTTATGTTATGATTTTATTACTTGATTCTTGTATTTATCAAATCATGAGTGCTTTGTATTTCATATATTTTACTGGTGAAGTATTTATATTGATATGTTAAAATATACGATTCAAAATGTCTCAATAATAGTGGTAAACTAGCTCTTGTTATTGATATTGGTATAATAAAGAAATGGTTATAAACATTCACAGTCTAAATCATGTCTAAATAATAGATAATAATAATAATAATACATGGTGGGCTAGGTCTCTGTTCAACGTCAGGAAGAGAAAAATGGATAGAATGTGGAAAAATGTAAAATATCAGCATATATAAATAAATAAATATAACTAACCATATAAAGGAGTAGATAAAGGAGATAATTGGAATAGGTCCGACCTGGGTTGTTACCAGGCATCGGCCCTCCGTAAATAAATATCATATATAAATAAAGAGAAATCAGTAAGGATTTAAATAAATACACCTAAACACCATCAAGCTGCAAGCTCCAGGACCTATAATACCTAGAGTAGACGGAAATCAGAGACCCAACGCCATATAGTATCGTCTCAAAAGCAGGATGTATAATATATACCTTATGAAACACTCCAAAAATAGTAGCCAGACCACATTAGTTAATAATACAAACTCAAAAGACAACATACCTGCAAATATTCGTGAAAAAGACTCAAAAACCCCTCTGTTGAAATTTTGGTCTCCAGCTTGTTACGTTTTTCAAAAACAATCCCCTCTCGTAATTCATAAACAAACTATCAACAAAACTATGGCAACGATTACCACAACCCATTACTTTATTCAAGTTTCAAGTGACAAAACCCAAAAAAATCGCAAAACAGTAGCTTTAGTCACAGAATGAAAATTAACATGGAACTATTTACTGTATGGAAAATTAGTCATGATCTGACAGATATCAAAATATCTGAACAATATAGGATGTAGTAATAATCAAATACATTACTTATCTTAATTTCATCGACTAATTACACTCATACTGAGATATTACATTTTTTATAAATCATCCGTCGATGACATCAATGTCAAACTTCGGTCACGTGACCGCTAAAGGTGCGTTCTAACGTCTGGCAGCCAGGAGCGCGTTCCGGATCACCACAATACATACAGGGTGTCCTATAAATAGTGCGTAAACGACCTTGCGCTGATAGTTTAGTCCATGACTAATCCAATCTACGTAGCTTGTAAGTTGTATATTCCAAAATATAATCAATATGAATATGAATATGCTTTCAGCCAGATCATTCTAGGTTGTCATGAACTCTGATACCAGCAAAGTGAGGCATTTAAATAACGGAGTACCCAGGGCTCCATTCTGTTGCCCGTATTGTTTCTAGAGTCCACACTAACTGCCCATCTTTTAGTCCTGGGATCATTCTGCCGCAGGTGGAGGCTATAAAGCCAAGTATAAGCAAAACAATAACATCATGTTTGTATCTTAACAATAAAATGGCAAAAAGAGAGCTAAAGATTTACTTTGAAGGCAACTTTCTACCCTATAGTCCCAGACCCAAATACCTGGAGGCAAATCTCTAATTGATGCAGTAGCGTATCGCCCCATCTGCATGCTAACAGCGCTGTGTAAGCTCTTCGAACTAATGATCCGGAGTCGCTTGGAATGGGAGGTCGAGGAGGGACAGGGACTGTCCGAACATCAGTATGGTTTCTGCAGAGGAAAATCCACGTTGCAAGCTGTAGAAGTGGTCATGGATATAGCGAATTCTACAAACCAAAGATTGTGCACCTTAATAACGCTGGATGTTCAAAACGCCTTTAATAGCGCCTCATGGAGTCTTCTGATCGAACAACTTAGGGCGAGAGGTATCTCAAAGTACCTGATTAATATAGTGAGCAGCTACTTCCAGAATAGAAAAGTCCAGGTAGACGGAAATACTCTAGACGTTCATGCGGGCGTTTCGCAGGGTTCGGTGCTAGGTCCGCTGCTATGGAACATTTACCATCACGGGGTACTAAGAATCAACTTCCCGGAAGGGGTAAGGGCGGTAGGCTTTGTAGACGACCTAGCACTGGTAGTATGTGCTAAAAACAAAGAAGAGCTGATGTTTAGAGCTGATTGGGCAGCAGATAAGGTACAGGATTGGATGGAGGACCACAAGCTGAAACTAGCGCCACACAAATCTGAGGCAGTAATATTAAAAGGATATATGGGGAATATAAAATTTAATATAGGTGGAAGATCTATAGCACCAGTGAAGTCAATCAAGTATCTAGGTATTATGCTGGGCTATCACGGCAGCTTTGGTCAGCACATATCATACACCATTAAGAAAGCTGAAAAGAAAGCCGCAGCACTGGGTAGATTAATGCCCAATATAGGAGGCCCCAGTAGTGCCAAGCGGACACTACTGAACAACGTCATCCAGTCCATTGTACTGTATGGAGCGCCTATATGGTTCCCAGCTGTTAAACTCAGAAGATACTCCGATATGCTGACCAGAACACAAAGGAAGGCGCTATTGAGGGTTGCGAGTGCCTACCGCACCGTCTCCACAAGAGCGCTCCAGGTGATCACAGGAATTCCGCCAATTGAGTTACTGGTGGAGGAAAGGCGCAGGATATACGAGGAAGGAAAGGAGGATCGGCGGTCCTTGAATAAGAAAAGGAGAGAAGAAGGAATACGCAGGGTTAGAGAATGGACCACCAGGGAGTGGCAGAATATATGGCAGCAAACGGAGGACGTGGCGCAGTGGACAAAAACCCTGATTCCGGACATTAAATCCTGGCTTGAGGCTCCACATCGAGAGATAAATTACTTTACTACACAGTTCCTAACAGGCCATGGTTCTTTTAGAACCTACACTAAAAGAATCGGGAAAACGGTCGACGACATCTGCATTTACTGCCAAGACAGGGATACCGCAGAACACACTGTATTGCAATGCCCAAGGTGGAAGGAAATAAGGGAAACTACATGTGATACACTAGGATTGGTCATTTCGAAAGAAAACATCATCAAGGAAATGTTACGGAGTGGGAAAAATTGGAGGCTTCTGAATGAAATGATTCAAAAGATAATGACCCTAAAGGAGAAGGAAGAAATACAACACAGGTCAAATATAGTACAGTAGACGAGGTATACGTGGGAAAGGGAAATGTCGTGTTGAACCCCCCACAACCCCCAACTCCAAGGAAGGACAGGAAGAAAACGGAGGAGAAGAGGTTAATCCTACCCGTGAAGAATGTCTTACAGACGGTACCCGGGTAGAGACGCCGTAGAAACCTCGTACCGAGATAGACCCAAATACCTAGGTGTCATGCGAGATAGAACGCTATCGTTTAAAAAACATATTCAGTCCATCGCAGCTAAAGTAAACAGCAGAAATAACATCCTGCAAAAATTATGTGGAACCCCTTGAGGCGCTTCCGCTTCTACGCTCCGTACTTCAGCGCAGAGCCTCTGTTTCTTTGCGCCTGAATTTTGCCCACCAGTGTGGCTAAACAGCTCACATACTACTAATCACAGAATTGGTGATGCAATACGAGATGACACAACACGGCTAACACCGAAACAACACAACGAAACAGCCTCGTACATGTTGGCGGGATCGCGGCGATAGTAACACTGAGATGATCCCCCTGTTCTCTATTTTTACGTTCATTGAATCGGGACATCAGTCCCGCCGAATACTGATTATAGTTCAGCGAACGACAAGGGCCATTGAAACATAATTAATTTTTATCAGATGGATTATCACGAACTGCTGTTGCAGTAATAATTTTTGTACATTGAATAGGTTGTATGCTTTGCTTAAATGAAACAGTGTAAATTTCGATAACAAAAGGATGTTTTGATTGCATTATATGTCAATACTGGTACTAGAAGGATTATACATATCGTTAGAACGAATATAAAATTGTTTTGAATTTATTGGCGTACCTGTGATTACTTCGAATATAAGGATTGCATTCTTTCAATGACATGGATTTGAAACAACTGCAAATATATTTAAAGCGATGAAAAAACATCCAAATACTAACAATTAATTGGAAACGCAACAGTATTTTTTTCTGTGAACAAGGACTTCCTCCAAGCCAAACCATCAGCCATAGAATGAATTTCCAGCCTCAGTACTAACCTGTAGCGAAAGAAAAAAATGGAGTCAAGTTGATTGACTCAGTATTTCCCACACATTACTGTGATATCAGTTTATTATTTTCCCTTAGTCTGAGATTCCCTTGCAACCAAATCATCGGCAGCCTCCCCCCCTAAAATTGTCTTATGCCGCTAGATCTTTCCTTCAGAGGTCAATGGACAGCCTAAAACATCTAAAAACGAAGTTTGAGTTGTTTTCATACTTTTAGTTTTTTGATTATTGCTATATACGCTGCCACTGACACGATTTTTAACAAACATACGCGTCTTCCTTCACAGGTTAGTGGACAGCCTATTATGAATACAAGAAATTTCTCAGTTTTTCAACCCCCCAACCACCCCAATTTCACCCCCACCCAAAAAAAACGCAGATAATGATCAGGCACCTCTAAAACGCTTAAAAACGAAGTTTGAGCTGTCTTTATATTTTTAGTTTTTTTATTATTTCTGCGCCGCTACTGGCACGATTTATAAAAACCATACGCGTTTTCCATCCTGTGTCAAAATTTCATTAGAATCAATTTAGCAGTTTCCACGTTACAAAATACAAAATGATCTAAAGCAATACTCGTATGTATATACAGAAAATTCTACGTCCCTTAGTCCGTAATAGACTAGGACAATGTTGGGATGGATCTACAAAGTTGATTTATGTCGCTAGGTTTTCCTTCACAGGCTAGTGGACAGCCTATTATAAATACAAGTCATTTTTCAGTTTTTCAACCCCCACCCCCTAACCACCCCAATTTCACCCCACCAAAAAAAAAACCCCAGAAAATGATCAGGACTCTCTAAAACGCTTAAAAACGAAGTTTGAGCTGTTTTTATGTTTTTACTTTTTTTATTATTTCTGCGCCGCCACTGTTAATTATTCAATTTCATTAACATCAATTCAACAGTTTCCTTGTAACACAATATAGAAGGATCTAAGGCAATACTATCATATGTTTACACCAGAAAAAATTCTAAGTCCTTTGGTTTCTGTAATAGGCAAGGCAATGTTCGGATGGACCTAAAAAAGTTATTTATGTTGCTAGGTCTTCCTTCATGGGTCAGTGGACAGTCTATTATGGAAGCAACAAATTTTTTAATTTTACAACCCCCCACCCCCCAACCACCCCAATTTCACCCCCACCCAAAAAAAAGTAAAAAATGATCAGGAACCCCTAAAACGCCTAAAAACGAAGTTTAAGCAATATTTAATTTTTTTGTTTTTTGCTAATTACTCCGCCGCCCATGCACCGATTTTCAAAATTATAGGAACATTACCTACTACGACCCCACGGCATATCGCTGCCCAAATTTCATCACAATCCATGCAGCGGTTACTGAGATTACGAGGCTAGAAAAAAGCGACAGACAGACAGACAGACGGACCGACAGACAGACCGACGGAAATGAGTGACGTGAATTTTCGTTATGTAGACATCATAAAACGCCCAAAAAGCGTATTATCTCAAAATCGAAAATTTTCGCGATCACAATACTCCCCTCACCTATCGGTGTGAGGAGTAAAAATAAAAAAAAACAAAAAAGCTGTTTTACTTTTTAATGACTATTTTTATGTGTACTATAACCATACTCTAAATAAATATAATCAAATTTTTGGCCCCACCCGGTAGCTCACGGAAAACAATTTCACGCATTTCCGCCTGTCTATCTAACTGCGAATCAACTGGTTAGGGTTTAGTTTGTAAAAAAGAAGACTTTCGGTGTACGACAGTGACAGAAACAATAAAAGACACGAGGGTCTCCTGCAATAGAAGACGGTCGGCAGCCCTAGAGGGTTGTTTTCACGTTTCATTACAAAAATAAGGGTTCGGTTGCAAAAGTGCTTTGAAAGAAGCGGGTGTTATTTAGATGGTATCCTTTTCCTTCTCACACCATAAGTGAGTATTACGATGGAAAAAGGGTGGGCGGAGAATAATTTTTTTTATTTTGGAAACGTTATACCGCTGAAAACTTGCCTCTAAGGGCTGATAAGTGAAATGCAAAAAGAAAATAACTTTTTTAAAATCTTCAGCTAGCACATCGCACTTGAAATTAGGGTTTTTTTTTCGAGAATCACAACTTTTGTAATATTTTTTCTCCAATACATATCCAATTATACTGGGTGTCCGTATATTCGACCAACAACGCTTGACAGGTGATAGATCTCATATTTTTATGAACATTGACATAGGAATATGATGACTTAAAATGCTTAATTTTAAAATACAGGGTGCTAGTTTTACTTTTATTTTCATTTTTTCTCAATTACTCCGCAATAGAACGATCTAAAATGGCCAGTACACTAGCGCGTCGCGGTCAGATTTGCCCTAATCCCACCGGTCAGAAGCCCCCAAAATATTTTGTATAATAGGCAGATATGTGGACACCAGCGCGCGGGGCGGCGAGGTGAAGTTATGTCTTATAATTTTAACCGATTTTAATTCATTCGTCATTTTTTTGCGATCTTGCTAATAGTTACTGAAGAATTTGTAGAACTCCAGTCAAAGGTATCGTTACTTTTGACTTGACAGAAATGAATTACTTTTTTATATTATTAAATGCGAAATTTTGTTCTGAACATAATAAGTTAATCTGATCACTATAATAGATGCAACTAAAGAAATTGGTATTGTCAGCAGACCGAAATGTATTTATAACACCCCATAAATTTCAATTAACCAGAACGTGTTCTAATTTGTCACAAATTTGATCGATTTCTTGACGATGTGAAAAGAAGTCCGAGAAATTTACCTTCACAGCTTGTTTTGTGGGAGTATCATGGTTGTGCTCATTATTTCTTTTAAGAACAATTTCTTCCGATTGATCCATCAACAAAGATGCTATGTATCCTTTTCTAGAGCATCTGTAGGCTACACCACGGGTGGTTTCTTCAGCTCTTCGGAACGTATACTCTTCAAGGACTATTAATTTCTTCCCTTTCACACTTAACAGAGTCTCCATGATGAAAAAGTAGAACACAAACAATACTCACAAACAGCAACTAAGGATTGCAAACTACTGAAACATTTTCATTAAAGGTAGTTTTCTGTTTACAAAAAGGGTGCCTTCATGGGCACCGGTCACTTGCGCGCCGAAAGAAAATTAAGCTTGGTTATTCCTAATGACCACATCCCTTTTATTCTCGCGAACTTTCATCTGTCTTTTTATGTCTTGCCGTAGCCAGTTACTTCTTAGATAATTTAAATGACTATTCGGCTTCTGTAGGTATATGTATAAAGCCTCGTTTACACCGGAGTTAATAACACAATTGTTAATAACTTTTGTTTATAACTTTTATAAATAACAAAAGTTATTAACAGAAAGTTCCTAACAAATTAGTTTTCACTTTTAAACCAATAACATTTGTTAATAACATTTGACTCTTGTCAGCCATCTTGTCTTGCCCAGTACACCAGACAATGGTGCGAGAGACAGATGTGGCTCTCGCTGCAGCTGCGTTTGTCGTTTTGGCAGCCACCAAACGGAAAGGTAGAAGGTTCTGGGTGAAACCGTCACTCAGAGCAAGAACGGTGTATAGTGGAGGTAATTTGTTGCATGATCTCCAAGAGGATGATCGCGATCCTCTTTCAGGCGAATTGAGGTGCGACGGGAGTGTGAAGAATTTTTTGCGCATGACCAGCAGTGATTTCGAGTGGCTGATAGTAACGATAGGACATCAAATTGGGAAAAGAGAAACAAACTACAGAAAAGCTATTACTGTGCGAGAGCGGTTGGCCGTCACCTTACGGTATTTAGCGACAGGGGACTCCTATGCAAGTTTAGGATATTTATTCAAAATATCCAAATCAACTATCTCACTGCTCATCCCCCAAGTTCTAGACGCTTTGATTGATTGTTTCAAAGAAAATATAAAGGTAAGTAAATTAAATACAAGTATTAACAACATTCAAAACTCTATATTTCCTGTGTTCAGAGAAAAAATACCTTATTACATTACAAAAATATCAAATAATTCAAAATATTTCTATGATGTCACACAATATGTTATTACTTTTAATTAAACATTGCAATTATTTAGGCTACATACGTACAAGTATTGTATGTGTCTTGTAAAACTTTACTTGGTACGATTCAATAAAGTGTTTATGAACTGATCAGTTGGATCATCATTTGGCATGTCAGTAGTGATTGTCCCTGTAGAAATTTGCAGTTGCTGATGGCTGTCATTGCTGCTAGTTTCTAGGAATAGGGGAGAATTAAAATTCGAACTGCAAGCCGATGAGGAACTGCAAGGGCTATATGGAGGTCGAGTTGCGTTCACTACTTCCATTTCTAAATTAACAACTCATTGATCTTGTGTTTAGCTCTCGCTTGGTAAAACCTGGCCCCAAGATTCCTAATTTGGAAAGCTACATGCTTTCCAAAAGCATCAAACTCATCGTCTTCTGACCATTGTTTTAGTTTGGTCATTACTCCATACGCCTCCTCGACCATTTGGGCTTGTGTCTTTTTCTTGGATCTCTTAGCAGGAGGCGGAAGAGGGGGTTTTAGACTCGATTCGGACTTATTGGTCTCTGAAGTAGAAGAAGGAGGAAGGGGAGACTTTTGCTGTTGGCTTCCCGATGCAAGAGGTGCTTGTGAACCACGTGACATTTGAGTCGTTTCAGTCCCAGACGTGTCCTGTTCATCTACTTCTTCTAGCGCACTAGCTCCAACCTAAAAAAGTAAACAAAAAAATTATAGCATTTTCCCGAAAGTTCAAAACTAACTTTATTTGTATGCTATAGGTTATATCCAACGACATCCAGAGGCCGTACCCAGCTGAAACGTACAATAGGCATACAACGATAACTTAATGCAGTTTCTTTCCTTTTAGGTACCGACCACGCCTGAGGAATGGCTGCACCATGCAAATGAGTATCTTCGACTACGGACCTTTCCTCACTGCATTGGAGCCATGGACGGAAAGCATGTGATGCTCCAAGCTCCAGTACATTCCGGGAGTGACTACTTTAACTACAAAGACTTCTTTAGTATCGTCATGCTGGCTTTGGTCGATGCTAACTATTGTTTCACGTATGTGTCAGTTGGGTGCCAAGGAAGATTGTCGGACGGTGCAGTATTTGCAAACAGTGCCTTGAAAGATTTCTTGAATAACAATACACTCAATCTACCTCTCGCCACCCCTTTACCAGGAAGGACCTTACCCGTCCCATACTTCATCGTAGCTGATGGTGCTTTCCCATTGCAACCAACAATCATGAAACTTTACCCTGGTCTTCATGAAAAAGGCAGTGAAAAACGAGTATACAACTATCGACACTGTCGTTGTAGAAGAGTTGTGGAAAATGTGTTCGGAATTGTATCAGTCGTATTCAGAGTACTGAGAAAACCTATGTTACTTGAACCAGATCGAGCACAAAAGGTTGTGTTGGCTTGTGTTCATTTGCACAACTTTTTGAGGCAAAGTAAGTCGTCACGTGGAACGTACACCCCTTCAGGGACTTTTGATCAAGAGGACGCCAACACAGGCCAACTAATTCCTGGTCAGTGACGAGTTGAAGGTATACCATCGGGAACCCTACTAAGGTTGAAAAAAACACCTAAGAAATCTTCTGACATCGCAAAAATAGTTAGGAATGAACTTTGTGCGTATCTTAATAGCCCTGAGGGTTCCGTGTCTTGGCAAAACAAGATGTGATGTGATTTAAAGTTTTTTGTAGTTGTATGTAAAATATTTTTGCAAATCAAATACATTCATTCTATAAAATAACATAATGTATTATTTTACTTACCTCATTTGTCCCTAGGCCGACCACGGTCGTTGGTTTCGGTGCGGTTTTGTCCCTCAAAAACAACAGTTGTTCGTAGGCGAACCACTTGATTTTCACATGGGCTCCAGATCCACTTTTTTGTTTTTTGTTTTCTCGTTGAAACTGGCCTATAACTTTCTTCATCTTATCCTGGACCTCAATTTTGGTCATGCTCATGCCCAACGCAATTTCTGACCAAGCGTAGTTCTTCAAGTTCCTGTCCTTATAATCTGCACAGCCCGGATCCCACAAAACACGTCTTTCACGGTATAAATCGATCAGTTGTATAACTTGGTCTTGATTCCAGTCCAAAGTCTTGGATTCACTTTCCATCCTCACAAACAAAATCGTAATTTTGTCAATTTGTAATTGTAATAAGTCAAAGGGATAAAATTTACACGCGTGGCGCAATACACAAAACTAACCTCAACTCAAGGCACGTGTCGTCTGCGGTGTGGAGCGACTGGCGTGCAGGATGCCGGGCGCAGGGGTAGGGGGGCTTGTTATTAACAAAAGTTACCGAACTGAAGAGACCAGTAACATTTGTTATTAACAATTGTTATTAACTTCCTTTGATCTTTTTCACATTTACCGACTTCAGATGGGTAACATAAATTCTGTAC
Organism: Callosobruchus maculatus; assembly: GCA_951848785.1. Taxonomy (NCBI): domain Eukaryota; kingdom Metazoa; phylum Arthropoda; class Insecta; order Coleoptera; family Chrysomelidae; genus Callosobruchus; species Callosobruchus maculatus. The sequence continues at coordinate 1,049,655 of CATOUR010000069.1, forward strand.
ATAACATGGAAATTTCTGTTACTAACACGAGTTGATAACTTTTGTTACTTGAAATTTTGGGCGATTCTGAAATGTTATTAACTTTTTGTTAATAACTTGTGTTATTAACTCCGGTGTAAACGCGGCTTAAAAATCAAACCGCGCGCTCGTGACCGATCACCGGCATTTCTGTGGATCTCATTATTGCTTATAACTCCCATAAAGCACCGTGTGATTTATATTCGACCCACATCTTGCAGATTTTACTGAGGCGTGAAGTATCGCATTCCTATTCCACTCAACGTCGTGATCGTAAGGAAAGGAAAGTACCGTCTAAAAATCTAAAAAATGGAATCCACAACATTGCAGCCCCCCCCCCTCGAAGGGAGCAAATTTAAGGTGGCAACTCTAATCTGGACCCCCCCCCCCCCCCGAAAGGTCAAGCAAATGACACCCATAATCTGGACCCCCCAAAACCAAATCCTGGATACGTGCCTGCTTTGCGCATTTGCCTTTGTGACTGCAAGTTGAAACCTGTCGGCGACAACATTATCGTAATAGCTTGTGTCTGCTTTTTCCTTTTTTCTATGAAGATTTGCTTGCAAAGATAAAGGAAAAGATTATGGATAGGAAATAAAGCAAAACCTTTCCCTTGTGAGCTCTACCTGTTCCTTCTACATTTACCTTACAAACCTATAGCTCTGCTTTCTGTAATCAGTAAAGTGATGGAGAGATGCGTCAACCAAGAGCTCATTAAATACCTAGAGCTCCATCACTTAATCAACGACAGACAATATGGATTCCGACACCAAAGATCAACTGGAGATCTCCTGGCTTACATCACACATGTGTGGAGCAAACTCATCCAGTCATTTGGCGAGGCTCACGTCGTTGCTCTCGATATTTCAAAGGCATTCGATCAACTGTAGCATGCAGCTCTCCTAAAAAAGCTCCCGTCTTATGGGCTCTCTGTTAAGCTCTGCGTTTGGCTCGCAGACTTCCTCTCAGGTCGGAAAATTCTGTTGTGGTAGACGGCTTTTCCTCTTCTTTCCATAGCATCAATGCCGGGGTTCACAGGGATCGGTATTGGCTCCGACATTGTTTCTGCTTCATATTAATGATCTATTCTCTAACACTACAAGCCCAATCCACAGTTTTGCGGATAGCAGTACGCTGCATGCAGGCATCATGAGCAATAGATCGAGCTCTGTGGTCGAGCTGGAACGCAGAAGACTGGCAGTGGCAGCTTCACTTTCAAATGATCTCGGTACCATTACCGCTTGGGGGCTTAAGAATATGGTTAAATTTAGTGCCTCCAAGACCCAGTATTGTACGTTATTAAACAAGAAGTGCCCAAGCCAACACCAGGTTCTAATGAACACAACCAGGCTCTGCCAAGGAGTCACTCATTCAAGCTGTTAGAGTCAACACTACATAAAATCTGATCTGGCACGAACACGTCGCGTCAGTTGCAACAGCTGCTGGTAAAAAGCTTGGGTACCTATTTAGAACCAGAAAGTATTTCTCACCATGTAACCTCCTCACGCTATATAAAGCCCAGATAAGACCTTGACTGGAGTATTGCTCTCATGTCTGGGGAGCTACTGCCCCTATTACCCTGTCTATACTAGATGCCGTCCAGAGAAGGGCAATTCGACTAATTGGCGATCCGGCCTTAACGCGCCACCATCAGTCACTTTCTCACCGACGTGTTGTTGGTGATCTCTCACTCTTCTACCGATATTCTAACGGAATCTGCTCCTCTGAGCTATCCTCTATCGTTCCGCCGCTCATTGCTCCTATCAGGTGTACCCGTGCGACCGCTGCATCTCATCCTAAGACGGTCGTTTTTCATACATCAAGAACCGAGCGGTACAACCGCACATTTATTCCCAGGGTATCCAAGGCTTGGAATGGACTGCCAGAAGATGTATTTATTGGGCCTGCGCGTATTGGCCCATTCAAATCTCGCGTTAGCAAACTTCCCCTAACATAACCCTTTCACAGCAGCCGCGGTACTCTGGTATTTAGGCGCTGCCTGCGCGGTCTGCTCAGTTATAAAGAAAAATTCTGCATTTTTATGAATACGAACTATTACGAGACTTATAGCCAAGGCTATCTGAAACTTCTATGGCGCGTTATGAATTTAAATAACCTCCGATGATTCCAAGTACCTTGGATTGAAGGCTTCCACTGATGGAAAACTTCAACTTTAATAAAAAATTTCTGATCTACCTTGTAATAACTTAATCAAGGGCAACGCCGTTCAATTTCAAATAAATTAACCTTATTTTTCGAGTATACCATGCTGATGCCAATATCTCATATTATGGATTGGCTTTTACCGTTCATCCTTTGTGTAAGTGTTGTTCCGCCAAGCAATTTCGAAAACCAGTTCACAGCGCAATTTGGAAATCAGATTTATGAGATACAATCGTCATCATGGGATAAAACGATTCCATATGAAATTTCAAAGTATGATGAAATGATGAGTGTTTCAAAAATAGAGCATGATGTCAGAACAATCTAACCACTCGTCAACGCTAAACCGATTTTTTTCTAGCGTGTGTTTGGTGGACATAGATAAATATTTCACTCTGACCATTTCCAGTATTGAGGAGTGGTAATGAGGGGAGGTTCAATTTCCCGAAGAGGCACTGGTATGCTATACGGACAGCTCTCGTCTAGCTAGTGGATAGGCCTCAGGAGCAGGGTGTAACTTATGTTGTAAAAGTTTTGAGAATTTTTTTCAAAACTCTGGAGGTAGTTTCGCCATTGGAAACAATTCAGAAATCATTACCATGATAACCATTCAACATCAAAACGTAACAATAAAACCATTTTGGTTATGATATAAGTCGTCAAAATGTTGTACAAATTATATATTCGGAAGAGTATTTACAACCTAGTTGGCCGACTTGAAAAAAAAAAGAAATAGTTGGCTATATCAAAATCAAGATATTTCTGTTGCCACATTCAAGAGCTGCTGCAGTTCAAATAATGGTCAAAAGAAGTGAACATCAAGTTGGAACTTCAACACGAAAACTTGGACGCATTTTTCACGTCAATGCTAGCACAATCTGCAGAGAAATGAAGAGAAATAACTTAAAATTCCGAAAAAGAAGAAATGTCCAAAGTATTCCCCAAATCAGTTAGAAAGAATTCCTCAATGCTGTCGCAATTTACGTCGTACTCGTTTTGCTGGTAACATAAAAATTATTCTTGACGATGAACAGTATTTCACAATTTCGAACTCAGAAATCAAAGGTAATGATGGCTTTTATACAAGAGACTTTGAAGCCTGTTCAGATAATGCAAAATTTAAACGAAACGAAAAGTTTGAAAACAAAGTGTTAGTGTGGTGCGCTATATCAGACAACGGTATTTCACAGCCGTACGTTGGACGAGTTAAGGCCGAAGCGGTTACCGCAAAGATGTTTGCCTAAACTACTCAATTTTATTATTACCCACCATGCTAATGACAATATAATGTTTTGGCCAGATGTGGCGTCAAGGCGTTATGCTTTGTGTACGAGAAGCTGGCTAGAACAACACGGAATACCTTTTGTACCACGAAACGACAACCCTCCCAATCTTCCTCAAGCAGGACCTATCGAAACTTTTTGGGCTCAGCTGAGTGCCAAAGTTTATAAAAATGGCTGGGAAGCTCAAAACGAACAGCATTTAAGAAGAAGAATAATGCTAAAGATCCGAGACATTGATTTAGAATCTGTCCAAAACCTAATGAGGAACATGAAGAGGAAATTGCGAGCCGTGGAAGATCATGGCCCGTTTGCAGTACTTTAATATCATTTTTATATTAAGGAATATTGTAATTTTTTTGTGGTTCTTGTTACAGTTCAAATATATTATTGTGAGCTATTTTTTTAATTTTTTGAACAACTTCTCAAAACTTTTGCAACATACGTTATGTGGAAAATCGATGAGTACGGGAGAGTTTCTCTTTAGGCACGAACACCACGATTTTCGAAGCAGAAGTATACGCAATACTCTATGCAATGAGGAGTTGAGAAAGGGCACGAAACAGAAGGTTTACATCTGCTCTAACAGCTAGGCACTGAAAGCCATCTGCGGGACCATCAGAACCAGGCCCTGGTTCAGGAATGCGCGGAGAGACTGAAAAGAGCTGGCAAGGCTGAAGGGAGTTACCTTAATGTGGGTCCCGGGTCATACGGGGAATCTTGGTAATAAGGAGGCCAATAGGCTGGTCAGACTCGGCACCGGGGAACAGTTTGCTACCCCGAAGCCCGTTATAGGATTAAGTAGGCAGCAAGTAACGTCAGCCCTCAAAAAGTGGGTGAACGATTATCATCATCATAGTCACAATGTCTCAACAGACATCTTGTGAACTCGTAAAATGCATTAAGTCGGAGCTAGAGTATTGCTGACATGAATATTATCAATAGTTTTGAGAACTGTAGCTCGCCATCGTTCGCGATTTACTATCAGTTCAGTGGCGCTCTTGATACTCATATCTAGCAACTGTTTCGTCGTATCCACCCAGTGTGTAGGGGAACGGCCACGGCGCGGCCCACTCGGGGCATGAAACTGAACTACAAGTTTCTTCATATTGTCGCTTCTGTGAATATGTCCGAAGAATGTAAGCATTCTCGTCGACACAATGGAGGATAGTCTCTTTGGATTACCGAGCTCACCCAGTGGGCGGTATAAGGAACTCTCAGCATTCTCCTCCACGTCCACATTTCAAAAGCATCTATGCGAGCTCGATCTGCCTTTTTAACAGTCCAAGTTTCCGAGGCATACAAAAATATGGAGAACACAAGAGACTGAACCAGCGACATTTTTGTAACTTTAGTGATGTTATGGTCATGCCATATTTTAGTAAGCTTTGTCATGGCCACCCGTGCGCCGTTGAATCTCATTCTCACAGCTACCTAAATTGTCGATCAAAGAACCGAGGTACACAAAACTTTGAACTACCTCACAACGGCCTACTGGCTATTTCCCGATGATTATCGTGCTCTCTATCTACGATCATAACCTTGGTCTTGTAGTTAATATCAAAACCATATGCTGCACTGTGTTGTTATAAGATGTTTAATAGAGCTACTGGTTCTTTCTGAGGAGCAGCAATAAGTGTTGTATCGTCAGCAAATCTTAAGAGCAGAGACAGAAAGGTTCTGCCGGTGCGCCATCTGGTACCCGAACGTAACGACAACCAAAGAAAATCGCTGCTAAACAGCAGCAGACCTCTTGGTGGAACGCCACGGCGCGTCCGCTTTAGCCATCAGAGAGCGCGGGTTCTATATGCAACTGCATATGAAAGCCGATATACGAGGGTTGCTCTATACCTCCGTCAATCCACCAGTACGCAGACAGCTGTTTCACGCTTATTAGCGATCATCAGTGCGCCATAGGGCGATTGACGGAAATAGAGAGCATCAGTTCTTTCATGTTTACTAAACATGTGAAACATGTGAAAGCAGAGACAGAAAGGTTCTGCCGATGCGCCCTTTCGTCGGGGGTGTTCTGACGATGGACTACAGGCTCAGACGGCACCTATCACGAATTAAAGAAGATTCCCTATGTATGGGCTGTGGAGAGGCCGATGAAACGGCCTACCACTTGGTTGCGGAATGTGAGTTGCTAGACGGGCTGAGATACGAGATCTTTGGATCCGATAGACTCCAGCCAGAGGAACTACCCTAAGTAAGCTATGGGGCGGCATACTGGCCTTTGTTACAGAGTTGGGAAGGTTTGGCAGTGAGGGGAGGGAGGCAGTGATATTTGGGGATGTCAAAAAGGGCATACTTGTAGCATAGTGGAAGTAGAAACAAAACTAACATAACATTTTTTTACAAATTCTACTATGTTTCGATACTTGTATATACCTACAAGTCAAATGAAAATAAAGATTATTATTATTAATTATTTAACCTCGACATCGGATTTCAAAAATATATCTTGTACAGTCAGAATCCATTAATGTTGTGTCTTTGTTCCAGAGTGATCCACAACGACAGCTTCCGATGTCTGACGGCGGACGAATGCAGGTCCTGGAAGGGAACCTGGTGGGTCTTCGGCAAGAATTGCGTCAACGATTGTCCGCCATTTTACGAACAGCACGAAGGCAGAGGCGGCTACGAATGCAGGTTCTGCGGAAACAATTGCACTAGGTAAAGGTAAACGGTGATTCGTTTATCCAACATACAAAATAGTTGCAAGTTTTACATGTTTTTATTAAGAATTGTTTTTAATTTTTTAATTTGATGGTCTATAAAAGCGTATTCGTTTTTAGTTCTTTTATCTATATTTATCTGGACTTCCAAAAAAAGAAAATGTCTGCAAGAAACGGCTGTGGTTTAGCAAAACCTAGCACCACAGCATAATAAACAACCAGCATAATATCTGTGAGGATTTCCCATATAAAAATGGTTCCCACAGAATTTGACCTTGGGATGATTTTACGGGTGTGAAGTCTGGGTAGAGATGCGGAAATGAAAATATCGATACCGGTACCAACTCGATATTTTTTAGCCAAATAGGCACGTTTGGTTCGTACACAGCATTTTGTGCAACTGATTACATCCCTCAATAATTATATAATTATTTTCGATACCGACACAAAAGTATCTATACCAGATTGGAATGCCTCAAAAAGTATCGATGACAAAAATACTCGATATTAGTGCAGACGTATCGAAGTGTCGTTAGCATCCCTACAAAAAATCATCCAAAAGGGGGGATGCGCGTGTAATTACCGCCAACCTGAGTTATTGTGCTGGTTGTTTACTATGCTGTGCCTAGCACCACCGGGTGATTTTTGAAGCTAAGCAGCGTCCATCGCGTCGATTACTTGGATGAGTGACCGGGGACACTTGCCCAGTGTTTTCTTTTTTTGTTCAGTCTGAATACCCCTCCTCCCAATCTACCAGATGATGCAAAAATGTCGTCCCATATGTTACTATTATGCCCAGTTGCACCAACTTTCATTTAGGAACGATTAACAAAGTAAACCTCAACATTTAAGATAACCTTAAAGTTCTAATAGTTTGCACGGACGTCAATCAAACCTTACTTAGTTAAGTACTTGTTATATGTGGCAACGCTGGTTCTGTCACGCCTATTTTGTGTTTTGTCACTCCTATTTTGTGTATTGTGTTCGTGTTCACCATTTCTTCTTGTTAAATTCTGTGGTTCCTTGGGCTGGATTGGAGGTTGAAGTTTAAAGTATCGAAGTTAACCTTAAACCTTCCCGTTTTTGTACATTGGAATATAATATATATTACAAAAAAAGAAAAATGAATGAATGCAAAAAATATAGATGCCACAGTATTTTTTGTAAAGCCTAAACCTTTTGAAAAAGTTTTAAGTCATCTAACTCCTCAAAGTAATTTGGCCTGTGGTAAATACGCCTAGGAATTCCATACTTCTAGGAATTCCACACTCCACGATATCGACAACTTCCATATCATCATCAAAAAAATCGAAATCTTTCATAATCACGATAAAAAGACAGCACCAGATCACAATGATGCGATAATTAAATGCAAAAAGCAGTTAAGTCGTGTTTAAGTCGCTAAAATCGAGCACTTTATAAAGGAAGGTTTAAGGAGACTTTGAGTATTCCTTAAATGTTGGTGCAATGAAATATTCTACATAAGCATGATTTAAGGATGCTTAACATTTAAGGTTTCCTTAGAAGAGTTGGTGCAAATGGGCATTAGAGTTTCTCATCTATAGTTGGGGTTATCTATAGTTGGGGTTACCTTATAGTTGTCAGAAGGCTAATCAATAATTTTTCCATCAAGCCGTCGATTATGTCTACACCCGGAAAGATTCTTTCTTCAAAATTACCATCAATAATGTTCTGCATCGTTTTTTATTATTCTGAAAAGGGGCATCTGTTTCAAAAAAATACTGTCATGATGAGTAATACCAGAATATGATACTCGGCATCTAATTTTCTACCACCACTATGCGATATACAGGGTAATTCAGCCCTTAGTACATCCTCCCCAATGTCCCTCAAGCCTGAGGGCCCCATGGCCCCGTAGAAAGAAATCTAATGGAATCAAATCAGAAGATCTAGCAGGCCATTCTATAGGTCCTATTTGCCCTATCCATTTTTTTGGAAACGCCATTGCCGAACCGGAAGAACATAGTGAGGAGAAGGCCGTCTTGCTGGAAATAGATTTCAGCCTCATCTTGATGAGGCTTGTATAGGGCTTCCATCCTCTTCGATTTGGTTTTCAGTGGTTTCAGTGATAAGCGGATTGATGGTATTTTCCAACATATCCAAACAAATGCCGCCATTTAAATTTCCATTAATAAAAAATTGCCCAATCACTTTGTTTTCTAAAATACCTGACCATTCATGAATTTTTTAGCGTACTGGATATGCCTTCTATAAAAGCATGCGAATTATCATGCTTAATAACAAATCCAGTTAGATAAAATGTTCATTTATCAGTGAAGCAGATGTTCTTTACATGAATGATAATATCATTAATCGCTGTAGCCACAAATCTTAACTGACCGATCGAAATCATCTGCGGTTAATTTTTGCACTATTTTCATTTTGACTGGATGAAATTTATGGTGTTTAGTAGATGTATGTCATAGAGCCTAAGGAAATATTAATCGCATCCACAATTTTGCATAATGAAGTATTAGGATTTATGCCAAAATGACCAAAAACATCAACTTGAGCGACTTTATCCAAAGCTCTCCGAATGTTATTTGCAACAGATCCAGTTTGAGTAAATTTCGTAACAAGGTCCTAATCATACCTAAGCGAAGTTATCTTCCTCGGGCGTTGAGTCAAGAATATCGGCCCAGAACACTACAAATAAATCTGGCCAGCAAATTAGTCAAGACATAATTACATACTTTCAGCGCTAAATCTAAGTTAAGAATCGGGAGTAGAATATCAAATAATATCCCAGCCAAAAAACCTCTTTCAATGGGCAAACACCTTAATTGACCATAGCATATTATTATTTCTTGAACTTTCCAAGGAAAGTCTATACTTCAATATTTCAGTTCCCAGATTTGACTTCAACTGATAGCAATAACGACTGATAAAAGTGATATAAATAACTAGACGATCAGTGTCTCTATATAAGTTTGCATTGAGACTACAAAGCATTGACACTTATTGCAATAAAAAAGTGATATTTTTGCGTGTTCTTGTTTTCTATCTGAACAAATTAAGATACATAATGATTTTTATAATCTTCTCGAAAATGAACCGACTTATTTTGAAAATTCTAACGTCGAAATAATAGACTTCGACGTACCTTTGAAACAAGCTATTAATCAGTGCTTTGTCATTTAAAACTTTTGACGGGATGATCCTGGGGGGCAGAGGGTACAAAGTGGCAAAGTAGCTTTTGGTCAAAAAGGTTTTCCTCATTGACAAACGTTTTAACGTGTCTTGGCATTTTTTCTTTTAATCAGTGGTTTTCGACAAATCCGTGGTGTCTTCCACCATCAAAGTGCCGTATGCGTACAAACACAGTGAAGCAGGTTTTCCGCTTCAGCTAGCGCTGACCTGGAACACACATGAATTCTATAGTATAGATAGAATATAATTTATTATTCAATAAACCATTCAACACAATAACTGCATATGCAGCTACTGGGGTGGCGAATAGCTCAAGGAGTATTATAGACCATGTTTTGTCAGATAGATGTAGTAATTAGAAATGTACGATTCAAGTACTAAGTAACAGTAACAATCTGATCATTCATAATTTGTTGTCAGTAACCTTAGGTGTAAACATAAAAGTATTTGCGACAAAATATAGAAAAAAAGTAAACAGAATAGATCATAAAAAATTCATCAAAAAATTTAGAAAGAATATTCAAACTACAGAAGTTCAATCATTTCAGGAACTAAATGCCTTAATCACTTCTTGTAAAAAAGATTCGGAATTCAAAAAAAAAGTATAAGATATACATGAAAATAACGACTGGATAAATCAAGAAATTTTCGAAATGATCGGAAACCGAGTCAAAATTTATAAACAAAAAGTTAAAGAACCGGGAAACACGAATTTGGAAAATTAATTTAAAAAGCTTAAGAATCAAGTCATTAATAAAATTAAAGTATTAAAAACAGATATTTTAAAAATCAATGGGAATAAGTAGGCACAAAAAACAATGGGGCCATATACAGAGCATGTCGCCAGCATTTTTTTGTGAAATACGCGCAGAACGCTCAATAACACACAAACACTACTTATTTAGGCACCCCGGTAGATCCGACCGATTGTATCCCGTGCACCGTGTCGCGTGTTAGGTGGTGTTAGGTAGACTGACCCTGTAAACTACAGCTGTTAGCGTTCGGCTACTGCTCGAGAACCGCGGGTGCCAGAATCTGCCAGTGATCCGCCAGCTTGCGTAGTATCCGAGAGCTGAGCTGGAAAGACCACATTGGGAGCGGAGCTTAGAGTGACCCTACTTGTCTCTGTTAATGTACGGTGCTGAAGCGGGAAACCTGCTTCACTGTGTCTGCGCCCTATGTTTTTCAGCCTGGAAAGAAGTCGTGCAGGCCCGTGGTGTAAAGCTTCTCTCAACCCCTTTACCTTCCAGGCATAAAGCAATCGATAAATGCAAAATATTTGTACAACTGGGCACGTGGTTTGAGCATCTGACACTATATAAAGGCTGATATGTAACGGCAATGCTGAAATCGCTTAATTAAGTCTGATCGTGTAAATGTAAATAACAAATTCGAGTAACTGGATATTTGAGTTTCACGAAATTTAATATACCTATGCTTTATCGACTGGCAATGTAAAGTGGATTCATTAATCAACTGCCTCACTGTTTACATGCAGTATGCCAATATGCCCTATATGAATTAATAAGAGAGGCATGTATTGTACTGAAAAATAAAACCAATTCAAGATAATTCAGACAATTGTTCAAAATAATTCGCTCTCGTATACAATTTTACTCCCACACCGTGCAGGTGAATTGCAATATACAGGGTGGTCCAATAAGCGCGCGGTGCTCTCAGGCGGCCATACGGTTTAAATAAGACAAAAATGTTTCAAATAAAAAACCTTTCTTTTCAAATGCTCTATATTTTGAAAATAATTTCAAAGATGGCGGACTTCCGGATATACCGGAAGTAGGCATCAACTTCCTTATTTTAAATGGAACACCCTGTATATTATTACGTTTTTGAATTCAGCATCGATTTTTAGGTCCAGCTTGTTAACCATTGTTTATGTCTACGAAGCCTCTTTTCGGAGTTATTCAGCAATTTTTACAAAATTTGACGTTTTTAGTACTTTAAAAGAAAAGTTAATATCTCGGAAACTGAACGCGATAGAAAGATGCGGTTTTCGATTCTGAAACAAGCAAGAAACTTACTTGTGTTTCAGTAAGATCATTGTTTCAAAAGAACATTAAATCAGTAGACTAGCAATTTTCAAATTTGAAAAGGTAAACACGTTAAAAACTTCTTTTTTTCAAATGGGATGGTATGATAAGTTTCACATCGGTGGACCCGAAATTAAATTCTCTTTCACATTTATCTAGGCACATGTGCTTCTGTCTTTGATGGTTTTCGAAATATTTACGGTTTTGTAATTATTGCGTAGGAATTGGAAAAATCGTAGGTGGCGTGGCTCGCAGACAAAACAGTTGGCAGGAAAGCTTTCATCCAAAGTATTTCGACCTCGAATACTAAAATGTACTTTCGCTCCATCTAACTGTAATCACATTATTCTTAAAAACTCCAGTAGTGAATTTTCCAACAGGTTTTCCAAATTTTAATTTAGAAAATTTTGGTAAACATTAGTTTTTATGCGGTTTCCAAATGCTTAGAGTCCATGCTGGTTGTCAACAGACCTCTCAAAATTTGGATTTACGTGGGCGTAAAATATGAGAGAAGGAAACATGTAGTAGTAATACATGAACAGTGAGTTTGACATTCTCGCAGTTGTAGTTGAAGATCCGCATAGCAGTGCTACAGCAGAAATTAGTCGCTTTTTGGGCATTGGTCAAACATCTGTGAACATGATCTTAACGGAGTACATCATAGCATCCTTATCACGTTATCACGTGCAGCTAATTCAAGCAATTGAAAGACAAGACTTTGAAAGCTGAATGAATTTCTGTAACTAGGGTCGTGCTCGAGTCCAAGAAGATGCACTCCCTTTCAACAGTTCAGCAGTTGTTTACGAATGAAGCTACATTTCTTATGAAATTCTTTCATTTTCTTTCTTATGAAATGTAGCTACAGCATTATCATTAACGGCCATGTAAACTGGCATAATTTACATTTTTATACCGACGTAAATCCAAATTTTGAGAGGTCGTCTTCAAGCCACGCCACCTACGATTTTTCCACTTTCTACGCCATAATTACAAAACCGTAAATATCTTGAAAACCATCAAAGATAAAACCACATGTGCCTAGATAAAAGTGGAAAAGAATTTAATTTCGCATCCATCGATGTGAAACTTATCATACCATCCTATTTGAAAAAAAAAGTTTTTAACGTTGTTAACTTTTCAAATTTGAAAATTGCTAGTCTATTGATTTAATGTTCTTTTGAAACAATGATTTTACTGAGACACGAGTACGTTCCTGGCTTGTTTCAAAACCGAAAACGGCACCTTTCTATCGCGATCAGTTTCTGAAATATTACTTTTCTTGAAAAGTACTACAAACGTCAAATTTTGTAAAAATTGCTGAATAACTCCGAAAATAGGCTTCTTCGACATAAACAATGGTTAACAAACGTGACCTTAAAATCGATGCTGAATTAAAAAACGTAACAATATACAGGGTGTTCCATTTAAAATAAGGAAGTTGATGCCTACTTCCGGTATATCCGGAAGTCCACCATCTTTGAAATTATTTTCTAAATATAATGCATTTGAAAAGAAACGTTTTTTGTTTAAAACATTTTCGTCTAATTTAAACCGTATGGCCGCTAGAGAGCACCGCGCGCTTATTGGACCACCCTGTATATACCAGTGTAGAGCGTATGCAGCAGGTATTGCAGTGAAAGCCTATTAAATTTTACATTAAATATAGAACAATGCTGTTTATCTATAAAAATTTTACACAACATGTTACCACAGTATTTAACCGTCAACGGCGTCAACTTACAGCATCGTTATAATATACATGGCCATAACACACGGCAAAAAGGACATGTACACATACATCCCAGCAACCTAATGAGTAATGAAAACTCTGTATTGGACCATGGAATCATAGAATATAATGAATTGTCAGATTATGTGAAAATAGCGCCAAATTTAAGGGTATTCAGGAGCGATTATTTGAGTCACTTAATCAAAAGTAATTCATATAAATCAGGATACTTCAACGTGTTTGATCTCGTGTTGGTATATCGTTTTTTTTTATTTATATTATATGTATGAGTAGCGGTATTATTTACATACGAAAATTGTTTTTTGTTTCTAACAGTGTCATGATTAGGCCTGATATTTGAGCATTGAAGTATGTTTAATTCAATTAATTATAAAGTTATAAGTAGCATTATGCTAATAATAAAGATCTACTTCTACTACTACCAATAGGTGAGGGGAGTATTGCGATCGCGAAAATTTTTGATTTTAAGATAATACGCTTTTTGGGCGTTTTATCATGTCTGCATAACAAAAATCCACGTCACTCATTTCTGTCGGTCTGTCTGTCGTGTTCTTCTAGCCTCGTAAGTAATATCAGTATCCTCTGCATGGATTATGATGAAATTTGGGTAGTGATATGATGTGCGGTCGTAGAAGATAATGCTGCTATAATTTTGAGAATCGTTTTCCCAAAAAACAAAAAAATTCAAATAGTCCTCACTTCGTTTTTAGACGTTTTAGGGGTTGTTGATCAAACGTAATTCAAATTTGACTATCTAACCTAAGCTGACGTATTATATACTTAGTAATACGTCAAAGTCACAGCTTTCTAAATTTTATAATCTCTGCGATATTCAATTTTTTTCTGACATCTACTCATACCGAAAATGGTGATTTACACCTAAACGGTTCGCTTTAAGTCCCATGTGTGATACATAAAGTCACACTAGAATTCACCAGGGAATCTGAATATGCAATAATATATAGGATGTTCCATTTAAAAAATAAAACTTTGATACATTTCGTATTTTGGGGACACCCTGTATAACATGAAAATATTTTTAAAATGTAGCCTAAATGGGTCCCTATCCATCTGAAATTATTATTTTTGTTTTTCATCGGATACTTTATCCATAATGCTCGGTGTCGAATAACATGAATAACCCGGTATATCCTTCTTATCAATATGACTCTAGCAACTGTTTTATCCGTAGATATTGCCATCTGAAACACCCGGTAGAATCTAAGGACAAACTGGAACACCTAAAGGGTTGCACCCACATCAACGGTTCTCTCAACATCTACTTCAAAGATGACAACATCGATGGATTGGAATCAGAATTGCTAGTAAATTTGGGTTCGGTGGTCAGCATAAGCGGCAATCTCGTCATCAGAAGGACAAAAGGGATAAGATCTCTGAGCTTCCTGCAGAAACTCAGGTACATTGGTGGTGAGAAGCCTGAAAACGGAAAATATTCCGTGTTCATATATGAAAATCAGAATCTGAGGAAGCTGTGGAACTTTAGCGACCCAAAGTTTCATTTGAGGATCAATAACGGTGAGTATACACACAAAAAAATGTAGCATAAAATTTGATGATAAGTTATTATGGCTAGAGTTCGTTTTAGCGAAACTCGAAATGAGGGTCGGGAGGGGTCTCAATCGACGCGGATTGACGCCCTGCGTCGAACGATACTACTCCTAGACTGAGGAAACGCGCCGGTAAAATTCTATGACACTTTAACGTTTAATTGGTGGTTGAATAAGTACTAATCGATTCTGCTTGATGTCCTGGGGTGGGATTCCGTTCTGAATCGAGAAACTCGATCTCGATAGATGATCAACTCGATAGAATTATAAACTCTGATTCTGTTACTCGATCTGTTTTGGCTTCGGAAATCTTCGGGAATTCGATAGTTGAAATGACACATATGAACTACCTATGACATAATCGTTGTTTTTTGCTCCTAACTTGTGGTCCTAACCTCAAATATACCCTTATACCCAGAAAATTTATTAATTTTTTTTTACTTGTGAGAGAGCATCTGTTACAGCAACAGAGAGAACAGCAACACTTGATTAATATTCGGAGAAGAATGAAAATTAGAGAAAAAAGCAATCATCTCGGGCTTCCCGACAATAGGTTTATAGAACTGTTTCGATTAAATAAAGAGTATACATACATGTATATTTTTCGAAATTATATAATAAAAATTCGACCCTTGGTTCAGAAGAGATTTTCAAGAAAAGACATTACTCTGGAGGCCGAGTTCTTTGCTGCCTTGAGATTCTACGTCACAGGTTCATACCAACGATGTAGGTATTGGACAAGAATTTATAGCTGGAATGAGTCAAACATCCATAGTAAAATAAAAGTTTATTTTCTAGTTACTGCAGCCACTAATTTACTCACAATTTCCCTTAAGTTTGAAAAAACTGGAGTACAGAGCTCACTATAAAATTTCAATGTTTGTGTAAACAGATGTATAACCTCACTCTTGAGAATCTAAGCATCGAATCGACTGCTCTACAGCTGTCGAGTATAGATATCGAGTTTATTGTCGAATTGTGGCAAACGGAATCGCTACTATCGTTTTTGATATCAGACTCGATATCATTTTTAAAACGGAATCCCATCCCTGAATCGAATTAGAACCTCTCCCAGACTGAGCAAACGCTCCGATGAAAATCTGCGCCACTTTAAAATTTCAAACCTAACCTCAAAATGACTTCGATATTGCGATGATTTTTCATGAAATATGTACCTAATGTATATCATGCGAAAAAACTAGATGATTATAGACACCAGTCGCAGCATCCTATAATAGAAAATAAAAAAGTAATGATACTTTTAGGCCCGATTTTATCAACATGCATATTTAACAAAGACTTTGACAAAGCTTTTCTATTGAAGGTTATTTAGCAAAAGCTTTCTATTGGGTATTGAGGGCTATGTTAATAAGTATCATCTAATAGTATTTTATCAATATTGAAAACAAAACGTCAAAGCTGGATGACACTTTTGTCAAAGATATTTTAGAAATTCACGGATCAAAATCATAGCAGGATATCAGAACAAAGCCATTGATTTGCAAATTAATACCACCTTTTTCATGTTTATATTATAATTATTGTATAATTACTAATTGCAAACTGCGATAATTTGTGTATATCAATCACAGCAACTACCTACCTTATTTAATAATTACAAATCCCACCTCCGTCAGTCAGATGGATTATATAAAAATACATACTTTTCTGAAGAATCAATCTTTCATTTACTGGGTGCATGTTTGTTATAGACCTTCTTATAGAAATATTCACAGGTGCAGCGTACACATTATACATAAAATAAGGTTATACCTAGCTATAAAATAGCAAGTTTTGCCGTTATGGATAGGCAACCAGTAATGCACATGCACGTTTCGGAAATAGCTGTAACTTTTGAAATGTAACAAAATGCTATTTTTACCTCTTTTTACTATAAAAGAAAGATATATTGCATGTATTTGTAATTATTATCGATAGTAAATTTTTGTTTTATCCAAATAATGCAGTGAGTGAATTTCTTGTCATCATATCATTTGATACACCAAACACCAAGAAACTAGTGATCAAATGTACGGCTTCCCTGGAATCTGATTGGTTGAAATTAGCAATTGCTAAATTCTTTTTCAAACAATAAAATGCAATTTTTCACCGATTTAGGATCGAAAATAAGACTGGAAAAGATACTAGATGGTTCATAATGGTCGATTGTATATAAAGCATGTCATTTTTAACCCTTTTGAGGTAAACTACAAGAGAAATCACAGTTTTCAGAGAACTTTGACAGATGCATGTTCTTGAATGGGCTGCTCTGATTGGTCAAATCCTTTGTTAAAATGCGTCTGTCGATAAAATCGGCCCTAAATGTCTAATGTTAAAGCTATTGATGAAATATGCATAACTGAAAACCAGGTTGGTTTATGTTGAAATAGGTTTATGCAGACATATAACGGGATAGGGGGATGTCACTGTCATAACAAAGACTTCCTCCAAGCGATCATCTGACCCTACGATATATTTGAAATAATCAGAATAATAAATAGGTATTGTAAATCATTTTAGTGCTGCTTTAAAACAACTATATCTAAGTTATGGTGTTATTGATTTCTAAAAAGTATTTCAACCTAATCTGAACAATTTTTTGTATGATTTTTGCTAAATTAATGAAAATACTTGTAGGTATCTTCGCGTTTCACGACAATCCTTATTTGTGCCTGTCAGAAGTGGAGAGGTTAGCTGAACTCACTGGACTGAAGGGTAAATACACAAAGAACGATGTGTCCCATTACTCGAATGGAGACAACGCAGCCTGCGCGACTATCCAGATGGACGTCGATGTGAAGGTTAACAGTTCTGAAGCCTTGCTGACATGGAAGCCTTTCGGCAGAAAAGTTATAGGTACGTAGAACATCAGAAAAAAAATGGAGTCAAGTTGATTGACTCAGTACTTCCCACACACAATGATGATACCATTTTATTATTTCCCATTGCATAAAGCTATAGTCTAAAATCCCCTTGCAACTAAATTGTCGCCCATCCGCCCGCAAAAACAACATCCAGAGTGTCTAGAGCAACAGTGTGAGTTAGGTTTATGTATTTTATCTGTTAACTTTGTTGTTATACCACGTTACTTTGCTTTATTGTCCTGTTAGTTAGCCTTAATTTTTAAAATCTATTCACATTGATTTTTTCTTACTGTGTTTACTTGTTGAGTTCATATAACACTTTGTGATCAACTCAAACTGACGTTTGATGATAACAAAAATAATAATCAATTTCATACTGTAACTTATTTTTATTTGTTTCTTTTAAAAGTTCAATTATGAAAATTGAATACAGCACTTATTGACGATTACTACGCCACCTGGTGGTTATTTTAGAAAGTCAAAATATGATTTCTAGTAGTTTTGCTTGAGTATTATCTATACAATGATTAGTAAAACGATGTGTCGAAGGCTATATTCCTATATGGCAGCAATTGTTTCTGAATCTCGCAGCACACTTGTCATAATACTTGTTTTATTGATATCTCCAGTTTGAAAATAGATAGGAAGTTGAATCTTGCACTGACTTTTCAAGAACTTCGTCCTCTATATATTTGTGTTAAAATATGTTATATAGCATACTATAGCATACTAGCCGATTTACTTAATAATATTTTTTGCTCGAAGTTATATGATTAACGGTTACCGAGATATTGCCGGCGTCCATTCTTATTAGGTCACCCTCTGTACAGAGTGTCCTATTTAAAATAAGGACGCTGTTACCTACTTCAGAGATATCCGGATGTACGCCATCTTTGAAATTATTTTCTATAAGTATGCCATTTGAAAGAACCTTTTTTATTCTAGTGATTTTCTTCTTATTTAAACGGTAAGGCTGCTAGAGAGGACCGCGCGCTTATTGGACCACCCTGTATACAGGGTGAGTCAAGCTCAACGTCTCGGACTCTTGTGACCAAACGATACCACTTTTCGAAAAATCGACTTTGCAAGTGTATGTAGGTCGAGTTGGACTACATTTTAAAAATAATGACTTTTATACAGGGTGTCTAATAACAGCGTGACATATCAAAGTTATATTTTTTAAATGGAATACCCTGTATATTATTGCATATTTAGATTCCTGGGTGCATTTTAGTGCGACTTTATGTATCACACATTGGACTTTAAGCGAACCGTTTACGTGCAAATCACAATTTTGGATATAGGTAGATGCCAGAAAAAAAATTGAATATCGCAGCTCTTATAAATCTTAGAGGACTGCGACTTTGCCGTGTTACTAAGCATGAAATGTGTCAGCTTACATTAAACGGTAGAGTTCGAATTACATTTGTACTTGGAGAAATCGGTAGATCAATTAAGGAAACTTCAATCAAAGGTAACTTGATTTTTTCAAATGGGAATGCATAATTTTTTATACGATCAAATGTGCAATTTGATAAGCTTTCTAATGATATGCGGTTGTAAATATCAATATCTGGTAGTTTTGATTTAATTTCAAATTTTCAGTAAAAGCGGCGTTTTTCAATTTTGCTGCCTATAAGCAACTTAGCAGGCCATGAAATATGAACAAAAAACTGTTCAGATAGAACAAAACAACTAACTTAGCAGATAGTTACGGACGAACTACAGTAAAGGGACAAAGTTATAAAAATTACTTACAACAAATCAATTCTAACCAGAAATAGCAGACATAACACATCTAAGGTCAAAAAGCAGCTGGAGTACGACAGAAATGGGTATTTTTCACAGCATACCGGCTACTATAATATTTTAAAGATTGACGGTTCACAAAACCATTGTGAATTTTGAAATGAAAGGAAATCTACCACGTAATGTTGCTGGCAGTTTAATAGCTTCAGAATAAAATTTCACATTTCATGATTTAAAAAATAGTAACCGATACCTCTGACTGGAGTTCTGCAAATTCTTCAATACTCATAAGCTATATCGCCGAAAATGAAGAATGAGTTAAAATTCTGCTCAAATTATTAAACATAATTCACCTGGCAGAAAATTAAAATATAATTTGTCAGTATTCCTTTTTTGCGATCTTGCTAATAGATACTGAAAAATTTAAAGGACGACAGTGAGAGGTATCATTACTTTTGACTTTGACGGAAATGACTACTGTTCTATACCATTAAATGTGAAATTGCGTTCTGAAGATATTAGACTGACGGCAACGGTCGCTGAAAGTTTTGATTTCATTTCAAGGTGCTTAATGATTTTGGAAATTTTTAATCTCTAGTACATTGCAGTCGCTAGTAGGCTGTAAAAATTATCCATTTCTGTCGTACTCCAGCTTCTCTTTAACCTTAGATATGTTACCGCCGTTGTTTCTGGTTAGAGTTGATTTGTTGTAGGGAAGTTTTATAATCTTGTTCTTTTACTAGTTCTGCTGGATCTTTTTGCTAAGTTAGTTGTTTTCTTCCATCTGAATACGATTTTGTTTATATTTCATGGCCTGCTAGTTTGTTTATAGGTTGGGAAGTTGAAAAACACTGATTTGATTGAAATCTCGAAATTTAATAAAAACTACCATAGATTGATATCCACAACCTGATATAATTGGAAAGCCTATCAAATTGCACATTTGATCGTATAAAAAAAAATTATGCATTCCCATTTGAAAAAATCAAGTGACCTTTGATTGAAGTTTCCTTAATTGATCTACTGATTTCTCCAAGTATAAATGTAATTCAAACTCGACCGTCTCACGTAAGCTGGCACATTTCATGCTTAGTAACACGGCAAAGTCACAGCCCTCTAAGATTTATAATAGCTGCGATATTCAATTTTTTTCTGACATCTACCTATACCGTGATTTGCACCTAAACGGTTCACTTCAAGTCCCATATGTGATACATAAGGTCACACTAAAATACACCCAGGAATCTAAATATGCAATAATATATAAAAAAAAAACATAACTTTGATATGTTACGCTTTTATTAGTCACCCTGTATAAAAGTCATTATTTCTAAAATGTAGCCCAACTCGACCTACATACAGTTGCAAAGTCGATTTTTCTAAAAGTGATATCGTTTGGTCACAAGAGTCCGAGGCGTTGCGCTTGACTCACCCTGTATACGGAATATATCGCACATAGCGCCCCACGCTTTTTTTCACAATTTCAGTATTATTTTCGGCTTACACTAAGAATTATTTTTCATTTTTTTGTGTCATAAAAGAGCTTTTTTTTATTTTTTTTAACTATATTTATTTTATAAACACATTGAAGATTCATCGATACGTCATACGAATGAGCTGGTTCTCATTTATTATAATTATAAATGAATATAGCATGACATGCTTCATAGCGCGTACTTATCTCATTGTATTAAATTATTCTACACAACAACTCATGTATGATACATACACTGTACACACGTATAATGGAATAATGGAATAAATACAAACAGACACTGGCTATGCCAGCGGGGATTTTCTCCTGCATTTTCCGTGAAACTAGGTCACTTACCTTAATAATGCAGTCCTGGATGTTGAATATAAGCCACATTATTTATAGTGGAAAATAAACCATTTTTTGTTTATTTAACTCCAACGTTCTGGTCTAGTAATTCGGGATTCAGCAGTCTCAAAATATTATTTATCTTTGGGAATTAATGTTCACTTTATTGATGTGATGTTTTTGTTGTTTCGTTGTTTTTAAATCTTTACACCGACAGGTGAGGGGAGTGTTACATATGTTCGCGAAAATGTTCGATTTTGAGATAACACGCTTTTTAGGCGAAAATCCACGTCATTTAATTCCGTCGGTCTGTCTGTCTATTATCGATTTTCTAGCCTCGAAATCTCAGTAAGTTGTAAGTGTGGAGTTGTAGTGTACGTAATACTGATTTTGTTTTTAGTCGTTTTAGGGATTTCTGATCATTTTCTACCTTTTTTTTTTTTTGGTGGGTCTGAAATTGGGGTCGTTGGGGGTTGGAGGTTGAGGGATTGTAAAAGCAAAAAATTTGTTGTATGAATAATAGACTGTCCATTGCCTGACCTAGCGGCATAATACACTTTTTTAGGTCCTTCTTAACGTTTCCTTGCCTTGAGGACTTAAGAATTTTCTGATGTACATACATACGAGTATTTTTTTTAGATCGTTCTGTATTGTGTGACCTGGAAATGACCGAAGTGATTTCAGTGTAATAGACACAGCCTTCGCGACGATGGAAAATACGTATGGTTTTTAGAAATCGTGTCAGTGGTGGCGCTGCAATAACCAAAAAACAAAAAATATAAAAACAGATCAAACTTCGTTTTTAGGCATTTTAGGGGTCCCGGATCATTTTCCAATTTTTTTTTTGAGGGAGGTGAAATTGGGCAGGTTGGGGGGTGAGGGGTTATAAAAAAATTTGTTGTATTGATAAAAGACTGCTCATTGACCTGTGAAGGAATTGGGGGGGGGGGGGTGATGATTTTGTTGCAAGAGGATCTCAGATTATAGCTTCATGCTATTGGAACATAATAAACTGGTATCACCGTAATGTGTGGGAAGTACTGGGCGACTTTTGAAGGTGTTCCTTCCAAGAGTTTCTCTAACTGTTCTAAGTTGTGCTATGTAAATCTTCTCATTGCTAATCTTACAAATCTACCTCTAGGTTACACGATATTCTACAAACCAGAATACAGACCTGAAACCGTTGTAGAGACATGCGTGAACAGCCCATGGGAGAGCAATTTCACATCCGGCACAAACGTCACTCTAACCAAATTGGAACCGTTCACAAACTATTCCTATTACATCAGATGTTCTACAGATGACACCCATCAAGAAACAGGGGTAAGGCATGCATACGTATTACATATACTAGATCTACAAACATAATTTCTCAACTACGATTTTTA
The DNA here is from genome assembly GCA_951848785.1 of Callosobruchus maculatus. Lineage (NCBI taxonomy): Eukaryota > Metazoa > Arthropoda > Insecta > Coleoptera > Chrysomelidae > Callosobruchus > Callosobruchus maculatus. Next base: position 1,072,154 of record CATOUR010000069.1, read on the forward strand.
TTTATTCATTTATTTATTTATTTGTACTGCAAAATACAAATAACGCCACCTCGAAGGCTACGCCTTGTATGGGGTATGGGCACTGACATGTAGAAAATATACACTAAAATTTTGCTAACCTAACTTCACTGCTGCCTCTCTTTGGACGAACTGCTGCATCCGTACGCATTTATACATTACGTACATGTATATGTTAGGAGCAAACACCGATTTCGGCCAATGGACGGAAAAAATGGTCAAAACGCGTTTTGGCTCTACCGTTTTGCCAATGTCCGAATTATCGCTTTCCGGGTGTTCAATGTAGCCCAGAACGCGTTTTGGGTCAATTACGATTGCCAGAACACGTTCTATATTCTACTACGAATAAATGAATCTCAATTATTTGCCGTGTTGTGTTACAATATTTCCTCTGAGCTTAGAATCCATAACTAAAATGAATAAAAGCACTTGTAGATCTTAGGTCCGTGAAAAAAAACTGAAAGAAACATACCTCACAATCTCTTATGTCCAGCTCCCATATGAGCGGAATGAATAATGTCAAATAACTCGTGGGTCATGCAAAAATAACGCAGTTCGGCTGTTTCATCTGTCCTTCTTTCATTAGCTTTTCGATATAGCCAATTTTTAAAATATCATACCTTTTCAATCGTTGTCTTTGTTTCGAAGATATTGTATCACCGTTACTTCTACAAGCTTTTGCCGCCTTTACCTCTGTGAGTGTTTGGTCGTATCTTTCTCTTGTACAAATATTACTACGATCATTGCTACCACTTATGACTTTTTGCAGTTCGTCATAAAAACATAACCTTAGGTCTTCCATGGCACTCTCTAGCTACTGTCTAACCCGCACAAAGATCAAATACTAAATGAATACACTAGCTCCAGAGGTATCGTTTACAAGCTGAGACACTCACAAAATCCAACACGCGTTACGGCAATCGCAGTAGAACAGGACGCGTTTTAGCAATCGTAGTTACGGAATTGAATATTGTTATGCGCTAAGCTTCGAATGCCATACGCGTGTATGAAATGTAAATCAGTGCCATATGCACTTACGGAATGTAATATAGTTATGCGCATGTCAAACGTATAATTATGGCTGGACTCTGGTTTTAATTTTTGCGATTGCGGCGCAACAGGGTGGTCATATAGTATGTTTGAAATCGCCATGCGTGCTGAGGCAAAGTTACCTCCTAATAGTCCCAATTATAAATATTTTGAATTGAGTCCTACAAAATATAGATCAAACCTATTGACTGAGAGTGATCCTAGACGATGGGTGGAAGAATTTGAGTCTTTGGAAAATTCTAACTCTGAAGTGTCGGGTTTCAAAAGGAACACGCCAAGGCTCATAAATATGTTTTAGACATAGGTTTTTTCTTATATTCTTCAATGTGTTTAATCGCGTAAGTAATGTATGTTTCCTTTGCCCACTGAGACGTAATACTTAATTATCTTAATACACCAGATGTTTACATTTATTACATTTAATATTTCGTAAAAAAGGACAAAAATTATACACTATTCTATAACCTAATTTGTGATATAGTTTCATATATAGTTAAAAAATGGTTTTCGCTTAAATCGTTTTCCTCTTTGTAAATTTTCAGCTGCATCAAGTACTACATTCCGAAAGTGCATATAGCACCCATTTACATTCCATACGCGCGTATGGCACTCAGAGTTTGATTTGTTTAAAATTCGAATCTGACCAATGGGATTGGGCTAGGTGCTGTATACATGTACGGAATGTATAAATGCCATCCGTACCCCTTTCCATGATTTGCTTCTTCGTCTTGACCTTCTATCCTATATCCTCCTATATCTTATAGAGCAACCCTCGTGCTTGTGAGACTTGTCTCAAAAACATAATGTAATATCGTGACCTATACGTGATAATTGGGTTTTTGAAAAAAAAATGCTATAAACGGAAAGATCATATACCGCATTATTCACGTTATTCGGCACGGAGGCTAAAGTATCTAATGAAAATGAAAATAATAATTGCGGATGATAGGAACCCATTAAGGCTACATTTTAAAAATACTTTGACGTTATACAGGGTGTCCCCAAAACACGAAAGTATCAGAGTTATATTTTCTTAAATACAACACCCTGTCTTATTGCATATTCAGATTTCTTGACAAATTCTAGTAACCGTCACAAAAATGACCTAAATAATTTCAAACTTTACTGTCATAAACAGGTTTTTGTCCTCTATCTTTTGGTCCACTTTTGGGGCAAATCTATGATTTAATGGAGAGGGTTACTCGGAAAAATACTGTAAGGGCCCCACAGACATCGTTCTTTTTCATCAGGTTTGCACGACGTGCCAGCCGATCACACTCATTTCGGTCCGTGTGTGCCGAAAAACCGTCGTGTTGACCGTCGTTCCAATAAATCTGTCCGAGCTTGATTTTACCCGTCGGTTTCGAACGCCATCGTGCAACTCGGTACATGTGTGGCCGTTCATCGTGCAATCACGACGGGATTTTGCAGTGTCGTTCTGGTTGCCTTCGAGTAAACGTATCTAGGGTTAGCGACACCTATCAAAAATGTGCGGTACACGGAAAAATAGCAAACAATTTATGATGGAATTCATACACATAATAATTTGTCCTAAAGCTTGGGGGGATATCGCAACTGAAAATTTCAAATCCTCGTAGCTTCTGCCCGTAGCAAGGAATGTGGCTGTCAGACGTTCATGAGGGGAAATACTTTGTCTCATCCAAGTATCCTGTTTTTTTATTAGAGGTGCTACTGAATTAAGTAAGTAAGTAAAGTATGTTTCTTCATCCATCCTCAAATAATTGTACCAATCCCCTGGTTCCAGACGCAATTCTTCTAATAGATTTATATGGGAGAATTGGCCTCTTTTTAAAAGCCACTATTTCACCCAATTCGAAAGTTTTTTCTTGCTGTATTTCACTTTAATAGCTAAAGCCGCCGCCAATGCTAAAGTATTATCCATGTTAACGGACCAAAAATTTGCGAGAAACTGAAAGAAAACCGAACAGTATGTGGAGGTATCGTTCCATCGGTTTAACCGACATCGGTTGGCACGTCGTGCAAACCTGATGAAAAAGAACGATGTCTGTGGGGCCCTTAACATAACATTTTCTTTCCAGAAATTCAGTCAGGATGTAATTTTACCTTGGAAATGACACCTCACACGTTGATTTTGGTAAAATTTACGAAAACGGGCCGATCCTAATTACTTATACCTCCGAACAGCTTTGTCGAGGAAGTTAAAAATATTTTTTCGTTACTCATTTGTTTTCTGAAACAAAAACAACTGAATACTGAAGTTTTATGACTGTATTTCTTCATTAGGTACCCCCTCAGAGTAACAACTGAACATGAGGTAGTAAACAACTAATTCTAATAGGCCAACATCTTTTCTTACGTTGCCATATTGACCACCAGATACGGCAATCATAATTGTTTACTATCGTCTTAATTGTATAGATAGATAGATAGATAGATAGATAGTTTATTGACCGTCTTATACAATATTAGCATTTACAGTCACAATTTCATAAGTCAGGTACGTGCAGCAGTTAGAAAATTGATATATTCTTGTACAGTATAAAAGCTATGAGTTAACAAGAACTGTTTTATCCATTTTTTGAAGGAGTAGATAGACATAGATTGAAATGAAATATCATTGAAGTGATTAATCAAATAATTATACAAACTAACATCCAATTTATTGATTTGAGTCATTCGAAGTCGAGACCATGGAGCAACAATATTGTTAGAAAATCTAGTATCATACGAATGGACCTGAGAATACCGAGTAAACATATCTGCGTTACGATGGACTTGTATCAGTGTCTCCATAATATATAAACAAGCTAAAGGGAGTATTCCTAAATCTTTAAAATGCCCTCTACATGAAGTTCCATAAGGCGCATCGACTAAAATTCGAATTGCATACTTTTGCATTACAAATACTTTATTACTCGAAGATGAGTTGCCCCAAAGTACGATTCCATATGAAATATTACTATGTATTAAGGAGTAGTAAACAGTTTTCAACGTAATATTATCGACACAAGATTTAAGTTGCCTCAGTGCAAATATTTGTGATGACAGCTTAGCACAGAGGTAGTCAGCATGAGATGACCAAGTTAATGAACAGTCTAAAATAATCCCCAGTAATTTGACTGGATCACATTCATCTGCCCGTTTATTTGAGCTGAATTTAATTTTTTGAGTTTTCCTCTCATTTAGTTTAAGATGGTTTGCATCGAACCATTTTTTCACTTGTGCTAAGCTTTCCTCGCCGACTGTGTTGCCCCTAGATAAAACTGTCGTATCATCGGCAAACAGAAAGCATTTATCTGAAATAGATGATGGAAGATCATTCACATAAACTAAAAATAGAAGTGGTCCCAGCACCGACCCTTGCGGTACGCCACTGGTCACTGGCAACAGTGGTGAGTCTTCATTATTACAACATACATATTGTTTTCTGTCTCTCAAATACGACTGAAGTAACTGCAATTGGTTACCTCTAACCCCATAAAATTCAAGTTTTTCTAATAATATATCTATGTCGACGCAATCAAAAGCCTTGGTGAGGTCACATGCATATGCTGTGGCATCAGATCCCTCATCAAGGCTCCAGACTACGTCATATATCAGAGCTACCAAAGCTGAGATTGTATTTTTATTTTTCCGAAATCCGAACTGACTGGGTGATAGTATAGATGTTTTTTTCAAAATAATTAGTGAGCTGATCATTTAATATTATCTCAAGAATTTTACTAATTAAAGGCACTATTGCAACTGGTCTGAAATTGTCGATATCGTTTACGTCACCCTTTTTTTGTGTATTGGCACAACTTTGGTAACTTTGAATACATCTGGCCAGCAACCTTCCTCGAGGCAGTTATTATAAAGTGTAGTCAGTGGCAGAATCAAATAATTCAATGATGATTTAAGCATTTCAGTGTTAAGACCATAAGCGTCAACACAGTGAGAGTTTTTAAGACGTAAAATTGGTAGCCTGACGTCATCGTCTAATATAGGGGCCATAAAGAAGGATGATGATGGTTTTGGTAGATGGTTAAGATAAAATAGGGGATCTATAGTTTGAGTGAACATATGTGATATTCTGTCTGCAAAAGAAGTAAAAAAATTATTAAATTCCACTGGAGTCAAAGAATACCCTGTGTGACAAGTTTTTTTAGAGTTACGCTCTATGTTAACGATGTTCCAGGCAACTTTGTTTTTATTTTCAGCATTTTGGATTTCATGAATGTACCTATCACGTTTTTCCTTCTTCAAGGCCTGTCGATATATCCTACGCTTCTCCTGATAATTTTGCCAGTCGTACTCAGATTGTGTCATATTATAACATCTCCAGCTTGCACGGAGTTGGTCACGTAAGCCACGTAAAGTGTCGTTGAACCATTTGTACCCAACATTACGTTTCTTGTTTGCAATTTTACGAATAGGAAAACAGGCATCTGCCAGAGAAGCCAGCTCATTTAAAATTTTGTTAGCTAGTACATTACTATTTAGATTACCGTCATTAACAATTTTCCAGTCTATCTCTGATACTTTGTTACAAAACATAGCTTTTCTTTCTCTGTTAATAAGGCGACATTGTTTACTGCCTGTAGCTTCTGTATGATAGCCCCCGACGAACGCATAGAGAGCATAGTGATCTGAGAGATGAGGTTCATAAAGACCTATCTCTAAGGTACCAGCAGCAATGTTCGTCAACACGTTATCTATACAGGAGCTCGATGAAGGAGTTACCCTTGTTGGTCTGTCTATATGATGACTCAAACCAAAAAGAGATAGGATATTTCTAAGTCTTGAAGCATTATCAGTGTTGTTACGGATGTCAATGTTGAAGTCTCCAACAATTATGATATATTTATGTTTCGATAATAAACGTTCAATCACATAGGTGAAACAATCAAAAAATATGTCTACGTCATCTGAGTTGGGAGAGCGGTAAATTGTCAGAAGAGAGCAATTACTATTTTGGATTTCTGCAGCACAGAATTCAGCATGAAAAATATGGCAATAGTCGCCCAAATCAACTGGTTTCAATTTAATGTTTTCTCTAGAAAATATAGCCACTCCTCCATGCTTACCTTCTGGTCTACAGAATGAAGTTACTAATCTATAATTATAAATGTTTATTTTGGATAAATTGATGCTTGAAAGCCAATGTTCTGAAAGACAGAGAATGTCAAATGGAGTATTCTCTAGATGAGAATTTAAATGATCAACTTTATTTTTCAGTGATTGGATGTTCAAGTGCAACACTGACAAGCACTTAATTTGTTGATGGAATAATGCTTGCAATTCCTTGTCTTCTGGGAAAAAAACGGTTCACAATGACACCATCAGGCCATATATCACTCACTAAGATCTTCTCAGCTTGGTCGCTTGGCTAGTATTCAGAAATATTCCAATTCACGTTAGAAAAGTCGGTATTTTGAGGGTTCAGGATTTATTACAGCAAAATGAATAGATATGTTGACCTCTACTGCGTTACTGCATGTTTCTTCATCATAAACGCAAATTCTGTCTTACATAAATTTTGAGGAGCTGGCAACGCCTATATAATTTTCCTGCGATTTGTTTACGGTAAACTCCGACTGTCAAACGTTTGTTTTGGTTGTGCGTCTTTTATGCTTGGTCAGTAAAACCGAATTCGCTATTTGTTGATAACTGTAGCGAAGCTTTTCGGACATGCTGTGCTATATTCGAGTGTAGTTTAACACTTTTTCGAGATGGGACAGTGCAGAACAGTGTTTGTAACATGGGTTGCAGTGGATGAATTTTCAGGTTATTTGGCAATATTTGGAGGCTGAAGTGTCAAAGATGATGGCTTAGAGCACGCCATGCTGAAGTGATTTGTTTACTATGTTCAGTTGTTACTCTGAGGGTACCCCATACATACAGGTTATCTCACAGACTATCTACAATTCAGACAAAAACGATAAAACGTTTTTAAAATAATGAATTGAAGTTAAAAAAACACACATCATCACTTCCCAGAAACATACGTTCGTCTCTGAGGTGGATAAAGATTGATGACCTCGTCTAGTGAATAATCGGAATCATTTTTAAACGTTTTTCTCCAATACTGTTTAGTTTTTTGTGTTATACCTTTTCTAAAAATAAAGATATAAAGGTGAACAAACGTTGATAGATTTGAATCAGTCAGTGTTTAAGAAACCGTATGGACTGAATTACATACATTAGCAATATCATAGCGACATTGTAGACAACTTAACACCACCATATATTCTGAGATTACCATAAACACAGGCTTTAAACCCTTTTTATTAGTAGTTTCCAAGAATTACATCTCTAAAGCATGAATTCTAGTTTCATATCATCATCATAGTCACAATTTTTAACAGACATGCTGTGAACTCGTAAAATGCGTTAAGTCGGAGCTACAGTATTGCCGACACGAATATTATCAATAGTTTTGAGAACTGTAGCTCGCCATCGTTCGCGATTTACTGTCAGTTCAGTGGCGCTCTTGATACTCATATCCAGCAACTGTTTCGTCGTATCCACTCAGCGTGTAGGGGAACGGACACGGCGCCGTCCACTCGGGGCATGACCCTGAACTACAAGTTTCTCCATATTATCGCTTCTGTCCAGTCCAATTTTCCGAGGCATACAAAAATATGGAGAACACAAGAGACTGAACCAGCGACAATAATGACTAAACTAATAGTCAATTTTATACTGTAATTTATTTTTGTTTGTTTCTTTTAGAAGTTCCATTATAATGAAAATTGTATACAGCACTTATTGGCGCCTACTACGCCACCTGGTGGTTGTTTCTGAAAGTCAAAATATGATTTTTTAGTGTTTTTACATCAGTATTATCTATAAAATGATTACTAAAATGATTAGTCAGAGGCTATAATATCCCTATAGGGCGGCAATTGTTTCTGAAACTCACAGCACACTTGTCAGACTACTTGTTTTACTGGTATCTCCGGTTAAATATAAAATAGCTAGGAGGTTGAATCTTTCGCTGATTGTTCAAGAATTTTGTCCTCTACATATCTATGTTAAAAGATATATAGCATACCATTTAAAATGTTCGTCACAATGCGTAATAATTGTTATGATGTCAAATATCGCCCTGAAACTACTAAGTCAAGATAAACTTGAACAACTTTTATATAACAGGTTATTAGGTAATAACAGCTCTTTTAAACGAGACCTAGCTTGTTTAATTCCGTTAACCTATACCAAAGTTATGGCCATTTAAATGATAAGCTTTATGACATTCCCCCACCACTACATCTTACAAGATGGAGCAAAAAACGATTAACAAAAAAAATCGAGAATTGTTCAGTATACATGTCAGTAGAATTTATAATATACCTTTATTTGCATATTTTTTGAGAAAAAGCCGTTTTTCTGATTGGCCGTAACAGTTACGCCCCCTAGCGGCTACTTGCGGAACTGGAAAATAATTTCCATCGATTTTTCTTAGCCGATTTACCTAATAATATGTTTTGCTCGAAGTTATACGATTAACGGTTACCGAGATATAGCCGGCGTCCATTCCTGTTAGGTCACCCTGTACAAGCTAGGAGCCGCATTCATAGTCTTCTCTTGAGTAATACTTAAGGTTCCCTTAAGTAACACACAAGGGATACTTGAAGGACCCTCAAGTGTGGCTTTCCTTGGGTATCTGTTTCCTAGACAACATGTACGATATCGCGGGATTCATTTTGCGACGTTGACATACCGTACTCCAAAATTGACCTACAAAATCGCCTTGACTGCTACGAAATGTCATGTTGACATGTCATGTTGACTTTTCGTTACTTGAGTATTACTCAATGGAGCCTCAAGTATTAAGGGGCCCTTAAGTATCGACTATGAATACGACCCTAAACCATGTTTGTCAATTTTTGGAAAAATTATTCCAAATTATTCAAATGAGTCATCTACATATAGTCAACTCTGAACTATTACCCTGTCAGATCTGATAATGTATTGTTTCTTTGGATTCTTGTTTCAGATTCTGATTTACAACAATCAGTTTCAATCTAGGTCGTAGGAAAATGTATTCATCAAGAGCCTACATAAACCTTAGACATTCACAAATATTGAGAAACATTTTGATTATTAGATTCTTAGAATATCTCTCATTGTTTGACATGATATTTAACAATAGTAGTGAAGCTTGTTTAACTATAAAAACTCACATTTAGAACATTGTCAATCAGAGTTTCTGTAAATAAAGTTGAAAAGCACACAGAAGAAGGGTCGACGTAAAACGCTGCTTGAAGAGATCTTGAAACAAGAGGTCAGCAATTGCAGAGTTGAGATGTCCCCCTGTGTCCGTTCTAGATACATCATATTGTTTTAACATGTCCACAGAAGATTGCATGATTTGAAGTGTTTAACTATCAAGTGGTTCTGTTTGATTACACTGGTCTACAAAATTTGATTTGAAAGAGTTTTCGTCAGGTAAAATTGTTTTTTTAATTTTCGCTTGCTGAATATGGAAATAGTAATGTAGTAGAAAGATTTCCGATTTTTTTCTTCAGAAAAACGAACACATTTTATATATGCTTATGGGTATTTAACATCGGAATTGCGGTGTTTTTTACTAGCCATTGTAGTCTGCTTGTAAACATTTCGGAAAACTACACATCTTCCAGCTGCAAATCAGAAAGTATCATATGTAAATCAGAACAGACAAATGAAAATCAGAATAGTCTATTGAAAATAGAACGCGTCATATGTAAATCAGAATAATCAAATGAAAATCAGGATGTATCAAATGTAAATCAGAACAGTCAATTGAAAATCAGAACCCGTCTATTGTTTTAAATCAGAATAATCAAATGAAAATCAGAATGTATCAAATGTAAATCAGAATGGTCAATTGAAAATCAGAACGCGTCATATGTAAATCAGAATAATCAAATGAAAATCAGAATGTATCAAATGTAAATCAGAATGGTCAATTGAAAATCAGAACGCGTCATATGTAAATCAGAATAATCAAATGAAAATCAGAATGTATCCAATGTAAATCAGAATAGTCGATTAAAACTCAGAATGTATCAAATATAAATCAGAATAGTCAATTGAAAATCAGAATGTATCAAATGTAAATCGGAACAGTCAATTGAAAATCAGAATATATCAAATGTAAATCAGAACAGTCGATTGAAAATCAGCACGCGTCATATGTAAATCAGAATAATCAAATGAAAATCAGAATGTATCAAATGTAAATAAGAACAGTCAATTGAAAATCAGAACGCGTCATATGTAAATCAGAATAATCAAATGAAAATCAGGATGTATCAAATGTAAATCAGAACAGTCAATTGAAAATCAGAACCCGTCTATTGTTTTAAATCAGAATAATCAAATGAAAATCAGAATGTATCAAATGTAAATCAGAATGGTCAATTGAAAATCAGAACGCGTCATATGTAAATCAGAATAATCAAATGAAAATCAGAATGTATCCAATGTAAATCAGAATAGTCGATTAAAACTCAGAATGTATCAAATATAAATCAGAATAGTCAATTGAAAATCAGAATGTATCAAATGTAAATCGGAACAGTCAATTGAAAATCAGAATATATCAAATGTAAATCAGAACAGTCGATTGAAAATCAGCACGCGTCATATGTAAATCAGAATAATCAAATGAAAGTCAGAATGTATCAAATGTAAATAAGAACAGTCAATTGAAAATCAGAACGCGTCATATGTAAATCAGAATAATCAAATGAAAATCAGGATGTATCAAATGTAAATCAGAACAGTCAATTGAAAATCAGAACCCGTCTATTGTTTTAAATCAGAATAATCAAATGAAAATCAGAATGTATCAAATGTAAATCAGAATGGTCAATTGAAAATCAGAACGCGTCATATGTAAATCAGAATAATCAAATGAAAATCAGAATGTATCCAATGTAAATCAGAATAGTCGATTAAAACTCAGAATGTATCAAATATAAATCAGAATAGTCAATTGAAAATCAGAATGTATCAAATGTAAATCGGAACAGTCAATTGAAAATCAGAATATATCAAATGTAAATCAGAACAGTCGATTGGAAATCAGCACGCGTCATATGTAAATCAGAATAATCAAATGAAAATCAGAATGTATCAAATGTAAATAAGAACAGTCAATTGAAAATCAGAACGCGTCATATGTAAATCAGAATAATCAAATGAAAATCAGAATGTATCAAATGTAAATCAGAATGGTCAATTGAAAATCAGAACGCGTCATATGTAAATCAGAATAATCAAATGAAAATCAGAATGTATCCAATGTAAATCAGAATAGTCGATTGAAACTCAGAATGTATCAAATATAAATCAGAATAGTCAATTAAAAATCAGAATGTATCAAATGTAAATCGGAACAGTCAATTGAAAATCAGAATATATCAAATGTAAATCAGAACAGTCGATTGAAAATCAGCACGCGTCATATGTAAATCAGAATAATCAAATGAAAATCAGAATGTATCAAATGTAAATAAGAACAGTCAATTGAAAATCAGAACGCGTCATATGTAAATCAGAATAATCAAATGAAAATCAGAATGTATCAAATGTAAATCAGAACAGTCAATTGAAAATCAGAACGCGTCATATGTAAATGAGAATAATCAAATGAAAATCAGAATGTATCAAATGTAAATCAGAATAGTCAATTGAAAATCAGAATGTATCAAATGTAAATGAGAACAGTCAATTGAAAATCACAACGCGTCGTATGTAAATCAGAATAATCAAATGAAAATCAGAATGTATCAAATGTAAATCAGAATAATCAAATGAAAATCAGAATGTATCAAATGTAAATCAGAACAGTCGATTGAAAATCAGAACGCGTCATATGTAAAGCAGAATAATCTAATGAAAATCAGAATGTATCAAATGTAAATCAGAACAGTCAATTGAAAATCAGAACGCGCCATATGTGAATCAGATTAATCAAGTGAAAATGAGAACGTATCAAATGTAAATCAGAATAATCAATTGGAAATCAGAATGGATCAAATGTAAATCAGAATAGTCAATTGAAAATCAGAATGTATCAAATGTAAATCAGAACAGTCAATTGAAAATCACAACGCGTCGTATGTAAATCAGAGTAATCAAATGAAAATCAGAATGTATCAAATGTAAATCAGAACAGTCGATTGAAAATCAGAACGCGTCATATGTAAAGCAGAATAATCTAATGAAAATCAGAATGTATCAAATGTAAATCAGAACAGTCAATTGAAAATCAGAACGCGCCATATGTGAATCAGATTAATCAAGTGAAAATGAGAACGTATCAAATGTAAATCAGAATAATCAATTGGAAATCAGAATGTATCAAATGTAAATCAGAATAATCAAATGAAAATCAGAATGTATCAAATGTAAATCAGAACAGTCAATTGAAAATCAGAACGCGTTATATGTAAATCAGAATAATCAAATGAAAATCAGAATGTATCAAATGTAAATACGAACAGTCAATTGAAAATCAGAACGCGTCATATGTAAATCAGAATAATCAAATGAAAATCAGAATGTATCAAATGTAAATAAGAACAGTCAATTGAAAATCAGAACGCGTCATATGTAAATCAGAATAATCAAATGAAAATCAGAATGTATCAAATGTAAATAAGAACAGTCAATTGAAAATCAGAACGCGTCATATGTAAATCAGAATAATCAAATGAAAATCAGAATGTATCAAATGTAAATCAGAACAGTCAATTGAAAATCAGAACGCGTCATATGTAAATGAGAATAATCAAATGAAAATCAGAATGTATCAAATGTAAATCAGAATAGTCAATTGAAAATCAGAATGTATCAAATGTAAATGAGAACAGTCAATTGAAAATCACAACGCGTCGTATGTAAATCAGAATAATCAAATGAAAATCAGAATGTATCAAATGTAAATAAGAATAGTCAATTGAAAATCAGAACGCGTCGTATGTAAATCAGAATAATCAAATGAAAATCAGAATGTATCAAATGTAAATCAGAATAGTCAATTGAAAATCAGAATGTATCAAATGTAAATGAGAACAGTCAATTGAAAATCACAACGCGTCGTATGTAAATCAGAATAATCAAATGAAAATCAGAATGTATCAAATGTAAATCAGAACAGTCGATTGAAAATCAGAACGCGTCATATGTAAAGCAGAATAATCTAATGAAAATCAGAATGTATCAAATGTAAATCAGAACAGTCAATTGAAAATCAGAACGCGTCATATGTAAATCAGAATAATCAAATGAAAATCAGAATGTATCAAATGTAAATAAGAATAGTCAATTGAAAATCAGAACGCGTCATATGTAAATCAGAATAATCAAATGAAAATCAGAATGTATCAAATGTAAATCAGAACAGTCAATTGAAAATCAGAACGCGTCATATGTAAATCAGAATAATCAAATGAAAATCAGAATGTATCAAATGTAAATAAGAATAGTCAATTGAAAATCAGAACGCGTCATATGTAAATCAGAATAATCAAATGAAAATCAGAATGTATCAAATGTAAATCAGAACAGTCAATTGAAAATCAGAACGCGTCATATGTAAATCAGAATAATCAAATGAAAATCAGAATGTATCAAATGTAAATCAGAATAGTCAATTGAAAATCAGAACGCGTCATATGTAAATCAGAATAATCAAATGAAAATCAGAATATATCAAATGTAAATCAGAATAATCAATTGAAAATCAAAATGTATCAAATCTAAATCAGAATAGTCAATTGAAAATCAGTGTATATCAAATGTAAATCAGAACAGTCGATTGAAAATCAGAACGCGTCATATGTAAATCAGAATAATCTAATGAAAATCAGAATGTATCAAATTTAAATCAGAATAGTCAATTGAAAATCAGAATGTATCAAATGTAAATCAGAACAGTCAATTGAAAAGCAGAATAATCAAATGAAAATCAGAATGTATCAAATGTAAATCAGAATGGTCAATTGAAAATCAGAACGCGTCATATGCCAATCAGAATAATCAAATGAAAATCAGAATGTATCAAATGTAAATCAGAACAGTCAATTGTAAATCAGAACGCGTCATATGTAAAACAGAATAATCAAATGAAAATCAGAATGTATCAAATGTAAATAAGAATAGTCAATTGAAAATCAGACCGCGTCATATGTAAATCAGAATAATCAAATGAAAATCAGAATGTATCAAATGTAAATCAGAATAGTCAATTGAAAATCAGAATGTATCAAATGTAAATAAGAACAGTCAATTGAAAATCAGAACGCGTCATATGTAAATCAGAATAATCAAATGAAAATCAGAATGTATCAAATGTAAATCAGAATGGTCAATTGAAAATCAGAACGCGTCATATGTAAATCAGAATAATCAAATGAAAATCAGAATGTATCCAATGTAAATCAGAATAGTCGATTGAAACTCAGAATGTATCAAATATAAATCAGAATAGTCAATTAAAAATCAGAATGTATCAAATGTAAATCGGAACAGTCAATTGAAAATCAGAATATATCAAATGTAAATCAGAACAGTCGATTGAAAATCAGCACGCGTCATATGTAAATCAGAATAATCAAATGAAAATCAGAATGTATCAAATGTAAATAAGAACAGTCAATTGAAAATCAGAACGCGTCATATGTAAATCAGAATAATCAAATGAAAATCAGAATGTATCAAATGTAAATCAGAACAGTCAATTGAAAATCAGAACGCGTCATATGTAAATGAGAATAATCAAATGAAAATCAGAATGTATCAAATGTAAATCAGAATAGTCAATTGAAAATCAGAATGTATCAAATGTAAATGAGAACAGTCAATTGAAAATCACAACGCGTCGTATGTAAATCAGAATAATCAAATGAAAATCAGAATGTATCAAATGTAAATCAGAATAATCAAATGAAAATCAGAATGTATCAAATGTAAATCAGAACAGTCGATTGAAAATCAGAACGCGTCATATGTAAAGCAGAATAATCTAATGAAAATCAGAATGTATCAAATGTAAATCAGAACAGTCAATTGAAAATCAGAACGCGCCATATGTGAATCAGATTAATCAAGTGAAAATGAGAACGTATCAAATGTAAATCAGAATAATCAATTGGAAATCAGAATGGATCAAATGTAAATCAGAATAGTCAATTGAAAATCAGAATGTATCAAATGTAAATCAGAACAGTCAATTGAAAATCACAACGCGTCGTATGTAAATCAGAGTAATCAAATGAAAATCAGAATGTATCAAATGTAAATCAGAACAGTCGATTGAAAATCAGAACGCGTCATATGTAAAGCAGAATAATCTAATGAAAATCAGAATGTATCAAATGTAAATCAGAACAGTCAATTGAAAATCAGAACGCGCCATATGTGAATCAGATTAATCAAGTGAAAATGAGAACGTATCAAATGTAAATCAGAATAATCAATTGGAAATCAGAATGTATCAAATGTAAATCAGAATAATCAAATGAAAATCAGAATGTATCAAATGTAAATCAGAACAGTCAATTGAAAATCAGAACGCGTTATATGTAAATCAGAATAATCAAATGAAAATCAGAATGTATCAAATGTAAATACGAACAGTCAATTGAAAATCAGAACGCGTCATATGTAAATCAGAATAATCAAATGAAAATCAGAATGTATCAAATGTAAATAAGAACAGTCAATTGAAAATCAGAACGCGTCATATGTAAATCAGAATAATCAAATGAAAATCAGAATGTATCAAATGTAAATAAGAACAGTCAATTGAAAATCAGAACGCGTCATATGTAAATCAGAATAATCAAATGAAAATCAGAATGTATCAAATGTAAATCAGAACAGTCAATTGAAAATCAGAACGCGTCATATGTAAATGAGAATAATCAAATGAAAATCAGAATGTATCAAATGTAAATCAGAATAGTCAATTGAAAATCAGAATGTATCAAATGTAAATGAGAACAGTCAATTGAAAATCACAACGCGTCGTATGTAAATCAGAATAATCAAATGAAAATCAGAATGTATCAAATGTAAATAAGAATAGTCAATTGAAAATCAGAACGCGTCGTATGTAAATCAGAATAATCAAATGAAAATCAGAATGTATCAAATGTAAATCAGAATAGTCAATTGAAAATCAGAATGTATCAAATGTAAATGAGAACAGTCAATTGAAAATCACAACGCGTCGTATGTAAATCAGAATAATCAAATGAAAATCAGAATGTATCAAATGTAAATCAGAACAGTCGATTGAAAATCAGAACGCGTCATATGTAAAGCAGAATAATCTAATGAAAATCAGAATGTATCAAATGTAAATCAGAACAGTCAATTGAAAATCAGAACGCGTCATATGTAAATCAGAATAATCAAATGAAAATCAGAATGTATCAAATGTAAATAAGAATAGTCAATTGAAAATCAGAACGCGTCATATGTAAATCAGAATAATCAAATGAAAATCAGAATGTATCAAATGTAAATCAGAACAGTCAATTGAAAATCAGAACGCGTCATATGTAAATCAGAATAATCAAATGAAAATCAGAATGTATCAAATGTAAATAAGAATAGTCAATTGAAAATCAGAACGCGTCATATGTAAATCAGAATAATCAAATGAAAATCAGAATGTATCAAATGTAAATCAGAACAGTCAATTGAAAATCAGAACGCGTCATATGTAAATCAGAATAATCAAATGAAAATCAGAATGTATCAAATGTAAATCAGAATAGTCAATTGAAAATCAGAACGCGTCATATGTAAATCAGAATAATCAAATGAAAATCAGAATATATCAAATGTAAATCAGAATAATCAATTGAAAATCAAAATGTATCAAATCTAAATCAGAATAGTCAATTGAAAATCAGTGTATATCAAATGTAAATCAGAACAGTCGATTGAAAATCAGAACGCGTCATATGTAAATCAGAATAATCTAATGAAAATCAGAATGTATCAAATTTAAATCAGAATAGTCAATTGAAAATCAGAATGTATCAAATGTAAATCAGAACAGTCAATTGAAAAGCAGAATAATCAAATGAAAATCAGAATGTATCAAATGTAAATCAGAATGGTCAATTGAAAATCAGAACGCGTCATATGCCAATCAGAATAATCAAATGAAAATCAGAATGTATCAAATGTAAATCAGAACAGTCAATTGTAAATCAGAACGCGTCATATGTAAAACAGAATAATCAAATGAAAATCAGAATGTATCAAATGTAAATAAGAATAGTCAATTGAAAATCAGACCGCGTCATATGTAAATCAGAATAATCAAATGAAAATCAGAATGTATCAAATGTAAATCAGAACAGTCAATTGAAAATCAGAACGCGTCATATGTAAATGAGAATAATCAAATGAAAATCAGAACGCGTCTTATGTAAATCACAATAATCAAATGAAAATCAGAATGTATTAAATGTAAATCAGAATGGTCAATTGAAAATCAGAACGTATCAAATGTAAATCAGAATAGTCAATTGAAAATCAGAACGCGTCATATGTAAATGAGAATAATCAAATGAAAATCAGAACGCGTCTTATGTAAATCACAATAATCAAATGAAAATCAGAATGTATCAAATGTAAATCAGAACAGTCAATTGAAAATCAGAACGCGTCATATGTAAATGAGAATAATCAAATGAAAATCAGAATGTATCAAATGTAAATCAGAACAGTCAATTGAAAATCAGAACGCGTCATATGTAAATGAGAATAATCAAATGAAAATCAGAACGCGTCTTATGTAAATCACAATAATCAAATGAAAATCAGAATGTATTAAATATAAATCAGAATGGTCAATTGAAAATCAGAACGTATCAAATGTAAATCAGAATAGTCAATTGAAAATCAGAACGCGTCATATGTAAATCACAATAATCAAATGAAAATCAGAATGTATCAAATGTAAATCAGAACTGTCAATTGAAAATCAGAACGCGTCATATGTAAATCAGAATAGTCAATTGAAAATCAGAATGCGTCATATGTAAATCAGAATAATCAAATGAAAATCAGAATGTATCAAATGTAAATTAGAACAGTCAATTGAAAATCAGAACGCGTCATATGTAAATCAGAATAATCAAATGAAAATCAGAATGTATCAAATGTAAATCCGAATAGTCAATTGAAAATCAGAATGCGTCATATGTAAATCAGAATAATCAAATGAAAATCAGAACGTATCAAATGTAAATCAGAACACTCAATTGAAAATCAGAACGCGTCATATGAAAGTCAGAATAATCAAATGAAAATCAGAATGTATCAAATGTAAATAAGAAGGGGTCAAATGTAAATCAGAAGGAAATATAAAACTTAGTGCATGTATCTTTCTGCTTTACATTTGACCTCTTCTGAATTGCAATTGAAGGGTTCTCATATACAATTCATACTTTCTGAAATTATTATGACCATTTCTGATTTACATTTGATACGTTCTGATTTCATTTGATTATTCTGATTTACAAAGACGCATTTTGATTTTCAATCGACTGTTCTGATTTACATTTGATATGTTCTGATTTTCATTTCACTATTCTGATTTACATATGATGCTTTCGGAATTACAATTGACGCTTTCCGATTAACAACTGGAAAAGGTGTAGTTATACTTATTTTTGCATAAATTCTCTACTAACCAAAAAGTGTAAGTCTATGGAGATTTTATAATCAGATTCTTCATGTGATAACATAATTATGTAAAATGAGTTCACCGTAATTGTCAGTTTTCTTATTTCCTAACAAGTTTTTTGCCACAAGTCAGTATTCTATTTACCTTCAGACTTTCGTTTCTTGATCTTAGCTGCATTACCGTTGGGAAACTTTCGTAAGCACTTCATAGTATTTTTTGTAGTCACTGATTTGCATTTAAATTAACAGCATTCCATATACGCTAGCAAAAAACACATTCATACTTAGAGCCAATATTTCAACCATCTCGCTTTTACGAGAATCATAAAAACTATACAACTCTTTTGCAAATAACAATTAGGCTGAAAAGTTCATAGTCTAACACAAAAAACCTTGGTGGTGGTAATAGTTGACTGTGATAGCGCTAAATGCTATCGCAGTCGAGTTGAGAATGTGACGCTCGATCTTTTGTCACGGCTCAACACACAATCAGCTGTCTTACTCACGGTCGGTTTCTTTGTGATGACGTGTTGTAAATATCTGACGTCAGCGCCGCCATTTTGGGATTGTTTCATTAAACATTAAAGATAATATAAAGTTTATGTTGTTTACCTCCCATCAAGTACTACACCTTTACCAATTGTAGTTCAGAAAGTAACAGATTAATTTCAGAAACCGTTAAATGTAGTTCAGATTAGTAAGATGTATTTCAGAAAGCGTCAAATGTAGTTCAGATTAGTAAAATGTATTTCAGAAAGCGTCAACTGTAGTTCAGATTAGTAAAATTTATTTCAAAAAGCGTCAAATGTAGTTCAGATTAGTATAATGTATTTCAGAAAGCGTCAAATGTAGTTCAGAAAATATTATTTGTATTTCAGAAAATAACTTTTATCAGTATATCATAGTAAACAATTCTTACGCTACCCTAGCAACATCAACAAGCGCAAGTAGTTGAACAGTACAAAGGTCACGATTTTGTTGTAATAAATCATGAACTTATCTGATAATTGTGGCATCTGTAGAGTGTCCATGCTAAGAAAGGTAGTTCTTCGGTTATTACCATGCAGGCACCTATTTCATACAAAATGTGTCGCATATTTAAATAACTTTATTGAGATTAAGTGTCCCATGTGCAGAAGTGATGTGAATGAGAAACGGTAGAACGGCAAAAATATAAGAAATATTCAAATCAAGGCAGGGAAAGAATTGTAGCGTGTGCTAATAGAGGGGAAGACTGGGTGCTTTTCGCTACAACTCTGGGAATTAAATATAAAACTGCGTTCCATTGGGTCCGTTCCGGGCGGGACGTAATGTTGAAGAAAGGGGGTATAAAACCTAAAGCACTTGTTGAGGACGAAATAAATACCATTGTTGAATGGATTGAAGATGATTGTGGTCTAACACTGAAGCAAGTGAAAATGAAGGTTCTTGCGAATTTTCGTAAAAATGTATCAACATCTACCATTGGAAATTATTTAAAAGGTAGGTTATTCACAATAAAGCAAGTTCATAAACAACCAATTCCGATGAATTCTGAAGAAAATAAGAGAAAGCGGGCGGAGTATGTTACAGCTTTAAATAGATATATTGAACTGGGCAAACAAATTGTATGGATTGATGAAACAAATTTCAATTCGTTTTGCCGTCGAACACGAGGTCGGTCCCGAGTTGGTGTGCGACCTGTTCAACACTTACCAGCTGCAAGGGGTCCATAATAGGTGCAATATCTCCAGCAGGGGTTGTGACAATGGAACGTCGCAGAGGCTCTTTTTGATCGGATTCTGCTAATATTTGGATAACAAATTTACTGCAACGATGGCAGGATATGGGAAATGAAGTAGGTGATTTGGTGATTATATGTGATAACACACCTTGCCATGCAAGATTTGAAGATGTCATAAATAATACAGAAACTTCTTTATTGCGTTTGGGACCGTATTCTCCGATGCTCAACCCCATCGAAAATATATGGTCGAAAATTAAGACATATGTTAAAACTCATCTTCGAGTTCCACAAGTTAGAGGAATTGGCATTGTGGAACAAAGACTGCTTTATCTGGAAGAAATCAAAGATTCGGCAAAAGAAACGATTGTTGGAGGAGACTGTGCCAGGGCAGTACAACATACAACAATTTTTCATGCCGCTTCTTTATTACTGCAAGATATGCAAGTAGGGCGTTAGTGTTAGTACCTCAAAATACTTTTTGGGCTTAAAAATTATGTATGATCTATGTATGTACTCAACTTTTCAATAATTATGTTAGATGTTATTATTTGTTTAATAAATTTTTCTGGATAATACACAATCATTATGCTTTCTGAAATGCAAGTGATACTTTCTGATTTACAAATAACATTTTCAATAATGTTTTCTGAAATACATTTGACTAATCTGAAATACAATTGACGTTTTCTGAAATACAATGACTAATCTAAAATACAATTGACGATTTCTGAAATACAATTGTCTAATCTGAAATACAATTGATACTATCTGAAATACATTTGGAAAAGGTGTAGATTTGCGCTGTGATCTGTAATATTTATCTCTATACTCATATTCTATGTAGATAGCCATGACCCTTCCATGCGGCCGCTGTTGAAATCTATCTCTCTCTCTCTAACCCAAAATATCGATGCGCAAAGGGATCGACGCAAAGCATTCCCAGACCTTGAGTAAGACAGCTGATTGTTTGTTGAGCCGTGCTTTTGTGGTGGCAACAACCAACTATTGTTGACATCTATCTTCAGACAGTTGACAGGTCAGATCTGTTAACAGCATCTAATGCGCAGAATCGAACTAATTCCTGAAAAAGAAATTATCCAATGTAATTAGGGATGCCAAATTTTTCAAAAATCGTTGATGGTGATGTTTAAAGTTCGATATACAGGGTGGGCCAATAGTGCGTGGACGGAGGATTGTGGGCTTACTAAAAAATATTTCAAAAATCTGTCACTTGACCATGGTAGGGACCCTTGAGGGCTATAACGTAAAAATATTTTCACTTAAATTTTGACGTTTATACAGGGTGATTCATATCAAACTTACATTTTTTGAATGGAACCCCTTACATATTATTGCATATTTGGATTCCTTGGTCAATTCTAGTGTGACTTTATTTATCACACATGGAACTTTAAACGAACCGTTTAGGCGCAAATCACCATTTTTGGTATAAGTAGGTATCAGAAAAAAATTGAATATCGCGGCGATTATAAGACTTAGAAGGCCTTGACTTTGCGGTACGACTAAGCATGAAATGCGTCACCTTAGGTCAGACGACTAAATTTGAATTCTTTTTGTACTTGAAGAAATCAGAGGATAAATTAAGGAAACTTCAATAACAGATAACTTGATTTTTTCAAATAGGAATGCCTATTTTGGTTTAAAGAATCAAATGTAAAATTTGATTATCTTTCTAACGATATAGCATTCTTGATATCAATCTTTTTTGGTTTTCATTTTATCTCAAATTTTCAGTCAAATGGTGTTTTTCAACTTTCCTGCATGCAAGCAACCTAGCAGGCCATGAAAAATAAAAAAAAGCTCGTTAATATGGAAGAAAGTAACTAACTTAGTAGAAAAATGTAAACTAACTAGAGCAGCGAGGCAAGATTACGAAAATTCCTTACAACATATTAGCTCTAACCAGAAACAATAGCGGTAACAAGAACGCTCATTTTTCACAGCCTACTAGCTATTAACGAATTTCCAAAGTCAGTAAAAAAATATCTAATCAAAGAAAAACTACTAGTGATTGTTGCTGGCAGTAGAATATCTATGTCTTCTGAATAAATTTGAATAAATTTTCACATTTAGTGCTATAAAAAAGTAGCCATTTCCGTAAGTGAAAAGTAATGATACCTCTGACTGGAACCCTTGAAATTCTTCAGTAGGTACTTCTACTTATTAGCAAAATCGCGGAAAATGAAAATGAATTGCAGTCTGTTTGAATTGTAAAACATAAATTAGTTTGCAAAAAACTACATGAAATAATCGCAATTACAAGATAGCGTAATTAAAAAATTCTAGCAATTATTTCAATAGATGTTCGGAATGCTCCAAATGGAGATATCTTTACTTTTGACTTAACTAAACGGAAATAACTATCTTTTATCCCATTAAATGTGAAATTTCATTCTAAACATGTTAGACTGTAAGCAAAAATCGCTGATAGTTTTCCTTTTGTTTCAAAATTTTTAATCGTTTTGGAAAGTTGTCAAGCTGTAGTAGACCCCAATAGCTAGTAGGCTGTGAAAAACAAACACTTCTGTCCTACCCCAACTACTCATTGACATTAGATATCTTGCCGCTGTTGTTTCCGGTTAGAGCTGATGTGTTGTAAGGAATTTTCATGTTCTTGCCTCGCTACTTGAGTTCGTTTGCATCTTTCTCCTAAGTTAGTTGTTTTCTTCCATATTAACGAGCTTTTGTTTATTTTTCATGGCCTACTAGGATGCTTGCACGCAGGAAAGTTGAAAAACACCGATTTGACTAAAAATTTGAAATAAAATGAAAACCAAAAAAGATTGATATCAAGAAGGCTATATCGTTAGAAAGGTAGTCAAATTTTACATTTGATTCTTTAAACCAAAATAGGCATTCCCATTAGAAAAAATCAAGTAATCTGTGATTGAAGTTTCCTTAATTAATCTACTGATTTCTCCAAGTACAAAAAGAATTCAAATTTAGCCGCCTGACCTTAGGTGACGCATTTCATGCTTAGTCGTACCGCAAAATCACGGCCTTCTAGTTTTTATAATCGCTGCGATATTCAATTTTTTTCTGATACCTACTTATACCAAAAATGGTGATTTGCGCCTAAACGGTTCGTTTAAAGTTCCATGTGTGATACATAAAGTCACACTAGAATTGACCAAGGAATCCAAATATGCAATAATATATAGGGGGTTCCATTCAAAAAAATGTAAGTTTGATATGAATCACCCTGTATAAACGTCAAAATTTAAGTGAAAATATTTTTACGTTATAGCCCTCAAGGGTCCCAACCATGATCAAGTGACAGATTTTCGAAATATTTTTTAATAAGCCCACAATCCTCCGTCCACGCACTATTGGCCCACCCTGTATATCGACATTTTCGATACATCGATGTATCGTTGCCATCCCTAAACGCAGTGCCGAAGCAAATTGGCGTCAAGCAATATTTCGTTTAACTTCTTGTGCAAGAAATTGAACCAAATTTTCTACAAGAAATTGCGTAGTCCGAAATAGTCTTAAGGCTTAGAGCCGTATGACACAATACTTAATTTGCTATCAAATTTCATATCAAATTTGCAAACAAATTTGGTATGAAATTTAGTAACATATCATACGGGTCTCAGAGCCAACATTTCAGATGGAACTTGATATCAGATTATTAAGAAATTATTCTAAGGCCCGATTTTATCAATACGCATATTTAACAAAGACTTTGACAAAGCTTTTCTATTGGATGTTATTTAGCAAAAGCTTTCTATTGGGTATTGAGGGCTATGTTAATAAGTATCCTCCAATAGTATTTTATCAATGTTGAAAACAAAACGTCAAAGCTGGATGATAGCAGGATATCAGAACAAAGCTATTAGTTTGCAAATTAATGCCACATTTTTCATGTTTACATTATAATTATTTTATGATTACTAATTGCAAACTGCGATAATTTGTGACAGAATCATAAAAGTACTTACCTATAGTTATAGTATCAATCACAGCAACTACCTTATTTAATAATACAAATCCCACCTCCGTCAGTCAGATGGATTATGGAAAAAATATACATACTTTTATGAAGAATCAATCTTTCATTTACTGGATGCATGTTTGTTATAGACCATCTTATAGAAATATTCACAGAGGATCTAAAGATGCAGCATTTATAATATAAAATATAAGGTGATACGCAGCTAAATAATGAGCTTTGCCGTTCTGGATAGGCAACCAGTAATGCACATGTACGCTTGGAAGATAGCTTGCCTAACAGTTAAATCTTTTGTTTAGCTTTTGAAATGTAATAAAGTGCTATGTTTACCCCTTTTTACTATAAAACAAAGATATATTGCATGTATATATAATTGTTATTATCATCGATAGTAAATTGTTTTATCCAAATAATGCAATGAGTGAATTTCTTGTCAGCATATCATTAGATACAGCATGAAACCAGCGATCAAATGGAAATGGAATCTGGAATCTGATTGGTTGAGATTAGCAATTGCTAAACTTTTGATTAAACAAGAAAATGCAATTTTTCACCCATTTAGGGTGGAAAATCAGACTAGAAAAGATACTAGATGATTTACAAGATTGTATATAAAGTATGTCATTTTTGAGCTTTTCGAGGTCAACTTCAAGAGAAATCAACAATTTTCAGAGTACTTTGACAGATGCATGTTCTTGAAAGGGCTGCTCTGATTGGTCAAAGTCTTTGTTAAATTGCGCATGTTGATAAAATCGGGCCTAAAACTAGCAAATTTAATATCAAAACTGTGCGTAACAGTGCGCAAAAGAAGAATGATAGAGTTGACATCTGTCAGAATTTGCATCTGTCAAAAGCAACAAATGAGGTGCGTTCATTTCACATGTGAGACAGATATATCACTTCATTTCTTGAGACGAAAAACTCACATCATGTAAAATTAAAATTATAATTAGTTGTTAGTTTCATGTCTGTCATGTAAAACAAAAAAAAAAAGCTCGTCGGAGCACAAGCAAAAAACCTTGCTCTAGAAGGGTGAAGAGGAAACAAATAACCTCAGTTCAAACTCTCCTCATTTCGCGATTGGAACGCGCACGAATTTGAGGCAAAATTATTTAAGGTGAGAATATCTGAGAAAATGTGTGAAAGGAACGCGTTTCATTATGACGCAATGCTACATAACATAACCTATAAAACGCGTTCAAGTCGAATTGTCAATTGTCGAATTCCAGCTGATATCTGTCAATATTGTCAATCCAGTATTGACAACTGTCATATTCAGTGTCAACTGCGCAGGGCTCAAATTTAATATTGAGTTTGAGATGATATCATAATTATACAGTTTCAAATTCTCTATACCTTTTGATACCATTTTTGTTAAGAAATTTGCTAACAAATTTGTGATCAAATTTGATATGAAATTCGATAACAAATTTAGTACCGTGTCATACGGCTCTTGGTCTAAGACTGAATATTCTGATGAAGATGCTAACATAGTCGGCTTGGCGTGTAGTTCGACTGTATTGCGTTTGTTGTTGCTGCATCAAAGAAATCAAGCGTCACCCTATTGCCTGTATTCAGCATGAGTAGATGACCACAAATCATGTAGTTTAAATTATTTTAAATACCTTTGCACTGTAGGCTAGTGTTTTCAAATTCAGACAGTTTGAGACATTATAATAGTATTCGGATACTGATACCATCGTCTTCGTTCAGGTGAAATTTTTCAAGACAAAGTCCCACAATCCAGACGAACCCAGAGGGTTCAAGGCTGAAGGCATCGCAGACGACACAATCAATTTGTCGTGGCTTCGTCCGCTGCATATTAACGGAAAATTGCTCCATTTTGTGCTCAACTACAACGAAGAGCCAGATATGTTTACGGTGGGCTTCAGAAATTACTGTGAACATCCGAGAAGGTAAGATTCAGTGGATTCATAATACTGCATGCAATGCTAACGGTAATGTAATTGATCTACTCCAATTAAGCGATTACTAAATCACTTTTGAACAATTAATAATGTAATAATAATAAATAATATACACGGCTAGACATAACTCGGCAGCCAAAATCGTACGTCAAGCATTAGCCACAAAAAACAAACTAATCGACAACTCAGATCCATATTACAAGTATACACCAACATCAGTACTCGATAACAATCACTACAAACGATACTGGGACGTTGAAATACACACAGACAAAACCATCGATGCAAACAGACCAGATATAGTATTTCAGATAAAGGCAGACAATGTTACCTACTTAATAGATATTGCTATTCCCAATGATGTGAATGTTCAAAACACGTACGCTGGGAAACTATCTAAATACACCTTGCCATAGAAGTGAAGCGACTTTGGAAACAAGATAAAGTTATTATTGTCCCCCTCATTATGTCGGTCTCAGGCCTCACACCGAACACATTTACACAACACCTCCAACAGTTAGGCCTGGACGAAAGGTTACACAAAATATTCCAAAAGTCTGTAATCCTTAAGACCTGTAATATAGTACGATCTTTCCTGAATTCCGATCAGTAATAGTTCTGGTGTTGACTTGGCCTAGCCCGTCAACATTTGTCGTCACCGCAGTCGTGCGAGAGAAGCTTGAAAAAACATGATAATAATATAATAATAATATAATATGAGCTGAAGAAAATGGACACGAAGACCCGTAAAAAGATGAATATGGAGGTAAGTCTGCATCCTAAGTCCTCTGTCTCGCGAATATACCTCCCGCGACACCTGGGAGGGCGTGGACTATTGAGTTACTATTAGGGCAACTTAACCCTAACCCTCTCACTACTAAAAAAATGGAGTCAAGTTGATTGACTCAGTACTTCCCACACATAATGATGATACCATTTTTATTATTTCCCATTGCATGAAGCTATAGTCTAAAATCCACTTGCAACTAAATTATCGCCCACCCGCCCGCAAAAACAACATCCAACACAAAAAACCCTCGTAAATAGTTTCTTGCGTCTCCCTCCTTTGGAACTAGGACGCCACAGTTTTTATCTGCATGCGTTCAACTGGACGATGCGAAACGATCAAGAGCCTCCAATACGTCTAAAAACGAAGTTTGAGCTAATTTTATGTTCCTGGTTTTTTGATTATTACTGCGCCGCCACTGACACGGTTTTTCAAAAACAGAGTCGTTTTCCATTCTCGCCGCGGTAATAAAAACTGTGTCAAAATTTTATTAAAATCAATTCAATAATTTTCGCTTTACGCAATATACATAGAACGAAATAAAGCAAAACTCGTATGTACAGATCACAAAATTGGTTTCTGTAATAGACAAGCCAATGGACCTAAAAAAGTGTAATATGCCGCTAGGTATTTCTTCTGCAGGTCAATGGACAGATTATTATGAATACAACAAATTTTTCAGTTTTACAAAAATTGAAAATGCTTAGGAACCCGTAAGTTTGAGCTGTTTTCATATTTTTAGTTTTTTTATTATTGCTGCGCCGCCATTGACACAATTTTTCCAAAACATGCGCGTTTTCCATCCTCGCTGCGGTAGTAATATATATACAGGGTGAGTTTTTAGTACCGCCTCGGTCGATAACACCACTACTGTAGAAGATAGCGGAAAAAGTTATATATAAAAGTTGTACCCACGGATACGCTCCTTACTCAGAAAATATTTTGATTTATACAGGGTGATCCATAACTACGTGGTGATGCAAACATGCATTTTTTTAAATGGGACACGCTATATATTATTCCACATTCAAATTCTACTAATGATTTTCGTTCTTCCAATATAGGGTGTTATTACATTATACGGAGTAATTCAAAAGTTATGACCATTTTTTTATCCAAATCGCGGTCAAATGAACGTACTGTATATCAAAAAGTAATGAATTAAAATTATTCTTTTTACATGTCAGGATTAAAGATCTCCTCTAGTTTTAAAATCGGCTATAAAAAAAGCCCGCGACACATATTTGTATACTGGGTGATGTAGAATGCAAAATCCAGATTTTCTCTTTTTTTTTAAATGTAACCCCCAATATTTTATTATTCCAAAGAATTGCTTTTAATATGCTCTTTCATCTTTGTATAGCACTTGTTGTATCTACGTCCATCAATTTCCGAGATATTTAAATTTTTCGGTTAATTTAAAGTATAGCTTCTATTTGTGTACAGACATTTATTTATTTTGAGAAATTGTAATTTGTTTTTTAGTTTAACAAACAACTAAATTATAAGGTCATGATACTATTTGATGAAGTCAAAACCCTAAATCATCTAGATAATGAAGTCAAGTATGCCGAGGAAACAATTTTGTAGGTGTGATTCATAATTATCAAGCAGATTTATCAAGTAGGCTTTGAAAAATTGACATTTTTCATAACCTGCTCAATAATTCCGTACTATGTGAAAAACCAGCTTTAAAAATTAATTTTTCCATTGAGGGTATTTAGGAGAATCTTTGAGAAACTGTCTACTTGCCTCTAGAATATATCAACTATGAAAAGCAATATCCATAACGGAGGCACTCTAAAACTAATGCGTTTGAAAGACTGAAGAATCGTTTAATTTGGACTGTGTCGTTTAACATTTCATAGCCTACCTGATACATCTGCCTGATAATTATACACGACGTCTATAAAATTGTTTCCTCAGCACACTTGACCTATATTATCTCGTTAATTCATTGTCTTGACTTGATCAAGTACTATTCTGGCCTTATATTTTGGTTGTTTGTTAAGCAAAAATTAAATTTGATAGTATTCTCTCAAAATAAATAAATTTTAGTAAACAAATAGGAGGTATATATAAAATTTGTAGAAAAATCGAAATATCTCAGAAACTAATGAATGCAGCCATAACAAGTGCTATACAAAGATGAAAGAGCATATTAAAAGCAATTCTTCGGTATAATAAAATATTAGGGGTTACATTTAAAAAAAGAGAGAAAATCTAGATTTTGCATTCTACATCACCCTGTATACGAATATGCGTCACGGGCTTTTTTTATGGACGATTTTAAAACTAGAGGATATTTGTAATCTATTCATGTAAAAAAATAATTTTTGATTCACTACTTTTTGAAATACAGTACGTTCATTTGACCGCGATATGGCTATAAAAATGGTAATAACTTTTGAAACACCCTGTATAATGTAACAGTATCCTATATTGTAGGAACGGAAATCATTAGTAGAATTTGAATATGGAATAATATATAGGGTGGTCCATTTAAAAAAATATATGTTTGCATCACCACGTAGTTATGGATCACTCTGTATAAATATAAATGTTTTCTTAGCAAAGAACATACCCGTGGCTACAACTCTTGTATACAACTTTTTTAGCTATCTTCTACAGAAGTGGAGTTATCGACCGAGCCGGTACTAAAAACTCACCCTGTATATATACTCGTAGATAAGCACTACGAGCCTAGTAGGCCCAAGGCTTGATTAATAATTCTCTTCCATCTGGTAGTAATACTGTGTCAAAATTTCATTAAAATCAATTCAGTAATTTTCGCGTTACGCAATATAGAACGATCTAAAACAATACTCGTATGTATACATCACAAATTCTAAGTCCCTTGGTTTTTATAATAAGCAAGGCAATGCTCGGATGTACGTAAAAGTGTATTATGCTGCATGGTTTTTCAAAGTGTATTATGCTGCTAGGTCTTCAAAGATTAATGGACAACCCATTATAAGTACAACAAATTTTTCAGTACTACAACCCCCATCCTCCAACCACCCCAAATTCACCCCCAACCAAGAAAAAGTAGAAAATGATCAGGAACCCCTAAAACGCCTAAAAACGAAGTTTGAGACATATTTGAAATTTTTCGTTTTTTGCTAATAACGATTTTCGAAATTATAGGAACATTACCTACTACGACCCCACAACATAACGCTGCCCAAATTTCATCACAATCCATGCAGCGGTTACTGAGATTACGAGTGTAGAAAAACACGAACAGACCGACAGACAGACAGGAAATGAGTGACGTGGATTTTCGTTATGTAGACATCATGAAACGCCCAAAAAGCGTATTATCTCAAAATCGAAAATTTTCGCGATCACAGTACTCCCCATACACCCATCGGTGTGGGAAGTAAAAGTGATAAAATCATACATTTTTTGGTCGTATTGTATAAGGTACAGTTTTTGCAAGTAGTTTGATTCACGCATGAAAACGTGGTGGCCGTATGAGAATTGTTTGATGGCTAACTTCCTTATAGATAGATAGATATTTATTATACCAGTGAATTTATAAAACCTTATTGGCTAGTCAGGTTAAGCATATGTACATATTATATAAATATGAGTCTTTGTGTACCTCTATCATAATAAAATTAAATACATGTACAGTGTACATGTACAGTGACACAGGATAAAACAATAAAATAAACAGTTACAGATTAAAATACAGTTAAAATATAGTCGAACATTATTTATAACTACAAATAAAATTTCTAAAAATATTCTTTAAACTCACTAAAATTGTAGGGAGTGATTTCTAATAAAATTGATCTAACCTTTCTTTTGAAAGCATTTAGTGGCAGGTTGCTGACGTTCTCGGGAAGTATGTTATAATAGTCAACTCCAAGACTTCTGGCTACGTTAATTCTACTTCTTGGAGGTACCAGTTTGTTTTTGCCACGAGTATTGTACCCATGAATATCTGATAAGGTGCAGTAATTGGTTAAGTGTTTTTTTGTATGTATTAAATGCTGGTACAAGATTACAGCGAAAACAGTCATAATTTTGAGGCTCTTAAAGAATTGACGACAATGCTCGTCATGACTAGCCCTCATTATGCCGCGTACCGCTGCCTTCTGTACCAAAAAAATTCTCTGCAGTTGGGAATGTGAAGCATTACCCCAAGCAAGTACTCCATAATTAAATACAGAGTGAGACATACCGTAGTAGGCTGTTAAGGCGGCACCGGAGTCAATTATAAATGAAATTTTTCTGATAGCATACACAGCCTTGGATAGATTGGTGCACATGGTGTCTATATGTGATGACCAGGACATATGCGAATCAAACTGAACACCAAGGAATTTCGCATACTGAAATTCTGACGTTCTTTGAGACGTGAATAAACAGTGTATAGTTTTCCTACTTTTTTGTTTCAGTGACGATCTGGCAGGCGTGGACTTGGATTCGACTTATTTCACTGATACGGACTACAAGGTGTCTAAAACAGCCATTTCGACCAAAGTAAATGATGAGGATGATGAAGATAACTGCACATGCGTTGAAAGTCCACCGATGAAATCACCATCTAAAAACACTTTCACCCGACTCTCCTTCGACAATTTCGCTATCCAGTTCAAAGATAGGCGATATGACAATTGCTCGGTAGGTACATACCTTTCACCTACTCCTATTTATGGTGCACTTAAACAACTACACTGCGGATGAGTATAATATCTCACTTGGTGTACCTCAGGGGTCAATTTTAGGTCCCTCAATATTCATTCTATCAACGATCTGCCTTCTAATATAACACCTAACACCACGATTATCTACGCTGACGATACTACAGTAGCAATTAATGCTGAAACACCTGAAGGGCTGCATAGTAGGATGGATGCAGTAGCTGCAGAATTCACAAGATGGTGCAAAAGAAACTGCTTGATTGTTAACACCAACAAAACTGTGTGTATGCAATTTTATGCTAGGTCTGGGTCATGCCGTAGAATTCAAGACTTAAACATCCGTGTCAACTCAGATACACGTATCGCTAACACTACCAAATTCCTTGGTCTACATCTCGATAGCGACATGAGTTGGACCACACATGTTGATAGCGTCTGCAAGAAGTTGAACAGCAGCTATTATGCAGTTCTTCAGTTGAAACATTGTTTAGTTACGTCTCAGCTTGTGAATATATACTACGCAATGGTCTATTCCCACATATCATACCACGTGATATTGTGGGGAAACTCATCTTTGGCCACGCGAGTTTTTATTGCACAAAAAAGAATAGTTCGTCTTATTTTTAATTTAAAATCAACACAATCATGTAGACCATACTTTAAACAACATAAACTGCTTACATTGGCATCCATTTATATTTATAAGTGTATAAACTTTGCGAGATCTGCTGTTAATAGCTATGAAAAAAATAGTGATTTACATAGCTATGACACTAGGTGCAGCAGTTCACTGAGATCAATCCGGCACAAAACCGCCCTATATGAAAGCAGTCCATTTTACATGGGCCATAAGCTTTTTAACTCTTTGCCCTGATATATAAGAGGTGTAACTGACAACAAACGTTTTAACTATATGCTAAAGCAGTTGCTCTTGGACAATAGTTTTTATTCGGTACAGGAATTTTTAAATGTTTGAATATGTCTTTATGTGTTACGTGCAGTGTGCTATTATATTTTATATATTTGTTTTATTTATAGTTAGAAAATGTATATATTGTAATGACCGGTGTAACTATAGTAATAACAAACACTTTAGCCATATGCAGTTCCTCTCTAGTTGTTATTTGGTAGAGGAGTTATCAAATTTTCAAGTATGTCTTTTTATGTGTTACATGCAGTGCTAGGTTTGTTTTATTTATATTGTATTTGACATGTCCAATATCTGTAAAAGTATCCAAATGATGAATAAATTATTATTATTATTATTAAGGGCCGGTTTCACAATGATGGGTTAACTCATAAGGTTGTGTGTTGACCGGAGGTTAACCCTAGATGTCATGTTTCACAAATGGTAGTTGTCGATTTTACTTGAGGTTAACTTTGAGTTAACTTGACCCCAAGAAATACTTGAGTTAACCCCAGGTTTGCGATGACGCATGCGCATTAGGTTATGTCACTTTGGTTTTGCTACTTGCTAGGCATTTGAAGTTTCATAACAGTTTGCACGTTTATGTTTCATATTTTATTGTTTACCTTAACGCTTTCTATCGTTCTTTTTATTTGAAATGAATGGTTATGGTGTAAATGCGTATAGGGCCCTACAGAAATCGTTCTTTTTCATCAGGTTTGAACGACGTGCCAACCGATCATACTCATTTCGGTCCGTGTGTGCCGAAAAACCGTCGTGTTGACCGTCGTTCCAATAAATCTGTCCGAGCTTGATTTTACCCGTCGGTTTCGAACGCCATCGTGCAACTCTGTACATGTGTGGCCGTTCATCGTGCAATCACGACGGGATTTTGCAATGTCGTTCTGGTTGCCTTCGAGTAAGCGTATCTAGGGTTAGCGACACCTATCAAAAATGTGCGATACACGGCAAATAGCAAACAATTTATGATGGAATTCATACACATGTATAGGAGTTTTCCGTGTCTCTGGAAAGTTAAATCCGCTGAGTATGCAGACAGAGACAAGAAAAAAAGGCCTACGGAGAACTGTCGAAAAAATGGGAAATACTTTGTCTCATCCAAGTATCCTACTTTTTTATTAGAGGTGCTACTGAATTAAGTAATTCTAAGTATGTTTCTTCATCCATCCTCAAATAATTGTACCAATCCCCTGGTTCCAGACGCAATTCTTCTAATAGAATTATATGGGAGAATTAGCCTCTTTTTAAAAGCCACTGTTTTACC
Organism: Callosobruchus maculatus; assembly: GCA_951848785.1. Taxonomy (NCBI): domain Eukaryota; kingdom Metazoa; phylum Arthropoda; class Insecta; order Coleoptera; family Chrysomelidae; genus Callosobruchus; species Callosobruchus maculatus. The sequence continues at coordinate 1,106,156 of CATOUR010000069.1, forward strand.
TATTTAGAACGATTTTTCTTGCTGTATTTCAATTTAATAGCTAAAGCTGCCGCTAATGCTAAAGTATTATCCATGTTAACGGACCAAAAATTTGCGAAAAACTGAAAGAAAACCGAACAGTGTGTGGAGGTATCGTTCCATCGGTTTAACCGACATCGGTTGGCACGTCGTGCAAACCTGATGAAAAAGAACGATGTCTGTGGGGCCCTTATAGCATGATGAAGAAGCACCTTTGCATATCTGCGGCCATTATTTGCACATTTGCAATCAAATTCTTCTCCCATCTTTTCACAGACGTTGTCTTTTTCGTGCCATGTTGATTTCGCGGAATTTTAACTTTTTTGCTGTTAAGAATAAACATATAATTTGAACATATTATATAATAAGTCGGTGCCAGAATCATCATCATAGTCACAATGTCTTAACAGACATGTTGAGAACTCGTAAAATGCATTACTCATTTTACGAGTTTCTCTTGGGATATCTCAAAGATCTTTAATGCAGTAGTTTCCCATTTGCTTTCTGCATCCTCATGCCGTTGACCAGATGTATCTACCGGTTCATCCGCCTTTGCGGACAATTTCTCACCCCGAGGACAAGAAGGTGCCCTGACTCTTGTCAACTCGTCCACCCAAAGCTGTTGGTTGAGAAGAGGTTACTGCTTATACCGACAATAGTTCGGTTCCTTTTAGTCGCCTTTTACGACACGCAGGATATACGATGGGAGATATTCTAACCCGCCCCCATACGGTGCCAGAAATCATCCCAAAGTTTTCGGAATTCGTCCTGGGACACGGTGTATAATCAATGACTGTTTTCCGCAGGTATCAAACACCACAGAAGAATGTGAGCAGATCTACTACCAAACGGAGCGATTCGCAGTGAGCAAACGCGATGGCATAGACCGCCGGAAGTATCCCACCATCTACATCGAGCCCAGCGCCACTTCCTACAATCTAACGAACCTCAAGCACTTCACAATGTACGCTTTCTATCTGTCTGCTTGTAACGAGCCCAAGGAAGATAACAAGTGTAGTCCGATCATGCACAGCTTTTCAAGAACTCAAAAAAAGGTAATGGCTGTCAAATTCCGTGAATTAATACAAAGTACCACAGTGAAACATCAAAGTTTCTTGAACAGAATATACAGGGTGTCTCACGACGTATAAGACAAGCAATATATCGGAACTGGGTAGTAGGAGCGAATTATAATTTTGGGGGTGTAAATTAGAGCAAATATAGTATCTTTTCTTATTACTGTCTCACCCAACGAGGTATTTACTTTTGGTCACGTGACGTCCGATTCAAAAATTTTAATAGGACACCCTGTATATTTGTGACTTTTTGTGTTCCTCCCGATGAAACAATTCCAATAAACTAGCACACTTGGGGTCTAAAGTGATTAATTCAAGAGCTACAAGTACTTAAAGGACTGAACCACTACCATTATGAAACACTACCAAAGTAATTTAACTGTAGGGGTACATGTTATAATCAATGGTAGTGGTACCATCCTTCAAGTACCCGTAGCTCTTGAATTAATCACTTTAGACCCCAAGTGTGCTAGTTTGTTGGAATTGTTTTGTCGAAAGGAACATAAAAGGTCACAAATATACAGGGTGTCCAATTAAACATTTTAAATCGGACGTCACGTGATCTAAAACAAATACCTCATTGGGTGACACAATAATAAGAAAAGATACTATATTTGCTCTCATTTACACCCCCAAAATTATAATTCGCTACTACTGCCCAGTTCCGATATATTGCTTGTCTTAATCGTCGTGGGACACTCTGTATAACGACATCAGTTGCATACTTGGTTACTGAGTCTACGGAGGAAATAATAGTGGATGATACTATAACTTATATCAGCAGATACCAAACCTTCTACCAGCTTCTTATTTAACACATTTCGGTATAGCAATATAAGACAAGGTAGATTTTCTTGACTAAAGAAGAAACCTATTCTTTGAATCTGGGTGTGCAGGCAAAACTTATGTCAAGATGTTTGGTACTTTTTACCATAAGAAGAGGTTATCCATCAGTGTTAATATTGACATTTGATGATCAGTTTCTTACTATTCTAAAGGAGAAAAAAATTACTTGACACATTTTAGTATTAAGTTTTAAATAATGACTTGAGAAGTAACTATAAATAGATTCCCGATCATCATTACCTACATTAATACATTTAGGACCGGTTGTACAAGTGTTGGTTTAACTCAAGCTTTATTAAACCTGAGCTTTGCTAAGCTTAGGCTTAACGTTGACATCCGTTGAACAATCGTCGGTTTAGTTAAATTAGTTAAACCTGATTGATAATAAACTTCACTACGGTTGGCACTAATGTAGCAATGCGTACTATTATTTTAAACGATAACCTCCTCTGGTTTGTCATTTTGATGGTTTGTGCCAAATTCGGGCAACAGCCGTTTCTGCCTCTGTTCTTTTATTTATTGTCATTTACTACGTTCCAAAATCTCATCAAGGACCTCGATTTGCTCTGTAGCGTTTCAGTATTCACTCAACATCAAACTGTCAACAAAAATCTGTGTTCCGTTATTGCATTTCCGAGGCCATGGATGTCATCGTTTTACTCGGAAATCAAATTGAGATTTTAGCGACCTTTGTGTCAAAACTGTCAAGAGATATTTTTCACTTGACAGCTAACAACTTAACATAACCTATTCTGCTTTATTTGTATGCATTGACATTCTAACGGGTACGACTACTCTGACACTCTGACTCTGAGGAAACAGCACAGGTTATGTGATATGTCAAAATTGTTTCATAAATATTCCAACATCCCTAACATCTGCAATCACGTGACTATCCTCGAAAATTCATCTGCTCACTGGATAGATGGGATTTTGGAACGTAATATTTGTTAAATCAGACACAAATCTTTCCAAAAATAAAACCTAATAAAGTGACAAGCAATTTGAAGGTTTCTGCTTGACATATCATGTCGTTTGTGTCTGGTTAGGTTTAATCCCCGGCTAAACTCGGTTAAGCTTGGAGTGGGGGCTAAACCAGCATTGTAACTGACGTGGTTTAACGTCGGCTTACCTTAAACCGAAGTTCCCTTAAGTAACACTTAAGGGATACTTGAGGGACCCTCAAGTGTGGCTCTCCTTGTGTATCTGTTTCCTAGACAGCATCTACGATATGACTGGATTAATTTGGCGACGTTGTCATATTTCAAATATAAGTCAATTTGTTATGCTTGTGCCTACGCATTTTGATGTTTTCTGTTATCTTTTTTTGTTTTGTGGCAGTATTTCGTGTTTTATGCCGGACATTTTTCAGGATTTGACAGAAACTGGCAACACCGTACTTCAGAATTAACCTACAAAGTCGCCTTAGGGCTGTTCCAAATTACGGTTCTATCACCGTCCCAAAACTGTTTTCATCATGCCCCGCCCATTTTACAGTTCTAAAAACGGTGATTGGTTGGTCCGCCAGCGTACCAACCAATCATCGATTCTAGAATCACAAAATGGGCGGGGCATGATGAAAACAGTTCTGGGACGTGATAGAACCGTAATTTGGAACAGCCCTCTTGACTGCAACGAAATGTCATGTTGACATTTCGTTACTTGGGTATTACTCAAGGGAGCCTTACGTAAGGGACTCTCAAGTATTAAGGGCCCCTTACGTATCGACTATGACCTTAGTGTCAAAAGAAACATGAAGTTGCGTGACATCAGCACAGTGCTCAACAACTCTTTGAGTTCTATAAAAAATGTTGCATGTATCAGGAACAATCACTCAGTTGCAGTAATCTAATTTTTGCATGATCCAGACCTGATTTTTCTATATCTTAATTTATTTCATAAAAATATTTTTATCACAATTTCCGTAAAGGTAGAAGCGGATGATGTCCAAAACGTGGAAGCGATAGTATTCGACCAGAAGGATGTGGACGTGTTTTGGTCCGAACCCACAGATCCAAACGGATTGATAGTATCGTACAGAGTGATGTACGAAAACGAAGATCTACACGAACAGTTACCTACGATAGAGTGCATCCCCAAGGACGCTTACTTCAATGAAAGTCACATGATATTGAGTAATTTATCTCCAGGAAGCTACAAGTTGACGGTAAACATTCGTTACTTAACTCTTGCAACATTTTTTTTCGGCGTTTTTCAATTTTGCTGCCATAGTCCAGCTTCTCTTTGACCTTAGAGATGTTACCGCCGTTGTTTCTGGTTAGACTTCGTTTGTTGTGAGTAATTTTTATAATCTTGTCCCTTTAGTCTAGTTCGTGTGTTTTTTCCTGCTAAGTTGTTTTCTTCTACCTGAACAGGTTTTTGTTCATATTTCATGGCCTGCTACGTTGCTTATAGGTAGGAAAATTGAAAAACGCCGATTTGTTTGAAAATTTAAAATTAAATGAAAACTACCAGAGATTGATATTCACAACCTTATATCATTAGAAAGGTTATCAAATTCTACATTTAACCGTATAAAAAAAATTAGGCATTCCCATTTGAAAAAAATCAAGTTATCGCTGATCGTAGTTTCCTTAATTAATCGACCGATTTCTCCAAGCATAAACGTAATTTAAATTTGACAGTCTCATCAAAGCTAACGCATTTTATGCTTAGTAATACGGCAAGGTCACAGCCTTCCAAATTTTATAATCTCTGCGATATTCAATTTTTTCCTGATATCTACTTATACCGAATATGGTGATTTACTCCTAAACGGAACACTTTAAGTCCCATGTATGATACATAAAGTCACACTAGAATTCACCAAGGAATCTGAATAACCAATAATATACGGGGTGTTCCATTTAAAAAAAACATAACTGATACATTTCGTGTTTTTGGGACACCCTGTATAACATGAAAATATTTTTAAAATGTAGCCTTTATGGGTCTCTATCCATCCGAAATTATTATTTTATTTTTCATCAAATACTTTAGCCATAATGCTCCGTGTCGAATAACGTGAATAACCCTGTACATGTGTTCCACATATCAATTTATTTAATTTTTTTATTTTTTGAAAGATGGCTTAAGATTGCTTTTTTCAGGTACAAGCAGAGTCAGTTGCAGGATTTGGCAGACCAAGCAAACCAGTTCATTTTGTGATAATCGCAGAGATGGACCTAGCTGTGATTATCTGGCCTGTGGTAGTACTTGCTGTATCGTTTGCTGGAGGGTTTTTCTATTATTGGTGGTACAAGAAGAAATACAGCCTGGATGGGATGCACTTGATAGCGTCGATCAATCCTGGTAAAATATTTAACTTTCCGCTTTTCATAAACATATTATGTTAAACAGCAAAGGCTAAAGTACAGATCCCCGCCTCACACGACCCTTGATACTACTTCTTTTACCTTTCTGTCCCTGGTGAAGAGCCTGACTCGATATCTATAATCTTCCGTACAAAATCAATTAACACTAAATGCAGCGGGGAGTTCCACACTTACCACAGCTCTATTAAAATTTCCAATGTATTTGTTTGGTCATTACAAGATCTACCTGGGCGGAAGCCAGCTTGTTCAATCCTCAAAGCATTCTCTATGTTAGGTTTGAACGGTCCCAGTAATTTTATAGTCAGTGCTTTATGCCCCGTGTTTAGCAGAGTTATACTTCTCCGATTTCTGCATTCCGTGAAGTCTTTTTTTTTTGAATTTTTTGAAATTTGGGGAATTTTGTGGGGTATGCAAAGATGGTTTTCTTGTGAACCAATACGTTTAAAGTCAACATCGCAATGCCTACGAGGGGAATTTATACTGTTATAAAATAGCTTTAACATTATGACGTCACAAACGCAACCGTGACGCGTTCATAGTCACGTGATTTTGTTTCAGATTTTATCTAGTTTCAATTGTTTATAATAAATTGAAAAAATGAGTTGTTCATATTAAATATCAATATTATTATTAATACATTTTTAAAATACATGAAAAAAATCAATAATCCTTTTTCAAAATCCCAATTAGTCATTCTTTCCAGTCTTCAGATATTTTTTCTTCTTGCCGCATTGCTAATATTATGGGGAGGGGAAGGTCTGAAGCTTAGATAAAGCAAAGAGAGGGGATACCGCACGCCCGTTTGATGCTATATGAATTAGCTATCATTAGCTGTTACCGAAAATGAATAGCCACCAAAATATTTTTTTATGATATTTAGCGTTTTTAAGACCAATCATTGTAAAATATTGTGGTGTGCATAATGGTAGGGTATGCAGCTTACGGTTGTAAAAGCCACAGCTGCAGGAGGGAGCCAGGAATCACGTAGCACAGGTAAATTTTGGTACTTTTTTGGTGCCATTTGGTAACAGAAATGTCAGTCGCGCGTTCAGTCCTCTCTCTTTCCTTGTCTAAGGTCTGAAGGGTTGTTTAAAAAAAATATTATAATGTTTGTGATTATTATACCAAAGAATTCAGTATCATATTACATAGCTAAATTATCGTATTCCTCCGTAGATTATGATGGTATGCTGTACGTGGTAGATGAATGGGAAATAGACCGAAACGACATAGAAATTCAAAGTGATTTAGGTCACGGAGCCTTCGGTAAGGTCTATTATGGAAGAATAAAATCGAAGAATATGCCATGCGCAATCAAAACTGTGAACGAAGGCATCACCCTTCATGAATGTATGGAGTTCCTGAATGAAGCCTCTGTGATGAAGACGTTCAGTAACTGTCATCATGTTGTTAGGTAAGTAGCCTAATATATTTTGGAAAGAAATTGCGTTGAAACTAGGACTTCTAGAATTGACCTTTTTTTCAGTATGATTAGTCACCGTACATTAACAAAGACAAGTAGGGTCACTCTAAGCTCCGCCCCCAATGTGGTCTTTCCTGCTGTGCTCTCGGATACTACGCAAGCTGGCGGATTCTGGCGCCCGGCGGTCTCGAGCAGTAGCCGAACGCTAACAGCTATTGTTTACAGGGTCAGTCCACCTAACACCACCTAACACGCGACACGGTGCACGGGATACAATCGATCGGATCTACCGGGGTGCCTAAATAAGTAATGTTTCTGTGTTATTGAGCGTTTTGTACGTATTTCAAAAAAAAAATGCCGGCGACATGCTCTGTATATGGTCCCATGGTTTTTTTATATTTGTGCCTACTTATTCCCATTGATTTTTAAAATACCTGTTTTTAATACTTTAATTTTATTATTGACATGATTCTTAAGTTTTTTAAATTCATTTTCCAAATTCGTGTTTCCCGGTTCTTTAGCTTTTTGTTTTTAAATTTTGACTCGGTTTTCAATCAATTCGAGAATTTCTGGATTTATCCAGTCGTTATTTTCACGTATCTCATACGTCTATTTGAATTCCGAATCTTTTTTACAAGAAGTGATTAAGTCAATTAGTTCCTGAAATGATTAAACTTAGTTTGAATATTCTTTTCAAATTTTGAGATGATTTTTTTATGATCCATTCTGTTTACTTTTTTTTCTATATTTTGTCGCAAGTACTTTTATGTTTACACCTAGGGTTATTGACAACAAATTATGAATGATCAGACTGTTACTGTTACTTACTACTTGAATCGTACATTTCTAATTACTACATCTGTCTGACAAAACATAATCTATAATAGCTATATTGAACTATTTGCCACCCCAGTAACTGCATCTGCAGTTATTGTGTTGAATGGTCTATTGAATAATAAATTATATTCTATCTAAACTATAGAATTCATTTCTATTGACCCCCGTATAAGTAAAGTGAACGTCGACCGTTGACGTCGACCATATCGCACAGTCGGATTCCCTGTAGGTATAATAAACGAGTCCGCACGAAGGGCCCCCCAATCAAATCGAGGCGGCTCGCATTTGTGAGACTCACATCAAAGTCGGCACGGCGAGTGACCCTACTTGTCTTTGTTAATGTTCGGAATTAGTATACGTATGAAGTACCCTCCTCCTGTCTTTAAAAAATGACAGACGAAATTTATAGGAATTCACTTGGGCCGGTTTCTCAATGTCCAGCTAAAGTGTCAGATAGGTGGCTGCCAGATAGCGTTTCTATGGATACAACTGTCAGATAAGATTTACGTGAATCTATGAGTTTAACCTTCAAATGTTTAAACAATGTATCTGACAGATAACCGTTAACTTCCAGATAAATATTTATCTGTACATTGAGAAACCAGCCCTTAGGCAGTCTATATTGTCATATTGTTTATGACAATGACCTTGAACGCCGCTTCAAGTCGATTATCTCAAATACTTTTGACGCCGAAAGTGGAAAGGGCAAAATTTAAAATTCGAAAATAACCTTGACCACGACCTTGAAGGTCACAAGTACCATTAAGGATAAATCGATTTACTTAAATGAGACCGTAATTGAAAAAAAGGTTTAATTAGGAATTTACTCGGGCAGTTTAATGGTGATCTCGGCTCTAACCTTGAAAATGACCTTCAATGTAGCTTCAAGATCAAGTCGATTTTCTTGAATACTTTTGACTCTGAAAGTGGAAAGAGAGGAAATGGGATATTTTCCGAACAAAATTTTATGACGGAATATTGATGTTGATTTCCCCAAAAACCATGTAACGAACATTTTTACGTTTTATTGTGAACGCGAAGTGGGTTAAAATCCCCCCCAAAGTTCAAACATAAAATTTCGCGCCAAAGCTGTGACGTAATAAATCTTAGCGTGACGAAATAAGTCCTTCGTGGTGCTATCCTTAGAATGTGACTCTACTTTGTCGTCTGACCTCCTTTTCTCCATCTACAAACATAACCTCCGCTTCGTATTGACATTGACAGATGTTTGTTTGCATCATTTCATCATGGTTAATTTAGATACCGTGATAGTCGTGAGACCAGAGGAGGTTATGAATGGCATGACACTAGTGACAGGCTGTTAAAGAATGACGAGTAAAATTGTGAAAAGTAACTAGGAAACATCCTCAGAGTGAACTGCTAATTACATAATAATGCAAAAAATGGAATTGCAGTATATAACATTTATAGTCTACAAACATGAACTTTTATTCAATTAAAAAGAGGGAAACTGAGTAAACATAATACATAAAATTAAGTTTACATCCTCTATATGTAGAAAAACCATGCAAAATGTTAACAACGTGACAACCTTGAATCTACGCATTATTCAAATTAATATAGTCACATCCTATCTACATACGGCATAAAAATGACTTTTGATTGGTTGATTTCTTAGGCGGGAGGTTTAAGAGATTTAAATGAGCTCTTTTCAAAGGGATGATTTCCAAACTCTATCTTTTCTCCACGTGAGCAGAAAAAAATTGAGCAAAATGTGCCATCATTACAAATTAGATACAAACAATCCATTTCAGCCATTAAATAGGCAAGATTAGCAAGTTGGAAAATACCCCATTTATGTATGACCTTGATCTTGAAGTTCGCCTCAAGGTCAAATCGATGTCTTTAAATGAGACCCTAGTCCCGCAAATGAAAAGGGTCTAATTCACCTTGATTTTCCATTTTCTTTACAGGTTATTAGGTGTGGTTTCTAAAGGCCAACCATCATTGGTGGTGATGGAGCTTATGGAACGAGGCGACCTCAAACAGTTTTTGAGGAAGACGCGGGATTCCTCACATAGTTTAACCTCCAATGAAATATATCGCATGGCCATTGAAATCGCTGATGGTATGGCATACCTTTCAGCAAAAAAATTTGTACATAGAGATTTAGCCGCTAGGAATTGCATGGTCGCTGCAGATAGAACTGTAAAAATAGGTAATCTTATTTTTTAACAATGCTTTTCTGTACCCACGATTTACTGGTTTTTCTGAATTCCAAACAATTCAATGTTTAAGGTGATTTTGGTATGACAAGGGACATATACGAAAATGATTATTATCGCAAGGAAACAAAAGGTTTGCTACCCGTTCGATGGATGGCCCCAGAGAGTCTCGCTGATGGTGTGTTCACTTCAGATTCGGATGTTTGGAGTTACGGCATCGTCCTGTGGGAAATAGCTACATTAGCTGAGCAGCCTTATCAAGGTAGGGAAAAACGATAATCGAAAAATCAGTTAAAGTTCATTTCTTGATTGCATCGCCTTTTACTGGTCTTCCAAAAAGCCGTTCTGACCACCTCCGTGGCGTTCATATGAAGATTTGACAAACATTTTAATTTTGAATGACACTGACTGCTACTCCAGGAGACAGCTTTTTGTTTTTTGCTAACTAATTTCCTTAGACCCTGTTTCACGATTATTATTCTTATGCATTTCTTATTTCTTCTCGTATGGTGGCAGTAGGAACAAGTATTGACGGGCTGTGCCAAGTCAACATCTGACCTGTTATTATTCTGAATTCAGGAAGGACCGTACAATGCTGCAGGTCTTGAGGATTACGGACTTTTGGAAGGTTTTATGTAACTGTTCATCCAGGCCCAATAGGGTACTTGCAGAGGTCGTGAAATTGTCTCGGCAGTATACATAGCGTAAAGAAAACCATATCAAGAGGCAGTAGGAAACAAAAAACATGATTTTACTGACGGGCAAAAAAATATATTTGCAAAATAAAATAAGGATATATTCAAATTTTTCCACGTGACTTAAAACAAGGGCTGAAGTCACAGGTACCTTATCGACAATCGATACTGCTACAGCGCAGGTCAGTGAGATTCAACTGCAAACTAGAGATGATCTGAATTCTTTAACAATGCGACTCAATTTATTGATCTTAAACATATTTGAAACAAGCAATTAACCCACTAGCATTTTCGTTGCAATACATTTTTATATCTGATAGGTATCACAGTTCATACTGTTTGTGACCGAGATTCGCAACCAATCGAAGCCATCATTTTATTTCGGCGCATCCCATTATGAATGAATCCAAAGATAGAATCTAATTCAAGCTACAAGCTACAAAGTGAATTAGTAATCTACCCTGACTTTTATTCTTTTGACTTTTGTGTGTGACTGTGTTTTGTGGTTATAATGATCAATGTCAAAATGTTAGGTTAGCACTGGCTATCGATATCGAATATCAATACTTTACATCCCATCACTATAGGATATCACTGACGTCAGAGGTTGTTTGCGCGGCATTTTCCGGCATTTGAAATAATTTTTGGAATATCTCTCACAGCCGATTCCAAAAAACCAAACAAGTGATTTTGTCATGTTTACCAGGCTCTAAGGAACGCGTAAACGACATAATATTTTTTTTTCTGCAAGTACCCTATTGTTGCAAGTATGGTGCAAATGTATTTGGAATAAGGCCTGAGACCGACATAATGAGGGGGACAATAACTACTTTGTTTTGTTTCCAGAGTCGTTTTATTTCTATGGCGAGATCTGTGCATTTAGATATCTTCCCAGTGTAGATGCTTTGGATGTTCATATCATTGGGAATTGCAATATCTATTAAATAGGTCGCTTTGTCTGTCTTTGATTAGAAAACTATATCTGGTCTATTTGCTAGGATGGTTTTGTCTGTATGTATTTCAATGTCCCAGTATAGTTTATTATTATTATTATTGTTGTTTATTGGGATACAAATATTATGTAAATATCGCCAACTAGAAGGACAGGCTTTTATGAGGTTTAAACAATATTTTGCGTGTTGAATCTATACAATTACAATTTAGCTAACCCAACTTGCTGCAGTGCTGCATCTACCTGGACTGTTGTGTTTCTCCCAACAGATTTGTACACATTGTCGTCCTTCCTGATATTTAATAACTCCACCACGACCTGCAACATGCTTCCTTCTCCAATAATATTGGTGATTTTATAACTATAATTTGGATGTAGGTAACTTCTGGTAGTCACTTAACCGACAGTTGGAAGTTAACCAGTAATTATCGGAGGTCTGTTTTACAAACGAACTTAAGCATATTTATCTTCAAGTTGGCAATGGCATGAATGATTGCTTGTGTGTGGGTACCTATTAATAAGATCTTGGATCTTCCAATCATTTGGATTCGAACCAGCGTCTCCGGCATTCTAGGCCGACGCGTTTACCAACTACACCACGGTGCCCCGTGGTGAAGCCGATACACAGCGCCGACGACAAGGTATCGACTCTGCCGGCACCCACCACTCCCCCGTATCTCTCTGAGAACCATGCACAGAGTTAACATCTATAGAGGGAGTGTAATCAACAAAATGCACAGGTCGCTGCCCAGCCAACATGTAATGCAAATTTTGACAGCTTGAGGGCATTACCAGTGGCGTGCGACTTTATATTAAAATTGGATGTTCATTAATAGATTCAGTTATTACTGTGATGTTACAAACTGATACCAATAAGTTGTATTAGTATTTAGCTATAGTTAGAGAGTTACTCTTATTATAATTTCATTGTAACAGTTGATAATTTATTATTACCATGAAGTGTTTTTCAAAACATATCTAACAGTGTTCTGAAAGGTAGCCTGCTGGAATGGCTGCATCGTGTTTTTACTTCAGCAATAAAATATAATAATTGCATTAGGTAATATCCAGTTCTATAAAATTCTCATAAATAGGTTTTCTGTAAGTAAATGTGGCATACATTTTTGCATTTCACGTCCTCAAATAGTTTAAAAAATTGGATTTGGAAAGTTCATGTTGATTGACATGAATTTAATGCGTGCACAAAACATGCATTAAACAACCATTATTATTCCCCAAACTGGAGTGAAGTTACTTTTGTTTCCAGTTATCCCCATATATTACGCTACTGAAAACTAAAACAAAACCTATACTCACCTATGATAAGAAGTGTTCATCGATTCGTCGCTATTACAGCAAACTATGCACTTTTTATGTTGTCTCATCATGCAATTATGACAATATTGTTTATAAATAATTTAATTCACACCACAAATAGTCACAAAGTCAGTCAAATATACACTAAAATCGCAAAGATCTCGACACACGCAATAACCACAACTACAATGACAGCCACATGACAGCTTAAGGGCACGCCGATTGTAGGTTGCCAGATTTACGACATATTAGAAGTTATTGCGACATTCCGCTATGAAATTTACCATTTTTGAGATTTCATTAAATCAATACAAATTATCTTCACGTAAATCAGTTACATTGCAAGTATATTGGAATGTATAGTTAAATACCCAGTTAAATACTTTGTGTTCAAACTGCGGAAACTGCCAGATTTTGAAGAAACTGGAAGCGGACGAACAAGAGTGGCAATAGTGCTATAGATGTTGGCTGGCCAATATTCAAATTAGGCTCCCTCTAGTGTTGTTAACTCTGTGGAACCATGTGTTTCAGTCATCCAGAGCGATCTAGTCGGCTGTTCGGTGAGTGTAAATCTCCCACCGCTATTTGCACGACAGCTCTTTTTGTTACTGAAGTACGATTCCTCAGTCGGTCAGGATTTCATGGAATGAAAGGTGCTTGTTTACTCCGCAAGAGGGAAATACCTTGTCGTTTGCGCTGTGTATCGGCTAGTGTTCACTAAACATCGTAGTCGTAGTCGGCTATCGATAGTCTATCGATGGTACCCGAAAACATCGGCTGGGCCGATGTGCAAACATCGATACTTCCGGATAGGTTGCAGTTGCACAAATTGAGTTTGTTTTGGTCGGTTATAAATTCATTTCGTTCGTTTAGCAATTGCTTCGGCAAGTTATATTTATATATCTTTATAATGAAAGCATTTTGGGGTGAAGTTTGAGATACAAAACTCCTTTATAACTGAAATGTGAAAGAAATCTTGTTCGCAAATTTTCATTGAATTTACATATTTTTATGAAGGAAAAGTTGAATTGCCAAAATATGTCCACACAGTTTCTGTTTCCTTTTCCGCAGTGTCACATGAGTTCAATGAAATTACCTTTTAGTTGTTTTCGTGTACATGTTCTCGATCAAAAAAATACACAGTTTGAGAGAAAAAACGTAAACAAATAACGGTACCGGCTGGATTGATTCATGAATCCGAGGGAACTCTGTGCAATCTTAACGCCGCAGAAAACATCGATAGGCCTATCGGACTATCGATAGTCTGTGCACCAAACTATTGGAATTATCTCCCTCTTGCGGAAAAAGCAAGCACCTTTGATTCCATCTTGGATGTTCTGTTGTAGGCTTATCAAATGAACAAGTGCTCCAGTTTGTGATATCAAAAGGTAGACTAGAACGACCTGCAGAATGCTCCGACCTTCTGTACGAGATCATGCGGGATTGTTGGTGCTGGAAGCCTCACGACAGGCTTACGTTTTGGGATATAGTGGAGAAGCTTGAAAACAGCGTCAGTCCAGATTTCAAGTTGGTCTCCTTCATACATAGTCGGGAAGGGTTGGAACACAGGTATTATATAAAAATATATACACCGTTTAAAGTAGAAGAAAATATTCTTAACAAAAAACTTCTCGCTCCTTAATGAGACGATTCCTGCTGTCAGTAGTCATTGCGACCTTGGAGTAATTATTAACACTACTTTAACTTGGTCTGACCATGTGAACCACATATGCTCCAAAACCAAAAGGTTCATCTACCTACTAGAGAAGTCTTTTAATGGTTACGACACCTCGACGTGTGGCCTACTCTATAAAACATATGTCAGACCTCTGTTGGAATTTGCTGGGCCAGTTTGGTTTCCAATCCTTGTTCGCGATCAAGACCTCCTGGAATCTCTGCAACGCAGAGCGACTCGTATTCCGTATGGCGCAACTCGCCCGGACTATAGCGAGAGGCTCAGAATATTCGGTCTAACTTCATTTTCTGACCGACGCCGTCGCGGTGACCTGATCATCACGTTCCGAGCCATTCGTGGTCTCTTTGGCATAGATCTGTCCCATCTTTACAAACTGAGCACTAACAATCTTCGAGGACATAACTACAAACTGCACACTGCAAACTCAAATGGTCTACTTGTATAGAATAATTTTAAAGATGGCAGACATCCGGATATACCGGAAGTTGCGATCAGCTCAAGTTGGCGTTTAATGATAATAAAAATAATAATCAATGTCATACTGTAACTTATTTTTATTTGTTTCTTTTAATAGTTCCATTATTATGAAAAATGGCTACAGCACTTATTGGCGACTACCACGCCACCTGGTGGTTATTTTGGAAAGTCAAAATCTTATTTCTAGTGGTTTTACTTGAGTACTATCCATAAAATGATTACTAAAACGATGTGACGTAGGTTATTTCCCTATGGGGTAGTAATTGTTTCTGAATCTCACAGCACACTTGTCATAATACTTGTTTTATTGATATCTCCGGTTTGAAAATAGATAGGAAGTTGAATCTTGCACTGACTTTCCAAGAATTTCGTTCTCTATATATTTGTGTTAAAATGGATATAGCATACCATTTGGAATTTTCGTAATAATGCGTAATAATTGTTATGATGTCACATACCGCCCTGTAACTACTAAGTCTAGATATACTTGAATAATTTTTATATAACAGATTATTAGGTAAGAATAGCTCTTTCAAATGAGACCTAGCTTGTTTAATTCTGTAAACTTATACCAAAGTTATGTTTTCGCGACAGTGTGCTACTTTTTTGTGAAACTAAAGATGCCGTCAACAAAATTATCATGGCCGTCTTGGTCTTTGAGATACAGGCGAAATCGAAAATTATTCATTTTGGGACCACCCTCGTATCTCGGTTGTCTGTACTTTATTGAAAAGTTTGAAAAAGGGATCTATATAATTTTTTCTGTAGAATCCAGTGGTGTAGTCTAATTTTTTCTTACTCTAATCATTTTTCTGTTATGAATCAAACATAATTTTTTTTTGAATGGAACATCCTGTATATTATTTTTGAAATCAATCGGAAATAATTCAAGCTTTTCAAAAATATATTTTGGTATTAAGTTATTTTGAAAATTACGCTCAAAATTTGATTTTTTCAATTTTTACTTTATTTGTAGCAGTAGGCCATGGTTTATCAATTATAAATAATAAGCATCTATTAAGCAATTATTACTCTACAAGAGACTTCCTACTCAAATTCGAAAAAACAATCAAAATACATTTTTTTAAAATAATAATGTCTCATTAAAATGATGAATATTGTGTTATTATAATATTGAGTAGATAGTGGGCTATGACTCATCTATTAAAAACAAAAAAGCAATTCTGTAAAAAACTTGCGAGACTGTCAGCTTCTATTTATATTTTTATCAAATATAGCTTTGTTATTTCTGTGTTTTCATTTTAATTATTGTCAATTTTCTATAATAATGGCAGCTTACATACCCAGCGAGACAGCAACCGTTTTCAGATATATTTGCTCGTCTAAAAATAAATATACTTAGTTAGGTACGGATCCTTCAACCATGTCCTAAAACATATTTCAAGGAGAGAATAGGTAGCAAAGGGAAACACACGTATTAGGTTATATAGAAGCAACGCATTCATCATCTTGTAAGCACAAAGAAGAAGCTGTAGGGGTATAAAAATCAACTGCAGAAATAATTCTAAAAAAATACAATTACCATTCATACAAGTTTAAGATACTTCAACATCTGCACAGGATCCAAGTTTGGGAATTTTTAAGCGCCATAACACGAAGGAGACCAATAATTCTTTTAAATGCCATTAAAAGAATAAGAAATTGTGCCAGATTTGCATTCGAGAAAATAGTCTCCAACTTGAACCAACATCTCTAAAAGCTCCTCGATGTTTTCATTTTGATTCAAATTCAAATTTAATAGTGTGTTGATATTCTTCAGATATAATGTTTGATTTTAAGTAATGTAATAAATACAATAAGTAATATTTACTGAACATTATCACAAATAGTAGTTAATAGCGTATAAAATACAATTAAATAATTCAGTTTAAAAGTATTGAGTATCTTGTATCTTAATAATTGTTTACTTGTATATTGTTTTTAATAGATTAGTAATGGCCTACTGCTACAAATAAAGTAAAAAATGAAATTTTGAACTTAGTTTTCAGAAAAAATGCATACTAATATATATTTTTGAAAAGCTTGAATTATTTCCGATTGAAGTAAAAAAAATATACAGGGTCTTCCATTTAAAAAAATATATGTTTGCTTCATAACTAAAAAATGGTCAGAGAAGAAAAAATCAAACTACACCACTGGATTCTACAGAAAAAAATCTATAAGACGTTTTTTAAACTTTTCAATAAGATAAAAGACAACCGAGATACGAGGGTGGTCTCAAAATCAATAGTTTTCGATTTCACCCTGTATCTCAAAAAAAAACAAGAGGACCATGATAATTTTGTTGACGGCATCTTTAGTTTCACAAAGAAGTAGCACACTGTCGCGAAAACCGCAACTCTCTATCTTCAAAAATAACCGAGATACCCCGTAAAAGTGCCTAAAATGGGACACCCTGTACACACAACAACATACCCTTAAGTCGATCGGTGATGTAATCGATGCGTTTATAGTTGACAACAAGATGCTCCATGGGACTGGCACGACTGCCATCCGCACACGGCTGAATTCACTCTCAGTTGATTACACAGGAAAGAACCTTATTGTTAATGCTTTATGTGTGGGGTGTTTATTTACCGTCCCGTTCTGTCAGGTTGATCCACGGCCGCCAACGTCCGTACAACGCGCCTGCCGTCAGTACGCAGCCTCGCGAGGATCTGATAAGCCACTACAACGTGTCAGACGACGAAGTGAGTCTGCACGTGGGTGGCATGCCTCGTACCACGTCGTACATGCATTCGCAGTCTTTGGCGCGGAGCAATGACAGCCGGACGCAGTTTGGATCTGGAGACTTGTACTGATATGGTGAGCTAGTTATACATAACATTAGATTCTCTGACAAAAGTGGTAGTTCGGTTTTCATTCGATCATTATTTTTTACTTCGTGTGTTATGTTTACTGGGTACTGGCTAAAACTTCTGCTGATGCCTTCAATATTTGATACTGGATACTTGTCATATTGCCCAGATAGCACAAGAAGTATTCTATTTTAGCTCCAGTACAGATGTGAACCCTCAGAGTAACAACTGAACATAGAGGTAGTAAACAAACCACTTCAGCATGGCGTGCTCAAAGCCATCATCTTTGACACATCAGCCTCCAAACATTGATCAGCTGTGACCTCGCAGTGACAGTTCAAATTGTAAATAATGCTGTGTAACGCCAACTAACCTGAAAAATCTTCCAATGCAACTCATGTTACAAACACTGCACTTTTTGAGTTCCATCTCGAAAAACTGTTAAACTACACTCGAATATAGCACAGCAAGTCCGTAAAGCTTCACTACAGTTACCAACAAATAGCAAATTCGATTTTACTGACCAAGCATAAAAGACGCACAAACAAAACAAAGGTTTGACAGTCGAGCTTCTACCGTAAATAAGTCGCACGAAAATTATGTCGGCGTTGCCAGCTCCTCAAAATTTATGTAAGACTTCAGAATTTGCGTTTATGATGAAATATGCAATAACGCAGTAGAGGTCAACATATCTATTGATTTTGCTGAACCATCAAAATACCGTCTTTTTTAACGTAGAATGGAATATTTCTGAATACTATACAATTAAGACGATAGTAAACAATTACGATTTCCGTATCTGGTGGTCGATATGACAACGTAAGAAAAGATGTCGGCCTATTAGAATTAGTTGTTTACTACCTCTATGTTCAGTTGTTACTTGTTAGACCAACGAATTCGAATAGGTTAGAAAAAGCAACGCCCATGCTCTCTCTAACAGGCATGTGAGTGTTCCCAAGATCCCGTTGTTATTATTTACTGTGTTCACAGACAAGATGTTAATTGTTACAGAAATCCGCAGGATTTAAATCATGTGGAATTGTTTAAAATAGTCTAACACTTATGCACTGTTCCAACCCAAAATTCAGTCAAAACTATAACAATTAACCCGAAACGATCAACCAAAACAAAGTTGCTGTTTATATTATGCCACTACAATAGTGCTGTTATTTTTAGGGTTCTTTACCTGCTATCTCGTCACGGGTATACAGGATTCAGCGGTCAGTGTGCCAGCGTTACCAAGCTGCCGATTTAGGATTGTGGGGACAAACAAAAACCTTGTTCACTTCTTCTAACCTATTCGAATTCGTTGCTTTATCCTACACTACTTTTTCAATCAGGTTTGATTTCATTTCTTGAACTGTATAAATTAGCCAGTTTTATACATCGAGTTGAAAGCAAAAGCGTAATTTGAATCAAAATTGGACTGGAAACTAGAACAGTTTTGTCTTCAAAGTTATACTTGGCTAGGAGCAAGCCAAGCAAATTGGTCAAAGTCTCAAAGATTCCAAAGTCAGTTATCTAAACCAGAGTGGCCAGATTTCTCGATTTTGATTATCATTTGAACTTTCTTTTGTATTCGGCAAATTTACCGTCGCTGGGGTCTGTGGGCCAAAAACAAAGCTCCCCCTCTCTCTTGAGGGATATACCACGACACAATGGAGGATAGTCTCTTTGCATTACCGAGCTCATCCAGTATGGAAACATTAGTTCGATGGAGGGTATAAGGAATTCTCAATATTCTCCTCCACGTCCACATTTCAAAAGCATCTATGCGAGCTCGATCTGCCTTTTCAACAGTCCAAGTTTCCGAGGCATACAAAAATATGGAGAACACAAGAGACTGAACCAGCGACATTTTGGTAGCTTTAGTGATGTTACGGTCACGCCATATTTTAGTAAGCTTTGTCATGGCCACCTGCCACCATGCCTGTTGAATGCGCGGTCGAATCTCATTCTCACAGCTACGCGAATTGTCGATCAAAGAACCGAGCTTCAAAAAACTTTGAACTACCTCACAACGGCCTATTGACTTTATTTCTCGATGATTGTCATGCTCTCTATCTACGATCATAACCTTGGTGTTGTTGTAGTTAATACCAAGACCATATGCTGCACTGTGTTGTTCTAAAATGTTTAATAGAGCTACTAGTTCTTCCTGTGAAGCAGCAATAAGGGTTGTATCGTCAGCAAATCTTAAGCTAGATATTCTGCTTCCGCCAATAGTTATAAGGCCATTCCAGTTGTCCAATACCTGTCTCATCACAAATTCGTATTCATTCATTCAGTAGATTATGAAACATGTTTTTAGCTTCTCCAAATAATTGACTCTAGATACCTTGGACGAAACCAGTGCCTCAAAAAGATGTCAGCCTAAAATATATTTTTGAAGGCCTTTTTGAGGACTAAATACTACCAGAATTAGATGTGCAAAAGACATATCCCCTATATGCCTTTTGGAAGTCTGTTTCACAGCTACCGTTGACAGAAAGGGGAGGAGTATTAGCGATTTCAAAAATGTCCGTCTTTTATGCCAGATACTGTATATCAAAATTACTGGTATTTGGTTTTTTTCACATGTGTCTTTATGTAATCTAGATATTTACCAATATACTCGTACACCAAATCGCTTTGTTTTTCAATTTTGAAAAGACCATTCTCCATAGATAACGCCTTGTTCTCTCTTATTTTCAGATAACGATAATTGGAACTCTGTCCATCGCAACTATGGCATATCCTGTTTTTTATTTTTATTTTTTATATGTACAAAGTTCGATTTACCAAGAATGCCGTTACGTGTTCGATGTTATTTGTTAATTGTATTAACTGAATGTGATATGTATCGTTAGTCACTAAATTTAAAATTTCTTTATGATTTTTGTAAGGCTGGATGAATTGCGGACCTACTTATATGTGTATTCAGCTGTCACGAGGACAATGGCGTGGCTATGAGTATAGAAATAATAACTGGGTAAAAGCCACGTCATTATGTGTGGGAAATTTAAGTTGCTTTTAAGGTTCATTACTATAACAGTCGCCAAGTCTGATCGCAAAAAATTGGAACTGATTGTGTTTGGTGTCATCAATATAAGTATGCATTTTATGCAGTATAAATGCAAATCCAGAGACTACTAAAATTATTTTTTGTGTTTGTTTCACTCTGATAAATGGGACGGTAGACGAAACATCAGTAACATTTTCTCCTTTCCAGTTAGTTGTTTTTTTCTATTAAGTAGTACATGAAAGAAGAAAATTTCTGATGTTTCTCCTACTATGAACTTGATTTCTACTTGGCGATTGATACTATTACATTGAGGTGTTAAATTCATTTTCATTTTCACAGTATTATATGTTTATTCACAGTTTTGCATTCCATTTCTACAACCGTTCATATAGCTGCTTAGTTATCGTTGGGAATCATTAGTACGATACCAAACTTACGATTATAATGGAAAGTAAAGAGCTAACCTCAGGTCTGTCAAACAGATCTTTTCATCATTTGAGCCAAAATTTATATCGTACATTCCTAAGGATGAAAGCACATATAATTGATTGCATTAATGGAAATCAAACCTGGGTTTAATTTTAGCCAAAGGTGGTGTGCGATACAGTGGTGCCAGGTCCCATGTTTTCAATTTTTTTTTGAGATCTAATGATTTTTAATGAGACCTGTGTCAGCACAAGCCCTCACCTTCAAAGTACCAGCTCTAGAAAAAAGGTGACGCAGGCCACCTCTTGCTCTCGATTCTTAACCGTAGCATCTAGTTTATCTACTTGGGACCAAAAATAGTATGTACATTTGGGTATATTTAATTTTTATGAAAAGTAGCATTATGACTATCAAGACTATAACCAAACAGAGGTGGATCCATTATTCTGAAGTTTTAACTCGGCCACTTATCATTACAGTCTACCATAATACTTTTAGTTTGAAGAAGTGACAATTTTTTTTATTCGTATCTTTGATTTATTTCCTCTAAAGGGATGGAAGCCCATAATACGCCTATCTAGAGTCCTCTCTTTTTTTTAAATTTATCATGTATTTGATCAATTTCCCATGAAATTTTGTAAACTCAATTGTTATTTGAGAATCCTGTTATTTTTTTCTGGCTTAAAGAATTATTCTCCGAACACTTTGAATTTTTATTTTTTATATTCATAACCTCATCTTCCACGATACTCATTTAATTCTGCAAAGCCGGTGATAGTCTTGGTGTCATTTAGAGGAGACAATACTGTGTATCTGTTGAAGTAGTTACGCCAAAAATATCAAAAGCGCTAGCAATTTCATCTGAGGTTATATATACGCAATGGTATATTTTTTTCAGTTGGGATTATGATTTTTTTTTGCTGAATGCTTTGGACTACCCGCTTCAAAGATGTGCAGTGCCTATGTAATATAAATATGTGATTATGTGACGTTAAATAGCGATTGTATAAGATTAATTGAGAATTGTATAAATTAGTCAAGTGACATTTTTATTTAATATAAAGTAGCTTGATCAAGCTCTATTACTAAGCCAAAGTGAACAGTTGCGATTAGTTGTATTAGTATCGTGTATAAAAATATACATTGTTCCTGCAGCTGTTAACAATAGAAAATGCCTTCATTTCCCAGAAGTTATACATCACATTTGATAACACACTGGAGTTTGGAGACAAGTTAGACACCTAAGGTTTGTTTTATACTATCATAGCTTGTACAGTTTTTGTCAGATCACTGACCTTTCATCAATTCATTCGAACTGGGAACACATGTTTCCGGTCTCAGCAACTAACTGAATCAATAAATTGAGTGAATACTAGACCGCAATTTACCAACAAAATTCTTTGCTTTATTCTGAGAGTCTCGTTTGCAGTTTTATTTGAAACAAACATAACTTTTGCACAATTGCGCGTATTCCGTTGAAATAAAAACAACAACAATGGCTAACAATAGGTGACGCTTAGTAAATGAAAAATACTTTGCTTTATAAGCAGCATCCGTTATTAGGTACTGTCACTGTGCAAAAATTATTATTTAAAAAAATTGTCAATATATAGCAAACATTTTTTTTAGATATTTTTAAATATGTCTTTTATCCATTTAAATTCAGTTGTCAAATGCGGTAATAGAAGCAGTGTCTAAGTATAAAACATTCAGAACATTGTATTTACAGGGTGTTTACGGCTTTAAAACATTAAATGAATGCCATTTTGCTGTATATCCCAAAAATTTAAGAAATTTATGTTCATTTGCAAAAGCCTATAAGTTGGTTGATAGCACAGAAAATCGTCCGGCTTACGACTTCTGAGACACATTGTATATTCAGCCGCACTATATATGAAGTACTGGTTTAAAGCTTTCTTAGCGCACTTAGCGTTGTTGCCAGATTGTAGATTTCTGCAATATACGTTTTTTTTTCAGATCAACTATGCTTCAAACAAAAAAGTTGTGATGAGGTTTTTGATTACAAATATCATGATCTATTAAATTATTAAACTGTAAATACCCTGTATAATGCGTTATCCGCCATACAAGACTATAAGGCAAACCAACCGAATTAACACAAACACTGACAAGTAACTTTTAAGTTCCTCTATCCGCTCAAAATTAAGCGCCTCATAAAATTAAGGACTTTGGTGTTTGTCTAATAAGTGATTCACGTCATTCGTACATCCTTTCACTACTACACTCTGTATACATATAATTTTAAGTGGTCTTTTGAACCGTCACCTTGAATCTCCAGTATACTACTTTCCTAATTTATACATGTGTAACAAGAAGTAGAAGATACAATTCGTTCACTTAGCCCTCCAGCTTTGTGCTTAAGAAGAGCCCGTGTTTGATATACAGGTTGTCCCAAATTATTCTGAATATGTCTTAATGAAAGTTGAAAGAGGGACATCTAGCGGCGACCTTATCCATGACCTACAAGGTCGTATGATGGCCATAACAGTTTTTTTTAATCCTACTTTGATCATATGAAGGTCAAGGTCGTGGTCAAGGTCAACATTAGATGTCCTTTTGAAACCTTTCAACACATACACGAAACATTCATGTTCTAATGTTAGTATCTTCAGAGTTTTTTGGGTGAGACTCCCTGCATAATTGTTATGATTTTGATGTCAATGAGAATTGAAAATGAACAATTCCAAATCAGAAAAGAAATATGAGTTGAAACTGTATACGAAGATATTAAATTGGCTATGATTGTGTATATTCTACCTCTTGCAAATCATATGGCACAGCTGATACGGGTTCACTAATTTTATTATTATGCATAATTTATATTATCTCGATTGTTACTTAGTTTATATCTATTATACTATTATTTACCGCTGAGGCGAATCACTTAAGTGTTAAAAACAGCATAGGTCATGGTGATGTTCACACAAATATGTGAATCAATATAAAAATTATGTATTTAACGACAAACAACTGATTATGTACATCTTATCTTAAACAAATTATGGTAAAATATGTTAGTCTCAGAACTCTGCTTTTATGTTAGGCATACTTGAGGTGAAATTGCTCCATATATACAGGGTGAATCCTAAGTTGATACTTTTTTGTACTGTGTCTAGAAGTCATTAATATAAACAACTTTTTCAAATAACTTTTTTCAGAAAACTGAAAAATAGAGAGATACAGAATAAAAAAGTATATCTGGGCTTGTGTATCTAGTCTGTTTATGGTTTAATGCTCAGTTTTTTGCTCGGATTTTTCTCAAATCTATTAGGCATTGTACCTGTCAGTTCAGTAATCACTTTTTATTTATTTTAATTTGGCAAGGTCCTAAAAGTGACCCATTATTATGAAACAACTTTTAGGATTTACCAATTTAAAATTAACTATGATAAACTGAAAGTGACTAAAGCACTAATTGACAGGTACTAGGCCTGATCGAGAAGACAAAAATCCGAGCTAAAAACTAAACATAAAGAGACTAGGTACTAGGTCTTGATACACAGGCCCAGATTTACTTTTTTGTTTCTGTATCTCGTTTATTTTTGAGTTTTCGGAACAAAATTGTCTAAAAAAGTTCTGTGTTTTAACAAGCTCAATCAGGCGCGTACCTAGGGGGGGTTATCGGGTTAAAATCCCCACCGAAATTTCAAAAAATTTCAATAGAAAATATCAAAGGTTAAGACGCAGTCACACTTTCAATGTAGGTAATAATATTTAATTGAGTATTTGTAACTAAGTATTAGCAAATCACAGCGAAATATTAAACAACATTGCTAGCGCGAAAACACGCACATGTGCGTCCTCTAACCTATAGGCTAGCAAAGAGAAACTTATAGTGTAGATACTAGAGGGAAAAATCATGTCAAAACATGCATTGATACTCTAATTCTTCATTTCATGAAACCAACAAAACAAAAACAAAACAGCAACTCAATTTTTCCCAACCTTTTGGCAACAAAACCAAAACATTCAGGCAAATATTTTGCTTTGTTGGTGTTTTCAGCAACTTTTCATTTTCATGTGGTTGGAAAATATCAAACCGTTGATGTTTTGTCCGCGTTTCTGGAAACTTTATTGGTCTGATGAAGTGTACGGGCTCAACTAGAGGAAGATAAAATAAATCCCTGGTTCAGTTTGCCCCGTTGATGTGGCCTAAGGACTATTTTGTGTGAAAAAATAGAATAGAGTGTTGAAAATACGTGCAAATTAATTGAACTTTATACAGAAGTTAGGTTTTTATGCAATCTGATTATAAAATCGCTATAAAAGGGCAGACGCCGTAAAGGAATTAGGAATATTTTGTGATGTTTCTTCCGAGGGTCCAATGTGTTATAACGAAAATCCTGACTTCAATACACATTTTAAAAAAGTATCAACTTAGGACTCTCCCTTTATATATGCAACCTAGAAATGGTATTTTAACACCTCATATCGATGATATCGTAGGTGAAATGGGAATTCAGTATCCCCGGCGGGGAAGATTTCTTTGAGCCTATCTGAAAGTATAGGGGCGTCAAAATTGCCTATAAAATCTGATCACAGGTTGTATGTCATTTTAACATCCTTGAAGTATAAAGGTTTTTACTAAAAATTCAATAAAAGACACCTATTCCGGTTCCTAATGTGATTTATAACGTTTCAATTCAAAACATTTACAAAATCAGCGTTATTTAGCATAGAAGATGATATGACTAAAATACTGTAAATCCGCTTGCTATTAATCCAGAGCCTCAAGTTCGTCATTCAAGTTTCCTAACCCTTAAATTCACATGGTATGAAAATCAACGTAAATAACCATGTCGGGTCCTTTAGAGACCCCAGCAAAATATGTGATATTAAATTATTGCTATCAAGTTTACATTAATTAGGCCTAGAGAATAACAAAACTATACTTTAAACAAGTAAACTAAACAGTTTAGAAAAGAAAAAAAATAAATTCACATTTCCAAATTATCCTCGGTATCCGAAACACTTGCTGTAGCAAAACAGTTTTCTGCAGAAGTATCACTGTCATAGTCAGTTTCAGCAACAAAATCCCAGTTTTCAACTAACTCATCTTGTTTTAAGGGCCGCTCATTTTGACGACATTCAATAATTAAAAAGCAAAAAACGTACCACGTGTTTAAAATGAAAATTGGGTCCGTAAATGACCGTCGGGGGTACCAGCGGGACCCCACTAAAAGAAATCACGTGACACTCTGCTGTACTCGCTCGAAACGTGGCCGCATACTGAATTACGGTTCCAAAAGTCAACACAAGCACATATCAAGCGGCAGTGTTGCCAATGTCTTTAAATAAAGGCTTTAGGCTAGGATTTTTTAACATGGGGTCCTTAAACGACCCCCCTTGGGAGTTTAAGGGTTAAGGGTCAACACATAATTGACTATTTCAACAGTTGAATTTCATTTGTGATAGATAAAATATCAGACTATTACAGTGGGAGTCAGCAAAGATGATTCAGTTCTTTGAAACCGCATGGAAATTGTTTCAAAATATTGCTTTCCGTTTAGGGAATTGCGGTCCCAAGCGAATATACATTTTTTACATAATCAGTCAATCAATCAATCAGACTAGAATGCAGTTTATACACCGTCCCAGAGCCAATCCCGAAAAAAAAACGCACTTAGGTTTCGAAATGTGAAGTCGATTTCAAAATTTATTATTCTTGAATTCGGATTTGTTACAGACAAATCAACGTTTGAATTTTGTTGTAAAGATAATTGAAACGTGTGTGGGCTACCTTAAAGAAATGGAAATTGACTTTCGATATTACAGCAAAAAACGGAGGGCATTTAGGAGGGTTACACTAATAGGTCTTTTTCTTCGTTAAGGTGGCAACACACTACTATTTTGCGATCTAGTTAAGGACATTGCGACGTTTTAACTATTCGAGATTCGTCCTGGGAGATGGTGTGTATTAATATTTTAAATATACCAGTGAAAATGACTGTTGTGTAAAAGCTACGGCCTAAAGTATGCTTGCATTATATAAGTAGAGTTAGGCGATTCAAAAATATGTGACTGTTCCCAAATTGACTGAAATGAAACATTTCTTATGTATTTTTTTATATAACTAGGTAGTTATGCTTCTTGATTAGTTATAGGTAATTAGGCTATTGTAAAAAAATTGAGACTGTTGTAATAATATGGTAGTTATGCTTTTATTATCACTTCGTTGCCATATAACATTTCTTACGGGGTAAGTATCTCCAGTGTGACTATTATGAGTTTTTTTTATATTCAAGAACGTATGTTGCCACTTCTGCTCACCATTGAAGGTGTTTGGATATTATTGAATAAGCATATTTGTGATTTTAATTGGTTAACTGTGAATTGAAGTGGCAACGTTTCGTCATTGAACACTTTGGAGACAAGTTGTGTGTCTTACAGTATGTCAATTGTTTAAACAAATTTTCCGTGTACATTGATGTGAAATATTTTCACTGTAAGAAACAGCTCATATATCATCTTGTTGTTTATGCAGGCCCCATATCCGACTTTAGAAATAACTTCCAATAATCTATGGCATTTTTGTCCCAAAGGACTGGAATTTTGAAAACACAAATCGATTTTTACCAATATTGTTCTGCCATTAACTATTTATTGATATAACAAAATCGTAACGCACGTTGGAGTGCATTGCTTGTAGACGATTTCTGTGATCCCTGATAAAAGTGATATCACAAAATTAACGCATATAATGGCTCTTATACAGAGAGTTCAAAAAGTTTCCGAGCCCCTCTATCTCTGAAAATTCGGATCGAAGAAAAAATAATTCACGCCAGATTTATACGAATTAACTTGTACAGTCTAATGATGACCTTGACCATAAGGTCAAGACGATTTTCTTTAACGAGACCTTATATTTTGACCCCGAAAATGGAAACTGGGGAATATTTGATCAAAATTATTATCTTGATCGTGACCTTGAATGCCGCTTGACCTTGAGGGATAATTCAAGGTCAATATCGCTTCAAGGTCATCTTGCCTGTTGGCACATATACAGATTGTTCAAAAAGTGCCCCCCAACCCCTATCTCATAAAATTCTGATCGGGAAAAATGATTCGGAATAAATCATGGAGAGTCACTTGGACAGTATAATGCTGACCTTGACTATAAGGTCAAGACGACTTTCTTAAATGAGATTTCATATTTTGTCTCCGAAAATGGAAACTGGGGAATATTTGATCAAAATCAAGATTATTATCTTGATCATGACCTTGAATGTTGCTTGACCTTGAAGGATAATTCAAGGTCAATATCGCTTCAAGGTCAACATGCATGTTGACACATATACAGATTGTTCAAAAAGTTGACCATAAGGTCAAGACGACTGTCTCAAATGAGATTTCATATTTTGTCTCCGAAAATGGAAAGAGGGGAACATTTAATACCATGACCTTGAAAATTTCTTGACCTTGACGGTTACTTCAAGGTCTAGTCGAGTATCGTAAGACCTTCTAATTTTTACCCCGGAAATGGAGGGAGGAGAAAATTCGGAAGTTCCATGATGACTTTTTTAAATAAAATGCCATATTTTCACCTAGGAAATGGAAATGATCAAAACATTGCCGAAAAAGTTTGAAAATTCTCTAGTCGTATTTTGACATTCTTGACCTTGACCCTGTTAGTAAAAAGAGCTCAATATTTCCTATTTGAGAAAATTGGCTTGACTTTGGCGTGATCTTCAAGGTGATAATCCAATTTCAAATTGAAGAATATAGGGTCCCGTTTAAGAAAATCGACTTGATCTTGAAGTGACCTTGAAGGCCCGCAAAACAGAGCGATTCGCGGAGATTGATATCCCCTATCAAACTTTAGGGTGGAAAGAGCCAAAGATATATGTTACACCGTATCTGCGAAATTGTCAAGTACACGTTTTGGGCAAAATGCTGCTTATTCCCTGAAAACGTGCAACGAGTTTCTAATTACATGAAATAGCCATGTAAGTTGTTCCCAATTACGGGGATGCAGCAAACTGAATATAATATAGGTTATGTTATTTTGAAGTTAGTATCCAGATTTTTTAGTTAGAAGCATTCCGTTATTCTCGTTCATCAAAAGTGCATAATAAATTGTCTGTGATTACAATTGTCTAATAAAGAGCCAATTGTGGATACAAAAGCAAGAAAACGAAATAATAATAGCAAATACAGGGTTACTGGTAACTCGACCACTTTCCTGCAAGAGGTGATAGAGGGACTCAAATGTAATAGATTTAACTCCCCATACGCAATTCCGAAAACCGATAGTTTTCGAGATAATCAACATTTAATGTTTTTCAACCAAATGTCCAAATTTCCACAATAGATCCTAAACTATGAAAAAAACCTGTTGTTGATTCTGATAATTGTTATTTTAGTATTTAACTAACATACACAAAGCTAACTTAGTATTAAAATGTTTCAAAATACTAAGCAGTTCCTAACTAAATACAAATATAAAAATAATCAACAAAATTTTTACATTCACCGTGAAAGAAAATTATCTAGCTCAAAAAAAATTATACAAACGGTTGAACAAATCACTAAAAAAACTTTCCTACCTAATAACCTTTTCAGAAAGATTATAAACAGCAATGAATAAAAATCACCTATTCAAAAAGAACGAATGACAGTACAATCATTATTGATAACTCAGTTACATACTAGAATGTTTGCAAATGCGGTCGATTTTATCCAAGTAAAACAAATTAAATCCACTCAAAGTTTCTAGAGATCTTGCTCAATGTGTTGCCCTTGATTTCGGATACAAGTGCGGATCCGCTTCCTCACTTCGGTTTTTGTAACTCGTATTGAAAAAGTTCATTTCATCTCCTCCGCCGCATTGATAATTTTTTGCCTTAGTTCGTCAACAGTATTAACTGGAGTCCCGTAAACCAATGCCTTCATGTGACCCCAGACGTAAAAATCAAGAGGTGTCAGATCTAGGCTCCGCGCAGGCCATGGGATGGGTTCACCCCTCCCTATCTATTTGTTCGGGTATGTGTTGTCCAACAACTGCCAAATTGTGATACGGTAATGTGCTGGACAACCATCATGCTGGAATAACGTGTTGTTGATGATTCTGTATTATGTTGATAAATTTTGTTAAATAGTTACTTCTGGTTATACTGTTATTCTTGTCCTTGGAATAGGCCATCAGATAAGGAAGTTTTTAAAATAATTTATTTGACTGGTTGTGTATCTTTTTTTGAGCTAGACAATTTTCTTTCACGGTGAATGTAAAAATTTTGTTCTTTATTTTTTAAATAATTGTATGTAGTTTGAAACTATTTAGTATTTGTACACATTTAAATACTAAATTAGATTTGCGTATGTGTCAGTAAAAAACTGAATTGGAAATTACTAAAATCGACAGCAGGGTGTTTTCTAAATTTGGGATGTAGTGTGGAAATTTGGACATATCGTTGAAAAATATTAAATGTTAATTATCTCGAAAACTATCGGTTTTCGGAGTTAGGTATGGGGGTTAAATCTACTGCATTTGAGTTCCTCTATCACTTCCTGCAGGAAAGTGGTCGAGTTACCAGTAACCCTGTATAATCACACACAGAGAGTAAAATTAATTTTCAATGAAAAATGTTTAGAAACATGTATTTTACTATTATTGAGTTTACGACAAAAAAAGATACGGACTTCAGCTAGTTTGCACATACCGTGGAATAAGCAGAAAAATACAAAAAATGCTCATTTCATGTACTCTGCAAATGAGATATCTGTTTCCTGAATTTGGCAATATTTTGCCGATTTTCATGCGGAAATTCAGCGGATTGGGCGTAAAATATATATCAAATTGTTATAATATTAAGCTACCAATGTACAATAAAACGCATTACGTTCAGAACTTCAAACACTAAAGGTGCATAGAATTAACATTCCGCCAAAGTATAGGGGCAATGGGGTATTGTTTCTCGTCAACACTATAACAAAGTATTTCGGTTCACATCACGAGGTATGTTTTCAGATCACCCCTCAATATTTCCTATTACAATTGAGGTTTTGAATCAATTTTTTTTGTCATAAATCGAAAGATCGTATATAAGTTTTATAATAAAACTGTTCTTGTTTTCTTTTTTTTTCGCAATAACTCAAAAGTTATATCAAAATAAAAATGGGTTTTTGAATCGAGTACCGAAAACACGCCGACGGCTCCCGAACCCGTGTGACGTAACGATGGCGGCTTTGACCAACGTCGTCCTACATCTATACTAGATACTAGAGTCCCAGCCAATCGTGAAAATACTTGCTAGTAACTAGTGTATATTTGTTGCAATATAGCCGATGAATGAAGTTTGCAGCTCGAGACGATCCCTACGATCGAAATAAATATCTTTTTGAATGTTTGAAATCAGATTACAGATTCCAGTAAGTAAGTACCTAATCAAATATGTCTTGTTGAAACTATCTGGTGCATGTTCGACTGGCCTAGCGGTTAGGAATCTACCCGCGGATGACAACATAGCATCAAACACACGAAGAAGAAAACAAAAAGTATTACAGAAGAAAGGTACCCAAACAGACAATGCCTCATCTGTAAGTGCGGTGATAAGCGATGTTTCGCTGGATTCCTCAACTGACTTCTTTTCACCAATGAATTTCAGTAGAGCGAACACCCACGACGAAACGAGCATGAATCAACAAGAAGCGAGACAATTTTTAGAGCACCTAAAGAACCAAACACAAAAGCCAGAGTTGCATTCTCAGCAAGAAATACATAAGAATCAACCGCAATCAGAACACCTGGGACAGGCTAGTCAAGAAACCCAGGATAGTCAACATAATGAAGCCCAAATACATCAGACACAAGCCATGATCCATGAAGCCTCGGACACACAAAAAAGGAAAAGGACACCTAATAACACCCCTCCCTCAGATGATGGTTTTCAACTACCAAAAAAAAACATGCGTGCTCTCAGGGAAAATAAGATCTGACCCAACTGCCATCCCTGTACGAAACAAGTTTCGTCCGTTACAGGATACTATGGATGAAATACAAATTGTAAATAGTCAACCAGAAACCCAAACAATCAAAACGGTGCAAAAACCACCACAAGAAAAACCTATACTGCAGAAACAAACTAGTACACATCAGCGGCCGGAAAATAATTTCAAACTCCCACCACTGGTACTAGTTGGAATATTAGAAAATAATAAAGAGATGATACGAGGGCTGAGAGAAAAAATTCAGGGCCAGTTCTATCTGAAATATACGCGCAACTCAACGTTGCTATTTCTACAGGACAGTAACGATTATCACAATCTTAAAAATGAATTGACAGGTACGGACATTGAATTCCATACATACACCCCCAGATATGACAAACACCATGCATTTGTCATGAGAGGGTTGGACTTCTCGCCAGAGCTCGACGACTTGAAGGATGAGCTTGAAAATGACCATAAAATTGAGGTGGTTAACCTTTTCAAAATGAAATCAGCTGGAAGACCATTGTTCATGCTCGTAACGCACAACAAAATAAAATTGAACTATCTCAATTCTAACGTCCGCTTCCTCCTGAATACGCGCGTGACATGGGAACGTCGAAGAAACGAACGACCTATAACTCAATGTCGACGGTGCCAAAGGTGGGGACACGCAACGTCCAACTGCCAAAGAACACCGAGATGTCTCAAATGTGCTGAAGAGCACTGGACCAGAGACTGCACAAAGCCCAAAGAACTGCCCGCAAAATGTGCCAATTGTAAAGAAGCCCATCCAGCAAACTACTCTGGCTGCATCGAGTACACCAGAAGAGTCGATGTTTTGGAGGAGAAGCGAGAACGAGCCACTCAACAGCTGAAACCTGCACCGATACCATCCACGTCAGCCTGGGATCAGAAACGCCGCCACACCACCACCCAAATTGCACCAGGTGCAACCGACCAGACCAGGCAGCAGATGCCAATGAGGGAACATTTTCCACCGCTAACCAGAGGCGGCGGAGGAGGAGGAACGGTTCCTGCACCGAGAAGGAGCGAGGCCACAGAGACGAGACACCATGAAGACATAGAGGTCAACCAGGGCATCGGCCTCTTCACTGATATCGCTCAAGAGGTCAAAGACCTCAACAGGTTAGTTAACCTTAAGGGATTGCTGGATGCATTCAGAGACCTCAATCAGTTACTGAATGTAGCCAGGAGTTCTCAAGAGAAATTCATGACCTTCACACAATTTATGTCTGATTTAGATAAATATAATATTTGAAATGGGTAGTTTGAAAATTGCATATATAAATATAAATGGTTTGAACAATAAAAAGCCGGAATTTGTTAATTTTGTTAAAAAATATGGTTTTGACATTGTAGCAGTGTCTGAGACTCAATTTAGAGACTGCGATAAAATCAACCTAAAGGGTTTCAGTCAAATCAGAAAGGATAAGCCAATGAATCCAGGTTTAAAGAAGACTAAAGCAGGAGGTGGGTTAATTCTGTTTGTCAGGCATCCAATCTGTTATACGGAAGTTGACATGAGCAATTGTACCATGGAAAATATTGCTATAAAATTAGACAACGGAATTTTTCTCATGGCCATATACAAAAATCCCAAAGTTGTATTAAGAGATAGTGAACTAAATACAGTGTTCAACTCGTACGAAAAAGTAATAATGATGGGCGATTTTAATTGCAGACATAAAAACTGGGGAAATGTAAATAATAACTCTAATGGCCATATACTGAATAATTATTTAGAAAACAGAGATGATGTTGCTCTTTACTATCCAGATGAACCGACACATTTCCCTTTCAATAACTCAACCCCATCTGTTCTAGACATCGTGTTGAATAAAAACATTGAAAAAATGACGCAGGTAGTGACTTTAAACGAGCTGTCCTCAGATCATAATCCAATTTATATAAACATTGCATACACCATCAACAGAGACAAAAAATTGATATGGGATTATAAAAAAGCAGATTGGAGATCTTTTAGATATCATTTAGATAAAGCGATTCAGATAGAAAAAATTGTCGACATTAACACCCTGGACAAAGCGACTGAGAGTTTTATTGCAGCAATACAACAGAGCAGAAAGAAAGTAGTCAAAAGGATACCAGTACCTGAAGACTATGATAACATTTCGGACCGTATTAAAGAAAAAATTAAACTCAGAAATAATCTCAGGAAACTATGGCAAAAATTTGGAAATAAGAATGATAAAGATTTATATTTACAATTATCAAAGCAAATAAATGATGATATTGCGGAAGAAACATCAGGGAAATGGGAGCAAAAAATAAAAAACCTGAAAAAAGGGGACAGAGAGATATGGAAGATCTCCAAACAGTTAAAAAATAAAGGAAAACAATGGCAAATTCCTGCACTTGAAACAAACGGAAATCGGTATGTCTCAGACGCAGATAAAGGGGAATGTATCGGACTCAATTTGGAAAAAAGGTGGACTACGTTGCCTGACACTCAAGAGGAACATCACAGAGTCTCAAATAAAATTATAGAAATAAGAAACGCTCAAAACAATGCTCACGATATAAAACAGATAGGTAGGTTTATTGTTTCTCCCAAAAGTGTGAAAAATGAGATTGAACGCCTGGCAAACAATAAGGCTCCTGGGGACGACGATATAGATAAAAATATACTAAAGCAATTGTCAAACAAGGCCAGAGCACAACTAACAAACATAATAAATGCGATAATCCGGTTACAATATTATCCGATATGTCTGAAAAAAGCTGTTGTGTGTCCTATCCTAAAACCAAATAAAAATCCACGATTTCCAGATTCATACAGACCAATATCATTATTAAGTGCAGTGGCGAAAGTGATAGATCGATTCATTTTAGAAATTATATTGACAGAAGAAAATAAACTGAAAATACTACCCCCAGAACAATTTGGTTTTAGGGCGGGGCACAGTACAGTCGGACAGGTGGCCAGGGTTGTTCATCACATCAAAGAAGGCTTTAACAACGGGAAAAGCACCGTTATGGCTTTGCTTGACATGGAAAAAGCTTTTGACAAAGTCTGGACTGAAAAACTAGTTGTGAAGTTATCAGAATTTGGATTTCCCTCATTCATAGTACATGTAATAGATTCATATCTATCGCGTAGAACATTTTCTGTGAAAATTAATCAAAAAAACTATGGACAATTTTTTATGAGTGGTGGCGTCCCACAGGGGTCTTCACTATCTCCTGTACTCTTCACGTTATATATGGCTGATATCCCAAAATTCGAAAAAACAGAACTCGCTTCATACGCTGATGATACTTGCGTGTACGCAACAGCTGTCCAAGCAGAGGTTGCATGCAGGCAAGTAGAAATACATATAAATCGGAAAATAGTCCCATACCTGAACGAAAATAAAATCTCCCTGAATACAGAAAAGACACAGGTATTCAGATGCACAAAAAATTTTGCAAGGCGTAAAACCAAAATATTTAGAAAATTAAGAGTATCTGATTGTGAAATTCAGGAGAGCAAAACAATCAATTATTTGGGCATTACACTGGATGAGCGTTTATCGTTTCATAGGCACATCGCAAAATTACGAGCCAGGTCATCAGCAATGATTAAAACCTTATATCCCCTCATATGCAGGAATAGTAAGCTGCATAGAAGCGTAAAATTACTTATTTATAAACAAGTAATAAGACCTGCCTTGACTTACGGCTGTGCAGTTTACAGCTCAACATCTGATACGCAGATAGGTTTCCTACAAAGGATAGAGAATAAGATTTTAAGATTAATAATGAGCACCGAGCAAAGAGAAACCAATGAACAAATTAAGGAACGACTGCGGATCTATGATAAAAAATTCATAAACATCAGGCAAGTCATACACGAAATTACCCGAAAATTTTACAGATATTCAGTGCAAAATAGCCCACTTACTGCCAATATCCCAATATCCCATCTGGATGGGAAAACCCGGAAACACGGTCTAATCTACGACCTTATTCTTATAGAACCCTCAGTGTAAATATGTATTATATGTTCTGCAAGTAATGTAAATAGTATAAATAACTAGATTTAGGATATAACAGCAAATAATTTTTTTAAGTGGGTTTTTACCATTTTCCCGCAAAAGAATATAACTTTTTTTACCAGAAAAATTGTGCTGAAGGATGAATTGCTTTGGTTAACTAATCATATGGGATATATCAGACTTATCACATGCCAGGAGGTGATAAAACTTACATTAGAATGTCAAATAGGTATTATTTGTTGTAAATACAGCCTACCACCAGGCACCCGAGGGAGCACAACTGAGTTATGGGCTCAGTTCCCTTGGTTAAAATGTGAGCCCTAGGGCCAATCTCATGTATTATAAATACCACGACAAGTATTGTAATAATAATTAATCAATAAATGTGTTAAAGGTTAAAAAAAAAAAAAAAAAAAAAAAAAAAAAAAAAAAAAAAAAGGTTAATGGATCCGTTGGTCTATGGTTCAAAGCTCAGCCTGTCCAATTTTTTTTATTTTTTTTTTTATCAAATAATTCATTCATGTGCTTTTTGCACTTGTTACGTACATTTTTTTCTACGATAAACATAAATATGTTTTTGCAACAAATTCTATCAGACATATTACTTTCACTGCATAGTGCAAAAACTAAGTACAGGACACGGTGGACAATTCAGAAAATCAGTGCAAATGGTGTTTGTCCGTCAATATCAATCGCCAATATTTTTTTTAAATATAATAGTTGGTTAATAAAACAAAATCCATTCATTTTTTAAGTTTTTAATATAAACATAAAGTAACTCAAACTCATAATCACAACAGTCTTCTGTTTATCACTTCGGATCTTTATTTATTTACCTTTGAGCAATGAAGCTTAATAATTAAATTTTCATAAAAATTTAACAAACAAAAATATATAAATGCAATGCAAACAAACAAAACTTATTCTCTTATGTTTCAATGTTATAATTATCTTCTTGACCAAAACTTAAAATAATTATTTTATTAGTTAATATTATTATTGATAATAAATACTTATATGATAAATAAATTATAAGTCTAATTATTTTACATAAGAGTTAACACTTCAAGTAAACAAAAATAAAACTATATTTTTTAGTCCCGAACATAGAAAAAAGTATAAAGTATCTAGGAATATATTTAGACTCACACTTACGTTGGGATGTACATATTATTAATGTATTAAAAAAATTGGATTCATTTCATATAAGATGAAATTACTAACACACATTTTAACAGAAAAGCATCTACGTTTATATTAAAAACTTAAAAAATGAATGGATTTTGTTTTATTAACCAACTGTTACATGTAAAAAAAATATTGGGGATTGATATTGACGGACAAACACCATTTGCACTGATTTTTTGAATTGTCCACCGCGTCCTGTACTTAGTTTATGCACTATGCAGTGCAAGTAATATGTCTGATAGAATTTGTTTCAAAAACATATTTATGTTGATCGTAGAAAAAAATGTACGTAACAAGTGCAAAAAGCACATGAATGAATTATTTGATAAAAAAATAAAAAAAAAATTGGACAGGCTGAGCTTTGAACCATAGACCAACGGATCCATTAACCAACACCCTAATCACTAGGCCAGCCGAACATGCACGAGATAGTTTCAACAAGACATATTTGATTAGGTACTTACTGGAATCTGTAATCTGATTTCAAACATTCAAAAAGATATTTATTTCGATGGTAGAGGTCGTTTCGAGCTGCAAACTTCATTCATCGGCTATATTGCAACAAATATACACTAGTTACTAGCAAGTATTTTCACGATTGGCTGGGAATCTAGAATCTAGTATCGATGTAAGACGTCGTTGGTCAAAGGAGCATCTTAACCGCCATCGTTACGTCACACGGGTTCGGGAGCCATCGGCGTGTTTTCGGTACTCGATTCAAAAACCCATTTTTATTTCGACATAACTTTTGAATTATTGCGAAAAAAAAGAAAACAAAAACAGTTTTGTTATAAAACTTATATATGATCTTTCGATTTATCACAAAAAAAATATATTTTTTTCTTAATTCAAAACCTCAATTGTAGGAACCCGCATATTTGTCACTTGAATACACAAATGTCAACGCATTGTGCACAATATGGCAACGCCGGCAGTGATGCTCATTCAGTTATGAATGGAGACGTGACCACACGTGACCAAGACTCCCAAAGCCGATTGGCTTGGCTCCCGCTACTGATTGGTTAGCCATCCCCTGACCCCTCTAGTTATTCGGAATAACATCAGATGTTTATTGTTAATTCTATCCACCTCTAATATTCGAAGGTTCGGGAGTTTGAAAACAAACGGTATATCTTGATGAGCGTAAATTATGTTATTATGTCATGTATGTATGTGTACCACACAAAAGCGGTGTTGCAAACATTTTATTCCCAGGTTTTTGTAAATACACATCCCTGCATTGTACAGAAAGAAAAGTTGCCTAGCAAAGGAGTTGTCTTTCATAAACTGATCGATACGATTTGTCTGTACATGTGAGTTTTGTTGCAGAATATTTAAATTGGGCTTTTGAAAAAAAAACAATGTTTTTTTACCTAGCTAACCGTGAAAATAGTTACTTGAGTAACTAGCGCATATTTGTTCGCGATAGACAATGAATGAAATTTGCAGCTCGAAGTACGAAGTCTAGGATCAAAATAAATATGTTTTTTTATCAAATTTTATTAGACATTTTACTTGCACTCTAATAAAGTTTGATTTACAAACATTTATTTCGAAAAACATTGTGTGTAACATGTGCAAAAAGCATATCAGTCAATTTTTTGGTAAAAAAAAAGATTTAAAAAAAGTTGACAAGCCCTAGGATCGAACCCGGACCATTGTAGGGTGGAAGCTTAGCTAACGTTAAGCTACCATGGCGCCGAAAAAGTTGCTTCAACAAAACATATATGATTAGGCACTTTATTACTGGAAATTTGTGATCTAAGAAATTAGATCTGAAACTCCAGTAATGTTTAAAACATTCAAAACATGTTTATTTCGATCGTAGACTTTGTCTCAAGCTGCAAATATCTATCGAGAAACAAATATACACTAGTTACACAAGTAACTATTTTCACGATTAGCTGGGAATCTAGAAAAGAATAAATGGTAATAGGTAATCGGAGTAGGACGTCGTTGGTTAAAACCTCAGAGTAACAAGTGAACATAGAGGTAGTAAACAAACCACTTCAGCAAGGCGTGCTCAAAGCCATCAGCTTTGACACTTCAGCCTCCAAACACTGATCAGCTGTGACCTCGCAGTGACAGTTCAAATTGTAAACAATGCTGTGTAACGCCAACTAACCTGAAAATTCTTCCAATGCAACCCATGTTACAAACGCTGCACTTTTTGAGTTCCATCTCGAAAAACTGTTAAACTACACTCGAATATAGCACAGCAAATCCGTAAAGCTTCACTACAGTTACCAACAAATAGATTTTACTGACCAAGCATAAAAGACGCACAAACAAAACAAACGTTTCTAAATTTATGTAAGACTTCAGAATTTGCGTTTATGATAAAGAAATATGCAGTAACGCAGTAGAGGTCAACATATCTATTGATTTTGTTGTAATCATTCCATCAAATTACCGTCTTTTTTAACGTAGAATGGAATATTTCTGAATACTATACAATTAAGACGATAGTAAACAATTATGATTGCCGTATCTGGTGGTCGATATGACAACGTAAGACAAGATGTCGGCCTATTAGAATATTAGTTGTTTACTACCTCTATGTTCAGCTGTTACTTTGAGGTTAAAACTAACATTATGACGTCACACTCGCTCGGTTTTGTTCGGAAGCTGTCGACGTGTCTTCGGTACTGGATTCAAAAATCAATTTCTATGTCGTTATAAGTTTTGAATTATTGCGAAAAAAAAACACTTGTTAGGCTAATGCCCAGAGTCGTCGATGCCGATGACACAGAAGTAAAACAGTTTTGTTATAAAACTTATCTATGATTTTTTTTTCAAAAACCCAATTGTCACATCAGTCAGTGGCTTCGGCAGATTCTCCATCTATAACAGCCTTTGCAAGTTCAAATGAAGTGCCTACAATGTTCAGGTTTCAGATGTAATTGCTGTAAATCAGTTTCTATCAATACAAATTTCAACTAGCCGGTCAACAGTCAAAAGCCGTTTTTAGCTAGAACACGTCTTCTCTAGTAAAAATTATTCTTTAGAGCCTAGAGCTAGAATTGGCAGCTGTACATTTTAGGATGTTTGATAAAACTAGTTTGAGCTAGAGAAACGTTTGAGTGAAATTGTTCAATCAAATGCATCTTGGCTCTACTCTTTTTCTTTCTAATTTTTCCCTTATTTCTCCTTGACTTTGTCTGATATTTTAAAGCTCTTACATGTTTAGCTTGAATATTGTTTAGCGATTGTAAGTGATAGTGAGGACTTATGATTAAATACGTTGTTGGAGTGAAACCTTTATTAAGTTGATGTTGCTAATCGAATTTACTATTTGCAACACTACCTCAAGCAATTCCTACATATTTTAGGGTATTTTTGAATGTTGTATTTCTCTATAAATATACTTGTTTTTGCTTAATCGGTTTTTCTTGTATCACCCTATTGATACCTTGAATCTGTTACAATGGTTGCATTCAGCAGAAAGATCGGGAGCTACTTTTGTAGCCGCTACATCTCAACAGTTGGCGTTCTGCTGAAAAGCATTATTTGTGCTCTCTGAGATATCACGATAGTCGACTGTCACCTGACAGCTGTCAGTGAAATGTCAAATGACACATTTGAGGTTATTAAAAACAAAAATATATGTCAAATCGTATCAAAATTTTGGACTGTGTAAAGTAGTGTGGACTTTTTCTTTTAAATATGACAACATAACTTATAACACAAGTGTCATAATATGTGGCACTCACAAGGTCAAAAGTAGCTTATTCCGCTCCGCTCCAAGTGAGCGTACTTTTCTATCGCTACAAAAAATGGCGACCGCTGGAGCGGTAGCTGCTAGGTAGCGCACGCGTTCAGCAGAAAATTTGGTAGCTGCTCCGCAACTGTTGAGTCTGCTGAATGCACCCAATGTTGCAAAACAATAACATTAGGAATGTACTGTGTAAGGCTTTCGCGGCCATCGTCCAATGAATTTGTGGTTCTTGGGTTTTTAGGCCGGCGTCGTTTAGCGTTAAAGCTTGACGTTTCGCCACCACGAGTGGATGGCATCTTCAGAAGCTATTTCACTTCGGTATTTTGGAAATCGCCGAAGTGAAATCGCTTCTGAAGATCGCAATCATACTAGAATTTTTCGTATATTATTGTTTTAAGCTTATTTAAAAAATCAATTTTCACTTTTTAGTGCGATGGTCTTTAATAGCGTGTTTTTCAGTTTTTTTAAACTATATTTATTATTAGTTGAGAGCTACAATCACTATTGTAACCCACATTAATACCTGTTTTAAAAATTTTCGAAATTTACTTACTAGAAACTGTGGTAAATTTTAGGACGGTGTTCCAAAAATGAAAGTAGCAGGAAAATGTTTTCTAATCTATTTCCAACTTTTGACACAAGCACACTGATCATGATTCCATTCAGATCCTGTCGAGCATATGGATTCCTCGATACAACGACATCTGCACTCATTGGAATTCCATACATGCATACCACTCGTTGCATTCTTCAGTAAACATTGACTCATGAGATTCATCTGAAAGAAAATCAATGTATTGTCAGGGGCAATAACTTGCCAGTGAGTAATAATAATGATTATTTACACAAAAATAAATATTAAAAATGAGTAAATAAATATCACATTGTACAAAGAAGGGCTTAACCTGTACATGGATCATTTTATGTATATACACACATTAAATACATATACATGGTGTTCAAAAACTCCGGAACCAAAATGAATAACTTGAGAAGTAGGGGTCGCAAAAAATGGTCAAAATGGCCAAAAGTGGTAGGAAATTTTCCTGGTTATAAAAATTGACCTTGATAGTGACCTTGACCTTAAAGGTAATTTCAAGGTCAAATCCACTTTCTCAAGTGGAAACCACTGGTTTCGAAACCGGAAATGAACGGCACGGAAATTTGTGCGCCCCAATATGACCTTGGCCAGCCTAATCAAGGTCAAGCAGTGACCTGCAGGGTATCTTGAAAATTAGGGGTCACTCAATAAAATGGTCATGCCAAAAGTCGTAGAAAATCACTTGTAGTAACTAATAGTCTACCCTTAAGACAATGCAGTCACTGCAAGGCAAGTAAGCCAGGCAATGTTCTGCCTAGGCCAGTTAAGGAAAGGCAAGGGCTTGTCCCGGCCAGTTAGGGCAATAGAAGGGTTTAACCCCGGCCAGTTAAGGCAGAGCAAGGGTTTGTCCCGGCCATTTAAGGCAAGGCGAAGGTTTATCCAGTTAAGACAACACTAGGATTTGTCCCGGTCAGTTCAGGCACGAAAGGGTTCTGATCAGGCCAGTAAAAGCAAGGCAAGATATGGTCCCGGCGAGTTAAGTCAAGACAACAGTTTGTCCCGGCCTATTAAGACCAGGCAAGGGTTTATCGCTGGCCAGTTAAAGCAAAGCAAGGGTTTAACCCCGGCCAGTTGATGCAAAGCAAAGGCCAGTTAAGCCAAGAAAAGGGCTTTGTCCGGCCAGTTAAGACACGGCAACAGTTTGTCCCGGCCAGTTGGAGCAAGGCAAGGGTTTACCCCGGTCAGTTAAGGCAAGTTGTCTTGTGGGTTTATCCATGGCCAGTTAAGACAAGGCTAGGATTTGTCCGGACAGTTCAAGCACGAAAAGGTTCTGACCAAGCCAGTAAGAGCAAGGCAAGATTTTGTCCAGGAGAGTTCAGTCAAGACAAGAGTTTGTCCCGGCCCGTTAAGACCAGGCAAGGGTTTATCGTCGGCCAGTTAAGGCAAAGCAAGGGTTTAACCCCGGTCAGTAGAGGCAAGGCAAGGGTTTATATCCGGCCAGTTAAGCCAAGACGAGGTATTTGTCCGGCCAGTTAAGGCAAGGCAAGGATGTATCCCCGATCAGTTAAGGCAAAGCAAGGGTTTATCCACGGCCAGTTAAGGCAAGGGTGTCCCGTTCAGTTAAAGCAAGACGAGGGTTTATGCTGGCCAATTAAGGTAAGGCAAGGGTTTATCCACGGCCGGTTAAGCCAAACATTTGTCCCGGCTAGTTAAGGCCAGGCAAGGGTTTATCGTCGGCCAGTTAAGGCAAAGCAAGGGTTTAACCCCAGCCAGTAGAGGCAAGGCAAGAGTTTATATCCGGCCAGTTAAGCCAGGACGAGGTATTTGTCCGGCTAGTTAAAACACGGTTTGTCCAGGCCAGTTCAGGCAAGGCAAGGATTTATCCCTGATCAGTTATGGCAAAGCAAGGGTTTATCCACGGCCAGTTAAGGCAAGGGTGTCCCATTCAGTTAAAGCAAGACGAGGGTTTATCCCGGCCAATTAAAGTAAGGCAAGGGTTTATCCACGGCCGGTTAAGCCAAACATTTGTCCCGGCCCGTTAAGGCCAGGCAAGGGCTTATCGCTGGCCAGTTAAAGCAAAGCAAAGGTTTAACCCCGGCCAGTAGAGGCAAGGCAAGGGTTTATATCCGACCAGTTAAGCCATGACGAGGTCTTCGTCCGGCCAGTTAAAACACGGTTTGTCCACGCCAGTTCAGGCAAGGCAAGGATTTATCCCCGATCAGTTAAGTCAAAGCAAGGGTTTATCCACGGCCAGTTAAGGCAAGGGTGTCCCGTTCAGTTAAAGCAAGACGAGGGTTTATCCCGGCCAATTAAGGTAAGGCAAGGGTTTATCCCCGGTCAGTTAATACACGATAACGGTTTATCCATGGCTTGTTAAGAAAAGGCAAGGGTTGTCTTAACAAGGCAAGGGTTTAATCCTGGCCAGTTGAGATAAGGCAAGGGTACGCCCTTATATGACCATGGCCAGCCTAATCAAGGTCAAGCAGTGACCTGCAAGGTATCTTGAAAATTAGGGGTCACTCAATAAAATGGTCATGCCAAAAGTCGTAGAAAATCACTAGTAGTAACCAATATTCTACCCTTAAGACAATGCAGTCAATGCAGGGCAAGTAAGCCAGGCAATGTTCTGCCTAGGCCAGTTAAGGAAAGGCAAGGGCTTGTCCCGGCCAGTTAGGGCAATTGAAGGGTTTATCCCCGGCCAGTTAAGGCAGAGCAAGGGTTTATCCACGAACAGCTAAGGCAAGGGTTTGTCCCGGCCAATTAAGGCAAGGCGAGGGTTTATCCATGGCCAGTTAAGACAACACTAGGATTTGTCCCGGTCAGATCAGGCACGAAAAGGTTCTGACCAGGCCAGTAAAAGCAAGGCAAGATTTGGTCACC
The DNA here is from genome assembly GCA_951848785.1 of Callosobruchus maculatus. NCBI lineage: Eukaryota > Metazoa > Arthropoda > Insecta > Coleoptera > Chrysomelidae > Callosobruchus > Callosobruchus maculatus. Next base: position 1,150,559 of record CATOUR010000069.1, read on the forward strand.
GCGAGTTAAGTCAGGACAAGAGTTTGTCCCGGCCTGTTAAGACCAGGTTTATCGCTGACCAGTTAAAGTAAAGCAAGGGTTTAGCTCCGGCCAGTTGATGCAAAGCAAAGGCCAGTTAAGCCAAGACAAGGGCTTTGTCCGGCCAGTTAAGACACGGCAACAGTTTGTCCCGGCCAGTTGAAGCAAGGCAAGGGTTTAACCCCGGTCAGTTACGGCAAGACAATGGTTTATCCATGGCAACTTAAGACAAGGCTAGAATTTGTCCCAGCCAGTTCAAGCACGAAAAGGTCCTGACCAGGTCAGTAAAAGCAAGGCAAGATTCTGTCCCGGAGAGTTAAGTCAAGACAAGAGTTTGTCCCGGCCTGTTAAAACTAGGCAAGGGCTTATCGTCGGTTCCAGGCAAAGCAAGGGTTTAACCCCGGTCAGTAGATGCAAGGGAAGGGTTTATATCCGGCCAGTTAAGCCAAGACGAGGTCTTTGTCCGGCCAGTTAAGCCAAGACGAGGTCTTTGTCCGGCCAGTTCAGGCAAGGCAAGCATTTATTCTCGATCAGTTAATGCAAAGCAAGGGTTTATCAAGGCCAATTAAGGTAAGGCAAGGGTTTATCTCCGGTCAGTTAATGCTATTATCCATGGCTTGTTAAGAAAAGGCAAGGGTTTATCCCCGGCCAGTTAAGCCAAATCAAGGGCTTGGTCTGGCGAGTTAAGACACAGCAACGGGTGTTCCGCTCAGTTCAAGCAAGGCAAGGATCTATCCTTGGTCAGTTAAGGCAAAGCAAGGGTTTATCCAAGGCCAGTTAAAGCAAGGGTGTGTCCCGTTCAGTTAAGCCAAGGCGGGAGTTTATCCCGGCCAGTTAAGGCAAGGCAAGGGTTTATCCCCGGCCTTTTATGCAGAGCAAGGGTTTATCCACGACCAGTTAACGCAAGGGTTTGTCCTGGCCATTTAAGGCAAGGGTTTATATCAGCCAGATAAGGTAAGGCAAGAGTTTATCCCCGGTCAATTAAGGCAATGCTAGGATTTGTCTCGGCCAGTTCAGCCAAGAAAAGGTTTTGGTCAGGCCAGTAAAGGCAAGGCAAGATTTTATCCCGGCGAGTTAGGACAAGACAAAGGTTTGTCCCGGCCAGTTAGGACAAGACAAGGGTTTGTCACCGGCCAGTTAATACAAGGTAAGGGTTTAAGCCTGACCAGTTGAGGTAAGGCAAGGGTTTATCCCCAGCCAGTTACATAAACCAAGTCAAGGGCTTGGTCTGGTCAGTTCAGGCAAGGTAAGGATTTATCCCCTAACAGTTAAGGCAAAGCAGGGTTTTATCCACGGCCAGTTAAGGCAAGGGTATCCCGTTCAGTTAAAGCAAGACGAGGGTTCATCCCGGCCAATTAAGGTAAGGCAAGGGTTTATCCCCGGTCGGGTAATGTAAGACAAGGGTTTATCCACTGCCAGTTAAGCCAAAGATTTGTCCCGGCCAGTTAAAGCATGGTGAGGGTTTGTTCAGTTAAGGCAAGACAAGGTAAGGCAATTTAATAATACTTGTTTACTAGATTAATAGATGGAGTTATAATATTACACTAATGATGTAATCCACACTCACCTTGTCAGCACACAAGCATTTGCATAAACCCTTATCCAACTTCTTGTTGCTACTGCACGTTTTCGTGCATGAACAACCACAGGTTTTATCGTCGTGGACTTGAACATGTTTGCAAAATTGTCTACCGTCAGATGTCTTGACAGTTACAAAAATGGTTCTATTCACAGTTTGAAGAGCTGTGCACGATTTGTTCTTGCATAGACCTTGGCATCGTTGGAGCACCACATATCTAGGTGAGACCTGCAATTACATTTTTCCATAAGTAGAGGAAAGTAACCAAATATAGAAAAAACTTTCTCTAATGTGGAATACCACCGGTTTTTTTTTAAACTAACGGTTTATTACGCAAATCATCGTCATACACTCTCTACCTCAGTCACTTGAGGTCGTCACTTACTGCGATCACGGCAGTCAGTGTTTTTTTTTTGTCAGTGATTGGAAATTTTCAGAAATACGTTCAATCAGGTGTTATACGTTTATTGTTTCAAAATAATATTCACTTGATGTAATTAAATTATCTTGTCCATAGTTAGAAATAATAATTATCATTATTACCAATGCTCCATCGTCTGCCAAAGCTCCACCATCCACCAGTTCAAAAATAGCATCTCTCGGCTTGCAGATAGCCTGCCGCTTGGCTAACGAGAAAAAGGTTGCTTTGCTTCTTGTACATTTTTTATCTGAAACTGAAAAGAAGCTTCAAAAGGTCTGTTTCGGACTTCCTTTGTCTATATAATTTTAGAATTACAACGTTTCGATTGTTGTGGTATCTTCAATCGTCTTTAGGTAAACCAGGTTTAAACCGCATCTATCGAAACGTTGTAGTCTAAAATTATATAGACAATGGAAGCCCGAAACAGACCTTTTGAAACATCTACCTTGTCTACAAATTTCAAACAACAGTTGAAAAGAAGCTCTAATGAACATAACTATTATTGTTAATAGCAGCATAGTATCTTTCTCTTACTTATCCTGAAAAAAACAAGAGTATGCCGGCCATACTTCTATCTAGTAGGAAATAACCTTTAATAAGTGTTAGAAGGAATAACATGGTTGGACTTTACGAAACAAGAAAGCGATGTTTTTAAAGCAATAATTATATTCATGGGTAATCAGATTTAGTGAATTTACAGCGTGGCCCATTTATATATTGCTCACCTCCTATAGAGTCAGATCAAAGGTGTTGATGCTTATATTAAGTTTGATGCTTTTACGATCAACTAATATCAGATGGTTCAAACGCCACCATTACAAGTTGCAACATCAAATATAAAAAAACATTAATTATACAGAAAACAGTAGTTTGGAAATGTATTTATTACTTCTAGTTATACTTAACGCCCAGAGATGGCAGTAGTTAAAAGCAAACCTAACCTGACGTTGTTTTAAAAGTTTTTAAAAGATTTATACTTCAAATTCCGCTTAATTAAAATAAATAATTTCATTTTTTACGTGTGCTTATTTGATATTATAATCCCTTTGCTGTCAATTTTTGTTAATTCTGCAGTGATTTTATAGGTCATCACAAGAGTGCAGGTTTGATTTGTTTTCAAAAAGTACTTAAGCATTTAACTACTACAAGTACCTAGCTAGAAATTTAACTACTTTTTTGAAGAAAGTTTAACTACCAGGTAGGTGAATTACTTTTTTGACAAAGTAGTTAGTACCTAGTTATATTCCACTACTTTTCTCAAACAGTTTGCCCAGCTCTGTTGACATGCAAGCTTTGAAATTCCAAACAAATTCCTCTTGAAAATGTTGAAAAAATGAATATTTGGACCACTGTAAATGAGACACCCTGTATATGCTACAGAAAAACACGTTCTAGTTTTAATGTTTACCTTGGATATTCTTCTCCAACTTATATTTCGGAAACTGATGGAAATCTGTAAACAACAAATATGTGTAAATATTGGGTAATAATAATAATATTTGTTGTTTTTTGACACGGTCTGGGTTTATCACCAATGTTGTCTAACATCTCAATTAGGCAACTCCGGAAAGTCATAGATTCAAACCAAATATTCTTCGTTTTGTTGTTCTTTTGTTCAGGTCAAGTGTATCAAAACATAAAACTGTGCAATTATATTAAAATAATTTATCGCAAGATTGCACACAGGTCTACTCTCACATGCTTTACATGTCTGATAGACATGAAAATTCTGATGGTCTCTGGTTACGATTGGTATTTACCATTTAAAAATGTGTTATTCGAATCTCCCGCGTTTTGACTCGCGAGTTTTTGAAGTCTGACGGTTGACGCGGAAGAAAAGGAGAGTCGTACTTCAACTACCGAGGTGAACGGACGTGTGCGTGATATCCGTCACCCCGTGTGTAGCGTGTACCTCCAATAAGGGCGACCACAGCCTTACATCGCTCAGCTAACTCTGGAATCTGGATAGAGCAACGCAGTACCCAGCTGGGGAAGACATCCGACGCCAACCAACAAGGGGTGAGTCAACCGATTCATGATTAACTTCGATCCCCGTGAGTCATTTGCGGTTATTTGCCAATTTAGTTGGTCCTTCACAATTAATCTCTTGGCTACAATAATTTTATTGATTGAATTGTAACCACTCTCTATCTCCGTCAGTCGACTTATGGCGCACTGATGATCGCTAATAAGCGTGAAACAGCTGTCTGCGTACTGGTGTATTGACGGAGATATAGAGCAACCCTCGTACATCTACTGTCACATGCAGTTGGCATAGAAGCGCGCCTATCTGGTTAGGCGAAGCGAATGAACCTTTGCGTTCCGCCAAGAAGTTTGCTGCTTTTTAGCAGTGACTTTCTTTGGTTTGCTGTTACCTCAGGGTATCAGATGGCCTACAGGCAGATCTTTTCTACCGCCTACTCTGCACACAGGTATGTCAAAAATATGAATAAAATAAAACTGTAAAGCCCTCCCCACACGGGTCGACTGTCGATGCAAAGTATTGGAGCGCCACTAACGGGTCGTTTCACGGTTTTAAATCGGATACGATCAGAATGGAAATGTGGTTTGAGTGGTTCGTGTGTCTTGCGCGTGTGATGGCGGTACATATTTGAGATTATATTGTCAGATCAGCCTTGATTTTGTAATTACATGTAGCAATATGAGGACATACAAGCTGAAATTTATGATTTATTAGTCCACCTGTGTACGACTATAAACGCGTCAACCCAAATGACCCATGTGGGGAGGATAATTAATCTAAGAATAGTACCTGTGTCAAATGCCTCATCTTCAGGTCCTCTCAAAGTGATAGCTGAAACAAAATGATATGTCAATAAATCTCGATTCTCAATTTCATAGTTTTTTATTTTTACTTCCCACACCGATGATAGGTGAGGGGAGTATTGTGATCGCGAAAATTTTCGATTTTGAGAGAACCGCTGCATGGATTATGATGAAATTTGGACAGCGATATGCTGTGGTGTCGTAGTAGGTAATGTTCCAATAATTTTGGAAATCGTTGTACGGAGGGTGGAGTAATGAGCAAAAAACGAAAAATTTCAAATATTGCTCAAACTTCGTTTTTAGGCGTTTTAGGGGTTCCTGATCATTTTCTACTTTTTTTGGGTGGGGGTGAATTTGGGGTGGTTGAAGGGTGGGGGGTTGTAAAACTAAAAAATTTATTGTATTCATGATGGGCTTTTCAGTGACCTGTGAATGAAAGACCTAGCGGCATAATACACTTTTTTAGGTCCTTCCGAACATTGCCTTGCTTATAATAGAAACCAAGGGACTTAGAATTCGTGATGATGCATACGAGTATTGTTTTAGATTGCGTAACGCGAAAATTATCGAATTGTTTTTAATGAAATTTTGACACAGTATTACTGCCGCGTCGAGGATGGAAAACGCGTATGTTTTGGAAAAATCGTGTCAGTGGCGGCGCAACAATAATTAAAAAAGGAAAGGTATAAAAATAGCTCAAACTTTGTTTTTAGGCGTTTCAGGGGTTCCGGATCATTTTTTACTTTTTTTTTGGGTGGGGGTGAAATTAGGGTGGTTAGGGGGGGGGGTTGTAAAACTCAAAAATGTGTTCTATTCATAATAGGCATAATAGACGTTTGTCAGGTCCATCCAAACATCATCCAAACATTGCCTCGGCTGTTACAGAAACCAAGGGACTTAAGAATTATTGTCTGATATATACATACGCGTATTACTTTAGATCGTTCTGAATTTAGTGACATGGAAATTATGGAATTGATTTTAATGAAATTTAGACACAGTATTATTACCGTGGCGAGGATGAAAAATGCGTATGGCTTTTAAAAATCTGTCAGCGGCGGCGCAGCAATAATAAAAAACTAAAAATAAGTATAAAAATAGCTCAAACTTTGTTTAGGGGTTCCTGATTCTTTCGTTTCGTCCAGTTGAAACTGGCAGAATAAAAATTGTGTCGTTTTAGTTCCTACGGAGAGACTTTAGGAAACTATTTACTAGTTTTTGTGTTGGATGTTTTTTGAGGACTTGCGAACGATTACTGGTTGCAAGGGATCTCAGACTATAGCTTCATGCAAACGGAATTTAATAAAATGATATCACATTTATGTGTGGTAAGTACTGATCTTGGTCTGAATCAACTTGACTCCATTTTTTTCTTTTCGACGAAACTAGCTTTTTAGGACCCCGGTTTGGTTATGTGGTCAGTTACACTATAGTGGCCGCCACTGGTCCCGTCCTATAAATAAAACCTCAATATTCAAAAATTTTCTACGTACTGGATTACTCAGAAGTGCTACGAATCGATTAACAGCATAAATCTCGTTCCATCTATCAACCTAGCAGGAATTACTTAGAATAAATAAATAATGTCTGCGAGCGAATGTGGGTGTGCTCACCTCCTATAGTCAGATCAAAGGTATTGATGCTTATATTAAGTTTGATGCTTTTACGATCAACTAATAATAATTTATTAAAAATCGGCCTTCATATTTGCAAAATATTATTTCGAAATCATAACCAGGATATACTCGATGACACAGAATTTCCTTGACACTTGATATTCTCGTAACAAAAAAAAAAACGAAAACTGGGTGGTATTTTTGAAAATCCTATAGGGTCTATCATACTATGCTTTCAAAACATTTTTGTCTGTACTTCAACTCTCAGAACTCACCCCCAACTTTTTTTTATAGCATCCAATAGTTTTTCCTACACAAATTAAGTCCTTATTTTATTTAAAATCTTGTAGTCCTTATTGTATTTAAAATCTTGTAGTACCCTTGATTTTATACACAAACCTATTTTTTTCGTAAAGTCATGAGCATAATATAAATAAAATAAGGATTTGTTTGAGACGTAAATTTTTGTAATAAAAAAAGAAAAAAAAGACATTTTTGTTTTCCAAAGCATGTATGATAGGTCAATCAGTACCCTTAAAAACCCACTTAGTCTTCTTTTTTATCTGTTCTTTGCGTCAAACAAGTACTATTTTATTTACATTATGCTTATGATTTTAGGAAAAAATAAGTTTGAGTATAAAATCAAAGGTAGCACAAGATTTTGAATAAATAGGGATATCATTTATGTAGGAAAACCTCATCATAGTCACAATATCTTAACAGGCATGTTCTGAACTCGTAAAATGCATTAAGTCGGAGCTGGAGTATTGCCGACATTATATTATCAATAGTTTTGAGAACTGTAGCTCGCCATCGTTCGCGATTTACTGTCAGTTCAGTGGCGCTCTTGATACTCATATCCAGCAACTGTTTCGTCGTATGGGAAAAGTCACGGCGCCGCCCACTCGGGGCATGACCCTGAACTACAAGTTTATCCATATTATCGCTTCTGTGTATATGTCCGAAGAATGTAGGTATTCTCTTTGGATTACCGAGCTCATCCCGTATGGAAACGTTAGTTAGCATCTATGCGAGCTCGATCTGCCTTTTTAATAGTCCAAGTTTCCGAGGCATACAAAAATGTGGAGAACACAAGAGACTGAACCAGCGACATTTTGGTAGCTTTAGTGATGTTATGGTCACGCCATATTTTAGTAAGCTTTGTCATGGCCATACGTGCCTGTTGAATGCGCCGTCGAATGTCATTTTCACAGCTACCCGAATTGTCGAACAAAGAACCGAGGTACACAAAACTTTGAATTACTTCACAACGGCAAAACCTATGGGGTGCTGTTTGAAATTAAAAAGGTCGGGGTAAGTTTTCGTGGATGACGTAGGTATAGAAAAAAAAATGAATGGATGGTATGATATGACAGACCATTATATACAGTATATCCAGAATTACAACTTAGTTTTGCTTGAACTGTTTTTTGTTACGAAAATATCACGTGTCAAGGAAATTCTAGGACACCCGGTATGCCGCGAGGGGGATTTTGATGGTTAAACCAAATGCTTTTTCGAAGTAAAAGATGTCCTTTGTAAAAAGGATGTATAGACAGCCAAAACGCTATAGTTAACTTTTAGTGCACAACATAGTTTTATAAATTGGTTATTTAAGCGCATATTGATACTATACATATGTGTAACTTACGTGGCAATCCCACAGGTTGCGTTAATATCCGGTTCGCATATTTTTGCTGCTTTCTTCTATGTCTTGATATATCTATCACATTAGATGCACTATTGATTTTTATCGGTCTGATGGCTTGATCTGCAACAGAAAGATCAGCTTTAAAAGGAAAGAATTTTTACTTAATACACTTTGAAGATCATGCATCTACCTGGTGCTGTCACTTCTTCCAGCCCTTTCTTTTTTAATTTAGCTTCACCGCCACGAACATAATGTTCAAAAACCATAGACTTTATCGATCTCTACCACTACCACGGTCTACGGTACGGTTTAGAAACTACATTGCTATCACTTTAGTGATGAGCTACTCACATTACGGAATTATCTACAACAATACAATTTCAAAAATAGTGTTTTGTGTAAGGTAGGGCCAGGGCCGTATATAAGAGGGGTTTAGGGGGTTCAAATCCCCCCATGAGTATTCCCATGAATAAAATAACTACTAAAATAATACAAAATAAAAATAATCAAGATGCTTTCTCCAAGCTTAGTGATTGATTCTACTACTAACCAATCCCTCGGCGCTCATGACACATTGGCATCGATACAATCTATACGGTTTTTAAGCAAATTAAGATATTACAAAGTCAAGTCTTTTCTTTTATACATGAACCCCCTCCATGGTCAACGCCTAGCTACGGCTCTGGGTATGTATGTTATGTCGATGCAACAGGGCAATAAAGAGCCCACTACGAATACAATACTATTTTCAGTTTCACAACCCCCACTGCCCCACATTACCCCAATTTTACCACTTCTAAGAGAATTTAGAAGATGAGCGGGAACCTCAGATTACACATAAACGAAGTTTGAGCTATATCTAATATAATAGGCAAGGTGGTGTTCGGTGGACCTGAAAAAGTGTGTTATATCGCTAGGCCTTTCTTTCGCAGATCAATGGAGACCCCATTAAAAAATATAACAATTTTTTCAGTTTTACAACTCCTCACCCCCTACCACGTCAATTTCATGCCCACCTTAAAAGGCCTAAAAACGAAGTTTGAGTAATATTTGAAATTTTTTGTTTTTTGCAAATTACTCCGAAGCCCATGCACCGATTTTGAAAAAATTATAACAGCATTACCTACTACGACCTCATAGCATGTGGCTACCCAAATTTCATCGTAATCCAAGCAACGGTTAGTGATATTACGATGTTAGAAGAACGCCAACAGACAGGCATACCGACAGACAGAAAATAAAAAAATACGCGATCACAATGATATTCAAGAAATTAGTAAAAAATTAGTTTTTCCAAACTTTGACGACCTGTATCTCCGATTTATGGACTACCTCTAATTCAATTACTTACAAGAGAGGAGTGGGTTGGCTCAGTGGTTAGAGTCGAGGGCTCGTGACCAGAAGATCCCGGGATTCTCGTTAAGGGCCCCACAGACATCGTTCTTTTTCATCAGGTTTGCACGACGTGCCAAACGATCACACTCATTTCGATCCGTGTGTGCCGAAAAACCGTCGTGTTGACCGTCGTTCCAAAAAATCTGTCCGAGCCTCGTCGGTTTCGAACACCATCGTGCAACTCGGTACATGTGTGGCCCTTCGTCGTGCAATCACGACGGGATTTTGCAGTGTCGTTCTGGTTGCCTTCGAGTAAGCGTATATCTAGGGTTAGCGACACCTATCAAAAATGTGCGATACACGGCAAAATAGCAAACAATTTATGATGGAATTCATACACATGTATAGGAGTTTTCCGTGTCTCTGGAAAGTCAAATCCGCTGAGTATGCAGACAGAGACAATAAAAATAAGGCCTACGGAGAACTGTTGAAAAAATGGAGAGATATAGATGCCTCTGCAAATACAGATTCAGTGAAAAGGAAGATTGACTCCATTCGCGGATCGTTCAGGAAGGAGTTAAAAAAAGTAAATGCATCCAAGAAAATTTCAAATCCTCGTAGCTTCTACCCGTAGCAAGGAATCTCAATGTAGGTAGCTGTCAGACGTTCATGAGGGGAAATACTTTGTCTCATCCAAGTATCCTGTTTTTTTATTAGAGGTGCTACTGAATTAAGTAATTCTAAGGGCCGATTTTATCAACATGCATATTTAACAAAGAATTTAACAAAGCTTTTCTATTGGATGTTATTTAGCAAAAGCTTTCTATTGGGTATTGCGGGCTAGGTTAATAAATATCGTCCAATAGTATCTTATCAATATTGAAAACAAAACGTCAAAGCTGGATGACACTTTTCATCATATCGTATAATAAGCTTTGTAACAAAACTATTGTTGTAACAAGTGTATATTTGTTGCAACATAGGCGATGAATGAAGTTTGCAGCTCGAGACGAAGCCAACGATCGAAATAAATATCTTTTTGTTTGAAATTAGATCACAGATGCCAGTAATAAAGTACCTAAACAAATATCTTCTGAGGCGATTTTACTGTAGCATGCTGGGTGGCCGAGTGGCAGAGTAGCCGACTCGTATGACTTGGTATCGCTGGTGGTGTTGGTTCGAAACCCAGCCCGTGCAACTATTTTTTTCTTTATTTTTTTTATCCAAAATATTCATCGATGTGTTTTACTCATGTTACACACATTTTTTTGTATCATCGACATAAAAATGTTTTTGAATCAAATTTTATTAGACATTTTACTTGACATATTGCAAAAGCTAAGTACCGGAGGCGGTGGAGAATTCGGTCAGTGGAAGTGAAGTTTATCCGTCAAAATCAATCGCCAATTGCTCTGATAGCAGTATCAAAATGAAATTATTCCAAAAAAGTAAAATTATTCGTAATTTTTGTTGTACTAGTAAAACATCTAATAACATTTCATTCAAAAACACATTTATGTCGATGGTACAAAAAAATGATATAACATGAGTAAAAAGCATTCCAATGAATATTTTGTATAAAAAAAAGTACTTGCACGGGCTGGGTCTCGAACCAACACCACCAGCGATACCAAGTCATAGGAGTCGGCTACTCTGCCACTCGGCCACCCAGCATGCTGCAGTAAAATCGCCTCAGAAGATATTTGTTTAGGTACTTTATTACTGGGATCTGTGATCTAATTTTAAACATTCAAAAAGATATTTATTTCGATCGTTGACTTCGTCTCGAGCTGCAAACTTCATTCATCGCCTATGTTGCAACAAATATACATTTTAGTTACAACTGTTACAGGTATTTTCATGAAGTACGTCACACGGGTCAGGAGTCGTCGGCGTGTTTTCGGGATTCAAAAACTCATTTCTATTTTGATATAACTGTTGGATTATTGCGAAAAAAAAAACAAAACAGAAACAGTTTTGTTGTAAAACTTATATTTGATCTCTCCATTTATAACAAAAAAATTATTCAAAACCCTAATTTTTTGCCATCATCATTTAGGAGAAGAAAAAACCAGCGATCAAATGTACAGTTTTTGCGGAATCTGATTGGTTGAAATTAGCAATTGCTAAACTTTTGATTAAATAAGAAAATGCAATTTTTCACCCATTTAGGATGGAAAATCAGACTGGAAAAGATACTAGACGGTTCATAATGGTCGATTTGTATATAAAGCATGTCATTTTTAACCCTTTTGAGGTAAACTTCAAGAGAAACCAATAGTTTTCAGAGAACTTTGACAGATGCATGTTCTTGAACGGGCTGCTCTGATTGGTCAAAGCCTTTGTTAAAATGCGCCTGTTGATAAAATCGGCCCTAAGTATGTTTCTTCATCCATCCTCAAATAATTGTACCAATCCCCTGGTTCCAGACGCAATTCTTTTCATAGATTTATATGGGAAAATCGGCCTCTTTTTAAAAGGCACTGCTTCACCCATTTAGAACGTTTTTTCTTGCTGTATTCCACTTTAATAGCTAAAGCCGCCGCCAATGCTAAAGTATTATCCATGTTAACGGACCAAAAATTTGCGAGAACCTGAAAGAAAACCGAACAGTGTGTGTGGAGGTATCGTTCCATCGGTTTAACCGACATCGGTTGGCACGTCGTGCAAACCTGATGAAAAAGAACGACGTCTGTGAGGCCCTTTAGAGGCGAAAATTTATTTGTTTTTTTTTCAATCAAAAATAAATATTCATAAAAAAAGCTCGGCGAAGAATCCCCACCTGAGCCTTCACTGTTGGCTTCTAATTAACAGTGCTGTTCCTAGAGTGGCGCCGAAAAATAGTAACAAAGCGTAAACAGAACACGAGGCTAATTACCAAAGCAGTCGATGCCGATGACACAGAAGTAAAAAAAATTACTTACAAGACACTCTTCTTCCCCCTGCTGGAATATCGATCACGTTATTTGTGTAGCTAATCAGTCCTCCCATATCACAAAGTTCTCTTCCTTTGATCCGATTCTTATCATCAACACAGACAAATCTATATGTGAATCCTATCGTCAATAACTGTATGACGACAAAAAACAAAACGACCTTTTTCATTTTGTATGCGCTGCTTTGCACTTCTCGTTCGTTCGAAACGGAAACTTCAACTAATTTTAGCAAAATGCGCCCGATATACCGGCACCGAGTTGAATTTTTTTCGACTGTTTATATATTTTGTATACATATTCGTTAAATTACTAATCCTTTATAGATGGGAGCTTGCAATGGTTTATTATCTTGCCCAGTTAATAAATCGGCATCGGACGGACGATACGGATCGGAAAAAGTTACTTTCTATCATAGTGTAAATAAACATGGTGTGCTCACGCGCATGCAGCCGTCCGAGCGCCGGCACGCTGTGACGTCAGCAACGAGATTTCTGTCGGCGAACTAGCGGGAATACCACATGATGGATTATATTTTAATTTCAAAGTGATAGATTAAAGGAGTTCAATAGCCAATTATTTGACAATTATGTTATAGAGAAGTGTAAAATAGGTAATTTAACGACTTTTTCTACAAAAATGTATTATTTATTGGTAAATTTCGTCATTTCGTCTATCTCTAATAATTTTTTAAATATGTTTGATTGTTTAGAACACGACTGTCCATGGAATTTATCGAACTCTATCTCAACCAAAACGGGCTACTTTAATCATCTCCTCACTTGGATATACAAGACTGACTCTAGATAGAAACTCAATCCAGTCTGGGGCCCGATTAGAAGAATGAAATTTGTTTTGCGCCCCCAAAGCTAGATTAGGATATTCGTTTTTGAATCTGTAGGCCACATATCCGTCAATAAATTTCAGTCCCTCGTTGGAAATCGTGTCTGGCATTTTATTTTTTTTCCAATTGACACGAAAGGTCATGTTCTTCAGAAATAAAGTTATCTAGGTCATAATCTGGACTCTGAAAGGTAAAGTTGGAAAAATGAATATAATTTGAATCATTCTCTGTCCCAACAATATCGCTGTCAAGAAGAACGTTCTTGAAAAACTCCTGAGTAAAGCACACGTCATCAGCTTTGATGTTAGAATTACTCGAAGTTTTTCACTTGTAATGGTTCAAGTAGGCACGATTCATTGCTTTCTTCTGCATATTTATTCATTGAAAATACGGCAGGTGAATATTTTCCGGGGATGTACCATAAAAATTTCAGTTTTAATAAATGTTTAATGCTAATTTGTGAAATGATTACCATTTTTTACATATAACTCAAAATGAGGAATACAAAGTAAATTAAACAAAAATCGTTAGCGATTCTATTTAAAACGCGATTAAACGGGCCGTGGTATCACGACGTCTAATAATTCCCCGCGTGAAAAATCTCGTTGCTGACGCAATGCGCAGAGCGATCGCAATTTCGTACGGCTGGCGAGCACACCATGTATACTCGCACCACGCATTCTATTAAATTTAATGGACCATCGCACATGCGTCGGAACGGTAGGCATCGGATTTTCAAAATCCGGTGAAAATATAGCAACTAGAAATAAAACTGGCCGATGCGTGCCGATACCGACGTATGTGGGATGCTGACCGGCGATTGCCGAGGCACCGTCGGCATTTTCCAAGTTTCTACCTGTACTGCCTGCAGACAGTGTTGCCATTCATAGCAGCTTGTCGCGAAAATAGCGACATTTTGATTACGTTGAGACGTAGCGGCGATTTAACAAAATAAACCGATTTGTAGGGACTTTTTGAAAAATTCTGTTACTATCTTTATTTCGCCACTGATTATTGCTTGTCTGTTCTTCTTTTCGGTTCTGCCCAGACTGTTTTGTATTGGTGTTGAGACCACAGCATAGTAAACAATCAGCACAATATCTCAGGTTGGCGGCAATTACACGCGCATCCCCTCTTTTGGATGATTATTTGTACGGATGCTAACAATGCTTCGATACTTGAAATGCATCAATACTTCTGCACTAATATCGAGTATTTTTGTCTTAGATACTTTTTGAGCGATTCCAAGCTGGTATCGCTATACTTTTGTAGCGGTATCGGAATCGAAAATAATTACGAACCGAATTACGAACCGAACGCGCCCCCATTGGCGTGTACAGCTCTATACTTGGCTAAAAAATATCGAATTGGTACCAGTATCGATATGTTTATTTTCGCATCTCTACCCAGATTTCACACCCGTGAAATCATTCGAAGGTCAAATTCTGTGGGAACCATTTTTATATAGGAAATCCTCAGAGATCATCTGCTGGCTGTTTACTATGCTGTGTCGAGACTATGTATCGGCTAATCCACTATATTTTTGAATGAAAGGTTATATTATATTATACATATACCCACCGACTATAAACCTAGGTATTTTCGCGATTGGCTGGGAATCTAGAATCTAGTATCGGAGTAGGACGACGTTGGTCAAAGGAGCATCCTTACCTTACCGCCATGGTGACGTCACACGGGTTCGGGAGCCGTCGGCGTGTTTTTAGTACTCGATTCAAAAACCCATATTTATTTTGATATAACTTTTGAATTATTGCGAAAGAAAAGAAAAGAAAAACAGTTTTGTTATAAAACTTATGTATGATCTTTCCATTTATGACAAAAAAATCTTTAGGGGGAATTTTTTCGTTCGAGGTTTGATAAGTCAATTCTGACTCTAAGAGTCCCGAATATCCTTTATAATAATGAAATGAATTGCAGCTGAAAAGTTGCCGAGCGAAAAACTAAACATAAACAGACTAGGTAAAGTGTTTACGATGTCACTTGGAACAGCAAAAAATGCTTGGGCGGCATCTCCTTTGTTAAACGCCGCAGCACCGACACTCGGTTTATGGTTATGGGCCATAAACCGAGTGTCGGTGCTGCGGCGTTTAACAAAGGAGATGCCGCCCAAGCATTTTTTGCTGTTCCAAGTGACATCGTAAACACTATACGTCTTGATACACAAGCCCAGATTTACTCATTTTGATTCCGTATTTCGCTATTTTTCAGTTTTCGCAAAAAAATTATTTGAAAAAGTATCAACCTAGGACTCACCCTGTATAGCTACCGTAATGTTTAAAAATTTATCTACCACCTTGTAGATTCAGCGAGCATTTAATAAGTTCTTCCTTTAAAATGTCTCTGCACATTATAGCACACAACTAAGTTTTAAAACATCACCACAGATTTTCTCGGATCATCAAGATCGAGCCACGTTTCAAACGATGAAAAAACTACACGAAATTCACTTCAGCTCTTTGGAAATGTCACCACAGACATACACAAACACTTTACGCACTTATAACAACCCCTATTTTCACGGCGGGGGTTGAAATCTGGTACTATCTCAATCTGAAGAAAATGCGCGCAGGACCCTTATCACGAAAGACCCGGAATAGACTGGCTCGTGGAGCAATGGAGCAAAATCAGAAAAGACAAAACAACTGATAAGAAAGCGCCACCTGCGATTTTGAGTTTTTTGTGGCTGATGCTTTGTTTACATTCGGACGCAGGGATAAATCTAAATTCAGATGCACACGATAACCGACATACGACACACGACGAACTGACTGTCGTATAATCTAAAATGTATCCATTTACACCAGTCCGAAATTTTCGTACGAAATTTGGTTACAAACTTGGGGAATTTGTATTTTCATAGTTAGTACCTATTAAAGTTAAAGCAAGTCTTTGCCCTGAAGAAATAGGTTCGCGAACACAATAAATTCTACCGAGCCGTGGACCAATAATTTGAAGAAAAGATTTAAATGCATTTCTTGACATTCGCAAATAATTAAAATATTATTCTGTGTCAGTTAGTTTTATCTCCTGCTACAGATTATGGTACGCTCCTTGCTTCTTTCTATTTTTAAAAATGTCTCGAACCCAAATTCTTCGCGTTCTTCCTCTTTCCTTCATTTTTATCCATTAGAGGGACAAAAGTAAAATATTTATTGAATTTACGTATTGCGCTCGCTGAATTATCATTTCCGAATACAAATTAATGGAGATTGTCAGCTGTCAAATTACATACGACATCGGATAAAAAGTTAAAATGTTTTCAACTTATCCGACCGTCGTATAAAAGTAAAAATCACCGGACATTTAGTTTGGCGCCAATCCATTTTGAATATTTCAACCAATAGGAGCAGTTTCGTACCGTCGTATCGTCGGATGTCGTGTGCATCTGAATTTAGCTTAAAAGTTCCAATCTGAAGGGCGCGAATTTGAAAATCACGTACTGGCTTGTCTAACTCCATTATTTACTGATATCTCTCGAAGAGTCAGAGTTAGATAAGGCTGCTGTATTTCACCAACACTATTTAACATACATATACAGGGTGTCCCACGACGATTAAGACAAGCAATATATCGGAACTGGGCAGTAGTAGCGAATCATAATTTTGGGGGTGTAAATTATATATATAAATATATTGTATCTTTTCTTATTATGTCATCCAATGAGGTATTTGTTTTTAGTCACGTGACGTCCGATTCAAAAGTTTTAATGGAAGACCCTGTATATATGTGACATTTTATGTTCCTCCCAAAAAAACAATTCCAACAAACTAGCATACTTGGGGTCTAAAGTGATTAATTCAAGAGCTACAGGTACTTATGGCTATTTTTTCCATTATTCATTGCACCTCACCTGAAAATGTATCACAAAAGTGTCTGAACTGAAGATTTTAAGATACCCACCTGCGGTTTATCAGTGAAATGACTATAGAATACCCGAGCTACATACAAAAACACCTATTTCAAAGTCCAAAGAAAGATTTAACTGGTATTTAGCAATATTTCAACAAGAAATAAGCAAAAAATGACCACCTCTATGTAGAATGAACTGTCAACACGTTTAAATCAAGCCGTACGAAACAGTTGAATATCAATATCACTACAGAGGGCTGCCAACCAAATTCCCTATATAGTGCAGGACATTTAGGTACATTATGTGCATTTATATAGTCCAGGACAATTAGGTAGATTTTTACGGAGACCAAGAGGACTCTAAAAATTCTAAGGAGTACATTTTACTTCCCATCTAACCCTCATTGATATCCTAATTTGTCCTACGTCGCATTTATTACCATATTTAAAGCTGACTTTATACAGGGTGTCCCAGAAGTCAACGTCAAGCCGCAACGGGCTAACAGTATTGGCTGTCACCCGGTTGCAGCTTGACGTTGACTTATGGGACACCCTGTATATTTCCACCTATAAGGTTTATAAACCCTGTCGTCTAGGTTGCCTAATGAATCTTTGAGTTTTAGACGAGACAGATATACCGTTCTCAATCCTAGATTTCTAAAAATCTTTTCAGGAGTCTCTTGTACGAGTATATTATGCTAGTCCTACCAACAGATGTAACGTCAGTTTGTAAACTTCCTGGTTTATGCTCATAATAGCAGTAAAATCGTGTGACAATAAGTCCTAAAAAGCATCAGACCTATGAGATATCCAAACAGACCTCACGTAATCAAGGTTATGATGTAGACAGATAATAAACAACAGTAGGTGTTAAAATAGTATCTATTATATACAAAATAGTACAACTATAAAGCATAATACGGAAAAAACATATATTGTAAAAAAATCCTGGGTTCCCATTTCTTGACTTGCCTACGTTAGCGTATCACTGTAAAGAGGCATGTCTAAGTAACTTTACATACTATGGCCCGGTTTTTCAAAGTGTAATTAAGTATAAATTAAAATTAATCTTGAGATTAGCGCAAAATGTGCGTTTTTCAATTGGCAGTTAATTCATAATTTGCTCGCAACTGGGGATTAATTACAAATCAAGCTAATCAGATGTTTTAGTTATGATTACCAGGAATAATTAACAAAAATTAAAACAGATTTGGCAGCTACATGTCAGAAGTTACGATATTCTGATAACCTATAATCGCTGTTATCTTTCGATTTCAATATGGATTATGACATAAATCTATGGGCATAAATGCCGATTCAAGTGATGAAGAACAAACTTAAGCTTGGTTTTTCGTTTCAAATTGTTATATTTGATTTTTATAACTTCTCCAATCTTTAAATTCATTTTCATTCACATTAAACTCTTGATCAATTTTTCTCCAATACACGTCTTTTTCCTTCCATGTAGTGGTTTCGCTCTTTCTACATTTTCAATAGTCCAATAGTGCATTTATATTTATTCACTAATTCTACAAGGGCGTCTTCTTGACTTGTGAAATTTGGTAACCTCTTTCGATGTACATTCTTACCTCTGCAATTGTTTTCAAAATTTACACAGCTATATTTTCTAAGGAATTACTGAGAGACAAGGATATATGATTCAGAATATCATGCTTACCTATTGTCAGAGTCCAAGATCAAATTATGTTTTCATCAAAATGTAATTTATTTTTCCGGAAGCGTAAATCACAAAATAGCCGTAAAACTAAACGAGATTTCAAGTGAAATTAGCGAATTAGTATTTAGTATAAAAGTGACGTTATGATGACTAATTGTGACATATATCACCATTACAAAGGCCAAATTACCACCGAACAACAAAATCAGACAAATATCGCCCAACTTACAACACACAATTTAATAGAATGGTTATCCCCAGTGTAGCCAACATTACGTAATCAAAAATTAGCAAATTATCAATTTATATGTGCTATGAAATATACTTCTGGAGTTCAATTGGTAATTAAGACGTAATTCGTAATTTCATGATTCTAGATTAATTAATAGTTAATTACAGCTTGAAAAACCGGCATTATGTCGATCAGATGTCAGTTATTTTTTACTTAGGAACTGCTGATCCTTGGGCTGTTAAGTTGTAACTGAGAAAGGGGTTTCAACTTCCTCAGCGTGTCAATGCCGGCCGAACAACCCAAAAACCAGCAGCGGAAACGTTACTCAATACACTTTCGACTTACCCTGACTAGAATAATTTGACTAACCCTGCGTAAGCCTTGGTTTATCCACAAATTCAACACCATGTCTGAATATATTCAGACTTATTGCGATCACCATGCTGCCCCAGAAGAGCAGATACAACAACGACTCTGTAGAATACTCTTGTGGAAAGATGACCGAAGCTACAAACATTGCTATGGCCATTAGCAAAACTGAGGGGAATGTTACGTATCGCCATCCTTTTTCTATTGTTAGAGGGGAGACTAGCTTCCCACTGCCTGGAACAAAAGGACCCGTTGAGTTAATCCTTGAATGACGTTTCAATGGACTAGTATCATAGTAGTAGTAGTAGTATCATGTGTTTCAAAAAACAATGATTAAATCATTATAACCTCTTAGTGTATACAAAAATGGTACTGTTGCATTTCGTTATAGTCTAAGATCCGAATATAGAGCGACCTTCACCGAACTGGTTAATGGATGAAAAGCGTTTTATATTAAATTTAATATGTTAAAAAACATATCGCGAGTGGGTTGGCTGAAAAATTTCAGTCCAGGATATGATTAATTAAATATTGAAGAATTATTTTTTTTAAACATTTCACTGGTTTGGTTAATAGACAAATCACATACCAATCGAAAGTATGAAGCCCATAGAATATGCAAACGTTAGGTTGGCAACGTTTTTCCCGTCCCAACTATAGGGTAGGCAGGTATAAACAGGTAAATCAATAATAGTAATGGACTAGTATCATGAATTTTATTTCTGGTTGCATATGATAGAGTACGTCATAAAAAGCATCTCATTTTTTTCTCCGATTTTTTTGGGCACAGGAAAGCCGTGAAAATGAGGAAAATATTTGAATTCTCCTAGGGCAGTGACGTCACTGCCCTATAGGCGAACAGCCAATCAAAAGACAGATATGTGTGCTGTGTTGCCGCATTCTGATGGCGCGCGGAGCTGTACGCGGGCCGGCTCATCTATCTTGTCTTCTGTTCCCGTCTGATATGTTTTGTGGTTTTAATGTCCCGTGATCCTAAATTCCAGGGCTGTTCCAAATTACGGTTCTATCACCGTCCTAGAACTGTTTTCATCGTGCCCCACCCATTTTGTGATTCTAGAATCTATGATTGGTTGGTACGCTGATGGACCAACCAATCATCGTTTTGAGAACTGTAAAATGGGCGGGGCATGATGAAAACAGTTCTAGGACGGTGATAGAACCATAATTTGGAACAGCCCTTCCGAAAGCTAAGTTAAGGTTCCTGATCCGTCAATCCTGTCAATCAATCGTCATTCGGTCATTGTCATTTCCAAATTGCATTGGGCTTTAGCTGTAATTTTCAACAATCTTAAAGTTATTATTATTTGTTTGCGTTTATTTGTACAGGATATCCTTTTATTCCATTTTACTAGGTTTCAAGTTATTTTATCGTAACATAACCAACAAGTATGGGTAAAATCGATAGTGGATTCACAAAAGCCGATTCAGATAACCTGCCTAAAGTTGGTATGGCTATGGTGAACGACTTTTATGTGGATAATATGCAGTTCTTCAATATGGAGATGAGAAATGTGAAAGCTAAGAAGTGAGTTTCAAAATATTTATAACACTTTGGATAGCAAATAACATGTTTATGTGAAATGTAAATGTTTTGCGAGTCGGAGCTGTTCTTGGCAACAATGCACTGCTGATAATTCGCGCGGTTGGCACTGATTGGCTGAATTTGAATTCCTTTCTTCAAACTTTAGAATGGAATTTCTAAAAAGCAAAATGATGTAGAAAGTAACGAAATGCAGCAGAACGTTTATTTGTGTATGCACTAAGCGGCCATAATAATTAAATCATTGTTCTTAACCTCGTGATACTAGTCCATTTGCACCTGTGCGGTTAATGCATGAAACTTATTTTTTTAGCCTCATAGGCGCGTTTGGTTCGTACAGAGAATTTTGTGCAATTGATTACACCCCTCAATAATTATATAGCGATACACCTACAAAAGTATAGATACCAGCTTGGAATCGCTCAAAAAGTATCTAAGATAAAAATAGTCGATATTAGTGCAGAAGTACATTTACCAACCCTACAAAAAATCATCCAGAAGTGGGGATGCGCGTGTAATTTCCGCCAACTTGAGTTATTGTGCTGGTTGTTTACTATGCTGTGATTGACGGCTTAGACGTCAATGGTTCTCAGATAGATCAAAAGATAACACACAAACTATAATCACGGCTCAACAAACAATCAGCTGATTCAGATAGATTTCAACAGTGGCGGCACGGCAAGGTCATGGCTATCTACACGGAATATGAGTATAGAGATAAATAATACAGATCACAGCGCAAATCTAGTACTTTATGGGAGGTAAACAATAAGGACAACATAAACTTTATGTTGTCTGTAATTTTTACCTTCATTTTATAACGCATGGGTTGAGTATTATTTCTTAATTCTGCCCTGTTGTACATTTTTTCTACTCCGCCCCTGTCAGGGCGAATGCAACTATCCATGGCCGACTTTACTCACTAGACTGGAGCATTGAAATATGGCAACACTGAATAGCGGGCCGAGCTGGGCCGAGCTTTTATTTGTTTTTAAGTCGTTAGTGTAATCTTCCAGAGTAAAAAAGAAGATTGGAAGGTGATTTTTAATGTGTTTCTAATTATTTACCTGCACAAACGAAACTATAAAGATAAAAACATGCCTGCAAAGTGTGTAGTACCAGGTTGCACTAGCAATTGTGCTTCCAATAACGGACATATTAGGGTGTTCAATTTTCCTCAAGACGAGCATTTCAAACAGAAGTGGGTGAAAGGTATTCCTCGTAAGGGCTGGTTATATTTATAAAAATAAAGACAATATTTACAAACATTTCCAAGGATAAGACCTATTTTAAAGCACAATGTGGTACCTGCAATGTTTTCAGGACCTCCGAAATATCACAGAAAAATACAGTTCTAATAGAACACATCTGGGCATACCTACGAAAAGATTTGATAATGAAGGGGAATCAAGACCAGCAAGAATGGCTTCAAAGTGACCTAATAGTGAGTTTTTCTAGCTTAAGTGAAAATTTACAAAGTAAATTGAGTGTTCATTTAAGTGGACGTGGGAGCAGGAAACAGGTTGCGTTTATTTTTATTTTGTAGTGTTTGACTACGATGAACCAGACATCAGATGTAGGTGGTATTAGTATCAATTAATACAGACATTCCTTTAAATCAATAAATCATAATTTGTTGCTGATTTGAGTTAGATTTTACCACTGTCATTAAGAATATCCTGTTGGTCTCAAATAGAAAATATTTTGGCACACCTTTTTCAAATAGGTTTTCTGTTGATTTAATGTTAAAATCTATTCTACGTCCAGCCAAAGAAAGTTTACAATTTTGTGAGAGAGAATAAGTTGCCAATTTTACCACCATCCTAAATATTCCTCAAAACTTTGCAGTTCTTTAAAAATTGCACCTGACAGAAAATATGCCTTACATTAAAACTGTTGCAGAGGGTTTATTATTCTCGGAGAGGTACATTGTTTTACAAATTGATGAAATATCAGCCTATATAAATGTTCTTGTCATTACAAAAATGATAGGTAGAACATGAAGGACAAAATTATTTGATAGGTATATTAAATACATACAGCTTATAGTTGGTAGGCGTAACCCTTCCATCAGAGTATACAGCTCAAATTACAGTCGTTATTCAAAATAAGTATTGTTAAAATTTTGATTTCAAGCCAATAGGTGTAAAATTAAGTTTTTAGGCAATTGCACAAAGCAGTTTTAATGGAAATTGCAAAAGAATTCATCAATATACATTTAGATGAGTTTGTTTTAAGACACATTTGTTCATGTAATCAACCCCAAACTGATAAAATTCTGCTTAAATTAATGATATTAATGTAGCAAATATTTTTATTAATAATTACACTGAAATAGTTCAAGACAAAATACAGACTGACAAAACTAAAAAGAAAAAATCTAACTGAAATAAGAAATGTCTAACAGAAGGGAAAATCTCTAAATTTAAATACATATACATTTTTGTACTGTTACTACTGGCATTTTTCACCATTATTTTTTCAAAAAGTATTTTTCTTAATTTATCAACCGAGATGAAATCTAATACATATAAAATGTAATAATTATTCTGAAACTATAAAACAATTTAAATTTTCCGTGGAATGCCCGCCGTTCGGCCCACGGTAACCGGCCAGCTATTTGACAGCTAAGCGACGTTGCCACATCTAAGGCTCCGGCCTAGTGTAGAGTCGGTCATGCGTCAGCACAAAGGAACCGACCGTGAGTAAGACAGCTGATTGTTGGTTTAGCCGTGCTATAATCAACAAACAACCTAACCTAACCGACGTACACTGCGCAGTTACGTCACTGTTAGTGACAACAGCGCGCTGTTGCCAGTTTTCAATATGGTCTCTTAATTTCCGAAACAGATTTAACTTTAGTATAGTTTCTGATTCAAACGGTCGTCAACCTTATTTTTTAACGTAATATCATCAAGTATATCTGGTTTTTATGGATGTTCTCATTCCCGTGAAAAATACTAGTAAAAACAGTTGCTCACCTAAGAATAGGTCTATTGCGTCTTGTCTGAATCCGTCCATCAAGTTATTCTTGTAATATCTTTGTAGAGAATTCAATCCGTCTTTCAGAAGCCCAACTCTGGACCTTTTTCCGGTCCTAGTAAAGTCGGTTTTCAACGCCCCAGTGCCACTGTATTGAATACTTATCACGTCTGCATTATCGGCCCAAACATTCTGCAAAAAATAATGTTCCGGTCAAGTTATTTCATGAGTTGGTCGACTTTCAAAAGGTACGAGAAACGTTTCACGGTACAGCTTTATTTGTTTCTTTTTTTTAAGTATTTATATTTATCGTACTCTTACATGATACACAATGCATGAAGTATATGTTAAGTAATTTCATCTCCATCCTTCGAAACCAGTTCTTTTTAGCTTCATTGTCACGTGCGGAATCAGTGCAAACTCGCAGGCTCGCAAGGAGCAAGATCTGGACTGTAGAGCGGGTACGCGAGAAGTTTCAGTCCTATCGTGGCCAAAATATTCGGTGCAGGCTTTGGCATTATCATGAAGGCCGGAAAATCTCTGTCGTGGTAGACGGCTTTTCCTCTTCTTTCCATAGCATCAATGCCGGGGTTCCGCAAGGATCGGTATTGGCTCCGACATGGTTTCTGCTTCACATTAATGATCTACTCTCTAGCACTACAAACCCAATCCACAGTTTCGCGGATGACAGTACGCTGCATGCAGGCATCATGAGCAATAGACCGATCTCTGTGGCCCAGCTGGAACGCAGAAGACTGGCAGTGGCAGCTTCACTTTCAAAGGATCTCGATACCATTACCGCTTGAGGGCTTAAGAATATGGTTAAATTTAATGCCTCCAAGACCCAGTATTGTACGCTATCAAACAAGAAGTGCCCAAGCCAACACCAGGTTCTAATGAACAACCAGGCTCTGCCAAGGAGTCGCTCATTCAAGCTGATAGGAGTCAACATTACAGAAAATCTGATCTGGCACGAACACGTCGCGTCAATTGCAACAGCTGCTGATAAAAAGCTTGGGTACCTATTTAGAGCCAGAAAGTATTTCTCACCATATAACCTCCTCACGCTATATAAAGCCCAGACAAGACCTTGCCTGGAGTATTGCTCTCATGTCTGGGGAGCTGCTGCCCCTACTACCCTGTCTATACTAGATGCCGTCCAGAGAAGGGCAATTCGACTAATTGGCGATCCGGCCTTAACGCGCCACCTTCAGTCACTTTCTCACCGGCGTGTTGTTGGTGACCTCCCACTCTTCTACCGATATTCCAACGGATTCTGCTCCTCTGAGCTATCCTCTGTCGTTCCGCAGCTCACTGCTCCTACCAGATGTACCCGTGCGACCGCTGAATCTCATCCTAAGACGGTCGTTCTTCATACATCAAGAACTGAGCGGTACAACCGCACATTTATTCTCAGGGTGTCCAAGGCTTGGAATGGACTGCCAGAAGATGTATTTATTGGGCCTGCGGGTATTGGCCCATTCAAATCTCGCGTTAACAAACTTCCCCTAAGATAACCCTTTCACAGCAGCCGTGGTACTCTGGTATTTAGGCTCTGCCTGCGCGGTCTGCTCAGTTATAAAAAAAATGATGGAGCCACCACTTAGCAATGACTCTCTTCTGTATGGCAAAGGGTTGCCTACTATTACATTTAACTTGGCTAAATTTCTCCTAATGTAGATTTAAAAATAGAAACGACTTATAATGATTATAGGTTTTGACATCAAACAACGTTACCTTAAAAAGTACTTCAAATGAAATCTGCTCTTCAAGATGTTGGTTCTGTTGCAGAATGTTCAGTTTCTTCAGCACAATTTCTAAATTCCTGTGAGCTAACATGCTTTGGACAACATTTGTCCTATCCAAACAATCAATGCAGTTTGTCCTGAACACCCCTTCTTGTAACGAACTCAAAGTTCCATCCCGTAACATCAGGAAAAATCCCATTTCATCCTGGTCAAGAGCTACTCGATCTAAAGTCACAACAAACAGAAGTTAAAATGCATGCCAAACTCTTTTACAGATGAAAGACATAAGGGCTGAATACATGTACCTAGTTGAGAGGTAAAAATGAAAGTTACAACACAACAATTACAACACATAAATTGGATGCTTAAATACTATAACCTTTTCCAGCGGTAGTTTCAAAAGGATCACATTACATTTCTCAAGCGAAAATGGGCTAGTATAAGAGCATAAGAACTTTCTCATATTTTTCCGCGATTTTTTTTGTGCACGCGAAAGCATAGAGGACATAGAGGACCGTGACGTCACGGAATAGCCAATGGGAAGACGGATATGAGTGCCGCGTTGCCGTTCTATCCAATGAAATCGTGCAGGTTAGAACAAGTAACGCCCATGCTCTAACAGGCATGAGTGTGTTCACAAACACGATGTTATTTTTTACAGAAATCCGCAGGATTTAAATCTCATGGAATTGTTTAAAATAGTCATTTAACATTTGTGCACCGTTAAAGCCCAAAATTCACTCAAAACTATAACAATAAACCGGAAACGATCAACCAAAACAAAGTTGCTATTTATATTAAGCCACTATTAGGGTTCTTTATCAGCGATTTAGCGGTTAGTGTGCCACCATCATCAAGCTGCCGCTTTAGGATTGAGCACAAACAAAATCTTTGTTTACTTCTTCTAACCTGTTCGAATTCGTTGGTTCTACCAGATATAATAGGTCTGTTTTTACAGCAATCACAAACTAGTCAGCGTCAATTTGATTGGCCAGTACTAGTCAGAAATAGTTTGACAACTGCAATGGGGAATACTGATTGGCTCTGACTGGTTTGTGATTCTCTGTAAAAACAGACCTATTGTATTGTGTTCCCGTTTTATTGATCCCTGATTCGGTGACCGCATGGCCGACTCTACACTAGGCCGGAGCCTTAGATGTGGCAACGTGGCTTAGCTGTCAAATAGTGGGCCTATAGTTTCAGAATAATTATTACATTTTATATGTATTAGAGTTCATCTCGGTTAATAAATTAAGAAAAATACTTTTTAGAACTACTACTACTAATACCACTTACATCTGATGTCTGGTTCATCATAGTCAGTCACTACAAAATAAAAATAAAGCAATCTGTTTCCTGCTGCCACCTCCACTTCCACTTAAATGAACACTCAATTTACTTTGTAAATTGTCACTTGAGCTAGAAAAATTCACTATTAGGTCACTGTGAAGCCATTCTTGCTGGTCTTGATTCCCTTTCACTATCAAATCTTGTCGTAGATATGCTCAGATGCATGCCCTCGTTGGCTTGCCCAGACGAGTTCTATTAACTGTATTTTTCTGTGATATTTGGGAGGTCCAGAAAACATTGTAGGTACCACATTGTGCTCTAAAATAGGTCTTATCCTTTGAAATGTTTGTAAAGTATTGTCTTTATTCTTATAAATATAACCAGCCCATACGAGGAATACCGTTCACCCACTTCTGTTTATGTCCCTTATTGGAAGCACAATTGCTAATGAACACTCAATTTACTTTGTAAATTTTAACTTGAGCTAGAAAAATTCACTATTAGGTCACTTTGAAGCCATTCTCGCTGGTCTTGATACCCTTTCAATATCAAATCTTTTCGTAGGTATGCCCAGATGCATGCCCAGATGAGTTCTATTAACTCTCTTTTTGTGTGATATTTGGGAGGTCCAGAAAACATTGTAGGTACCACATTGTGGTTTAAAATAGGTCTTATCCTTTAAAATGTTTGTAATTATTGTCTTTATTCTTATAAATATAACCACCCACTTCTGTTTATGTCCTTCATTGGAAGCACTAATTGCTAGTGCAACCTGGTACTACACACTTTGCAGGCATCTTTTTATCTTTATAGTTTCGTTTGTGCAGGTAAATAATTAGAAACACATTAAAAATCACCTTCCAACCATAGTTTCTGCTCTGGAAGAATACACATGACTTAACCTCAAATAAAAACCCGGCCCGCTGATTCAGTGTTGCCATAGCTCAAGTGACAATTTACAAAGTAAATTGAGTGTTCATTTAAGTGGAAGTGGAAGTGGCAGCAGGAAACAGGTTGCTTTATTTTTATTTTGTAGTGTCTGACTATGATGAACCAGACATCAGATGTAAGTGGTATTAGTAGTAGTAGTCGTCCTAAAAAGCATTTTTTTTCTTAATTTATTAACCCAGATGAACTCTAATACATATAAAATGTAATAATTATTCTGAAACTATAGGCCCACTATTTGACAGCTAAGCCACGTTGCCACATCTAAGGCTCCGGCCTAGTGTAGAGTCGGCCATGCCTTGATGGAAGACAAGTCACAAAACAGTTGATTTCGTGAAAATTGGTTCAATACCGCGATTTGGGAGTTGACGAGGCAACAATGCACTGATTGATTAGATTTGAATTCCTTTTGTTAAACTTTAAAATGGAATTACTAGTAAACAAAATGATGCAGAAATTGATTAAATGCATCAGTATATCTATTTTTGTATACACTCAGAGGTTATAATGATTTAATCTTTGTTTTCAAACAAAGATACTAGTCCATTGACGCTTACGAAATATAATCTGATCCTTTTGAAACTACTGTTGGAAAAGGTATAGTTGTATGAAGAAGTTAGTGATTTTCCAGATCATTTTCTTATCTGGCTCAAACCACAAGGTCTATACGCAGAAGTGAGAAGACACATTTTTTGAGAGTTTGTACACCAAAAATGTAACTTGGTCTTACCTATCAGAATAGATAGCCTGTCCCACCTCATCTTCCTGCATTCAGCATGAAAATCAAATGGTTCATACTTGACACCTGGATACGAAATACTGGTTACTGCATCTCTGAAAGCACTTTCCAGTCTACCCTCAGCACCTGCAGTTGTCAGAGAAGAAAATGGGGATATTAATAATAATAATAATAAAACGTCTTTATTTTAACCTCAGCGAAGTTCAGCAGCGCTGTTCTACTCAACTGAGGACCTTTAAATGTTACAAAAATCAAAATTAGATCATATGTTACAATAAACGTCTAGAAATGTAAATAATACTCAACAGAAAATAAAAAGTAATAAGTTACATAGTTCACAATCACCTCCATAATCTACTGTCTTAAAGATCTGGCTTGTTCATCCAACAAATACCTTTTGTACCTTTTCCTAAAAGCAGAGGGAGCCGATGTACGTTTTATCGAAGTCGGAATTTTATTGTAAAGTTTAGCAGCATTATAAGTAAACGATCGCTCATAAATGGATGTTGCTATGCATGGGGATACTTAGAAGTTGAACATTGCGTGTATTAGCACTATGTTCCATATCCCTGTATCTTAATTTTGCATGAAGATATTTTGGTATCTTAAGCTCGATTGTTTTGTGTATTAAGCATGCCAGATGCAATAAACGTCTATTTTTGAGATTCAGCCATTTAATTTTATTTATATGAGGAGAACAGTGCGTTCTCCTATCAATACCACAAATAAATCTTACACAAGAGTTTTGAAGAGTTTGTAGCTTTCGACACGATTCTTGGTCTAAGCATGACCCATATACCACATCACCATAGTTTACAAAAGTCAATACTAAACTATCACTGAGCTGTTTCCGAAGTGTTTTGTTTAAAAAAGATCTACTACGATATAAATTTCTTAACGCCATGTATCCCCTCTGCATTATAAATCTAACATGCTTTTTAAATCGTAAATCACTATCCATCCAAATTCCCAAATTTTTTACTTCTCTAGAAGCTTCTATGCTCGACCCATTTACTGCCACTCTGAGTTGTAGATCTGGGTTATTACGCTGTGATCCAAAAAATATAACTTGAGTTTTACTGGAATTTAGTTTTAAACCATGGTCTGCAGAATATTTCACTATGCCATCAATACAGTTTTGAAGTTTCTCTTGGGCAATGGAGATTTCTGACTTATCATAACTAATATATAACTGTGTGTCATCAGCATATTGTTGAATTTTACATCCTTTAGCAGCTTCACTCACGTCAAAGATATACAGTAAAAACAGTAATGGGCCGAGTATGGACCCTTGTGGAACTCCTTTTTTTAATGACAACGTATCAGATTTATTATTTTCATACAAAACATACTGTTTCCTATCAAACAGATAAGTTTCTAATAGTGCACGCGCTGATTGTGAGAAATTCAAATACTTTAACTTGGCACAGAGCAAACGATGATCAACTAAATCGAAAGCTTTGCTAAAATCTAATAGTACAAGTGCAGATAGTCTACCCTCATCGCAACTTTTAAGCAAATCGTCCAAAATATCCACCAAAGCAGTAGATGTACTATGATCCTTTCTAAATCCAGACTGAATTAGAGGATATATTTCACGCACAATCAAGTAATCAGTGATTTTCTCAAAGACTTTAGATATAACACACAGAAGACTAATGGGTCTTATATCATTAAAAGTTCGGGGATCTCTGACTTTCGGATCAAAACAATAATAAAGTGGCCATACTAGGACGGAGCTTGCATGAAATTCAGGTTTTGAAATAAATAAGGGATCTATTTGTTTTTCTAATAATGGTTTCCAGACCAATACCTACACAGCTGCTTTTTTTCTGCAAAAATTAGCTGATATACCAGTCACCTGGTACCTTGAAAAAAGTGGATGAGACTGAAGCTTAAATAATGTTACATCTAAGTACTAAAAGTGATTAGTAGAACACTATTTATGGTTGGTTGGAATCTGCAAAAATAATGAACACCTTTATGAAGCCTCGTTTGCACAGCTTTATAAGTTTAAACTATTAACTAGATGTCTAAAAATTGTTTGTTTTGTTCTTTATGTTTTGTAGCTTTGGACATAGTATATGAACAACATGGTACATAGTACGCCAATCCAAGGGAAAAAGACAATAAAATTGAATCCAGCTTTTCTTCTCTACTAAGATACCTACTAAGGAAGAACTAGTAGCTCTATTAAACATCTTAGAAGAACACAGTGCAGCATATGGTCTTAGTATAGGCCCTTGTGAAGTAGTTGAAAGTTTTGTGTACCTCGGTTCTTTGATCGACAATTTGAGTAGCTGTGAAAATGAGATTCGGCGGCGCATTCAACAGGCACGTGTGGCCATGACAAAGCTCACTAAAATATGGCGTGATCATAACATCACTAAAGCTACCAAAATGTCGCTGATTCAGTCTCTTGTGTTCTCCATATTTTTGTATGCCTCAGAAACTTGGACTATTAAAAAAGGCAGATCGAGCTCGCGTAGATGCTTTTGAAATGTGGACGTGGAGGAGAATACTGAGAGTTCCTTATACCGCCCATGGAACTAATGTCTCCATATTGGATGAGCTCAGTAATCCAAAGAGACTATCCTCCATTGTGTCGACGAGAATGCTTACATTCCTCGAACATATTCACAGAAGCTATAATATGGAGAAACTCGTAGTTCAGGGTCACGCCTCGAATGGGCGGCGCCGTGGCCGTTCCCCTACACGCTGGGTGGATACGACGAAACAGTTGCTGGATATGAGTATCAAGAGCGCCACTGAACTAACAGTAAGTCGCGAACGATGGCGAGCTACAGTTCTCAAAGCTATTGATAATATTCGTGTCGGCAATACTCTAGCTCCGACTTAATGCATTTTACACATTCACAACATGTCTGTTAAGACATTGTGACTAGGATGATGAAGATACCTGGATGCAAAAAGTGTCATGCGGAGCACATTACAAAATGTATGTCACAAAAACTGATTCATTGATTTATAATATAAAATGGCAGATCTCTAAAGAGGAGGATTGATCAAATATTAATGAAACTATTTCTGGATCATTAAAGCACACGATTTAACGCAGTAATGCATAATATTCACTTACCCTTTTGATCCACAAGATTAACTAAGACTTGCTTTCCATATAAGGTGGCAGTGTCTTCTAAATGTTTGAGGCATGCTGTGTGCTGTTCATGAGGATCAATGTCCAATAACGTTGGAGGTGGTTTATACCTGAGATCTGGATTTTGCTGCCAAAACAATGGGATAGAACCTCTAATCTGAACAAAGCTTGCTCTGTCTCCTTGAAATTCTAGTATTTGCTCCGTTTCAACAAAGTTAGCCACATAACCTGCAATATATCAATAGTTAGGAGATGAACTATATACATATATACTACTTCAGACATAGCGATTAGTAATACCCAAGGACTAAAAAAGTCTGGAGAAACACTGACAAAAGGATAATGATGAAATTATCTCACCATCTCTGTCCACACCTCTCCTAAACCATCTAGTCCCAGCCCTAAGTACGCTTCTTCTCGAAATTATACTCCAAGTAAATCCATTGCCATTGATAACGCATTGGTTTATAGAGACAAACCCATGCATTATCGGTAGACAGAATCTTCTAGCAGGAACGCTTCTGAAGGGATTTAGCAGATGATTATTCCATATAAAACGATGGTCGCCTCTTTCCATTAGCGACTGCTGCCAAAAGTCCGGTCCAATATCATGCAATCGTTGTATTGAGTGTGTTATATCGTAGGAGTAGCTGAAACCAAACTCGATATAAATTAGAAATTGTGCTCTCTAGAGACAACACGAAAAGGCACTTGTTCTCAGTCAAACAAGCACTCATTATTTTTACTGTTTGGCAACTATTTTTGGTAGTCTCCAAATTGCTAGGCCTAATTACTCCTCTGTTAATTACCTGAAGTAGAAAAAAGGTGTGGATAACACATGCTCTACCATCTGAATATAAATATTGTTGTCTCGCTGTTGCTCTGGTTTTAAATGCAAATGGCTTCGGACATATGGAACGAGTTCGGCTTTAGCCAATTTCCAGATTGGATGCCCAGCTATATAGCCTACTAATTCTCTTTGTGTTGCAATAACTGAAATTGGTTATACATAAATATTAAAGAACAGTAATGTTTGTCAGAGCTATAAATACACCAGTCTCTGTATCATCTGATATGTCCTCAAACATCAAATACCAACAAATATAAGATATATCAATAATACCTAGATAGCTTCCTGCGATTAGGTTGATGGTTCCTAAAAGGCCACAAAAATCTTTTACAGTTGAATGGTTAGGAACTTGTCCTACATTCCTAACAACACTTATATTCTGAGACTGTCTGTCTATAATCAACAGTTCGTTACTGTTTTTTGGTTTTATGTAGAATTTTTCTTCTGCTATATGCCTAAGAATAAATGGTCAAGTCAATAAAAGAATGAAGAGACCGTCATTTGGAATGCAATATATCATCATTATGAAGTTAGCTGCACACCTAGCATAGGAGCTATTATTTAGTCTAAATTTTCCCCAGTAGTTTGTCAGGGGCTCTATAGAACTTTTGCTCAAGATATCAGATATCCCACAAATGTAGGAAGAGGCAATAACATATACTTATGACACAGTGGTTGTATGGTTGTAGAAATATACTCTGATATTTTTATATTTTGTTATGGTGTTTTTGTTATATTAACATAAAATTATACTTTTAACAATGAAAAAACTGTAAAAACACATACAAGTTTTGGGATGTCAAAAGCCTACCAGTCCCCATAAACCTTTGAACTGGCTCATAAGTCATAATTTAACGATTGCTTTCAAAACAAGATATATATAATTAATTAAAAACGTTTTACATGTAACTATATATCTCTGGGATATGTAAACAACACTTAATCTAAAAAGATATGTTTCCAGACGGACTACATCGATATTCAAAAAAGAGAATACTTACAATGTTAGGTCGTTGAATATTTCTGAGGACGCCATAACAAACAATTTTATTTTTCCACTAAATTCATTAATAAATGCACTTCAAAAGTTAAATTTTTAAGTTTAGCTACCCATTTAACATACCAGATGAGTTGTACCAAAAACAACTGTCAGGAATGACGTTCAATATAACCAAAATAATTAAAGAGGGCAGAGTAGAGATGTTAATAGATGAATCGAACCGGTTATGAAAACAGGTCCGTTCTTATTTGCGAGATGAACTGTTCGTTCTAAATGAACTGACACAAAACAGATTGTATGAAGCCACAGACCATACAACAGAGCATGGCCATGAACAGAGGTATGAAGCAGTCATCGTTGTAATGACAGTATTTAAAAATCTGCATCCTCCCGGTTATATTTGGATTAAAAACCGAAGCGACTTTGAGTATATCGGTCTGCTGCCAAGAAAGGAGTAAGAGTACGGTTCTGTCAGGTTCCCGTTAATCATACAGTCGGCCCAGTCGGCCATGCCCAGATGCATGCCCTCGTTGGCATGCCCAGATGAGTTCTATTAACTGTCCTTTTCTGTGATATTTGGGAGGTCCAGAAAACATTGTAGGTACCACATTGTGGTTTAAAATAGGTCTTATCCTTTGAAATGTTTGTAAATTATTATGTTTATTCTTATAAATATAACCAGCCCTTATGAGGAATACCTTTCACCCGCTTCTGTTTATGTCCTTCATTGGAAGCACTAATTGCTAGTGCAACCTGGTACTACACATTTTGCAGGCATCTTTCTATCTTTATAGTTTCGTTTGTGCAGGTAAATAATTAGAAACACATTAAAAATCACCTTCCAATCTTATTTTTCACTCTGGAAGATTACACTAATGACTTCACAACAAACAAAAGCTCGGCCCGATACCAGTGTTGCCATATTTCAATGCTCCGGCCTAGTGAGTAAAGTCGGCCATGCGTTAATCGAAGAATGGATGCAAGTTTGGAACAAGGAACAAGCGCACTTTTGAAATAAATAACCATAAGGATCACGGCCGACTCTACACTAGGCCGGAGCCTTAGATGTGGCAACGTGGCTTAGCTGTCAAATAGTGGCCCTATAGTTTCAGAATAATTATTACATTTTATATGTATTAGAGTTCATCTCGGTTAATAAATTAAGAAAAATACTTTTTAGAACTACTACTACTAATACCACTTACATCTACTGTCTGTTTCATCACAGTCAGACACTACAAAATAAAAATAAACGCAACCTGTTTCCTACTGCCACTTCCACTTCCACTTAAATGAACACTCAATTTACTTTGTAAATTGTCACTTGAGCTAGAAAAATTCACTATTAGGTCACTGTGAAGCCATTCTTGCTGGTCTTGATTTCCCTTTCACTATCAAATCCTTTCGTAGGTATGCCCCAGGCCATGCCCAGATGAGTTCTACTAACTGTATTTTTCTGTGATATTTGGGAGGTCCAGAAAACATTATAGGTACCACATTGCACTTTAAAATAGGTCTTATCCTTTGAAATGTTTGTAAATTATTGTCTTTATCCTTATAAATATAACCAGCCCTTCCGAGGAATACCTTTCACCCACTTCTGTTTATGTCCCTTATTGGACGCACAATTGCTAGTGCAACCTGGTACTACACACTTTGCAGGCATCTTTTTATCTTTATAGTTTCATTTGTGCAGGTAAATAAGTAGGCAGGCATCTTTTTATCTTTATAGTTTCGTTTGTGCAGGTAAATAAGTAGAAACCCATTACAAATCACCTTGCAACGTTCTTTTTAATCTGGAATAAGGTTATGTTGGGCCATGGTTTGGTAGTCCTCTCCTGGGCCGCAACCTGGTACTACACGCTTTGCAGGCATCCTGTTATCTTTATAGTTTCGTTTGTGCAGGTAAATAATTAGAAACACATTAATAATCACCTTCCAACCATATTTTCTGCACCTGGAAGAATACATATGACATAACAATAAATGCAAACTCGGCCCCCAGATTCAGTGTTGCCATATTTCATGCTCCGGCCTAGTGAGTACAGTAGGTCATGTAAGGATAGAAAGAAGAAATAAATTTGACAGTCTCAGATAACAGATGACAATTCTTCACTGATTGACACTTGACATTGATAGATGTGACAGTTAAGGAGGGGAAATAAAACATTTTGACTTGAATTTTTGAATATTTGGCGATTGTAAAATACTTGTTTGGTATTTTTTTTAGAAATTTCAGGGTATTATCATCTCATATGACACAACATTAAAACACAAATT
This sequence comes from Callosobruchus maculatus, assembly GCA_951848785.1. Taxonomy (NCBI): domain Eukaryota; kingdom Metazoa; phylum Arthropoda; class Insecta; order Coleoptera; family Chrysomelidae; genus Callosobruchus; species Callosobruchus maculatus. Next base: position 1,186,408 of record CATOUR010000069.1, read on the forward strand.
ATAGTTAATAGATTTATTATAAAACTAGTCTCCTTGGAAATAAATGTACAATTTTTTGCAAATTTCTATCACACACACAGTTATTTGGTAATCAACTCTCACAACATTCCTTCTCAAACAAATAATACTTAATAACATTCTACCTCAAACTGATGCCCAGTCAATCACCTTATCTTTGACAGGGTGCATGGCATGTGTGGCTTGTAGTCCAAGACTTCTGAGCAGAACAATCAGAGCAAAATCGTTGTTGTACAGTCGATACAAGCCATCTATTGCTAGCATTGTAGGAACATTGTGCTTTTGTCGTTCTGTTTCGTAGTCCTTCAGATAACTTAAGTCATCTAAAATTAAACAAAAAGATCAAATAGAATACTCGTATAGAGCATAGTTAGAGTAAGCCTCGAGTCAATATAACATATTTTGTGAAATATATCGACTGCATTAGGACAGCCATTGAAAACCTCATGTAGAATTTTTGATAAACTAGTTGTAGTTCACAGACTATTAAATCATTGTAGTTTCTTCAATGTTGAACAGGGCATCTTAAACCAAAAAATGTATAGACACTTCCTTAAGCTATTTAGACTTACTGATACTACTTCCACAGTTCACTGCATTTCCCAAAACCTCATTTAAGCATATTATATCTCCAAAACCCAAGTTGACTCCTTGACCTGCCAATGGGTGAACTCTGTGAGCAGCATCACTAAAATAATTAGGTAAATAAATCAAAGTGTAATATTTTGATGTATCTATATGATCCACTATGATAGGATAGTCTAAAACATTTAGGGCCGGTTTCACCAGTCCCTGATAAGTGTCGGATAGCCGATCCAGTATCCACAGCATACTAAACAACAAAAACAACCAGCAGAATATCTCTGAGGATTTCCTATATAAAAATGGTTCATACGTGGTTCATACAGATTTTGACTTGACGCATGCTTGACGACGTCATTATGGGTGTGAAGTCAGGATAGAGACGCGAAAATAAAAAGTATCGATACCGGTACCAATTCGATATTTTTTGACAAAGTATAGAGCTGTACACGCCAATGCAGGCGCGTTTGGTTCGTACAGAGAATTTTGTGCAATTAATTGATTACATTCCTCAATAATTAATTATTATTTTTGATACAGATACCCCTACAAAAGTATCGATACCAGCTTGATTCGCTCAAAAAGTATCGATGACAAGAATACTCAATACAGTAATGTAATTTTTTTTAGTAATATTTTGTTTTTATGTTGTTATTCAAATAAATAGAAAATATAAAATATATATACACCTGATATTTTACAAAAAAAAAATTGTTCCAACTCGAATAAACAATCGAATTGTCGCTGGTTATTTGTTTATTTTCCTTCGATATGATTTACAACCAACAATTTAACGATAACAAATAACAACAAAATACTATGTAGCATCGGTTCACCATGATGCCCATAGATCAACAACCATAATAATAGTACAGAATAGGTTATAACACAGAATAGGTTATGTCATATGTCAATGTCATTCATAGTCCCATTCAAAACATAGTTCTATAGCATAGAGTAAAAATAGACGAAGATGAAGGGATTGGCGCAGACATAATTCCCCCCACCTTGGAAGGCACTTCCAACACGATGCACTACGAGGACACCTCCTCCATTGGTAGCACACATACTTTGGTGACAGGCCTCTTCAGGATACCTGTTGACGTTCGCACCTTGACAACTCTGCACCTTCCATCAGGACCAGGGACTGCCTCCTCAATTCTTCCTAGTTTCCAAAGCAGTGGTGGTGTGTTGTCCTCCCTTAGAACAACCATTTGGCCAACAGATAAATTTGGCTGTGGGTGCTGCCATTTCTGACGATTCTGAAGCTCCATCAGATACTCCTTCGTCCATCGAGACCAGAAGTGTTGATACATTTTCTGGACATGTTGATACCTGGTTAGGCGATTGTCCGGAACATTTGTATACTCTCTGTCAGGAACTGAGGTGAGTCTTCTTCCGATGAGGAAATGGCCAGGGGTGAGGACATCAAAGTCATTAGGGTCACAGGACAGTGGAGTTAGTGGACGGGAATTTAGAACTGCTTCAATTTGAGCAAGAAGAGTACTATATTCCTCAAAGGTCAAAGAAGTCAGTCCAATTACTCGTTTAATATGGTACTTACACGATTTTACTCCCGCCTCCCAAAGTCCCCCAAAATTAGGAGCATTTGCTGGGATAAATTTCCAAATTATATTCTCCTTGTTAAAGGTCGCTATTAACTCAGGCTCATGTGTCTGCAGAAAATGACTGAGATCTTTCAATTCTGAATGTGCACCAACAAAATTCCGACCATTATCAGAGTACACATATCTGGGTTTCCCCCTGCGGGACACAAACCTTCTAAGGCATGCAATAAAAGCAGATGAAGTTAAGTCGCTTACCAAATCTAAATATACTGCCTTTGTTGAGAAACAGACAAATATTGCAATGTATGCCTTCAAAAGTGTACAACCCCTACCAGCTCTTGATTTAATCATTACTGGCCCAGCAAAATCAATTCCTACTGCATAAAATGGTGGCATTGGTTGAACACGATGCTCAGGCAAAACCCCCATGATTTGAGTTGCATTTTTAGGATTTGATCTAAAACACTTGACACATTTATGTACAACTTTCCTAGCTAGGTCCCTACCTCCAATAGGCCAATACTTTTCACGAATAGTAGCCAAAAGTAGTTGTGGACCACCATGCAGTAGTTTTTCATGCTCATGAATAAATAATAACTGAACAAACCAATGTTTTGATGGAAGTAATATCTGGTGTTTGCTTTCATAGCTTAGTTCAGACAATGCAAGTCTACCCCCCACCCTGAGCAACCCTGAGGGATCTATGAAGGGAGTTAATGACAACAATCTCGCAGGCTTCACCAGTGAACCCTTTTCCAAGGCTCTCAGTTCCTCTGAAAATGTTTCTTTTTGTACAAGTTTAAGTAGACTGTGCAAACTCAACTCAAGTTCGTTAGATGTTAGGTGACCAACCAATTTGGAATTCCTCCTAGCATTATTGCAGAACCTGAGGCAATACGCAAACGATCTGACTAATTTCTGAAAACTCGAAAATCTACGAAAGTCAATCAAACTTGGTGGTTTCACTACATGTAGCAATTGGCATTGCTTCTTCATTTCAGGGACATCACTTAACACCGAAAAATCCTTTGAACACCAGGAGCCTTCCTCCTCTTTCAACCATGAAGGACCATTAAACCATAGCTCATTATCAATCAGCTTTCCTGGAGAAACACCCCTAGATACAAGATCAGCTGGATTCTCATCAGTTTTTACATGATACCAATCATCCCCTTGAGACAATTCTTGAATCTTTGCTACTCTATTTGAGACGAATGTTTGCAATACATGAGGTGAAGTAGCAATCCAACTCAACACCACAGTCGAATCACACCATAAATGAACTGAATCTATGTTCAATGTGAGTGCATTTCTAATCCGCTGCACCAATTCTACCAATACCAATGCTCCACACAACTCAAGACGTGGAATTGTTAATGCCTTCAGAGGAGCAACTCTACCTTTTGCTGCTACCAATGAAACTTGTATATAACCTGAAGCATTCACACTTCTCAGGTACACAACAGCACCATAAGCTTTGCTTGAGGCATCACAGAACCCATGCAACTGGATACTCCTAGACTCTTGACATACTACCTGCCTCTGAATATTCAATGTTTCCAGTTGGTAAAACTCACTCCGTAGCTTTTTCCAATATTCCGCTATACTAGTTGGAACTGTGTCTTCCCAAGATAGTTTAAGCATCCATAACTCTTGCAGCAAGATCTTTACCAAGATCACACATGGACTTATCAATCCCAGTGGATCAAAGATTCTTGATATCTCTGATAATATAGTTCTTTTTGTTACCCTTGTCAACGAAGTACTGAGTTTGATACAATAATTCAACATGTCCTTTGACACTGCCCAATACAAACCAAGAGTTTTAGTTGTACTTTTCTCACCAAAGTCAACTACCACCTCTGAGGAATCATCTCCTCCACCAATTTTAGATACCACCGCTGGTACATTGGAGACCCATTTTCTCAAGTGGAATCCATACCTCTTAAGTAAAAGGTCAACTTCCTTACAAACCTGAACAGCCTTTTCTGAACTATCATGACTGAACACCAAATCGTCAACATAGAAATTGTTCATGATAACACAAGCTGCCTCTGGATAGCTTTCCAAATTGTCTAACCCAACTTGTCGAATACACCTTTTTGCCAAGTATGGAGCAGACTTGGTTCCATAAGTGACAGTGTTCAATGTCCATGACTTCACAACACCATCTGAATCTCTCCAAAAGATTTTTTGCAAATTCCTCTGACTAGGATGCACCCAAATCATCCTATACATCTTCTCGATATCCGCACACACAACTACAGCATGCTGCCTAAATCTTAACAACAATGTTAGGATGTCATCCTGTAACAACGGACCAGTAAACTGAATGTCATTCACTGACACTCCGGTGTCTGAAGGTGACGACCCATTAAATACAACCCTTAATTTCGTTGTCAAACTACTTTCATTCAGTACACCATGGTGAGGAAGGTAATAACCAATTGTACCATTCTCCTCGCCATCAACTGACATATGACCTAAATTCTGATACTCAGACATGAATTTTCCATACCTATCCTTCATGATAGGATTTTTCTCCAATCTCCTTTCCAACTGAAGATATTTTGTCAAGGCACTTGCCTTCGAGTCACCTAGTTTCTCAATAGGAGCACAAAGAGGGATCTTAACAACAAATTTCCCATCTTCGTCTCTTGTGGTTGTTTCAATGAAAAACCTTTCACAAGAAATGTCTTCATCTGATAGCCTTACATCCTTAGAGGGGTTTGGTTCCTCAATTTTCCAGAACTTTTCCAAATCCAATTCCACATCTGACTTAGTGACAAAATGACACCTTAGCATCTCGGATCTTTGAGGGACTACTACAGGACCTGACACTATCCACCCAACCTTGGTCTTCTGCATAACTGGTTGATCCTGTCCTAGATGATACTGACCAATACACAGAAAATCATAAAATTCTCCAGCACCAACTAATAGGTCAATTGGACCAGGTTCCATGAACTTTCTATCCGCTAAAGTTAAGTGATCTGGTATTTTCAAATGTGATGTCTTCACAATACGATTTGGAATATCATCACCAATTTTAGGCACTATTAGACAAGACAAGGTTTTAGAAAAACCACTATTAAGTGACCCTATGGTTACTACACATCTTTTTTGAACTGAGGAAACAACTTGGTTAATACCCATAATCGATGTGCTCACACTAGATGCTTCACTACCAAGCAACTTTGTCAACCTTTCTGAAATCAAGTTAACTTGTGACCCACTGTCCAACAAAATTCTACACACATGATTTCTACCATCATTGCCTCTTATCTTAACCTGTGCTGTAGATAACAATACCTCTGTTGCCTGACTATCAACCGCATACGATGAGCATACCTGCTGTACCTCGCCATCATTTTGTCCACCATCAATAGACACTGGCGCACTTGCAGTCAGCCCATGATCATTTGGTTTACTTCGTTTAGTGAAATGCAATAGACTATGATGTTTAGACCCACATGTTTTACAGCCTTTACTAGAGCATGCTTTACTATTATGGTTCTCCTCAAAACAATTTAAACATAGTTTATTTTTCATAACTAGTTGGTACCTATTATAGGGCTTCAGTTTTATGAAATCTGAACACTTTTCTAACTGATGAGCCTCTTTACAATAATAGCAACAAGAATTAGCCTGAAATGTGGCTAAAACCGATTTTTGTTTGTTTCTCCACTTAACATCTTTGTTTCCCAATGCCAACCCATTTACTGACTCTAAAATATCAATTCTTTGGCGCAGAAACCTTTTGAATTCAAGAATACTCGGAAAATTGTTTATACCCTTGTATTCACCCCATTCTCGTCTAGATCTAGGATCTAGTTTCTCAGTGAGTAAAAATATCACAATTGGGTCCCAATTTTCTGTATTGACTCCCAAGTGCTTTAAAGAACACAAAATTTTTACAACTGAGTCCAATAATTTTGTCAATTCTACTGAGCTTTCTCGCACTATTTGTGGCATACTAGTTAGCTTTTTCAGGTTGTGATTTACCAGCAATGCTACCTTATTGTATCTATCATTTACTAATTGCCATGCTACCTGGTACCCCTCTGCTGAGAACTCAGCATCTGCAATTACCTGACCAGCATCCTCAACCAATGCTGTTCTCAAAAAGTGAAACTTTTGTATATTATCAAGACTGTCATTTGTATGAATTAACGATATAAATGTATCCCTAAAAGACAGCCAATCGTCCAAGCTCCCACTGAATTTTGGCACCGGAATTGATGTCAGCTGTGGGGACGAGTGAAACTTAGCTTTGCTACTATTTTCTGCAGCACCTGAGCCTCTTTGTGCCATTACCTCAAGATCTGGCCCCACCAATTGCTCTAGAATTTGCTTAGCCTCACTTAAATACATATAAAAATCTGCATCAAAGTTTTCCCTCTCTACTAGCTGTTCCTCAATATCAATGTCCTCCAATACCTCTATTTCCCCTTGAACCTTATCAAATTCTGCTTTTAAATTTTGAAACTCAGTTATCCTACTTTCTAATGCAATAATCTCTGCCCTACTAAACTGTTTATTTTGATCAATCATAAAAGCTTTAATTTTATCTAAGTATTTTGAAAAACATCTCACTTTATTATTGACTGTGATTCTTTGCCTTTGCAAAATAGCCCCTTGTTGCTCCATTATTCCTAAATCGAAACAGTACAATGAAAAATAGGAAAGGTAAAATACAATAGCCAACCTCGTGCTTTACTATATAGATGCGTCTAGGATCGCCTCCCTGGTGCTTTACGCCGGGCTTCTAGTTGGCTTTTCCTAATCCGCTCGCATCCGCTTCCTCGGATCCGCTCGCCAGGACCACTATGTTCCAACTCGAATAAACAATCGAATTGTCGCTGGTTATTTGTTTATTTTCCTTCGATATGATTTACAACCAACAATTTAACGATAACAAATAACAACAAAATACTATGTAGCATCGGTTCACCATGATGCCCATAGATCAACAACCATAATAATAGTACAGAATAGGTTATAACACAGAATAGGTTATGTCATATGTCAATGTCATTCATAGTCCCATTCAAAACATAGTTCTATAGCATAGAGTATAGAGTAAAAATAGACGAAGATGAAGGGGTTGGCGCAGACAAAAATAATGAAGAGCGTCTTTTAATTGTGAATAAGTAACTAACTTGTTTGATTGATATGCTGGTGCCTATCTGTCAGATAACCATATACTCTATATATGGCACTATCTGACAAGCTATCTGACACTTATATCAGGAACCGGAAACTGGTGAATCCAGCCCTTAGCCTATTCTACAGAGAGATAAGGTTTTGAGGTTAATAATAATATACCCTCTAAGAGCTCATTTTAAATACTCCAAAGTCAAAGTTTGACAACTCCATTGTTTTGAGGGACACAATAACCTGTCTTACCCAACCAAAGCAACTCCTTTGCAAATGTAACTAGTAGCGTGTCCAAACCCAAAAGGAAATGCAGCCCTACTCCCTTCTTCGATTCTGCTAATCTTGGGTGGATATCGGCGCGACATATCCACCGGCCAATTGAAAAAACGCAAGAAATTGTCAAACGCTTTGGTCGCTGTCTCTATTATATCACTACGTTGGTATGTTCGGTACTGAAAAATAAAAGATGCTTTGTAGCACTTCATTCCATTTTTTACGCAAAATTCAATACAAGTTCTGTCAGACCTTAGTGTCTGCCACAGATAAAGTAAACAAAATACAGGCAAATATCTCACAATTTAATTGTACTTGAGGGTCATGCATGTATAGCAATGTAACAATAAAGTATTTTTGACAATTATTGTTTCAACACAACCTTGTTGAGGCACTTTATCTCAATTGGTTAAACAATAGTCATGAACATTTTAGGATCAAGGTTCTTTATTTGTTATTGATCAATCTGAATCTATTTCGGCATAAACAATAAACGTATCTCTTTGATATTTACCACAGCATTATTGATAGCGTCCACAAATTCAGTTTCGGACATGTTCACCAACTTTTTCACTTCTTCTGGAGTGTTGGACCATACAAGCGAACTCTGTTTGCGATTTAGCTAGAAATATATTTTATGAAAACTGGGTAAGTTTTAGAAACTGTAGTAACTTTGATGGTCCAGTTACTAACCTACGATCATGATAAATTTAGTACTCACTGGTAGAAACGCAATCGGTCCTGTGGGCAAAAACCTCTGCCATGCTATAACATTTTCTATTTCCTGAAAAAAAAAGATAAAAAAGTAAATTCGGCCCAGATTTGAAATACTCTCATGTGGTCTCATGAAAACTAGAATATTGATTCATAAAAAACTTGCTTTTCTCTAATATAAATAATAATCTCTCTACAAACAGAAGCATTTTGTCAGGCCAAATTAAAAAGCATTGTATTTTAAGATTACACAATGATGGTCCTGCATATTAACATACTAACCTCAGAAAGCTCCAATGTAGCTACTATGCCCATCTGATCATAGTTCCAAGTAACATACTGAGTCTGCATAGCCTTGCGGACTTGAGAGTTAAAACCATCACAACCCAACTAAAAAATAATAATTCTTTAATTGCCCACCCACAGTTATTGAAATGACAATATAATGACATTCTAACTTAAACGTTCTTAGGCCTTGGTAACATCTTTTATGACTTACTTTTCTTTTAGAAACCTTTCCTGACCTAATGGGAGAAAAATTTGCAAAATTCGGAAAAAATTGATTTTATAAGTGGATAGACTATATTTGTTAGTGCTGTGCTACTGCAATTTTGTTTTAATAATATTTTTTGGTAGATCAGCATTCAAAAGAACAACCTTCTCAAGCACTTTTTTTAGGGCTATATAGTCGTTGCCTCTTCTACCAACATACCAATAGATCACATGTGTAGGTACTACCATCTTCTAAAGTAATTTTGACCATATCATCTTTATATTCAGGCAACGAGTAATTTTTGGCTTTTGTGTTATAAAAAACTTCAAGATTACTGATATGTTTGAGCTCCTTTGAAACAGCATCTAGCAACAAATCATTTTCAACTATATATGATATATCTTCAATAGCATTCTCATCTCCAAAAGTTATGCATGCATCTGAAACTGCATCCCATACTTGCAACCTACAAAAATACAGAGATGGGAATATAAACCATCAGGCCCATATATAAGAAGTTTGGGGGGTTCAATCCCCCCCCCATTAGTATTCCCATGAATGAAATAATTACTAAAATTATACAAAATAACAATAATCAAGGACGCTTTCTCCAAGCTTAGTGATTTATTCTACTACTAACCAATCCCTCGGCACTCATAACACATTAGCAGCGATACAATCTATACAGATTTTAAGCAAATTAAGACATTACATATACTTTTATACATGAACCCCCTCCATGGTCAACGCTTAGCTATGGCCCTGAGAACCATATTATACAAATAAACTCATAAATATACATTAAATGGAAACAAAATAGCAATCCAAAACTTGTTTTTTTGTCAATCTAGCAGGTTTTAGAAAAGTTTATGGAATTTACCTTTTTACTGTAGCAAATCTTGTATTTTTTATATGTGTCCAGGCATTTAGATCATTCAATAGTTTATGTGTTGCGGGATTCAAAGATACAACTCTGTTACTGTACTTATCAGTGAAATTATATTGCTTTTCTTTGCCTGCTTCCAATAACAAGATTTTCTTATTTGAAAGTTTAGTATTTTTACCTAGAACATAGTAAAAAGGACAAGATGTAAAAACTCATATTAAAGGTACGGTAACATAGACAAATCACATATGTTTGAAAGCAAATCCTTAATATGGGTTGAGGGTTATCTTTTAGTGTTTGAATGAGCTGGAATTTTAGAGTAACTCTCAGCCTTAGGTTTACCATCATCGATGGGTTTACCCTACACCTTGTGCTAGGATTTTTTTGCCACCCTGCAATGTAGTTATTCATCTAAATGTTAGGGAAGGTCATAATAAATATAACTTACCTAGAGTACATGCCAATGATGCGCCTACCATCCCTCCTCCACTTATAATTATATCATAGTGATGTTTCTTTACAGAATTACTATAGTATCTAACTGTTATAGGAACCTTGTGAAGTGTCACCAGGAGAGAGGAAAGACTTCTTTTATACATATTTGGTCAAGTAGGCTTTTAGGTAGTACAAATTATTTGACACTAGGGATGCTCTTTGTATCGTTCATCGGAAAAATTATTTTCTATTTTCCTAAACGAACTGTTTTTGTTTACGAATTTTGTGAGGTTATTGTATTTGAGTGACAGATCACAGATCCATGAGTGACAGTTGTTGAAGACTTGTCACAGAGCTTGTGCCGATGACACCTATGTATACCGGGGTAGTGAGATAAGAATGCAAAGTTAAAGTCTTGTATCTCCGATATTTAAACGAAAGAACGGATTTCAACAAACTTTGTCTTATTGGACAAAGCATTTATTATTCCATTAACCCCATCTTACTTATGAAATGACTAGTTCCTAGTGATCCGCTAGAGCGCGTTTTATGATATAACTGAAAATATGCAAAATTCTCAATGATGTGACTTTTTTATAAAAATATTATACCAAAATAGAATTTTCGAAACTCTATTGAATACTGTCCAGTGGCAGCATTACTTTCGTCTATGATGCAAACGTTTTTTATTCCCTTTTTAGCGATTATTTCTGGCAAATTCATTTGTTTTGATTCACATGTCAGACTTATATTAGGTCTGTTTTTACAGAGAATCACAAACCAGTCAGAGCCAATCAGTATTCCCCATTGCAGTTGTCAAACTATTTCTAGTACTGGCCAATCAAATTGACGCTGACTAGTTTGTGATTGCTGTAAAAACAGACCTATTGCTAAATTCACAACCTATCTATAATACCAATACAAAGAATACACAGTAAATTACTTTTCAGTTTTTTAATGTAATAATAATTGTAGGTACAAAAAATATATTTAAAATTTTCGCTTATAAACTATGAACATTCGAGTTTTCAATAGAACAGCTGCAATAACAGGGTTATAAAATTAATATATACAGGGTGGAACAACATGATTTTCAATTAAATCATATAAGGATATAAATTCAAGGAGTCAATTACACAAATTTTACCCTTATGGTGGAAATTGAAAAATGGATCACAATCAAGGATAAATCTCTAATATTTATATAATCACACCACAAGCACCGATTCTCACCCTGTAATCACTAAAAAATATTAAGTACATGATTTACTACTCTTACACTCAATCTTGTAATTTTTAACAGAACTATATCAACAATACAATTTTATCCTATTTGTAAAATATTAAAAAAAGATATTTAAGTACTTTAATCCATTAAATAAAAGTATAAGACATATACATGTAAAAATACGACGAATATTTTTTTGGTTTCGTTTTGAAAGAGCCAATAATGCAATATATAAGTTGCAATTATCAGATTCAAATATCAGCAAAAACAATAAAGTATTGTAAAATCAAGCTCAAAAGCAACTAAATGTGTGTCACCTTTTTATGTAACAAATATAATTACTTCAATTACACGTTTTATGAAAATTAAAGGAAGAAATCAGATGATATGTAGAAGATATTAATTATAACTCTTTATAGGTTATCTTTTTCATAAAATATGGTGAAAGGACCTCTCAACTAATTGAGGAACATTTTTTAGTTTATAAAATGTGCAAGAATTCGGTAAAGACACGATTTCGATTCTATATGTCGAAAACATTTAAATTTTTTGTAATTTAAGGCCCACTGTTCTTTGTTTTAATTTCCGTCTTTTGTTTGAATGAAAAATAATGATGAAGCACACTTTTTTTAATTATAGTGTCGAATTTCTGTGCATAATTTCTGAACCTCTTCAATGTGTTGAAAATTTTGTTATCCTAGTAGCCTAAAAACCTGAGGCATAATGTAAGTGAATGATATCATAGTTTGGTATCCAACATAATAGGGTATTGTTTAGGAAGAACATGATAAGTAGTCACCACTTGGACTAGTAAGTACTTTTGAATCATTTGGATGTCATAAACATACAATAAAGAAATAAATACTGTAGGTTATAGTCTCGTAAAGATCCTAAATTAAGTAAAAATAATAATTGCCTTTTGTTGTGGAATGTACTGTTCAGTAAGAGTTCTCAATATCTTATAGATGTAAAATGCCGTCATCCTTTGTAGTACTGGTTGGACTGGTATCTTCCAGATGCACACCTGAAAAAGAATATATATATTGCGTTTTTACATTTACTAGATGATGTAGTCAGCAATGTTTCGTCTTCTAAAGGAATGTTTAATGAATGAATTAAGGTCGCATTCATAGTCGATACTTAAGGGTCCCTTAAGTAAGGTTTTGTGTTTTGACAGCTACTTGAGGGTCCTTTACGTAAGGTTGCTTGAGTAATACCATGGCCGACTCTACTCACTAGGCCGGAGCATTTAAATATGGCAACACTGAATCGGGGGCCGAGCTTTTATTTGTTGTTAAGTCATTAGTGTAATCTTCCAGAGCAAAAAAGAAGATTGGAAGGTGATTTTTAATGTGTTTCTAATTATTTACCTGTACAAACGAAACTATAAAGATAAAAAGATGCCTGCAAAGTGTGTAGTACCAGGTTGCGCTAGCAATTGTGCTTCCAATAAAGGACATACCAAACATAACCTTCCAGAGTGAAAAATAAGATTGGAAGGTGATTGTTAATGTGTTTCTAATTATTTACCTGCACAAACGAAACTATAAAGATAAAAAGATGCCTACAAAGTGTGTAGTACCAGGTTGCGCTAGCAATTGTGCTTCCAATAAAAGACATACCAAACATAACCTTCCAGAGTGAAAAAGAAGACTGGAAGGTGATTTTTAATGTGTTTCAATTATTTACCTGCACAAACGAAACTATAAAGATAAAACATGCCTGCAAAGTGTGTAGTACCAGGTTGCACTAGCAATTGTGCTTCCAATAAAGGACATAAACAGAGGTGGGTGAACGGTATTCCTCGTAAGGGCTAGTCATATTTATAAGAATAAAGACAATAATTTACAAACATTTCAAAGGATAAGACCTATTTGGTACCTACAATGTTTTCTGGACCTCCCAAATATCACAGAAAAAGACAGTTAATAGAACTCATCTGGGCATGCATCTGGGCATACCTACGAAAAGATTTGATTGTGAAAGGGAATCAAGACCAGCAAGAATGGCTTCAAAGTGACCTAATAGTGAATTTTTCTAGCTCAAGTGACAATTTACAAAGTAAATTGAATGTTCATTTAAGTGGAAGTGGCAGCAGGAAACAGGTTGCGTTTATTTTTATTTTGTATTGTCTGACTATGATGAACCAGACGTCAGATGTAAGTGGTATTAGTAGTAGTAGTTCAAAAAAGTATTTTTCTTAATTTATCAACCGAGATGAACTCTTAATACATATAAAATGTAATAATTATTATTCTGAAACTATAAAACAATTTACGGTAACCAGACCCCTATTTGACAGCTAAGCCACGTTGCCACATCTAAGGCTCCGGCCTAGTGTAGAGTCGGCCATGGTAATACTTAAGTAACGCCCGTTTCACACACGGCGGATTTTACCGCGACGGACAAATGACCGTCGACGTCACTGCTGCAGTGGCGCGTTGAAGTAGATGAGTAGATGAGATGAGTAGATGAGCTTACACATTAGGCGAAAAAAAAACGATCGGTAAATTTTCCGTTGGCGGTGGCGGTTGCAACCGCCGACTGCCACTGGTGCCGACGTTTTGTTGCCGTCGACGTCCACATAGTGGTCCACGTGGCCAGTTGAACGCTTGCACACACAGCGTTTATTCTACCGTCGGCTTTGTTTATTTCGATGTGCTTAAGAAGATTTGTGAAAAATAAACAGATCAGTTTTAGTTAAATTAAAGAGTAGCGATGAGTGATATAGACAATGATATTTTAATTGCATTGGTGAAAGCAAAACCTGTCTTGTGGGATAAAACCCTCGACATATTTAAGGACCGAGATGCCACAAGAAATGCTTGGCGTGAAGTTTGTCTGGGCTTGAATAGCCAATTTGCTATCTTTGATTCGCCCATGCAGTTCGTCAAAGGATGTAGTCGACATTCTGAAGTAATTGAAGAATTTTGTGTCATCCTGCCTCAACTGTTCGAACAACGTATAGAACGTCCGAATCTCATTTCTGCTTTCATTTATTGGATGAATCCCATATAAGTCGATTTTGTATTCTTCTTTTCATTCAACGGCGATATAACAATAAAGCTAAAAGTTCTTGCCTGTTCATTTCCAAAATAATTTATAGTCCGATGGAGAACGCAGTTATTTTCATATAAACATACTCCAACCACGGTCACGTCGCGAATCCAGCGACAACGCCGTTTGCAGCAGCGACAACGCCGTTTGCAGCGGCGACGACCGCCGTGTGTGAAAACCGAGAAAATTCTATGGGCGGCGACGGTAAGTTGACCGTCGCGGCAAAATCCGCCGTGTGTGAAACTGTCGTAACGAAATGGCAACATGACATTTCGTCAAGGCGATTTTGTAGGTTAATTTTGGAACAGTATCCATAATACCATGAAAATGTTTCCTATATGAGATAATTTAGACAAAATGTTCCTAGAATATTCAAAAACATTCTACTACGATTGTTCATGTAATATCCTTGTGGAATATTCGCCGGAATATTCTAGGAATATAGCGTGTTTTTCCCATTTCGAAAGTTTAAAGAATATTCTGTAAATATTCTAATTATCAATAGAATTTTCTCAGAATATTCATAATGTCCGTAGTGAATGTGAACAGAATATTCTCATATCATCCAGTGCTATGTGGGCAGTCCTGTCCATTTTATGTCTTCGGTTCAAGGACCCTTGTATGCATCCCTACTCAAATGGAGGATGAAGGCCCTATTGTAAACAGCATGCTATCGGATTTAGTTCCTTAGAATAATTTTACTTTACCTGTTAAGTCAACAATTTCATCTTGATCATATTTATCTTCAGGATCTGAGCCTCCAGTTGTATTTGACTGATGTGAACCTGTAGACAACTGTGAATTCCTACTAAAACTGCCTCTTCGCGGTGGACCTACAGTCCGTTGATTAGCGGGTTTAACCTAAAAAATGTATTTTATAAGTCACAACACGGAAAAAGTGTACCACATGAACTGCAAAGGTGCTATGATAAATCAGTCATTCAAAAATGTAGGAATGCTGCTTGATTGCACTAATTCTGGTATCAAGGAACACTAGGCAATAGTTTAAACTATATATATAGGAATAGGGATTTTTGGGTGATTTCTTTTTGTCAGAAGATTTTTTTAAACAGGTATGTCACTGAAATGTCACTCTAGAACATCTTCTTTTTTTACTGCTTTTTATTAGTAGATAGATGATTTCATGAAGTGCTTCTTGATTTTCTAGCTGTAACAATTAATTATGAAAGCCTGTCAAACAATAGTCAAATTTCATTATTCTGATACTTACTGTGATAATAAGATTAGAACTGTTCGCCACCATCATGTCAGTAACTTGATCTAAAGTTTTTCCTGCTACCTCTATACCATTCACTTCTAGGACTTCATCATTCACTGCTAATAAACCTGTAGACTCTGCCAATCCACCAGGTACTAACCTCGAAATAAAAATTCCAGGAATTTTTTCCAAGCCTGCAAGAACAAAATTTGGTATTAAAGGCAACAAACTCAATGTCAAAGAGTGACAATATACAGTAAATGCACTCATATGATCCATAGTCTTTTTACACAATAGTAGTAGTTGTGGTTTATTCGTGGTTTTGCATATAGAAGTCTGCAAATTGTCACCTTAGAGTTAACACTGCTGTATGTAACATTGCTTCCAATTTTGAGTTTTCAACTTACAGTGTTGTATTTACACCAGAGTATGATCCCACAGACTTAAAAACGTTCTATCTCAAATCACATATGTTTTGTGATTACTCTGGTGTAAATACAACAGTGTAAAGTTGCAAACTCAAAATTAGAAGCAATGTTACATACAACATTCTAACTCTAAGGTAACAGTATGTTAAAATAAATAAAACAAACATTAATACATAATCACCAACAACAGTTATGTCATAAATATGACTTAGCAAGCAAGAAACAAAAACAATTAAAATGAAATCTTTTAATCCCATCCATGTATTCATCAAAAGAATAAAATTCCTTCAGCAGAATAAAAAAAGGGTGTTTAGTCATTACCTGACTGACTGAGGATAATTTCTTACCATTTTGTGTGACCTTAACGCTTGTTCCATCTCTTATATAAAACCCCAATGGTTTGTCAGACCCATGCTTCAGTAACCTAACTCTCCTACATGTTTCTGGAACTATATCTACATCTATGATGGCAGACACTTGACGAAAATCATGAGGGTTAGAAATAGGTAGAGTCTTTGTGCGAGCTGGGGTCCCTCCAAGTATACTAGAGATGAGATTTCTTGGTTTTAGAGTACCATAACCATTAAGGTCTTCCAAACTGTTACCTAGAATGTTAATAAATTGAACATATATAATTTCGGCACAGCAGTACATTTTGGATCAATGAAAAAAAAGAGCATGACACATATACATACCTTTTCTTTGAACAATTATTCTTAACAAAGGTTTAGCATTGATTAATGCTCTTTTAAGGTTATCATCATTATTGATTGGTAGAAGGTCCTGATCGCTGGGATCAATGTATGAGACTAAAAATGAAATATCTTTCAAAGCATGTAGCTTTTCTAAAAGACTTTTGAACTCATCAAATTTTATTTGAGTGTTTCGTTCTACACTAAACCTTCGGAACTCAGCATCAAACTGTAAAAAGAAAACAAACAGATTGTGAGGTAACACAAAATTAGATTACTGCTTAGTGCTAAAATACTAAAGTGATACACACTGTGTCCTAGGCAGAATCCTGACAAAAGAAATCACACTAAGGTTTTGGAAATATGAAGCTGATATCAAAAGGAATCATTCTGTAATTTGCATTTGTTTCAGAGAAATCAACGTTTAAAGTTTGGTCGTAAAGATAACTGGAACATGAGTGGCCCACTTTCACATTTAGGAATTCCTTGAAAAAACAGAGAAGGTTGGATTATGCTAACAAGTATTTTAAATGTTTTTGTGGACTGTTTACAGCAAATATTATATAATGTATTGCTTGTATGGTACGAAGATGATAAAGAGGCCACAGATTACATTTTTGCCAGAAATCATCCTTAATTTTCTTTTCTTTTATGGCTTCTGAAATAATAAAACAATGCAATGTCAGAATACTGCTATATTCTTATTACTAGACATTTTGTAACAGTACAGATCAAATATGAGGATCAATAGATCCAAAATTTAAGGTTATTTTCGTGAACTTGAGTCATGTGAATCAGATGATTGCTAGAAAATAAATCAATGAAAAATGATTGGTGACACTTTCTAGGGACATCGGCAGTTATCTTGATAATAATATTTATCACAAATATTGATAGAAACAAATACAAAGATTTGCATAATGGATTGAATGTACAACAAAATAAATTGGTGATATTGTTGGTATGCACATAAATTAGATATCTTCATTGATAGTTATCTACCGAAACTAATTACAAGTGAAGCAGTGGAGTACAGCATGCATTATACCAATATAATGATTCATGCATCATTTGTTAATGGGAATAAAAGTTCCTTTATCCAGAAATGGGTATGGCATCCATTATTAGTGAAAATATAATGGTACACCCATTTTTGGTACTTTATGTGAAGTGTACAGTTGATAAACGTCGTGCTTTGAATCCATAAAATATAATTTCGGTCTTCAGAACATACATACCTTGCTTTTCACTTCGATTTTTGATCCATCAACAATGGTTCTCAATACAATTTTGTTTTTAGACATGGTATAACACTATAATAATAAACCGATTAAAACTAGCATACAATTGAAGATTTGGACAATTAAAATATTAATAAAACACAGAAAAACATTGATAAAATTATGATCTCTTATCTTATTTACTTCCTCAGGTGGCTTTGACTTTGACACTTCGCGACCTGACACCTGACAGGACAGGTTGAAGGAGATATGACAAATGCCTGCCACATGTTCGTGACAAATGAAAAACACTAGCAGCGTTCCTCAGGAGGGACTTCTCCTATCGATTCCTTTCTTGTATAATGGATGAATTCCTGAGCAATGTTATCTCATGTAACAGTTTTCCGAAATCTGAGGATGACTACAATTAATTTGGTAAATTATTTAATTACCTTGTGTTAATTCTTATCCATTTTTTATGTGCTTGTGCTGTTTCAAATAATGGTCAAATATGAGTTTAAAAAGCTTTGCTGACCATTTGCGGTAACGTTCATTTAGTACGAATCGTTCAGGATTGTCCCAGCTCTACCCATCACTTACAACTCTTACAAGGATAAAATTAGGTTAGGTTTTGTTCTGTCAAAGTCAAACAATCATGTTTTGTTGTGTAATATACCATCTATCTGCATAACTTATTATATCACAGACAAATATCACAATAAAGTCAGCTAATGTGAAATTAATTCACGTTGACTATTTTTTTGGTGCTCCCAACATGTTGAGCTATATTACAACTAGATCCATTTCAAGATCACCACAGTTGAGGTCTAGGCTTATCAAATTTCGCTATGGACCTGCACGAGATCAACAGACATCATCTGCACAGCATTCAGGTGAATGCATTTTCTTTTACTCATTAGCATTCATTTGAAAACACATTTTACAGAAACACAATGCATGTTTGGCCAGATTTCAAGGATTATCATCATAGTCACAATGTCCTAATAGACATACTGTACCTAGCCCGCTATCATTCGCGATTTACTGTCAGTTAAGTGGCGCTCTTGGACTCATACTCATATCCAGCAACTGTTTCGTCGTATCCACCCAGCGTGTAGGGGAACGGCCATGGCGCCGCCCACTTGGAGCATGACCCTGAACTAAAAGTTTCTCCATATTATCGCTTCTGTGTATATGTCCGAAGAATCTAAGCATTCTCGTCGATCTGCCTTTTTAACAGTCGAAGTTTCTGAGGCATACAAAAATATGGGGAACACAAGAGACTGAACCAGCAACATTTTGGTAGCTTTAGTGATGTTATGGTCACTCTATATTTTAGCAAGCTTTGTCATGGCCACACGTGCCTGTTGAATCTGCCGTCAAATCTCATTTTCACAGCTACCCAAATTGTTGATCAAACAACGGAAGTACACAAAACTTTGAACTACTTCACAATGGCCTACTGACTTTATTGCTTGATGATTATTGTGCTCTCTATTTATAATCATAACCTTTTGGTCTTGTTATAGTTAATACTAAGACCATACGATGCACTGTGTTATTCTAAGATGTTTAACAGAGCTACTAGTTCTTCCTGAGAAGCAGCAACAAGGGTTGTATCATCGGCAAATCTTAAGTTGGATATTTATCTTCCACCAATAGTTATACCACCATTCCAGTTGTCCAAAACCTGTCTCATCACAAATTCAGAGTAAATGTTAAATAACATTGGAGATAATACACATCTCTGACGAACTCTTTTTTTTCAATGATATATGGTCACAAATTCAGAGTAAAGTATGAAGAATACACCTGAAAAGGACCGTTCAAAGTATGTCTTGTTTTTAGGTTGAATAGCCAAAAGCACTCAAGAAAAAAATGCACAACTAATAGCCTGTATTCATTTTTAAAAACCATTCAAATACAGATTGAATAGAAGTAGTATTATTATGCCAAGATTGTGGTCATGTATTGGTGTTAAAAGGCATTTTTTAAAACTAAATCACTACAAAGAGGCATCTCACTTAGTACCTTAAACAAAGGAGAACCACAGGCCAAAGATGTATACACCAGATCGCCACTTTTTTAAAATATGTTCCACTTCATCTACCTTCCTTGGGAAGATTAATTTTAGAAACAATAAATATTTGTGATATCATATTCATCTATCCCTATTCACTATATTATTTTTGTAACACTGATTTTAATGCAGCTTCATCCAACACTTTTTTGTGTCCTATACATTAAAATGCTTATGCCAGTATGGTCTATTATCGTAATTTTTAGGTGGTGGTGACCAAAAGAAAGGAGCCTTGGTAGCACCTGGGGAGCCCATTTATGACTTTCAGATACCTCCACGTTGGCGAAGAAAACCGCTGAGTGAGGAAGAAATCGCCGTCATTAATAATGGAGGCCCAGTATGATCAATCCACCTTATAGATGTGTTCTAGATATTTAATGAATTTTCTGTTGCTCTTTAATAATTTATGTGCTTAGATGTTAAATAAAAATCTTTAAAATAATGTAAAATTTTTGCATCTAGCACTATAGACCACACTAAATTTGCTATATTATCATTTTGTCTGTGGCAAGAGGAAGAGTCCTCGGCACATATTCTATGGTCCTGTGAAGCCCTTGGGTATCACATCTAGGTTCAAGGGTTCTTGAATCTGAGGATATAAGATGGTCATTCAGACCTTTGCGATGAGGAACTAAGGTGAGGAGAGGTGTAGAAGGACCCGCTTGTAGGCCTACGCACAGTGGAAGTTGAAAAAAGCGATACTTTTAGCACAATCATGTATTTGAAATTTCATAATGTAATACATAATAAAAACATACCATCAAAAAATAAAATTACAGCATTCGCCAAATCACGATATAATCTTAAACATTACTTGGAACCTTAAGATTAAAATTTCTCACATGCAATTATTACTGATATGGAAATCACTCATTCTCTTATGACAGTACCTTATATTTGAAAAGTGAAGCAACTTCAACCTTTTAATTCAATAGCATAGCCAGCTCCAAATGTATTAATGTTGATTTGATAGGTAATAGATGTGACACATTTGAGCTAAAATTTGTGTACATGCCTATATTTTTCAATAAAATTAATCAAGGCTCGCTAGAATGTGATTCAAATGCAGTATCTTTTTTTAACTTGTTTTAAATAGTTTGAAACAAATGTTTAAAAATGCACAAGACAACACAGCAAAAAATAACTCGAAAACGATAAACATTTAGGGCCTGGATAGCTCAAATTTGATTCATCAGTTGAATCATTCAACACAATTACAGTTATGCTCCCAATCAATGAAAACATATCGAAAATTTTTCAAATTATTCGCCAAATTTTCTAGTACCACCCTAGATATAACAATCTGAAGTTTAGAGACAATTACCAAATCTAAATAAATGAAAGGAAAATTTTGTTAAACGTCAAATTAAATCCTTATTGTATGAGTTCTGAATATTAAACCTGAATGATTCTAGTCATTAACTTCACATGCTCGTATTTAAAACCATCATCTGTTGAAAAATTAACCCTTTACTGACATTCTGGATACTCTGTAGCCTTTATCAAAGTAAAATTTGGAATATGAAGCTACACATTTTGATTAATAGATGTCCCAGCCAGCAGTTTTTGTTTTTTCAAAACAAACTTCCTACATAAGGTTTTGTTTTTGCTTAAATTGTTTAAGATAACATAATTTTTCAATTTAACTTTTTGCTTAATACAATCTTCAATTGTTTTTGCTTTTTGGCAAAATACAATGCTTCTGAAGAACTTTTTTAGTTTATTTGTGCTTATAAACCTGGTCCTGATATGTGAATGATATGACACAAAGTAATGCAAGCCTTACAACAAGTTAAAACCTCATTTGATTCCTACGAACCATAAAAAAAGACCTGACAAAGCTCACTCCCACCAATCCATAAATGTAATTGATCCCAGACTATTTTTTGCCAAACATATTGTACTTTGATAAAGGCTACATAGGGGGCCGAAACGTCAATAGAGTGTTAATATTTCAACAGATGTGGTTTTAACTATAGACAGTGAAACGTGTGGATTTCTAGATAGGCGCCAAAGGATATGATTTAGAAATGACATCAATCCTACCACATGTACCATAGTTTTATACAAATCTTGCTCACTTCAATGAGTAAATGTCAATGTTTTCAATGTTGATGTGACTGGCCTCCACTACAGCAGTGCCCATTGTGAGTGTTTGGCTTTGTAGGTGGCATCAGTCTTCGATTCACTTTGCTAAGAATCTCATATGGGTAGTAATCGTCTTCTTCTGGGTCATCCATAGGAGAAGATTCATCAATTTCATATCTATAAAAAGGAGGAATTTGCTAGGTCTGTTGTTTTAAGATATACAAAAAAAAGTTGTAAATAGAGTTTGTCCACAGATAATTTCAGTGACATATTTTTGCAGTTCCATAGGTCAGAGGCCACCCTCATCCACAGAATATGTCATACTGGGCGTTTTGGTTTTGACAAATATAACTTTTGGCCACAAGCATACTGATCACTTGGTAACATACAATACTGGTTTGAGACATCAACACACTCCACTGAAACTGCTTTCTTACTGTACCTGGCTGTGAATGTAGTGGAAATATAAGATATATGAGGGGTTAGGTATCTCTTTTTAACTGATAACTTTGCTCATAAGTAATTTCTCTGTTAGTTGCATTGGAGATTTCATACTCTAGATCCTAGTTTACCACTGATGCATATTGCTACATACTTACCCTATATTTTTGAAGAAGTTTGAATACTGATTATTTTTAAGTACAGTCATTACTACTTTTTTCATATTATTCTTGAATGCAATTAATTCTAAGATTTGCATCATGAATTTTCCTAAGCCTTTCCTTTGAATCAAGTTATCCAGCTGGAGCTCGTAACTAAAAATAGTGATATTATAATTACAGTTTTATACTTCTTGTGCATGCTCTCACCAATATAATACTTCTATTCCTTCATCCATGTCAAAGCGAAAGTGGGAAAAACCTAGAAGTTTTTCATCTTCTACAGTTCTTGCCATGAGGTACCAAGCTGCGTCATCACATAGTTCTTCCTGTTTTGTTTTGTCGTTCCAGCCCCATGAGCACTGTTCATATCTGTAAAATAATAGATTTTTATTCTTTTTTTGATGTTATTCCATATTTCTATAGTTTTGGGGTGTTGAAATTCTTACTCCCATTTGATATTTAAGCTTACAATTTACCCACTAGTTTGAATCAACTACCAAACTTACTTTAACTGCATATTTTTCTTAGTCAGTTCAAAAGCCCATTGTTTGACTGCATTATCTAAATCTGTTGACTTTTTCACATACAGTTCAACATTTAGTCCGTTTTTATTGTATTTTCTGAACACTGGAAATGGCTCCATTGGGTCTGCCAACTTATTTGCTTCTGCAACTACAGTCATAGCTCGGCCAATCCTCATCTGTTCTTCCTTCCTCTGCAGACGTTTTTCCTTACTTTTGCTGGTACTTCCAGATTTTTTCTGAAACAAAGAATACATCATACCTGGAAAAACATTTATAAAAAGAAGTTACAATTTAAAAAACAGGATTTCTTAATTTGTAAAATGCACTACTATTTGCTCAAATTTGTATCAATGTACTTGGTGATTTTTGCCTCCAGATATTGTTTTGTAATCAACTTATTTGTATTATCAACTTGAAATTTTCAGACAAAAACCATATTTTGCCCCTAAAGTTTTTATCTATGAGTTGAAATCTCTTAGATCAAAAACAGAGGTTGTGATGTATGCAACTAGGTACCGAAGTACAGCATACATAGTATGTATGTATCTAAATAGCTAATCACACTTCATCAGGTTTGCTAATAATAGGTCTCTTTTTAACCTCTATGCAGTATAAACTCCAGACAAGTGGCAAAAATTAAATGATTTCTCACATCACCTCAGATTGCACCCCCATTTGCACACTTTCCTCTGCTCTACTGCTTCAATTTAAATTTGATGGGAAAATCAATTGTGATGGCCATATAGCACATAGGTATACATTCTATTCAAAATAGGACTGCACAGTGTTACTTATTCAGGACAGTATATAAAAGCTATGACTACTGTTTTCCAAATATCCTATACTTACAACGTTTGCTTTTAAACATAAGGTATAATAACTGTTGTGTAAACTAAATTGACACTGATCCATCAAGAGGAGCTTCCTGAAAGGCATCTTTAAAAGGGCATACATAAGAGTCACAATAAACATAGACAACAAGTTTTTGCGACTACATTCTTTTATATAAAAAGAGCAAAAACTGAAGTAGCATATTTGTTTCTAGTAAAAAGATGTCTACAGTTGAACATTCATATTATCTTTGAAAAAATATTCAATTAACTTACCCCCATTTTTGTACAACGTTTCTAATAGAGCTGATTTCAAAAAACCATGGGCCTGCTCAAATAATTTTGTAATTTTTAATATTTTTATGTATTTGCTTTTAAATGAGCTATCAAGAAGGCGCCAAACACAAAGACGCAAAACATAACCTGTAAAATTACACCATAAAACGTAAAAGGTTAGAGATGTCACTGTCACATTGGTACATGACCAAGCATGGACCTAGTTTTCCTGGAATAGGTAATAGGACAACATGGAGTACAATCGAAATGAAACAGATAGGTAATCAATTATTTTATTTCACGTCAGTACAAATGCATAGTAAATCTACAATATAAAATACAACTTCAACACTAAATCCACTAATGTGCTAGCGCATTCATCCAATTATACAACATTTCATCTAGCACACTGTTTTGTGTTCGTTAACATCGTTCTTGTTTTGTGGAGCTATCACAAAACAGAAAACACCTCTTCATTATAGGTTAACAAAAATTTGAATTTTGTAATTCGTAAAATTCGTTAGGATTTGCTATTTCTTGTGATGATCAGCAAACAGTGAAGCAGTATTTTTTATTGCAACCAACAAAAACGTAGATGTATGATGGCTATTCATTACGTTTTCCGTTTGCTATATTCAAGGTGAATGGTGAATAGAAAAAAAGGTTTCTGTTGCTCACAGCATTCACATCTCATTTGTCGCTGGGCAGTTATATATATTTTAGAAGGTTTTGAAGAAGAAGGATCATGTCTGATGGTAAGAAAAAAGCAACTGCACGAAAATTAATAATAATTTGACAGTATTGAGCAAACTACAGGCCTACCTATTACAGGAGAACATATCAAAATAATCCAAACTAATATACACAGTATTTGTAACAATATGTACGATAAATAGCAAATCAGAATCAGTATAGCATAATTTCTATTTTGAACACTCTTTAAAACAGAAGGAAGCACCCACACGTCAAAATGTACAAATTAAATAAAGCAAACAAAATGTTTTACATAAAAAGCTTAAATATACAAAAATATAAATATAACGAACAATAATACTTAAACACAAACAACAGCTAGAAACCAAAACATTTAAAATAAGAGATCTTTAAATTTATCTGAAGGGTATTATCAAAAGATAAAATGCCTTCGATAGAAGGTAATGATGCTACACTACATCATTAAAGAGCTTTAAAACACTGTTTGACAAAATGTTATAGAACTTGATACAGTGGGAATTAATTTCCATTTTTAGATTTACAGTGCCTTGTGTTTTGTGTTGTATATATGCTCATCAGAATGTTTGGTGAACTTATGCATGTTACCCCTAACCCTAGCAGAGGCACTCTAAAATATTAGAAATGCAGGATAGTGTAAGGATACTAAGATCTATAAATGCATTTCTGGAACAAGTATCATCAGGAAGATGAGATAGTATTCTGATACAACATCTCTGAAGCATGAATAGTATTTTGACATGGCAAGAGTGGCCCCAATTTATGATGCAGTACTTTAAGTGAGAATGGAAATGCCCATAATAAGCTGCATTTAATGTTGGTTGACTAGTGACAAAAGATAGGTTCCTGATCAGATACATACTTTTAGATAATTGTTTTGATACTCCCTTGATATGCTTCTAATTCTGATTGTTGTGTGTTGGTATGCTGGCTTAGTTCATTAATAATCTTAAATTGGTGCAATTTTGTGGTGTCAACAGCAAACAGAAGGAACTTGGAATCTGTAGGTCATTGATATAAATCAGAAATAGTGTTGGGCCGAGTACAGAGCCTAAATGCACCCCATACATTATATGGTCCCTATTGGAAGTGAATCCATTGACTGACACACACTGACAACAGTCAGTCAAATAAGTTTGCATAAATGCTACACACGGGGCATCAAAGCCTAACTATTTTTTGTAAAAGGATATCATGTGACAAGCAATTAAATGCATTTGTTGAATCATAGAAAACAGCATGTGACAATCTGCCTTCTTCAAAGCCCCATATAGAAAACTGCAGAATTAGCTCCTATCTACCGCCATGACAATGACATTGATGGTAGTGGTACTGTATTGCTACTTAGACCACAAAAGATCATTCCATGATAAAGTATTACCTACTGTGGATGTAAACATAAGTATTGTATATGAACATCATACCCCAAATATGAGGTGTTTTGGTTATGCCAGCCAGCTTGAGCTATTACTTCATTGTACATTTTTTGTTTCAGAGTCAACAGATTCTGAGGAATCTTTTATCAAAAAACCAAAAGGAAAGGTGAAAAATAACATCTTATCAAGTCCAGAATTAACAAGTGATGAAGATGTTGTGGAGACTTCAATAGATAATGGCAACACATCCTCAACACCACCGTCATCTTCATCAAAAAAAGACAGCAGAAGTTCAACAGACTTTAGATTCAGACCTTCTAACATCAAGGAGGAAATAGACGATTCATTCGACTCTGATGAAGAATTGAACCAGCCACCAAAAAGGATCTCAGAGCCAAAACAAAAGAATGTCAACTCTTTTGTTACTCCCAGAAAAGTTAGGGATTTATTCCAGTCTAGTCCTGAGACCTCAGACGACTCTCCATCTCCAATATTGGAAGATATATATCCCATTTCACCTATTCCAAAGCAAAGCAATAGACCGGAAATAAATGGCAGAGATAGCGACATTATAGCTATTAGTGATGATGATGATGATGAAGAACGGCCAGCTGTGACTGAAATCACTGATGCTGAGGACAAACATCCAGAAGTTACTGATGATGAGGATGAATCTCCAGCTGCTATCAGTATCTCCTCTGTCAGACAAAGTCAATCTCTCATTTTGGACGATGAAAAACAGGTGAGTCAATGTATTGCTGGTTTAAGGCCCATTCAAACAGAGAACGTTCTATAACGCGGCGTTACAGCATTCTCTAACACCATGTTACAGCATTCCTTGGTTGTACCAAACAGGCCTGTTTGATGGGTTGAGCAAAAGCGTTATGCCAATTTTTGTCAAGATGTCAAGTGATTAGAACATGGATGAACTCAAGGCCTGGTCAAATAGAGGGCATTCTAGAACAGGGCATTACAGCATCCTCCAACTCTGCATTACAGCTTCCCATTGTATTGTTAGGCTTCAGGATGATTATAGGACATACAGGGTGTCCCATAAATAGTGATAGGTGCTGATAGTTTGATCCATGCGTCATGAATAAGTGAACTGTGCTGTGCTATCGGACCAATTTTAGTTTAATACTTTTTGCTCACTTATATGACATTAAGCTCTGTTCTCTGAAGATTTGTATATTTAAAACAGTTTAACACTATCTTTAGCAGTGCAAGGTAAATCCTATATTATCATAGTTTGTTTATAGAAATGTTTATTTGCAGGATCCCGAAACTGCATATAAAGAACAATGCCTTAAAGTACAAAAGCTGCAATCTGAAATCCAGGTTGTAAATAATACATTAAGAACTGTTAAGCTAAATATGCTGCATGATGGAGGGCAGTCAATTAGGGATCGAAGGACATCATTAGAACTGAAACTGCTTGAAGAAACAACCAAATTGTCAAAGATGGAAGTCAGTAAACGTAAGTTCCTTATCTAAGCAAAATAGCAACAAATGAACTTGATGCTTTACTTAAAGATGTTCATTCATGGGATTTGTTGGTAGATGTAATTATTTTTTTCAGTTTTGGGTGCTTGTGAGAGATTAGCATTTTTGTTTATTAAAGTCAGATTAAACATATTTTAAGAGTAGATAGAAAAGTAAATATTGTTTAAAAATAGCCTTTGGAATATGTGGTTTATAATATTGCATTAAAAAAAAATAGGGTTAGTTGACGGTTTGAATGGGGTATTTTCCGAACAAAATAAATAAATAAATTTATAACAGAATATTGATGTTACGTCCCCAAAAACCATGTAACTAACATTTTTACTTTTTACTGTGAACGCGAAGTGGCTTAAAAGCACCTGCAAAGTTCAAACATAAAATTTCGCGCCAAAGCTGTGATGTAATAAATCTAAGCGTGACGTAATAAGTCTTTCGTGGAGCTATCCTTAGAATGTGACTGTACCTTGTCGTCTGACCTCCTTTTCTCCATCTACAGACATAACCTCCGCTTCGTATTGATATTGACAGATGTTTGTTTACATCATTTCATGAGGTTATGTATGCATGACACTAGTGACAGGCTGTTAAAGAAGAGTGTTGCCGAATGACTAGTAAAGTTATGAAAAGTAATATGAAACATTCTCAGAGTAAACTGCTAACTACATAACAATGCAAAAAATGGAATAGCTGTGCAATATAACATTTATAGTCTGCAAAAAGAGGGAAACTAAATAAACATAAAATAAAGTTAACATCCTTTATAGAAAAACTATGCAAAATATTAACAGCGTGACAACCTTGAATCGACGCTCAATTCAAATTAAAATAGTCACATCCTATCTACATCCCGCATGAAAATCACTTTTGATTGGCTGCTTTCTCAGGCGGGAGGTTTAAGGGATTTAAATAAACTCTTTTCAAAGGGATGATTTTCAAAGTCTATCTTTACTCCATGTGGGCAGAAAAAAATTGAGCAAGCACTGCCATCATTACAAATTAGATACAAGCAATCCATTTCAGCCATTAAACAGGCAATATTAACAAGTTGGAAAATACCCCATTAGTTAATTATTTTAGTCATGGTAGTTACAACTGTTTCTTAAGTTAAGAGACCAAATTGTAATGTGGCAACAGGGCGGTGTTTTACAAACCCATAGCCTTCTCTATCTGTACAAAAAGCCCTAGTGACAGTGGCGTCAGTGTGCAGTGTTTATCAATTTATTTATTTATTTATTTATTTATTTATTTATTTATTTATTTATTTATTTACTTATTTAACGACTTTATTTGGGCGAAATTTAGCCTAAGGCTATTCTTACATTTAACCCATATATAAAACTACATACTAAACTAACATCTAAACCTAAGCTAACAGGGAATGTATGTATATATATTATAAACAGCAGTATTAACAGTAACACTGAGCAAAAAAAATATATCACTCGAAATTGAGCATTATACTAGCAATAAGATGTTTTTCATTTTCTTTTTAAATCTGTCAACTGGTAAAGACTTCAAGGTATTATCTATCGCGTTATACTGTTTTGCGGCATTATAGGTGAAACATCTTTGGAACATTGCAGACCGGTGGTATGGAATTGTCAACAAACTTCCATGTCTCAGGTTAAGCGAATGAGTATCCCCTCGCGGTATAAGTTTTTCCATCAGGTACGCGGGAGTAGAGGAAGATAATATTTTCTGAGTTATAGTCAGACAATGTAACTTAACCAGTTTACTTGTATTTAGCCACCCCATGGTTTTAATACTTTCGGAGATATGATCATACTTTCTCAGCCTGAGAACAAACCTACAACACATATTTTGGATTCCTTGGATTCTTTGCTTTGTTATATAATCTAAACAGTGATGATAAACAATATCGCAGTACTGAACAATAGACATGACTAACGTTTCACAGAGTGTCTTCTTAATTGACAGGCTTAATATGTATTTGTGTGCATACAGCAGCTTTAGTCTGATCTTTGGACAATGCTTTTTACATGTGTAAGAAATCTAAGGTTTTCATCAATAATAAGACCTAAAATTTTCATATTTTCAGTGAAAGCTAAAACTTGGTTTTCTAATACTAAACAGCTTGTGCTTTGTTGATTATAGTTTGTATGTTACCTATTGATTATGGGGTGTTTATAAGATTGTATTGTTTGTCCTATAGAACCAGGTGATGAAGTTCCTTCACTGGAACAGTTGGAGATGAAGACCAATTTGGTGTTGCCTAAAACATTCGGTGAAAGAGCTATGGCCACGTTCAATGCCCAGAAGGCGCTCACAGTGGAAAGTTTAAACCATCTGCATGGATCGTTGAAAACATGCCCGACTGAAAACGATTTAGCTGAAGATCCCAAAGGATTGAAAGTGGATCTTATGCTTCACCAAAAAAGGGCATTGGAATGGCTGATCTGGAGGGAAGGGCAGAAACCATCTGGAGGAATATTGGGTAATCCTAAGTCGCTATAAAGCGTTACTGTTAGGCATTAAATATATTTTTTTCCCAAACATTTATTGGTTATATTTGTACAAATGTCAATATTAGTGTTCACCGTCAGAATGAGGAAGTTTCCATTTTTTCAAATTCTATTTAATCAGATAGTCCCAAAGAGTTAGAGAACAACGACGAAAAAATTTTGTAATTATCTCCATTAATAGAAAAGTTATAGCCCTCCAAAGTTTGAATTGCCGTATCCTCCGCGCGAAGCCGCTGTGACGTCACACGACACAACGCAAGCCAGTGTATGCCCTGTAGAGGATGCTTCTCCCGCAAGCCACCGCGCCGCCGCCGGCCTCCTCGTTCATGTTGTTATTCCTTGTTTTCAGTAGGGTAGGCGACGCCGACGGTGACAAAACGATACACTGCAGTTTATTGGTACTCGTATTATTAGAATATGTCTAGCAGACCGAGAAACTATAAATATTGCATTGTACTCAGGTGTACTAACACCACCATAAAAACACCAAACAAATATTTCAATGGATAGCCTATTATGAATACAAAAAATTGAGTTTTATGACCCTCCACCCCCCAACTACCCCAATTTCACCCCCACCCAAAAAAGTAGAAAATGATCACGAAATCCCTAAAACGCCTAAAAACGAAGTTTGAGCTGTTTCTATATTTTTAGTTTTTCTATTATTGCGCTGCCGCTGACACGATTTTCAAAAATCATAAAGATTTTCCATCCTCGCAGCGGTGTGAAAATTTAATTAAAATCAATCTAATAGTTTCCTAGTTACACCATACAGAATGATCAGAAGCAATACTCTCGCATATATACATCAGAAAATTCTAAGTCCTTTGGTTTCCGTAATAGCCAAGGTAATGTTCGGATGCACCTAAAAAAGTGTATTATAACGCTAGGCCTTTCTTTCACAGGTTAGTGGACGGCCTGTTATGAATACAATAATTTTGCAGTTTTACAACCACCCAACAACCCCCAACCACTCCAGTATCACCTCTATACCCAAAAAAAGTAGAAAATGATCAGGAACCTCTAAAACGCCTAAAAACAAAGTTTGAGGAATATTTAAAATTAAATTGAATAACTCTGCCGTTTTTTGGAATATTCAGATGATTTTTTCGACATTCTTCAAGTGAAGAAATAGACTATCAGATAATAATGAATTTTCCAAATTTTATTTTTTAGGAAACTTCTCCATTACATATTATTCAGACTGGCCCAGTGGCGGCTCGTGGTCATCCTAACAGGGACGTCAAATCAATTTTTAAAAAAATATTGAATACCGATTTATAAAAACCATACGCGTTTTCCATTCTCGCCACGGTAGTAATACTGTGTCAAAATTTCATTGAAATCAATTCAACAGTTTCCTCGTTACTACACATTATAGAACGGTCTAAAGCAATAGGTACTCTCGGATGTTTACACCAGAAAAAATTCTAAGTCCTCTGGTTTCTGTAATAGGCAAGGCAATGTTCGAATGGACCTAAAAAAGTTATTTATGTCGCTAGGTCTTCCTTCACTGGTCGGTGGACAGTCTGTTATGAAAGCTACAATTTTTTCAACTTTACAGCCCCCCACCCCCCAACCACCCCAATTTCACCTCCACCCAAAAAAAAAGTAGAAAATGATCAGGAACCCCTAAAACGCCCAAAAACGAAGTTTGAGCAATATTTAATTTTTTTTGTTTTTTGCTAATTACTCCGCCGCCCATGCACCGATTTTCAAAATTTTAGGAACATTATCTAGTACGACCCCATAGCATATCACTGCCCAAATTTCATCACAATCCATGCAGCGGTTGCTGAGATTACGAGGCTAGAAAAAAGCGACAGACAGACAGACCGACGGAAATGAGTGACGTGGATTTTCGTTATGTAGACATCATAAAACGCCCAAAAAGCGTATTATCTCAAAATCGAAAATTTTGGCGATCACAATACTCCCCTCACCTATCCTTGTGGGAAGTAAAATTGGAACCGTTTGATGGATTGATAGAATCTTGTTTTCGTAATAGAATAATTGGGAGGTTATTGACCGAATGACCTTAATGAGTAGCCGCCACTGCACTGGCCTTGCCATGCCTGGTAAGCCCCCTGGAAGGCCTCGAGATGAAACCTGTTTAAAATCGCTGCCACGTCTGTTTTTTACTTCCCACACCGATAGGTGAGGGGAGTATTGTGATCGCGAAAATTTTACATTTTCAGATAATACGTTTTTTGGGCGTTTTATGATGTCTACATAACGAAAATCCACGTCACTCATTTCCGTCGGTCTGTCTGTCTGTCGCTTTTTTCTAGCCTCGTAATCTCAGCAACCGCTGCATGGATTTTGATGAAATTTGGGCGGCGATATGCTGTGGGGTCGTAGTAGGTAATGTTCCTATAATTTTGAAAATCGGTGCATAGGCGGCGGAGTAATTAGCAAAAGACAAAAAAAATTAAATATTGCTTAAACTTCGTTTTTAGGTGTTTTAGGGGTTCCTGATCATTTTCTACTTTTTTTTGGATGGGGGTGAAATTGGGGTGGTTGGGGTGTGGGGGGTTGTAAAACTGAAAAATTTGTTGTATTTGTAAAGGGCTGTCTACTGATATGTGAAGGAAAAACCTAGCGGTATGATACACTTTTTTAGATCCATCCGAACGTTGCATGCTTATCAATGTCGAAATTCCTGCTAGACCGAGAAGGGTAAATTCTAAATCCTTTTATGTGCCTTTCCACCGTACAAATTACGGCTACAATGTACCCTTAGATAGATATGCTAGGATGGTTAATGAGCATCAGCTAGAAATATTTGGTTTGTCTATAAGGGAATTCAAGAAACAATTCAATAGGATTTATTTTTAGGGTGCTATTTTGTATTTTTTATTATTATTAGTAGATGGTTTGCTTTGTATTATTTAAGTTCGCTTAGTTTTTCTATTCGCATAACCTTATATATATAACATTGTTATTTTCTAACTGTTAATGGGGTTTTCCCGTAATTAAATAAAATAAAATAAAAAATAAAAATAAATTTATTGAAACCACGGGACTTAGAATTTGGAGATGTATACATACGAGTATTGTTTTAGATCGTTCTATATCACGTAACGCGAAAATTGTTCAATAGATTTCAATGAAATTTTGACACAGAATTACTACCGCGTCGAGGACGGAAAACGCGTATGTTTTGGAAAGATCGGGTCAGTGGCGGCGCGGTAATAATAAAAAAACTGAAAAAATAAAAACAGCTCAAACTCTGTTTTTAGGCGCTTTAGGGGTTTCTGATCATTTTCTATATTTTTTTGGGTGAGGGTGAATTTGGGGTAGTTGGGGGGTGGGGGGTTGTAAAACTGAAAAATTTGTTGTACTCATAATGCTCTTTGAATGAAAAACCTAGCGGCATAATACGCTTTTTACGTAGTTCCGAACATTACCTTGCTTATTATAAATATAAAAACCAAGGGACTTAGAATTTGTGATGTATAGATACGAGTATTGTTTTAGATCGTTCTATATTGCGTAACGCGAAAAGTATTGAATTGATTTTAATTAAAATTTTGACACAGAATTTATTACCGCGGCGAGAATGGAAAACTGTGTTTTTGAAAAACCGTGTCAGTGGCGGCGCAGCAATGATCAAAAAACCAAAAATATAAAATCAGCTCAAACTTCGTTTTTAGACGGGTTGGAGGCTCTTGATTGTTTTGCATCGTCCAGTTGAAGCATGCAGAAAAAAACTGTGGAGTTCTAGTTCCTAAGGAGGGAGACGCAAGAAACTATTTACGAGGGTTTTGGTGTTGGATGTTGTTTTTGCGGTCGGGTGGGCGATAATTTAGTTGCAAGGTTATTTCAGACTATAGCTTCATGCAATGGGAAATATTAAACTGGTATTATCGTAATGTGTGGGAAGTATTGAGTCAATCAACTTGACTCCATTTTTTTAACATATTTTTATGTTTCAAGCTGACGATATGGGTCTGGGTAAAACTCTGACAATGATATCGCTGGTGATGAAATCGCTGGAAAATAAAAACGATGAGGATAGCAAGGAAGAAGAAGAAGGTTCGCAGTCTGGCTCTAAATGGAACGGGGGTACACTGGTGGTGTGTCCTGCAAGTCTGATCAATCAGTGGTCGGGAGAGATCGATAGGAGAACAAAAAGGGGGAAGATTTCCTATGAGGTTCATCATGGATCTAAACGCGATACTAAAGCTAAAAGGTAATATTAGCGCTGTTCCAAAATACGGTTCTATCACCGTCCCAGAACTGATTTCATCATGTCCCGCCCATTTTGTGATTCTAGGATCAATGGCGGACCAACCAATCTCCGTTTTTAGAACTGTAAAATGGGCGGGGCATGATGAAATCAGTTCTGGGACGGTGATAGGACCGTAATTTGGAACAGCCCTTATATAACGTTCTTTATACAAATCCAGGCAATGATCGCTTACTTTCGTTAATCTCTCATGCAAGCAAGGTTCTACTGTATATTTTACAATCTCGTTTGGAGGGTTTTATTGGCTGTCAAATTTCTCAGGCGCAGGCAGGTTTCGTAAAAGGACGCGGTACATGTGAACAGACCTTAAACTCACGATATCTTATTGAAAAAGCCAGAGAGCATTATTTTCCGGTTTTTATCTGCTTTGTGGACTATTCTAAGGCGTTTGATAACGTAAAGTGGCCAAAACTGTGGGAAATCCTTATCTCTATGGGAGTTCCTTACCACTTAGTATTTCTCATACAGCAACTCTATGAATCTAGCTCGGCTCGTGTAAGAATTGATGGTAACCTGTCTGGTCAAACAGCAACCAGAAGAGGAGTTCGTCAGGGATGTGTATTATCTCCGATGTTATTTAACATCATCATTTAACTGAATTTGTGATGAGACAGGTATTGGACAACTGGAATGGCGGTATAACTATTGGCAGAAGCAAAATATCTAACTTAAGATTTGCTGACGATACAACCCTTATTGCTGCTTCTTAGGAAGAACTAGTAGCTCTATTAAACATCTTAGAACGACACAGTGCAACATATGGTCTTGGTATTAACTACGACAAGACCAAGGTTATGATCGTAGATAGAGAGCATAGCATGATAATCATCGAGAAATAAAGTCAGTAGGCCGTTGTGAAGTAGTTCAAAGTTTTGTGTACCTCGGTTCTTTGATCGACAATTCGGGTAGCTGTGAAAATGATATTCGACGGCGCATTCAACAGGCACGTGTAGCCATGAAAGAGCTTACTAAAATATGGCGTGACCATAACATCACTAAAGCTACCAAAATGTCGCTGGTTCAGTCTCTTGCGTTCTCCATATTTTTGTATGCCTCGGAAACTTGGACTGTTAAAAAGGCAGATCGAGCACGCATAGATGCTTTTGAAATGTGGGCATGTAGGAGAATGCTGAGAGTTCCTTATACCGCCCATCGAACTAACGTTTCCGTACTGGATGAGCTCGGTAATCCAAAGAGACTAACCTCCATTGTGTCGACGAGAATGCTTACATTCTTTGGACATATTCACAGAACCGATAATATGGAGAAACTTGTAGTTCAGGGTCATGCCCTGAGCAGGCGGCGCCGTGGCCGTTCCCCTACACGCTGGGGTGGATACAGCGAAACAGTTGCTGGATATGAGTACCAAGAGCGCCACTGAACTGACAGTAAATCGCGAACGATGGCGAGCTACAGTTCTCAAAACTATTGATAATATTCGTGTCGGCAATACTGTCTGTTAAGACATTATGACTATGATGATCATCTATCGATTGTCTTATAATAATAATAATAATAAAAGTATTTATTTGCAGCAACAATATATAACAAAAAAATAAAATAGATCTATAGCATATATGTAAACAACTGCAAAAAGGACTGGTAGGCAGTCAGAGACTGATCAAAGTACCAGCCCCATAACATAATTCCCAAATTCACTTAAACCTAAGAAGAAAAGAAAAAAAACATCCAGGTGACTATCCCTTGATTACTTAATGAAAAACAAAAAAATTTTCAAATTTCACTTTAAATGTTGACATAGGCAGCATTTGAGGTTGACATAAATTCCCATATAGACATACACACTTAATTGAAAAAAAAAAAGATATCCAGGTGAGAGTTACTTATTGAGAAATAGAAGATGTTTAAATTTGACTTTAAATATAGACACAGGCAAGGATTTGAGGTTTGTGGGGACTTTATTGTACAACTTATATATATTATGTGAAAAGGATCTAGTGAACATAGCTGTGCAATGACGGGGTTGAGAAATAAGCCCCCTAAATCGAAGATTTATATTATGAATATCCGTGCGGAAAGTAATTTTGTTGTACAGGTATGGTGGTGTTTTCTATAAAATAATTTTATGGAACAGAACTGCAGCGTGCACTTCTCTTCTTTCACGCATATCAAGCCACCCTGCCTCTGGCAACTTATAGGATACTAGCTCATATCTTCTCACACCAAACACATATCTGAGACAAGACTTCTGTACCTTATTATGACGAATCGATGTTTGTATACGAGGGTTGCTCTATACCTATACCGGCAGAATTCCTTCTGTCTTACTAGAATCGATGTTTGTTTAAGGTTGGCCAAGCACGATATTGTAATCACGACATACGCCATAGTGAAGAACGAAAGTGAAAGAGGTGGAGCGTTATTTGACGTGAAGTGGAGGCGCATAGTTTTGGATGAGGCGCATCAGATAAGGAACTTCAGATGCCAAACGTCCGAGGCAGCTTGTCGTTTGGCGGCCAAGTCCAGATGGGCTTTAACTGGTACACCTGTGCATAACAAGGAGCTTGACATGTACGCTTTGCTGAAATTTTTGCGCTGTGTGCCTTTCGACGACCTGCAGGTGAGTAGTCTAATGAATAATTAAAATTTATGAAGCAGTCTCCTTTCGAAGGTTGGCGATCCAAATAGCCACGTAGATTTAAAGGGGCTGGAGCCCCGGGCCCCGCGGTTCAGAGGTTCCCCGCAGGGGGCTCCACTTTTATTTAATGTGACAGAGCAAATATTAGGTCAATAGATGAACAATAAAATCAGTAGAGCTACTAAAAGCTTCATTTCAAGATTTCAATCAAAACGGTGTTTTTCAATTTCCCTTCCTATAAGCAAACCAGAAGGCCATGAAATATAAACAAAAACGTGTTCAGATAGAAGCAAATAACTTAGCAGAAATATAGAGATAAACGAAAGTAAAGGGGCAAGGTTATAAAAATTCCCTACAACCAATGAGATCTAACTAAAAACAACGCCGCGCCGGTAAGATGTCTAAGGTCAAAGAGAAGCTGAAATACGACAGAAATGAATAATTTTTACAGCTTACTGCAATGTATTATAGATTAAAAATTTCCAAAACCATTAAACTTTTAGCGATATTTACTAGCAGTCTAATATCTTCAGCACGAAATTTCACATTTAATGATATAAAACAATAGTCATTTCAGTCAAAGTCAAAAGTAACGATACCTCTGACTGTCCCACTGTAGCCCTTCTAATTTTTCAGTATCTATTAGCAAGATCGCATAAAAAAGAGTACTGACAAATCAGATTTTAATTTTTTACCAGGCAAGTTATGTTTTATAATTTGATTTGATTAGATGTGTTACCTCTGTTATAACTGATTAGACTTGATTTGTTGTAAGTCATTTTTGTAATTTTAACTATTTACTCTAGTTCGTCTGTATCTTTCTGATAAGTTAGTTGTTTTCTTCTACCTAAATTGTTTTTGGTTTGTATTTCATGGCCTGCTAAGTGGCTCATAGGTAGGAAAATTGAAAAACACCGGTATGGTTAAAAATTAAATGAAAACTACCAGAGATTGATACCAAATGTTAAATTCGACTGTATAAAAATAATTAGGCACTCCCATTTGAAGAAATCAAGTTAATTCTGATTGAAGTTCCCTTAATTAGTCTACCGATTTCTCCAAGTACAAATGTAATTCAAACTTGAACGTCAAACCTAAGTTGACCAATTTCTAGTTTAGTCACACGGCAAACTTACAGCCGACTAAGTTTTATAGTCGCTGCGATATTCATTTTTTTCTGATATCTACTTATATCAAAGAATTAGTCAATAGTTCACTCACTACCTCACCAAGCTTTACATATTGCCTTCGATCACAGAGATATGAGTTTAGTAACTTATGTACTGTGCCTCTAATGCCAATGTTATTCAGCTTTGTCAACAGCTTATCAATACCGACAACGTCAAAAGCTTTTTTTAAATCAACAAATACCGCGATTACAAAATATTTTTCATCTAAGGCTTTCGATATATATTTCACCAAATCGAATGTGGCGGCCAATGTACTGCTGTTCTTTATGAAACCATACTGATGAATATCCATTGGAACATTACCTTCTAAGAACTTTGTAATTCTAGTTTTGACAATTTTTTCTAGTATTTTAGAAAATATACTAATAATCGAAATCGGTCTGTAATTATTCATTGATTCTTTGTCACCTGATTTAAATATAGGAACGATTTTAGTCCTTTTTAATTCTTGTGGAAATATTCCTGATGTTAAGACGTTATTTGTTAATCGTGTTATGGGTTCTACTACATAATCTTTAATATTCATTAAATCTCTTACTGTGACATTATCATCACCAGGCGCACTACTTTGTTTTAGGCTCAGTATGGTTTCAGTTATTTCAGCCTCATTTGTTAAACAGAACTCATTTAGTTGAGAGTTATGAACAATGTCCAGGTGGTAGTGAACATAACATTTTTGAGGTTAGATTTATAAATTAAAATCTACCTATTTGACTTTATTTTCTAGGTCTGGAAACGTTGGGTTGGAATGAAAGACAGAGGTGGCGAAGAAAGACTCCACACGGTCGTGTCGTCTATAATGTTGAGAAGAACAAAAACAGAACTTATAGAAAAAAATATGATGACTGCGCTGCCTGAAAGGACCTGGGAGTTGATAGAAGTTCAATTGAGCAAAAGAGAGATGGCCGTGTATCAGAGAATTCTAGTATTTTCAAGGACGTTGTTCGCACAGTTTCTGCATCAACACGCTGAGAAAAATCATGACTACAGTCTGAAGCACGATTTGAAATGTGAGTTGCGCATGTTCCGCTTTTTGAGACGAATCCATTTTAAATTGAGGTTTTGAATAAAAAAAATATTTTTTTTGTGCAAGTAATATGTCTAACAACATTTGATTCAAACACATATTTATGTTGATCGTAGAAAAAATGTGCGTAACAAGTGAAAAAAGCACATCAATAAATTTTTTGATAAAAAAAAAGTAAAAAAAAGTTGGAAGGCTTGGGTTTCGATCCAAAGACCCTGAGATCCACTATCGGTCTCTCTAACCACTGGGCCATCCTACGATTGAGGAGATCTTTTCAACGAAAAATATTTGATTAGGTAGGTATGTACTTACTGAATCTGTAATCTGAGTTCAACTTCAAACATTCAAAAACATATTTATTTCGATCTTAGACTTCGTCTCTAGCTGCAAGCTTCATTTATCGACTGTATTGCAACAAATATCCACTAGTTACCAGTTTACCAGTACGTATGTTCGTGATTGGTTGGGAATCTAGAATCTAGTATCGGAGTAGGACGTCGTTGGTCAAAGGAGCATCTTGACCGCCATGGTGACGTCACACGGCTCGGGAATCGTCGGCGTGTTTTCGGTACTGGATCCAAAAACCCATTTTTATTTTGATATAACTTTTGAATTATTGCGAAAAAAAGAAAACAAAAACAGTTTTGTTATAAAACTTATATATTATCTTTCCATTTATGCCAAAAACAAATTTTATTCAAAACCTCAATTACAACTTGAAGTTTCCTTCTAAAATTATACAAATTTGAGACACTATACCGAAGCTTTGTTTAACCGGTCACTTTTTATGACTAATTATTTTATTATTGTCATCATCATAGTCACAATGTCTTAACAGACATGTTGTGAACTGGTAAAATACATTAAGTGGAAGCTAGAGTATTGCCGAAACGAATATTATCAATAGTTTTGAGGACTGTAGCTCGCCATCGTTCACGATTTACTGTCAGTTCAGTGGCGCTCTTGATACTCATATCCAGCAACTATTTCGCCGTATCCACCCAGCATGTAGGGGAATGGCCACGGCGCCGCCCACTAGGGGCATGACCCTGAACTACAAGTTTCTCCATATTATCGCTTCTGTGAATATGTCCGAAGAATGTAAGCATTTTCGTCGACACAATGGAGGATAGTCTCTTTGGATTACCGAGCTCATCCAGTATGGAAACGTTAGTTCGATGGGCGGTAGAAGGAACTCTCAGCATTTTCCTATATGCCCACATTTCAAAAGCATCTATGCGAGCTCGATCTGCCTTTTTAACAGTACAAGTTTCTGAGGCATACAAACAAATGGAGAAGACAAGAGACTGAACTAGCGACATTTTGGTAGCTTTAGTGATGTTATGGTCACGCCATATTTTAGTAAGCTTTGTTATGGCTACACGTGCCTGTTGAATGCGCCGTCGAATCTCATTTTCACAGCTACCCGAATTGTCGATCAAAGAACCCAGGTACACGAAACTTTGAACTACTTCACAACGGCCTACTGACTTTATCGCTCGATGATTATCGTGCTGTCTATCTACGATCATAACCTTGGTCTTGTTGTAGTTAATACCAAGACAGTATGCTGCACTGTGTTGTTCTAAAATGTTTAATAGAGCTACTAGTTCTTCTTGAGAAGCAGCGATAAGGGTTGTATAGGGACATAATTATTAACGTACATTTTTTTTAGCTGCGGAGGGGCCAAATGCGGAGTATTTCAAAATGAGGCAGAAGTTATTGGGCCTGAGTAGAGGACAGGAGATCCAACACTCTATAATCTTGGTACTCCTCTTGCGACTTAGGCAGATCTGCTGCCATCCATCGTTAATAAAATCTGTAAGTAAAGGACTCCTATTAACATGTACAAATGGACTAGTATCATGAATTTTTTTTGTTGCATATGATAGAGTATGTCATAAAAAGCATCTCATTTTTTTCTCCGATTTTTTTGGGCACAGGAAAGCCGTGAAAATAAGAAAAATATTTGAATTCTCCTAGGGCAGTGACGTCACTGTCCTAAAGGCGAACAGCCAATCAAATGACAGATATGTGTGCTGTGTTGCCGCTTTCTGATGGCGCGCGAAATGCCGGAGCTGTACGCGGGCTGGCTCATTTATCTTGTCTTCAGTTCCCGTCTGCGAGTCTGAGCTGTTCTTGGCAACAGTGCGCTGCTGATGCTTCGCGCGGTTGGC
This sequence comes from Callosobruchus maculatus, assembly GCA_951848785.1. Classification (NCBI taxonomy): domain Eukaryota; kingdom Metazoa; phylum Arthropoda; class Insecta; order Coleoptera; family Chrysomelidae; genus Callosobruchus; species Callosobruchus maculatus. The sequence continues at coordinate 1,228,120 of CATOUR010000069.1, forward strand.
ACTGATTGGCTGAATTTGAATTCCTTTCTTTAAACTTTAGAACGGAATTACTAAAAAACAAAATGATGTAGTTAGTAACGAAATGCAGCAGTACGTTTATTTTTGTATATAACAATTAAATCATTGTTCTTAACCTCGTGATACTAGTCCATTGTTGCTTGTCATAAAAGGCCAGTGACGTCACATATTTCAAGACTTACCGGTACAAATAACGTTACGGATGACGTTCTTTATAGTACAGGTACACTATGTACTGAGTGTCCATTCATGCGGCTGATGCGTCTGTCGGTCTGTCTGTCTGTCTGTCGCGTTTTTCTAGCCTCATAATTTCAGTAACCGCTGCATGGATTACGATGAAATTTGGGTAACGATATGCTGTGGATTCGTAGTAGGTAATGCTGCTATAATTTTGAAAATCGGTGCATAGCCGGCAGACTAATTAGCAAAAAACTAAGAAAAAATCAGATATTCCTCAAACTTCGTTTTTATTCTCCTAGGAGTTCGGCTTTCACTTGCGAGTATTATATAATCATACAGGGTGTTCAAAAAGTCCCGGACCGGATGAATAACTTGGGAAGAAGGGGCCACACAAAAAAATGGTCGAGGGTAAAGTCGTAGGAAATTTCCCGGACTATCCGATTATGACCTTGATGGTGACCTTGAGCTTGACCTTCAATGTCATTTCAAGGTCAAGTTGATTTTCTTAAACAGAAACCCCTATTTTTGACACCGGAAATGAAAATTACGCAAAATTTTACGACCAGATCATGACTTTGACCTCTTGAAGAATTTGACCTTGAACGGTTAGCCAAGGTCAAATTGTGACATGCAGGGTATCTTGGGAAGTAGGGGTCACACAAAAAATCGTCAAGGGTAAGGTCGTAGGAAATTTTCCGGACTATCCGATTATGACCTTGATGGTGACCTTGACTTTGACCTTCAAGGTCATCATCGGATAGCCCAGAAAATCGACCTTACGCTTGACCAAATTTTGTGTGACCACTACTTCCCAAGATAACTTGCATGTCACAATTTGACCTTGACTAACCGTTCAAGGTCAAATTCTTCATGAAGTCAAAGTCATGTTCTGGTCGTAAAATTTTGCGTAGTTTTCATTTCCGGTGTCAAAAATAGGGGTTTCTATTTAAGAAAATGAACTTTATCCTGAAATGACCTTGAAGGTCAAAGTCAAGGTCACTATCAAGGTCATCATCGGATAGCCCGGAAAAGCTACTACGACTCTACCCTTGACCATTTTTTTGTGTGTCCCCTACTTCTCAAGACACCTTGCACTTCACAATTTGACCTTGACGTAACCACTCAAGGTCAAATTTTTCAAGAGGTCAAAGTCATAATCTGGTCGTAGAATTTTCCGTACTTTTCATTTCCGGTGTCAAAAATAGGGGTTTCCATTTAACCTTGAAATGACCTTGAAGGTCAAGCTTAAGTTCACCATCAAAGTCACCATCGGATAGCTCGGAAAATTTCCTACGACATTACCCTTAACCATTTTTTTGTGTGGCCCCTACTTCTCAAGATGCCCTGCACATCACAATTTGACTTTAACCTTGACCTAACCGTTCAAGGTCAAATTTCTCAAGAGGTCAAAGTCATAATCTGGGCGTAAAATTTTCAGTACTTTTCATTTCCGGTGTCAAAAATAGGGGTTTCTATTTAAAAAAATAAACTTGACCTTGAAATCACCTTAAATGTCAAGCTCAAGGTCACCGTCAAGATCACCATCGGATAGCTCGGAAAATTTCCTACGACTTTACTCTTGACCATTTTTTTGTGTGGCCCCTACTTCCCAAGTTATTCATCCGGTCCGGGACTTTTTGAACACCCTGTATAATGTTATTCGTATTTTTTTCAATTGCTAATAATTTTAGATGTTGGGTGGAGGTATTGATGATGGAGCGAGACCCAGCGACGTCGATGGTATTGAGGGGGCAGAAGAATTAGACCTCCTTGAGCATTTGAACAAATTGAATTTGGATGAGAGCAAGCACGATAATCCTGATGCTGAACTTGATTTGTCCGAGCCCGATTTTCGACAAGTCGCCAGCGGTTTATTGAACCCATCAAATCCAGTTTTTTCACCGAACACCATCAGCAGTAAGGTAATATGTCCAACATACATCTTAAGGGGCCTGGGTATACAGTATACACCAGGGGTTCCCAATCTTTTTCAACCCGCGGCGCACTTTCAAGTTTGGCATTTTGTCACGGCGCCCTACCTTAGACAGCTATTTTAAATAGATACTGTCGAAACAAATAGGTATCTACAATAATAGTAGACACAACAATTAAAACTTCTACAATAGGAAATGAAGTTGAATGATCTTATTATATTTATAAGAATTCAGAATTGAAACAGAAAACAAAAAGAAAGACTCAAGAAAAACAAAAATAAAATACAACAGTCAAATGAATGTGACGATTGAGCTTGGTGATCTCCGCATAGTTTTTCAAAACGGGGAATAAAATTCGACACTGCGACTCTCATTTCTTGCTCCTCATTGATCCTTGAGCGATATTTGTTCTTGATTACAGCTACGGCTGAAAATCCAGCTTCATATAAATATGACGTTGCGAACGAAATAAAAATTCTTAAAGCTTTTTATTTTGGATATTCATTTTGAATCGATAACCAAAACTCCACCAAATCAGATTTTGAGAATTCTGGCGGAGCTTGCGTATGAACGGGATCTTGGATCCACGCAAATCTTTCGACATTATCATCTGCAAAGTATTTCGAAAACCATTCAGTGAGCTTCCATAAGTGTTCCGTGAAAAGGGCCATCAGGTCTTGTGAGACAACCAGTTCATTGGATCCCGCATATTTATACAATTGTGGAAAGCAATCTTGACCGCCGCCTTCATTCGTCTTTTTTATCCAAACTTGTAGTTTCTTCCTGAACGTTGTAATCTTCTCCAGTAGTTTCAAAATGTGGCGAGCGTCAGAATAGGTATTATTACTTTTTAGGCACCCACAAATATTTGTGCTTTAGACTTATAGAGGATCGACTCACGGCGCCCCTCTTTAGAACTCACTTGTTTTTCAAACTACATACGCACTCTTTCATAAGGTGAAGTTAAAACCTTAATGAATGACAACTATTTGCGATTTTCTCAAAAAAGTTTTTTAGTGTCCAAGAAAACTCGCAAAGCAAAATCATACATTCTTCAAATGTCTGTAATTTAGCAACAAAACAGGATATCAAAAAAAAGGCCACAACAGTGACAAAGCGCAAGCTTTCTTCTTCAATTTGCTTTTTGAATCATTACTGTAAGTTTAAAGGTAACGTCAGGAGCTTCGAAATGAGAAATTCTTTTTTATCGTGACCTTTGGACCTTTTGACCTTACATTTGGATTTTTGGACTTACCTCCCCTCATCCCACACGGACACTGGAGAGAGGGAACAGGCGGCCACGCCTCCTCACTAACACGGGAATACGTATTTTCTTGCATTCTCAAGTGTTCCGTGAAAAATTTAAATATTCAATATTAATTTATTAAAAAAATCTTCGAAAATTCTGGAAAATTTGCGGATTACTGTCCGAGATGAATATCCAGCTCTTTACAAAAAAGCACTTAATGTTTTGTTACTTTTTTTTTTCTTCCTCATTTATTGTACTGTTCAACTATTTTATACACTGCAAATGAAGCTATATTTTCAAGTGTTGCAAAATAGAGCAATTAGAATAATTTTGATTAAAAATAAGTTCAGAAAGGTAAGTTATATGTTAAAACAACTTCAACGATTAAATATAAATAATTTTTATCTAGATAGGTGTCATTTTCATATTTAGATTAAAAATCATGTATTGCCGGAAATTTTAGATAATTTTATAGGATTAAACAATCACTATCATAACTATTCGACTAGGGGAAATATAGATTTTCACCTACAACTTTGCAACAGCAATATGACAAATAAACCGGTGTTCCAAAAAGGGTTATACAAATTTAATAAATTGGACAATAATATTAATACCAATTTGAAAGAATTCAAGACAAAATTTAAAAAGTATTTTATGGAATTTATAGTGATGTAATTTTATGAATGTACTCAGCGAATTTAGTTAAGTTTGTATTCTTCAACTAATAAATAATTCAAAATATCGTCGACCCTGTTTTTTGATGCAATAATACAAACTACATATTCCAACATTATTTATTTTTTATTGTTTGATTTCCAGATTCAGTCTCTGTTAGACGTACTAAAGAATAAAATATCACTGGAAGATGACAAAGTTATAATTATCTCTCAGTGGACTTCGTATTTAGAAATAGTAGAGAATTTCCTAAAGAAAAGCGGTTACAAATTCGACAGATTGAACGGCAGCGTTCCAGTTCAGGAAAGGATGAAAATCGTTAATAATTTCAACGACCCTTCACATAAAGTTAGAGTAAGTATCTGTAGAACCATGTGGGTTTACCTAAAAAAAATAAAAATCTTTATTTGACTTTCTATTAAGGTGTATTGGGTGTATATTGTATTACGGACTAGTATCATGAATTTTTTTTTTGGTTGCATATGATAGAGTACGTCATAAAAAGCATATAATTTTTTTCTCCGATTTTTTTGGGCACAGGAAAGCCGTGAAAATAAGGAAAATGTTTGAATTCTCCTAGGGCAGTGACGTCACTGCCCTAAAGGCGAACAGCCAATCAAAAGATGTGTGCTGTGTTGCCGCATTCTGATGGTGCGCGAAATGCCGGAGCTGTACGCGGGCTGGCTCATCTATCTTGTCTTCTGTTCCCGTCTGATATGTTTTGTAGTTTTAATACCCCGTAATCTGAAATTCCGAAAGCTAGGTTAAGGTTCCTGATCCGTCAATCCTGTCAATCGTCATTCGGTCATTGTCATTTCCATTTTCCATTGGGCTTTGGCTGTAATTTTCAACAATCTTCAAGTTATTATCATTTGTTTGCGTTTATTTGTACAGGATATTCTTTTATTCCATTTTACTAGGTTTCAAGTTATTTTATCATAACATAACCAACAAGTATGAGTAAAATCGATAGTGGATTCACAAAAGCCGATTCAGATAACCTGCCTAAAGTTCATTTGGCTATGGTGAACGTCTTTGATGTGGATAATATGCAGTTCTTCAATACGGAGATAAAAATGTGAAAGCTAAGAATAGAGTTTCAAAATATTTATAACACTTGGGATAGCAAATAACATGTTTATGTGAAATGTAAATGTTTTGCGAGTCGGAGCTGTTCTTGGCAACAATGCACTGCTGATGACTCGCGCGGTTGGCACTGATTGGCTGAATTTGAATTCCTTTCTTTAAACTTTAGAATGGGATTACTAAAAAACAAAATGATGTAGTTAGTAACGAAATGCAGCAGTACGTTTATTTTTGTATGCACTAAGCGGTTATAACAATTAAATAATTGTTCTTAACCTCGTGATACTAGTCCATTTTAGAATGCTGATTGAAAATCCGGTTACATTTTAAGTTTCACCCTCATTCCACGAAAATAAAAAATTTAAGATTCCTCGGGCATGCGGGTTTACCTAAAAAAATTCTTTATCTCAAAATCAAATCAAATTTTTATTTGACTTTCTATTAAGGTGAAACCTCGTGCTTGGGATAATTTGAGGATGCTGATTGAAAATCCGGTCACATTTTTATGTTTCAGCCACATTTCACGAAAATAAAAAATTTAAGATTCCTCGGGCATGCGGGTTTACCTAAAAAAATTAAAATCTATTTGACTTTCCATTAAGGTTTTCACCTTCGTACCTCGTGCTTTGGATAACTTGAGGGTGCTGATTACAAATCCGGTCACAGTTTTAAGTTGCAGCCTCATTTGAGGATAATAAGAAATTTAAGATTCCTCGGGCAATTTTTTTTATAACTGAGCAGACCGCTTAGGCAGAGCCTAAATACCAGAGTACCGCGACTGCTGTGAAAGGGATATGTTAGGGCAAGTTTGTTAACGTGGGATTTGAATGGGCCAATACCCGCAGGCCCAATAAATACATCTTCTGGCAGTCCATTCCAAGCCTGCAAATCGCAATCAAAATGCATTTTATCCATGGACTTCAGTCAAATCAGATTAAATCTAAGTATGATTTCCTACCGAATAGTACAGAGACTAAATGCATCTTGTCTGTCTTACTGCTCATAAAGAGTAGGTATTTGATCATAGGAATGCTGATGAAGCTGTTGGAACGTCACTTCAGTGGTCTTTCGTTTGACGGCAGTTTAAGTACAGCGTTTATTTAATTTTCAGATACTGATGTTATCATTAACTGCTGGCGGAGTAGGCTTGAATTTGGTTGGTGGAAACCATCTTTTCCTGTTGGATCTACATTGGAATCCTCAACTTGAAAATCAAGCACAAGATCGCATCTATAGAGTTGGTCAACAGAAACCGGTATTTATATATAAGTGAGTATTAAAGTATTATTGGCATTTCAGACGATTTTAGTTATAGTACTGTTGTAATCTTACTCAAATATCTTTTTTCTATGATCATGCAAAAAGTGACAATTTTTTGTACTATAATGTACTTTGCGGAAGTTTAACAAAAAAGTAGCTTAGTTTTTGCTGTATAGAACTCGCAAGTGAAATCCGAACACCTAGAAAAGAGATATTTGCATTGAAAATTTCTACACAACTTGGCAGTACCATCTCTAGTACACATGTAACTATTTTTGTTCATTCAGACGCTATTTACCTACATGGCACCTCTAAAAGACTCTAGACGTGTAAAAACAAAGCATGGTTTTTTTGTCGATTCAAAAACGATGAGATCTGTTGCAAATGTGGCGAGAGACCAGTTGACTGTGTAAAAGAGCTTGTGTAAAGGTACCCCCTAGAAGACGACAGCCCCAGTTTACGCAGTTAAGCCCCTTTGAACGGGGTCGGATTGTAGGCCAACGAGAACGTGGTGCTTCTTTCAGAGCTACTGCTGTAACCATGGGGCGTAGCGTGGTTACAGTTGTAGCAGCATGCCGCGCATGGATCGCAGAAGGGCGAATGCAGCGAGCTAGATGTTCTGGAGCACGTAGAAGAACTACAGATAGGCAAGATCGTCATCAACGACTACTGGCCCTTCGAGACAGAATACGATCCACTCGAGCTGTTGCTGAGGCTTGATATGCAGCTATAGGGCCCATTCGAATCCGCACGGTGTACCACAGATTGTGTGAAATGGGCTTAGGACCATATCGTCCGCATCTAGTGCTTCTACTCACTGCAACTCATCGTCGCCAACGGTTAGATTGGCGCCAAGAACACCGACAAAGGCATGCTGAGTGGCATCAGACGGCCTTCTCCGACGAGTCCAGGTTTGGTCTGGGGGCACATGACGAACGCCAACGCGTAGGACGACGGCGGGGTGAACGACGTGATCTCCAGTTTGCTGGTGAGCGCCATGTACACCGTCCTATTGGTTTGGTGGTTTGGGGTGCCATTGCATTCAACAGCAAGTCACCTTTACTTGTCATTCGTGGCACAATGACTGCGCAACGTTATGTGAATGTGTTGGAATCAAAATTGCCGGTCCATATGTCTGAGGCCTCGAGGAGGGTTACTTCCAGCAAGATAATGCACGTCCTCATATTGCAAGGGTATCGATGAGGTTCCTACAGGAAGCTGAGGTCAGGGTAGTCCCCTGGCCTCCACGATCACCCGATTTATCGCCAATTGAGGGATGAGATGGGTTGATACATAGGCGATTTACCAAATCCTCCGACCACGCTGGACGAACTGGAACATGTTGTGAGGGCAGCTTGGGAGGCTGTGCCTCTAGAGTTTATCAACAATCAGATTACGAGCATGCCGCGTAGGCTAGAGTTTTTTTGTTACTTTCTTATTTTTTTATAATCTGTGGCATAGATACATATATTCTATCATATGATTATATTAATTAATTAATTTATGTACTCTACATTTGCGCTGCTGAGGAGGTTAGGTGGAAGAATAGATCTCAATCTAAACCTCGGCTTCTGAGTAAGCAATCGATTTATTTTTGCAAATAAAAGGCGTTTATTATTATTATTATAAAAAGTGGTCTGCAATGATCTTTAGAAGAAGCACCTGCCGTATGTACCTTCTAAGTTGCATTAGAGATTTCGCACTCTATACCATTTTCATATCCTTCGAGGGGACCGCTACTGAATCCTTCAACTCATAATGAAAGGCAAAATCGGGGTGCAGAGGTATTGGAAGGAAACAAATGTCATGGCTGAGGAACATTCGCGATTGGACCGGAATACGCAGTGCCAAACAACTATTTAGATTAGCCGAAGACCGTGATCAATTCGCCAGTGTAATTACCAACGTTAGGGGGACCTGATATACGGCACCAGCAGAAGAATACCATTTTCAGCAGTAGTTTCAAAAGGACAAACTAAATTTCTAAAGCGTCAATATTGGAAAGAGAGAGGACAGAACGCGCGGCTGACATTTCTGTTACCAAAAAGTACCAAAGGGTTAGCCCCAGTGCCGTAGCTAATGCGTTTAACGTTATGGTTAAGCTGTTTGGAGAAATAATCTATTTTCAAATAAAATTTATTAAAATATTGGTATTCACGAGTTCTGTATCGCCAATTTCAACATCCACAATTAAAATTTAAGTAATTAACATTAACTTAACCGTGAACTTCCAATTGACCGATATCTTGTCTTGCAGAATGTAAGCTATAACAGATACACTTCACTGGAAAACCGATTGTATTTGAACGAAAACATGCCTTAAAAAGTATAATTTTTACACTTTACTTGCTCAAAAATATGATTCGCATGTTAGTGGTACATTTGAAATTATATTTTGGATACATATACAGGGTGTCCCACGACAATTAAGACAAGCAATATATCGGAACTGGGCAGTAGTAGCGAATTATAATTTTGGGGGTGTGAATTGGAGCAAATATAGTCTTTTTTTATTATCGTGTCACCCAATGAGGTATTTGTTTTTGGTCATGCGACGTCCGATTCCAAATTTTTAGGGGACACCCTGTATATTTGTGACTTTTCGTGTTTCTCCCGATAAAACAATTCCAACAAACTGCAGACTTGGGGTCTAAAGTGATTAATTCAAGAGCTACAGGTAGTTAAAGGTCTGTACCACTACCATTATGAAACACTACCAAATTTAACTGTAGGGGTACATGTTATAATCAATGGTAGTGGTACCATTCTTTAAGAACCTGTAGCTCTCGAATAAATAACTTTAGATCCCAAGTGTGCTAATTATTGGAATTGTTTTATCGGGAGGAACACAAAAACTCACAAATATTCAGGGTGTCCCATTAAAATTTTTGAATCGAACGTCACGTGAGCAAAAACAAATACCTCAATGGATGACACAATAATAAGAAAAGATACTATATTTGCTCTAATTTCAACCCCCAAAATTATAATTCGCTACTACTGTCCAGTTCCGATATATTGCTTATCTTAATCGTGGCGGGACACCCTGTATATCTCTGAACTAGATATCGACATATTTGCATAAACTTCGAATGCGCCAAAAAATTAGAACACAAATTTACCTGTGAAAAGTGATTCCTGGCTCCTTCCTGTTGATGTGGCTTTCACAAACGTAAGCTGCACTCTCTACCATTATGCACACCACAATATTTTACAATTGTCGGTTTTAAAAACGCTAAATACCACAAAAAAATACTACCGTACCAAATTATTTGTTTTCCACCAAAATCCCCCTCTCTTTCCTTATCTAGGGAATTTATAATTGATGCTTTCGAAAGTACAGCTGAAAAAGGTATAGGTCCAATGCCTGAAAAAATACGCAGAACTAGTTTTGAGCAAGCAATATTTCCCAAACCCGAAATATTAATTTTATACGGCTATTGAGCATTACCAAATAGGCAGAACTAGTTTTGCGCATCTTGAAATGCACAGAACTAGTTTTGTGCAACTTGAAATGCACAGAACTAATTCTGTGGTACGGAGTGACAACCAAAGTGATTATTCGTTATGCATTGTGTGTCAAAAACCAGCAAAAATCTATCGTTTAGGTTAGGTTAGGTTTCTTTGCCAACAATATGAGTATGAATCGTGAAAACGCAAAAAGAGGTTTGGAAGCACAAGCCAATTTGATGCTCACACAATCAAATAAAAAATTTAAACCAGCCTCGGTTGGCGATTTATTATTTGTTGGTATTAATTAAAATATATTTAACTTCTCCAACTTTATATTTATTTGAGTCCGTCGCTGGCGCTGTTTAAATGGAAGAAACAGAATTTGTGCTGGTCATTCAGAAAATATACAGAACTAGTTCTGTGCATTTCAAGTTGCGCAAAACTAGTTCTGTGTATTTCAAGATGCGCAAAACTAGTTCTGCCTATTTGGTAATGCTCAATAGCCGTATAAAATTAATATTTCGGGTATGGGAAATATTCCTTGCTCAAAACTAGTTCTACGTATTTTTTTCGGGCATTACCCGAATTCGAGTATTGAGCGTAACATATACATCGTGATATAATCAACGAACTTCTTTTACGATCTGTTTTGAACAAAACTAGGAACACTGAATCTTCATTTTCTTTTTAGGTTCATGGCGTCAGACACGATAGAAAAAAGAATTCTGGACTTGCAAAAAGAAAAGCTGCAAGTAGCGGAGAACATGTTAACTGGCTCGAAACAAGTAACAGCAAATAAATTGTCTATTCATGATTTGCGGAAACTGTTTGAAATGTGATGACTGTATTATATTATTCTATGAAATAATGCGTAGTTTTGGAAAAGTTGTGTCAGAAATACAGAGTGAAGGACTTTCATGTACCGACAAATGAGTATTTGACGTTGGAACATGAAGCCGATACCAAAAGGAATTCTTAAATTTGCATTTGTTACAGAGAAATCAACGTTTTAAGTTTTGTTGTAAAGATTATTGAAACATGTGTGGCCCACCTTATTTCACTTTCGGGTAAAAACACTTTATTTTACAGCACAAAAGGGCGAAGGTTTTTTTTTTAATGTTTTTGTCGATTGTTTACCTCAGCTGACGTACGAATACAGGGTTGGGATAAAGTATGGAACCAAGCAAATAACTTTGGAACGGAAAGAGTGATATTGCTGAAAATTTGCAGGCAAGTGTAGTGACGTCTAATGCATCCGAAGACATTGTGTTAGTTTCTAATGTACTTCCGGTTTAACAACTTTTTTAATTTAAATGGAACACCCTGTATATTTTTGCAGATTTTAATTCATCTTTTTTTTTCCGAATACGTCCATAGTGGGTTTAGTATTTGTTTCTTAAAACATTTGTCTCACAAATTCGTCCGTGGCGGTCTGCGGTCTTCCCGTTTGAGGTATTTTTTTTTGTATTTTTTTTTTAGTCACCGTCAAACGTGTTATAGGACCCCTGTCGGGACGTAAATCATTAAAAGTTGACACACTTCTTTGTGAGTTCTCACGCGATCGCCAAAACCGACTTTGAATGACCGGCATTTTAAACAGCTGAAATGATAAAGAAGCTTTATCTTTCCCGTTTTTACAGAAACTAATGCTAAACCCACTATGGACGTATTCGGAAAAAAAAGATGAATTAAAATCTGCAAAAATATACAGGGTGTCCCATTTAAATTAAAAAAGTTGACGGTACTTCCGGTTAAACTGGAAGTACATTAATAGCTAACATAATGTCTTCGGATGCACTAGACGTCACTACACTTGCCTGCAAATTTTCAGCAATATCACTCTTTCCGTTCCAAAGTTATTTGCTTGGTCCCATACTTTATCCCAACCCTGTATAAGGGCGGCCACACATTAACCATTTAAGTATTATAAATAAACATTTAATTTAAACAGATTATAACATAAGTCGGTGCCACAAAACATCATACATTAAAGTTTTCGGGCTTCGTCCTGGGACATGGTATATAATAAAATATAGCAAAAATTCTAAGGGTACAACAGCAGCAGGTTACCATGTAGCAAAAAAATCTCTGAAAGAATGACGCCCTTTTTAATTCAAAAGCTCAAAAAATTAGTTATAAATAAATAAAAATATTTCTCGTATTTGGGACACTGCAAACAATGTCAACAGTCTGCTCATCCTTTTAATAAATATATAATTATTTTGAGATGTCTTAAATAATGACAAGGGCGATCTGTGAAGCAACCATCATTTTCCAAAATTGCGCAATATTTATTGTTTTTGTTTTACCTGTTTATTTTTTTATATTTTAATTACAACTGAAGATGCTTTTAAAACAAATACAAAACAGATATTTTTTTAGGCGTGTTTCTTTTTTTATGCTGACACCTTGTGCCCTGGATAATTTGAAGGTGCTAATTACAAATCTGGTCGCTCTTTTGAGTTGCAGTTTCGTTTGACGAAAATCAAAATTTTCGGACCACCCTGATTTTCAGGTCCGCCAAAAAAATCGAAAATCTTTATTTGGCTCTCTGTCAAGATGAAACCTTGTGTCCTGGATAATTTGAAGGTGTTAACTACAAATCTCGTCACTGTTTTGAGTTTCAGTTTCGTTTGAGGAAAATAAAAAATTTCAGGCCACCCCTGATTTTCAGGTCCGCCAAAAAAATCTAAAATCTTTATTTGGCTTTCTGTCAAGATGAAACCTTGTGTCGTGGATAATTTGAAGATGCTAATTACAAATCGGTTCACTGTTTTGAGTTTCAGTTTCGTTTGACGAAAATTAAAATTTTCAGGCCACCCTGATTTTCAGGTCCGCCAAAAAATCGAAAACCTTTGTTTGGCTTTCTGTCAAGATGAAACCTTGTGTCGTGGATTATTTGAAGGTGCTAATTGCAAATCTCGTCACTGTTTTGAGTTTCAGTTTCGTTTGACGAAAATCAAAATTTTCAGGCCACCCTGATTTTCAGGTCCGCCAAAAAAATCGAAAATCTTTATTTGGCTTTCTGTCAAGATGAAACCTTGTGTTCTGGATAATTTGAAGGGACTTATTACAAATCTGGTTGCTGTTTTGAGTTTCAGTTTCGTTTGACGAAAATCAAAATTTTCAGGCCACCCTGATTTTCAGGTCCGCCAAAAAAATCGAAAATCTTTATTTGGCTTTCTATCAAGATGAAACCTTGTGTCCTGGATAATTTGAAGGTGCTAACTACAAATCTCGTCACTGTTTTGAGTTTCAGTTTCGTTTGACGAAAATCAAAATTTTCGGACCACCCTGATTTTCAGGTCCGCCAAAAAAATCGAAAATCTTTATTTGGCTTTCTGTCAAGATGAAACCTTATGTCGTGGATTATTTGAAGGTGCTAATTGCAAATCTAGTCACTGTTTTGAGGTTCAGTTGCGTTTGACGAAAATCAAAATTTTCAGGCCACCCTGATTTTCAGGTCCGCCAAAAAAATCAAAAATCTTTATTTGGCTTTCTGTCAAGATGAAACATTGTGTCGTGGATTATTTGAAGGTGCAAATTGCAAATCTAGTCACTGTTTTGAGTTTCAGTTTCGTTTGACGAAAATAAAAATTTTGAGGCCACCCTGATTTTCAGGTCCGCCAAAAAATCAAAAATCTGTATTTGGCTTTCTGTCAAGATGAAACCTTGTGTCGTGGATTATTTGAAGGTGCTAATTACAAATCTGGTCGCTGTTTTGAGTTTCAGTTTCGTTTGAGGAAAATCAAAATTTTCGGGCCACCCTGATTTTCAGGTCCGCCAAAAAAATCGAAAATCTTTATTTGGCTTTCTGTCAAGATGAAACTTTGTGTCCTGGATAATTTGAAGGTGCTAATTACAAATCTGATCACTGTTTTGAGTTTCAGTTTCGTTTGACGAAAATCAAAATTTTCAGGCCACCCTGATTTTCAGGTCCGCCAAAAAAATCAAAAATCTGTATTTGGCTTTCTGTCAAGATGAAACCTTGTGACGTGGATTATTTGAAGGTGCTAATTGCAAATCTAGTCACTGTCTTGAGTTGCAGTTTCGTTTGACGAAAATCAAAATTTTCGGACCACCCTGATTTTCAGGTCCGCCAAAAAAATCGAAAATCTTTATTTGGCTTTCTGTCAAGATGAAACCTTGTGTCCTGGATAATTTGAAGGTGCTAATTGCAAATCGGGTCACTGTTTTGAGTTTCAGTTTCGTTTGACGAAAATCAAAATTTTCACGCCGCCCTGATTTTCAGGTCCGCCAAAAAAATCGAAAATCTTTATTTGGCTTTCTGTCAAGATGAAACCTTGTGTCGTGGATTATTTGAAGGTGCTAATTGCAAATCTAGTCACTGTTTTGAGTTTCAGTTTCGTTTGACGAAAATCAAAATTTTCAGGCCACCCTGATTTTCAGGTCCGCCAAAAAAAATCGAAAATCTTTATTTGGCTTTCTGTCAAGATGAAACCTTGTGTCCTGGATAATTTGAAGGCGCTAATTACAAATCTAGTCACTGTTTTCAGTTTTGGTTTCGTTTGACGAAAATCAAAAATTTCAGGCCACCCTGATTTTCAGGTCCGCCAAAAAAATCGAAAATCTTTATTTCGCTTTCTGTCAAGATGAAACCTTGTGTCGTGGATTATTTGAAGGTGCTAATTGCAAATCTAGTCACTGTTTTGAGGTCCAGTTTCGTTTGACGAAAATCAAAATTTTCGGGCCACCCTGATTTTCAGGTCCGCCCAAAAAAAAACGAAAATCTTTATTTGGCTTTCTATCAAGATGAAACCTTGTGTCCTGGATAATTTGAAGGCGCTAATTACAAATCTAGTCACTGTTTTCAGTTTTGGTTTCGTTTGACGAAAATCAAAAATTTCAGGCCACCCTGATTTTCAGGTCCGCCAAAAAAATCGAAAATCTTTATTTGGCTTTCTGTCAAGATGAAATCTTGTGTCCTGGATAATTTGAAGGTGCTAACTCCAAATCGGGTCACTGTTTTGAGTTTCAGTTTCGTTTGACGAAAATCAAAATTTTCGGGCCACCCCGATTTTCAGGTCCGCCGAAAAAAACGAAAATCTTTATTTGGCTTTCTGTCAAGATGAAACCTTGTGTCCTGGATAATTTGAAGGTGCTAATTACAAATCGGGTCACTGTTTTGAGTTTCAGTTACGTTTGACGAAAATCAAAATTTTCAGGCCACCCTGATTTTCAGGTCCGCCAAAAAAATCAAAAATCTTTATTTGGCTTTCTGTCAAGATGAAACCTTATGTGCTGGATAATTTGAAGGTGCTAATTACAAAACTGGTCACTGTTTTGAGTTTCAGTTTCGTTTGACGAAAATCAAAATTTTCAGGCCACCCTGATTTTCAGGTCCGCCAAAAAAAAAATCGAAAATCTTTATTTGGCTTTCTATCAAG